>CAMRHE010000075.1:5862500-7174046 GCA_947044405.1 Leptodactylus fallax | reverse complement strand
TAGCGCTCTCTTCTGCTAGAGTTTTGTGGGGTGTCATTAGACATTCCACTTGCTGAAGTTTCCAGGTTCTGGCATTTTGCACGCTAGAGATTGTTGCAAGGATTTTGTCTTCCAAGCTCCATTAGCGCTTGCTTCAGGAAAATCACCATTTTAAAAAATAGGCGCTAGCCGCTTCTTCTGCTAGGGTTTGGTGGGGTGTCTTGAGATATTCAACCTGCTGAATTCTCTCAGTGCTGGAAACTTGCATGCCAGAGTTATTTCCAAAGTTAATGTCTTAGGTGCACCATTGAGAATACATGGGGAAATTCAACATTTGGAAAAAAATCCAATCGAGCTGCTTCTTCTCCTAGGATTGGGTGTGGTATCATGGATCATTCAACCTGGTGAATTCTCTTTGTGGTGGAACCTTAAACTCCATAGATAATTTTAAGGATAGTGTCTTAGGCGCTACATTGAGAGTGAATATGGATATTCTTGTCTTTGGAGCTCTATAGTCATTGCATTAGGAAAATCACCATTTTGTTAAAATACGAGCTTGCTACTTCTTCTGCTAGGGTTTAGTGGGGTGCCATGAGACATTCAACCTGGTGAATTTTCCCTGTGCTTGAACTTTGCACGCCATATATAATTGCAAGGATAATGTCTTAAGCGCAGCACTGAGATTGCATGGGGAAAAATCATCATTTGAAGAAATCTGAGCTAGCCAGGATTTTCTGCTAGATTTTGCTGGGGTGTCATGACACCTTCAACTTGGTAAAGTCTCCTGGTTGTAGCACTTTGCAAGCGTGAGATTTTTACAAGGTTAATGATTTCCTCGCGCCATAGAGTTTGCAGGTGGAAAATCAACATTTGGACAACCTGAACTAGCCTCTTCTTCTACTAGGGTTTGCTGAGCTGCTATGAGAAATTCAATCTGCTGAAATTTTACGGTTCTGGCACCTTGCACACCACAGATATTTGCAGGGTTAATTTCATAGGTTCTTCATTGAGTAAACATAAGAAAATCATTTGGAAAAATCTGAGCTAGCCTTTTCTTCTATTAGGATTTGGTGGGAAGCCATTACACATTTAACATGCTAAAAGTTCATGGTGCTGAAGAGAACAAGGAAAAATGGTGATTGCTTACAAAGCGTGTGCCAGTGTTACCTTCCCCTGGGGCAACTCAATACCTCAGGCATTCAAACTCACATTCCTAATGGCTGCAATACTGCAGCCCAGATCCACCACAGTCTGGTTCACTGTTCATTCCTGGTGTTCTGTTAGGCCTCTGTTATCTCCCCCCACTTGCCACTCCCAGCTGTGGTGGGGAATTATTATCCAAGGTCTGTTAAGAACAGATACTATACTTCATCTTTGTTAAAAGGGAAGCAACATTAAACTTGCGAGGTCTCAATCTATAGGGAACTACCTTCCAAAAGGTGGCGCCAGGTAACCCAGCAAGGTTTTATTTGTATTCCTTACTTAGAATACTCAGCGGACCATGTATGTCTTAAAAGGACTCCTCTGTACCAGTCTCTCCCTGATGAGAGACATTACCACTTCTGACCCATATCTAGACCTGTCACATAGCCAGTACTTCACTCTGTGGTGAAAAACAGATAAGGGCTTTGGAAATTTTGTCAAGAATAATGTCCTAAGCATTCCATATAGAAAACAAGGGGCAAAGTTTTTGTTTGCTGGAACCCGAGATCACAGCTGATTTTGCTACGGTTTGCAGAGGTGCAATGAGGCGTTCAACCTCATGAAGCTTTCTGCTTGTGCTACCCTGCATGATGTTACAGAGGTTTAATAGGCTAGTGTTATGGGAGCTCCATAGATTAGTCATGGGGAAAATCACTATTTGGTGAAACCTGAGCAAGCGGCTTCTGCTAGGTTTTAGTAGGTTGCCATGAGACATTCAACTCCCTAAAAGTTTTCCAGTTGTTGCACCTTACACTTTGGAGATAAAAGCAAGATTAATGTTATAGGCGCTCTATAGAGAATGCATGAGGAAAATCACCATTTGGCTTAAACAGAAATTGCCTCTTCTTCTGCAATGGCTTGGTGTGGTGTCATGAGACATTCAACCTCCTGAAGTTTCCCAGTTTTTGCAACCATGCTCCATAGAAAACACATGGGGGAAAATCACTATTTGGTCAAACCCGAGGTAGCAGCTTCTTCTGCTAGGGTTTAGTGGAGTGCCATGAGACATTCAACCTGCTGAAGTTTTCCGTTGCTGACACCTTGCACATCAGAGAAATTTACAAGGTTAATGTCATAGGTGCTTCATAGAGAACTCATGGGAAACAAAGTCACCATTTGGCAAAACCCGAGCTAGCGGCTTTTTCTAAAAGGACGAGTGCTCACAAGCTGTGAAAGGGAAGTACAGTGCAGTGTGCCAAACTCAGTGGGATACCATCCTCAGGAATCATCGTCCCCTGGGGCACTTCATCACCTCAGACTTTCAAGCTCACGAACCTAACGGCTTCGATCCTACAGCCCAAACACACTGCATTGTGGTTCTCTACTTCTCTATTCCTGGCATTCTGTTATCTCCATACACCCCACTCAAGAAGGCCTAGTTAATAACTAGAGAGCTTTATTAAAAACAGGTACTATGCTTGTACTACACCAATAACAATACTTTTCAATAACTCCAAATATAACAACCCAAGAACATTAACCAAAACAACACGATAACTTCAAAAAAAGAAGAAACTCTCTTTCATTGTCAACCGTTTGAGAGCATTTTGTCAAACACCAGTATAGAGCAGAATGCTAGTCTAGCTATGTGACAGGTCTCGATGTGGGTCATAATGGGTAATGTCTTTCATCAGGGAGAGACTGGTAAAGATTGCAATGCAAACCCTGCCAAGAATTCTGGGTAAGGAATAAAAATAAGACCTCATTGGGACTTACTAACAGGGACATCTCTTCTTGAGGAGAGCACCAGTTAAGGTGTGTAGAGTTTTGAGTTGCCTTTCGCCCTCTACTAAGCATCTACATATCACAAGTCATTATGGGAAAGGAGCTGGGAGCTCATGCGCCCTCTGTTGGATATAATAGATCCTCAGTTTGCTTTTGACTCACCGAGTCTTGAGACAGCAAAAGGGATTTTAGCCAAGCCAGTTTCACTTATCTGCATACAGCGCCATTTCGGGAATTTTGTCCCTCATCAATGCAGAGCAAAGTGAACTGGCTGGCTTTGTGGGGGTCAATGAGTGGGTTATGGACAGGGACATTTCTCCTTGAGGAGAGCACCAGTTAAGGTGTGTAGAGTTTTGAGTTGCCTTTCGCCCTCTACTAAGCATCTACATATCACAAGGCATTATGGGAAAGGAGCCATGCATGCCCTGATAAGAATTCTGGGTAAGAAGTATGGATGAAACTTTGTGGACGAAACAGAGGAGTTTGATCTCTCATTAGGGAGAGACTGGTACAGAGAATTATTAAACAATGGATAATCTGCTAAGAGTTCTGGGTAAGGAATTCCACTGAGACCTCTTTACGACTTATTAGATCATTTTATGTCCTGCTGAGAATACTGGAAAAAAGCATACAAATAAAACCTCATTCATGGAAAAGGAGAAATTTCCTCCTAGACTTATTAATAGAAAGAAAGGTAGCTTTCTCTACAATACCACAAGGTTTTTAAAAGAAAAAAAACAAACTGCTATTGTCATAAACTGGGAAGAATAACTAAATTAGAGTTCTTCAGAAAAAAAAAATAAAAACCATAGGTCCCATTAGCAGACAAGACAGGCATGCGTTCATCACAAAGCCATTCTAAAAGAACATGGGCCTCCTAGCAACCTGCAAGCTTCCTGACCAAAAGTCAGCGATAAGATCAAATCACAGTTATCTCCCTGTTGAAATAGGAAGACCACTAGCTCTGGCCTCCATGTAGGTTCTAACCCACATGTGTAGTAACATGTACTAACATTTGCAACCATCTCCAAATAAGTAAAGGTAGGCTGAGGAGCAAAGACTTTAAGAATCACACAACTCTTTCTCCCAGAGATCAGGAGGATCCCAAAAGGACATCCAAAACTGTAATCAACAAAGCACAGTTTCAAAATTTTACTAAAGTAGAAGATCTCAGCCCTCCAAGTGGCTCAGACGGGGTAATGACTCTCATTAAGGAGAGACTGGACTATTAAAGAATGGACAACCTGCTAAGAATTCTGGGTAAGGAATACAATTAAGACCTCTTTATGACTTATTAGACCATGCATGTCCTGCTGAGAATTCTGGTAAAGCATACAAATAAGACTTGGTTTATGAAAAAGGAGATATTTCCTCCTAGCCGTACTAATAGAAAGGTAGCTTTCTCTATATTACCACATGGTGGTTTTTAAACGAAAAAACACTACCATTGTCATAATCTGGGAAGAATAACAAAACCAGAGTCCTTCAGAAAACAAATAGGTCATATCTGCAAACAACACAGGTATTCGCTAAAAGAACATGGGCCCACAAGCAAAACCCAACATTCCAGGCCACAAAGCACCAAGAAGATCACATCGTAATAGGCAGACCACTAGCTCCGGCCTCCATATCAGCTCGCACCCTGATGTGTACTACCTTGCATTGACATCTGTACCCACCTCTACATAAACAAAGGTGTAACAAGCAACAAGGAATTTAAAAGCCATACAGCTCTTTCCCATTGATAACAGAAAAACACCAAAAGAGCATCTACATACCCTTCACTCAATAACTAGCATAAAGAATACTAAAACAGCAGCTTAAAGATTTTATTGTCCTGCAACAACACAGCCGTCCAAGTGGGTCAGATGGGGTAATGACTTTCATTAAGGAGAGACTGGTAAAAGGCCTTACTAGACAAAGCATGCCCTGCTAAGAATTCTGGGTAAGGAATACAAAAAAGACCTTATTGGGACTTATTAGACCATGCATGCCCTGCAAAGAATTCTGGGTAAGGAACACAAATAAGACCTCACTGGGACTTATCAGACCATGCATGCCCTGCTAAGAAATCTGGGTAAGAAATACAAGGAAGAGTATGTATACCCTGCTAAGAATTCTGGGTAAGGAATACAAGAAAGACCTCATTGGGACTTATTAGACCATGTTAAAAATTCTTGATGAGGCATACAAATCATTGGTTAAAAAGAGAAATTTGCTCCTAACCTAGTGCCACCTATTGTTTTTCAAAGATACCTAAGGTCAAATCTGGCAATAAGAGCCAAGCCAGTATAGATTAATACTTTGCAAAATTAAAGTTATGACTGCTCCAAAGAGAATGCATGGGGAAACTCAAGCTAGGAACTTCTTCTGCTAGAGTTTGGTGGGATGTCAAGAGATATTCAACCTGCTTAAGGTTCCCGATGTTAGCACCTTGCATGCAGGAGATATTCTAAAGGTTAATAGATAAGGCACACTACATAGAGAGCAGATTAAAAAAATCACAATCTGGAAAAATCTGAGCGAGTCGCTTTTTCTGGTACACTTTAGCAGAGTGCCATGCAACATTAAACCTCCTGAATTATCCCTGTGCTGGAACCTTACACGAGTTTTCCAAGGATAATGTCTTAGGCGCTACATTGAGAGCAGGTAGCGAAAATCCCCATTTAGAGAAATCTGAGCTAGCCTTCTGTTCTGCTAGGGTTTGTTGGAGTGTCATGAAACATTGCACCTGCTGAACTTTCCTGGTTCTGGCCTTTTTCAGGCCAGAGATATTTCCAAGATTAACATCATAGGCGCACCATTGAGAGTGCATGGGGAAAAATCATCATATGGAGAATTATGAGCTAGTCACTCTTTTCTGCTAGGGTTTGGTGGAGTGTCATGAGACATTACACCTGGTGAAGTTTCCCTGGTCTGGCAGTTTGCACGCCACAGATATTTGCAAGGGTAATGTCTTTGGAGTTCTATAGCGATTGCATTAGGAAAATCACCATTTGTTAAAATACGAGCTTGCCGCTTCTTCTGCTAGGGTTTGGTGGGGTGCCATGGAACATTCAACCTGGTGAATTTTTCCTGTACTGGAACCTTGCATGCTGGAGAAATTTCCAAGGATAATGTCTTAAGCTCACCATTGAGAGTGAATTTGGAAAATCATGATTTGAAGAATCTGAGCTAGACACTATTTTCTTCTAGGGTTTGGTGGTGTGTCATCAGACATTCCACCTGCTGAAGTTTCATGGTTCTGGAAATTTGCACGCCAGAGATATTGGCAAGGGTAATGTCTTCCGAGCTCAATAGCGATTGCATTAGGAAAATCACCATTTGGAAAAATACGAGCTAGCCGCTTCTTCAGCTAGTGTTTGGTTGGGTTCCATGGAACATTCAACCTGGTGAATTTTCCCTGTGCTGGAACCTTACATGCCCTAGATAATTGTAAGGATAATGTCTGAGGCGCTACATTGAGAGTAAGTAGGGAAAATCACCATTTGGAGAAATCTGAGCTAGCGCTTTATTCTGCTAGGGGGGGGCCGGGAGAAAAAAAAACTCCCCCTCCCCCCCCCCCCCCCCACACAACAAAAAAAAATAAAAAAATAAAGCCCAAAAAAATAAAAAAGGAAAAAAAAAATTTAAAAAAAAAAAAAAACCCCCCCTCCCCTGTTGTTTGGGGGGGGGCGGGGGGAAAAACAACCACAATCCTCCCCCCCCCCCCCCGCCCCGCAGAAAAAAAAAAAAAAAAAAAAAAAAAAACCACACCACAAGAGAGAGGAAGGGAGAAAATAAAAAAAAAAAAAAAAAAACAAATCCTTTTTTTTTGGGGGGGTTGGGGGGGGGGGAAACAAACCACCCCCCTAAAATTTCCCCCCCCAGGCCACCCCCCGCCAAAAAAAAAAAGGAAAGGGATATGCCCACAAAACAGAAAAGAGAATAAAAAAAACAAAAAAAAAAAAAAAAAAAAACCAACCCCCCCCCTCCACCAAGAGTTTGGGGGGGGCCCACGGAACATTCAACCTGGGGGATTTTCCCCGAGCCGGAACCCTACACGCCATAGATAATTGCAAGGATAATGTCTTAGGCGCTCATTGAGAGTAGGTAGGGAAAATCACCATTTGGAGAAATCTGAGCTAGCGCTTTATTCTGCTAGGGTTCCGTGGGGAGTCATGAGATATTCCACCTGCTGAAGTTTCCTGGTTCTGGCATTTTCCGCGCCAGAGATTTTCGCAAAGTTAATGTCTTCTGAGCTCCATAGCGTTTGCATTAGGAAAATCACCATTTTGGGGGGGGGGGGGGGGGGGGGTGGTTGGGGGGGGGGGGGGTGTTTGGGGGTTGGGGGGGGGTTTGGTTTTGGGGTTGGTGTGAAAAATACGAGCAAGCCGCTTCTTCTGCTAGGGTTTGGTAGGGTGCCATGAGACATTCAACATGCTGAATTTTCCCAGTCCTGGAACCTTGCATGCCAGAGATATTTCCAAGGATAATGTCATAGACGCACCATTGAGAGTGCATGGGGAAAACCATCATTTGAAGAAATCTGAGATAGCCACTATTTTCTGCTAGGGTTTGGTGGGGTGTCATGAAACATTGCACCTGCTGAACTTTCCTGGTTCTGGCCTTTTTCAGGCCAGAGATATTTCCAAGATTAACATCATAGGCGCACCATTGAGAGTGCATGGGGAAAAATCATCATATGGAGAATTATGAGCTAGTCACTCTTTTCTGCTAGGGTTTGGTGGAGTGTCATGAGACATTACACCTGGTGAAGTTTCCCTGGTCTGGCAGTTTGCACGCCACAGATATTTGCAAGGGTAATGTCTTTGGAGTTCTATAGCGATTGCATTAGGAAAATCACCATTTGTTAAAATACGAGCTTGCCGCTTCTTCTGCTAGGGTTTGGTGGGGTGCCATGGAACATTCAACCTGGTGAATTTTTCCTGTACTGGAACCTTGCATGCTGGAGAAATTTCCAAGGATAATGTCTTAAGCTCACCATTGAGAGTGAATTTGGAAAATCATGATTTGAAGAATCTGAGCTAGACACTATTTTCTTCTAGGGTTTGGTGGTGTGTCATCAGACATTCCACCTGCTGAAGTTTCATGGTTCTGGAAATTTGCACGCCAGAGATATTGGCAAGGGTAATGTCTTCGGAGCTCAATAGCGATTGCATTAGGAAAATCACCATTTGGAAAAATACGAGCTAGCCGCTTCTTCAGCTAGAGTTTGGTTGGGTGCCATGGAACATTCAACCTGGTGAATTTTCCCTGTGCTGGAACCTTACATGCCATAGATAATTGTAAGGATAATGTCTGAGGCGCTACATTGAGAGTAAGTAGGGAAAATCACCATTTGGAGAAATCTGAGCTAGCGCTTTATTCTGCTAGGGTTCCGTGGGGAGTCATGAGATATTCCACCTGCTGAAGTTTCCTGGTTCTGGCATTTTCCGCGCCAGAGATTTTCGCAAAGTTAATGTCTTCTGAGCTCCATAGCGTTTGCATTAGGAAAATCACCATTTTGAAAAATACGAGCAAGCCGCTTCTTCTGCTAGGGTTTGGTAGGGTGCCATGAGACATTCAACATGCTGAATTTTCCCAGTCCTGGAACCTTGCATGCCAGAGATATTTCCAAGGATAATGTCATAGACGCACCATTGAGAGTGCATGGGGAAAACCATCATTTGAAGAAATCTGAGATAGCCACTATTTTCTGCTAGGGTTTGGTGGGGTGTCTTGAGACATTCCACCTGCTGAAGTTTCCTGGTTCTGGCAATTTGCACGCCAGATATATTTGCAAGGGTAATGTCATCAGAGCTCAATAGAGATTGCATTAGAAAAATCACCATTTGGAAAAATACGAGCTATCCGCTTCTTCTGCTAGACTTAGGTGGTGTGCCATGATACATTCATCTTGGTGAATTTTCCTTGAGCTAGAACCTTACACGCCATAGATAATTGCAAGGATAATGTCTTAGGCGATTCATTGAGAGTAGGTATGGAAAGTCACCATTTGGAGAAATCTGAGCTAGCGCTCTCTTCTGCTAGAGTTTTGTGGGGTGTCATTAGACATTCCACTTGCTGAAGTTTCCAGGTTCTGGCATTTTGCACGCTAGAGATTGTTGCAAGGATTTTGTCTTCCAAGCTCCATTAGCGCTTGCTTCAGGAAAATCACCATTTTAAAAAATAGGCGCTAGCCGCTTCTTCTGCTAGGGTTTGGTGGGGTGTCTTGAGATATTCAACCTGCTGAATTCTCTCAGTGCTGGAAACTTGCATGCCAGAGTTATTTCCAAAGTTAATGTCTTAGGTGCACCATTGAGAATACATGGGGAAATTCAACATTTGGAAAAATCCAATCGAGCTGCTTCTTCTCCTAGGATTGGGTGTGGTATCATGGATCATTCAACCTGGTGAATTCTCTTTGTGGTGGAACCTTAAACTCCATAGATAATTTTAAGGATAGTGTCTTAGGCGCTACATTGAGAGTGAATATGGATATTCTTGTCTTTGGAGCTCTATAGTCATTGCATTAGGAAAATCACCATTTTGTTAAAATACGAGCTTGCTACTTCTTCTGCTAGGGTTTAGTGGGGTGCCATGAGACATTCAACCTGGTGAATTTTCCCTGTGCTTGAACTTTGCACGCCATATATAATTGCAAGGATAATGTCTTAAGCGCAGCACTGAGATTGCATGGGGAAAAATCATCATTTGAAGAAATCTGAGCTAGCCAGGATTTTCTGCTAGATTTTGCTGGGGTGTCATGACACCTTCAACTTGGTAAAGTCTCCTGGTTGTAGCACTTTGCAAGCGTGAGATTTTTACAAGGTTAATGATTTCCTCGCGCCATAGAGTTTGCAGGTGGAAAATCAACATTTGGACAACCTGAACTAGCCTCTTCTTCTACTAGGGTTTGCTGAGCTGCTATGAGAAATTCAATCTGCTGAAATTTTACGGTTCTGGCACCTTGCACACCACAGATATTTGCAGGGTTAATTTCATAGGTTCTTCATTGAGTAAACATAAGAAAATCATTTGGAAAAATCTGAGCTAGCCTTTTCTTCTATTAGGATTTGGTGGGAAGCCATTACACATTTAACATGCTAAAAGTTCATGGTGCTGAAGAGAACAAGGAAAAATGGTGATTGCTTACAAAGCGTGTGCCAGTGTTACCTTCCCCTGGGGCAACTCAATACCTCAGGCATTCAAACTCACATTCCTAATGGCTGCAATACTGCAGCCCAGATCCACCACAGTCTGGTTCACTGTTCATTCCTGGTGTTCTGTTAGGCCTCTGTTATCTCCCCCCACTTGCCACTCCCAGCTGTGGTGGGGAATTATTATCCAAGGTCTGTTAAGAACAGATACTATACTTCATCTTTGTTAAAAGGGAAGCAACATTAAACTTGCGAGGTCTCAATCTATAGGGAACTACCTTCCAAAAGGTGGCGCCAGGTAACCCAGCAAGGTTTTATTTGTATTCCTTACTTAGAATACTCAGCGGACCATGTATGTCTTAAAAGGACTCCTCTGTACCAGTCTCTCCCTGATGAGAGACATTACCACTTCTGACCCATATCTAGACCTGTCACATAGCCAGTACTTCACTCTGTGGTGAAAAACAGATAAGGGCTTTGGAAATTTTGTCAAGAATAATGTCCTAAGCATTCCATATAGAAAACAAGGGGCAAAGTTTTTGTTTGCTGGAACCCGAGATCACAGCTGATTTTGCTACGGTTTGCAGAGGTGCAATGAGGCGTTCAACCTCATGAAGCTTTCTGCTTGTGCTACCCTGCATGATGTTACAGAGGTTTAATAGGCTAGTGTTATGGGAGCTCCATAGATTAGTCATGGGGAAAATCACTATTTGGTGAAACCTGAGCAAGCGGCTTCTGCTAGGTTTTAGTAGGTTGCCATGAGACATTCAACTCCCTAAAAGTTTTCCAGTTGTTGCACCTTACACTTTGGAGATAAAAGCAAGATTAATGTTATAGGCGCTCTATAGAGAATGCATGAGGAAAATCACCATTTGGCTTAAACAGAAATTGCCTCTTCTTCTGCAATGGCTTGGTGTGGTGTCATGAGACATTCAACCTCCTGAAGTTTCCCAGTTTTTGCAACCATGCTCCATAGAAAACACATGGGGGAAAATCACTATTTGGTCAAACCCGAGGTAGCAGCTTCTTCTGCTAGGGTTTAGTGGAGTGCCATGAGACATTCAACCTGCTGAAGTTTTCCGTTGCTGACACCTTGCACATCAGAGAAATTTACAAGGTTAATGTCATAGGTGCTTCATAGAGAACTCATGGGAAACAAAGTCACCATTTGGCAAAACCCGAGCTAGCGGCTTTTTCTAAAAGGACGAGTGCTCACAAGCTGTGAAAGGGAAGTACAGTGCAGTGTGCCAAACTCAGTGGGATACCATCCTCAGGAATCATCGTCCCCTGGGGCACTTCATCACCTCAGACTTTCAAGCTCACGAACCTAACGGCTTCGATCCTACAGCCCAAACACACTGCATTGTGGTTCTCTACTTCTCTATTCCTGGCATTCTGTTATCTCCATACACCCCACTCAAGAAGGCCTAGTTAATAACTAGAGAGCTTTATTAAAAACAGGTACTATGCTTGTACTACACCAATAACAATACTTTTCAATAACTCCAAATATAACAACCCAAGAACATTAACCAAAACAACACGATAACTTCAAAAAAGAAGAAACTCTCTTTCATTGTCAACCGTTTGAGAGCATTTTGTCAAACACCAGTATAGAGCAGAATGCTAGTCTAGCTATGTGACAGGTCTCGATGTGGGTCATAATGGGTAATGTCTTTCATCAGGGAGAGACTGGTAAAGATTGCAATGCAAACCCTGCCAAGAATTCTGGGTAAGGAATAAAAATAAGACCTCATTGGGACTTACTAACAGGGACATCTCTTCTTGAGGAGAGCACCAGTTAAGGTGTGTAGAGTTTTGAGTTGCCTTTCGCCCTCTACTAAGCATCTACATATCACAAGTCATTATGGGAAAGGAGCTGGGAGCTCATGCGCCCTCTGTTGGATATAATAGATCCTCAGTTTGCTTTTGACTCACCGAGTCTTGAGACAGCAAAAGGGATTTTAGCCAAGCCAGTTTCACTTATCTGCATACAGCGCCATTTCGGGAATTTTGTCCCTCATCAATGCAGAGCAAAGTGAACTGGCTGGCTTTGTGGGGGTCAATGAGTGGGTTATGGACAGGGACATTTCTCCTTGAGGAGAGCACCAGTTAAGGTGTGTAGAGTTTTGAGTTGCCTTTCGCCCTCTACTAAGCATCTACATATCACAAGGCATTATGGGAAAGGAGCCATGCATGCCCTGATAAGAATTCTGGGTAAGAAGTATGGATGAAACTTTGTGGACGAAACAGAGGAGTTTGATCTCTCATTAGGGAGAGACTGGTACAGAGAATTATTAAACAATGGATAATCTGCTAAGAGTTCTGGGTAAGGAATTCCACTGAGACCTCTTTACGACTTATTAGATCATTTTATGTCCTGCTGAGAATACTGGAAAAAGCATACAAATAAAACCTCATTCATGGAAAAGGAGAAATTTCCTCCTAGACTTATTAATAGAAAGAAAGGTAGCTTTCTCTACAATACCACAAGGTTTTTAAAAGAAAAAAACAAACTGCTATTGTCATAAACTGGGAAGAATAACTAAATTAGAGTTCTTCAGAAAAAAAAAAATAAAAACCATAGGTCCCATTAGCAGACAAGACAGGCATGCGTTCATCACAAAGCCATTCTAAAAGAACATGGGCCTCCTAGCAACCCGCAAGCTTCCTGACCAAAAGTCAGCGATAAGATCAAATCACAGTTATCTCCCTGTTGAAATAGGAAGACCACTAGCTCTGGCCTCCATGTAGGTTCTAACCCACATGTGTAGTAACATGTACTAACATTTGCAACCATCTCCAAATAAGTAAAGGTAGGCTGAGGAGCAAAGACTTTAAGAATCACACAACTCTTTCTCCCAGAGATCAGGAGGATCCCAAAAGGACATCCAAAACTGTAATCAACAAAGCACAGTTTCAAAATTTTACTAAAGTAGAAGATCTCAGCCCTCCAAGTGGCTCAGACGGGGTAATGACTCTCATTAAGGAGAGACTGGACTATTAAAGAATGGACAACCTGCTAAGAATTCTGGGTAAGGAATACAATTAAGACCTCTTTATGACTTATTAGACCATGCATGTCCTGCTGAGAATTCTGGTAAAGCATACAAATAAGACTTGGTTTATGAAAAAGGAGATATTTCCTCCTAGCCGTACTAATAGAAAGGTAGCTTTCTCTATATTACCACATGGTGGTTTTTAAACGAAAAAACACTACCATTGTCATAATCTGGGAAGAATAACAAAACCAGAGTCCTTCAGAAAACAAATAGGTCATATCTGCAAACAACACAGGTATTCGCTAAAAGAACATGGGCCCACAAGCAAAACCCAACATTCCAGGCCACAAAGCACCAAGAAGATCACATCGTAATAGGCAGACCACTAGCTCCGGCCTCCATATCAGCTCGCACCCTGATGTGTACTACCTTGCATTGACATCTGTACCCACCTCTACATAAACAAAGGTGTAACAAGCAACAAGGAATTTAAAAGCCATACAGCTCTTTCCCATTGATAACAGAAAAACACCAAAAGAGCATCTACATACCCTTCACTCAATAACTAGCATAAAGAATACTAAAACAGCAGCTTAAAGATTTTATTGTCCTGCAACAACACAGCCGTCCAAGTGGGTCAGATGGGGTAATGACTTTCATTAAGGAGAGACTGGTAAAAGGCCTTACTAGACAAAGCATGCCCTGCTAAGAATTCTGGGTAAGGAATACAAAAAAGACCTTATTGGGACTTATTAGACCATGCATGCCCTGCAAAGAATTCTGGGTAAGGAACACAAATAAGACCTCACTGGGACTTATCAGACCATGCATGCCCTGCTAAGAAATCTGGGTAAGAAATACAAGGAAGAGTATGTATACCCTGCTAAGAATTCTGGGTAAGGAATACAAGAAAGACCTCATTGGGACTTATTAGACCATGTTAAAAATTCTTGATGAGGCATACAAATCATTGGTTAAAAAGAGAAATTTGCTCCTAACCTAGTGCCACCTATTGTTTTTCAAAGATACCTAAGGTCAAATCTGGCAATAAGAGCCAAGCCAGTATAGATTAATACTTTGCAAAATTAAAGTTATGACTGCTCCAAAGAGAATGCATGGGGAAACTCAAGCTAGGAACTTCTTCTGCTAGAGTTTGGTGGGATGTCAAGAGATATTCAACCTGCTTAAGGTTCCCGATGTTAGCACCTTGCATGCAGGAGATATTCTAAAGGTTAATAGATAAGGCACACTACATAGAGAGCAGATTAAAAAAATCACAATCTGGAAAAATCTGAGCGAGTCGCTTTTTCTGGTACACTTTAGCAGAGTGCCATGCAACATTAAACCTCCTGAATTATCCCTGTGCTGGAACCTTACACAAGGATAATGTCTTAGGCGCTACATTGAGAGCAGGTAGCGAAAATCCCCATTTAGAGAAATCTGAGCTAGCGTTCTGTTCTGCTAGGGTTTCTTGGAGTGTCATGAAACATTGCACCTGCTGAACTTTCCTGGTTCTGGCCTTTTTCAGGCCAGAGATATTTCCAAGATTAACATCATAGGCGCACCATTGAGAGTGCATGGGGAAAAATCATCATATGGAGAATTATGAGCTAGTCACTCTTTTCTGCTAGGGTTTGGTGGAGTGTCATGAGACATTACACCTGGTGAAGTTTCCCTGGTCTGGCAGTTTGCACGCCACAGATATTTGCAAGGGTAATGTCTTTGGAGTTCTATAGCGATTGCATTAGGAAAATCACCATTTCTTAAAATACGAGCTTGCCGCTTCTTCTGCTAGGGTTTGGTGGGGTGCCATGGAACATTCAACCTGGTGAATTTTTCCTGTACTGGAACCTTGCATGCTGGAGAAATTTCCAAGGATAATGTCTTAAGCTCACCATTGAGAGTGAATTTGGAAAATCATGATTTGAAGAATCTGAGCTAGACACTATTTTCTTCTAGGGTTTGGTGGTGTGTCATCAGACATTCCACCTGCTGAAGTTTCATGGTTCTGGAAATTTGCACGCCAGAGATATTGGCAAGGGTAATGTCTTCCGAGCTCAATAGCGATTGCATTAGGAAAATCACCATTTGGAAAAATACGAGCTAGCCGCTTCTTCAGCTAGTGTTTGGTTGGGTTCCATGGAACATTCAACCTGGTGAATTTTCCCTGTGCTGGAACCTTACATGCCATAGATAATTGTAAGGATAATGTCTGAGGCGCTACATTGAGAGTAAGTAGGGAAAATCACCATTTGGAGAAATCTGAGCTAGCGCTTTATTCTGCTAGGGTTCCGTGGGGAGTCATGAGATATTCCACCTGCTGAAGTTTCCTGGTTCTGGCATTTTCCGCGACAGAGATTTTCGCAAAGTTAATGTCTTCTGAGCTCCATAGCGTTTGCATTAGGAAAATCACCATTTTGAAAAATACGAGCAAGCCGCTTCTTCTGCTAGGGTTTGGTAGGGTGCCATGAGACATTCAACATGCTGAATTTTCCCAGTCCTGGAACCTTGCATGCCAGAGATATTTCCAAGGATAATGTCATAGACGCACCATTGAGAGTGCATGGGGAAAACCATCATTTGAAGAAATCTGAGATAGCCACTATTTTCTGCTAGGGTTTGGTGGGGTGTCATGAAACATTGCACCTGCTGAACTTTCCTGGTTCTGGCCTTTTTCAGGCCAGAGATAGTTCCAAGATTAACATCATAGGCGCACCATTGAGAGTGCATGGGGAAAAATCATCATATGGAGAATTATGAGCTAGTCACTCTTTTCTGCTAGGGTTTGTTGGAGTGTCATGAGACATTACACCTGGTGAAGTTTCCCTGGTCTGGCAGTTTGCACGCCAGAGATATTTGCAAGGGTAATGTCTTTGGAGTTCTATAGCGATTGCATTAGGAAAATCACCATTTGTTAAAATACGAGCTTGCCGCTTCTTCTGCTAGGGTTTGGTGGGGTGCCATGGAACATTCAACCTGGTGAATTTTTCCTGTACTGGAACCTTGCATGCTGGAGAAATTTCCAAGGATAATGTCTTAAGCTCACCATTGAGAGTGAATTTGGAAAATCATGATTTGAAGAATCTGAGCTAGACACTATTTTCTTCTAGGGTTTGGTGGTGTGTCATCAGACATTCCACCTGCTGAAGTTTCATGGTTCTGGAAATTTGCACGCCAGAGATATTGGCAAGGGTAATGTCTTCGGAGCTCAATAGCGATTGCATTAGGAAAATCACCATTTGGAAAAATAGGAGCTAGCCGCTTCTTCAGCTAGAGTTTGGTTGGGTGCCATGGAACATTCAACCTGGTGAATTTTCCCTGTGCTGGAACCTTACATGCCATAGATAATTGTAAGGATAATGTCTGAGGCGCTACATTGAGAGTAAGTAGGGAAAATCACCATTTGGAGAAATCTGAGCTAGCGCTTTATTCTGCTAGGGTTCCGTGGGGAGTCATGAGATATTCCACCTGCTGAAGTTTCCTGGTTCTGGCATTTTCCGCGCCAGAGATTTTCGCAAAGTTAATGTCTTCTGAGCTCCATAGCGTTTGCATTAGGAAAATCACCATTTTGAAAAATACGAGCAAGCCGCTTCTTCTGCTAGGGTTTGGTAGGGTGCCATGAGACATTCAACATGCTGAATTTTCCCAGTCCTGGAACCTTGCATGCCAGAGATATTTCCAAGGATAATGTCATAGACGCACCATTGAGAGTGCATGGGGAAAACCATCATTTGAAGAAATCTGAGATAGCCACTATTTTCTGCTAGGGTTTGGTGGGGTGTCTTGAGACATTCCACCTGCTGAAGTTTCCTGGTTCTGGCAATTTGCACGCCAGATATATTTGCAAGGGTAATGTCATCAGAGCTCAATAGAGATTGCATTAGAAAAATCACCATTTGGAAAAATACGAGCTATCCGCTTCTTCTGCTAGACTTAGGTGGTGTGCCATGATACATTCATCTTGGTGAATTTTCCTTGAGCTAGAACCTTACACGCCATAGATAATTGCAAGGATAATGTCTTAGGCGATTCATTGAGAGTAGGTATGGAAAGTCACCATTTGGAGAAATCTGAGCTAGCGCTCTCTTCTGCTAGAGTTTTGTGGGGTGTCATTAGACATTCCACTTGCTGAAGTTTCCAGGTTCTGGCATTTTGCACGCTAGAGATTGTTGCAAGGATTTTGTCTTCCAAGCTCCATTAGCGCTTGCTTCAGGAAAATCACCATTTTAAAAAATAGGCGCTAGCCGCTTCTTCTGCTAGGGTTTGGTGGGGTGTCTTGAGATATTCAACCTGCTGAATTCTCTCAGTGCTGGAAACTTGCATGCCAGAGTTATTTCCAAAGTTAATGTCTTAGGTGCACCATTGAGAATACATGGGGAAATTCAACATTTGGAAAAATCCAATCGAGCTGCTTCTTCTCCTAGGATTGGGTGTGGTATCATGGATCATTCAACCTGGTGAATTCTCTTTGTGGTGGAACCTTAAACTCCATAGATAATTTTAAGGATAGTGTCTTAGGCGCTACATTGAGAGTGAATATGGATATTCTTGTCTTTGGAGCTCTATAGTCATTGCATTAGGAAAATCACCATTTTGTTAAAATACGAGCTTGCTACTTCTTCTGCTAGGGTTTAGTGGGGTGCCATGAGACATTCAACCTGGTGAATTTTCCCTGTGCTTGAACTTTGCACGCCATATATAATTGCAAGGATAATGTCTTAAGCGCAGCACTGAGATTGCATGGGGAAAAATCATCATTTGAAGAAATCTGAGCTAGCCAGGATTTTCTGCTAGATTTTGCTGGGGTGTCATGACACCTTCAACTTGGTAAAGTCTCCTGGTTGTAGCACTTTGCAAGCGTGAGATTTTTACAAGGTTAATGATTTCCTCGCGCCATAGAGTTTGCAGGTGGAAAATCAACATTTGGACAACCTGAACTAGCCTCTTCTTCTACTAGGGTTTGCTGAGCTGCTATGAGAAATTCAATCTGCTGAAATTTTACGGTTCTGGCACCTTGCACACCACAGATATTTGCAGGGTTAATTTCATAGGTTCTTCATTGAGTAAACATAAGAAAATCATTTGGAAAAATCTGAGCTAGCCTTTTCTTCTATTAGGATTTGGTGGGAAGCCATTACACATTTAACATGCTAAAAGTTCATGGTGCTGAAGAGAACAAGGAAAAATGGTGATTGCTTACAAAGCGTGTGCCAGTGTTACCTTCCCCTGGGGCAACTCAATACCTCAGGCATTCAAACTCACATTCCTAATGGCTGCAATACTGCAGCCCAGATCCACCACAGTCTGGTTCACTGTTCATTCCTGGTGTTCTGTTAGGCCTCTGTTATCTCCCCCCACTTGCCACTCCCAGCTGTGGTGGGGAATTATTATCCAAGGTCTGTTAAGAACAGATACTATACTTCATCTTTGTTAAAAGGGAAGCAACATTAAACTTGCGAGGTCTCAATCTATAGGGAACTACCTTCCAAAAGGTGGCGCCAGGTAACCCAGCAAGGTTTTATTTGTATTCCTTACTTAGAATACTCAGCGGACCATGTATGTCTTAAAAGGACTCCTCTGTACCAGTCTCTCCCTGATGAGAGACATTACCACTTCTGACCCATATCTAGACCTGTCACATAGCCAGTACTTCACTCTGTGGTGAAAAACAGATAAGGGCTTTGGAAATTTTGTCAAGAATAATGTCCTAAGCATTCCATATAGAAAACAAGGGGCAAAGTTTTTGTTTGCTGGAACCCGAGATCACAGCTGATTTTGCTACGGTTTGCAGAGGTGCAATGAGGCGTTCAACCTCATGAAGCTTTCTGCTTGTGCTACCCTGCATGATGTTACAGAGGTTTAATAGGCTAGTGTTATGGGAGCTCCATAGATTAGTCATGGGGAAAATCACTATTTGGTGAAACCTGAGCAAGCGGCTTCTGCTAGGTTTTAGTAGGTTGCCATGAGACATTCAACTCCCTAAAAGTTTTCCAGTTGTTGCACCTTACACTTTGGAGATAAAAGCAAGATTAATGTTATAGGCGCTCTATAGAGAATGCATGAGGAAAATCACCATTTGGCTTAAACAGAAATTGCCTCTTCTTCTGCAATGGCTTGGTGTGGTGTCATGAGACATTCAACCTCCTGAAGTTTCCCAGTTTTTGCAACCATGCTCCATAGAAAACACATGGGGGAAAATCACTATTTGGTCAAACCCGAGGTAGCAGCTTCTTCTGCTAGGGTTTAGTGGAGTGCCATGAGACATTCAACCTGCTGAAGTTTTCCGTTGCTGACACCTTGCACATCAGAGAAATTTACAAGGTTAATGTCATAGGTGCTTCATAGAGAACTCATGGGAAACAAAGTCACCATTTGGCAAAACCCGAGCTAGCGGCTTTTTCTAAAAGGACGAGTGCTCACAAGCTGTGAAAGGGAAGTACAGTGCAGTGTGCCAAACTCAGTGGGATACCATCCTCAGGAATCATCGTCCCCTGGGGCACTTCATCACCTCAGACTTTCAAGCTCACGAACCTAACGGCTTCGATCCTACAGCCCAAACACACTGCATTGTGGTTCTCTACTTCTCTATTCCTGGCATTCTGTTATCTCCATACACCCCACTCAAGAAGGCCTAGTTAATAACTAGAGAGCTTTATTAAAAACAGGTACTATGCTTGTACTACACCAATAACAATACTTTTCAATAACTCCAAATATAACAACCCAAGAACATTAACCAAAACAACACGATAACTTCAAAAAAGAAGAAACTCTCTTTCATTGTCAACCGTTTGAGAGCATTTTGTCAAACACCAGTATAGAGCAGAATGCTAGTCTAGCTATGTGACAGGTCTCGATGTGGGTCATAATGGGTAATGTCTTTCATCAGGGAGAGACTGGTAAAGATTGCAATGCAAACCCTGCCAAGAATTCTGGGTAAGGAATAAAAATAAGACCTCATTGGGACTTACTAACAGGGACATCTCTTCTTGAGGAGAGCACCAGTTAAGGTGTGTAGAGTTTTGAGTTGCCTTTCGCCCTCTACTAAGCATCTACATATCACAAGTCATTATGGGAAAGGAGCTGGGAGCTCATGCGCCCTCTGTTGGATATAATAGATCCTCAGTTTGCTTTTGACTCACCGAGTCTTGAGACAGCAAAAGGGATTTTAGCCAAGCCAGTTTCACTTATCTGCATACAGCGCCATTTCGGGAATTTTGTCCCTCATCAATGCAGAGCAAAGTGAACTGGCTGGCTTTGTGGGGGTCAATGAGTGGGTTATGGACAGGGACATTTCTCCTTGAGGAGAGCACCAGTTAAGGTGTGTAGAGTTTTGAGTTGCCTTTCGCCCTCTACTAAGCATCTACATATCACAAGGCATTATGGGAAAGGAGCCATGCATGCCCTGATAAGAATTCTGGGTAAGAAGTATGGATGAAACTTTGTGGACGAAACAGAGGAGTTTGATCTCTCATTAGGGAGAGACTGGTACAGAGAATTATTAAACAATGGATAATCTGCTAAGAGTTCTGGGTAAGGAATTCCACTGAGACCTCTTTACGACTTATTAGATCATTTTATGTCCTGCTGAGAATACTGGAAAAAGCATACAAATAAAACCTCATTCATGGAAAAGGAGAAATTTCCTCCTAGACTTATTAATAGAAAGAAAGGTAGCTTTCTCTACAATACCACAAGGTTTTTAAAAGAAAAAAACAAACTGCTATTGTCATAAACTGGGAAGAATAACTAAATTAGAGTTCTTCAGAAAAAAAAAAATAAAAACCATAGGTCCCATTAGCAGACAAGACAGGCATGCGTTCATCACAAAGCCATTCTAAAAGAACATGGGCCTCCTAGCAACCCGCAAGCTTCCTGACCAAAAGTCAGCGATAAGATCAAATCACAGTTATCTCCCTGTTGAAATAGGAAGACCACTAGCTCTGGCCTCCATGTAGGTTCTAACCCACATGTGTAGTAACATGTACTAACATTTGCAACCATCTCCAAATAAGTAAAGGTAGGCTGAGGAGCAAAGACTTTAAGAATCACACAACTCTTTCTCCCAGAGATCAGGAGGATCCCAAAAGGACATCCAAAACTGTAATCAACAAAGCACAGTTTCAAAATTTTACTAAAGTAGAAGATCTCAGCCCTCCAAGTGGCTCAGACGGGGTAATGACTCTCATTAAGGAGAGACTGGACTATTAAAGAATGGACAACCTGCTAAGAATTCTGGGTAAGGAATACAATTAAGACCTCTTTATGACTTATTAGACCATGCATGTCCTGCTGAGAATTCTGGTAAAGCATACAAATAAGACTTGGTTTATGAAAAAGGAGATATTTCCTCCTAGCCGTACTAATAGAAAGGTAGCTTTCTCTATATTACCACATGGTGGTTTTTAAACGAAAAAACACTACCATTGTCATAATCTGGGAAGAATAACAAAACCAGAGTCCTTCAGAAAACAAATAGGTCATATCTGCAAACAACACAGGTATTCGCTAAAAGAACATGGGCCCACAAGCAAAACCCAACATTCCAGGCCACAAAGCACCAAGAAGATCACATCGTAATAGGCAGACCACTAGCTCCGGCCTCCATATCAGCTCGCACCCTGATGTGTACTACCTTGCATTGACATCTGTACCCACCTCTACATAAACAAAGGTGTAACAAGCAACAAGGAATTTAAAAGCCATACAGCTCTTTCCCATTGATAACAGAAAAACACCAAAAGAGCATCTACATACCCTTCACTCAATAACTAGCATAAAGAATACTAAAACAGCAGCTTAAAGATTTTATTGTCCTGCAACAACACAGCCGTCCAAGTGGGTCAGATGGGGTAATGACTTTCATTAAGGAGAGACTGGTAAAAGGCCTTACTAGACAAAGCATGCCCTGCTAAGAATTCTGGGTAAGGAATACAAAAAAGACCTTATTGGGACTTATTAGACCATGCATGCCCTGCAAAGAATTCTGGGTAAGGAACACAAATAAGACCTCACTGGGACTTATCAGACCATGCATGCCCTGCTAAGAAATCTGGGTAAGAAATACAAGGAAGAGTATGTATACCCTGCTAAGAATTCTGGGTAAGGAATACAAGAAAGACCTCATTGGGACTTATTAGACCATGTTAAAAATTCTTGATGAGGCATACAAATCATTGGTTAAAAAGAGAAATTTGCTCCTAACCTAGTGCCACCTATTGTTTTTCAAAGATACCTAAGGTCAAATCTGGCAATAAGAGCCAAGCCAGTATAGATTAATACTTTGCAAAATTAAAGTTATGACTGCTCCAAAGAGAATGCATGGGGAAACTCAAGCTAGGAACTTCTTCTGCTAGAGTTTGGTGGGATGTCAAGAGATATTCAACCTGCTTAAGGTTCCCGATGTTAGCACCTTGCATGCAGGAGATATTCTAAAGGTTAATAGATAAGGCACACTACATAGAGAGCAGATTAAAAAAATCACAATCTGGAAAAATCTGAGCGAGTCGCTTTTTCTGGTACACTTTAGCAGAGTGCCATGCAACATTAAACCTCCTGAATTATCCCTGTGCTGGAACCTTACACAAGGATAATGTCTTAGGCGCTACATTGAGAGCAGGTAGCGAAAATCCCCATTTAGAGAAATCTGAGCTAGCGTTCTGTTCTGCTAGGGTTTCTTGGAGTGTCATGAAACATTGCACCTGCTGAACTTTCCTGGTTCTGGCCTTTTTCAGGCCAGAGATATTTCCAAGATTAACATCATAGGCGCACCATTGAGAGTGCATGGGGAAAAATCATCATATGGAGAATTATGAGCTAGTCACTCTTTTCTGCTAGGGTTTGGTGGAGTGTCATGAGACATTACACCTGGTGAAGTTTCCCTGGTCTGGCAGTTTGCACGCCACAGATATTTGCAAGGGTAATGTCTTTGGAGTTCTATAGCGATTGCATTAGGAAAATCACCATTTCTTAAAATACGAGCTTGCCGCTTCTTCTGCTAGGGTTTGGTGGGGTGCCATGGAACATTCAACCTGGTGAATTTTTCCTGTATTGGAACCTTGCATGCTGGAGAAATTTCCAAGGATAATGTCTTAAGCTCACCATTGAGAGTGAATTTGGAAAATCATGATTTGAAGAATCTGAGCTAGACACTATTTTCTTCTAGGGTTTGGTGGTGTGTCATCAGACATTCCACCTGCTGAAGTTTCATGGTTCTGGAAATTTGCACGCCAGAGATATTGGCAAGGGTAATGTCTTCCGAGCTCAATAGCGATTGCATTAGGAAAATCACCATTTGGAAAAATACGAGCTAGCCGCTTCTTCAGCTAGTGTTTGGTTGGGTTCCATGGAACATTCAACCTGGTGAATTTTCCCTGTGCTGGAACCTTACATGCCATAGATAATTGTAAGGATAATGTCTGAGGCGCTACATTGAGAGTAAGTAGGGAAAATCACCATTTGGAGAAATCTGAGCTAGCGCTTTATTCTGCTAGGGTTCCGTGGGGAGTCATGAGATATTCCACCTGCTGAAGTTTCCTGGTTCTGGCATTTTCCGCGACAGAGATTTTCGCAAAGTTAATGTCTTCTGAGCTCCATAGCGTTTGCATTAGGAAAATCACCATTTTGAAAAATACGAGCAAGCCGCTTCTTCTGCTAGGGTTTGGTAGGGTGCCATGAGACATTCAACATGCTGAATTTTCCCAGTCCTGGAACCTTGCATGCCAGAGATATTTCCAAGGATAATGTCATAGACGCACCATTGAGAGTGCATGGGGAAAACCATCATTTGAAGAAATCTGAGATAGCCACTATTTTCTGCTAGGGTTTGGTGGGGTGTCATGAAACATTGCACCTGCTGAACTTTCCTGGTTCTGGCCTTTTTCAGGCCAGAGATAGTTCCAAGATTAACATCATAGGCGCACCATTGAGAGTGCATGGGGAAAAATCATCATATGGAGAATTATGAGCTAGTCACTCTTTTCTGCTAGGGTTTGTTGGAGTGTCATGAGACATTACACCTGGTGAAGTTTCCCTGGTCTGGCAGTTTGCACGCCAGAGATATTTGCAAGGGTAATGTCTTTGGAGTTCTATAGCGATTGCATTAGGAAAATCACCATTTGTTAAAATACGAGCTTGCCGCTTCTTCTGCTAGGGTTTGGTGGGGTGCCATGGAACATTCAACCTGGTGAATTTTTCCTGTACTGGAACCTTGCATGCTGGAGAAATTTCCAAGGATAATGTCTTAAGCTCACCATTGAGAGTGAATTTGGAAAATCATGATTTGAAGAATCTGAGCTAGACACTATTTTCTTCTAGGGTTTGGTGGTGTGTCATCAGACATTCCACCTGCTGAAGTTTCATGGTTCTGGAAATTTGCACGCCAGAGATATTGGCAAGGGTAATGTCTTCGGAGCTCAATAGCGATTGCATTAGGAAAATCACCATTTGGAAAAATAGGAGCTAGCCGCTTCTTCAGCTAGAGTTTGGTTGGGTGCCATGGAACATTCAACCTGGTGAATTTTCCCTGTGCTGGAACCTTACATGCCATAGATAATTGTAAGGATAATGTCTGAGGCGCTACATTGAGAGTAAGTAGGGAAAATCACCATTTGGAGAAATCTGAGCTAGCGCTTTATTCTGCTAGGGTTCCGTGGGGAGTCATGAGATATTCCACCTGCTGAAGTTTCCTGGTTCTGGCATTTTCCGCGCCAGAGATTTTCGCAAAGTTAATGTCTTCTGAGCTCCATAGCGTTTGCATTAGGAAAATCACCATTTTGAAAAATACGAGCAAGCCGCTTCTTCTGCTAGGGTTTGGTAGGGTGCCATGAGACATTCAACATGCTGAATTTTCCCAGTCCTGGAACCTTGCATGCCAGAGATATTTCCAAGGATAATGTCATAGACGCACCATTGAGAGTGCATGGGGAAAACCATCATTTGAAGAAATCTGAGATAGCCACTATTTTCTGCTAGGGTTTGGTGGGGTGTCTTGAGACATTCCACCTGCTGAAGTTTCCTGGTTCTGGCAATTTGCACGCCAGATATATTTGCAAGGGTAATGTCATCAGAGCTCAATAGAGATTGCATTAGAAAAATCACCATTTGGAAAAATACGAGCTATCCGCTTCTTCTGCTAGACTTAGGTGGTGTGCCATGATACATTCATCTTGGTGAATTTTCCTTGAGCTAGAACCTTACACGCCATAGATAATTGCAAGGATAATGTCTTAGGCGATTCATTGAGAGTAGGTATGGAAAGTCACCATTTGGAGAAATCTGAGCTAGCGCTCTCTTCTGCTAGAGTTTTGTGGGGTGTCATTAGACATTCCACTTGCTGAAGTTTCCAGGTTCTGGCATTTTGCACGCTAGAGATTGTTGCAAGGATTTTGTCTTCCAAGCTCCATTAGCGCTTGCTTCAGGAAAATCACCATTTTAAAAAATAGGCGCTAGCCGCTTCTTCTGCTAGGGTTTGGTGGGGTGTCTTGAGATATTCAACCTGCTGAATTCTCTCAGTGCTGGAAACTTGCATGCCAGAGTTATTTCCAAAGTTAATGTCTTAGGTGCACCATTGAGAATACATGGGGAAATTCAACATTTGGAAAAATCCAATCGAGCTGCTTCTTCTCCTAGGATTGGGTGTGGTATCATGGATCATTCAACCTGGTGAATTCTCTTTGTGGTGGAACCTTAAACTCCATAGATAATTTTAAGGATAGTGTCTTAGGCGCTACATTGAGAGTGAATATGGATATTCTTGTCTTTGGAGCTCTATAGTCATTGCATTAGGAAAATCACCATTTTGTTAAAATACGAGCTTGCTACTTCTTCTGCTAGGGTTTAGTGGGGTGCCATGAGACATTCAACCTGGTGAATTTTCCCTGTGCTTGAACTTTGCACGCCATATATAATTGCAAGGATAATGTCTTAAGCGCAGCACTGAGATTGCATGGGGAAAAATCATCATTTGAAGAAATCTGAGCTAGCCAGGATTTTCTGCTAGATTTTGCTGGGGTGTCATGACACCTTCAACTTGGTAAAGTCTCCTGGTTGTAGCACTTTGCAAGCGTGAGATTTTTACAAGGTTAATGATTTCCTCGCGCCATAGAGTTTGCAGGTGGAAAATCAACATTTGGACAACCTGAACTAGCCTCTTCTTCTACTAGGGTTTGCTGAGCTGCTATGAGAAATTCAATCTGCTGAAATTTTACGGTTCTGGCACCTTGCACACCACAGATATTTGCAGGGTTAATTTCATAGGTTCTTCATTGAGTAAACATAAGAAAATCATTTGGAAAAATCTGAGCTAGCCTTTTCTTCTATTAGGATTTGGTGGGAAGCCATTACACATTTAACATGCTAAAAGTTCATGGTGCTGAAGAGAACAAGGAAAAATGGTGATTGCTTACAAAGCGTGTGCCAGTGTTACCTTCCCCTGGGGCAACTCAATACCTCAGGCATTCAAACTCACATTCCTAATGGCTGCAATACTGCAGCCCAGATCCACCACAGTCTGGTTCACTGTTCATTCCTGGTGTTCTGTTAGGCCTCTGTTATCTCCCCCCACTTGCCACTCCCAGCTGTGGTGGGGAATTATTATCCAAGGTCTGTTAAGAACAGATACTATACTTCATCTTTGTTAAAAGGGAAGCAACATTAAACTTGCGAGGTCTCAATCTATAGGGAACTACCTTCCAAAAGGTGGCGCCAGGTAACCCAGCAAGGTTTTATTTGTATTCCTTACTTAGAATACTCAGCGGACCATGTATGTCTTAAAAGGACTCCTCTGTACCAGTCTCTCCCTGATGAGAGACATTACCACTTCTGACCCATATCTAGACCTGTCACATAGCCAGTACTTCACTCTGTGGTGAAAAACAGATAAGGGCTTTGGAAATTTTGTCAAGAATAATGTCCTAAGCATTCCATATAGAAAACAAGGGGCAAAGTTTTTGTTTGCTGGAACCCGAGATCACAGCTGATTTTGCTACGGTTTGCAGAGGTGCAATGAGGCGTTCAACCTCATGAAGCTTTCTGCTTGTGCTACCCTGCATGATGTTACAGAGGTTTAATAGGCTAGTGTTATGGGAGCTCCATAGATTAGTCATGGGGAAAATCACTATTTGGTGAAACCTGAGCAAGCGGCTTCTGCTAGGTTTTAGTAGGTTGCCATGAGACATTCAACTCCCTAAAAGTTTTCCAGTTGTTGCACCTTACACTTTGGAGATAAAAGCAAGATTAATGTTATAGGCGCTCTATAGAGAATGCATGAGGAAAATCACCATTTGGCTTAAACAGAAATTGCCTCTTCTTCTGCAATGGCTTGGTGTGGTGTCATGAGACATTCAACCTCCTGAAGTTTCCCAGTTTTTGCAACCATGCTCCATAGAAAACACATGGGGGAAAATCACTATTTGGTCAAACCCGAGGTAGCAGCTTCTTCTGCTAGGGTTTAGTGGAGTGCCATGAGACATTCAACCTGCTGAAGTTTTCCGTTGCTGACACCTTGCACATCAGAGAAATTTACAAGGTTAATGTCATAGGTGCTTCATAGAGAACTCATGGGAAACAAAGTCACCATTTGGCAAAACCCGAGCTAGCGGCTTTTTCTAAAAGGACGAGTGCTCACAAGCTGTGAAAGGGAAGTACAGTGCAGTGTGCCAAACTCAGTGGGATACCATCCTCAGGAATCATCGTCCCCTGGGGCACTTCATCACCTCAGACTTTCAAGCTCACGAACCTAACGGCTTCGATCCTACAGCCCAAACACACTGCATTGTGGTTCTCTACTTCTCTATTCCTGGCATTCTGTTATCTCCATACACCCCACTCAAGAAGGCCTAGTTAATAACTAGAGAGCTTTATTAAAAACAGGTACTATGCTTGTACTACACCAATAACAATACTTTTCAATAACTCCAAATATAACAACCCAAGAACATTAACCAAAACAACACGATAACTTCAAAAAAGAAGAAACTCTCTTTCATTGTCAACCGTTTGAGAGCATTTTGTCAAACACCAGTATAGAGCAGAATGCTAGTCTAGCTATGTGACAGGTCTCGATGTGGGTCATAATGGGTAATGTCTTTCATCAGGGAGAGACTGGTAAAGATTGCAATGCAAACCCTGCCAAGAATTCTGGGTAAGGAATAAAAATAAGACCTCATTGGGACTTACTAACAGGGACATCTCTTCTTGAGGAGAGCACCAGTTAAGGTGTGTAGAGTTTTGAGTTGCCTTTCGCCCTCTACTAAGCATCTACATATCACAAGTCATTATGGGAAAGGAGCTGGGAGCTCATGCGCCCTCTGTTGGATATAATAGATCCTCAGTTTGCTTTTGACTCACCGAGTCTTGAGACAGCAAAAGGGATTTTAGCCAAGCCAGTTTCACTTATCTGCATACAGCGCCATTTCGGGAATTTTGTCCCTCATCAATGCAGAGCAAAGTGAACTGGCTGGCTTTGTGGGGGTCAATGAGTGGGTTATGGACAGGGACATTTCTCCTTGAGGAGAGCACCAGTTAAGGTGTGTAGAGTTTTGAGTTGCCTTTCGCCCTCTACTAAGCATCTACATATCACAAGGCATTATGGGAAAGGAGCCATGCATGCCCTGATAAGAATTCTGGGTAAGAAGTATGGATGAAACTTTGTGGACGAAACAGAGGAGTTTGATCTCTCATTAGGGAGAGACTGGTACAGAGAATTATTAAACAATGGATAATCTGCTAAGAGTTCTGGGTAAGGAATTCCACTGAGACCTCTTTACGACTTATTAGATCATTTTATGTCCTGCTGAGAATACTGGAAAAAGCATACAAATAAAACCTCATTCATGGAAAAGGAGAAATTTCCTCCTAGACTTATTAATAGAAAGAAAGGTAGCTTTCTCTACAATACCACAAGGTTTTTAAAAGAAAAAAACAAACTGCTATTGTCATAAACTGGGAAGAATAACTAAATTAGAGTTCTTCAGAAAAAAAAAAATAAAAACCATAGGTCCCATTAGCAGACAAGACAGGCATGCGTTCATCACAAAGCCATTCTAAAAGAACATGGGCCTCCTAGCAACCCGCAAGCTTCCTGACCAAAAGTCAGCGATAAGATCAAATCACAGTTATCTCCCTGTTGAAATAGGAAGACCACTAGCTCTGGCCTCCATGTAGGTTCTAACCCACATGTGTAGTAACATGTACTAACATTTGCAACCATCTCCAAATAAGTAAAGGTAGGCTGAGGAGCAAAGACTTTAAGAATCACACAACTCTTTCTCCCAGAGATCAGGAGGATCCCAAAAGGACATCCAAAACTGTAATCAACAAAGCACAGTTTCAAAATTTTACTAAAGTAGAAGATCTCAGCCCTCCAAGTGGCTCAGACGGGGTAATGACTCTCATTAAGGAGAGACTGGACTATTAAAGAATGGACAACCTGCTAAGAATTCTGGGTAAGGAATACAATTAAGACCTCTTTATGACTTATTAGACCATGCATGTCCTGCTGAGAATTCTGGTAAAGCATACAAATAAGACTTGGTTTATGAAAAAGGAGATATTTCCTCCTAGCCGTACTAATAGAAAGGTAGCTTTCTCTATATTACCACATGGTGGTTTTTAAACGAAAAAACACTACCATTGTCATAATCTGGGAAGAATAACAAAACCAGAGTCCTTCAGAAAACAAATAGGTCATATCTGCAAACAACACAGGTATTCGCTAAAAGAACATGGGCCCACAAGCAAAACCCAACATTCCAGGCCACAAAGCACCAAGAAGATCACATCGTAATAGGCAGACCACTAGCTCCGGCCTCCATATCAGCTCGCACCCTGATGTGTACTACCTTGCATTGACATCTGTACCCACCTCTACATAAACAAAGGTGTAACAAGCAACAAGGAATTTAAAAGCCATACAGCTCTTTCCCATTGATAACAGAAAAACACCAAAAGAGCATCTACATACCCTTCACTCAATAACTAGCATAAAGAATACTAAAACAGCAGCTTAAAGATTTTATTGTCCTGCAACAACACAGCCGTCCAAGTGGGTCAGATGGGGTAATGACTTTCATTAAGGAGAGACTGGTAAAAGGCCTTACTAGACAAAGCATGCCCTGCTAAGAATTCTGGGTAAGGAATACAAAAAAGACCTTATTGGGACTTATTAGACCATGCATGCCCTGCAAAGAATTCTGGGTAAGGAACACAAATAAGACCTCACTGGGACTTATCAGACCATGCATGCCCTGCTAAGAAATCTGGGTAAGAAATACAAGGAAGAGTATGTATACCCTGCTAAGAATTCTGGGTAAGGAATACAAGAAAGACCTCATTGGGACTTATTAGACCATGTTAAAAATTCTTGATGAGGCATACAAATCATTGGTTAAAAAGAGAAATTTGCTCCTAACCTAGTGCCACCTATTGTTTTTCAAAGATACCTAAGGTCAAATCTGGCAATAAGAGCCAAGCCAGTATAGATTAATACTTTGCAAAATTAAAGTTATGACTGCTCCAAAGAGAATGCATGGGGAAACTCAAGCTAGGAACTTCTTCTGCTAGAGTTTGGTGGGATGTCAAGAGATATTCAACCTGCTTAAGGTTCCCGATGTTAGCACCTTGCATGCAGGAGATATTCTAAAGGTTAATAGATAAGGCACACTACATAGAGAGCAGATTAAAAAAATCACAATCTGGAAAAATCTGAGCGAGTCGCTTTTTCTGGTACACTTTAGCAGAGTGCCATGCAACATTAAACCTCCTGAATTATCCCTGTGCTGGAACCTTACACAAGGATAATGTCTTAGGCGCTACATTGAGAGCAGGTAGCGAAAATCCCCATTTAGAGAAATCTGAGCTAGCGTTCTGTTCTGCTAGGGTTTCTTGGAGTGTCATGAAACATTGCACCTGCTGAACTTTCCTGGTTCTGGCCTTTTTCAGGCCAGAGATATTTCCAAGATTAACATCATAGGCGCACCATTGAGAGTGCATGGGGAAAAATCATCATATGGAGAATTATGAGCTAGTCACTCTTTTCTGCTAGGGTTTGGTGGAGTGTCATGAGACATTACACCTGGTGAAGTTTCCCTGGTCTGGCAGTTTGCACGCCACAGATATTTGCAAGGGTAATGTCTTTGGAGTTCTATAGCGATTGCATTAGGAAAATCACCATTTCTTAAAATACGAGCTTGCCGCTTCTTCTGCTAGGGTTTGGTGGGGTGCCATGGAACATTCAACCTGGTGAATTTTTCCTGTACTGGAACCTTGCATGCTGGAGAAATTTCCAAGGATAATGTCTTAAGCTCACCATTGAGAGTGAATTTGGAAAATCATGATTTGAAGAATCTGAGCTAGACACTATTTTCTTCTAGGGTTTGGTGGTGTGTCATCAGACATTCCACCTGCTGAAGTTTCATGGTTCTGGAAATTTGCACGCCAGAGATATTGGCAAGGGTAATGTCTTCCGAGCTCAATAGCGATTGCATTAGGAAAATCACCATTTGGAAAAATACGAGCTAGCCGCTTCTTCAGCTAGTGTTTGGTTGGGTTCCATGGAACATTCAACCTGGTGAATTTTCCCTGTGCTGGAACCTTACATGCCATAGATAATTGTAAGGATAATGTCTGAGGCGCTACATTGAGAGTAAGTAGGGAAAATCACCATTTGGAGAAATCTGAGCTAGCGCTTTATTCTGCTAGGGTTCCGTGGGGAGTCATGAGATATTCCACCTGCTGAAGTTTCCTGGTTCTGGCATTTTCCGCGACAGAGATTTTCGCAAAGTTAATGTCTTCTGAGCTCCATAGCGTTTGCATTAGGAAAATCACCATTTTGAAAAATACGAGCAAGCCGCTTCTTCTGCTAGGGTTTGGTAGGGTGCCATGAGACATTCAACATGCTGAATTTTCCCAGTCCTGGAACCTTGCATGCCAGAGATATTTCCAAGGATAATGTCATAGACGCACCATTGAGAGTGCATGGGGAAAACCATCATTTGAAGAAATCTGAGATAGCCACTATTTTCTGCTAGGGTTTGGTGGGGTGTCATGAAACATTGCACCTGCTGAACTTTCCTGGTTCTGGCCTTTTTCAGGCCAGAGATAGTTCCAAGATTAACATCATAGGCGCACCATTGAGAGTGCATGGGGAAAAATCATCATATGGAGAATTATGAGCTAGTCACTCTTTTCTGCTAGGGTTTGTTGGAGTGTCATGAGACATTACACCTGGTGAAGTTTCCCTGGTCTGGCAGTTTGCACGCCAGAGATATTTGCAAGGGTAATGTCTTTGGAGTTCTATAGCGATTGCATTAGGAAAATCACCATTTGTTAAAATACGAGCTTGCCGCTTCTTCTGCTAGGGTTTGGTGGGGTGCCATGGAACATTCAACCTGGTGAATTTTTCCTGTACTGGAACCTTGCATGCTGGAGAAATTTCCAAGGATAATGTCTTAAGCTCACCATTGAGAGTGAATTTGGAAAATCATGATTTGAAGAATCTGAGCTAGACACTATTTTCTTCTAGGGTTTGGTGGTGTGTCATCAGACATTCCACCTGCTGAAGTTTCATGGTTCTGGAAATTTGCACGCCAGAGATATTGGCAAGGGTAATGTCTTCGGAGCTCAATAGCGATTGCATTAGGAAAATCACCATTTGGAAAAATAGGAGCTAGCCGCTTCTTCAGCTAGAGTTTGGTTGGGTGCCATGGAACATTCAACCTGGTGAATTTTCCCTGTGCTGGAACCTTACATGCCATAGATAATTGTAAGGATAATGTCTGAGGCGCTACATTGAGAGTAAGTAGGGAAAATCACCATTTGGAGAAATCTGAGCTAGCGCTTTATTCTGCTAGGGTTCCGTGGGGAGTCATGAGATATTCCACCTGCTGAAGTTTCCTGGTTCTGGCATTTTCCGCGCCAGAGATTTTCGCAAAGTTAATGTCTTCTGAGCTCCATAGCGTTTGCATTAGGAAAATCACCATTTTGAAAAATACGAGCAAGCCGCTTCTTCTGCTAGGGTTTGGTAGGGTGCCATGAGACATTCAACATGCTGAATTTTCCCAGTCCTGGAACCTTGCATGCCAGAGATATTTCCAAGGATAATGTCATAGACGCACCATTGAGAGTGCATGGGGAAAACCATCATTTGAAGAAATCTGAGATAGCCACTATTTTCTGCTAGGGTTTGGTGGGGTGTCTTGAGACATTCCACCTGCTGAAGTTTCCTGGTTCTGGCAATTTGCACGCCAGATATATTTGCAAGGGTAATGTCATCAGAGCTCAATAGAGATTGCATTAGAAAAATCACCATTTGGAAAAATACGAGCTATCCGCTTCTTCTGCTAGACTTAGGTGGTGTGCCATGATACATTCATCTTGGTGAATTTTCCTTGAGCTAGAACCTTACACGCCATAGATAATTGCAAGGATAATGTCTTAGGCGATTCATTGAGAGTAGGTATGGAAAGTCACCATTTGGAGAAATCTGAGCTAGCGCTCTCTTCTGCTAGAGTTTTGTGGGGTGTCATTTGACCTTCCCCTTGCCGAAGTTTCCAGGTTCTGGCATTTTGCACGCTACAGATTGTTGCAAGGATTTTGTCTTCCAAGCTCCATTAGCGCTTGCTTCAGGAAAATCACCATTTTAAAAAATAGGCGCTAGCCGCTTCTTCTGCTAGGGTTTGGTGGGGTGTCTTGAGATATTCAACCTGCTGAATTCTCTCAGTGCTGGAAACTTGCATGCCAGAGTTATTTCCAAAGTTAATGTCTTAGGTGCACCATTGAGAATACATGGGGAAATTCAACATTTGGAAAAATCCAATCGAGCTGCTTCTTCTCCTAGGATTGGGTGTGGTATCATGGATCATTCAACCTGGTGAATTCTCTTTGTGGTGGAACCTTAAACTCCATAGATAATTTTAAGGATAGTGTCTTAGGCGCTACATTGAGAGTGAATATGGATATTCTTGTCTTTGGAGCTCTATAGTCATTGCATTAGGAAAATCACCATTTTGTTAAAATACGAGCTTGCTACTTCTTCTGCTAGGGTTTAGTGGGGTGCCATGAGACATTCAACCTGGTGAATTTTCCCTGTGCTTGAACTTTGCACGCCATATATAATTGCAAGGATAATGTCTTAAGCGCAGCACTGAGATTGCATGGGGAAAAATCATCATTTGAAGAAATCTGAGCTAGCCAGGATTTTCTGCTAGATTTTGCTGGGGTGTCATGACACCTTCAACTTGGTAAAGTCTCCTGGTTGTAGCACTTTGCAAGCGTGAGATTTTTACAAGGTTAATGATTTCCTCGCGCCATAGAGTTTGCAGGTGGAAAATCAACATTTGGACAACCTGAACTAGCCTCTTCTTCTACTAGGGTTTGCTGAGCTGCTATGAGAAATTCAATCTGCTGAAATTTTACGGTTCTGGCACCTTGCACACCACAGATATTTGCAGGGTTAATTTCATAGGTTCTTCATTGAGTAAACATAAGAAAATCATTTGGAAAAATCTGAGCTAGCCTTTTCTTCTATTAGGATTTGGTGGGAAGCCATTACACATTTAACATGCTAAAAGTTCATGGTGCTGAAGAGAACAAGGAAAAATGGTGATTGCTTACAAAGCGTGTGCCAGTGTTACCTTCCCCTGGGGCAACTCAATACCTCAGGCATTCAAACTCACATTCCTAATGGCTGCAATACTGCAGCCCAGATCCACCACAGTCTGGTTCACTGTTCATTCCTGGTGTTCTGTTAGGCCTCTGTTATCTCCCCCCACTTGCCACTCCCAGCTGTGGTGGGGAATTATTATCCAAGGTCTGTTAAGAACAGATACTATACTTCATCTTTGTTAAAAGGGAAGCAACATTAAACTTGCGAGGTCTCAATCTATAGGGAACTACCTTCCAAAAGGTGGCGCCAGGTAACCCAGCAAGGTTTTATTTGTATTCCTTACTTAGAATACTCAGCGGACCATGTATGTCTTAAAAGGACTCCTCTGTACCAGTCTCTCCCTGATGAGAGACATTACCACTTCTGACCCATATCTAGACCTGTCACATAGCCAGTACTTCACTCTGTGGTGAAAAACAGATAAGGGCTTTGGAAATTTTGTCAAGAATAATGTCCTAAGCATTCCATATAGAAAACAAGGGGCAAAGTTTTTGTTTGCTGGAACCCGAGATCACAGCTGATTTTGCTACGGTTTGCAGAGGTGCAATGAGGCGTTCAACCTCATGAAGCTTTCTGCTTGTGCTACCCTGCATGATGTTACAGAGGTTTAATAGGCTAGTGTTATGGGAGCTCCATAGATTAGTCATGGGGAAAATCACTATTTGGTGAAACCTGAGCAAGCGGCTTCTGCTAGGTTTTAGTAGGTTGCCATGAGACATTCAACTCCCTAAAAGTTTTCCAGTTGTTGCACCTTACACTTTGGAGATAAAAGCAAGATTAATGTTATAGGCGCTCTATAGAGAATGCATGAGGAAAATCACCATTTGGCTTAAACAGAAATTGCCTCTTCTTCTGCAATGGCTTGGTGTGGTGTCATGAGACATTCAACCTCCTGAAGTTTCCCAGTTTTTGCAACCATGCTCCATAGAAAACACATGGGGGAAAATCACTATTTGGTCAAACCCGAGGTAGCAGCTTCTTCTGCTAGGGTTTAGTGGAGTGCCATGAGACATTCAACCTGCTGAAGTTTTCCGTTGCTGACACCTTGCACATCAGAGAAATTTACAAGGTTAATGTCATAGGTGCTTCATAGAGAACTCATGGGAAACAAAGTCACCATTTGGCAAAACCCGAGCTAGCGGCTTTTTCTAAAAGGACGAGTGCTCACAAGCTGTGAAAGGGAAGTACAGTGCAGTGTGCCAAACTCAGTGGGATACCATCCTCAGGAATCATCGTCCCCTGGGGCACTTCATCACCTCAGACTTTCAAGCTCACGAACCTAACGGCTTCGATCCTACAGCCCAAACACACTGCATTGTGGTTCTCTACTTCTCTATTCCTGGCATTCTGTTATCTCCATACACCCCACTCAAGAAGGCCTAGTTAATAACTAGAGAGCTTTATTAAAAACAGGTACTATGCTTGTACTACACCAATAACAATACTTTTCAATAACTCCAAATATAACAACCCAAGAACATTAACCAAAACAACACGATAACTTCAAAAAAGAAGAAACTCTCTTTCATTGTCAACCGTTTGAGAGCATTTTGTCAAACACCAGTATAGAGCAGAATGCTAGTCTAGCTATGTGACAGGTCTCGATGTGGGTCATAATGGGTAATGTCTTTCATCAGGGAGAGACTGGTAAAGATTGCAATGCAAACCCTGCCAAGAATTCTGGGTAAGGAATAAAAATAAGACCTCATTGGGACTTACTAACAGGGACATCTCTTCTTGAGGAGAGCACCAGTTAAGGTGTGTAGAGTTTTGAGTTGCCTTTCGCCCTCTACTAAGCATCTACATATCACAAGTCATTATGGGAAAGGAGCTGGGAGCTCATGCGCCCTCTGTTGGATATAATAGATCCTCAGTTTGCTTTTGACTCACCGAGTCTTGAGACAGCAAAAGGGATTTTAGCCAAGCCAGTTTCACTTATCTGCATACAGCGCCATTTCGGGAATTTTGTCCCTCATCAATGCAGAGCAAAGTGAACTGGCTGGCTTTGTGGGGGTCAATGAGTGGGTTATGGACAGGGACATTTCTCCTTGAGGAGAGCACCAGTTAAGGTGTGTAGAGTTTTGAGTTGCCTTTCGCCCTCTACTAAGCATCTACATATCACAAGGCATTATGGGAAAGGAGCCATGCATGCCCTGATAAGAATTCTGGGTAAGAAGTATGGATGAAACTTTGTGGACGAAACAGAGGAGTTTGATCTCTCATTAGGGAGAGACTGGTACAGAGAATTATTAAACAATGGATAATCTGCTAAGAGTTCTGGGTAAGGAATTCCACTGAGACCTCTTTACGACTTATTAGATCATTTTATGTCCTGCTGAGAATACTGGAAAAAGCATACAAATAAAACCTCATTCATGGAAAAGGAGAAATTTCCTCCTAGACTTATTAATAGAAAGAAAGGTAGCTTTCTCTACAATACCACAAGGTTTTTAAAAGAAAAAAACAAACTGCTATTGTCATAAACTGGGAAGAATAACTAAATTAGAGTTCTTCAGAAAAAAAAAAATAAAAACCATAGGTCCCATTAGCAGACAAGACAGGCATGCGTTCATCACAAAGCCATTCTAAAAGAACATGGGCCTCCTAGCAACCCGCAAGCTTCCTGACCAAAAGTCAGCGATAAGATCAAATCACAGTTATCTCCCTGTTGAAATAGGAAGACCACTAGCTCTGGCCTCCATGTAGGTTCTAACCCACATGTGTAGTAACATGTACTAACATTTGCAACCATCTCCAAATAAGTAAAGGTAGGCTGAGGAGCAAAGACTTTAAGAATCACACAACTCTTTCTCCCAGAGATCAGGAGGATCCCAAAAGGACATCCAAAACTGTAATCAACAAAGCACAGTTTCAAAATTTTACTAAAGTAGAAGATCTCAGCCCTCCAAGTGGCTCAGACGGGGTAATGACTCTCATTAAGGAGAGACTGGACTATTAAAGAATGGACAACCTGCTAAGAATTCTGGGTAAGGAATACAATTAAGACCTCTTTATGACTTATTAGACCATGCATGTCCTGCTGAGAATTCTGGTAAAGCATACAAATAAGACTTGGTTTATGAAAAAGGAGATATTTCCTCCTAGCCGTACTAATAGAAAGGTAGCTTTCTCTATATTACCACATGGTGGTTTTTAAACGAAAAAACACTACCATTGTCATAATCTGGGAAGAATAACAAAACCAGAGTCCTTCAGAAAACAAATAGGTCATATCTGCAAACAACACAGGTATTCGCTAAAAGAACATGGGCCCACAAGCAAAACCCAACATTCCAGGCCACAAAGCACCAAGAAGATCACATCGTAATAGGCAGACCACTAGCTCCGGCCTCCATATCAGCTCGCACCCTGATGTGTACTACCTTGCATTGACATCTGTACCCACCTCTACATAAACAAAGGTGTAACAAGCAACAAGGAATTTAAAAGCCATACAGCTCTTTCCCATTGATAACAGAAAAACACCAAAAGAGCATCTACATACCCTTCACTCAATAACTAGCATAAAGAATACTAAAACAGCAGCTTAAAGATTTTATTGTCCTGCAACAACACAGCCGTCCAAGTGGGTCAGATGGGGTAATGACTTTCATTAAGGAGAGACTGGTAAAAGGCCTTACTAGACAAAGCATGCCCTGCTAAGAATTCTGGGTAAGGAATACAAAAAAGACCTTATTGGGACTTATTAGACCATGCATGCCCTGCAAAGAATTCTGGGTAAGGAACACAAATAAGACCTCACTGGGACTTATCAGACCATGCATGCCCTGCTAAGAAATCTGGGTAAGAAATACAAGGAAGAGTATGTATACCCTGCTAAGAATTCTGGGTAAGGAATACAAGAAAGACCTCATTGGGACTTATTAGACCATGTTAAAAATTCTTGATGAGGCATACAAATCATTGGTTAAAAAGAGAAATTTGCTCCTAACCTAGTGCCACCTATTGTTTTTCAAAGATACCTAAGGTCAAATCTGGCAATAAGAGCCAAGCCAGTATAGATTAATACTTTGCAAAATTAAAGTTATGACTGCTCCAAAGAGAATGCATGGGGAAACTCAAGCTAGGAACTTCTTCTGCTAGAGTTTGGTGGGATGTCAAGAGATATTCAACCTGCTTAAGGTTCCCGATGTTAGCACCTTGCATGCAGGAGATATTCTAAAGGTTAATAGATAAGGCACACTACATAGAGAGCAGATTAAAAAAATCACAATCTGGAAAAATCTGAGCGAGTCGCTTTTTCTGGTACACTTTAGCAGAGTGCCATGCAACATTAAACCTCCTGAATTATCCCTGTGCTGGAACCTTACACAAGGATAATGTCTTAGGCGCTACATTGAGAGCAGGTAGCGAAAATCCCCATTTAGAGAAATCTGAGCTAGCGTTCTGTTCTGCTAGGGTTTCTTGGAGTGTCATGAAACATTGCACCTGCTGAACTTTCCTGGTTCTGGCCTTTTTCAGGCCAGAGATATTTCCAAGATTAACATCATAGGCGCACCATTGAGAGTGCATGGGGAAAAATCATCATATGGAGAATTATGAGCTAGTCACTCTTTTCTGCTAGGGTTTGGTGGAGTGTCATGAGACATTACACCTGGTGAAGTTTCCCTGGTCTGGCAGTTTGCACGCCACAGATATTTGCAAGGGTAATGTCTTTGGAGTTCTATAGCGATTGCATTAGGAAAATCACCATTTCTTAAAATACGAGCTTGCCGCTTCTTCTGCTAGGGTTTGGTGGGGTGCCATGGAACATTCAACCTGGTGAATTTTTCCTGTACTGGAACCTTGCATGCTGGAGAAATTTCCAAGGATAATGTCTTAAGCTCACCATTGAGAGTGAATTTGGAAAATCATGATTTGAAGAATCTGAGCTAGACACTATTTTCTTCTAGGGTTTGGTGGTGTGTCATCAGACATTCCACCTGCTGAAGTTTCATGGTTCTGGAAATTTGCACGCCAGAGATATTGGCAAGGGTAATGTCTTCCGAGCTCAATAGCGATTGCATTAGGAAAATCACCATTTGGAAAAATACGAGCTAGCCGCTTCTTCAGCTAGTGTTTGGTTGGGTTCCATGGAACATTCAACCTGGTGAATTTTCCCTGTGCTGGAACCTTACATGCCATAGATAATTGTAAGGATAATGTCTGAGGCGCTACATTGAGAGTAAGTAGGGAAAATCACCATTTGGAGAAATCTGAGCTAGCGCTTTATTCTGCTAGGGTTCCGTGGGGAGTCATGAGATATTCCACCTGCTGAAGTTTCCTGGTTCTGGCATTTTCCGCGACAGAGATTTTCGCAAAGTTAATGTCTTCTGAGCTCCATAGCGTTTGCATTAGGAAAATCACCATTTTGAAAAATACGAGCAAGCCGCTTCTTCTGCTAGGGTTTGGTAGGGTGCCATGAGACATTCAACATGCTGAATTTTCCCAGTCCTGGAACCTTGCATGCCAGAGATATTTCCAAGGATAATGTCATAGACGCACCATTGAGAGTGCATGGGGAAAACCATCATTTGAAGAAATCTGAGATAGCCACTATTTTCTGCTAGGGTTTGGTGGGGTGTCATGAAACATTGCACCTGCTGAACTTTCCTGGTTCTGGCCTTTTTCAGGCCAGAGATAGTTCCAAGATTAACATCATAGGCGCACCATTGAGAGTGCATGGGGAAAAATCATCATATGGAGAATTATGAGCTAGTCACTCTTTTCTGCTAGGGTTTGTTGGAGTGTCATGAGACATTACACCTGGTGAAGTTTCCCTGGTCTGGCAGTTTGCACGCCAGAGATATTTGCAAGGGTAATGTCTTTGGAGTTCTATAGCGATTGCATTAGGAAAATCACCATTTGTTAAAATACGAGCTTGCCGCTTCTTCTGCTAGGGTTTGGTGGGGTGCCATGGAACATTCAACCTGGTGAATTTTTCCTGTACTGGAACCTTGCATGCTGGAGAAATTTCCAAGGATAATGTCTTAAGCTCACCATTGAGAGTGAATTTGGAAAATCATGATTTGAAGAATCTGAGCTAGACACTATTTTCTTCTAGGGTTTGGTGGTGTGTCATCAGACATTCCACCTGCTGAAGTTTCATGGTTCTGGAAATTTGCACGCCAGAGATATTGGCAAGGGTAATGTCTTCGGAGCTCAATAGCGATTGCATTAGGAAAATCACCATTTGGAAAAATAGGAGCTAGCCGCTTCTTCAGCTAGAGTTTGGTTGGGTGCCATGGAACATTCAACCTGGTGAATTTTCCCTGTGCTGGAACCTTACATGCCATAGATAATTGTAAGGATAATGTCTGAGGCGCTACATTGAGAGTAAGTAGGGAAAATCACCATTTGGAGAAATCTGAGCTAGCGCTTTATTCTGCTAGGGTTCCGTGGGGAGTCATGAGATATTCCACCTGCTGAAGTTTCCTGGTTCTGGCATTTTCCGCGCCAGAGATTTTCGCAAAGTTAATGTCTTCTGAGCTCCATAGCGTTTGCATTAGGAAAATCACCATTTTGAAAAATACGAGCAAGCCGCTTCTTCTGCTAGGGTTTGGTAGGGTGCCATGAGACATTCAACATGCTGAATTTTCCCAGTCCTGGAACCTTGCATGCCAGAGATATTTCCAAGGATAATGTCATAGACGCACCATTGAGAGTGCATGGGGAAAACCATCATTTGAAGAAATCTGAGATAGCCACTATTTTCTGCTAGGGTTTGGTGGGGTGTCTTGAGACATTCCACCTGCTGAAGTTTCCTGGTTCTGGCAATTTGCACGCCAGATATATTTGCAAGGGTAATGTCATCAGAGCTCAATAGAGATTGCATTAGAAAAATCACCATTTGGAAAAATACGAGCTATCCGCTTCTTCTGCTAGACTTAGGTGGTGTGCCATGATACATTCATCTTGGTGAATTTTCCTTGAGCTAGAACCTTACACGCCATAGATAATTGCAAGGATAATGTCTTAGGCGATTCATTGAGAGTAGGTATGGAAAGTCACCATTTGGAGAAATCTGAGCTAGCGCTCTCTTCTGCTAGAGTTTTGTGGGGTGTCATTAGACATTCCACTTGCTGAAGTTTCCAGGTTCTGGCATTTTGCACGCTAGAGATTGTTGCAAGGATTTTGTCTTCCAAGCTCCATTAGCGCTTGCTTCAGGAAAATCACCATTTTAAAAAATAGGCGCTAGCCGCTTCTTCTGCTAGGGTTTGGTGGGGTGTCTTGAGATATTCAACCTGCTGAATTCTCTCAGTGCTGGAAACTTGCATGCCAGAGTTATTTCCAAAGTTAATGTCTTAGGTGCACCATTGAGAATACATGGGGAAATTCAACATTTGGAAAAATCCAATCGAGCTGCTTCTTCTCCTAGGATTGGGTGTGGTATCATGGATCATTCAACCTGGTGAATTCTCTTTGTGGTGGAACCTTAAACTCCATAGATAATTTTAAGGATAGTGTCTTAGGCGCTACATTGAGAGTGAATATGGATATTCTTGTCTTTGGAGCTCTATAGTCATTGCATTAGGAAAATCACCATTTTGTTAAAATACGAGCTTGCTACTTCTTCTGCTAGGGTTTAGTGGGGTGCCATGAGACATTCAACCTGGTGAATTTTCCCTGTGCTTGAACTTTGCACGCCATATATAATTGCAAGGATAATGTCTTAAGCGCAGCACTGAGATTGCATGGGGAAAAATCATCATTTGAAGAAATCTGAGCTAGCCAGGATTTTCTGCTAGATTTTGCTGGGGTGTCATGACACCTTCAACTTGGTAAAGTCTCCTGGTTGTAGCACTTTGCAAGCGTGAGATTTTTACAAGGTTAATGATTTCCTCGCGCCATAGAGTTTGCAGGTGGAAAATCAACATTTGGACAACCTGAACTAGCCTCTTCTTCTACTAGGGTTTGCTGAGCTGCTATGAGAAATTCAATCTGCTGAAATTTTACGGTTCTGGCACCTTGCACACCACAGATATTTGCAGGGTTAATTTCATAGGTTCTTCATTGAGTAAACATAAGAAAATCATTTGGAAAAATCTGAGCTAGCCTTTTCTTCTATTAGGATTTGGTGGGAAGCCATTACACATTTAACATGCTAAAAGTTCATGGTGCTGAAGAGAACAAGGAAAAATGGTGATTGCTTACAAAGCGTGTGCCAGTGTTACCTTCCCCTGGGGCAACTCAATACCTCAGGCATTCAAACTCACATTCCTAATGGCTGCAATACTGCAGCCCAGATCCACCACAGTCTGGTTCACTGTTCATTCCTGGTGTTCTGTTAGGCCTCTGTTATCTCCCCCCACTTGCCACTCCCAGCTGTGGTGGGGAATTATTATCCAAGGTCTGTTAAGAACAGATACTATACTTCATCTTTGTTAAAAGGGAAGCAACATTAAACTTGCGAGGTCTCAATCTATAGGGAACTACCTTCCAAAAGGTGGCGCCAGGTAACCCAGCAAGGTTTTATTTGTATTCCTTACTTAGAATACTCAGCGGACCATGTATGTCTTAAAAGGACTCCTCTGTACCAGTCTCTCCCTGATGAGAGACATTACCACTTCTGACCCATATCTAGACCTGTCACATAGCCAGTACTTCACTCTGTGGTGAAAAACAGATAAGGGCTTTGGAAATTTTGTCAAGAATAATGTCCTAAGCATTCCATATAGAAAACAAGGGGCAAAGTTTTTGTTTGCTGGAACCCGAGATCACAGCTGATTTTGCTACGGTTTGCAGAGGTGCAATGAGGCGTTCAACCTCATGAAGCTTTCTGCTTGTGCTACCCTGCATGATGTTACAGAGGTTTAATAGGCTAGTGTTATGGGAGCTCCATAGATTAGTCATGGGGAAAATCACTATTTGGTGAAACCTGAGCAAGCGGCTTCTGCTAGGTTTTAGTAGGTTGCCATGAGACATTCAACTCCCTAAAAGTTTTCCAGTTGTTGCACCTTACACTTTGGAGATAAAAGCAAGATTAATGTTATAGGCGCTCTATAGAGAATGCATGAGGAAAATCACCATTTGGCTTAAACAGAAATTGCCTCTTCTTCTGCAATGGCTTGGTGTGGTGTCATGAGACATTCAACCTCCTGAAGTTTCCCAGTTTTTGCAACCATGCTCCATAGAAAACACATGGGGGAAAATCACTATTTGGTCAAACCCGAGGTAGCAGCTTCTTCTGCTAGGGTTTAGTGGAGTGCCATGAGACATTCAACCTGCTGAAGTTTTCCGTTGCTGACACCTTGCACATCAGAGAAATTTACAAGGTTAATGTCATAGGTGCTTCATAGAGAACTCATGGGAAACAAAGTCACCATTTGGCAAAACCCGAGCTAGCGGCTTTTTCTAAAAGGACGAGTGCTCACAAGCTGTGAAAGGGAAGTACAGTGCAGTGTGCCAAACTCAGTGGGATACCATCCTCAGGAATCATCGTCCCCTGGGGCACTTCATCACCTCAGACTTTCAAGCTCACGAACCTAACGGCTTCGATCCTACAGCCCAAACACACTGCATTGTGGTTCTCTACTTCTCTATTCCTGGCATTCTGTTATCTCCATACACCCCACTCAAGAAGGCCTAGTTAATAACTAGAGAGCTTTATTAAAAACAGGTACTATGCTTGTACTACACCAATAACAATACTTTTCAATAACTCCAAATATAACAACCCAAGAACATTAACCAAAACAACACGATAACTTCAAAAAAGAAGAAACTCTCTTTCATTGTCAACCGTTTGAGAGCATTTTGTCAAACACCAGTATAGAGCAGAATGCTAGTCTAGCTATGTGACAGGTCTCGATGTGGGTCATAATGGGTAATGTCTTTCATCAGGGAGAGACTGGTAAAGATTGCAATGCAAACCCTGCCAAGAATTCTGGGTAAGGAATAAAAATAAGACCTCATTGGGACTTACTAACAGGGACATCTCTTCTTGAGGAGAGCACCAGTTAAGGTGTGTAGAGTTTTGAGTTGCCTTTCGCCCTCTACTAAGCATCTACATATCACAAGTCATTATGGGAAAGGAGCTGGGAGCTCATGCGCCCTCTGTTGGATATAATAGATCCTCAGTTTGCTTTTGACTCACCGAGTCTTGAGACAGCAAAAGGGATTTTAGCCAAGCCAGTTTCACTTATCTGCATACAGCGCCATTTCGGGAATTTTGTCCCTCATCAATGCAGAGCAAAGTGAACTGGCTGGCTTTGTGGGGGTCAATGAGTGGGTTATGGACAGGGACATTTCTCCTTGAGGAGAGCACCAGTTAAGGTGTGTAGAGTTTTGAGTTGCCTTTCGCCCTCTACTAAGCATCTACATATCACAAGGCATTATGGGAAAGGAGCCATGCATGCCCTGATAAGAATTCTGGGTAAGAAGTATGGATGAAACTTTGTGGACGAAACAGAGGAGTTTGATCTCTCATTAGGGAGAGACTGGTACAGAGAATTATTAAACAATGGATAATCTGCTAAGAGTTCTGGGTAAGGAATTCCACTGAGACCTCTTTACGACTTATTAGATCATTTTATGTCCTGCTGAGAATACTGGAAAAAGCATACAAATAAAACCTCATTCATGGAAAAGGAGAAATTTCCTCCTAGACTTATTAATAGAAAGAAAGGTAGCTTTCTCTACAATACCACAAGGTTTTTAAAAGAAAAAAACAAACTGCTATTGTCATAAACTGGGAAGAATAACTAAATTAGAGTTCTTCAGAAAAAAAAAAATAAAAACCATAGGTCCCATTAGCAGACAAGACAGGCATGCGTTCATCACAAAGCCATTCTAAAAGAACATGGGCCTCCTAGCAACCCGCAAGCTTCCTGACCAAAAGTCAGCGATAAGATCAAATCACAGTTATCTCCCTGTTGAAATAGGAAGACCACTAGCTCTGGCCTCCATGTAGGTTCTAACCCACATGTGTAGTAACATGTACTAACATTTGCAACCATCTCCAAATAAGTAAAGGTAGGCTGAGGAGCAAAGACTTTAAGAATCACACAACTCTTTCTCCCAGAGATCAGGAGGATCCCAAAAGGACATCCAAAACTGTAATCAACAAAGCACAGTTTCAAAATTTTACTAAAGTAGAAGATCTCAGCCCTCCAAGTGGCTCAGACGGGGTAATGACTCTCATTAAGGAGAGACTGGACTATTAAAGAATGGACAACCTGCTAAGAATTCTGGGTAAGGAATACAATTAAGACCTCTTTATGACTTATTAGACCATGCATGTCCTGCTGAGAATTCTGGTAAAGCATACAAATAAGACTTGGTTTATGAAAAAGGAGATATTTCCTCCTAGCCGTACTAATAGAAAGGTAGCTTTCTCTATATTACCACATGGTGGTTTTTAAACGAAAAAACACTACCATTGTCATAATCTGGGAAGAATAACAAAACCAGAGTCCTTCAGAAAACAAATAGGTCATATCTGCAAACAACACAGGTATTCGCTAAAAGAACATGGGCCCACAAGCAAAACCCAACATTCCAGGCCACAAAGCACCAAGAAGATCACATCGTAATAGGCAGACCACTAGCTCCGGCCTCCATATCAGCTCGCACCCTGATGTGTACTACCTTGCATTGACATCTGTACCCACCTCTACATAAACAAAGGTGTAACAAGCAACAAGGAATTTAAAAGCCATACAGCTCTTTCCCATTGATAACAGAAAAACACCAAAAGAGCATCTACATACCCTTCACTCAATAACTAGCATAAAGAATACTAAAACAGCAGCTTAAAGATTTTATTGTCCTGCAACAACACAGCCGTCCAAGTGGGTCAGATGGGGTAATGACTTTCATTAAGGAGAGACTGGTAAAAGGCCTTACTAGACAAAGCATGCCCTGCTAAGAATTCTGGGTAAGGAATACAAAAAAGACCTTATTGGGACTTATTAGACCATGCATGCCCTGCAAAGAATTCTGGGTAAGGAACACAAATAAGACCTCACTGGGACTTATCAGACCATGCATGCCCTGCTAAGAAATCTGGGTAAGAAATACAAGGAAGAGTATGTATACCCTGCTAAGAATTCTGGGTAAGGAATACAAGAAAGACCTCATTGGGACTTATTAGACCATGTTAAAAATTCTTGATGAGGCATACAAATCATTGGTTAAAAAGAGAAATTTGCTCCTAACCTAGTGCCACCTATTGTTTTTCAAAGATACCTAAGGTCAAATCTGGCAATAAGAGCCAAGCCAGTATAGATTAATACTTTGCAAAATTAAAGTTATGACTGCTCCAAAGAGAATGCATGGGGAAACTCAAGCTAGGAACTTCTTCTGCTAGAGTTTGGTGGGATGTCAAGAGATATTCAACCTGCTTAAGGTTCCCGATGTTAGCACCTTGCATGCAGGAGATATTCTAAAGGTTAATAGATAAGGCACACTACATAGAGAGCAGATTAAAAAAATCACAATCTGGAAAAATCTGAGCGAGTCGCTTTTTCTGGTACACTTTAGCAGAGTGCCATGCAACATTAAACCTCCTGAATTATCCCTGTGCTGGAACCTTACACAAGGATAATGTCTTAGGCGCTACATTGAGAGCAGGTAGCGAAAATCCCCATTTAGAGAAATCTGAGCTAGCGTTCTGTTCTGCTAGGGTTTCTTGGAGTGTCATGAAACATTGCACCTGCTGAACTTTCCTGGTTCTGGCCTTTTTCAGGCCAGAGATATTTCCAAGATTAACATCATAGGCGCACCATTGAGAGTGCATGGGGAAAAATCATCATATGGAGAATTATGAGCTAGTCACTCTTTTCTGCTAGGGTTTGGTGGAGTGTCATGAGACATTACACCTGGTGAAGTTTCCCTGGTCTGGCAGTTTGCACGCCACAGATATTTGCAAGGGTAATGTCTTTGGAGTTCTATAGCGATTGCATTAGGAAAATCACCATTTCTTAAAATACGAGCTTGCCGCTTCTTCTGCTAGGGTTTGGTGGGGTGCCATGGAACATTCAACCTGGTGAATTTTTCCTGTACTGGAACCTTGCATGCTGGAGAAATTTCCAAGGATAATGTCTTAAGCTCACCATTGAGAGTGAATTTGGAAAATCATGATTTGAAGAATCTGAGCTAGACACTATTTTCTTCTAGGGTTTGGTGGTGTGTCATCAGACATTCCACCTGCTGAAGTTTCATGGTTCTGGAAATTTGCACGCCAGAGATATTGGCAAGGGTAATGTCTTCCGAGCTCAATAGCGATTGCATTAGGAAAATCACCATTTGGAAAAATACGAGCTAGCCGCTTCTTCAGCTAGTGTTTGGTTGGGTTCCATGGAACATTCAACCTGGTGAATTTTCCCTGTGCTGGAACCTTACATGCCATAGATAATTGTAAGGATAATGTCTGAGGCGCTACATTGAGAGTAAGTAGGGAAAATCACCATTTGGAGAAATCTGAGCTAGCGCTTTATTCTGCTAGGGTTCCGTGGGGAGTCATGAGATATTCCACCTGCTGAAGTTTCCTGGTTCTGGCATTTTCCGCGACAGAGATTTTCGCAAAGTTAATGTCTTCTGAGCTCCATAGCGTTTGCATTAGGAAAATCACCATTTTGAAAAATACGAGCAAGCCGCTTCTTCTGCTAGGGTTTGGTAGGGTGCCATGAGACATTCAACATGCTGAATTTTCCCAGTCCTGGAACCTTGCATGCCAGAGATATTTCCAAGGATAATGTCATAGACGCACCATTGAGAGTGCATGGGGAAAACCATCATTTGAAGAAATCTGAGATAGCCACTATTTTCTGCTAGGGTTTGGTGGGGTGTCATGAAACATTGCACCTGCTGAACTTTCCTGGTTCTGGCCTTTTTCAGGCCAGAGATAGTTCCAAGATTAACATCATAGGCGCACCATTGAGAGTGCATGGGGAAAAATCATCATATGGAGAATTATGAGCTAGTCACTCTTTTCTGCTAGGGTTTGTTGGAGTGTCATGAGACATTACACCTGGTGAAGTTTCCCTGGTCTGGCAGTTTGCACGCCAGAGATATTTGCAAGGGTAATGTCTTTGGAGTTCTATAGCGATTGCATTAGGAAAATCACCATTTGTTAAAATACGAGCTTGCCGCTTCTTCTGCTAGGGTTTGGTGGGGTGCCATGGAACATTCAACCTGGTGAATTTTTCCTGTACTGGAACCTTGCATGCTGGAGAAATTTCCAAGGATAATGTCTTAAGCTCACCATTGAGAGTGAATTTGGAAAATCATGATTTGAAGAATCTGAGCTAGACACTATTTTCTTCTAGGGTTTGGTGGTGTGTCATCAGACATTCCACCTGCTGAAGTTTCATGGTTCTGGAAATTTGCACGCCAGAGATATTGGCAAGGGTAATGTCTTCGGAGCTCAATAGCGATTGCATTAGGAAAATCACCATTTGGAAAAATAGGAGCTAGCCGCTTCTTCAGCTAGAGTTTGGTTGGGTGCCATGGAACATTCAACCTGGTGAATTTTCCCTGTGCTGGAACCTTACATGCCATAGATAATTGTAAGGATAATGTCTGAGGCGCTACATTGAGAGTAAGTAGGGAAAATCACCATTTGGAGAAATCTGAGCTAGCGCTTTATTCTGCTAGGGTTCCGTGGGGAGTCATGAGATATTCCACCTGCTGAAGTTTCCTGGTTCTGGCATTTTCCGCGCCAGAGATTTTCGCAAAGTTAATGTCTTCTGAGCTCCATAGCGTTTGCATTAGGAAAATCACCATTTTGAAAAATACGAGCAAGCCGCTTCTTCTGCTAGGGTTTGGTAGGGTGCCATGAGACATTCAACATGCTGAATTTTCCCAGTCCTGGAACCTTGCATGCCAGAGATATTTCCAAGGATAATGTCATAGACGCACCATTGAGAGTGCATGGGGAAAACCATCATTTGAAGAAATCTGAGATAGCCACTATTTTCTGCTAGGGTTTGGTGGGGTGTCTTGAGACATTCCACCTGCTGAAGTTTCCTGGTTCTGGCAATTTGCACGCCAGATATATTTGCAAGGGTAATGTCATCAGAGCTCAATAGAGATTGCATTAGAAAAATCACCATTTGGAAAAATACGAGCTATCCGCTTCTTCTGCTAGACTTAGGTGGTGTGCCATGATACATTCATCTTGGTGAATTTTCCTTGAGCTAGAACCTTACACGCCATAGATAATTGCAAGGATAATGTCTTAGGCGATTCATTGAGAGTAGGTATGGAAAGTCACCATTTGGAGAAATCTGAGCTAGCGCTCTCTTCTGCTAGAGTTTTGTGGGGTGTCATTAGACATTCCACTTGCTGAAGTTTCCAGGTTCTGGCATTTTGCACGCTAGAGATTGTTGCAAGGATTTTGTCTTCCAAGCTCCATTAGCGCTTGCTTCAGGAAAATCACCATTTTAAAAAATAGGCGCTAGCCGCTTCTTCTGCTAGGGTTTGGTGGGGTGTCTTGAGATATTCAACCTGCTGAATTCTCTCAGTGCTGGAAACTTGCATGCCAGAGTTATTTCCAAAGTTAATGTCTTAGGTGCACCATTGAGAATACATGGGGAAATTCAACATTTGGAAAAATCCAATCGAGCTGCTTCTTCTCCTAGGATTGGGTGTGGTATCATGGATCATTCAACCTGGTGAATTCTCTTTGTGGTGGAACCTTAAACTCCATAGATAATTTTAAGGATAGTGTCTTAGGCGCTACATTGAGAGTGAATATGGATATTCTTGTCTTTGGAGCTCTATAGTCATTGCATTAGGAAAATCACCATTTTGTTAAAATACGAGCTTGCTACTTCTTCTGCTAGGGTTTAGTGGGGTGCCATGAGACATTCAACCTGGTGAATTTTCCCTGTGCTTGAACTTTGCACGCCATATATAATTGCAAGGATAATGTCTTAAGCGCAGCACTGAGATTGCATGGGGAAAAATCATCATTTGAAGAAATCTGAGCTAGCCAGGATTTTCTGCTAGATTTTGCTGGGGTGTCATGACACCTTCAACTTGGTAAAGTCTCCTGGTTGTAGCACTTTGCAAGCGTGAGATTTTTACAAGGTTAATGATTTCCTCGCGCCATAGAGTTTGCAGGTGGAAAATCAACATTTGGACAACCTGAACTAGCCTCTTCTTCTACTAGGGTTTGCTGAGCTGCTATGAGAAATTCAATCTGCTGAAATTTTACGGTTCTGGCACCTTGCACACCACAGATATTTGCAGGGTTAATTTCATAGGTTCTTCATTGAGTAAACATAAGAAAATCATTTGGAAAAATCTGAGCTAGCCTTTTCTTCTATTAGGATTTGGTGGGAAGCCATTACACATTTAACATGCTAAAAGTTCATGGTGCTGAAGAGAACAAGGAAAAATGGTGATTGCTTACAAAGCGTGTGCCAGTGTTACCTTCCCCTGGGGCAACTCAATACCTCAGGCATTCAAACTCACATTCCTAATGGCTGCAATACTGCAGCCCAGATCCACCACAGTCTGGTTCACTGTTCATTCCTGGTGTTCTGTTAGGCCTCTGTTATCTCCCCCCACTTGCCACTCCCAGCTGTGGTGGGGAATTATTATCCAAGGTCTGTTAAGAACAGATACTATACTTCATCTTTGTTAAAAGGGAAGCAACATTAAACTTGCGAGGTCTCAATCTATAGGGAACTACCTTCCAAAAGGTGGCGCCAGGTAACCCAGCAAGGTTTTATTTGTATTCCTTACTTAGAATACTCAGCGGACCATGTATGTCTTAAAAGGACTCCTCTGTACCAGTCTCTCCCTGATGAGAGACATTACCACTTCTGACCCATATCTAGACCTGTCACATAGCCAGTACTTCACTCTGTGGTGAAAAACAGATAAGGGCTTTGGAAATTTTGTCAAGAATAATGTCCTAAGCATTCCATATAGAAAACAAGGGGCAAAGTTTTTGTTTGCTGGAACCCGAGATCACAGCTGATTTTGCTACGGTTTGCAGAGGTGCAATGAGGCGTTCAACCTCATGAAGCTTTCTGCTTGTGCTACCCTGCATGATGTTACAGAGGTTTAATAGGCTAGTGTTATGGGAGCTCCATAGATTAGTCATGGGGAAAATCACTATTTGGTGAAACCTGAGCAAGCGGCTTCTGCTAGGTTTTAGTAGGTTGCCATGAGACATTCAACTCCCTAAAAGTTTTCCAGTTGTTGCACCTTACACTTTGGAGATAAAAGCAAGATTAATGTTATAGGCGCTCTATAGAGAATGCATGAGGAAAATCACCATTTGGCTTAAACAGAAATTGCCTCTTCTTCTGCAATGGCTTGGTGTGGTGTCATGAGACATTCAACCTCCTGAAGTTTCCCAGTTTTTGCAACCATGCTCCATAGAAAACACATGGGGGAAAATCACTATTTGGTCAAACCCGAGGTAGCAGCTTCTTCTGCTAGGGTTTAGTGGAGTGCCATGAGACATTCAACCTGCTGAAGTTTTCCGTTGCTGACACCTTGCACATCAGAGAAATTTACAAGGTTAATGTCATAGGTGCTTCATAGAGAACTCATGGGAAACAAAGTCACCATTTGGCAAAACCCGAGCTAGCGGCTTTTTCTAAAAGGACGAGTGCTCACAAGCTGTGAAAGGGAAGTACAGTGCAGTGTGCCAAACTCAGTGGGATACCATCCTCAGGAATCATCGTCCCCTGGGGCACTTCATCACCTCAGACTTTCAAGCTCACGAACCTAACGGCTTCGATCCTACAGCCCAAACACACTGCATTGTGGTTCTCTACTTCTCTATTCCTGGCATTCTGTTATCTCCATACACCCCACTCAAGAAGGCCTAGTTAATAACTAGAGAGCTTTATTAAAAACAGGTACTATGCTTGTACTACACCAATAACAATACTTTTCAATAACTCCAAATATAACAACCCAAGAACATTAACCAAAACAACACGATAACTTCAAAAAAAGAAGAAACTCTCTTTCATTGTCAACCGTTTGAGAGCATTTTGTCAAACACCAGTATAGAGCAGAATGCTAGTCTAGCTATGTGACAGGTCTCGATGTGGGTCATAATGGGTAATGTCTTTCATCAGGGAGAGACTGGTAAAGATTGCAATGCAAACCCTGCCAAGAATTCTGGGTAAGGAATAAAAATAAGACCTCATTGGGACTTACTAACAGGGACATCTCTTCTTGAGGAGAGCACCAGTTAAGGTGTGTAGAGTTTTGAGTTGCCTTTCGCCCTCTACTAAGCATCTACATATCACAAGTCATTATGGGAAAGGAGCTGGGAGCTCATGCGCCCTCTGTTGGATATAATAGATCCTCAGTTTGCTTTTGACTCACCGAGTCTTGAGACAGCAAAAGGGATTTTAGCCAAGCCAGTTTCACTTATCTGCATACAGCGCCATTTCGGGAATTTTGTCCCTCATCAATGCAGAGCAAAGTGAACTGGCTGGCTTTGTGGGGGTCAATGAGTGGGTTATGGACAGGGACATTTCTCCTTGAGGAGAGCACCAGTTAAGGTGTGTAGAGTTTTGAGTTGCCTTTCGCCCTCTACTAAGCATCTACATATCACAAGGCATTATGGGAAAGGAGCCATGCATGCCCTGATAAGAATTCTGGGTAAGAAGTATGGATGAAACTTTGTGGACGAAACAGAGGAGTTTGATCTCTCATTAGGGAGAGACTGGTACAGAGAATTATTAAACAATGGATAATCTGCTAAGAGTTCTGGGTAAGGAATTCCACTGAGACCTCTTTACGACTTATTAGATCATTTTATGTCCTGCTGAGAATACTGGAAAAAGCATACAAATAAAACCTCATTCATGGAAAAGGAGAAATTTCCTCCTAGACTTATTAATAGAAAGAAAGGTAGCTTTCTCTACAATACCACAAGGTTTTTAAAAGAAAAAAACAAACTGCTATTGTCATAAACTGGGAAGAATAACTAAATTAGAGTTCTTCAGAAAAAAAAAATAAAAACCATAGGTCCCATTAGCAGACAAGACAGGCATGCGTTCATCACAAAGCCATTCTAAAAGAACATGGGCCTCCTAGCAACCCGCAAGCTTCCTGACCAAAAGTCAGCGATAAGATCAAATCACAGTTATCTCCCTGTTGAAATAGGAAGACCACTAGCTCTGGCCTCCATGTAGGTTCTAACCCACATGTGTAGTAACATGTACTAACATTTGCAACCATCTCCAAATAAGTAAAGGTAGGCTGAGGAGCAAAGACTTTAAGAATCACACAACTCTTTCTCCCAGAGATCAGGAGGATCCCAAAAGGACATCCAAAACTGTAATCAACAAAGCACAGTTTCAAAATTTTACTAAAGTAGAAGATCTCAGCCCTCCAAGTGGCTCAGACGGGGTAATGACTCTCATTAAGGAGAGACTGGACTATTAAAGAATGGACAACCTGCTAAGAATTCTGGGTAAGGAATACAATTAAGACCTCTTTATGACTTATTAGACCATGCATGTCCTGCTGAGAATTCTGGTAAAGCATACAAATAAGACTTGGTTTATGAAAAAGGAGATATTTCCTCCTAGCCGTACTAATAGAAAGGTAGCTTTCTCTATATTACCACATGGTGGTTTTTAAACGAAAAAACACTACCATTGTCATAATCTGGGAAGAATAACAAAACCAGAGTCCTTCAGAAAACAAATAGGTCATATCTGCAAACAACACAGGTATTCGCTAAAAGAACATGGGCCCACAAGCAAAACCCAACATTCCAGGCCACAAAGCACCAAGAAGATCACATCGTAATAGGCAGACCACTAGCTCCGGCCTCCATATCAGCTCGCACCCTGATGTGTACTACCTTGCATTGACATCTGTACCCACCTCTACATAAACAAAGGTGTAACAAGCAACAAGGAATTTAAAAGCCATACAGCTCTTTCCCATTGATAACAGAAAAACACCAAAAGAGCATCTACATACCCTTCACTCAATAACTAGCATAAAGAATACTAAAACAGCAGCTTAAAGATTTTATTGTCCTGCAACAACACAGCCGTCCAAGTGGGTCAGATGGGGTAATGACTTTCATTAAGGAGAGACTGGTAAAAGGCCTTACTAGACAAAGCATGCCCTGCTAAGAATTCTGGGTAAGGAATACAAAAAAGACCTTATTGGGACTTATTAGACCATGCATGCCCTGCAAAGAATTCTGGGTAAGGAACACAAATAAGACCTCACTGGGACTTATCAGACCATGCATGCCCTGCTAAGAAATCTGGGTAAGAAATACAAGGAAGAGTATGTATACCCTGCTAAGAATTCTGGGTAAGGAATACAAGAAAGACCTCATTGGGACTTATTAGACCATGTTAAAAATTCTTGATGAGGCATACAAATCATTGGTTAAAAAGAGAAATTTGCTCCTAACCTAGTGCCACCTATTGTTTTTCAAAGATACCTAAGGTCAAATCTGGCAATAAGAGCCAAGCCAGTATAGATTAATACTTTGCAAAATTAAAGTTATGACTGCTCCAAAGAGAATGCATGGGGAAACTCAAGCTAGGAACTTCTTCTGCTAGAGTTTGGTGGGATGTCAAGAGATATTCAACCTGCTTAAGGTTCCCGATGTTAGCACCTTGCATGCAGGAGATATTCTAAAGGTTAATAGATAAGGCACACTACATAGAGAGCAGATTAAAAAAATCACAATCTGGAAAAATCTGAGCGAGTCGCTTTTTCTGGTACACTTTAGCAGAGTGCCATGCAACATTAAACCTCCTGAATTATCCCTGTGCTGGAACCTTACACAAGGATAATGTCTTAGGCGCTACATTGAGAGCAGGTAGCGAAAATCCCCATTTAGAGAAATCTGAGCTAGCGTTCTGTTCTGCTAGGGTTTCTTGGAGTGTCATGAAACATTGCACCTGCTGAACTTTCCTGGTTCTGGCCTTTTTCAGGCCAGAGATATTTCCAAGATTAACATCATAGGCGCACCATTGAGAGTGCATGGGGAAAAATCATCATATGGAGAATTATGAGCTAGTCACTCTTTTCTGCTAGGGTTTGGTGGAGTGTCATGAGACATTACACCTGGTGAAGTTTCCCTGGTCTGGCAGTTTGCACGCCACAGATATTTGCAAGGGTAATGTCTTTGGAGTTCTATAGCGATTGCATTAGGAAAATCACCATTTCTTAAAATACGAGCTTGCCGCTTCTTCTGCTAGGGTTTGGTGGGGTGCCATGGAACATTCAACCTGGTGAATTTTTCCTGTACTGGAACCTTGCATGCTGGAGAAATTTCCAAGGATAATGTCTTAAGCTCACCATTGAGAGTGAATTTGGAAAATCATGATTTGAAGAATCTGAGCTAGACACTATTTTCTTCTAGGGTTTGGTGGTGTGTCATCAGACATTCCACCTGCTGAAGTTTCATGGTTCTGGAAATTTGCACGCCAGAGATATTGGCAAGGGTAATGTCTTCCGAGCTCAATAGCGATTGCATTAGGAAAATCACCATTTGGAAAAATACGAGCTAGCCGCTTCTTCAGCTAGTGTTTGGTTGGGTTCCATGGAACATTCAACCTGGTGAATTTTCCCTGTGCTGGAACCTTACATGCCATAGATAATTGTAAGGATAATGTCTGAGGCGCTACATTGAGAGTAAGTAGGGAAAATCACCATTTGGAGAAATCTGAGCTAGCGCTTTATTCTGCTAGGGTTCCGTGGGGAGTCATGAGATATTCCACCTGCTGAAGTTTCCTGGTTCTGGCATTTTCCGCGACAGAGATTTTCGCAAAGTTAATGTCTTCTGAGCTCCATAGCGTTTGCATTAGGAAAATCACCATTTTGAAAAATACGAGCAAGCCGCTTCTTCTGCTAGGGTTTGGTAGGGTGCCATGAGACATTCAACATGCTGAATTTTCCCAGTCCTGGAACCTTGCATGCCAGAGATATTTCCAAGGATAATGTCATAGACGCACCATTGAGAGTGCATGGGGAAAACCATCATTTGAAGAAATCTGAGATAGCCACTATTTTCTGCTAGGGTTTGGTGGGGTGTCATGAAACATTGCACCTGCTGAACTTTCCTGGTTCTGGCCTTTTTCAGGCCAGAGATAGTTCCAAGATTAACATCATAGGCGCACCATTGAGAGTGCATGGGGAAAAATCATCATATGGAGAATTATGAGCTAGTCACTCTTTTCTGCTAGGGTTTGTTGGAGTGTCATGAGACATTACACCTGGTGAAGTTTCCCTGGTCTGGCAGTTTGCACGCCAGAGATATTTGCAAGGGTAATGTCTTTGGAGTTCTATAGCGATTGCATTAGGAAAATCACCATTTGTTAAAATACGAGCTTGCCGCTTCTTCTGCTAGGGTTTGGTGGGGTGCCATGGAACATTCAACCTGGTGAATTTTTCCTGTACTGGAACCTTGCATGCTGGAGAAATTTCCAAGGATAATGTCTTAAGCTCACCATTGAGAGTGAATTTGGAAAATCATGATTTGAAGAATCTGAGCTAGACACTATTTTCTTCTAGGGTTTGGTGGTGTGTCATCAGACATTCCACCTGCTGAAGTTTCATGGTTCTGGAAATTTGCACGCCAGAGATATTGGCAAGGGTAATGTCTTCGGAGCTCAATAGCGATTGCATTAGGAAAATCACCATTTGGAAAAATAGGAGCTAGCCGCTTCTTCAGCTAGAGTTTGGTTGGGTGCCATGGAACATTCAACCTGGTGAATTTTCCCTGTGCTGGAACCTTACATGCCATAGATAATTGTAAGGATAATGTCTGAGGCGCTACATTGAGAGTAAGTAGGGAAAATCACCATTTGGAGAAATCTGAGCTAGCGCTTTATTCTGCTAGGGTTCCGTGGGGAGTCATGAGATATTCCACCTGCTGAAGTTTCCTGGTTCTGGCATTTTCCGCGCCAGAGATTTTCGCAAAGTTAATGTCTTCTGAGCTCCATAGCGTTTGCATTAGGAAAATCACCATTTTGAAAAATACGAGCAAGCCGCTTCTTCTGCTAGGGTTTGGTAGGGTGCCATGAGACATTCAACATGCTGAATTTTCCCAGTCCTGGAACCTTGCATGCCAGAGATATTTCCAAGGATAATGTCATAGACGCACCATTGAGAGTGCATGGGGAAAACCATCATTTGAAGAAATCTGAGATAGCCACTATTTTCTGCTAGGGTTTGGTGGGGTGTCTTGAGACATTCCACCTGCTGAAGTTTCCTGGTTCTGGCAATTTGCACGCCAGATATATTTGCAAGGGTAATGTCATCAGAGCTCAATAGAGATTGCATTAGAAAAATCACCATTTGGAAAAATACGAGCTATCCGCTTCTTCTGCTAGACTTAGGTGGTGTGCCATGATACATTCATCTTGGTGAATTTTCCTTGAGCTAGAACCTTACACGCCATAGATAATTGCAAGGATAATGTCTTAGGCGATTCATTGAGAGTAGGTATGGAAAGTCACCATTTGGAGAAATCTGAGCTAGCGCTCTCTTCTGCTAGAGTTTTGTGGGGTGTCATTAGACATTCCACTTGCTGAAGTTTCCAGGTTCTGGCATTTTGCACGCTAGAGATTGTTGCAAGGATTTTGTCTTCCAAGCTCCATTAGCGCTTGCTTCAGGAAAATCACCATTTTAAAAAATAGGCGCTAGCCGCTTCTTCTGCTAGGGTTTGGTGGGGTGTCTTGAGATATTCAACCTGCTGAATTCTCTCAGTGCTGGAAACTTGCATGCCAGAGTTATTTCCAAAGTTAATGTCTTAGGTGCACCATTGAGAATACATGGGGAAATTCAACATTTGGAAAAATCCAATCGAGCTGCTTCTTCTCCTAGGATTGGGTGTGGTATCATGGATCATTCAACCTGGTGAATTCTCTTTGTGGTGGAACCTTAAACTCCATAGATAATTTTAAGGATAGTGTCTTAGGCGCTACATTGAGAGTGAATATGGATATTCTTGTCTTTGGAGCTCTATAGTCATTGCATTAGGAAAATCACCATTTTGTTAAAATACGAGCTTGCTACTTCTTCTGCTAGGGTTTAGTGGGGTGCCATGAGACATTCAACCTGGTGAATTTTCCCTGTGCTTGAACTTTGCACGCCATATATAATTGCAAGGATAATGTCTTAAGCGCAGCACTGAGATTGCATGGGGAAAAATCATCATTTGAAGAAATCTGAGCTAGCCAGGATTTTCTGCTAGATTTTGCTGGGGTGTCATGACACCTTCAACTTGGTAAAGTCTCCTGGTTGTAGCACTTTGCAAGCGTGAGATTTTTACAAGGTTAATGATTTCCTCGCGCCATAGAGTTTGCAGGTGGAAAATCAACATTTGGACAACCTGAACTAGCCTCTTCTTCTACTAGGGTTTGCTGAGCTGCTATGAGAAATTCAATCTGCTGAAATTTTACGGTTCTGGCACCTTGCACACCACAGATATTTGCAGGGTTAATTTCATAGGTTCTTCATTGAGTAAACATAAGAAAATCATTTGGAAAAATCTGAGCTAGCCTTTTCTTCTATTAGGATTTGGTGGGAAGCCATTACACATTTAACATGCTAAAAGTTCATGGTGCTGAAGAGAACAAGGAAAAATGGTGATTGCTTACAAAGCGTGTGCCAGTGTTACCTTCCCCTGGGGCAACTCAATACCTCAGGCATTCAAACTCACATTCCTAATGGCTGCAATACTGCAGCCCAGATCCACCACAGTCTGGTTCACTGTTCATTCCTGGTGTTCTGTTAGGCCTCTGTTATCTCCCCCCACTTGCCACTCCCAGCTGTGGTGGGGAATTATTATCCAAGGTCTGTTAAGAACAGATACTATACTTCATCTTTGTTAAAAGGGAAGCAACATTAAACTTGCGAGGTCTCAATCTATAGGGAACTACCTTCCAAAAGGTGGCGCCAGGTAACCCAGCAAGGTTTTATTTGTATTCCTTACTTAGAATACTCAGCGGACCATGTATGTCTTAAAAGGACTCCTCTGTACCAGTCTCTCCCTGATGAGAGACATTACCACTTCTGACCCATATCTAGACCTGTCACATAGCCAGTACTTCACTCTGTGGTGAAAAACAGATAAGGGCTTTGGAAATTTTGTCAAGAATAATGTCCTAAGCATTCCATATAGAAAACAAGGGGCAAAGTTTTTGTTTGCTGGAACCCGAGATCACAGCTGATTTTGCTACGGTTTGCAGAGGTGCAATGAGGCGTTCAACCTCATGAAGCTTTCTGCTTGTGCTACCCTGCATGATGTTACAGAGGTTTAATAGGCTAGTGTTATGGGAGCTCCATAGATTAGTCATGGGGAAAATCACTATTTGGTGAAACCTGAGCAAGCGGCTTCTGCTAGGTTTTAGTAGGTTGCCATGAGACATTCAACTCCCTAAAAGTTTTCCAGTTGTTGCACCTTACACTTTGGAGATAAAAGCAAGATTAATGTTATAGGCGCTCTATAGAGAATGCATGAGGAAAATCACCATTTGGCTTAAACAGAAATTGCCTCTTCTTCTGCAATGGCTTGGTGTGGTGTCATGAGACATTCAACCTCCTGAAGTTTCCCAGTTTTTGCAACCATGCTCCATAGAAAACACATGGGGGAAAATCACTATTTGGTCAAACCCGAGGTAGCAGCTTCTTCTGCTAGGGTTTAGTGGAGTGCCATGAGACATTCAACCTGCTGAAGTTTTCCGTTGCTGACACCTTGCACATCAGAGAAATTTACAAGGTTAATGTCATAGGTGCTTCATAGAGAACTCATGGGAAACAAAGTCACCATTTGGCAAAACCCGAGCTAGCGGCTTTTTCTAAAAGGACGAGTGCTCACAAGCTGTGAAAGGGAAGTACAGTGCAGTGTGCCAAACTCAGTGGGATACCATCCTCAGGAATCATCGTCCCCTGGGGCACTTCATCACCTCAGACTTTCAAGCTCACGAACCTAACGGCTTCGATCCTACAGCCCAAACACACTGCATTGTGGTTCTCTACTTCTCTATTCCTGGCATTCTGTTATCTCCATACACCCCACTCAAGAAGGCCTAGTTAATAACTAGAGAGCTTTATTAAAAACAGGTACTATGCTTGTACTACACCAATAACAATACTTTTCAATAACTCCAAATATAACAACCCAAGAACATTAACCAAAACAACACGATAACTTCAAAAAAGAAGAAACTCTCTTTCATTGTCAACCGTTTGAGAGCATTTTGTCAAACACCAGTATAGAGCAGAATGCTAGTCTAGCTATGTGACAGGTCTCGATGTGGGTCATAATGGGTAATGTCTTTCATCAGGGAGAGACTGGTAAAGATTGCAATGCAAACCCTGCCAAGAATTCTGGGTAAGGAATAAAAATAAGACCTCATTGGGACTTACTAACAGGGACATCTCTTCTTGAGGAGAGCACCAGTTAAGGTGTGTAGAGTTTTGAGTTGCCTTTCGCCCTCTACTAAGCATCTACATATCACAAGTCATTATGGGAAAGGAGCTGGGAGCTCATGCGCCCTCTGTTGGATATAATAGATCCTCAGTTTGCTTTTGACTCACCGAGTCTTGAGACAGCAAAAGGGATTTTAGCCAAGCCAGTTTCACTTATCTGCATACAGCGCCATTTCGGGAATTTTGTCCCTCATCAATGCAGAGCAAAGTGAACTGGCTGGCTTTGTGGGGGTCAATGAGTGGGTTATGGACAGGGACATTTCTCCTTGAGGAGAGCACCAGTTAAGGTGTGTAGAGTTTTGAGTTGCCTTTCGCCCTCTACTAAGCATCTACATATCACAAGGCATTATGGGAAAGGAGCCATGCATGCCCTGATAAGAATTCTGGGTAAGAAGTATGGATGAAACTTTGTGGACGAAACAGAGGAGTTTGATCTCTCATTAGGGAGAGACTGGTACAGAGAATTATTAAACAATGGATAATCTGCTAAGAGTTCTGGGTAAGGAATTCCACTGAGACCTCTTTACGACTTATTAGATCATTTTATGTCCTGCTGAGAATACTGGAAAAAGCATACAAATAAAACCTCATTCATGGAAAAGGAGAAATTTCCTCCTAGACTTATTAATAGAAAGAAAGGTAGCTTTCTCTACAATACCACAAGGTTTTTAAAAGAAAAAAACAAACTGCTATTGTCATAAACTGGGAAGAATAACTAAATTAGAGTTCTTCAGAAAAAAAAAATAAAAACCATAGGTCCCATTAGCAGACAAGACAGGCATGCGTTCATCACAAAGCCATTCTAAAAGAACATGGGCCTCCTAGCAACCCGCAAGCTTCCTGACCAAAAGTCAGCGATAAGATCAAATCACAGTTATCTCCCTGTTGAAATAGGAAGACCACTAGCTCTGGCCTCCATGTAGGTTCTAACCCACATGTGTAGTAACATGTACTAACATTTGCAACCATCTCCAAATAAGTAAAGGTAGGCTGAGGAGCAAAGACTTTAAGAATCACACAACTCTTTCTCCCAGAGATCAGGAGGATCCCAAAAGGACATCCAAAACTGTAATCAACAAAGCACAGTTTCAAAATTTTACTAAAGTAGAAGATCTCAGCCCTCCAAGTGGCTCAGACGGGGTAATGACTCTCATTAAGGAGAGACTGGACTATTAAAGAATGGACAACCTGCTAAGAATTCTGGGTAAGGAATACAATTAAGACCTCTTTATGACTTATTAGACCATGCATGTCCTGCTGAGAATTCTGGTAAAGCATACAAATAAGACTTGGTTTATGAAAAAGGAGATATTTCCTCCTAGCCGTACTAATAGAAAGGTAGCTTTCTCTATATTACCACATGGTGGTTTTTAAACGAAAAAACACTACCATTGTCATAATCTGGGAAGAATAACAAAACCAGAGTCCTTCAGAAAACAAATAGGTCATATCTGCAAACAACACAGGTATTCGCTAAAAGAACATGGGCCCACAAGCAAAACCCAACATTCCAGGCCACAAAGCACCAAGAAGATCACATCGTAATAGGCAGACCACTAGCTCCGGCCTCCATATCAGCTCGCACCCTGATGTGTACTACCTTGCATTGACATCTGTACCCACCTCTACATAAACAAAGGTGTAACAAGCAACAAGGAATTTAAAAGCCATACAGCTCTTTCCCATTGATAACAGAAAAACACCAAAAGAGCATCTACATACCCTTCACTCAATAACTAGCATAAAGAATACTAAAACAGCAGCTTAAAGATTTTATTGTCCTGCAACAACACAGCCGTCCAAGTGGGTCAGATGGGGTAATGACTTTCATTAAGGAGAGACTGGTAAAAGGCCTTACTAGACAAAGCATGCCCTGCTAAGAATTCTGGGTAAGGAATACAAAAAAGACCTTATTGGGACTTATTAGACCATGCATGCCCTGCAAAGAATTCTGGGTAAGGAACACAAATAAGACCTCACTGGGACTTATCAGACCATGCATGCCCTGCTAAGAAATCTGGGTAAGAAATACAAGGAAGAGTATGTATACCCTGCTAAGAATTCTGGGTAAGGAATACAAGAAAGACCTCATTGGGACTTATTAGACCATGTTAAAAATTCTTGATGAGGCATACAAATCATTGGTTAAAAAGAGAAATTTGCTCCTAACCTAGTGCCACCTATTGTTTTTCAAAGATACCTAAGGTCAAATCTGGCAATAAGAGCCAAGCCAGTATAGATTAATACTTTGCAAAATTAAAGTTATGACTGCTCCAAAGAGAATGCATGGGGAAACTCAAGCTAGGAACTTCTTCTGCTAGAGTTTGGTGGGATGTCAAGAGATATTCAACCTGCTTAAGGTTCCCGATGTTAGCACCTTGCATGCAGGAGATATTCTAAAGGTTAATAGATAAGGCACACTACATAGAGAGCAGATTAAAAAAATCACAATCTGGAAAAATCTGAGCGAGTCGCTTTTTCTGGTACACTTTAGCAGAGTGCCATGCAACATTAAACCTCCTGAATTATCCCTGTGCTGGAACCTTACACAAGGATAATGTCTTAGGCGCTACATTGAGAGCAGGTAGCGAAAATCCCCATTTAGAGAAATCTGAGCTAGCGTTCTGTTCTGCTAGGGTTTCTTGGAGTGTCATGAAACATTGCACCTGCTGAACTTTCCTGGTTCTGGCCTTTTTCAGGCCAGAGATATTTCCAAGATTAACATCATAGGCGCACCATTGAGAGTGCATGGGGAAAAATCATCATATGGAGAATTATGAGCTAGTCACTCTTTTCTGCTAGGGTTTGGTGGAGTGTCATGAGACATTACACCTGGTGAAGTTTCCCTGGTCTGGCAGTTTGCACGCCACAGATATTTGCAAGGGTAATGTCTTTGGAGTTCTATAGCGATTGCATTAGGAAAATCACCATTTCTTAAAATACGAGCTTGCCGCTTCTTCTGCTAGGGTTTGGTGGGGTGCCATGGAACATTCAACCTGGTGAATTTTTCCTGTACTGGAACCTTGCATGCTGGAGAAATTTCCAAGGATAATGTCTTAAGCTCACCATTGAGAGTGAATTTGGAAAATCATGATTTGAAGAATCTGAGCTAGACACTATTTTCTTCTAGGGTTTGGTGGTGTGTCATCAGACATTCCACCTGCTGAAGTTTCATGGTTCTGGAAATTTGCACGCCAGAGATATTGGCAAGGGTAATGTCTTCCGAGCTCAATAGCGATTGCATTAGGAAAATCACCATTTGGAAAAATACGAGCTAGCCGCTTCTTCAGCTAGTGTTTGGTTGGGTTCCATGGAACATTCAACCTGGTGAATTTTCCCTGTGCTGGAACCTTACATGCCATAGATAATTGTAAGGATAATGTCTGAGGCGCTACATTGAGAGTAAGTAGGGAAAATCACCATTTGGAGAAATCTGAGCTAGCGCTTTATTCTGCTAGGGTTCCGTGGGGAGTCATGAGATATTCCACCTGCTGAAGTTTCCTGGTTCTGGCATTTTCCGCGACAGAGATTTTCGCAAAGTTAATGTCTTCTGAGCTCCATAGCGTTTGCATTAGGAAAATCACCATTTTGAAAAATACGAGCAAGCCGCTTCTTCTGCTAGGGTTTGGTAGGGTGCCATGAGACATTCAACATGCTGAATTTTCCCAGTCCTGGAACCTTGCATGCCAGAGATATTTCCAAGGATAATGTCATAGACGCACCATTGAGAGTGCATGGGGAAAACCATCATTTGAAGAAATCTGAGATAGCCACTATTTTCTGCTAGGGTTTGGTGGGGTGTCATGAAACATTGCACCTGCTGAACTTTCCTGGTTCTGGCCTTTTTCAGGCCAGAGATAGTTCCAAGATTAACATCATAGGCGCACCATTGAGAGTGCATGGGGAAAAATCATCATATGGAGAATTATGAGCTAGTCACTCTTTTCTGCTAGGGTTTGTTGGAGTGTCATGAGACATTACACCTGGTGAAGTTTCCCTGGTCTGGCAGTTTGCACGCCAGAGATATTTGCAAGGGTAATGTCTTTGGAGTTCTATAGCGATTGCATTAGGAAAATCACCATTTGTTAAAATACGAGCTTGCCGCTTCTTCTGCTAGGGTTTGGTGGGGTGCCATGGAACATTCAACCTGGTGAATTTTTCCTGTACTGGAACCTTGCATGCTGGAGAAATTTCCAAGGATAATGTCTTAAGCTCACCATTGAGAGTGAATTTGGAAAATCATGATTTGAAGAATCTGAGCTAGACACTATTTTCTTCTAGGGTTTGGTGGTGTGTCATCAGACATTCCACCTGCTGAAGTTTCATGGTTCTGGAAATTTGCACGCCAGAGATATTGGCAAGGGTAATGTCTTCGGAGCTCAATAGCGATTGCATTAGGAAAATCACCATTTGGAAAAATAGGAGCTAGCCGCTTCTTCAGCTAGAGTTTGGTTGGGTGCCATGGAACATTCAACCTGGTGAATTTTCCCTGTGCTGGAACCTTACATGCCATAGATAATTGTAAGGATAATGTCTGAGGCGCTACATTGAGAGTAAGTAGGGAAAATCACCATTTGGAGAAATCTGAGCTAGCGCTTTATTCTGCTAGGGTTCCGTGGGGAGTCATGAGATATTCCACCTGCTGAAGTTTCCTGGTTCTGGCATTTTCCGCGCCAGAGATTTTCGCAAAGTTAATGTCTTCTGAGCTCCATAGCGTTTGCATTAGGAAAATCACCATTTTGAAAAATACGAGCAAGCCGCTTCTTCTGCTAGGGTTTGGTAGGGTGCCATGAGACATTCAACATGCTGAATTTTCCCAGTCCTGGAACCTTGCATGCCAGAGATATTTCCAAGGATAATGTCATAGACGCACCATTGAGAGTGCATGGGGAAAACCATCATTTGAAGAAATCTGAGATAGCCACTATTTTCTGCTAGGGTTTGGTGGGGTGTCTTGAGACATTCCACCTGCTGAAGTTTCCTGGTTCTGGCAATTTGCACGCCAGATATATTTGCAAGGGTAATGTCATCAGAGCTCAATAGAGATTGCATTAGAAAAATCACCATTTGGAAAAATACGAGCTATCCGCTTCTTCTGCTAGACTTAGGTGGTGTGCCATGATACATTCATCTTGGTGAATTTTCCTTGAGCTAGAACCTTACACGCCATAGATAATTGCAAGGATAATGTCTTAGGCGATTCATTGAGAGTAGGTATGGAAAGTCACCATTTGGAGAAATCTGAGCTAGCGCTCTCTTCTGCTAGAGTTTTGTGGGGTGTCATTAGACATTCCACTTGCTGAAGTTTCCAGGTTCTGGCATTTTGCACGCTAGAGATTGTTGCAAGGATTTTGTCTTCCAAGCTCCATTAGCGCTTGCTTCAGGAAAATCACCATTTTAAAAAATAGGCGCTAGCCGCTTCTTCTGCTAGGGTTTGGTGGGGTGTCTTGAGATATTCAACCTGCTGAATTCTCTCAGTGCTGGAAACTTGCATGCCAGAGTTATTTCCAAAGTTAATGTCTTAGGTGCACCATTGAGAATACATGGGGAAATTCAACATTTGGAAAAATCCAATCGAGCTGCTTCTTCTCCTAGGATTGGGTGTGGTATCATGGATCATTCAACCTGGTGAATTCTCTTTGTGGTGGAACCTTAAACTCCATAGATAATTTTAAGGATAGTGTCTTAGGCGCTACATTGAGAGTGAATATGGATATTCTTGTCTTTGGAGCTCTATAGTCATTGCATTAGGAAAATCACCATTTTGTTAAAATACGAGCTTGCTACTTCTTCTGCTAGGGTTTAGTGGGGTGCCATGAGACATTCAACCTGGTGAATTTTCCCTGTGCTTGAACTTTGCACGCCATATATAATTGCAAGGATAATGTCTTAAGCGCAGCACTGAGATTGCATGGGGAAAAATCATCATTTGAAGAAATCTGAGCTAGCCAGGATTTTCTGCTAGATTTTGCTGGGGTGTCATGACACCTTCAACTTGGTAAAGTCTCCTGGTTGTAGCACTTTGCAAGCGTGAGATTTTTACAAGGTTAATGATTTCCTCGCGCCATAGAGTTTGCAGGTGGAAAATCAACATTTGGACAACCTGAACTAGCCTCTTCTTCTACTAGGGTTTGCTGAGCTGCTATGAGAAATTCAATCTGCTGAAATTTTACGGTTCTGGCACCTTGCACACCACAGATATTTGCAGGGTTAATTTCATAGGTTCTTCATTGAGTAAACATAAGAAAATCATTTGGAAAAATCTGAGCTAGCCTTTTCTTCTATTAGGATTTGGTGGGAAGCCATTACACATTTAACATGCTAAAAGTTCATGGTGCTGAAGAGAACAAGGAAAAATGGTGATTGCTTACAAAGCGTGTGCCAGTGTTACCTTCCCCTGGGGCAACTCAATACCTCAGGCATTCAAACTCACATTCCTAATGGCTGCAATACTGCAGCCCAGATCCACCACAGTCTGGTTCACTGTTCATTCCTGGTGTTCTGTTAGGCCTCTGTTATCTCCCCCCACTTGCCACTCCCAGCTGTGGTGGGGAATTATTATCCAAGGTCTGTTAAGAACAGATACTATACTTCATCTTTGTTAAAAGGGAAGCAACATTAAACTTGCGAGGTCTCAATCTATAGGGAACTACCTTCCAAAAGGTGGCGCCAGGTAACCCAGCAAGGTTTTATTTGTATTCCTTACTTAGAATACTCAGCGGACCATGTATGTCTTAAAAGGACTCCTCTGTACCAGTCTCTCCCTGATGAGAGACATTACCACTTCTGACCCATATCTAGACCTGTCACATAGCCAGTACTTCACTCTGTGGTGAAAAACAGATAAGGGCTTTGGAAATTTTGTCAAGAATAATGTCCTAAGCATTCCATATAGAAAACAAGGGGCAAAGTTTTTGTTTGCTGGAACCCGAGATCACAGCTGATTTTGCTACGGTTTGCAGAGGTGCAATGAGGCGTTCAACCTCATGAAGCTTTCTGCTTGTGCTACCCTGCATGATGTTACAGAGGTTTAATAGGCTAGTGTTATGGGAGCTCCATAGATTAGTCATGGGGAAAATCACTATTTGGTGAAACCTGAGCAAGCGGCTTCTGCTAGGTTTTAGTAGGTTGCCATGAGACATTCAACTCCCTAAAAGTTTTCCAGTTGTTGCACCTTACACTTTGGAGATAAAAGCAAGATTAATGTTATAGGCGCTCTATAGAGAATGCATGAGGAAAATCACCATTTGGCTTAAACAGAAATTGCCTCTTCTTCTGCAATGGCTTGGTGTGGTGTCATGAGACATTCAACCTCCTGAAGTTTCCCAGTTTTTGCAACCATGCTCCATAGAAAACACATGGGGGAAAATCACTATTTGGTCAAACCCGAGGTAGCAGCTTCTTCTGCTAGGGTTTAGTGGAGTGCCATGAGACATTCAACCTGCTGAAGTTTTCCGTTGCTGACACCTTGCACATCAGAGAAATTTACAAGGTTAATGTCATAGGTGCTTCATAGAGAACTCATGGGAAACAAAGTCACCATTTGGCAAAACCCGAGCTAGCGGCTTTTTCTAAAAGGACGAGTGCTCACAAGCTGTGAAAGGGAAGTACAGTGCAGTGTGCCAAACTCAGTGGGATACCATCCTCAGGAATCATCGTCCCCTGGGGCACTTCATCACCTCAGACTTTCAAGCTCACGAACCTAACGGCTTCGATCCTACAGCCCAAACACACTGCATTGTGGTTCTCTACTTCTCTATTCCTGGCATTCTGTTATCTCCATACACCCCACTCAAGAAGGCCTAGTTAATAACTAGAGAGCTTTATTAAAAACAGGTACTATGCTTGTACTACACCAATAACAATACTTTTCAATAACTCCAAATATAACAACCCAAGAACATTAACCAAAACAACACGATAACTTCAAAAAAGAAGAAACTCTCTTTCATTGTCAACCGTTTGAGAGCATTTTGTCAAACACCAGTATAGAGCAGAATGCTAGTCTAGCTATGTGACAGGTCTCGATGTGGGTCATAATGGGTAATGTCTTTCATCAGGGAGAGACTGGTAAAGATTGCAATGCAAACCCTGCCAAGAATTCTGGGTAAGGAATAAAAATAAGACCTCATTGGGACTTACTAACAGGGACATCTCTTCTTGAGGAGAGCACCAGTTAAGGTGTGTAGAGTTTTGAGTTGCCTTTCGCCCTCTACTAAGCATCTACATATCACAAGTCATTATGGGAAAGGAGCTGGGAGCTCATGCGCCCTCTGTTGGATATAATAGATCCTCAGTTTGCTTTTGACTCACCGAGTCTTGAGACAGCAAAAGGGATTTTAGCCAAGCCAGTTTCACTTATCTGCATACAGCGCCATTTCGGGAATTTTGTCCCTCATCAATGCAGAGCAAAGTGAACTGGCTGGCTTTGTGGGGGTCAATGAGTGGGTTATGGACAGGGACATTTCTCCTTGAGGAGAGCACCAGTTAAGGTGTGTAGAGTTTTGAGTTGCCTTTCGCCCTCTACTAAGCATCTACATATCACAAGGCATTATGGGAAAGGAGCCATGCATGCCCTGATAAGAATTCTGGGTAAGAAGTATGGATGAAACTTTGTGGACGAAACAGAGGAGTTTGATCTCTCATTAGGGAGAGACTGGTACAGAGAATTATTAAACAATGGATAATCTGCTAAGAGTTCTGGGTAAGGAATTCCACTGAGACCTCTTTACGACTTATTAGATCATTTTATGTCCTGCTGAGAATACTGGAAAAAGCATACAAATAAAACCTCATTCATGGAAAAGGAGAAATTTCCTCCTAGACTTATTAATAGAAAGAAAGGTAGCTTTCTCTACAATACCACAAGGTTTTTAAAAGAAAAAAACAAACTGCTATTGTCATAAACTGGGAAGAATAACTAAATTAGAGTTCTTCAGAAAAAAAAAAATAAAAACCATAGGTCCCATTAGCAGACAAGACAGGCATGCGTTCATCACAAAGCCATTCTAAAAGAACATGGGCCTCCTAGCAACCCGCAAGCTTCCTGACCAAAAGTCAGCGATAAGATCAAATCACAGTTATCTCCCTGTTGAAATAGGAAGACCACTAGCTCTGGCCTCCATGTAGGTTCTAACCCACATGTGTAGTAACATGTACTAACATTTGCAACCATCTCCAAATAAGTAAAGGTAGGCTGAGGAGCAAAGACTTTAAGAATCACACAACTCTTTCTCCCAGAGATCAGGAGGATCCCAAAAGGACATCCAAAACTGTAATCAACAAAGCACAGTTTCAAAATTTTACTAAAGTAGAAGATCTCAGCCCTCCAAGTGGCTCAGACGGGGTAATGACTCTCATTAAGGAGAGACTGGACTATTAAAGAATGGACAACCTGCTAAGAATTCTGGGTAAGGAATACAATTAAGACCTCTTTATGACTTATTAGACCATGCATGTCCTGCTGAGAATTCTGGTAAAGCATACAAATAAGACTTGGTTTATGAAAAAGGAGATATTTCCTCCTAGCCGTACTAATAGAAAGGTAGCTTTCTCTATATTACCACATGGTGGTTTTTAAACGAAAAAACACTACCATTGTCATAATCTGGGAAGAATAACAAAACCAGAGTCCTTCAGAAAACAAATAGGTCATATCTGCAAACAACACAGGTATTCGCTAAAAGAACATGGGCCCACAAGCAAAACCCAACATTCCAGGCCACAAAGCACCAAGAAGATCACATCGTAATAGGCAGACCACTAGCTCCGGCCTCCATATCAGCTCGCACCCTGATGTGTACTACCTTGCATTGACATCTGTACCCACCTCTACATAAACAAAGGTGTAACAAGCAACAAGGAATTTAAAAGCCATACAGCTCTTTCCCATTGATAACAGAAAAACACCAAAAGAGCATCTACATACCCTTCACTCAATAACTAGCATAAAGAATACTAAAACAGCAGCTTAAAGATTTTATTGTCCTGCAACAACACAGCCGTCCAAGTGGGTCAGATGGGGTAATGACTTTCATTAAGGAGAGACTGGTAAAAGGCCTTACTAGACAAAGCATGCCCTGCTAAGAATTCTGGGTAAGGAATACAAAAAAGACCTTATTGGGACTTATTAGACCATGCATGCCCTGCAAAGAATTCTGGGTAAGGAACACAAATAAGACCTCACTGGGACTTATCAGACCATGCATGCCCTGCTAAGAAATCTGGGTAAGAAATACAAGGAAGAGTATGTATACCCTGCTAAGAATTCTGGGTAAGGAATACAAGAAAGACCTCATTGGGACTTATTAGACCATGTTAAAAATTCTTGATGAGGCATACAAATCATTGGTTAAAAAGAGAAATTTGCTCCTAACCTAGTGCCACCTATTGTTTTTCAAAGATACCTAAGGTCAAATCTGGCAATAAGAGCCAAGCCAGTATAGATTAATACTTTGCAAAATTAAAGTTATGACTGCTCCAAAGAGAATGCATGGGGAAACTCAAGCTAGGAACTTCTTCTGCTAGAGTTTGGTGGGATGTCAAGAGATATTCAACCTGCTTAAGGTTCCCGATGTTAGCACCTTGCATGCAGGAGATATTCTAAAGGTTAATAGATAAGGCACACTACATAGAGAGCAGATTAAAAAAATCACAATCTGGAAAAATCTGAGCGAGTCGCTTTTTCTGGTACACTTTAGCAGAGTGCCATGCAACATTAAACCTCCTGAATTATCCCTGTGCTGGAACCTTACACAAGGATAATGTCTTAGGCGCTACATTGAGAGCAGGTAGCGAAAATCCCCATTTAGAGAAATCTGAGCTAGCGTTCTGTTCTGCTAGGGTTTCTTGGAGTGTCATGAAACATTGCACCTGCTGAACTTTCCTGGTTCTGGCCTTTTTCAGGCCAGAGATAGTTCCAAGATTAACATCATAGGCGCACCATTGAGAGTGCATGGGGAAAAATCATCATATGGAGAATTATGAGCTAGTCACTCTTTTCTGCTAGGGTTTGGTGGAGTGTCATGAGACATTACACCTGGTGAAGTTTCCCTGGTCTGGCAGTTTGCACGCCAGAGATATTTGCAAGGGTAATGTCTTTGGAGTTCTATAGCGATTGCATTAGGAAAATCACCATTTGTTAAAATACGAGCTTGCCGCTTCTTCTGCTAGGGTTTGGTGGGGTGCCATGGAACATTCAACCTGGTGAATTTTTCCTGTACTGGAACCTTGCATGCTGGAGAAATTTCCAAGGATAATGTCTTAAGCTCACCATTGAGAGTGAATTTGGAAAATCATGATTTGAAGAATCTGAGCTAGACACTATTTTCTTCTAGGGTTTGGTGGTGTGTCATCAGACATTCCACCTGCTGAAGTTTCATGGTTCTGGAAATTTGCACGCCAGAGATATTGGCAAGGGTAATGTCTTCGGAGCTCAATAGCGATTGCATTAGGAAAATCACCATTTGGAAAAATACGAGCTAGCCGCTTCTTCAGCTAGAGTTTGGTTGGGTGCCATGGAACATTCAACCTGGTGAATTTTCCCTGTGCTGGAACCTTACATGCCATAGATAATTGTAAGGATAATGTCTGAGGCGCTACATTGAGAGTAAGTAGGGAAAATCACCATTTGGAGAAATCTGAGCTAGCGCTTTATTCTGCTAGGGTTCCGTGGGGAGTCATGAGATATTCCACCTGCTGAAGTTTCCTGGTTCTGGCATTTTCCGCGCCAGAGATTTTCGCAAAGTTAATGTCTTCTGAGCTCCATAGCGTTTGCATTAGGAAAATCACCATTTTGAAAAATACGAGCAAGCCGCTTCTTCTGCTAGGGTTTGGTAGGGTGCCATGAGACATTCAACATGCTGAATTTTCCCAGTCCTGGAACCTTGCATGCCAGAGATATTTCCAAGGATAATGTCATAGACGCACCATTGAGAGTGCATGGGGAAAACCATCATTTGAAGAAATCTGAGATAGCCACTATTTTCTGCTAGGGTTTGGTGGGGTGTCTTGAGACATTCCACCTGCTGAAGTTTCCTGGTTCTGGCAATTTGCACGCCAGATATATTTGCAAGGGTAATGTCATCAGAGCTCAATAGAGATTGCATTAGAAAAATCACCATTTGGAAAAATACGAGCTATCCGCTTCTTCTGCTAGACTTAGGTGGTGTGCCATGATACATTCATCTTGGTGAATTTTCCTTGAGCTAGAACCTTACACGCCATAGATAATTGCAAGGATAATGTCTTAGGCGATTCATTGAGAGTAGGTATGGAAAGTCACCATTTGGAGAAATCTGAGCTAGCGCTCTCTTCTGCTAGAGTTTTGTGGGGTGTCATTAGACATTCCACTTGCTGAAGTTTCCAGGTTCTGGCATTTTGCACGCTAGAGATTGTTGCAAGGATTTTGTCTTCCAAGCTCCATTAGCGCTTGCTTCAGGAAAATCACCATTTTAAAAAATAGGCGCTAGCCGCTTCTTCTGCTAGGGTTTGGTGGGGTGTCTTGAGATATTCAACCTGCTGAATTCTCTCAGTGCTGGAAACTTGCATGCCAGAGTTATTTCCAAAGTTAATGTCTTAGGTGCACCATTGAGAATACATGGGGAAATTCAACATTTGGAAAAATCCAATCGAGCTGCTTCTTCTCCTAGGATTGGGTGTGGTATCATGGATCATTCAACCTGGTGAATTCTCTTTGTGGTGGAACCTTAAACTCCATAGATAATTTTAAGGATAGTGTCTTAGGCGCTACATTGAGAGTGAATATGGATATTCTTGTCTTTGGAGCTCTATAGTCATTGCATTAGGAAAATCACCATTTTGTTAAAATACGAGCTTGCTACTTCTTCTGCTAGGGTTTAGTGGGGTGCCATGAGACATTCAACCTGGTGAATTTTCCCTGTGCTTGAACTTTGCACGCCATATATAATTGCAAGGATAATGTCTTAAGCGCAGCACTGAGATTGCATGGGGAAAAATCATCATTTGAAGAAATCTGAGCTAGCCAGGATTTTCTGCTAGATTTTGCTGGGGTGTCATGACACCTTCAACTTGGTAAAGTCTCCTGGTTGTAGCACTTTGCAAGCGTGAGATTTTTACAAGGTTAATGATTTCCTCGCGCCATAGAGTTTGCAGGTGGAAAATCAACATTTGGACAACCTGAACTAGCCTCTTCTTCTACTAGGGTTTGCTGAGCTGCTATGAGAAATTCAATCTGCTGAAATTTTACGGTTCTGGCACCTTGCACACCACAGATATTTGCAGGGTTAATTTCATAGGTTCTTCATTGAGTAAACATAAGAAAATCATTTGGAAAAATCTGAGCTAGCCTTTTCTTCTATTAGGATTTGGTGGGAAGCCATTACACATTTAACATGCTAAAAGTTCATGGTGCTGAAGAGAACAAGGAAAAATGGTGATTGCTTACAAAGCGTGTGCCAGTGTTACCTTCCCCTGGGGCAACTCAATACCTCAGGCATTCAAACTCACATTCCTAATGGCTGCAATACTGCAGCCCAGATCCACCACAGTCTGGTTCACTGTTCATTCCTGGTGTTCTGTTAGGCCTCTGTTATCTCCCCCCACTTGCCACTCCCAGCTGTGGTGGGGAATTATTATCCAAGGTCTGTTAAGAACAGATACTATACTTCATCTTTGTTAAAAGGGAAGCAACATTAAACTTGCGAGGTCTCAATCTATAGGGAACTACCTTCCAAAAGGTGGCGCCAGGTAACCCAGCAAGGTTTTATTTGTATTCCTTACTTAGAATACTCAGCGGACCATGTATGTCTTAAAAGGACTCCTCTGTACCAGTCTCTCCCTGATGAGAGACATTACCACTTCTGACCCATATCTAGACCTGTCACATAGCCAGTACTTCACTCTGTGGTGAAAAACAGATAAGGGCTTTGGAAATTTTGTCAAGAATAATGTCCTAAGCATTCCATATAGAAAACAAGGGGCAAAGTTTTTGTTTGCTGGAACCCGAGATCACAGCTGATTTTGCTACGGTTTGCAGAGGTGCAATGAGGCGTTCAACCTCATGAAGCTTTCTGCTTGTGCTACCCTGCATGATGTTACAGAGGTTTAATAGGCTAGTGTTATGGGAGCTCCATAGATTAGTCATGGGGAAAATCACTATTTGGTGAAACCTGAGCAAGCGGCTTCTGCTAGGTTTTAGTAGGTTGCCATGAGACATTCAACTCCCTAAAAGTTTTCCAGTTGTTGCACCTTACACTTTGGAGATAAAAGCAAGATTAATGTTATAGGCGCTCTATAGAGAATGCATGAGGAAAATCACCATTTGGCTTAAACAGAAATTGCCTCTTCTTCTGCAATGGCTTGGTGTGGTGTCATGAGACATTCAACCTCCTGAAGTTTCCCAGTTTTTGCAACCATGCTCCATAGAAAACACATGGGGGAAAATCACTATTTGGTCAAACCCGAGGTAGCAGCTTCTTCTGCTAGGGTTTAGTGGAGTGCCATGAGACATTCAACCTGCTGAAGTTTTCCGTTGCTGACACCTTGCACATCAGAGAAATTTACAAGGTTAATGTCATAGGTGCTTCATAGAGAACTCATGGGAAACAAAGTCACCATTTGGCAAAACCCGAGCTAGCGGCTTTTTCTAAAAGGACGAGTGCTCACAAGCTGTGAAAGGGAAGTACAGTGCAGTGTGCCAAACTCAGTGGGATACCATCCTCAGGAATCATCGTCCCCTGGGGCACTTCATCACCTCAGACTTTCAAGCTCACGAACCTAACGGCTTCGATCCTACAGCCCAAACACACTGCATTGTGGTTCTCTACTTCTCTATTCCTGGCATTCTGTTATCTCCATACACCCCACTCAAGAAGGCCTAGTTAATAACTAGAGAGCTTTATTAAAAACAGGTACTATGCTTGTACTACACCAATAACAATACTTTTCAATAACTCCAAATATAACAACCCAAGAACATTAACCAAAACAACACGATAACTTCAAAAAAGAAGAAACTCTCTTTCATTGTCAACCGTTTGAGAGCATTTTGTCAAACACCAGTATAGAGCAGAATGCTAGTCTAGCTATGTGACAGGTCTCGATGTGGGTCATAATGGGTAATGTCTTTCATCAGGGAGAGACTGGTAAAGATTGCAATGCAAACCCTGCCAAGAATTCTGGGTAAGGAATAAAAATAAGACCTCATTGGGACTTACTAACAGGGACATCTCTTCTTGAGGAGAGCACCAGTTAAGGTGTGTAGAGTTTTGAGTTGCCTTTCGCCCTCTACTAAGCATCTACATATCACAAGTCATTATGGGAAAGGAGCTGGGAGCTCATGCGCCCTCTGTTGGATATAATAGATCCTCAGTTTGCTTTTGACTCACCGAGTCTTGAGACAGCAAAAGGGATTTTAGCCAAGCCAGTTTCACTTATCTGCATACAGCGCCATTTCGGGAATTTTGTCCCTCATCAATGCAGAGCAAAGTGAACTGGCTGGCTTTGTGGGGGTCAATGAGTGGGTTATGGACAGGGACATTTCTCCTTGAGGAGAGCACCAGTTAAGGTGTGTAGAGTTTTGAGTTGCCTTTCGCCCTCTACTAAGCATCTACATATCACAAGGCATTATGGGAAAGGAGCCATGCATGCCCTGATAAGAATTCTGGGTAAGAAGTATGGATGAAACTTTGTGGACGAAACAGAGGAGTTTGATCTCTCATTAGGGAGAGACTGGTACAGAGAATTATTAAACAATGGATAATCTGCTAAGAGTTCTGGGTAAGGAATTCCACTGAGACCTCTTTACGACTTATTAGATCATTTTATGTCCTGCTGAGAATACTGGAAAAAGCATACAAATAAAACCTCATTCATGGAAAAGGAGAAATTTCCTCCTAGACTTATTAATAGAAAGAAAGGTAGCTTTCTCTACAATACCACAAGGTTTTTAAAAGAAAAAAACAAACTGCTATTGTCATAAACTGGGAAGAATAACTAAATTAGAGTTCTTCAGAAAAAAAAAAATAAAAACCATAGGTCCCATTAGCAGACAAGACAGGCATGCGTTCATCACAAAGCCATTCTAAAAGAACATGGGCCTCCTAGCAACCCGCAAGCTTCCTGACCAAAAGTCAGCGATAAGATCAAATCACAGTTATCTCCCTGTTGAAATAGGAAGACCACTAGCTCTGGCCTCCATGTAGGTTCTAACCCACATGTGTAGTAACATGTACTAACATTTGCAACCATCTCCAAATAAGTAAAGGTAGGCTGAGGAGCAAAGACTTTAAGAATCACACAACTCTTTCTCCCAGAGATCAGGAGGATCCCAAAAGGACATCCAAAATTTTTTTTTTTTTTTTTTTTCCCTTCAGATAAGCCATTTTCATTCTTAAATCGCAGAATTCAAAACACTTTATTCATCCTTAGGACTTCTCTTTTTTTCTTTTGAGTTATATTTTAATTTTAAATAACCTTATATATTTCTCAAGTTATTATCTAAACATACAAGACATACATACATGCAACATTCATCTGAGGTAAAGCCTCCATAGGTGGAAATGCCATATTTTCTGGGCATTACTTATGCCCATCTTCTTAATATCCAAAAAATAATAAATTTGCATTTCATTTAATGCCATGTTAATGCAATTCTTCTTGTCCACTACGTCACGATTGTATACTAGTATATTCCTTGACTTCCATAGGGCATTTTTAATGCTGCAGATGAAAGTCCAGATCATTCTTTTGTTTTCCTGAGTGAAATCCGTCAAATGCATACCGTATAAAATTGTTTCATGGTCAAGCCTTTTAAGGCCGGTCACGAACTTTAATAACGGTCCAACCTCTCTCCATATTTGCTGGGCATAACTACAGTTCCAATATAGGTGCAAACATGTCTCTTCACCCCCGCACCTTTCTCTCGGACATCTGGGACTACTACATAATCTGCGATGGTATTGAAAAGACCTTAGCGGTAAACACTCATGCACTGACATCCAGGCAAGGTCTTTTAATTCATTTAGTAGGTAAGGTGAACTCACATTCTGCCATATCGTCTTGACCGTCTTGTATGCATAATTCTTTATTGGTTCTAAACCTTCAGTCTTTCGATGTTCACTTATTATTTCTTTGCCACTTCTTAGCACTAAAGGTTCCATCTTATCCAGTTCCAAAGTTCTTATGGTCTGATGAAGACATCCATAGTGTCCTGGGGTCACTGTAACGTTAGGCGAGCTCAAGGAGATCTCTGCCCACTTGTATTTCCTGAATAAATATCCCAGCATATATCTCAGAAAGAAGCTCCATGGTACAGATAAAAAATAGTACCTAAAACAAAAACTGAAAAAATTTGCAGCAAGAATGTTCCGGATATTAGGGACATTTTTCCCTCCATTCATACGCAGCTTATAAATCTTCTCTCTTTTCAGTTTTTCCATTCTGGAATTCCACAGGAAGACACAAAACTTTCTTTGCATTATCTTTAGGATTTCCCCACTGGGTGGATAGACTGCGTTTATATATAACAGGATGGGAATGAGAATGGATTTCATTATTAAGATTTTCCCTTCCAGAGTTAGCTTCCGCAATTTCCAGAATTCTATCTTCTTCTGCACTTTTTGGACTGCATTCTCCCAGTTGATCTCGCCGTTATTTTTACTATTGAACCAGATTCCAAGAATTTTAATTTTATCTGTTGTCAAAGATAATAATGGGAAATCCGCACTACACCATTTTCCAAAGGTAAGGCAGTTGCATTTATTTAAGTTAAGCCGGAATCCAGAAGCCTCGCAGAAGTATTCCGTAATTCTTATGGTTCTTTTTAGATCCACTTCAGATTCGCACATAACTGTTATGTCATCCATATATCCCAACGTTTTTAGTTTGCGGCTGTTGCTTGCTGGTAGGTAGATCCCCTTCACCATCTTATCTTTTCTGATCATGCATAAAAGGGGTTCAATGGCACATATAAACAAAAAAGGTGACATCGGGCACCCCTGCTTGACCCCTGATCTTAGGTTGACTTCTGGTGACAGCCACCCATTGACCAGTATTCTGCTCTTGCAATTCTTATACAGAAGCTTGATGTAATTTATGAAAAAATCTGGAAAGTTCATCTTTTTTAATACCAGAAACAAAAAATCATGAGCGACTCTGTCAAAGGCTTTTAAAAAAATCTAGTGACAGTATTGCGAACTTCTGCTTTCTTGTATTCTGATACCATATGGTATCCTTTATGGCATTGAGGTGCTGGTAAATTGTTCTCCCGGTTATTGCACACACTTGATCAGGGTGAATGATTATATCCATGACGGTCCTCATCCTGTTCACAAGCATTTTGGAGAAGATCTTATAGTCTACATTAAGTAGACTTATAGGTCTCCAGTTTTCCAGGCACGTTTTATCTCCTTTCTTGAATAGTAGCGAGATGACTCCACTACGCCATGATTCTGGTAGTTCTCTGCAATCAAAAATTTCTTGAAATACCTTGAACATATCTTCCTCTATTATGTTCCAAAAAGTAATATAAAATTCAGCCTGTATCCCGTCCGATCCTGGTGTTTTTCCCCTGGCACAGCTCTTTAGAGCATCTTGTATCTCTTCTGCTCGTACCGGCCCTTTCAAGGTCTCCCAATGTTCAGGGCTCAAAGTGACATCTATGGCGTTAAGGACATCTTCCAGAAAACTTTTGTCGATGGCCTTTTGACCAAACAATTCTTGGTAAAAACACTGTACCTTTTTCAGCATCCCGTCTAGGCTTTCTTCTCCTTCTAGCTTTTTAATAGCTTCTCTCCTCTCGTATATTTTCTTGAAGAAGAATCTTGTACATTTCTCGTCTTCTTCCGCTTTCTCCACTTTTGCAAGAAACATCAAACTTTTCCCTTTTTCCAAAATTGCATCTTTAATTTCTTCTTTTACTTTGCGGGTCACATCTTCCATGTCTACCCCGTTGTTTTGCAGCAGCAGGCATGTTTGCAACCGCATATTTAGATCCTTGTACCATTGTTGTTTTTCTCTTGTTTTTTTGGCACCCATCTTCATAAAGAAACTTTTTATCTGTTTTTTTGCATATTCCCACCAATGAAGAATTGATGGATATTGTAGCTGTCTTCTTTTTAGGAAACCATAAAACTTTTGAAAGCTCTTCTGTACTCCATCATCTTTCAACAATTCAGTATTTAATTTCCAGATCCCTCTCCCCTTCTTCTCCTCCGAAATTGTTATTTCCATTTGCAGGATCTTGTGGTCAGAAAGAATCGTCTCTTCTAGTTCACAGCGGCCACATAAAAGACCCCTAAGGAAAAAAAAATCGATTCTTGACTTGTATATATTGCAACTCCACGTATAACCTGGCTCGTCTCCATTGCATGATTTCCACGCATCCGTTAAGCCGTGGTCAGACACTAGCGCTTTCAGTTGTTTTTCGGTTTTGTCTCTCTTCTCAGAGCAGGACGCTCTTTTCTCACCGGACACAATGCAATTAAAGTCCCCTCCCACAATGAGGGGGGAGCGTGCCAGGTATGTACAGATTTAAGAGGTCAAAAAGCACTGATCTTTCCTCTTTGTCCACCGGAGCGTACACGTTGAGTATTCTGAACATGGTATTTGAATACTTGCACGTTATCATGATTGCTCTACCTGGCTGGATTTCTGCGGTAGCAAGGATTTGGAAGTCGTTGCTTTTAAATAAAACTCCCACGCCTGATGCACGGTTGGAATTATCTCCAGACCACGCAGACGGTCCTTGCGTCCATTCTTTTTTTAAGAAATCATAATTAAAATCATAATCCAAGTGACACTCTTGAAGCAAAATTATCTGAGCCGCTATTTTTTTTAACAAAATCAAAAGTTACCGCCCTCTTCTTAGGGTTTCCAATGCCTCTTATGTTCATAGAGGCTATCTTAATACCAGTCATCTGGGTCATTAGGTTACATCATAATTTAAACTGCTCCTGTCAGTATTATCCATATAAGGGTTTTCCTCAGACACATACTGACTGATTCTTGTTGGGTCTGAATCAGGGATTCCATCCTGCAGATCCATTCCCGATGATGTCTGCCTTATTCTAGGCACTCGTTTGTTCCTAAATATGTCTCTCCTTTCTTCTTCACCATCCCCCAATTTTTTCCTTTTAAACTCAGGCACATTTACCACCATTTCTTCACCACAAACCTCTATATTTGAGGCGTCATTCTGTTCCTCTGTTCCTATGGGCGTCTGAGCTTCCTCACACGGACCAGGCGCCGCCTGCACATCCATACCAGACTCATGAACCATAGTTTCCGCATTTCCATCACCTGGTTCATTCACACCCAAATCAGGAACAGCTGCTTCAGAAGCTAAATCTCTTGAGCTTCCAGCTCTGGCATCTGCCTCAGCTCCTTTTCCTCTCCCCGCCACAATGTCAGACCATTTATACTCCCTTTCTGGGCAGTTTTTAAACTGATGGCCTTCCTTCCCACACATATTACAGCTTACTTCAGCCTTGCACTCCTTTGTATCATGACCAAGCTGGCCACATCGCTTACAAGGGTAAGCATCTGCTGAGCAATTCTCGTGAGAGTGTCCAAAGCCTTTGCATTTCTTACAATAATAGGGCATACCACTATAATACATGTATCCTTTCTCACGCCCTATAGCAATGCTGGAAGGGGGGGACCAATTCGGGTCAGGATTTTGCTTGAAAACCACCATAAACCGGTACTTTCCGGTCCACAAGCCCTCAGAATCTAGCACTTTTTTTACTTCTCTTATACTCGAGCAGTATTTCAACAAAAACAGTCCTATATCATTTTCAGACACATAAGGGTTGTACATGAATACCGTTAGTGGCACCTCCCCAAACGAATTCAGGAAGACAAAATGCAATTCCTCAATATCAGGTCTTAAAATATTTTTCTTAATGCATTGCTCACATTCTTTGTAGCTACTCGCATCATTAAACACCAGTATAAAAAAATCTTTTTTCCGGTACTCTTGCAAGCAAAGAATATCCATTTTCACCACTCCCAGCTGTTCAAGCAACACCTTATTTACTAAATAGACCACAGTGTACTTATCTCTGCTCTGTTTGATTTCAATGCGGATTCCGTTTTTGATCCTTGTGTCTGTTTCCTTCATGTAGCTGTAATGACTCCTTCTCCCCACGGGATTCACCATCTCTGGGTCTCTGTCGCACCCAAGTTAACCCTTCCGGACACGAAACGTCGTGCCAGACGGTCCTGCAAAACCCCTAGCCACTGCCCAGCATGATACCACCAAACAGCAGTTTCAAGGTTTTACTATACTAGACGATCTCAGCCCTCCAAGTGGCTCAGATGGGGTAATAACTCTCATTAAGGAGAGACTGGTACAGAGAACTATTAAACAATGGACAACCTGCTAAGAATTCTGGGTAAGGAATACAATTAAGACCTCTTTATGACTTATTAGACCATGCATGTCCTGCTGAGAATTCTGGTAAAGCATACAAATAAGACTTCATTTATGAAAAAAGAGATATTTCCTCCTAGCCCTACTAATAGAAAGGTAGCTTTCTCTATATTACCACATGGTTTTTAAACGAAAAAACACTACTATTGTCATAATCTGGGAAGAATAACAAAACCAGAGTCCTTCAGAAAACAAATAGGTCATATCTGCAAACAACACAGGTATTCGCTAAAAGAACATGGGCCCACAAGCAAAACCCAACATTCCAGGCCACAAAGCACCAAGAAGATCAGATTGTAATAGGGAGACCACTAGCTCCGGCCTCCATGTCAGCTCGCACCCTGATGTGTACTACCTTGCATTGACATCCGTACCCACCTCTACTGTACATAAACAAAGGTGTAACAGGCAACAAGGAATTTAAAAGCCATACAGCTCTTTCCCATGGATAACAGAAAAACACCAAAAGAGCATCTTCATTTTTATTTATGAAATTACAAAAACAAATTAGTCAAATTAAACAGTCAGTAATGAACATTAGTCAGGAATACAAATAATCAAACAGGAATTACAATCAATCAGGAACTACATTCAATCAGTTAAATAATAAGTTCCAGAGCTTAACGTTCCATATCTTAGATGATCTGGCTCTGCCTAGTCTCTTGGCATCGTGAAAATAATATACATAAACTTTGAAAAAACACTAACAGATACCGCATACAATTAAATTCAGCATAAACGAAATCAGAGAAAAAAATCAGACTTGCAGACATCCTATCCAAGCATAATAGAAAACATGTTTTATTGCATTGGCATCCATTTCTACCTTGTCTTTCACCCAGGCAACAAGCCTATCTGCATCGTATTTAGGCACACAATATGTCTGTAACGTCTCTGCCTGTTTGGGTCTCTGCGCCACCCTCCGCTCGCACGCTGCGGCAAAGGAGGCGTGTTCAGTTTGATTTCTTGCGTAGGTTTCTTGTTGTTCAGTCTGAACATGGTCCTAGTTCCCTTGCTGTGTAATGGATTTCCAGCCACACCCATGTGCTGCGCATTGTTTCTCTTTGGATTGCATAGAGTTAATCTTTTCCTTGCCTGTGTGATTGACAGCCTGTGTACCTATCAGGTCTGGGGCTGGGCCCAGACTTTCTATATACGGGATGTCACTTTCTCAGGTCGCCGTTTATTGCACTGTCTTTGCCTGCTCTCTTTGTTATATCTCTTGCTGCTTTGTTACCTGATTCTCTGACCTTCGGCTTGCCTTGTGACTATTCTCTTGGATTTTGATTCTGTACTGCATTGTTCGTCTGTTACTGAACCCTTGGCTTCCTGACCTCTCTTTTTGTCGTTTGTTTTGTCGTTGTTCTGTGTTTGTCACTTACTCAGTATAGGGCTCGTCTTCAGGTTGTTCTTTTACCGTTTAGGGTAACTGAGGCAATAGGAAGAGTCAGTGGCTGGGTTGAGATTAGGGATCACTTATCTCTGTCCTTCCTCCCAGACCCCTGCAGTAGTGTAGGGTATTGCTTAGTCTGGCAAGACCCTAACAGAATAACTGGCCCATAACCTTCAGCCATTTCTTCCCCCAGGACCATTTCTTCCCCCAGGACTTGTGGCCAAGTTGGAAGGTTTGGCAGGTCTAGTAGCTGAACTTGCTAAACAGGTGCAGACCCTTACTGATGCTGCTGCAGCATCCCCAGTTGTTTCTGCCCCTTTTTGGGTTAAGATGCTACTCCCTGACTGTTTCTCGGGGGACCGAGAAAAATTTGAGACTTTCCGAGAGTCTTGTCGCCTGTATTTCCATATTAATCCACATGCATCCCAGGCCCAAATGGTAGAAGTAGTTATATCCCGCCTACAGGGGGATCCACAAGCTTGGGCCCTTAAACTCCCTCCAGGGGCTGAGGAGTGGATTGACTTTGAAAAATTTTTTTTTATCTTTGGGGTCTATATATGCTGAGCCAGACCACATTGGGCTTGCGGAATCGCAACTCCTCACCATGCGGCAGGGCAAACGTTCTGCTGAGGAATATTGCACAGAATTCCGCAAGTGCAGTGTAACTGCAAGTTGGTGTGAGTCAGCTCTAAAGGCCCACTTTAAACAAGGCCTATGTGACTGTGTTAAGGAGGTCTGGGTTGGTCACCCAGATCCTCCCACTCTTGAGCAGGCCATGACTTTGGCTGTCCGTATTGACCGTAGGATCCGGGAAAATGTTAAAGAGAGAATAGGGTCTGCTTTTTCCAAGTTTTCTGTCTCTCCCTCACTCTCTCCTGAAAAACCTGTTGTTTCTCCCATGACTCCTGCTGAGGAACCCATGCAACTGGGAGTTATGGATGCCAAGATGCGACGAGAGCATCGCCTCAGGAACAACCTCTGCCTGTACTGTGGTGCTACCGGTCATTTCATCCATGACTGCTCGATCAGACCTCGCAGACCAGAAGAAAAGCTTCAGTGCCTGAGTGGTAATCAGAAGAACCACTCAGGCAACCAGGTATTTGCTGATATGATTGTTCTGCCCACATTAAATTGTGTTACTGAGGAGACTGTCTCGGCTGCTAAAAGTGGGAAACACCAGGTGGAAAAAAAAATTTTGCCTGGCCCACCAGTGTCTGTGGTTGTGCAAAAAGACCCTGAATTTAAGGCAGAAAAATACTGGGTCCTACTAAAACTGGTTTATCTGGTGAGGGTCTGGTGGCCCCTCATAAAGGGGGGTACTGTAACGTCTCTGCCTGTTCGGGTCTCTGCGCCACCCTCCGCTCGCACGCTGCGGCGAAGGAGGCGTGTTCACTTTGATTTCTTGCGTAGGTTTCTTGTTGCTCAGTCTGAACATGGTCCTAGTTCCCTTGCTGTGTAATGGATTTCCAGCCACACCCATGTTCTGAGCATTGTTTCTCTTTGGATTGTATAGAGTTAATCTTTTCCTTGCCTGTGTGATTGACAGCCTGTGTACCTATCAGGTCTGGGGCTGGGCCCAGACTTTCTATATACGGGATGTCACTTTCTCAGCAGGTCGCCGGTTATTGCACTGTCTTTGCCTGTTCTCTTTGTAATATCTCTTGCTGCTTTGTTACCTGATTCTCTGACCCTCGGCTTGCCTTGTGACTATTCTCTTGGATTTTGATTCTGTACTGCATTGCTCGTCTGTTACTGAACCCTTGGCTTCCTGACCTCTCTTTTTGTCGTTTGTTTTGTCGTTGTTCTGTGTGGTCACTTACTCAGTATAGGGCTCGTCTTCAGGTTGTCCTTTTACCGTTTAGGGTAACTGAGGCAATAGAAAGGGTCAGTGGCTGGGGTGAGATTAGGGCTCACTTGTCTCTGTCCTTCCTCCCAGACCCCTGCAGTAGTGTAGGGTATTGCTAAGTCTGGCAAGACCCTAACAATGTCTCAACAAAATGATCCAAATTAGCAGTAAAACTCTTGGAAATTTTTTTCTTTTGCTTTACTATTTTTAAAGTAAGCATTGAATACTGAATCAGTTTTAGATATATACGCTACCAGTTTCTCCATCACTTTTTGACTATATCGTGGACAAACATCCATACACCTTCCTTTTCAATCATCTCATTTACTTCTGCCCCCTCATCCGTCTCTAACACTTCAAGCGTTGCCGGCACTTGTCTTACAGGCACATCATCCTCAATTTCCATTTCTTTCACTTCTTCAACTCTCATCTGAGTCTCTTCCACAATCTGCTTCAGCTCTGCATTCCGACTAACACCTGCCTCCTCATCAGAATAGTCTTCGAGTCTATGGAAGTCACTGTACTGACTTCCTCTAAACTTTCTATCCTCTGCTCAGGCTTCCTAGCCGACTTTTTCTTCCTTTTGGCTGTTTTACTAGGCTCAACCTCCTCACCTGAAAACACCTCTTTAGCAGCTTCTAGCAGAGCACAATTCGTAATTGTTTTTTCCCCACACACACCCTCCATACCATCCTTTCTTTTACCTCCATCCACACCATCCTCACCACTTGTACCATCCATTCTTCCACCACTCACATCATCCTTTTTCTCTTCACCTCTGTTTGGACACTGCTTAAACAAATGATCAGTTGAATTACATAAATGACATGTCTTAGAGCTTTCACAGTTTGAAGAAGTGACCCTCTGGTTTGCACTTTGAACATTCGATTTTTGAGCAATCCATCACACAATGTCCATAGTCTTTACAGTTGGAACAAAAATCTGGTCTCCACCTAAAAAAAAATATCACCAGTGATCTTACCGATCTTGAAACGGGCAAGTGGTAGTAACAAAGTCTCATCTGGTTTACTCTTTAAGACACAAAAAAAACACCTCTTACAAGTCCAGAAGCCGCATTCATTTAGTACCTTTCCTTTGGGGGAAATGGAAGAACAATATTTGGACAAAAATAAAACAATGTCTCTCTCTTCCAAAAAAGGGATACACATCTTCACGACCAGCATCAACTCATCATCAGGGAAATGGGGAACCACGGTTACCCCTTCCATCTCAGTACAAGTCCTCAGTTTAGGTAGTCTCTCCAAAAAGCCTTTCAAATAGACTTTACTGCCAAAAGTCACATCAAATTCTCCTCTTTTGGGATAATCCATGACAGAAAGGACCATTTCCCTGGTCAGATTGAACATTCAAGCTGGTGAATTTTTCCTGTACTGGAACCTTGCATGCTGGAGAAATTTCCAAGGATAATGTCTTAAGCGCACCATTGAGAGTGAATGGGGAAAATCATGATTTGAAGAATCTGAGCTAGACACTATTTTCTTCTAGGGTTTGGTGGGGTGTCATCAGACATTCCACCTGCTGAAGTTTCATGGTTCTGGCAATTTGCACGCCAGAGATATTTGCAAGGGTAATGTCTTCGGAGCTCAATAGCGATTGCATTAGGAAAATCACCATTTGGAAAAATAGGAGCTAGCCGCTTCTTCAGCTAGAGTTTGGTTGGGTGCCATGGAACATTCAACCTGGTGAATTTTCCCTGTGCTGGAACCTTACATGCCATAGATAATTGTAAGGATAATGTCTGAGGTGCTACATTGAGAGTACGTAGGGAGAAATTGGAGAAATTTAGAGAATTCTGAGCTAGCGGTTTATTCTGCTAGGGTTTCGTGAGGAGTCATGAGATATTCCACCTGCTGAAGTTTCCTGGTTCTGGCATTTTCCGTGCCAGAGATTTTCGCAAGGTTAATGTCTTCTGAGCTCCATAGCGTTTGCATTAGGAAAATCACCATTTTGAAAAATACGAGCAAGCCGCTTCTTCTGCTAGGGTTTGGTAGGGTGCCATGAGACATTCAACATGCTGAATTTTCCCAGTCCTGGAACCTTGCATGCCAGAGATATTTCCAAGGATAATGTCATAGGGGCACCATTGAGAAGTGCATGGGGAAAACCATCATTTGAAGAAATCTGAGATAGCCACTATTTTCTGCTAGGGTTTGGTGGGGTGTCTTGAGACACTCCACCTGCTGAAGTTTCCTGGTTCTGGCAATTTGCACGCCAGAGATATTTGCAAGGGTAATGTCATCAGAGCTCAACAGAGATTGCATTAGAAAAAACACCATTTGGAAAAATACGAGCTATCCGCTTCTTCTGCTAGAGTTAGATGGGGTTCCATGATACCTTCATCCTGGTGAATTTTCCTTGAGCTGGAACCTTACACGCCATAGATAATTGCAAGGATAATGTCTTAGGCGATTTATTGAGAGTACGTAGGGAAAATCACCATTTGGAGCAATCTGAGCTAGCGCTCTCTTCTGCTAGGGTTTGGTGGGGTGTCATGAGACATTACACCTGCTGAAGTTTCCCGGTTCTGGCAATTTTCGCGCCAAAGATATTTGCAAGGGTAATGTCTTTGGAGCTCAACAGAGATTGCATTAAAAAAATCGCTATTTGGAAAAATACGAGCTAGCCGATTCTTTTGCTAGGGTTTGGTGGGGTGCTATGATACATTCAACCTGGTGAATTTTCCCTGGGCTAGAACCTTACAACGCCATAGATAATTGCAAGGATAATGTCTTAAGCTCCCCATTGAGAATGCATGGGGAAAATCAACATTTGGAAAAATCCAAGCCTGCTGCTTCTTCTCCTAGGGTTTGGTGGGGTGCCATGGACCATTCAACCTGGTGAATTCTCTCTGTGTTGGAACCTTACACGCCATAGATATTTGCAAGGATAGTGTCTTAGGCGCTACATTGAGAATACGTAGGAAATATCACCATTTGGAGAAATCTGAGCTAGAGCTCTCCTGCTAGGGATTGGTGGGGTGTCATGAAGCATTACACCTGGTGAAGTTTCCAGGTGCTGGCAGTTTGCACGCCAGAGATATTTGCAAGGGTAATGTCTTTGGAGTTCTATAGCGATTGCATTAGGAAAATCACCTTTGTTAAAATACGAGCTTGCCGCTTCTTCTGCTAGGGTTTGGTGGGGTGCCTTGGAACATTCAACCTGGTGAATTTTTCCTGTACTGGAACCTTGCATGCTGGAGAAATTTCCAAGGATAATGTCTTTAGCGCACCATTGAGAGTGAATGGGGAAAATCATGATTTGAAGAATCTGAGCTAGACACTATTTTCTTCTAGGGTTTGGTGGGGTGCCATCAGACATTCCACCTGCTGAAGTTTCATGGTTCTGGCAATTTGCACGCCAGAGATATTTGCAAGGGCAATGTCTTCAGAGCTCAATAGCGATTGCATTAGGAAAATCACCATTTGGAAAAATAGGAGCTAGCCGCTTCTTCAGCTAGAGTTTGGTTGGGTGCCATGGAACATTCAACCTGGTGAATTTTCCCTGTGCTGGAACCTTACATGCCATAGATAATTGTAAGGATAATGTCTGAGGTGCTACATTGAGAGTACGTAGGGAGAAATTGGAGAAATTTGGAGAATTCTGAGCTAGCGGTTTATTCTGCTAGGGTTTCGTGAGGAGTCATGAGATATTCCACCTGCTGAAGTTTCCTGGTTCTGGCATTTTCCGCGCCAGAGATTTTCGCAAGGTTAATGTCTTCTGAGCTCCATAGCGTTTGCATTAGGAAAATCACCATTTTGAAAAATACGAGCAAGCCGCTTCTTCTGCTAGGGTTTGGTAGGGTGCCATGAGACATTCAACATGCTGAATTTTCCCAGTCCTGGAACCTTGCATGCCAGAGATATTTCCAAGGATAATGTCATAGGCGCACCATTGAGAGTGCATGGGGAAAACCATCATTTGAAGAAATCTGAGATAGCCACTATTTTCTGCTAGGGTTTGGTGGGGTGTCTTCAGACATTCCACCTGCTGAAGTTTCCTGGTTCTGGCAATTTGCACGCCAGAGATATTTGCAAGGGTAATGTCATCAGAGCTCAACAGAGATTGCAGTAGAAAAAACACCATTTGGAAAAATATGAGCTATCCGCTTCTTCTGCTAGAGTTAGATGGGGTTCCATGATACCTTCATCTTGGTGAATTTTCCTTGAGCTGGAACCTTACACGTCATAGATAATTGCAAGCATAATGTCTTAGGCGGATTCATTGAGAGTAGGTATGGAAAGTCACCATTTGGAGAAATCTGAGCTAGCACTCTCTTCTGCTAGAGTTTCGGCATGACACCACCCTTAAGAAAGCATGTGCAAAAGACAACTGAGGAATAAAAAAAAGTCTGTGGCAGTTGCAAGCATTGAAAATGAAGCAGTCTGTATGCTGAGTAATAAAGTCTCTCATTTTCAATGCTCAGGACTTTAATCATCGAGACTTTTCAGCACATTTAACTGTCCAAAAAAAGTTTAAAAAAAAAATTCCAAGGAAGAAACTTACACTCTGCCATCCTGCCAGTCCACCCAACTTGTGTTGGAAAGAAAAAAAGCTGCAAAATTGTCCCTCATGCGTCTGACAGCTACTGTAGATCGTGGGCCAGATGCGTCGAGACCATGTAACCCAGACTCCAGTTCCTGGGTGTCAACTGGCAACGGTTCCCTTGTCAGCAGGAAGTTATGGAGGACCACGCAGGCTTTCACAACGTCATCCACAGATTCTGGCTTCAGCTGGATAGCAGTGGAAAAAATTTGCCATTTCGAAGTGAGGATCCCAAACGCGCACTCCACAAGTCTCCGGGCTCTTGATAATCTATAGTTGTAGATTCTTTTCTGGAAGTTGAGTCTACGGCTGGAGTACGGTTTCAGAAGGTTTCCACACATCTGGAAGGCCTCGTTGCCAACAACCACAAATGGCATAGGAGGTCCATCAGTTCCAGGAAATGGCTTTGGTGCTGGCAATCCGAAATTTCCAGAATAGATTCTCTGTCCCATGTCAGAGTCCTTGAAGATTCTGGAGTCGTTGGTGTGGCTGTATGCCCCAATGTCCACAGCCAAAAATCGATACTGGGCATCAGCAATGGCCATCAGCACAACGGAAAAGTATTTCTTGTAGTTGAAGAACAGGGGGCCACTCCTTGCATGTTTCTGGATACGCATGTGCTTTCCGTCGACTGCTCCTACACAGTTTGGAAAACGTATCATGAGGGACAATTTTGCAGCTTTTTTTTCTTTCCAACGCAGGTTGGGTGGACTGGCAGGATGGCAGAGTGTAAGTTTTTTTTCCTTTGAATTTTTTTTTTTTAAACTTTTTTTGGACAGTCAAATGTGCTGGAAAGTCTCGATGATTAAAGTCCTGAGCACTGAAAATGAGAGACTTTATTACTCAGCATACAGACTGCTCCATTTTCAATGCTTGCAACTGTTGCATAGTTGTGTCACAGAAGAAGCTTGAGAGTAGATTATATGGGATAATCAGCATTTACTTCTTAGAACATGAGGTAAACAGCATCAAAACGTTAACACAGCAAAACTGAAAGTAAAAAGGACCTTTTACAATAGAGAGATAAAAGCAAGGTACAGCAAGTCTCACATAGCATACCATTACACTCTATTCAGCATATAACACTAATAACATCGCCATCTACTGTCAGATAGATGTAAACTCCTCCACACAAATAAGTCTATCTGTTGCATATATATGTATATAGTATATTCCAACACCCTTTCTCAACAGTAAGAACTTATTCAGTTAAATATAATCTCTTCATCAGTCTCTGGTGTCTTTCAGCACTCAACGCTTTTGTGAAAATATCTGCTGTCATATCTTCAGTTGGGCAGTATTCTAAATTCAGAATTCCTTGTTCCTGATGATCCCGTAAGAAATGAAACTTCACATCAATGTGTTTAGTTCTGGGATTAACTCTTTCCATCTGAGCAAGAACAAGACATCCTTGATTGTCTTCATGTAACGTTGTTGGTCCTAACTGTTGTTGTCCTAAGTCTCTTAGTAGTTGTCTTAACCAAAGAACTTCTTGACTCGCATGAGCGGCGGCTACATATTCTGCTTCTGTAGACGATAGTGTTACTATAGATTGTTTTTTACTAGTCCAACTAATTGGTCCGCCCGAGAGTAAGAAAAGATAGCCACTGGTAGATTTTCTATCAATTGGATCTTCAGCCCAGTCTGAATCAACAAATCCAGTTAAAACGCATTCATCACTTGCAGGTAGTTTCAGTTTAACGTTGCTAGTTCCTTTCAGATAACGTATTACTCTCTTTACAGCTTTCCAATCCATTTCATTGGGGTTTGACACTTTTCTGCTCAAAATTCCTACTGCTGCTGCAATGTCTGGCCTTGTAACAGTCGCTAAATATAGTAATTTTCCCATTGCTTTTCTGTATAGCTCATTATCTGGTAACATATTTTGTTCACTTTTAATTTCCTTCAGATAATTAGTTTCCATTGGAGACTTTACTGGTTTCGCATCTTTCAGTCCAAATGTTTCTATTATATCTTTGATCATGTGATTTTGGTTAAGTTGGAAACTCCCATCTTCTTCTCTTTCTATCTGTATCCCTAGGTAATGCTTCACATTTCCCAGATCTTTGATCTCAAAGTGTTGATCCAAAATTTTCCGTATTTCAGCTTCATCCCTTTCTCTTTCAAAACAAACTAAAATATCATCAACATATATCAGTACATAGATCCATCTGTCATCTAGTTTCCTTGTGTATAGACAGGGATCCGCTTTGCTTCTTAGAAAATGTTCATTTATGAGCACTTCAGTGATTTTATCATTCCACGCTTTAGCGGCTTGTTTTAAACCGTATATACTTTTCTGTAGCTTACAAACCATGTTTGGTTTCTCTTTATCTTTGAATCCTGGAGGTTGTTCCATGTAAATTTCTTCTGTTAAATCTCCATTCAGAAATGCTGTCTTTACATCCAGATGTTTCAATTGCATTCCTTTAGTAGCTGCAACCGCAAGCAAAGTTCTGACTGTAGTATGCTTGACAACCGGAGCAAATGTTTCATCATAGTCTTCTCCGTATTTTTGAGAATAACCTTTAGCTACGAGTCTTGCTCGGTATTGTTCAGCGGTGCCATCTGTTTGGTATTTAACTTTAAAAACCCATTTACATCCTATAGCTTTTCTCCCTTTTGGTAATTCTGTCAGTGTCCATGTCTTTGAATCATGCATGGATTTCATTTCTGTTTCTGTAGCCTTTATCCACTTATTGGCCTCTTCTTCTGAGAGTTGAGATATATCCTCCCAAGATGTAGGTTCATATACTTTATTTTTACTTGCCTTGTATGAAAGACGTACAGGTGGTTTTCCTTTGTTTTCTCTCATTGAACGTCTTGGTTCTGTGTCTGTCTGTAGTTCTATCTCTTCACTTTCAGTATTTTGAACTTTATCAATTTCAACTTCTTTTTCATCAGATGTTCCTGCATTTATATCACTGTTGTCTCTCTATATTTGGTGTCCTGTGAATTCACCTCCATTATCACTTCTAATGATGATTGGCTTCCTCTGAAACTTATTATACGACTTTGACACGTATTCTTCTAATTTACTGAAAACTTCACTTTTGTTCTTTAAGTACGTGACTGTGTATCTTGAGTAGTCATCTATAAAAGTCACCATATATCTATTACCTCCTGATGTGGTTACTTTCATGGGTCCACATACATCAGTATGCACCAAGTCAAGTGGTTTTGTGCCTTTTGTTTCACTCTCTTTAGATATACACACTCTTGTAGCTTTAGATTTTATACAACATTCACATCTTACAATAATTGAGCAATCAGATATCAACAGATCTTTTGTCAAATTTTTGTTCTGTAATGCCATGATACTCTCAGGATGTCTGTGTCCTAAGCGTCTATGCCACATGTGAATACAATTCTTGTGATCATGTGTACATAACTTCATCTGTTCCTTTAATGTGTCTAGATGATATAATTGTTCACCTGCTTTTACATTTATTATTATCTTGTCTCCTGCTAGGATTGTACATTCATCATCTTTGAATTTTACAGTAAGTCCTTTAGCTGTTAGACGTTTTACAGATAATAGTCCTCCATCTAGTCCTGGAACATATAACACATCCTTTACTAGTATCTTTGAATTATGCCCAAATTTATCAGAATAGATTAGCATTCCTTGTCCAGTACCTTCCGCGGTTATTTTGCTCCCATCTGCAAGGTAAATAGCTTCCTTCTTATTTAGATCAAGTTCAGTAAAGAAGCTCTTATTACTTGTCATGTGACTTGTTGCTCCTGAGTCAATATACCAACTCATTGATAACCTTTTATCGGTTACTTTAAATGTACCATTCCAGTGATCTGCATGTGGGTTAGATATTGTGCTTTTCACCTTCTGTTTACTTTCTTTATGGTATAACTTCTGTTCTGCTTTCCATACAGTACAGTCTTTCTTTAAATGTCCCTTTTTCTTGCATCTGAAACATTCTCTTGTTTCTGTTTTATAGGTCCTCTTATCTGTAATTTTAAGAGCATTTACACTGTCCTTTTCTGTGGAATCATTTGTTTGTTCTTTCCTTCTCTGGTATTCATCTATGAGTCGTGTTTTTACAAACTCTAGTGTAATGTCTGCTTCAGGTCTTGTTTCTAGTGCATTTATCAAAGCAGTGTATGAATCCGGCAAGCTACACAATAATATTGCTGCTACATGACTTTCTTTAATATCTTCACCAACTGATCTCAGCTGTGTTATCACTTCCATCATGGAGTTTATGTGCTCCTGCATGTCTTCCTGTGCACTTAATCTCATCTTGTAAAGTTTCCTTAGCAGAAACAATTTGTGATTTAAGCTGGATCTTTCATGTAACTTTCTCAATGCTTCCCACATTCCCTTTGCTGTATTCTCATTCCTTATGTGGATTAACTGATCATCTTCCACTAATAAGCTGATAGTAGCTCTTGCTTGTCTGTTTTTCTTATCCCATGTCTCATTATTATCATTGGGTCTATCTGTAGTGATTACATCCCATAAATCATCTTTAGACAATAACATCTCCACTTTGAACTTCCATAACTGATAGTTCTCATTGTTCAGCTTAGCTACTGTAAGTCTGAGTTCTGAATTGCTGGTCATTTTAACTTGTCTTACTTGTTTGGAGAGAATTGTTCTGAAGAATCCTTTTGCATTCACTGGGTCTTTTTGTCTTCTATGCCTGGGCCCATAACCTGTTGCATAGTTGTGTCACAGAAGAAGCTTGAGAGTAGATTATATGGGATAATCAGCATTTACTTCTTAGAACATGAGGTAAACAGCATCAAAACGTTAACACAGCAAAACTGAAAGTAAAAAGGACCTTTTACAATAGAGAGATAAAAGCAAGGTACAGCAAGTCTCACATAGCATACCATTACACTCTATTCAGCATATAACACTAATAACATCGCCATCTACTGTCAGATAGATGTAAACTCCTCCACACAAATAAGTCTATCTGTTGCATATATATGTATATAGTATATACCAACAGCAACTGCCATAGACTTTTTTTTATTCCTCAGTTGTCTTTTGCACATGCTTTCTTAAGGGTGGTGTCATGCCACCCTCAGCCCTCAGTGGACAAAGTGTAAACATACACTTTTTCCACCGAGGGTCCTTCCCCTGACACCACCTTTAAAGAAAGCGTGTTTTTTTAATTCTTTTGCCTGATTTTGTCTTTTGCACATGCTTTCTTAAAGGGTGGTGTCATGTGGGGTGGCCACCTTTTTTTTTTTTTAAACTGTAATTTTTTATTAGAATATTTTTGAAAATAACATAGATCAAATAAAGTATAATCCACATAACATACAATCTGCCAAGTCTACAAACATAAAAACAACAACACAAAGACAAGATTTGGGGAACACACAAGAACAGACAAAGGGAAGGAACAATGAGGAAAGAGGCAATGCCGGGGGTCAGACTTCAGAGACCTTGTGTGGCACAGTAGGTATCCCAGTGGGACCAAATTGCTTCAAATGCCTCCACCGTATGGTTAAGGGAAGCAGTCAGATACTCCAGACTGCGGATGTCCTTCAGTCGGGCTATCAATTCTGAGATCGCTGGGGGAAGAGCTTCTCTCCAATGGCGAGCTATAAGCGTTTTAGCCGCAGTACACAAGTAAAGGAATAATTTCGATGTATTTTTACTGAGACCTTTTGGAGGGAGATTCAGCAAATAAACCATGGGGTCCAAGGGAAAACCCTTGATGAAGAGAATATTAGTCAGCCTCCCAACCTCAAACCAAAAAGGGCTGACCAGGGGGCACTCCCAAAAGATATGGAACAATGTTCCTGGTGTTGCCTGACACCGCCAGCAACTAGAAGGAATAGTGGGGTTGAGAGTATGCAGTAGAGCTGGAGTGGGGTGGCCACCTTTAAGAAAGCGTGTTTGTTAATCCTTTTGGCTCGGTTTGTAATTTTGTGGATAAAAAAAACATTTTTGTTTTAATAAAAAAAACTTTATTCAAATATTTTATTGTATATTAATTTTTCTTCAAAAATCACTGTCATGAAAAACAAATTTAGTCAAACATATAGTGAAACAGTAGAGGAAGATTTTCAGACTGACTGGTGGAGGTACAGTGCACAGGAGTGCAAAACATTTTTTTTTTTTTGGGTGTTTGAACACCTTTTTTATATTTTTTTTGGTGATGAACTTTTTTTTTTTCCTTGTACTTTCTGGGTATGCTCAGAAAAAAACGGACATAAAATAACGGACAGTAACTGATGGCTATCAGTTACTGTCCGTTATAAGTCCGTTACCCATAGACTTCAATGTTAAAAAAATAACGGACACTTGCTGTCCGTTAAGAATCCGTTATTTCTAACGGACAAAAAAATCCTGCATGTAGGATTTTCTGTCTGCGAAAAAAAAAATGGACTTCTGATGGATTGTGTGTAAACGGACACAAACGGACACTAAAGGCCACAGTATAAAAACCCATTGAAATGAATGGAAATTTAAACGGATTTCTGACGGTTCAGCTAGTGTCCATTGCTAAAATCTTGTAACACTGACGGTCACCAACGGTAGTGTGAACGCCCCTAAATGATGAATCTATTGCTAACCCTGATTTTGAGTTCTTTTGTAGATTGCTCTCAATTTGGGAAGGATGGCAAATTCTACACCAGATATGCCATGGTCACTAAACACAAGGTAAAACAAGCAAAAACATTACCCCCACAGGTCTCAGCTCAAGAAGATGAACTGAAAGCACTTACTGAAATGATGAAAATGGATGAGGGTAAGCCCGCTATGCCTTTGATATAGAATACGACTATGGTCCGATCTGGAGAGCAAGAGCTTAGCTTAGTTCTAATGGTATGCTTATAAAGGATTTCCAGGCTATTGACAGCCGCCGAAGAAGTTCATCAAAGCTGGGAATGGACATACGCAGATAATCGTGGAACTTCTCTGGATGTTGTCGCAGTTCTTCATACAGGCTTGAATATACTCCCCTTGTCATGCGGGCGGATGTAATGGGATGGACCCAGCAGCGTCGCCTTTGCCACTGCCTCTGCCTTCTCCACTTCGCCCTCAGCCGGATCACCTCTAGGTCAAATAAAAGAGATGGAGGAATCATTTTCTAAAAATGACAGCAGCACCACAAGAAGAACTGGAACACAGCAACGATACTCTCCTCTCCAAAGTTGGCTCCAGAGTGAATTGTCAGCTCTTCTTCCTGCTTTTATATTCTCTCTGTCGTCATTCTGTGTTTATGGCAACCAATTAAGAAAAAAAAAACGGACTAGAAATTAACAGACATAAATGGACACAAACGGATGGTTTACTGTCCGTTTATGTATTTTTAACGGATTGAGTTTAACGGATTCGTTAAAAAAAACTGACACGAAGGTATCATTTACTGCCCGTTTGTGTCCGTTATTGTAGGTGTCCGTTATTTTTTTTTAACGGACACCTTCATAATGGATTTCCAACGGTAGTGTGAACCCTACCTTACATGACCAAATTCTACAGTTTCTTGCTGCATCAGTTGTATACAGTTCATCAGAAAATCATGTGTGTACAGGTTGCTTTACTTTTGTCCTCCCCCCCCCCCTTGAATCTATTGGTAACAGGGCAGCGGGATGGAGTGTCGTGCAGAGTACAAGGGTGACATTAGGAGGCATAAGTAAGCCACACTGTAGTCTGAGTTGTCTAGCCATTGAAATGTGCTTAGGCTGGACAATATGCCATGTACATCATGAGTAGTAAGTACTGTGACAGGGAAGTCCAGTACGATGTCGGCACTTTTCTCCAAGGACAATTGGACCTCAGCTGCTGCCCTAACACAAGACGGTGCTCCTTTGGACACTGGGTCTAATCTAGCAGAATAGTAAGCTACTGGTCTTTGTTGGTGTCCATGAGTTTGAGTAAGCACTGCAGTTGCTTGTCCCGACATTTCTGTAAAGTAAAGAGAAAAAGGCTTGTCATAATTAGGAAGTCCTAAAGCTGGTGCAGATAAGAGTGCCAAATTGAGGGAGGGGAAGTTTTCCACTGCCTGTTCTGGTTTAGTAATGCAGTCATAAAGAAGTTGCATTAACAGGGATGCATTACAGATCCACTGTCTGCAGTAGGACATAAGGCCTAAGAATGTCCTAAATTGCACTAAACAACTTTAGTAAAGCAGAACTGGTTTTGGACTTAGATGCTTTACATCCATTTTCTGCTAAAAAGCACAACTGAGATACTGATGCTTTTACACATCTCCTGGTAGGGGCAACATAAAAGCAGGTCATCCACATACTGGAGTAGCACTATACCCTGCAGTATATAGGGTGGGAGAATTCTGCGCCGCTTGTGGTAGCACTGTCCAGGTATATTGTTTACCCTTGAAGGTAAATGCAATGTGACCATTACTGGGGGTACTGGCAATTTGCCTATGTCTGTTTGTCTGTTTTTCCTTTTGCCCAGAGGTAATCGGGCACACAACCTAGATGTTACTGAACCCAGGACTCCAGCACTACAGTGCTAACCACTGAGCCAACACATTCCAACATTTAAGCACATACTATAGGTAATAAACATTCAGACATCTTCAAAGACAATGACATTCCTTCCTGTGTCTAATAAGCTCAACCCCCACCTCATTAGCATACACACAGCTGGCTTTTATCTCTCCTTCCTGTGTCATCAAACTAGTTTAGATCCACATGAACTAGCAAGACAAAATAGAAAAAAAAAATACCAAAAGAAACTAAGCACCGTTGACTTTATACACTATAATTCATAGATATGCCATCTTTTAAATTGTCAGTTCATTCAGACCATCCGGTACAAGTAAATCTAGTCTTCTTAGAGCTCCTAAACACTCCACAATTACAAACAATTCAATGACTTTAGTAAATACACAAAATATCATCAATCAGTGAAGCAGGCAAAAGAAATGGGAGAGCTTATAATATGGATTCAAAGTCAATTTATACCGTGGCCACTTGGTCTCTGTTAAATATTAGACTGCAATATTCATGACCTTTAAGGGTTAATTGTATTCTGCTGACAGAACTCTTGTATTTTATGGTGCATGGGTGTGGTTAGGGTATACTATTCTAGTATTGTCCAAATACAGTAGTAGAAAGTATAAGGATGGTGGGAAACACCCCCTCTCATGTATATAAATGATTGACAGACACACATATCTGGGGTGTCTCTCTCTTCCGACCTGTCTCTTTCGGCCTGTCTTACTTCCTCTGACACCTTGGAAGGATGGCAGAATTGTCCTACAGAAGACCAACACACATTGATGAATAAGCATGAACCAAGATGTCTGTGCAAGAGAACCATCTTGAAGAAACCTAACTCTGAACTTCTCCTATGATGTAAGACATTGACTGATATTTCTGTTATACTGGAAGTTTTCCATGTATCTGTTTTTCCATGAAGACTTCAATAAATTTCCATGTTTTTATAAGAAGCTGAATCCTCCAATAATGTTACCTTATCGGTCAACACGTGAGTAAGGATTTCATTCAACTGTAAAGAATTTTACAATTAACAAGATATTATTTTACAATGGCGAGCGGCCCAGTCGATTTTTTCCTATTTTTTCTTATTCCTTCTACTTGCAAGAGGGGGATGAGATAGTATTTTGCACGTTTTATAAAGTTGCAAGCTTCAGGAAATTTCGAAAATTACCTAGATGAATGAAATACTCTTACAGCTGAAAGTTGCACGTGTTCCAGTAATCTCTACAGACGGAAGCCTGTGTGAGGAAAGCCTGTGAGGAACTGAAGAATTTTTGACAAGCAATAAAGGAGGACTACAGATGCCAGACATACTGAGACGTGCTGATAAAAGGAACCAGTTGTTCCAAGGAGAAACTACAAGTTACAAGGTGACAGTTTTCTACGGTTGTAAGTAAAAATTTTACATTTAATTATGGAAATTATACAGTCGTCTAAAAAGTGTAACTTAGAGTTTAAGTTTGTGCCTAGTGAAAGGTTACAGAATATATGGCAGAACTTGTATGCACAAAGTGCAAAAGCAAATTCTATCATAGAAACTAAGAAATCATTGTGTGTTATAAAAGAGAAAGAGAAGTTAAGGAATATTATGCATATGGTTAATGTATTCCATAACATTATATTAGAAAAGTTACCACAGAAGGAAGTCTGTAATGTAATTTCTGTTAATACACAAGAGACAGCTGTGCAAACGGATTCACAGGAATCTCAGCATGCTGACATGAAGTGTCACGTGGCTGTAATGGGCACAGATAGCTTATCACAGAATAGTGAACAAATGGAACCTGTAAATACTCAGGATGACCATAATAAAGGCACAGATACAGTGCTGGCCAAAAGTATTGGCACCCCTGCAATTCTGTCAGATAATACTCAATTTCTTCCAGAAAATGATTGCAATCACAAATGCTTTGGTAATAATATCTTCATTTATTTTGCTTGCAATGAAAAAACACAAAAGAGAATGAAAAAAAAGTCAAATCATTGATCATTTTACACAAAACTCCAAAAAATGGGCCGGACAAAAGTATTGGCACCCTCAGCCTAATACTTGGTAGCACAACCTTTAGACAAAATAACTGCGAACAACCGCTTCCGGTAACCATCAATGAGTTTCTTACAATGCTCTGCTGGAATTTTAGACCATTCTTCTTTGGCAAATTTCTCCAGGTCCCTGAGATTTGAAGGGTGCCTTCCCCAAACTGCCATTTTGAGATCTCTCCACAGGTGTTCTATGGGATTCGGGTCTGGACTCATTGCTGGCCACTTTAGAAGTCTCCAGTGCTTTCTCTCAAACCATTTTCTAGTGCTTTTTGAAGTGTGTTTTGGGTCATTGTCCTGCTGGAAGACCCATGACCTCTGAGGGAGACCCAGATTTCTCACACTGGGCCCTACATTATGCTGCAAAATTTGTTGGTAGTCTTCAGACTTCATAATGCCATGCACACGGTCAAGCAGTCCAGTGCCAGAGGCAGCAAAGCAACCCCAAAACATCAGGGAACCTCCGCCATGTTTGACTGTAGGGACCGTGTTCTTTTCTTTGAAGGCCTCTTTTTTTTCCCTGTAAACTCTATGTTGATGCCTTTTCCCAAAAAGCTCTACTTTTGTCTCATTTGACCAGAGAACATTCTTCCAAAAAGTTTTTGGCTTTCTCAGGTAATTTTTGGCAAACTCCAGTCTGGCTTTTTTATGTCTCTGGGTCAGAAGTGGGGTCTTCCTGGGTATCCTACCATAGAGTCCCTTTTCATTCAGACGCCGACAGATAGTACGGGTTGACACTGTTGTACCCTCGGACTGCAGGGCAGCTAGAACTTGTTTGGATGTTAGTCGAGGTTCTTTAGCCACCATCCGCACAATCTTTCGTTGAAATCTCTCGTCAATTTTTCTTTTCCGTCCACATCTAGGAAGGTTAGCCACTTCTTGATGACACTGCGCACGGTAGACACAGGAACATTCAGGTCTTTGGAGATGGACTTGTAGCCATGAGATTGCTCATGCTTCCTCACAATTTTGCTTCTCAAGTCCTCAGACAGTTCTTTGGTCTTCTTTCTTTTCTCCATGCTCAATGTGGTACACACAAGGACACAGGACAGAGGTTGAGTCAACTTTAATCCATTTCAACTGGCTGCAAGTGTGATTTAGTTATTGCCACCACCTGTTATGTGCCACAGGTAAGTAACAGGTGCTGTTAATTACACAAATTAGAGAAGCATCACATGATTTTTCAAAGGGTGCCAATACTTTTGTCCACCCCCTTTTTATGTTTGGTGTGGAATTATATCCAATTTGGCTTTTTGACAATTCTTTTTGTGGTTTTCCATTGAAGACAAATTAAATGAAGATATTACTACCAAAGCATTTGTAATTGCAATCATTTTCTGGAAGAAATTGAGTATTATCTGACAGAATTGCAGGGGTGCCAATACTTTTGGCCAGCACTGTATGTCAGTATATAAGGAATTACAAATTAAAGAAACTAAGCTGAAAATAAATAAACAATTGTAGAGTAATTAATCGTGCTCAAGTATACTAACAAAGAGAAAAATCAAACTAGCACTAAAACCTAAAATATAACCTTTAATAATCTGATTAAAAAGTGTACAATGCACTACAAAAAAAAATGACATCTGTAGTGTTGCTGCATGTGGTGTTCAGCAGTCAACAGCACATAAGTAGCTTATCACAATGTCCATAAAGCCTCTGTTTGAACAAAGCTAAACTAAGTGCTCAATAATCAGCAACATGTGAGAGGCTTTATCACAATGTCAATAGAGCCCCTGTTTGAATAAAGCTATCGTAAGAGGCTTATCACCATGTCAACAGAGCCCCTGTTTGTATAAAGCTATCCTCTAAGAGGCTTATCACAATGTCAACAAAGCCCCTGTTTATATAAAACTATCCTCAACGCGTTTCCCCCAGAGATAAGAAGGGTTCATCAGGAGTAGGTAAAGATAAAGATAATATCTAGCCTACTGAGATAATTTGCAGTAAAAACTGCAATTCCCAGTGTCCTGATGGTGGACACTGGTACTAAGAGAGCCGACGCCATTCACTGTGTCCCGCCGGGTTAATAAACCCGTAGCCCCGCCCCCATAATACTCCCCCCTCATGACGTCATCGGACCGAGGCTCCGCCCACCTCGTCCGGAGGTTTGTCATGCAGGGGAAAACAGGTTTCCATGGAGAGGAGACGCTGAACAACAAATGTAGAAAAGAGAAAATGGTGAATGAAAACAAGACTGCAATAAAGTAAATAGAAGAGAACCTTTCAAGCTCACAATCAGATTTACTTAGGATAACAAATGCAAAATACAAGTATAAGTCTGTAAGAACGAATAGATGACTGGACTAGGGAAACACTGATATGTACACTAATATGTACTAGAGTGGTAAAGATAAACCAGCCACCACGGCAGTGCATACAATTATGTACTGCTTTAATTGTTATATCCCATCCATATAGAGAAATACCCAAAGATGTAAAACATCAATAAAATAAACAAAAGATATTTGGGTAAAGCATAATAATAAACCATAAAAATGAATGAAAACTAATATTGCTATATAAACAGACTAAATAGATGTAAAATGCAGATGAAACCATAATTATATAAATGATGCAAAAGAGAGTGAATCATTCAGGCCTTTAGGTTTCACACTCTGAAATTGAAAAATACGCCTGGTCTCATGTTGTAGGATCAGCCGATCCCAGTTACCACCTCTCATTGGGGGACGTACTCGTTCTATACCTTGAAAGGTCAGAGACTTAGGGCCACCTCCATGATATTCCCATACATGGGTAGAGAGGGTGCGATCTTCTCTCCGTGTGATATAGCCTACATGGTCAAGTATTCTGCATCTAAATTCTCGTATAGTTTTACCTACGTAATTTAACGGACGGGGCATGTGGCCACATAGATCACACCAGTGGTCCTACAGTTGATGAACTGTTTAGTAAAATGTTTCTTACCAGTAGAGACAATAGTGTCCCCTTTCAAGATGTAGTCACATGCCTTGCATGAACCACATTTGAAGGTCCCAACAGGGACACTTTTATCCAGCCAAGTGCTAGCCGCAGAGCAGGGTGTGAAGTGGCTATGTGTTAGCAAATTACCCAAATTCTGACCTCTGCGATAAGTAACAGAGGGATGTTGACTAATTAATTCTCTTACATCTGGATCAATTGTTAATATGTTCCAATGGGATTTGAGTATTTCCATGACACCCTTAGCTCCACGGTCATAGTTCCCTATCAGGCGGATAGCATGTGTATCCTTTGGTTTAATCTTAGGGGTAAGTAAAGTGGTACGATCACTAAGAGCTGCCATCTCTTTGGCTTCTTTGAGGACAGACGTTGGATATCCTCGTTTGTAAAACCTACCCTCTAGCTCTTTAGCTTTGACATGAAAATCATCCAAATTAGAACAGTTCCTACGTACACGAAGGAATTGACCCTTAGGTATTCCCCGCCTGAGGGGGGCTGGATGGAAACTATCCCATTTTAATAAGTTGTTTGTAGCTGTCTCTTTACGGTATAAAGAGGTTTCCAAATCCCCCCGTCCGTTAATAATGATGCGAAGGTCCAAAAATGTAATTGAGTGAGAATCTATTGACGCAGTAAATTTCATATTGATGTCATTTTTATTGAGGGCCTCAACAAAGCCCCAAAACTCTTCTTTGGGGCCTGTCCAAAGGATAAGCACATCATCGATGTACCTTATCCATAGCAAAATCATCCCAGTCCACCTTTCAAAGAGATCCGAAAAAACCAGACGCTCCTCCCACCAGCCCAAAAATAAATTAGCATACATGGGTGCAGCTGAACTGCCCATAGCGGTCCCGCGTTGCTGATGGAAGAAGCGTCCGTCAAACAGAAAAAAATTCCTCTTTAAAACTAAATCAAGAAGCTCTAGGATGAATTCGCCATGGGGGGCCAATTGAATGGTACGAGATTGAAGGAAATGTCTAATGGCCTCGCAGCCCTTATCATGCGGTATTGAACTGTATAAGGCCTCGACATCAATGGATGCCAAAAATGAACCTGGTGGTAGTGTTATATTTTCCAACCGTTTCAAGATCTCCATTGTGTCTTGGGCATAGGAAGGGAGCGTTGAGACAAATGGTCGCAATATTTTGTCAATGTAAACACTCGCTCCTTGGGTTAAGCTTCCTATGCCCGAGACAATTGGACGACCCCTTAATGGGGGAAACCCTTTATGTATCTTGGGTATACTATAAAAAGTAGCCGTTGTTGGAAATGGAGTAGACATAAATGTTAATTCCTTCTTACTAATTAGGCCCGCCTCATGGGCCCTCAATAGAATGACATCAAGTTCTCTCTTAAATTTAGTGGTAGGATCGTGATCTAAAATTTTGTATGTCTCAGGATCCAACAAAAGGGAATTACACATTGCTACATATTGTGATCTGTCCATGATAACCAGATTACCCCCTTTATCTGTAGGTTTTATAATGATCGTCTCATCACGTGAAAGATCATGTAAAGCACGGAGTTCGCCACCACTTAAATTATGTCCCCTGGCTAATTTCTCCCTTGACAATTGGGATAGAGCCTGTACTACCATGGATTCAAATACATCTATTACACTGGTATCCATGACAGGTGGTGCAGCAGTGCTTTTTACGTGAAGATCTGTAAGGGGGGCCGGTCCTGATATACCTTGTCCCTCTTCCCAAAGTTCTTCCAGGAGCTTTAGGTTATCTAGATCTTCAAAGGTATGCCTAATTCAGCACATCGTCTTTTGTTAACTGAACCCATAAATTTTGCCCATCGCAACTTTCGGGAAAACAAGGAAATATCTTTCACCCAAGTGAAAAGATCAAAATTAGTTGTTGGAACATATGACAGACCCAAGGAAAGAACCGTAATCTCATCTCTAGAAAGCACTTGATTAGATAAATTAATCACTTGTAACTCGTCACTGTTTTTTGCAGCCGATCCTAAATCAGTCATTGATTCTGATCTGGTTGTGTTCTCAGAAAATACTGAGTAATGGGGGGACCTTGAGATAAAAAACCCCCTTGTGGGTCAGATATCAAATTTGTAGGTCCAAAGTCAGTTCTAGAACTACGTCCCCTACTTTTATTGAATACTGATGTAACTCTACCTCGTCCTCTTTTAAACAATGTTTTGGGACGGGTGGACCGTTCCACATCTGATAATTCCCCTTCACTAGACGAAATGTCACTAACAGCCCTAGAATTGGATAAGCCAATATAGGCTCTATTTTCTTTGAACTCCAATAAATCTCGTTGGAATTGGTAATGTTTTCTGGATTTAATAAGATTAGTATATTTCTCTATATTCAATTGGAGTTCACGTTCCTTCTTAACAAAATCTGGGTCTGATGAAAAACTCCTAGCTTTCTCAATAGTATCTTTTAGTATCTTTTAGTGAGATAGAGAGTTTCTGCAGATTGTATCCTTCCTCCTCCTGAGGAAGCATACAATCTGCAGAAACTCTCTATCTCACTAAAAGATACTAAAAGATACTATTGAGAAAGCTAGGAGTTTTTCATCAGACCCAGATTTTGTTAAGAAGGAACGTGAACTCCAATTGAATATAGAGAAATATACTAATCTTATTAAATCCAGAAAACATTACCAATTCCAACGAGATTTATTGGAGTTCAAAGAAAATAGAGCCTATATTGGCTTATCCAATTCTAGGGCTGTTAGTGACATTTCGTCTAGTGAAGGGGAATTATCAGATGTGGAATGGTCCACCGGTCCCAAAACATTGTTTAAAAGAGGACGAGGTAGAGTTACATCAGTATTCAATAAAAGTAGGGGACGTAGTTCTAGAATTGACTTTGGACCTACAAATTTGATATCTGACCCACAAGGGTTTTTTTTTTTATTTCAAGGTCCCCCCATTACTCAGTATTTTCTGAGAACACGACCAGATCAGAATCAATGACTGATTTAGGATCGGCTGCAAAAAACAGTGACGAGTTACAAGTGATTAATTTATCTAATCGAGTGCTTTCTAGAGATGAGATTACGGTTCTTTCCTTGGGTCTGTCATATGTTCCAACAACTAATTTTGATCTTTTCACTTGGGTGAAAGATATTTCCTTGTTTTCCCAAAAATTGCGATGGGCAAAATTTATGGGTTCAGTTAACAAAAGACGATGTGCTGAATTAGGCATACCTTTTGAAGATCTAGATAACCTAAAGCTCCTGGAAGAACTTTGGGAAGAGGGACAAGGTATATCAGGACCGGCCCCCCTTACAGATCTTCACGTAAAAAGCACTGCTGCACCACCTGTCATGGATACCAGTGTAATAGATGTATTTGAATCCATGGTAGTACAGGCTCTATCCCAATTGTCAAGGGAGAAATTAGCCAGGGGACATAATTTAAGTGGTGGCGAACTCCGTGCTTTACATGATCTTTCATGTGATGAGACGATCATTATAAAACCTTCAGATAAAGGGGGTAATCTGGTTATCATGGACAGATCACAATATGTAGCAATGTGTAATTCCCTTTTGTTGGATCCTGAGACATACAAAATTTTAGATCACGATCCTACCACTAAATTTAAGAGAGAACTTGATGTCATTCTATTGAGGGCCCATGAGGCGGGCCTAATTAGTAAGAAGGAATTAACATTCATGTCTACTCCATTTCCAACAACGGCTACTTTTTATAGTATACCCAAGATACATAAAGGGTTTCCCCCATTAAGGGGTCGTCCAATTGTCTCGGGCATAGGAAGCTTAACCCAAGGAGCGGGTGTTTACATTGACAAAATATTGCGACCATTTGTCTCAACGCTCCCCTTCCTATGCCCGAAACACAATGGATGTTTTGAAACGGTTGGAAAATATAACACTACCACCAGGTTCATTTTTGGCATCCATTGATGTCGAGGCCTTATACAGTTCAATACCGCATGATAAGGGCTGCGAGGCCATTAGACATTTCCTTCAATCTCGTACCATTCAATTGGCCCCCCATGGCGAATTCATCCTAGAGCTTCTTGATTTAGTTTTAAAGAGGAATTTTTTTCTGTTTGACGGACGCTTCTTCCATCAGCAACGCGGGACCGCTATGGGCAGTTCAGCTGCGCCCACGTATGCTAATTTACTTTTGGGCTGGTGGGAGGAGCGTCTGGTTTTTTCGGATCTCTTTGAAAGGTGGACTGGGATGATTTCGCTATGGATAAGGTACATCGATGATGTGCTTATCCTTTGGACAGGCCCCAAAGAAGAGTTTTGGGGCTTTGTTGAGGCCCTCAATAAAAATGACATCAATATGAAATTTACTGCGTCAACAGATTCTCACTCAATTACATTTTTGGACCTTCGCATCATTATTAACGGACGGGGGGATTTGGAAACCTCTTTATACCGTAAAGAGACAGCTACAAACAACTTATTAAAATGGGATAGTTTCCATCCAGCCCCCCTCAGGCGGGGAATACCTAAGGGTCAATTCCTTCGTGTACGTAGGAACTGTTCTAATTTGGATGATTTTCATGTCAAAGCTAAAGAGCTAGAGGGTAGGTTTTACAAACGAGGATATCCAACGTCTGTCCTCAAAGAAGCCAAAGAGATGGCAGCTCTTAGTGATCGTACCACTTTACTTACCCCTAAGATTAAACCAAAGGATACACATGCTATCCGCCTGATAGGGAACTATGACCGTGGAGCTAAGGGTGTCATGGAAATACTCAAATCCCATTGGAACATATTAACAATTGATCCAGATGTAAGAGAATTAATTAGTCAACATCCCTCTGTTACTTATCGCAGAGGTCAGAATTTGGGTAATTTGCTAACACATAGCCACTTCACACCCTGCTCTGCGGCTAGCACTTGGCTGGATAAAAGTGTCCCTGTTGGGACCTTCAAATGTGGTTCATGCAAGGCATGTGACTACATCTTGAAAGGGGACACTATTGTCTCTACTGGTAAGAAACATTTTACTAAACAGTTCATCAACTGTAGGACCACTGGTGTGATCTATGTGGCCACATGCCCCTGTCCGTTAAATTACGTAGATAAAACTATACGAGAATTTAATAATAATAATAATAGTCCTTTAATAGTCCCACAATGGGGAAATTCAGTGTGTTACAGCAGCAAAGATAAGATAAGCAGATACAAATACAAATACGACATGTACAGGAATGTTCCAAGGTGAGAGGCATTACATTAATAGCAGACAGACAGATAGGACGTAGCAGAGGAGGGGGGGGCGGGATTTAACAGGCAGAGAGATATTTCAGTTCTCTGTGTGTAATGATCTCCGCTTAGGTCGGTGTTGGTTGTACAGCCTAACCGCGGTGGGGAGGAAAGACTTCCGATAGCGCTCCTTCTCACACCTAGGGTGGAGCAGTCGGTCACTGACAGTACTGCTCAGCGCGATCACAGTCTCATGCATGGGATGGGACTTCTTCTTCTGCATGGAGCTCACCACGGACAGTATCCTTCTGTCACCCACCACCTGCACTGGGTCCAGTGGGCTCCCCAGGACAGAGCTGGCCTTTCTAATCAGCTTGTCAAGTTTATTTCTGTCCCTGGTTTATATACTGCTCCCCCAGCAGGCCACTCCAAAGAAGATGGCTGATGCCACTACCGAGTTGAAGAAAGTTCTAAGAAGTGCCCCCCGGATTCCAAAGGCTCTCAGTTTCCTAAGCAGGTAGAGCCTGCTGTGGCCCTTCCTGTACAGGGCCTCCATATGATCTGCCCAGTCCAGCTTATTATTAAGGAGCAAACGCAGGTACTTATAGGTGTTCACAATCTCGATGCCTGTCCCCAGGATGTCCACTGGTTTAGGAGGGCTTCTGCCTTTGCGGAAGTCCACCACCATCTCCTTGGTCTTCCCCGCGTTAATCTTCAGATGGTTCCGGTGGCACCAGTCCACAAAATCCTGGTTCAGTTCTCTGTACTCCCTGTCATCATCATCTGTGATGAGACCCACTATTGCAGAGTCGTCAGAATACTTCTGTAGGTAGCAGCTGGATGAGTTGCACCTAAAATCTGCAGTGTACAGTGTGAAGAGGAAAGGGGCGAGAACCGTACCCTGAGGTGCCCCCCGTATTACAGATCACGGTACCTGACACACAGTCTCGGGCTCTCACGAATTGAGGTCGATTCGTGAGGTAGTCTAGGATCCAGTTGGAGAGGTGGTGGTCCACTCCAGCAAGGCCCAGCTTGTCCCTCAATAACCTGGGCTGTATGGTGTTAAAAGCACTGGAGAAGTCAAAGAACATTATTCTCACTGTGTTCCCTGGTTTCTCCAGGTGAGACAGAGCCCTCTGCAGACGCAGAATACTTGACCATGTAGGCTATATCACACGGAGAGAAGATCGCACCCTCTCTACCCATGTATGGGAATATCATGGAGGTGGCCCTAAGTCTCTGACCTTTCAAGGTATAGAACGAGTACGTCCCCCAATGAGAGGTGGTAACTGGGATCGGCTGATCCTACAACATGAGACCAGGCGTATTTTTCAATTTCAGAGTGTGAAACCTAAAGGCCTGAATGATTCACTCTCTTTTGCATCATTTATATAATTATGGTTTCATCTGCATTTTACATCTATTTAGTCTGTTTATATAGCAATATTAGTTTTCATTCATTTTTATGGTTTATTATTATGCTTTACCCAAATATCTTTTGTTTATTTTATTGATGTTTTACATCTTTGGGTATTTCTCTATATGGATGGGATATAACAATTAAAGCAGTACATAATTGTATGCACTGCCGTGGTGGCTGGTTTATCTTTACCACTCTAGTACATATTAGTGTACATATCAGTGTTTCCCTAGTCCAGTCATCTATTCGTTCTTACAGACTTATACTTGTATTTTGCATTTGTTATCCTAAGTAAATCTGATTGTGAGCTTGAAAGGTTCTCTTCTATTTACTTTATTGCAGTCTTGTTTTCATTCACCATTTTCTCTTTTCTACATTTGTTGTTCAGCGTCTCCTCTCCATGGAAACCTGTTTTCCCCTGCATGACAAACCTCCGGACGAGGTGGGCGGAGCCTCGGTCCGATGACGTCATGAGGGGGGAGTATTATGGGGGGCGGGGCTACGGGTTTATTAACCCGGCGGGACACAGTGAATGGCGTCGGCTCTCTTAGTACCAGTGTCCACCATCAGGACACTGGGAATTGCAGTTTTTACTGCAAATTATCTCAGTAGGCTAGATATTATCTTTATCTTTACCTACTCCTGATGAACCCTTCTTATCTCTGGGGGAAACGCGTTGAGGATAGTTTTATATAAACAGGGGCTTTGTTGACATTGTGATAAGCCTCTTAGAGGATAGCTTTATACAAACAGGGGCTCTGTTGACATGGTGATAAGCCTCTTACGATAGCTTTATTCAAACAGGGGCTCTATTGACATTGTGATAAAGCCTCTCACATGTTGCTGATTATTGAGCACTTAGTTTAGCTTTGTTCAAACAGAGGCTTTATGGACATTGTGATAAGCTACTTATGTGCTGTTGACTGCTGAACACCACATGCAGCAACACTACAGACGTCATTTTTTTTGTAGTGCATTGTACACTTTTTAATCAGATTATTAAAGGTTATATTTTAGGTTTTAGTGCTAGTTTGATTTTTCTCTAAGCTGAAAATAAAGTTGCAGAAACATTTGACCAATCTGAGTAAGGACATTCCCACATATGATGTAGATATCCATGTGTGTAGAAACTCAGAAATTTTTGAAAGTTATGCAGATAAGCTTGATTTATCTACTGAACAGAAAAATCTCTTGTTTAGAACTTGGCTTCCTGCAAACTTTGCGAGATGTCTATCAGCAAAGATGTCTTATGACAATGAGTCAAATGAATGGTTACAGGACAGTGATGTAGACCGAATAAAGAAATTAATTTGGTGTACTACAGGTGACAGCATGCCAACATCTGAAATTCTGAATGAAATAAAGATTAGCAGAGCTGAATCTACATATTCAGTTATGTCTAGATTTGAGAGTACATATAAAGCTGTTGTTAGAAAAGTCAGCTCTCAAGCGATGGTGAGAACTTTTGTGAAGAAATTCAGATTTCTGGATCCAGTCACTCTGGCTATTGCATCAGATAAAAAGTCTTTATTTGAAGCTGCTAGTTTACTGGACATGGCCAGAAGACATCAGAGACAGATGACAAATGTAAAACAAACAGGGATAAATCAAAGAATAAAGCCACCTAAAAGAAATCTGTCAAATCAAAGTACAGTATCACCTATTTATAGAAAGAATAGTGAGGAAATCTATGAAAAACGTAGGAAATTATACATTGTATATAAGCCATATGTCATGAAAGAAGTTCATAAAAATCCCATTATCAGTTGTAAATAAGCAAATGTCAAACTCTCAGCCAGTCAAAGCTATAGATAGAGTCAGTCACCTAGGAAAGAATGCACAAAATAGCGATCCTGACAGAGTAACGGCTGTTCCCAAAATGTTAGACTGTCATAGCAACCCTTCCTTGACATCTGATCTATTTCATATCAGAAAAATGTCAGAAAGCTTACAATATCTAAATGACAGATGATTACTCAACCTATTGGTGGATGTTATTGACAGAAGGGTCATAGGTTGAGCTTAAAAATATTGCTATATTAATGACTGTCTATTTGTATAATTTTACTATTCAGGCTGTAGAAAGAGAAATGTTTCATATGAGGAGAAATTAAAATGATCAGGTATAATTCAGAGTTCTATGATGATGTTTATAAAATAGTCCTGATTATGATATTGATAATAATACTATATGTATGCATCATATTATAATATATATACATGAGAGTCAAGTAAAAGTGACTTGATCTTACTCTGTTAAGTGGTGATATATATATTTTTCTCACATCCCACTCTGGATACAGAGAATGGGCAAAACAAAGGTATATAATATGATCATATAGTATTAGAAGTCAAAAAAGTAAACTTTTCCATTGGCTAAAATTGTTAGTGAATCAATTTGATTTTTTGCTAAAATTTTATCTATTTTTCTCCTTAGATATTACATATGTGAAAAAGCAACAGTTGAATCACTCATCAATTTTTCATTATAGGCCAATATATGCATGAATTGTCTAACAATTAATTTGATAAACAGATTAATATGGTGTGACTAATAGCAATGCATATCTAAAGTGTAAGTAGTGTAAGTGTAAGTGTCAATGTCATGTATTTATGTTAACTGCAGTTCTGTGATGCTAGAGATAGGCCTAAGAAAAACCAGGATGCATCCAAGAAGGAAAAAGTATAGCACATCCAAAGATGTCTATATTTATTTTTGGTTCTATGTGATCCATTATATTGAATGTTCATTGGGAAATAGCAGATATATTTGAGATACATCAAAGGAAACTCATATGTTCTTAAAGCTACAGAAGCACACATGAGGTTTGAGTGTAAGTGACAGATGCTAAAACATGTAGGTTGAATGTACATCTTAGTTCATGAATATTTAGATAGTTAAAGAATTAGCTTTTGACAAAGATAATACAGATAGCTTTCCAATATATTTGGTTAAAATGACAAAGGTTTATTTGGGTAATTTTATCAAAGAATGATAAATATATTATTTATAGTGTGTAAAGCTGGATATGATCTATAACAAGGATTGTTTTATTGTATCACTGGTTATGTATTCTTACAAAGGTACACATACACTTATAGACAATCAGCACCTACAAACATTGGGAAAATATAATTGTCTTACATGTAAATGAGATAAGCTAATCTTCATGAAAGGACAATTAATATTAAGATCAAAGAGAAGTTATATCAAGAGGTATAGTCTTTGTTTATTTTGCAAACTTCTGATTATAGAATGTGACATATTTTGGAATATTTATGTTTTATAATACTTATTTCATATGTTGTTTAATGTGTTTACATATATACAATCATTACACAAAAATATACACATTTAATTAGGTAAAAGGATGTATTTTTTAAATTTGATTCTGAGCAGAGTCAAAAGTTGGTCACATTTTACAAGTGTCAGTTTACACTATTCTTGGAGTGATGGTATTTAAAAGGTTAAAGGTCACAGTTTTCTGTGAAGAGCCAGTTGTTAAAAAAGGACAAAGCAACTTTAAGATGTGGTATTATTCATATATCTTTTGACTAAATTAATAAAGTTGAATATTGTGTCTTAAATGAAAAGCACAATAATATTTAGTAAAGTAATGCTTAATATAAAGGTATTTCTTTATTAAAAAGGATGGTAAAGTGATTGTACTTTAAAATTCATGAATAAGTATGATAACACATTCATATGCCATCATCCACCTTCTGCACAGGGCTCTGTCTCACCTGGAAAAACCAGGGAACACGGTGAGAATAATGTTCTTTGATTTCTCCAGTGCTTTTAACACCATACAGCCCAGGTTACTGAGAGACAAGCTGGGCCTTGCTGGAGTGGACCATCACCTCTCCAACTGGATCCTAGACTACCTCACAAATCGACCTCAATACGTGAGAGCCCAAGACTGTGTGTCAGGTACCGTGATCTGTAATACGGGGGCACCTCAGGGTACGGTTCTCGCCTCTTTCCTCTTCACACTGTACACTGCTGATTTTAGGTGCAACTCATCCAGCTGCTACCTACAGAAGTATTCTGACGACTCTGCAATAGTAGGCCTCATCACAGACGATGATGACAGGGAGTACAGAGAACTGAACCGGTTTTTTGTGGACTGGTGCCACCAGAACCACCTGAAGATTAACGCGGGGAAGACCAAGGAGATGGTGGTGGACTTCCGTAAAGGCAGATGCCCTCCAAAACCAGTGGACATCCTGGGGACGGGCATCGAGATTGTGAACACTTATAAGTACCTGGGTCTGCTCCTTAACAATAAGCTGGACTGGGCAGATCATATGGAGGCCCTGTACAGGAAGGACCACAGCAGGCTCTACCTGCTTAGGAAGCTGAGAGCCTTTGGAATCCGGGGGGAACTTCTTAGGACTTTCTTCAACTCTGTAGTGGCATCAGCCATCTTCTTTGGAGTGGCCTGCTGGGGGAGCAGTATATCAACCAGGGACAGAAATAAACTTGACAAGCTGATTAGAAGGGCCAGCTCTGTCCTGGGGAGCCCCCTGGACCCAGTGCAGGTGGTGGGTGACAGAAGGATACTGTCCGTGGTGAGCTCCATGCGGGAGAATAACTCCCATCCCATGCATGAGACTGTGATTGCGCTGGGCAGTACTGTCAGTGACCGACTGCTCCACCCTAGGTGTGAGAAGGAGCGCTATCGGAAGTCTTTCCTCCCCACCGCGGTTAGGCTGTACAACCAACACCGACCTAAGCGGAGATCATTACATACAGAGAACTGAAATATCTCTCTGCCTGTTAAATCCCGCCCCCCCCTCCTCTGCTACGTCCTATCTGTCTGTCTGCTATTAATGTAATGCCTCTCACCTTGGAACATTCCTGTACATGTTGTATTTGTATTTGTATCTGCTTATCTTATCTTTGCTGCTGTAACACACTGAATTTCCCCACTGTGGGACTATTAAAGGACTATTATTATTATTATTATTATTATTATTATTATTATTGGAACATATTGATGTTTAGTATATTTATGCTAAGTTATGATCAAAGAATAAATATTGTGATTCTCTATAAAATGGTAATTAATAATGAAATCACATTATGTTTCAAGATTATGTTGCAATTTGTCATCACAAGTGAACTAAAGTGTGTATATATATATATATTGTATCCAAAGTAGTATTGTGTGATCATTTGATAAAATATATCAATAATTGTTATTATCATGTTAATATTTGGCATAGAAAGATAATTATTATTATGAATTATATGGTACACTGTGATATTATATGGTAGTAAGTCACCTAGTTTGGGTGAGTATTAGGCAAAGGAAATTATCTTCAATCAAGTCCAAGATAATGATAAAGTTTGATATCAAATATAATAAAAGTTACAAGAAGAAAAATATGTGCAGAAAGAAACAACTTAAAGGTATAAATGCTATACACGTAAGCTTATACCAAGGACTGTGTTCATAATTTAACATTTACTGATGAAAATTATTACTGGAGTTTGGAAACATTGATGATAATTGGACTGAGTTATAAAGATTGTTCTTCATCAACATTCTTATGTAGTCCCATCAACTGCAAAACTTCAAGGAAAGTTGCTTGGTAAGCAAAAGGGTAATGGATAATGAACCCTACCACATAAATTCTTTATATGAGACTGTTAGTATTATAAATGAACAAGCAGCAGAGATGCATGTAAAATTAATACTTTACAGTGCTGCCTCAGAAGCGTCACAGCTGCTCCACAACTGACAAGTGGTCAAGGTGAAGAAGAATTTCACTACAGTCTGTGTTTCATGACAAGTTATCATAAGGAATACATACTTAATATATGGACTGTGTTGCTATATCAATATCTTCATAATATGAACTTTATTGGAAAATGTGATAATATCTGCACAACATGACGGAAATCTATAAACTGAAGGACTTTACATTAACAATTCAAAACCTTCAACAATGAACATTTGTGTTAAACCTTCTATTATGACAGAAGAAGATGACCAGAAGAAGACGATGAAAGACGACTAGAAGTCTAGTTTAGTTAGTATATCAAATCATTTTCCTATTTAATCACGGTTTACCATAACATTTATTAATGTCAAAATTTATTGCAATTTGATGCAATTATTGTTATATGGACAATTAATTTATTTATGAAAATTAAGTTCCAGTATTCAAAAAGAAGAAAGAAGATATAGACTAATTATGTTTTATGAATATTGTCTAATGATATGTATCTGGAGGGTTCAAACAGATGTATATCACCCTCAAGAGGGGGAAATGTTACATATTAGACTGCAATATTCATGACCTTTAAGGGTTAATTGTATTCTGCTGACAAAACTCTTGTATCTTATGGTGCATGGGTGTGGTTAGGGTATACTATTCTAGTATTGTCCAAATACAGTAGTAGAAAGTATAAGGATGGTGGGAAACACCCCCTCTCATGTATATAAATGATTGACAGACACACATATCTGGGGTGTCTCTCTCTTCCGACCTGTCTCTTTCGGCCTGTCTTACTTCCTCTGACACCTTGGAAGGATGGCAGAATTGTCCTACAGATGACCAACACACATTGATAAATAAGCATGAACCAAGATGTCTGTGCAAGAGAACCATCTTGAAGAAACCTAACTCTGAACTTCTCCTATGATGTAAGACATTGACTGATATTTCTGTTATACTGGAAGTTTTCCATGTATCTGTTTTTCCATGAAGACTTCAATAAATTTCCATGTTTTTATAAGAAGCTGAATCCTCCAATAATGTTACCTTATGGGTCAACACGTGAGTAAGGATTTCATTCAATTGTAAAGAATTTTATAATTAACAAGATATTATTTTGCAGTCTCCCAATCCATCCACCACGCAACATCTGTTTAACTAGTCAGACATCTACTCAAATCCTAAGCAGATACAGGATTTCTAGACCATATACATGACTCTATCATACACTTTCCTGCAAATCATAGCATTCATTCAGTCACTCTCATAATTACTTCATAAACAGGGTTCTTAAAAGACCAGAGGATTTACTTACCTTACAACTCACCCGGCATCCAGAGAGACCACATAAGACAAGGAGGAGTGGAAAGTGGAAACAGTAAGAATAAAGCTTCTTAACTTGCAGCTGCTTTTGAACCAGTTTCCAACGTCTCCTTGTCTCATTGTCCTTTCCGTCTATTTTGTCCAGATGGGTAGTAATTAACCTCCAACCCACTCAGGGACACCAATTTCTGTGAGTGCAATCCACTCTAAGTATTACCATATTGAAATACAAATTAATACAGTTGTTGTATAAGCTAGCTTAGAGAAACACACACACAGCTATTGTTTATATAGTGAGTTCTGATTTAATGGTGGGAAAAAGGTAGTTTAAATACAGTGTATAGACAATGAACAGGTTGGACTAATATAATTAGCATAACATGATTGGCTGTAAAGTTGTAACATAGTTCTGGCACATGGCTATTGGATAAGGCACAATAGGAGCCGCATCCCATTAAGGCTTCCGGGGGGGAGGGGAATGAGCTCTCTGGACTAAACAAAGAGGAATGTAAAATGGCTACAGGCATGGACCTGCAAGGAATCCCAAAATGGAGGATACACCAGCTGATATCCTCCACACCTGGGTGTGGTGGACCTAACTTATGGGTATTAGCATTGGCAATGTCATTATCCCTATTTCATACTATACACATACCTTGGATTACACACATTTGTGTTATCTGGAGGTGTTACAATATACACCTATATGTATGTAATCATATCTTGATTTGCATATTATATACTATATGGTAATCAAATGTAACTACTCTATGGAGGCTCTTACCCCTTAATAAATTCCTGGAGGAGCCCTGAAGATAAGCAGGGGGAAACACGTTGAATGATATTTTGCTTGCATTTTAGGTGTCTGCCCAGATATTACATGTGTTTTGGTTATGAACAGTTTGGGTTGAACATTTTTTTTGTATATTGGGTGACTGGTTATTAATAATAATAATACATTAATAATACATTTTATTTATATAGCGCCAACATATTCCGCAGCACTGTACAACTTGTAGGGTTCAAGTACTGACAAAAAAGATACATTACAAAGAAATAGTCAATTCACACACTTGGACTGAGGGCCCTGCTCGCAAGAGCTTACAATCTATGAGGTAGAGGGGGTGACACAAGAGGTAGCAGGGGTGGCAACAGATGTAGCATTGTTTATACAATGGTCAGACAATTTTGTAAAAGAGGTTACTGTCATTACACATATATAAGCTGTATGAGCCGTCACCAGTCGTGTCCTTTAACATGCAGATGGTTATTGGTGTTAAAGTTACGAGCAAGGTAGTTACTAACGAAATTCCACACATCTCATGTGCAAGGACAATCCCAAAAATTTTGATAAATGTCAGTATTTGGCTGATGACACATGCACAAGAATACATGGAGTTGGGTGACATTTTGGACTGTATACTTTTGGACGTCACACTTTTCAGATTTTTATTTGATTAACATTTTGAAAACCATGTATCATTTCCATTTCACTTCACAACTATGTGCTACTTTGTGTTGGTCTATCACTTAAAATCTCAATAAAATACATTTAAGTTTGAGGTTGTAAGGTGACAAAATGTGAAAAAGCCACTGTATAAGGAGGAAGAGTCTCAACAATCTGCTTCAAATTAAAAATCAATAAAACCTATAAATCGGTTCACATAGGCTGTTTGTAGTTTATAAATGCTTATGCCATTAGACCAGTCCCCTTTTCATATGAACATTCTAAAATGTTTGAGCAGTAACTTCTTATCAAATGATTTTAACAGAACAGGTGTTCTGCCTTCATAGGCAAATGTGTTATATTGTATCGTAACAGCACCATCTACTGGTCATTTACTGTATCCTCTTTTCTAGCTCTAGCACTATGCATTATGGGTAGTCCCAATTTTTCTACTTCCTTCCTGTGCAGTGAGCAGCAGACATTTTTACATGCTGTCCCAGTGTGAAGAGGTCACACTCTATGCCATTTTTGTACCTTGTGTTCACTATTTCAAGCCTGTTTCAAGCATAGTTGGTAAGAGTGATATATTTATGTCATTATGCCTTGTTTTATTGGTGTGTTTGCTACATTACATAGCTCTGAATCAGCTAGCATCATTGCCTCATATTATACTTGAGTTTATCTGTATTATATCTACTGTACAGATCTTATTCTAAGTGCCATTATTTCTTCTTAGTTTCACCTTTCCTGTCAACTTGCAATAAAGAGAAGGTTTACATCTTTACAGCCTATTTCTTAAAGCGGACAGAAGGTTTATCTACATGTCAGACTACACACCGTGCTAACGTGTATGAGGACAGTATAGTAAAATGACTGCTGATTACAAGCTCACAAGATCAGACCAGACAGAGCCTGCCATTATCCACGCAGAGTCAGCATATGGATAGCGCAGCCGCCTCCTAACGGTCGCATCATGTCTCAAAGTCGATCATCTTCAGTCAAGACAAGATCCCTGACAAATGGCTCTAACTGGACATCGATCAGAGAAGCTGCCACCTTTGCCTGCGCAGAAGCAGAAGCAGCGAAAGCAAAAGCCAGCGTCACAGAACAAGAGATACAGTTAAGGCTAAGGTATGAGATAGAGAAAGCATGCCTCGACGCTGAGAAAGAGACAGCAGCTGCCTTAGCAAAGGCAGAATTTCTAGAAGCCGCAGAACTTTCAGAAACCGAAAATCATCGCGCCAGAACTCGAACTCCAAGATCCAGAACAGAGTACCTCACAATATGTCTATCAACATTGCAAGTCAGACGACGACTTAGATCCACAGCGGGATACAAAGTGTTTAGAAAGACCAAGTCAACCTGATTATACAGATCGCCAGAAAGCCTACTACCACTCTCCTTGATACAAACCAGAGAACGCACATCGAAGCAAGACTGGCTACAACTCCCCCTCAGAACAGAAGATCCGAAATACTTCCTAGCTTAGGGAGACTCTTCGCTTCTGAAAGGTATTACGCAGATTGAACTAAACCAGAGACATCTACCAGGTATGACCACACACCACACAGGTACTTTAACAACACACCACTAGCTGGTTCCAGCGCCAATCCAGCCACCATGGACTTTGCCAGGTTCCTTGCTCGTCGTGAGTTGGTCACCAAGGAACTTGTAAAGTTCAGCGATCATGCTGAAAACTACAGAGCTTGGTGAGCCTCTTTCCAAAATGCCACCAGAGACATACTGTAGGTCTATCATGTAGTGAGGAACTGGATCTCCTGGTAAAGTGGCTGGGAAATGAGTCCGCCGAACATGCAAAAAGAATCAGAGACATCAATGTAAATCATCCAGATGTCGGTCTCAAAAGGGTCTTGGATAGACTATGGTTCTCCCGAGGTCATAGAAAGTGCCTTATTCAAGAGAATTGAGGACTTTCCTAAAATAGCAAACAGAGACTATCCAAAGCTTAGAGGGTTAAGCGACTTGTTATCGGAGTTGTGTGCGGCAAAGGCAGAAGATCTGGTGGGATTGACATTTCTTGAAACTGCTAGAGGAGTTAACCCCATAGTTCAGAAGCTCCCATATAACTTAGCCTCTAAAAGGTATTGCCTGATTTCTTCACTCTTCCACTACTTTCAATGGCTAACACGGTACAACATTATACTACTATCAAGCAAGAATTAGAAATGATCCAAGCTTTGATGTCATGTTGTCATGTGGTACCACCCATGTTAGTAAACCTCGTAGAGCATTGGTGGAAGTCCACAAAACTAACGTTTGCTTCACAGGTTCGGTCCACCAAGAGTTTAACTCCAGTCAAGACAAAACTAAGGACCCAAGCAGACAGTGTCCCTTACACAGGAAACCACTTAAGTGCAGAATCTTCAGGGAAAAGTCATTGGAGGACCGCAAAGCCTTCATTAAGGAGAACAAAATCTGCTTCAAATGCTGCTCTTCAACTTTGCACTTCGCTACAGACTGCGAGGTCAGTGCTGAATGTAACTGCTCAGAACATAACACAGCTCTACACCCTGGACCACCACAGTGGACTGCCCCCCGCACCCAAGAGCATAGCGGTGAGTCAAGAGATGTTAATACTGACACCCCAGCAGTCATTTCTAAATGTACAGAGGTTTGTGGAGGCCTAAGAGGAGGCAGGTCCTGCTCTAAAATCTCTAGTGAGAGTTTACCCAGCGGGTGACTGGGAGAAAGCCATCAAAGTGTACGCAATTCTAGACGAACAAAGCAATAAGTCATTAGCCAAGTCTGCCTTCTATGACTGCTTTAATATTGAAGGACCCAGTGCACCCTACTCTCTAAAAACTTGTGCCAGTATGGTAGAGACAACAGGAAGGAAAGCAAGAGACTACGTAGTAGAATCCACAAATGGCAAAGTGTGTCTGCCCCTGCCAACCATACTGGAATGCAACCAAATTCCCGACAATAGACTTGAGATACCTACGCCAGAAGCAGCGGTGCATCAACCTCATCTGAAGCATATAGCACACCTGATCCCGAACCTTGATCCAGAGGCTCAGATAGTCTTGCTCCTTGGGAGACATATTCTGCAAGTCCACAAGGTTAGACAACAGATCAATGGTCCCCACAATGCTCCTTATGCTCAGAGACTCGACCTAGGATGGGTCATTGTAGGAGAAGTCTGTTTGAGAGGTGTACACAAACCGACAACGGTCAACAGCATGCTTACCAGTACATTTGAGTGTGGACGTCCATCTCTCCTTCAACCATGTGAAAATCACTTCTTCATGAAGGAACTGCCACATAGCGCCTCACCACAGAGTATCCTGTGTGGTCCTGCCTGTGATGACTGCATTTGGGATGGCAATCAAGATCACTTAGGCTGTCCAGTTTTCCGCAAGACAAGGGAGGACAATCGTATAGCAATGTCATTCGAAGATAAACTGTTCCTTGATATAATGGATAACGGAATGGTGCAAGATGAAACAAAGAGCTTGGTTGCGCACCTACCATTTAGGCCTCAGAGCCAACGCTTACCAGACAATAGAGGACAAGCCTACAAGCGATTCGTCTCCCTCAGGCACAGACTACGAAGCAAAACAGAGATGAGAGATCATTTCTTTGCCTTCATGAAAAAAATATTTCAGAATGGTCACGCAGAGTTAGCACCCACACTTCCAGATTCTGAGGAGTGCTGGTACCTGCCCATGTTCAGGGTGTATTACCCAAAGAAGCCAGGTCAGATCAGAGTGGTGTTTGATTCAAGCGCCAAATGTGAAGGAGTCTCATTGAACGACATCCTGCTGTCAGGCCCGGATCTAAACAACAAGCTCTTAGGAGTACTTCTACTCTTTCGCAGAGATTCCTTTGTATTTACAGCCGACATCCAACAGATGTTCCATTGTTTTCTCATCAAGAAAGAGCATAGGAATTTTCTGAGATTCTTGTGGTTCATGGATAACAACCTGTCTAAAGACATTACGAAGTATTGGATGAAGGCACACATCTTCGGTAATAGCCCTTCTCCTGCGGTCGCCATCTACGGGCTGAGACGTGCAGCTCAGGAGGTCGAAGCGGAGTACGGAACAGATGTCAGAAAAGGATTTCTACGTGGATGACTGTTTGAAATCTATGCCCACAAACAAGCCTGCATTTAGTCTTCTGAAGAGAGCCCAGTGGAAGAGTGAAGAAATCAGGCGATACCTTTTAGAGGCTAACTGAGTATATTTGATGGTGAGCTTTCGAGAGTACTAGCTCCCTTCATCAGACATGGTGTTATACAAGAAACTGAAAATTCACAAACTTTTTATACACTAAAGACATGGACCTTCAAAGGATCTTAGAATCCTTAAAAAAACAAAATGCAATATACTTAGAGAATTTATTTACAACAGGTCAAAAAATAAACAATCTGGAAACTTGTGGGGCGTGACAGATTGATCAGTAATTCCTGCTGTTATCTGTTTGCTATTAGGTGGTGATTTGTGACCCTCAGAGTTCATACATATTGTGACATGAAACTGGCATGAATATTAAGTCCAAATTGCAGAGTTTTAATTTTTGCATTAACTTATATTCCCATTCCTTTCTCTCCCTCTGTGTCTTAAAATGTCCCATTAAAATCACAACCCGCAAATCTTCAATAGAGTGGTCTTCTCTGTAGAAATGTGCGGCCACTGGGAGATCTGCTCTGTTGTTATTAATGGTGAATCTGTGTGAATTCATGTGTTGACTGAGTCTCTGCCCTATTTCCCCCACATAGAGGCCTGTGGTGGGACATTGCACACACATTATGAAATACACTACATTGGAAGACCTGCAGGAAATTGTCCCCCTAATTCTGTGCACCTGTTGTGACTGTGGGACAGGTACACTGTCAGAGGTGTGGATGTGCTTGAAGGCCATGCACCTGTTTTGCAGGCAAGGTGAGGTGTCATTTTCAGATGGGGCCTTCAGGGCACTCCGGACAATAATACGCCTCAGGTTTGGTGGTTGTCGAAAGGAAAGGAGAGGGGGGACTGGTAATATGTCGAGTCTGTTTTCCCTATGTAGCACAGGTTGGAGCTCCTTGGCAATCCTTCGTAGGATCTCCAGCTGTGGGTTGTAGGTGACAACTAGGGGCACTTGGGCTTCTTTCTGGGTCTCTTTATATGTGAGCACACTGTCTCTGTTAATGGCTGCCGCTTTGTTTAATTGGTTGTCCGTCACTTTTGGTTTGTATCCCAATCGGAGAAATTTCGTCCTCAGATCCAGGAGGTGTTTGTCCAGGTCTGCTTTGTCGGAGCAAATACGATTGTATGGTATAGCCTGGCTGTAAATAATAGATTGTCTTGTGTGCTTGGGGTGGAGAGCCCAGGAAACGCTCACTCTATCTAACCTGAGATTACACAAGATCGCTTCTAACAGCCAGAAATTGATGGATGCCTTTCCTTCTCAGGACTGCTCAAATAACTTAAAGGATTTAGACCTAGGTGTTGATTCCCTTCCCATGCAATGAAGCCTCGGCCTACTCTGGGACATTAAAGCTGACACCTTTACCTTCCAGGTTGGCGAAGACAAAAAGCCCTTCACACGCAGAGGGGTACTATCGACCATAAGCAGTCTATATGACCCACTGGGTTTGGCAGCTCCGGTAATCATCGAAGGCAAAGCTATGTTAAAAGACTTCACTAAAGAGGTGTCGGACTGGGACACTCCTCTCCCCATACAGGAAAAGGCCACCTGGTTGGCCTGGAGCAATTCTCTGTCAGCCTTATCAAGTCTTCACATAGGACGCTCCTATGTTTCTGTATCAACTGTCAAGGTTAAGACACAAACCCTTTGTGTTTTCTATGATGCATCAGTCAAGGCGATTGCTGTTGTAGCCTATTTGAAGACGAGAGACACTAGCGGACAATGCCATGTAGGTTTCATGAGCAGAGCAAAACTGACACCGCTCCACAAACACACAATACCACGTCTGGAACTTTGTGCCGCTGTATTAGCAGTACAGTAGAGTTGGCTGAACTGATCACTACAGAGATGAATCTGGAGATTAAAGAAGCTGAGTTTTAAACTGACAACAAGATAGTTCTAGGATACATCTATAATGAAGCAAGACGCTTCTACGTGTACGTCAACAACAGAGTGCTAAGGATCAGAAGGTCTACCTCTCCGGAACAATGGCAGTATGTGCCTACGCATCTCAACCTGGCAGACCTGGCAACCAGATCTGTTGATGCCAACTGCCTCAAGGACACGATGTGGTTTACTGGCCCTACGTTCTTGTATAGACCTAAGTCCAGCACAACAAGAACCACCATGTTTGAGCTTGTGGACCCACATACTGATGTTGAGATACGCCCTCAGATATCTGTGTTGCACACAGAGACTGCCAGCTAGGATCCCATCGCTTCAGTAAGTTCTCTACTTGGAGATCCTTTGTCCATGCTATCACCTCCCTGACGCATGTAGCTCGGTCATACAAGACTACCTCATTGGCTAAAGAAAAAGTCTGCACAGGCTGGCATTACTGTAAATGTAGATTTTGCAGAGAAACATCCCATGATAGTTCCCGAACAGCATCATGTGGCTACTCTGCTTGTGCAACACTACCACGATAAAATTAGGCACCAAGGTCGCCTGTTTACAGAAGGAGCCTTGCGGGCAGCTGGATTGTAGATAGTTGACGTTAAACGATGTGTGTGCAGATACATCTTTAAATGTGTAACATGTTGTAAACTTCGTAGTATGTCACCAACTTCGAAGATGGCTAACCTTCCGTATGATCAACTTAGCATGGATCCACCCTTCACCAACGTTGGCCTAGATGTGTTCAATCCTTGGGCTGTGGTTGTTCAAAGTGCAAATGGAAAACGTTGGGCGATTATGTTCACTTATCTATCCATCAGAGCTGTCCACATAGAAGTGATCGAGTCCATGGATACGTCGTGCTTCATAAATGCTCTTCGACGCTTCATTGCCATCAGGGGACCCATCAAACACATTCGTTCTGACCGCGACATGAACTTTGTCGGTGCAGGAAGAGAGCTACAACTCTCTTCCACCTTGGATGCTAACAACATAGAGAGATACCTCAGTGGACAGGGATGTGCTTGGACCTTTAATCCACCACACTCTTTGCACATGGGAGGTGCTTGGGAGAGGATGATAGGCATTGCATGGAGAATCCTCGACTCAATCCTCTTACAAGAAGGATCCGCAAGGTTAACCCATGAGAGCTTGACCACTTTCATGGCTGAAGTGTCGGCCATCATAAATGCCAGACTGTTGGCTCCAATTTCTAGAGATCCAGATGACGCCACTGTTTTTACCCCTGTCACGCTGCTTACTCAGAAGACTGACACGATTTGTGCTCCACCTGGGAAATTTAGTGTCAAAGATCGTTACAGGATTCAATGGAGACAAGTACAGAGTCTTTCCAACGCCTTCTGGGACAAGTAGAAAAGGCAATACATTCCTACCCTACAACCAAGGAGAAAGTGGCAAGTCTAACCTCCAGCCTGGCGATGTGGTGTTAATGAAAGATTGCCAGACACACCGAATGAGTGGCCATCTGGTCTCATCACCATTCACGAGTAAGGATGCAGTTATACGTAAGGTAGAGATTAAAATTCGGAAACCGGGTGAGATCAAATTGTTTATCAGGCCAGTCAGAGAACTCGTTCTATTGTTTTCATCTAACGAATTTAATAATGACTTCGACCGTATCGTAACAGCACCATCTAGTGGTCATTTACTGTATCCACTTTTCCAGCCTTTGCACTATGCATTATGGGTAGTCCCAGTTTTTCTACTTCCTTCCTGTGCAGTGAGCAGCAGACATTTTTACATACTGTCTCAGTGTGAGGTCACACTCTACGCCATTTTTGTACTTTATGTACACTGTCTCAAGCCTGTTTCAAGCATAGTCTTTAAGAGTATTATATTTATGTCATTATGCCTTGTTTTATTGTGTGTTTGCTACATTACATAGCTCTGAATCAGCTTGTATCATTGCCTCATGTTATATTATACTTGAGATTATTTGTATTATATCTACTGTACAGATCTTATTCTAAGTGCCATTATTTCTTTATTTTTTCTTATAGTTTCACCTTTCCTGTCAACTTGCAATAAAGAGAAGGTTTACAACTTTACAGCCTATTTCTTAAAGCAGATAGAAGGTTTATCTACATGTCAGACTACACACCGTGCTAACGTGCATGAGGACAGTATAACGGGGACAGTTTGCAAAACAAAGAGGAGTTTGGGGAATAGCATTTGAATTAAGTGACAAAGACCAAAATGTATTTATTTTATTCATTTATTATGCTTACTTATATAGCTCCATCATATTCCACAGCACTTTACAGACATTGACAGTCACTGTCCCATATAGGGCTCTCAATCTACATTCCCTATCAGTATGTCTTTGGAGTGTGGGAGGAAACCGGAGTACCTGGAGGAAGCCCATGCAAACACGGGGAGAACATACAAACTCCTTGCAGATGTTGTCCTTGGCAGGATTTGAACCCAAGACTCCAGTGCTGCAAGGCTGAAGTCCTAACCACTGAGCCACCGTGCTCAGAAAAAAGTGTTTATACTGGTCCATTATTGAGATATAGTCTGTCCAATAACAGGGGTGATGTTTAAGGCATTTAGCTGGTCTAAATTTCTTAATTCCTAAGAAAATGAAGGTGGTCCGCTGCCACCTAATTGGAAAAGTCTCATTCCACCCTCTTCTTGCAGAACCAAATATCGGCAATGCTTCAGACTTGTCATAGTTGATTAGAAAAACAGACACTTCACGAAACGGTCTCAACAAACGCAGTATAATCAGGGAGCGTGAGTTTGGGAAAGGCTAAGAAGCAGGTTATCAGCATATGCTAATACTTTAGTCTCACAGGACCCTTTAAAGATCCCACAGAAGGTTGGTAATTTATCCAATATTCTAAGTAAGTAGTCTAGAGCAATACTAAAAAGTTAGGGTGGGGGGCGTGTCCTGGCATGGGAGCAGAGAAGACGCAGGTCTCCAGAACTCCAGTCCTCTTTCCTCCGCAACGAGAGCTCCACATTTATGGGCAAGACACGGTCCAGGAAGGCACCAGGGGTATCCCCAATGCCTCAGGCTCCCGAGGTGCCAATGTCTAATTATTTTCTGGAAGATCAATCGCTCTTTCTCCAACAGTGAGGCCGGCATGGCTCACATGGCTGCCTCTCTTCTGGCTGCGACTCTGGCAACACTGCTCCTGGCTCCAAGACAGCAGCAGGCTTCATCCCCTGGTGAATCAGGAATCCCGACATCCCAGCCTCCTACAGACTCTGAGTTAAGTGTGCCGGACCCCCGTTGAACAGCCTCCCCTCTCTCCCCTGCTGACAGCAGAAAATTGGCAGCCATCTTTGACAATCAAAGACACTGTTTTCCCAAACAGAGTTGGAATTGGGGGTCTCCGGACTCTTAGGAGGTAAGAGTCCTTGCCCTGATGGCTATATGGCGTGCTTCTACAAAACACTTCTCCCAGACCTTTTCCCCTTCCTCCTAAAAGCATTCAACTCAGACTCTCTTGACACTCCTTTCTCCCCCTCTTTTTTCCATGTCCACATCACTAGCGCTTACAAGGAGAGGAAAGACCCCCCTCCTCTGCACTAATTATTGTCGTATCTCCCTGATTAATACGGATGCCAAGCTTTTTACTAAGCTTATAGCGAATTGCCTGAGACACCATATGGGAACACTAGTACAGGCAGACCAGGTGGGTTTTATCCCTCAAAGAAAGGCTCGTGACAACACACTGAAAGCCTTTTCTGCTATCTACTGTTCATGTAAATATCTCACTCCTTTGAGGTTTGCTCTCACTGGACGTTGAGAAGGCCTTTGATAGGGTTGATTGAAAATTCCTCTTAGCTACTCTTCAACAAATAGGTATAGGCCTTGCCATGTTCTCCCACATACGCTCCCTCTATAATTCCCTGCAGGCTAAAATTTGTGTCAACGGCACCCTCCCCCTGACTATTCACAACGGCACCCGTCAGGGATGCCCCCTCTCCTCCTCTTCTATATGCTCTGGTCATTTTCATAATGTGAACATTCAGGGCTTGAGATCGGGAAAAATGCATCTTAAGATCTCAGCTTTTGCAGATAATGTTCTGCTCTTTATCTCTCAACCGATAACATGCCTCCCCTCCCTATTGCAAGAAATCGCCACTTATGGTTACTACAGCAACTACAAGATCAATCTCTCCAAGAATATAGCACTTAACATTTCCCTCCCTGACCCCCTAAGTCCACATACTCTGATCTTCATTCTCCTTCTCTTGGTCTTCCAAATCCATCAAGTACCCTGGGAGTTCTTCTCCCCAGTTCTTTATCTGACACATATGTCTATAACTTCCTCCCTCTCCTGCGTATCCTACAGTCTGATATGACAAAATGGAACAGTTAGGGATTCTCTCGGCTGGGTCATATAAATCTCCTAAAGATGAACGTCCTCCCTAGACTACTCTACCTATTCCAGACCATCCCCATTTTTCTCCCGAAGGAATTCTTTATCTCCATCAGAAAGATTTAATTTAATTTAATTAATTTGGGCCTTCAAATCACCTAGAATTGCCAGAAGTACCATCTCCAAACCTAAACAGTTGGGAGGCCTAGCAGTTGCTCATTTTCTCAACTGGCATCACTCTTCCACCACTAAGCTCTGGGTTGCCATAGAGAGCGCTTTGAGCCCACTAACTCTCACATCTCTTCTGTGGCGCCATAACGTTACTCGAGTAGCGCTGATTCTGATCTCGCTTACGTTGTTCAACAAGTTCTCATATACCACACCGTTTCACAACTTTTTACCAATGATGGCCCATTGACTCCTGTCTCGAGCAACCCAGACTTTTCTGCAGCTCTACACTTGCCTTTTTTCACTCGCCTTACTGACCACACACATCTCAAGTTCCGTACATTCCTGTCCCCCTCCTCTCTAGTTCCCTACATTGATCTAGTCCCACTGGAACATAGGGACCAGATAACTCAATGGCAATACCTTCAGCTGCATTACATTTACTCCTCTTTAAAGAACGCCAATAACCTTCACAGACCTCTTCTCCCCTTTGAACGTCTTTGTGTTTACTCCTCTATGCCACTACACCTCATCTCCCTCATCTATACCCTCTTTACCGTCTTTTGTGGCGGGCTTGGAGAGGGAAATTGGGTCTACCCTTCCATCTGACATGTGGCTCTCTTCCTTTTACTCTTGACATAAGTTTCCTGTAAGGCTCAGGAAACTAATTACAAGATTCTCTCTTCTGCCGTCTTTGCTCAATGTTGGCGATGCTCTGCAGAGTGGATCCAGCCCCCCTTCTCCTCTCCATCTTTCCTCGTAAAATCTAAAAACATATACAGTGGGGAAAAAAAGTATTTAGTCAGCCACCAATTTTGCAAGTTCTCCAACTTAAAAAGATGATGGAGGCCTGTAATTGACATCATAGGTAGACCTCAACTATGAGAGACAAAATAAGAAAACAAATCCAGAAAATCACATTGTCTGATTTTTTAAGAATTTATTTGCAAATTATGGTGGAAAATAAGTCACCTACAAACAAGCAAGATTTCTGGCTCTCACAGACCTGTAACTTCTTCTTTAAGAAGCTCCTCTGTCCTCCACTCATTACCTGTAGTAATGGCATCTGTTTGAAATTGTTATCAGTATAAAAGACACCTATCCACAACTTCAAACAGTCACACTCCAAACTCCACTATGGTGAAGACCAAAGAGCTGTGGAAGGACACCAGAAACAAAATTGTAGACCCACACCAGGCTGGGAAGACTGAATATGCAAGAGGCAAGCAGCTTGGTGTGAAGAAATCAACTGTGGGAGCAATAATTAGAAAATGGAAGACATACAAGACCACTGATAATCTCACTCGATCAGGAGCTTCACACAAGATCTCACCCCGTGGGGTCAAAATGATCACAAGAACGATGAGCAAAAATCCCAGAACCACTCGTGGGGACCTAGTGAATGACCTACAGAAAGCTGGGAGTAACGTAACAAAGGCTACCGTCAGGAACACACTATGCCTCCAGGAACTCAGATCCTGCAGTGCCAGATGTGTTCCCCTGCTTAAGCCAGTATATATCCGGGCCCGTCTGAAGTTTGCTAGAGAGCATTTGGATGTTCCAGAAGAGTATTGAATTGAGAGAATGTCATATGGTCAGATGAAACCAAGTAGCCTCGAAGTAATCTCTGCAAAGGGACCAGGATGACTGATCCGTGTACATGAAAGAATGAATGGGGCCATGTATCGTGAGATTTTGAGTGCAAACCTCTTGCAAGGGCATTGAAGATGAAACGTGGCTGGGTCTTTCAGCATGACAATGATCCCAAGCACACCGCCAGGGCAACGAAGGAGTGGCTTCGTAAGAAGCATTTCAAGGTCCTGGAGTGGCCTAGCCAGTCTCCAGATCTCAACCCCATAGAAAACCTTTGGAGGGAGTTGAAAGTCCGTGTTGCCCAGCGACAGCCCCAAAACATCACTGATCTACAGGAGATCTGCATGGAGGAATGGGCCAAAATACCAGCAACAGTGTGTGCCAACCTTGTGAAGACTTACAGAAAACGTTTGACCTCTGTCATTGCCAACAAAGGATATATAACAAAGTATCAAGATGAACTTTTGTTATTGACCAAATACTTATTTTCCACCATAATTTGCAAATAAATTCTATAAAAATCAGACAATGTGATTTTCTGGATTGGTTTTCTCATTTTGTCTCTCATAGCTGAGGTCTACCTATGATGTCAATTACAGGCCTCTCTCATCTTTTTAAGTGGGAGAACTTGCAGAATTGGTGGCTGACTAAATACTTTTTTTCCCCACTGTACATAGACTAGTTGGCTATTGATTGTTGATTGCACCTAGGTCTGTTATTCCCTGCCTCTGGAAATCTAACCCCCCCCCCCAACACGGGTGGACTTGTTTCAAAAGATCCTGCATATTCGGCAAATGGAAGAATTACAGCACTACATCAAGACGACAGTGCTCACCAGAAAGTCTGGTTGCTCTGGAACACCTTTTATTACCACTTTCCACTCCTCATCCTTTTCTTCCTCTCCAGAAGTCGCCTTTCGGACCCTGTAGGGGCTCTGCATACTTGAGACCTCTTTTTCTCTTGGCCTCTTACACTTGAATGTGTTACTAGTATGCTGCATATTGCCCTACTTTCCTCCATTCCCCCTGTGATGAACCGACCCTCAGTTTTATATCTTTCTTGGAAGTGTGTTTTACTTGCTTAGGTCAGTCCTTCCCCCACTTGGAATGCGGTGCTTTAGTTGAGTCCTCATTGCTGGACGATACGCTTCACTGGTTTTATGTGTGTTCATTGGAGATGGCTTGCTATAGCCAGGCACTTTTATTATCCCTGGCCAGATGGGATGGGGGATAGCAAGCCTTAACTTCACCCTTCTCTCCGAGGGTTCTGCAAAGGTGGGAGAAGGGGGACTGCCTGGGTGCAAGGGGTGGGTGGAGCACTAGCCATATGCTGTGGGCAGACCTGGATTCTGGAGTCATTCAGCAAAGAGGCAGTAAGGAGCTCTGATCTGGGAGAAGATGAGAGGGCCTGCTCTACTGAGAAATGCTTTGAGGGCCTAGTTCTGGACAGCATGTAGAAGGATTGTTTTATGCAACTTGCTTAAGCTTGCGCCCTAGGCCCAAAACTCTGCTGTGGCCTAGAGAAACGGACTACGAGTCTATTGTGCTGAGCATGGAAGAGAGACAGCTAGGACAAAGCTGTGTGCTCAGGTATCTTTTCTAAACTTTTATTTCCCCTTTATTTTGTTTTGTATTGTATCATCTCTCCTTTGCTTGTATGTTTATGCTTGATCATATTAATATTGTATATTTCTGTATATGCTATTAATCCATACCGACCCACTTGGGTTATTAAACATATAAAATTTATATCGCTCGCTTCGTTTTTATCCTATGACCCGGTCTACTCACGGTGTGTGAGTGGGAGGTTAAGAAAGAAGTTTGATCGCAGGCGTGCCAGGCGGCTGGGCGAGGCGATATTCTTCACAGTGGTGGCAGCATTGTGGGATATTAGGGTAACAGTGTGTGGGTGTGGTATCACGCAGACACTGGGGATTGCGGCAATCCTATGGAACGAGCGCGGTATGAGATCAAGCTTAAAATACGGTGAAAGTTTGGTACAGTACTGTTCCCTCCCTTCTTCTTTTTTTCTGTCCTATCTTTTATTTGGCAACGGCTTCCAGTGGATGGCTGGTGGGACCAGAAGCATAACCAAACGTCTGCAGGACTTGGTTGCTGCTGAACTCCAGGAGATGGCAGATATGGAAGCTACCATAGCCATGCAGGAGGCGGAGCAAAGTCCTGAGAGGCTGGCACCAGAAAACATCACCATGCCAGATGGTTCCGCAGGTGCCCGGACCCCAGAGGTAACTGTGCCTGGAGGGACCAGTAACCCCAGTTCTGTGGGGGTAACGGACTTATACTTGCAAATGGCCTTACAGCAGATAGACGCCAGTGACTATAGCGCCCGTCTGCAGGTGATTCACCAGTACCAAGAAGCTGCAGAGCGCCGGGCGGAGAGAGAGGCCGCTGCTGCAGAGCGTCAGGCGGAGAGAGAAGCTGCAGAGCGCTGGGCGGAGAGAGAGGCCGCTGCTGCAGAGCGTCGGGCGGAGTTGGAGCATCAGCTTGAGCTAAAAAAGCTGGAACTTTGCCAGCAGGCGCAACCTTCCCCTGCACCAACTCCAGGAGCCCGAGCACTAAAGATCCGATCTGAGGACTTTCCAATCTTGGAAGATAACGGGGACTTGGACTCGTTTTTGCGGGGATTTGAGCGGGTGTGTAAGCAGCATCATATTCCCCAGGCAGAATGGGCCCGTTACCTGTCTCCCCGGCTGAAGGGAAAAGGCCTGGATGTTTCCACGAGCTTACCAGTGGACGCGGACTATGAGACCATCAAAGCGGCGCTGATCCGGGAGATACCGGCTCACGCCAGAGGTGTACCGCAAAAAGTTCCGGAATATCCAGCGGGGTCCCACAGAGAGCTATGCGGATGTTCTGCACCACTTACAGGTTACATTCTGGCAGTGGATCAAAGGACTTACTGTCACCACGTTTGAGGGAATTGGGGATCTTATGATAAAGGAACAATTTCTCCAGGTGTGCCATCTGGAGGTCCGCCAGTTCGTGTGTGATTGGAAACCCAAAACAGCAGACAAGGCTGCAGAGATTGCTGACGACTATGTGTCCACCAGGGAGCAAGGGATCAAGAGAGGAGCCACACTGCAGAGACCCCCAAGCGGGAAGGAGGGGCAAAGCTGGAGTTCACCACAGCCTGCGGTCTCCAAGTGGGGTAAGACAAACTCTGTCCCGGGTGCCTCCTCTACTTCCCCTGTCCCAAGAACTCTGGGCACCCCAGGGACCCCCTCTAAATCCCAAGGAGAGGTCCGGCGATGTCGTGCCTGTAACCAGCCAGGACATTTCAAGGCAGAACGCCCCAACCGCTCTAAGAACCCCCCTGTTTCCCCAGCCACGGCAGCTGGCCCATCTGTATACTTGGTGGGGAGGGAGGGGTTGCAATCCGATGCCAACAGTCAACAGGTCATTGTGGGGGGTAAAGTGGTCATGGGATTTCGGGACACTGGGGCGCAGATTACTCTGGTGCAACCTGACTTGGTCCCTGCGGACAGTATTATCCCTGGAAAAACTCTGACCCTGAAGGGTATTGGACAAGAACGCGTAACTGTGCCCATGGCTTGCGTCCATTTGGACTGGGGTGCGGGAAAAGGGATGCGTGATGTGGGGCTAGTGTCTGATCTGCCTGCCAATGTACTATTGGGAAGAGATTTGGGGCCCTTAGTGTCCCAATATGGGGTGGGAGCAGCCCCACCTCGCTGTGACAAAATGTCTGTACTGAAGGATGATTTTAATGAGGTGTTGAAGCCTGTCACACAGGCAGAGGGAGGGGTTAGCCTTTTGTCTCTCCTTGCTGTGTGTCCAGCTAAAGTAATCAGTGGGCATGTGAATGAGACATTGTGGAATGCTGAACTGGCTGTAGCCCCGCCCACATCTTCGGGTGATGATAGCCCCCTCAGTGTGACCCTGGCTCAGCCATTCACCCATGCAGTTCACTGTGAATCAATGAATGAATGCAATGTCAATGTAATTGCTAATTCTTGCCTTGCAGGTTTACAGGGTAGCTCTTCTGAGATGCTGGGGGCAACCCCAACTGAGGACAATGTGCCAGGTGGTCAGGTGGGTCACGGGGATCTCAGGGCCGATCCGGATGAGGAACGGACTGCTGGTGTTGCAGTGGTAACCCGCAGCCAGAGTGCTAGAGGGGTGGAAGGCGCTCCGACCCCTGAGCCGTTCCCTCTGTCACCCGGAGATGGCACTGAGGCCGCCGTGACTAACCTCCCCACACTGGAGCCGGAGGAGCCCGGCGGGTATGTGACATGCACATCTCTTCTGTCTGGTTCCAGTCAGGAGTTCAGGGACGCTGTCCAAGCTGACCGCAGTCTGGACGCATTGAAGGAGCGTGCTGATCAACCTCCCTTGGAGTCGGACAAGGACCGCGTGTACTGGGAGCAAGGGAGGTTGTACCGGGAAACGATCCCCACAAAGGGAAAAGAAAGTCGGCTCAGGGAGAAACATTTGGTGGTACCCCAACCCTACCGGGTGGAGTTGTTGCGGATTGCTCATGATATTCCACTGGCAGGCCACCTGGGGATCGCCAAGACCAAGGCTCGCTTCAGCCACTTATTCTACTGGCCTAAGATGGGGACAGATGTAGCTAAATACTGCCGTTCATGTGACACTTGTCAGAGGATGGGCAAGGAGGGGCAAGGCTCCAAAGCACCAATGATCCCTATGCCCATCATAACCGAACCTTTCCAGCGGGTTGCTGTGGATCTCATTGGACCCCTGTCCATTCCCAGCCACACCGGGAAACGTTTCATATTAACGGTAGTAGACTACGCTACTAGGTACCCGGAAGCTGTCGCTCTGTCTTCCACCCGGGTTGATGTAGTGGCCAAAGCTCTGGTAGGCATCTTCTCCCGTGTTGGATTTCCCAGAGAGATGCTCACAGACCAAGGTACCCAGTTCATGTCTGCCTTGATGCAAGGCCTGTGTAAGGTAACAGAGGTGCAACATCTGGTGTCCAGCCCGTATCACCCACAGACCAATGGCCTGTGTGAACGGTTCAATGGCACCCTGGAGCAGATGCTCAGGATGTTAGTCGAGTCCCACGGGCGCGACTGGGAGCCTTATCTCCCGCACCTGCTGTTCGCTTACCGGGAGGTGCCGCAAGCCTCAACGGGGTTCTTCCCCTTTGAGCTCTTGTACGGGAGACATGTACGTGGGCCCCTAACTCTTGTGAAAGAGTCCTGGGAAGGAGAAACAGCCATCCAAGGTGTGCCAGTCGTGCCCATGGCCCAAGTGCAGACAGCATGGGGTGCTGGAGGTGGGACCCAAGAAGGGGGTGTGTCAAATGTATTACCTGTCAATGTATTGTGGAGGGATGGTTTGGGGAAGCATAATCTCAGTCATTTGCCCAAGGTATCACCATCACCCACCCAAGTACAGGAGGAACAGGGTGTAGGCCCAAAGGGGCAAGGCGTCTGGGAGGGAGGACAGGGTCCAAACATACCTGTGCCAGAACCAGAGGTGCCCCTAGGTTTGGAAGCAAAGGGGGAGGTGCAGAATCCCCTAGAACTCTCCCAACTAGTGGCTAGTGTGGGAGAGACCCTGAGAGACTGCCGGGAAGGGGTCTCTAAACTGGTATCACAAGGGCCTGGGGTTGCGAGTGTGGATCTGCGGGATGCCAGCACTCAGCACGAGGTCCCAGTGCAGGCCGGGGGTAGCCAGGTGGGCGGAGACTGCCGGGATGGGGTCTCAGCACCGGTACCACAAGGGCCTGGGGTTGTGAGTGTGGGTCTGAGGGACGCCAGCACTCGGGGGAGGGACCCAGAGAAAGCAGGAGGTAGCCAGGTCTACTTAATTCAGAGCCTGAACCTTAGAAGAGTCTCCATTCAGACAGGAGAGGAAGAGGGTATCAGTACGCCAGGAATATGGTCAGGGACCAGCGCAGGTCCCGGCGGGGTGAGGCCGCCAAGGTGTCCGCGTAAGGCGATCTTAGGATCGTCCTTCCTCCCGAACGCTCTAAAAGGGGGAGGTGTGATGAACCGACCCTCAGTTTTATATCTTTCTTGGAAGTGTGTTTTACTTGCTTAGGTCAGTCCTTCCCCCACTTGGAATGCGGTGCTTTAGTTGAGTCCACATTGCTGGACGATACACTTCACTGGTTTTATGTGTGTTCATTGGAGATGGCTTGCTATAGCCAGACACTTTTATTATCCCTGGCCAGATGGGATGGGGGATAGCAAGCCTTAACTTCACCCTTCTCTCCGAGGGTTCTGCAAAGGTGGGAGAAGGGGGGCTGCCTGGGTGCAAGGGGTGGGTGGAGCACTAGCCATATGCTGTGGGCAGACCTGGATTCTGGGGTCATTCAGCAAAGAGGCAGTAAGGAGCTCTGATCTGGGAGAAGATGAGAGGGCCTGCCCTACTGAGGAATGCTTTGAGGGCCTAGTTCTGGACAGCATGTAGAAGGATTGTTTTATGCAACTTGCTTAAGCTTGCGCCCTAGGCCCAAAACTCTGCTGTGGCCTAGAGAAACGGACTACGAGTCTATTGTGCTGAGCATGGAAGAGAGACAGCTAGGACAAAGCTGTGTGCTCAGGTATCTTTTCTAAACTTTTATTTCCCTTTTATTTTGTTTTGTATTGTATCATCTCTCCTTTGCTTGTATGTTTATGCTTGATCATATTAATATTGTATATTTCTGTATATGCTATTAATCCATACCGACCCACTTGGGTTATTAAACATATAAAATTTATATCGCTCGCTTCGTTTTTATCCTATGACCCGGTCTACTCACGGTGTGTGAGTGGGAGGTTAAGAAAGAAGTTTGATCGCAGGCGTGCCAGGCGGCTGGGCGAGGCGATATTCTTCACACCCCCTTTTTTTCTTTATCTATGATTTTATTCTTTTTTCCTTTCTCCCACGGTTGCTAGTTATTGTATTGACTGTTACTTTTTGTTACTTGTTTCTTTGTGGTTTTCTTGTTATTCTTGATAAAACCTTTTTTTGGAAAAAAAGTAGAGGTGACTTCTCGTCATGGAACATCTCTTGTCCTCCATTAGGGTGAACCCAGATATCAGGAGCATTACAATTGGAAGCTCTGAATATAAATAATCTACTTTTGCAGGCAACCTCCTCTTATACATTACTCAACTCCACATCTTCCTTCCCTCCTTGATGGCAGAGCTTGATCACTTTGGCTCTTTGTCGAATTTTAAGGTCAACGCAACGAAGTTAGGCATTGAATGTCTCTCTTTTTCCTGAGGAACATGCTCACTTCCAGATCACTAACTCTTTCCAATGGCCCTCCTCCGGGATGTGCTATTTGGGGGTAAATATTTACAGCGACTTGACTTGTCTGTATGACCTTAATTTGTGCCTACTACTCTCCCAGATAATCAGGGATCTAGAGTCATGGAGGTCGGGGGGACTCATTCGTGGTTCAGGAAATGAATTTCCTACCGTGATTGTTATACCTAACCCTATCCCTAACCCTTTTTAAAGTATTCCTCTATCCACAAAGCAGTCATCAGGTTCATATATTTGCAAGCTCACAGCCTCTCCCACTGCAAGTGGTTAAGTCCTAAAGTAAACTAAGATGACCTTATTGCCTATTCATGTATAATAGAACTACCTTAAATGTTTCTGCTAATAGATTAATAGCCCATCAGAGGTATAAACTATGGCTATGCTTAGTCGGGCATATTGTCAGTCCTAGGTCAAAGTATATAAAGCTTAAGGGCTATCCCCTCCATGACATCACCAGGGGAGCATCCAATCCAGAAGTGCCCCGTTGCAGTGATGCTCGGGACGGGCCACACGGAGCCTGGTCCAGTATGACACATACACGCGTCTCTTGTCTCAATGTAAGTAAAGAGAGTATGAATCGACTTTTTCTCTTCACAGAGGGCTTTCAAAAGAGGATCAAGACATCAATGTGTATATATCACAGTCAGCAGCTCACGCCCCAAAATAAATAAATATCCGGCACCAATATTATTTGTCCCATATCAACAATATGCATTATACTACACCCAGGCGGCATCTACCTAAAACAGAGTTCTCCGCATAATAACATGATGGTGACCAAAATGAATTATTGTTATATATATTTTTTTAAACTAATTTTTCTTTAAGTTTTTACAATTTACTGTATATAACAAAACAAGAAACGGGAATGAAATAATAAGACATAGGCGTAACGCCACAACAGGTGGCCGGTACACCCAACTTATATAAATGCAACACAGAGAATTGTCAAAAGGCAACACAAAAAGTACAGGGGGGGGATGTAGTGAGGTCAGAGACCTTGTAAAATACAATACGCGTCCCAAGATGACCACACAGCATCAAAAGCTTCCACTTTTAGCAGCAGTACATAAATATAAGAATAATTTGGAGGTCTTCTTACCCAGGTGTTTGGGAGGCAAGATTAAGAAAGTAGGTAACGGGATCTAGGGGGACACCCTGCATAAAAAGGCCATCCATAACAGATATGACCACCATCCAGAAGGGGACAGTCTGTGGACAGTCCCAGAAAATGTGGCGTAGCGTACCCATCCCCGCAACGCCAGCATAGGGAAGGAATGCCAGGATTAACCCTGCTGTTCTGTTCGGTCAAAAATGACCGAATTTGAAATTTGATATTTTTTAAAATATTCATTATGCGGTTCTGAAACTTGTGGTTCATTGACTTTTCCTCATTTGAGGGATTCTTACTAATAGCAGTTTTTATTTATTTATTTTTGTTTACTTTTTGCTCCATGTCTTTTTTTTTACACTTGTACTGTTTGGTCAAAAATGACCAATAGCCTTTTATACTAATCTCCAGCCATTTTTAAAAAAAATAAAGGAGTTATAATCTCATTTTGGTCTATATAGTTCATCTACTACTATTTATCAATTTATCTAGGTCCTTTTGGTCCATGCAGAGTTACACATACATACATTTTCAAATTATGATACTGTAGATGGATTCCTTTCCAGTATAATTATGTGCTGTTCTTATAGAAATGGTTCAATTCAGTTGTCAACCTTTCACATGGTAAATGTGAATTATTTGTCTTAGCTGGAGGAGGTGTGATGGTGTGGGGGTGCTTTGCTGGTGACACTGTTGGGGATTTATTCAAAAATTGAAGGAATACTGAACCAGCATGGTTACCACAGCATCTTGCAGCGGCATGCCTTTCCATCCGGTTTGCATTTAGTTGGACCATCATTTATTTTTCAATAGGACAATGACCCCAAACACACCTCCAGATTGTGTAAGGGCTATTTGAGCAAGAAGGAGAGTGATGGGGTGCTACGCCAGATGACCTGGCCTCCACAGTCACCAGACCTGAACCCAATCGAAATGGTTTGGGGTGAGCTGGACCGCAGAGTGAAGGCAAAAGGGCCAACAAGTGCTAAGCATCTCTGGGAACTCCTTCAAGACTGTTGGAAGACCATTTCAGGTGACTAGCTCTTGAAGCTCATCAAGAGAATGCCAAGAGTGTGCAAAGCAGTAATCAAAGCAAAAGGTGGCTACTTTGAAGAACCTAGAATATAAGACATATTTTCAGTTGTTTCACACTTTTTTGTTAAGTATATAATTCCACATGTGTTAATTCATAGTTTTGATGCCTTCAGTGTGAATCTACAATTTTCATAGTAATGAAAATACAGAAAACTCTTGGAATGAGAAGGTGTGTCCAAACTTTTGGTCTGTACTGTATATAACAAAACAAGAAACGGGAATGAAATAATAAGACATAGGCGTAACGCCACAACAGGTGGCCGGTACACCCAACTTATATAAATGCAACACAGAGAATTGTCAAAAGGCAACACAAAAAGTACAGGGGGGGGGGGTGTAGTGAGGTCAGAAACCTTGTAAAATACAATACGCGTCCCAAGATGACCACACAGCATCAAAAGCTTCCACTTTTAGCAGCAGTACATAAATATAAAAACAATTTGGAGATCTTCTTACCCAGGTGTTTGGGAGGCAAGATTAAGAAAGTAGGTAACGGGATCTAGGGGGACACCCTGCATAAAAAGGCCATCCATAACGGATATGACCACCATCCAGAAGGGGACAGTCTGTGGACAGTCCCAGAAAATGTGGCATAGCGTACTCATCCCCGCAACGCCAGCATAGGGAAGGAATGCCAGGATTAAGGGAATGAAGAAACACGGGGTGTGGTACCAATGCATAAGTAGTTTATACTGGGTTTCCCTAAAAGTTACATGTCGAGAACTTGGCCGCACGGAACTAAATAATCTGCCATTGGCCGGGCCAGATCTGCCTATTCAGAGCCTCAGTCCATTTATCCATATACCTATGAGAGAGGGGGGCTCGCCACTCCGGAGAGGAGAGGAGCCTATAGATACCCAATAGCAGGCCACTCGTAGAGGTACCACCTTGGCACACTCAAAAGTAGGGATCGAGACCTTCAGGGATTCAAACTGAGAAGACACAAAATGAACTATTTGCTGGTAGTGGAACCACTCAGAAGGCGAGCGTACCACAGATGTGAAATAGTCAAAAGGCCTGAGCTCCAAGGTCGTCAGGACTACTAGCAATGAGCTGGGCTAGCGGACCCAAAAATATGTGCCTTCAGCGCCTTAAGGAAATAATCCCATTGGTCACATGTAAATAAAACAAGTCCCTTTATTGATGAGTATGATGCGTTTCGGGGTCCAACACCCCTTTTTCAAGTGCTAAATAAACTAAAAAAAAACATACACATACCAAAATAGTAAAAATTATTAGATAAAAAAATTAGGCTATCTTAAACCAGTAAAAACAGTACATACATGACCTACTAAAAAATAAGAACAATATACTGTATCAATTAGTTAAAAAACCATGCCTTCAAAGTATCATATAATCATAATACAATATAACATCACAAACAAGACTTAATGTAAAATAACATAACAAGTCATAGCACAAAAAAATGTAATAAAGATCGATACATGGATATATAGATATTAAATAAACAAATAGATATATATATAAAAAAACAAAAAAAAACACACATCTAACTCACCGGTGTTGTAAGTATACCCAGTAAAATACTAGCTGTATTTCCGTTTGAATAACCAACTGTGAGAAAGAAAAACTAATTTGTCAATTGAATATGTTATTAAAGGAAAAAATGTTCAAAAGTAGAGGGAATAAAAGGGAAACAGATGCTTACCAATCCTCAAGATTGTTCTGAGGGACCAGAAATGAAATAGGTGACCGGGAGGGCTCTAAATGGGGAAAAGCGCGTGCTTTCGGAGATATACAGAGGTGGGGCAACCCCCTCCTGTGTGTAGGGGGAGGGAGCGGTTGACTCAAACTTCTACTGCGCATGTCCGTGAGAATGGTATTCGCGCATGCGCATTGAACACTGCTAAGTGCGGTGCTCTGTATTTAGGAATATACTAAGAATAAAAACTAAAACATTAATATAAATAAATAAAATATTTATTATATAATAAAATTAATATAACTAGAAGCGCTGTATAAAGAGAAAACCTTGATAAATGCTAATGTTAATAGAGGCACTAAAGGGGAGGACCAAAAGCGGTCAAATCAAGCTCCTACTGAGCATGTCCGTGAATAAAATAATCGTGCATGCGCATAATACACTGCTAGTGTGGCGCTCTATACTGAAATTATATAAAAAATGTAAGCTGAAGTAGTAACTACTACTGCGCATGCCCGTGAATAAAATAATCGCGCATGCGCATTAGACATCGCTAGTGTGGCGCTCTATGTTGAAATTATATAAATGTTAATGGAAACAATTTATATTAAAAGTATATGGAAAAATTAAACTATGACTAATGTGAAATGGGGGTGCTTAAAGGAAAATCAAAAACTTCAGTGGATAATCACTATTAAGTATTGCAATAAGAGAATATAAAAAAACCAAAAAAAAAAAAAAACATCCACTACTAGAATATCCATATAAGGATCATATGCATGGACTAATGGAATTCATATCTACAAAACCTAAAATATCACTAGATGAAAATATGGTGAAACCATACATAAATAAATAAATCAATCAGGCTATGTCTAACCAAACAAGGGGAAGAGGTTTAACTACAAATATTCATGATAAGATCATATTATTATTTAGTTACATCTTCAATAGATTCATTAAGACCGGCTGGTATAAGGATATTCACTTTAAAAATCCAGTACATCTCACGTTTTTTGAGGACGTTAAGACGATTTGATGTTCCCAGTAGAATGTGATCTATTGGCGTTACTGTAAAACCCATAAAACTGCATTTATGGTAGCTGAAGGCATGTCTCAACACACTATGTTTGTTATAGCCATTCGTGATGTTAGAGCGGTGCTTATTTAAACGCTCCCTGAGGGACATGTGTCTAACGCGCATGCGCGATTATTTTATTCATAGACATGCGCAGTAGGATCTTGAGTTGACCACTTTTGCTCCTTCCCTTTAGTGCCTCTATTAATATTAGCATTTATCAAGGTTTTCTCTTTATACAGCGCTTCTCTTTATGCAGCGCTTCTATTTATATTAATCCCTGTTTTAGTTTTTATTCTTAGTATATTCCTAAATACTGAGCGCCGCACTTAGAGGTGTTCAATGCGCATGCGCGAATACCATTCTCACGGACATGCGCAGTAGAAGTTTGAGTCAACCGTTACCCTCCTACACACAGGAGGGGATTGCCCCGCCTCTGTATATCTCCGAAAGCGTGCGCTTTTCCCCATTTAAAGCCCTCCCGGGCACCTATTTCATTTCTGGTCCCGCAGAACAATCTTGAGGATTGGTAAGCATCTATTTCCCTTTTATTCCCTCTACTTTTTGAGTATTCTTTCCTTTAATAACATATTCAATTGACAAATTTGTTTTTCTTTCTCACAGTTGGTTATTCAAACGGAAATCTAGCTAGTATTTCGTCTACTGGGTATACTTACAAAACCGGTGAGTTAGATGTGTTTTTTTTGTTTTTTTTTATACATATCTATTTGTTTATTTATTTAATATCTATATATCCATGTATTGATCTTTATTACATTTTTTGTGCTATGACTTATGTTATTTTACATTAAGTCTTGTTTGTGATGTTATATTGTATTATGATAATTATATGATACTTTGAAGGCATGGTTTTTTAGCTAATTGATACAGTATATTGTTCTTATTTTTTAGTAGGTCATGTATGTTCTGTTTTTACTGGTTTAAGATAGCCTTTTTATCTAATAATTTTTACTATTTTGGTATGTTTTTTTGTAGTTTATTTAGCACTTGAAAAAGGGGTGTTGGACCCCGAAATGCGTCGTGCTCATCCATAAAGGGACTTGCTTTATTTACATGTGACCAATGGGATTATTTCCTTAAGGCGCTGAAGGCACATATTTTTGGGCCCGCTAGCCCAGCTCATTGCTAGTCATTTTTGACGTCTGGTTTCTCCAATGACGTTGAGCCATTCTGCAGCCACTCTCACCTGATCCTTTGCATACACTGGGGTTAATCCCAACACAATAAGGTGAGAGACCAAATTGGTCATTTTCCTTCTCCATATTTGACCTTGATATCCATAGGTCCGTTTTATTCTCTGCCGCTTGGTGTTTGTATTTTTTGTCAGGTCTACTAGATCAGCAATGTGAAAGAGGCCCAGCTTACTCCAGGGCTGTACCATAGCAGCCAAGAGTCCCCCCGGGAGAAGCAGATTGTACAGGAAAAAAACTATAGAGGAATGCGATGACGCCAGGTGGAAAAGCTTGGAGCAGGTTATCCAAATAGCTCTCGTGAAGCGGATGGGTCCAAGCAGAGGGGTGGAAGGGGGCGGAACCATAAGAATGCATTAGGGTGGATCGGAGCTAGCCAAGGCTTTTCAATCTTGACCAACTTCGTGTAAGGCTATGGCGCATCCCAGAACGGAATACAGCATAAGTGGGACGCCCAATAGTAATGCAAAACACGTGGGACCACCAACCCCCCTCATTCCTGCCCGATAACATCACTGAACGAGGGATGCTCTGGCGCTTACCATTCTAGATGAACTGGAATATATCGATTTTTGAAGGGAGCGGAGTTCCGACCGGGGCACTGCAACTGGGAGAGTTTCAAAGAAATAGAGAAGCTTCGGAAGGAGAGTCGTTTTAACCGCCGTGATGCGTCCTATGAGGGATATATGGAGAGGGCGCCACTTGTCTAGATGAGAGTGGAGTTCATTAAACAGGTGAGGATAATTGACCGAGTAGAGGGAGGAATAAGAGGGAGACAGTTGAATACCCAAGTAACGGAGGGAGCGCTCCCTCCACTGGAAGTCAAAGTTAGACCAGAGCAACTGTAGGGTAGAGTAAGGGATGTTAAGGGGTAATGTCTTGGTGGAATTAATTTTATAACCTGAGAGATCACCATAATTCTTCAGCACCCAGAGAAGGTTAGGGAGGGAAGTGTCCTAACCGCCATAAGAAAAGCTCCAGAGAACCCGAACTTTTCAAGCCAGATTGGAAAGTTTTGTAGTATAGGTAAGTGAACCCATTTGGGGCCCAGAGCCTTGCTATTCGGTAAACCCTTAAGGATTGCAGTAAGCTCCTCTTCTGTGATTCGGGGCATTCAGATTAGCAAGTGCAGAGGGTGGAAGCTTGGGAAGAAGGCAAGAGTCAAGGTGAGAGCATAAGTCTGTGTCCCGAGACGCAGGGTCGGTGCCCGAAGGAGGGGGTAGATGATATAGTTTTGTGTAACAGTCCTTAAATAGGGACGCTATAATATTAGGATGATGGTGGACAGTGGCGTAAGGGTTACAGATTGCGTGCAGTGTGGAAGAGGCCTGGTGATTACGCAGTGTCTTAGCAAGCAGAGTGTGAGCTTTGTTGCTTCTCTCGTAGTACCGCTGGTGGCTGTATAGGAAGAGACGCTGGGTAGTCTAAGTAGCAAGATCACAAAGATCTGCCCTTGCCGCTACTAGTTGGCGGAGAAGGGTGACTGAAGGGGCCTGAGCAAGATGATCCAACAAGGATCGGATCCAGACTACCAAAGCAGCCTCTCTGGCCTTTCTATCTTTCTTAAGTTGGGTAGCCAGGGCAATACAGTGTCCCCTCATGACAGTCTTATGGGCTTCCCAGAGGCAGGAATCAGAAGAGACAGAGTTCACATTATTACTGAAATATTCGTTCGAAGGGTATTACATGAGGTCAGGGAATGGAGGAGGGACTCGTTCAGCCGCCAGTGGCAGTGTTTAGTTGGGATAGAAGTCGGGGACAGTGTGAGCGATACAGGGGCGTGGTCTGACCAAGAGATGGGGCCTGCGTCTTGTCGGGGTGGGTATAAAAGGTATAAGTTCGTGCAGTAGGATTGTTGACGCGCCAGAGGTCATAAAGGGCGGCATATCTAATTAGATGGCAGAATTCCCTGGCTAGGTGATGCTGGGGGGCACATGAGGTCCTCCCAGATAGAGACAATTTGTCTAGGTGTTCAGAGAGGACCATGTTAAAGTCACCACCCAAGAGCAGTGCTGAGCCAGAGAAGGCCTGCAGGCACCACAGTACCTTCTTAAAGGGAATCCATCATTAAAAAGAACACTTTTAAGTTAGTGGCACATTGGAATGGCCTTTAAAAAGGCCATTCTTCTCCTACCTTTCATTGTTGTCTTCTCCCAGCCGTTTCTGTAAAAATCTGTTTCTTCAATTATGGAAATGATCCTCACGGAGCACCTGGGGCGTTCCTCTGTGGCAGCGAGCACCCATCGCGTCATCGCCCATTAGTCTATTATGATGACTCCCATCTTTGTCTTCTCTATATCTTCTTTCTTCTACTTCCTCTGACGCAGCGCTGGACTGCCGCCATTTTCTGGTCTTTCACAAGAGGCGCAGTATGGACCACTGGAAAATGGCGGCCCGTCATGCGCAGTCGCTGCCATCCAGCGCTGCGTCAGAGGAAGTAGAAGAGAAGACCCAGATGGGAGTCACCACAACAGACTAATGGGCGGTGACAAGCGATGATGCTATGGGTGCTGGCTGCCACGGAGGAACACCCCGGGTGCTCCGTGAGGATCATTTTCATAATTGAAGAAATGGATTTTTACAGAAACGGCTTAGAGAAGGCAACAATGAAAGGTAGGAGAAGAATTGCCTTTTTAAAGGCCATTCCAACATGCCATTAGCTTAAAAGTGTTTTTTTTAATGATAGATTCCCTTTAAGGAAAGTGATTTGGGATGAGTTAGGAGTGTACAGGTTACAGAGGACAATGGGTTGGCCATGCAGGAGCCCCTCCAAGATTATATAGCATCCCTCAGGGTCTAGATGGGAGGCTGAAATAGACATAGGGCAGGAGCAAGAGAGTAGGATAGCCACTCCCCCCCTTCTATGAGTATTATAAGCAGAGTAAGAAGTGGGGAAGTAATGGCGGACAAAATTAAAGGTGCCTGTATGGTCATAGTGGGTTTCCTGAAGGAATGTCACATCCGCCCGGAAGGATGGATTATTGTTATTATTATAGTGTACAGAGAAATAAAAAGGCATACCATATCATATAAGATCCATGATAGGGGGCTGATGGATTCATGAAATTATAATCTTCAAAGTCCCTCCTTATCTCCATGTATGTGATCAGGTTTATCATACTGAATGTAAATACATATACAGGTATGTAAATGACCATACAGAGGACAAGATAGATGTATTGTGAGGACCATATAGAGGTTTATAGATCTAACTATCTCAGGGTGTTACATGCACAATATTTCACTATGAAGGACCTCAGTAGATATAGACATTGCCTTTTTCATGAAAGATTATTTATTATGATTACTAGAAATCTAATATAAATGCAGTAAATGTATATTACAAATGTTTGGAGAGACAAGGTGCATGCTCTCAGAACAGAGGGTCAGCTTGCAATAAACTTACTGTTAGGTAGGAGTTTATAAACAGAAATGAGGCTAGCACATCTAAGTTGGAGTCTCCATTGCAGAGTCCGCCGAAAATTTTTCCTCTGCCGCTTTAAGTTTAAAAATTATGGACACCCGATGAACCGCATTATAGTCAATGGGGTCCGCCAGGCTCTGTGTGTAACCACTATTTTAACAGTCTGTCTGTCTCTCTCTGTCTGAGGCTGTGGCTGCTGGAGTATGGGCTCTGATGAGTCAGTGTACGGGGGTGTGGTGTACAGGGTGTATATGTGGGCAGCATGCACTTGAATGGTGCACACGACCCTTTGTTTGATGACATGAAGCAAACAGAGCCCAAGTCTTTCCAAATACAGGTTTCTGCAACTGCACGCTATAGCGTGCACCTCCAGACTTTGTGTCTAGGCAGGGAAGTGGAGAGACAGAAGCCGGAACACAGGAGCTGTACTGAGAACCTGCGCTCCACCTTCTGTCTCTCCCCAAGGTAGCTGAGCGCTGTGTACATTGGCTGCTGTATAGTGAGCACTGATATTGGCTCCTTTCATTCCTCTCCACATCTCTGGCCACCGAGATCAACACAGGGACTGGAGCCTGGAGTTTCTTGCTGCTACACTGAATAATGTGGTGGAGAACTTCCATTCCATTTGGGCCCCATGGGACACATACTGTACTATCCATAGTCTCTGATCTCTTCCCCCTTTACCCCTCCTTCCTTCCCTCTTGTTTCTAGTGTTTGTTTTTTTGTCCCCCCTCCCCCATCTTGTCTGTCTCTGGATCATATGTTTATTGTTGACACTGTTGTATTATTTTGCTGCTTCTGTTCTTCCTATTCCTCTCTTTTTCTTGTTTTAATATTTTTTATTGTTGAAAAATTAATAAAAATTACAGTAAAAAAAAAAAAAAAAAGTAGCCAGAAAATATATGCAGTAGAGGTCATGTTGTGGCATTTCACCACAACACTGCAGCAAAATGCATCAGTTTTGCTATAAAATAACCCAATGTGACCTCTACAAGTGAATGTGCACTAATAGGAGGACAAGGTGTGAGTCTAATGTACGCACTAACAGGAATAGAGTCACCCTGTGACATCACACACTGAAGACATGGCCCCTAGAAACTGGCTAAAAACAGGAAGTGTGAGAGAAAAGATCTGGACAAGGAAATAAACTGTAGAAAAGATATTTTTAAGTGAAAAAGAATTGCGTAGAGTATTGTTTTTACACATAGTGGAATAATAGAATTTTTTTTTTTAATGCAAAAGTTTAGTTGCACATTAAGCCTGGCAGTGGACTGCCTTAGAGAGATAGGGGGAAAAAAAACTATGTTGTGACAACAAGAATCTGACCAAAGACATCATAATGATCATAATATTTATGGATCACCCTGATCTCCAAGCTACTTCCTGCAACCTCCCACCTGTGAGGTAATTTTGTCTTTGATCAGGAAGGCCCTAGCTTGCTAATTACTTATATGACCACTAATGGAATTATCACAGGGAAATTCCTTTTTCCTAGGTCACCTGAGTTGTGAGTTGTGCATTATGATTACTGGGCACATTACAGTGAGCTTCATCACAATGACTATACCAAGTACACAGGAGTCATAGAGAGAGCATAGATATATACAGTGCCTTGCGAAAGTATTCGGCCCCTTTGAACTTTTCAACCTTTTGCCACATTTCAGGCTTCAAACATAAAGATATAAAATTTTAATTTTTTGGTGAAGAATCAACAACAAGTGGGACACAATAGTGAAGTGGAACGAAATTTATTGGTTATTTTAAACTTTTGTAAAAAATAAAAAACTGAAAAGTGGGGCGTGCAATATTATTCGGCCCCTTTACTTACAGTGCAGCAAACTCACTCCAGAAGTTCAGTGAGGATCTCTGAATGATCCACTGTTATCCTAAATGACTGATGACGATAAATATAATCCATCTGTGTGTAATCAAGTCTCCGTATAAATGCACCTGCTCTGTGATAGTCTCAGGGTTGTGTTTAAAGCGCAGAGAGCATCATGAAGACCAAGGAACACACCATGCAGGTCCGTGTTACTTTTGTGGAGAAGTTTAAAGCCGTATTTGGATACAAAAAGATTTCCCAAATTTTAAACATCCCAAGGAGCACTGTGCAAGCGATCATATTGAAATGGAAGGAGTATCAGACCACTGCAAATCTACCAAGACCCGGCCGTCCCTCTAAACTTTCATCTCAAACAAGGAGAAGACTAATCAGAGATGCAGCCAAGAGGCCCATGATCACTCTGAATGAACTGCAGAGATCTACAGCTGAGGTGGGAGAGTCTGTCCATAGGACAACAATCAGTCGTACACTGCACAAATCTGGCCTTTATGGAAGAGTGGCAAGAAGAAAACCATTTCTCAAAGATATCCATAAAAAGTCTCGTTTAAAGTTTGCCACAAGTCACCTGGGAGACACACCAAACATTTGGAAAAAGATGCTCTGGTCAGATGAAACCAAAATCGAACTTTTTGGCCACAATGCAAAACGATATGTTTGGCGTAAAAGCAACACAGCTCATCACCCTTGTCACACCATCCCCACTGTCAAACATGGTGGTGGCAGCATCATGGTTTGGGCCTGCTTTTCTTCATCAGGGACAGGGAAGATGGTTAAAATGGATGGGAAGATGGATGGAGCCAAATACAGAACCATTCTGGAAGAAAACCTGTTGGAGTCTGCAAAATGGCGCCGCTGAAGTGGCTGCCTGTTAGGCAGCTCTGAGACTCTCTCTCTCTTATTTTTTCTTTCTCTGTCTGTTTTTTATCTCTCTACTTAATGGACTTTACACTATGAAGAAATGAAGAAACAAAGACTTGGAATTGGACCTCTGTGATACTTTTTTTTGTTTTGTTTTTATCTGTCTTTTTGTCCTGCTGAAATGGGGACTCTTGTGCCTGCAGGCATTTCTTTTGTCTACACAAGAGAGAAATTACTGCAGCTTAGAGTCACAACAACAGGGCTGCATACCATTTGCCCACCCATCCCCCAAGAACTCTGGAGAAAGAAAAAGCGGGGGAGGGGCTGCAGAGCAGGAACTCTTCAGAGGATTAAAAAGAGGCGTTATCGACCAACTGTTCCCTCCATCATTATGGGCAATGTGAGATCTCTTGCAAACAAGATGGATGAACTAACAGCGCTCACCAGGCATCATCAGGAGTTTCGGGTGTGCAGCATGATGCTACTTACAGAGACTTGGCTCACTGAAGTTACTCCTGACTCTCTGGTCTCCTTGGATGGTTTTAAACTCCTTCGGGCAGACAGGACAAGGGAGAGCGGTAAGAGGAAAGGAGGGGGGGCTGGCAATGTTTGTGAATAATAGATGGTGCAATCCTAGGCACATTGTGATTAAGGAGCAAACTTGCTGTAAGGACATTGAACTATTAGCTGTGAGCATGAGACCTTTCTATCTACCAAGGGAACTATCACATGTCATCGTGATAGCTGCATATGTCCCCCCCTCTGCGAAAGCTGACGCTGCCTGCGAGGTCCTACAAGCCACGCTGAGCCAGTTACAGTCTCAGCACCCCCAGGCCCTCCTTCTTGTGTCTGGCGATTTCAACCACGCCTCTCCATCATCCACACTTCCCAGTTTCACACAGTATGTAACCTGCCACACAAGAGACAACAAAACACTGGACTTGTTCTTTGCCAACGTGAGGGAGGCATATAACTCATCAGCCCTACCGCCCCTGGGAAGATCGGATCACAACCTAGTACATCTCCGACCTGTGTACAAGCCACTTGTACGTAGAGAACCAGCTGTCACTCGCACAGTGAGGATATGGTCCGAGTGATGAGGCTCTGAGGGATTGTTTTGACACAACCGCATGGGAAGTTTTGCAGGATTCGTATGGAGAAGATATAGAAGGACTCACACACTGCATAACGGACTACATTAATTTTTGTGTGGACAACACAGTACCCACAAAAGTGGTGAGGTGCTTCTCCAACAACAAACCATGGATTAACTCTGATATAAAAACACTACTTAAGGAGAAAAAGATGGCATTCAGGACAAGAGATAAGGAGGGGTTGAGGGAAGTACAAAAGGAGCTGAGGCATCTAATCAGGCAAGGAAAAGCCAGTTATAAAGAAAAAATGGAAAAGCAAATGGAAAGAAAAGACATAAGGGGGGGTCTGGGAGGGGCTTAAGTCAATTTCGGGTCATAAACAGTCGGTCTGCCAGATTGAGGCAGATGTTAACTGGCTTAATGAACTAAACCTATTCTTCAACAGATTTGATCACACACCAGCTCCTCCCACCCCAGTATGTCCTTCAGCTCCCCTCACCACAATGACTTCACCCCATTCACCCCATGTGGCTACTTCCCAACAGACCAGTAAATCCAGAAATCTGTCTTTATCTGACCACAGTCTGACCTTCACACGGGCCCAGGTGAGGAAGGAGATGAAAAAGATCAAGGCGAGGAAAGCCGCAGGGCCAGATGACATCAGTGCAAGGCTAATTAAGACTTGTGGGGACCAGCTGTGTGGTATAATTACATATATGTATAATATGAGCCTGAGGCAGGAAATAGTCCCTGAATTATGGAAATCTTCTTGTGTGGTACCAGTTCCAAAGAAACCTCACCCTATGCACCTCAATGACTACAGACCTGTAGCACTGACATCCCACTTGATGAAGATCTTAGAGAGATTGGTTCTCACACATCTTCGCCCTCTAGTGAGCCCCGCTATGGACCCTCTCCAGTTTGCTTATCGACCGGGCATTGGTGTAGATGATGCCATCATCCACCTTCTGCACAGGGTTCTGTCTCACCTGGAAAAACCAGGGAACATGGTGAGAATAATGTTCTTTGATTTCTCCAGTGCTTTTAACACCATACAGCCCAGGTTACTGAGAGACAAGCTGGGCCTTGCTGGAGTGGACCACCACCTCTCCAACTGGATCCTAGACTACCTCACAAATCGACCTCAATACGTGAGAGCCCAAGACTGTGTGTCAGGTACCGTGATTTGTAATACGGGGGGCACCTCAGGGTACGGTTCTCGCCCCTTTCCTCTTCACACTGTACACTGCTGATTTTAGGTGCAACTCATCCAGCTGCTACCTACAGAAGTATTCTGACGACTCTGCAATAGTAGGCCTCATCACAGACGATGATGACAGGGAGTACAGAGAACTGAACCGGTTTTTGTGGACTGGTGCCACCAGAACCACCTGAAGATTAACGCGGGGAAGACCAAGGAGATGGTGGTGGACTTCCGTAAAGGCAGATGCCCTCCAAAACCAGTGGACATCCTGGGGACGGGCATCGAGATTGTGAACACCTATAAGTACCTGGGTTTGCTCCTTAATAATAAGCTGGACTGGGCAGATCATATGGAGGCCCTGTACAGGAAGGGCCACAGCAGGCTCTACCTGCTTAGGAAGCTGAGAGCCTTTGGAATCCGGGGGGCACTTCTTAGGACTTTCTTCAACTCGGTAGTGGCATCAGCCATCTTCTTTGGAGTGGCCTGCTGTGGGAGCAGTATATCAACCAGGGACAGAAATAAACTTGACAAGCTGATTAGAAGGGCCAGCTCTGTCCTGGGGAGCCCACTGGACCCAGTGCAGGTGGTGGGTGACAGAAGGATACTGTCCGTGGTGAGCTCCATGCGGGAGAATAACTCCCATCCCATGCATGAGACTGTGATTGCGCTGGGCAGTACTGTCAGTGACCGACTGCTCCACCCTAGGTGTGAGAAGGAGCGCTATCGGAAGTCTTTCCTCCCCACCGCGGTTAGGCTGTACAACCAACACCGACCTAAGCGGAGATCATTACATACAGAGAACTGAAATATCTCTCTGCCTGTTAAATCCCCCCCCCCCCTACTACGTCCTATCTGTCTGTCTGCTATTATTGTAATGCCTCTCACCTTGGAACATTCCTGTACATGTTGTATTTGTATTTGTATCTGCTTATCTTATCTTATCTTTGCTGCTGTAACACACTGAATTTCCCCACTGTGGGACTATTAAAGGACTATTATTATTATTATTATTATTATTATTAAAGACCTGAGACTGGGACGGAGATTTATCTTCCAACAAGACAATGATCCCAAACATAAAGCAAAATCTACAATGGAATGGTTCACAAATAAACATATCCAGGTGTTAGAATGACCAAGTCAAAGTCCAGACCTGAATCCAATTGATAATCTGTGGAAAGAGCTGAAAACTGCTGTTCACAAACGCTCTCCATCCAACCTCACTGAGCTCGAGCTGTTTTCCAAGGAAGAATGGGAAAGAATTTCAGTCTCTCGATGTGCAAAACTGATAGAGACATACCCCAAGCAACTTGCAGCTGTAATCGCAGCAAAAGGTGGCGCTACAAAGTATTAACTTAAGGGGCCCGAATAATTTGGCACGCCCCACTTTTCAGTTTTTTATTTTTTACAAAAGTTTAAAATATCCAATAAATTTCGTTCCACTTCACGATTGTGTCCCACTTGTTGTTGATTCTTCACCAAAAAAATTAAAATTTTACATCCTTATGTTTGAAGCCTGAAATGTGGCAAAAGGTTGAAAAGTTCAAGGGGGCCGAATACTTTCGCAAGGCACTGTAACTCACACCACAATATCAACATATTTCAACACACCTACCCTTTTTATGATGTGACATGGGAAACTGACTAACAAGTCATCACCCAGGCACATCCTCTTAGGTGGGTCCCATCCCATCTATGCCATGATAAAAACTTTCCGGTGCTGAGAGGTGACATTGTTCTTTTGAGGGTTAACTTACCCCTGCAAACTGGCATTACAGGGGTACCAGATATCCATGATTCAGGGTATTTCTTCACCCAAGGTTCACTTCCACCATCTGACTTATTCTCTTTAGGGGTTCTTCTGCCAGACAATCTGAGTTTCCATACTGGCATCAGATGGTGGTGCCACTAGAAAATCCTGGGAGGTTCTCTCATGAGAAGCACTGAATAAGGAAGAGGGCATGATATTAGGAACCTCCTGGTCTTCATTAACTCACACACAAGTCTGAGGTTCTTGGAAATACCTGTTTGGAATACAGCCACATGGAGATAAGACTGAAAGCTCTCATGAGAAAGGCCCTAACCCCTATTTATATGTTAATTATCACATTGTAATTGTCTAATCTTGTCTGTTCATGTACCCACTTATTTGTAAAGTGATGTGGAATAAATCGGCGATGTATAAATAAAATAATTATTATTATTGCTTTGGAGTCAGCTAGAAGAAACAAAACTACCTAACCATAACCTATAACTAGCCACAAGATGGCGCTGCTTCTGCAGTTCGGAAGTATGACTAGCACCCCAACGTGTAGGTAATAGCGATGGGAGATAAATTAACCTGTTTAGAGTCAAGTGGTAAAGACTATCGCACTACCCCTCAAAAAGAGGGTTGCCATCCCAGCAGAGTACGCTTAGCATATTGCCTGGTTTAGCGGCTAAAATTATAACACTAACCATACATATTCGGTGGTCAACCGCAAGATGGCGCTATTTTTCTTTTGTATAACGTCATAAGAAGGCGCCGCCACCCTGCTACCAGAGATGTCAGCAGTTTATTGTGTTTAGTACTGAGGAAGGTTGCAAGTGACTGGCAATTTACGTATACATTATGGCGACCCTGAACAAAATCGGAGACTTGGTTACCGACGTGACAATGACCGCATCTCAAAGGAGAGCTGAAATCCGGCGACGAAAGCTAATGACTAATTCGGAGGAGAGGATGAATAGGATAATGGGTATCCACAAGCCGGCCAGCACCGGTGCGAATTTTTCTTAAGATCCTTCATGATGGTGATGGTTATTGTAGATGTAGAATCTGTTATTCGTAATACTTGCTGCTCTGTGTTGCGGCTTCTATGTAGCTGATCTAGGTGAAATAATTGAAATATGAGACTGGCATATTGTTGAAGTGCTATGTTTAGCGTTAAAGTATAAATCTGAAGGTGGGAAGAACCTAATTTCCCTGATTCGAATCTATGCATATGCACTGTGGGCATCGTGATGTTAAGTGAATTAACCTTAGGACCCATGGGCACTCCATGTGACACATTGTGCTGCCTCAGTACTACAGTATTCTGCCTAACAACTGTATGTCTAGGGTAAATTAGCTCTATAATAAGCATTACTTGATGCTTTGAGCCATAGAAATCTCAGTAGTATAGTATACTCATTCCATGCTGATCTTGCAATGGACATGTTCAAGCCCAGTGGGCAGGTTACCTGTGGGCTGCACTGTCAACTGTAGGTCGCTGTTCTGGTTCCTTTTAAATTCCTCTTCAGAGACCACTCATAATGTGTGGTCAAGTAGCTGGGGCATTATGAGCTCCACCCATACAGCTCTGTTTTGTTTCCTGTCTTCCTACATTAACCCATTTGGACCACCAGACTTCTGGCAGCATCTTTCACACAAGGCCAGGTGTCAGTCCTTTTAAAAGCAACCAGGCCTGCTCTAGGAGCAGGTTGCAACACTGTTGATGCAGAGCGTTAGAGGTGCCAGTAAATTGCAATTCTCCAATTTTAGGGTCTCCGCAAACATTACATGGCGTCGAAAAACCAGCAATCTAAATTAGCAGTCCTAAGCACATAGGACTCATTCACATGTGCGCTCTGCTGTGTGGCCAAACAGCTGTTTATGCCCACGTTTATGACACTGTTGTAACCTGGATAACATACTTAACAATGTCATATGTTGGTATAAACTGCTGTTTGGGCACAGCCGGGCACAGAAGGGAAGGAGTGCTATTTCGGTTTTTGGAGCACAGTTTAATTTTTGGACGTCATGCCACTTTTGCAGAACCCCTGAATTGCCAGTAAAGTGGAATCTGCAGACCTGTGACCCCATTTTGGAAACGACACCCTTCAAGTGGCGTAGCAAGCATTTCTAACCCTCGAGTGTTGCATTAATTTAAATTCCAGAAATGAACGCGCAGCTGATAATGAAAAGTGAAAATTGCAATATTTCCAGAGATAAGCCACTTCAGTGTCTGATATGTTGTGCCTTGCTTGTGTCGGCAGAGACACACACTTCAAAAACTGGTACGCGGTTATCTCGGGCACAACAGCATTTGGAGCGTTCATCTCCAAGCTGGGCGCAACATACTGTGCACGAAAATGATGTATTCCTGAAAAAATTGCCATTTTCTCCTTTCACCATCAACTGCGCATTCATGTCTGGAAGATAAATTAAATGCAAGGTTTGGGGGTTAAAAATGCTCACTGTACCCCTGGATAAATTCCTTCAGGGGTGTAGTTTCCAAAATGGGGTAACATGTCAGGGGATTCCATTTTACTGGCATTTCAGGGGCTCTGCAAAATTGTCAGGACGTCCAAAAACCAAAATTGCGCTCCTTCACTTCTGTGACTAGCTGTTTCCAAACAGCAGTTTTATACCCCCATATGACATTAAGTGTCATACATGTGGGCATAAACTGCAGTTTTGGCACACAGCAGGGCGCAGAAGGGAAGGAACGCTACATGACTTTTGAAGCGCAGGTTTAGATGTTTGGTATCTGGATGCCATGTGATGTTTGCAGAGCCTCTAAAGTACCAGTAAAGTGGAATCTCCTAGATAGTGAACCCATTTTGAAAACTGCACCACACAAACTATTTATTTATCACGGAGTGTAGTGAGCATTAGTACCCCAGACGTGAATGCACAGCGGATGATAAAAAGTGAATATGTAAGCTGTGCAGAGTACATTGGAAACACCAGATTCCCTACAATTTCCCCAGTAGCTCCTATGATTGGGGGGGGGGGGGGGTCACACTGGGGATCAGTTCTGGTGTCTTTTCCATTGTAAGCTGGGGTGTAACGTGATATACGCTTGTACAGCCTATACATTCTCTTCCTGCCGCAGCCATTTTTGTCCTAAAGATATGGCGATTTTTGGTCTTTACATTGTGCAAGCTATATATATTTTTTTTTTTCTTGTGTGCCATATATGTTGCCATAATAAGGGCTTGTTTTTTTTGGGATAAGATGCATTTTTTAATAACACCATTGTGGGGTGTCTATAACTTATTAACAAATTTTATTAACTCTTTCTGGGTGGATTAAAAAAAAAAAAATAATCAAATCTGGCATTGCTTTTTAACATTTAAAATTTTTTGCCCTTCGCCATACAACAAATAATATTTTACCATATTCTATGGGTAGGTACAATTACGGCGATACCAAATTTATATAGTTTTTTTTTTATGCGTTTCTAATTTTGCAGAATAAAAATCCATTTGGGAAAAAAAAAATCTAATTTTTCCATCGCCATCTTTTGAGAGGTATAACAATTTTATTTTTCTATTGACTGAGCTGGGCTTATTTTATGCGGGAAAAGCTCTACTTTTTATTGGTATCATTTTGGGCTCTATATGACTTTTTAATCCTTTTTTTATTCCATATTGTCTGGAGATGGCAAAAATTGTTATTTCTAGCGTATTTAATTCCATTTTTTTTTCCCCAACGTTTACCATGCGGGTTAACTAATGGTTTACTTTTATTGTACAGTTTGTTACGGACATGGCGATACCAAATATGTAGTGTTTTATACTGTATTGTGTTTTTATACTGTATAATGGAAAGAGGGGCATTTTATTAGGTGGTTTTAATTTATTTATTTTTTATACTTGTAAATAATTTTTTTTTTTTTTTTTTTACATATTTTATTTCTTCTAATACTGGATATGAACCAGCGATCTTTTGATCACTGGTTCAGAAGTATTGAAGTGTATACTGGCTGTCAGCCTATACTTATGCATATAAAATAGAAAAAACAGCACCAAACAATATTTTAGATTTATAAATTTGATACCTTGACCCCCACAGGCCTTCATGAGAAATTAGAGGATATCACGGTTTAAATTTTCTTACGCTACTAATTTTGCCGTATTTGATCACATACTTGTTGGTCTATAGATTTGAGCACTTTGGTATCTATATATTTATGTATGTATATATCAATTAGTGTTACCTCTATTATGATGCTTTTTATGATTTTATTATATAAAATGTTTTATTATCTATTTATGTATGTTTATCTATTTATAAATTTCGGTTGTCTAAGATTCCTTTATTTATATATATGTATATATATACACTACCGTTCAAAAGTTTGGGGTCACCCAGACAATTTTGTATTTTCCATGAAAACTCACAATTTTATTTATCAAATGAGTTGCAAAATGAATAGAAAATATAGTCAAGACATTAACAAGGTTAGAAATAATGATTTTTATATGAAATAATAATTTTCTCCTTCAAACTTTGCTTTTGTCAAAGAATGCTCCATTTGCAGCAATTACAGCATTGAAGACCTTTGGCATTCTAGCTGTTAATTTGCTGAGGTAATCTGGAGAAATTTCACCCCATGCTTCCAGAAGCCCCTCCCACAAGTTGGATTAGCTTGATGGGCACTTTTTGTATACCATACGGTCAAGCTGCTCCCACAACAGCTCAATGGGGTTGAGATGTGGTGACTGCGCTGGCCACTCCATTACAGATAGAATACCAGCTGCCTGCTTCTTCCCTAAATAGTTCTTGCATAATTTGGAGGTGTGCTTTGGGTCATTGTCCTGTTGTAGGATGAAATTGGCTCCAATCAAGCGTTGTCCACAGGGTATGGCATGGCGTTGCAAAATGGAGTGATAGCCTTCTTTATTCAAAATCCCTTTTACATTGTAAAAATCTCCCACTTTACCAGCACCAAAGCAACCCCAGACCATCACATTACCTCCACCATGCTTGACAGATGGCGTCAGGCACTCTTCCAGCATCTTTTCAGTTGTTCTGCGTCTCACAAATGTTCTTCTGTGTGATCCAAACACCTCAAACTTCGATTCGTCTGTTCATAACACTTTTTTCCAATCTTCCTCTGTCCAATGTCTGTGTTCTTTTGCCCATATTAATCTTTTCCTTTTATTAGCCAGTCTCAGATATGGCTTTTTCTTGGCCACTCTGCTCTGAAGGCCAGCATCCCTGAGTCGCCTCTTCACTGTAGACGTTGACATTGGCGTTTTGCGGGTACTATTTAATGAGGCTGCCAGTTTGAGGATCTGTGAGGCGTCGATTTCTCAAACTAGCGACTCTAATGTACTTGTCTTGTTGCTCAGTTGTGCAGCGGGGCCTCCCACTTCTCTTTCTACTCTGGTTAGAGCCTGTTTGTGCTGTCCTCTGAAGGGAGTAGTACACACCATTGTAGGAAATCTTCAGTTTCTTGGCAATTTCTCGCATGGAATAGCCTTCATTTCTAAGAACAAGAATAGACTGTCGAGTTTCACATGAAAGTTCTCTTTTTCTGGCCATTTTGAGAGTTTAATCGAACCAACAAATGTAATGCTCCAGATTCTCAACTAGCTCAAAGGAAGGTCCGTTTTATAGCTTCTCTAACCAGCAAAACTGTTTTCAGCTGTGCTAACATACTTGCGCAAGGGTTTTCAAGGGTTTTCTAAACATCCATTATCCTTCTTACACAGTTAGCAAACACAATGTACCATTAGAACACTGGAGTGATGGTTGCTGGAAATGGGCCTCTATACACCTATGTAGATATTGCATTAAAAACCAGACGTTTGCAGCTAGAATAGTCATTTACCACATTAACAGTGTATACTGTAGAGTCTATGTGATTCATTTAATGTTATCTTCATTGAAAAAAACTGCTTTTCTTTCAAAAATAAGGAAATTTCTAAGTGACCCTTAACGTTTGAACGGTAGTGTATATACACACACAGTAGGGGAAAAAAAGTATTTAGTCAGCCACCAATTGTGCAAGTTCTCCCACTTAAAAAGATGAGAGAGGCCTGTAATTGACATCACAGGTAGACCTCAACTATGAGAGACAAAATGAGAAAACATATCTAGAAAATCACATTGTCTGATTTTTTTAAGAATTTATTTGCAAATTATGGTGGAAAATAAGTATTTGGTCACTTACAAACAAGCAAGATTTCTGGCTCACAGACCTGTAACTTCTTCTATAAGAGGCTCCTCTGTCCTCCACTCATTACCTGTAGTAATGGCATCTGTTTGAAATTGTTATGAGTATAAAAGACACCTGTCCACAACCTCAAACAGTCACACTCCAAACTCCACTAAGGTGAAGACCAAAGACCTGTGTAAGGACACCAGAAACAAAATTGTAGACCTGCACCAGGCTGGGAAGACTGAATCTGCAATAGGCAGCAGCTTGGTGTGAAGAAATCAACTGTGGGAGCAATAATAAGAAAATGGACGACATACAAGACCACTGATAATCTCCCTCGATCAGGGGCTCCATGCAAGATCTCACCCCTAGTGAATGACCTGCAGAAAGCTGGGACTAACGTAACAAAGGCTACCGTCAGTAACACACTACGCCGCCAAGGACTCAGATCCTGCAGTGCCAGACGTGTCCCCCTGCTTAAACCAGTACATATCTGGGCCCGTCTGAAGTTTGCTAGAGAGCATTTGGATGTTCCAGAAGAGTATTGGGAGAATGTCATATGGTCAGATGAAACCAAAGTAGAACTGTTTGGTAGAAACACAACTCGTCGTGTTTGGAGGAGAGTGAATGTTGAGTTGCATCCAAAGACCACCATACCTACTGTGAAGCATGGGGGTGGCAACATCATGCTTTGGGGCTGTTTCTCTGCAAAGGGACCAAGACGACTGATCTATGTACATGAAAGAATGAATGGGGCCATGTATCGTAAGATTTTGAGTGCAAATCTCCTTCCATCAGCAAGGTCATTGAAGATGAAACGTGGCTGGGTCTTTCAGCATGAAAATGATCCCAAGCACACCGCCAGGGCAACGAAGGAGTGGCTTCGTAAGAAGCATTTCAAGGTCCTGGAGTGGCCTAGCCAGTCTCCAGATCTCAACCCCATTGAAAACCTTTGGAGGGAGTTGAAAGTCCGTATTGCCCAGCGACAGCCCCAAAACATCACTGCTCTAGGGGAGATCTGCATGGAGGAATGGGCCAACATACCAGCAACAGTGTGTGCCAACCTTGTGAAGACTTACAGAAAACGTTTGACCTCTGTCATTGCCAACAAAGGATATATAACAAAGTATTAAGATGAACTTTTGTTATTGACCAAATACTTATTTACACCATAATTTGCAAATATATTCTTTAAAAATCAGACAATGTGATTTTCCAGATATGTTTTCTCATTTTGTGTCTCATAGTTGAGGTCTACCTATGATGTCAATTACAGGCCTCTCTCATGTTTTTAAGTGGGAGAACTTTCAGAATTGGTGGCTGAATAAATACTTTTTTTCCCCACTGTATATAGACTACACCACCACTATATTTATTTGCATTCCAATTTTATATATTTTAATTCTTTGTAGCAAAGAAAGTAGCAGAGAGGAGTATCACAACAGAAAGATATTTCAGTTCTCTGTATGGCCTGATCTCCGCTTAGGTCGATGTTGGTTGTACAGCCTAACCGCAGCGAGGAGGAAAGACTTCCTATAGCACTCCTTCTCACACTTAGTAGTCGGTCACCGACAGTACTGCCCAGTGCTGTCACGGTCTCATGCATGGGATGGGAGTTATTCTCCCACATGGAGCTCACCACGCACTGTATCCTTCTGTCACCCACCACCTGCACAGGGTCCGGGGACTCCCAAGGACTAAGTTTGTCGAGTTTATTTCTATCCCTGGTTGATATGCTACTCCCCCAGCAGGCCACTCCGAAGAAGATGGCTGATGCCACTACCGAGTTGAAAAAGTCCTAAGAAGTGCCCCCTGGACTCCAAAGGCTCTCAGCCTGCTAAGCAGGTAGAGCCTGCTGTGGACCTTCCTGTACAGGACATCCATATGATGTGCCCAGTCCAGCTTATTATTGAGGAGCACACCCAGGTACTTATAGGTGTTGACAATCTCAATGCCTGTCCCCTGGATGTCCACTGGTTTAGGAGGGTATCTGCATATAAGAAAGTCCACCACCATCTCCTTGGTCTTCCCATCATTAATCCTAAGGTGGTTCCGCTGGCACCAGTCCACAAAATCCCGGTTCAATTTTCTGTACTCCCTGTCATCTTCGTCTGTGATGAGGCCTACTATTGCACAGTCATCAAAATACTTCTGTAGGTAGCAGCTAGATTAGTTGCACCTAAAATCTGCAGTGTGAAGAGAAAAGGGGCAAGAACTGTAGCCTGAGGTGCCCCCGTATTACAGATCACGGTATAGGATACTTCCCAGCGTCTCTCTATACTATTAAGTATATATGGGCAGTAAGGAACATCGCTATGTTAGTGGTTCAGGGATGCAGCTTCACAGCGCACTGAGCACTATCACGCATGCGCAGATCGAGCCCAATGTCGTTTGCGCACTTCGTTCAGGATATACAGAACGCCAGGATACTCATTTCTTTTCAGTCCTATTGACTATTTAGTTCTGCTCAATATACCACCTCAACATACAGCCATCCTGTACACTTGAGAAAGGAGCACAGACCTCTGAAACGTGTTGTGTGTGTGTGTGTGTGTGTGTGTGTGTGTGTGGTTCTTTTAAACAATAAAAAGGAAATTCTTCATTCAACGGTTGGATAAACGTTGGTCCATCTTTTATCTATTACGGTTACTACATCGCCTTCTGGATTTGGTCCTTCCTTCTGCATATACTTATGCATAGGCTAACAGGCCTGTATAGTGGATCCTGCACACAGGATCAGAAGACCTGATGTGCAGATCGCAGAACCTGGACCTCGGGTACATCATTTTGCGTTAAGAGCTCATTGATTTATCGACAAATACAGCAATATCTTTGCAGTAGAGGCAACAATTCACAAGGAGAAAACTGTTAGATACATTAGGGTTTGTATTGGTTCAAGGGAACCTGTATGGTGTGTGTGTGTGTGTGTGTGTGTGTGTGTGTGTGTGTGTTTTTTTTGTTAAAACATACACTGGGCCAATCATGTGCAGGTACTATAAATAGGCCAACAAACTTTTAGTGCTATCCCTAATAAGATTTATGCCTTGTTTATCAAGCCCTTTATTCTGCCCCCTCTAAATTCCACAATCACAGCTCTTGCTTCATTGTTGGATGAAGTAGAACTGGACATTAAAGGGGTTTTCCCATCTCCCTGTCTTAGCAGCTTTGCCTGCTGTCTGTTTTTTTTCTCACTTTCTGTATTTTTCAACAAGCTTTGACAGTTTGATGAAGTACCTCAGTAGATATACACATTGCCTTTACCATGAGAGGTTATGTATTATGATTTCTAGAAATCTATAATAATATAATATGCACAGTAAATGTATGAGACAGAGATAAAAATAATTCATCTTCCCCCAGACAACTTTCTTGCAGTAAACTCAGTTATCTTTGTGGTAAACTTCCCAGAAGAGAATTTTTTATTTTGTAGTGTTTTGCCATATTATAATGCTCTACAGCGGCCCCACATGGTATGAAATGCTCTCCAGCACCCCCCCCAAAGTGGCAACACACAGTGCTTTGGTAGACAGTGGCCATACACAGTATAACATTGTAACATGGTTGATGAGGTTGGCTCCTTTCCATTAACTATGTCCGGTGGTCCAATCCGATGCTGGACAGGACAAGGTAAGAAGATACAGGAATGCCATTGAGAGCAAGCACTTTGTGTGACTGCAATCAAACAATGAAAAAGGAAGAACCGGCGGGGGGGGGGGGGGTAACTGAAGTTGTGCAGGTGAAATGAGAACAGAGTAAGAGATTGTGTGGCCAGTGCTAGTGAACACCTAAAATAGAGGTTGTAAATTGCAAATAAGGGCTGCTGAATGCATAAGAATGAATTGCTCACAGCCAAAAGAAAACAAACTGAAACTGCAAGTTTTTTTTTTTGTTTTTTTTTTAACTACATGAGGTGTGTGTATGTATTTATATGTGTGTGTGTGTGTGTGTGTGTGTGTATATATATATATATATATATATATATATATATATATATATATATATATTTTTTTTTTAATATACACAAATGTGTCCATAACTTTTACGGCTCAAAAGGGGTTAAGAATGTTTGCAAGGATTTGAATATAAACAAGAGCAGGGTTTTTGAAGATTCAAACTCTATGAATGTTTGGAATGCTGTAAAATTAATTTTTTTTTTTTTTTTTTCATTGTTTTTTCTCAGTAGAGGAACTCCGAAAGGAACAACTTGATAACTCAGACTCTTTCTTGTTGCAACCATCTTTAATGAAGCAAAAGACTATTCTTGCTGGAGACAATGGAACATCAAGTGATCACCCTTGTGGCGTAGTGGATTGTATGGATTTATACACAGTGGAAACTATAGACTTAAGCAAGAATTCTGAGTTCAAGAAAGACAGCAATGGTTTGAGAAACAGAACAGATATAACCTTTGAGTCTGCGCCAAGAGGCCTGAACCAATACATTACTAGATTTGATGAGGCTATGAAGCTTAGAAACCAGCTTAGTAGTGACAAGCCAGCTACTGAAACTGGTAGTGGAGTGGAAGAATTGGACTCTTTCCGCGTTTTCAGGCTTGCCGGAAGTGCTGTTTTGGCATTGACAGTTAGGCTGTTTATCTGCAAGTACCTGGTAAGATTATTACTACTGAAATATTTTTTACTCCTAATTATTTATGATTTGTCCAGTGGGTGCAGCAGTTGTCTCTATAGTCAACATAGAAACTTAGAAGTGAATATTTATTAATTGAGTACAATTTAGTATTGGTGATCATTTATCTCAAACATATTCCTATGAACTGAACATATGAACTTAAAAGTTAGTGGCTGCAGAGACCATTGTAACAGCAGGAAGTAGGCTTGGTTGGCAGTGACAGCTGCAGGCTCTAGAGACCAGATGTTTTTTTTTCATGTAGCTGGGTCTGTTGTAGCAGCATAATTACGTTGGTAGGCTGTGTTCACATGGCGAAGAGGAATTTTCTTCATTTTCCGCAGCCGGAATTTTCGAAGCGGTCTAGCCGCTACGGGATGCCAATACAGTGCATCAGCATTCCGTCGCGGCATCCCGCTCCTGATTAGACCCGGATAAATGGGCCTAATCAGGAGGACGTCTCGAGCCACGGGCGGAATCTGCAGCAAGATCGAGCAGGACTCTTCTTTTTTCCGCGTCCTGCTGCGATTTCCGCCTCCCATGGAAAACAATGGGAGGAGGATTCGGGAGGAATCTGCTCCGGATTCGCGGGCGAATTCCAGGGGTCACACTTTTCTCAAACTGCTGATCTGCGGGGGTCCCAGGTGTCAGACCTCTGCAAATATAATATTGATGGTCTATACCAGAGATACTCAACTGGAGGGCCATAGTCCGAGCCAAGACTATAGCCACCTGCTGTCCAGACCCCTGCCTCCCCGCTCTTTCATTATAACAACAGCTGGGAGAAACCTTCATCTCCCACTTGCTGTCCTCATGACCTGGTCCCTTACACTAGCGGCAGCAGAGATCAGGACTTGGGGATATTGGACGGAAAATTAGTGTTTCTCCTGGCTGCTGTTTAATGCTGTGTGAAGATAGATAAAAAAAAAAATCATCATCATTATTATTTTGCATAAATAACAGACAGTGTGGGAGCAAACGGGGGATAAACAGGGGAGACATCATTGAAAAGTCCAGAAGGAGCACATTAACTTGGTCCTGGCGGCCAGAGTAGGAGTCCATCTTCAGTAGGTGATGGGCAAAATGGAGGTCTGGGCATAGTGTCCTTAGTGCCCCCACCCACAGTATAATGCTCCTTAGTGCCCCCCGCACAGTATAATGCCTTGTTAGTGCCCAACACACATAATATAAAGCCATATTAGGAAATATTTTTTCCTAATTTTTCTTGTCTTAACCTGGGTCTTATAGACGCGTCTTTTTGTCTGAAAAATACCAGAAATACTGGACGTGTTCAGTTCAGACCTTTATTTGATGGCGGAGCCCGGTCAATGGACCTTTACTAAAGATAGCTGAGTACCCCTGGTCTATACTATGGACAAGTCTTCAATAGTAGAAACTGGATAACCCCTTTCTGAAGAAGCAAAAGAGAAAAATGCTTGGCTTGGGTCTATCTGTGTTGAGAGAAAAGAGAAATGTTTTATCCAAAGTTGGAGAGAGCTTTTTGTAATGGCTCGGCATCCTCTATCACCATCTCAAAACTACAAATAGTATTAGCTGGCGGGGTTACCTCTGATAAAGGTGGAAAATGAATGGTTTTCCACTGTCGAGCTAGTATTTTTTCAGCTAGAAAAATCTTACTGGTTATAGATCTATATTGTGCTGCAACTACAGACATATTTCATAGTAGAAGTGCCTATTGTGGAGTTTTATGTATTTTAAGTTGTATGGCCTCTGAAAGCAATTGTTCAAAATTGTTGCATAGGGCTGTGATGAGCCCCTACAACCACATCCCCCAACAGCACTGAACAGTGGCCGTAGGAAATGTTGCTCTGATAACCGCCTGGTGTGAAATACAAATTGAGCATAGTCTTCATGGCAGATTCAACTTCTGTACTTAAGGACTAAACTAGGGCTTGCAAATTGATTCATAAGCCTTTCTCACTATTGCATTGATTCAGTTCCTCTCCCCTGTATGGAAGGGGTAGGATTTAGTGAGGTTCTTATAGCTGTCCATCATACTTTGTCTAAAAAAAAAAAAAAAAAAGAAACGACTTCCACTCATGACAGCACCACAGAAGGAGGTTGGCCTCTTGACCTCTGTCCCTTCACAGGCCGGTGCAGAGAGGATTCTCTTACCTTTGGAAGAGCTGTTTGGGGAGTTGCAGCGTCTATTTTCCATCATCAGGCTGGGGTTAGTACCCGCGGAAGGAGTTCTCTAACCTAGCAGAACCTGCTGTTGTCTCTGGCTCTTTATGCATATCTAAATTATTTAAAAAAGAGACTCTGTCCTTTTAGGACAGAACTCTGATCCATGATCAGAGAGGAGGTGCAGCGTTTCTTCATTAGTCCAGATTAAAGACGTTGACGGAATCTTTTTTAAAGAAGCATTTTCGTCTTGCAGGGTTTTTTTGGAAACAGAAATGTTTTTATTTTTCAAAGGGAGAGATAAAAGTGGCAAGAATTTATAACCATACACCTCCTTTTAGGAGGATAAAAAAAAAAAAATCTGATTTATTTATTTTTCGTCCTCTGATAGAGAAACATTAATTTAAGTAGCAAGAGCACCAATGAACTTCCAGGAAGAAGAACAGCCCTGCTTGTTTCAAGAGGAGATGTTTGAGGTTCTGACAGCTAAAAAAATCTAAAGTTTTAAAAAATTTTCCTTGTGATGAAAGGAGCCTATTTGTGTATGTATTACTGAATCATACCACTACCTCAGTGGTATGTGTGTATACAAAGGGGGAGGGGGTCAGAGGTGAAATGCTCTTCCCTGCTTGTGAAGACGAGTTGTCTGTTTTTATTGTTTTTACAACTTCTTGGTGAAGCAGGCATAGGGAAGGGGGCTGTATCAGGAATTTCATATTGACTCTGATGGCCACACTTGCGTCACATGCTAGGATGGCCCGTATGTGACCTCTTCGAATGGGATGATGCTGAAAAACATCTCATCATTTCTAGAGAATTTCAAAATTGTTTGCTATTCAACGTGGAAGACACAAAAAATCTTGCGATTAACTTCCCAAGGTAGATGTACCCATGGCAAAGGTTTTTAAACAAACAGCCATTCCATTTAAAGATTCCTTCCAACTGAAGGATGAACCCCATGGAGGGGAAAGCTGATGGTCTTTTGAAGAAAACATGGGCATCCTCCTCAGCCATTATGTCTATCAGTATAGCAGCAACATCAATTGCCAGATTGATGTTCATCTGGCTAGACCAAATAGAGAATCATTTAGGCAGGGGCCCATTGTAGCGTAAACGTCTTGATTTTGCCATGGCAAAAACGCCGCAGTAAAAACCACAGCTTCTGGCTAATCCCATCCACACACTGCAGAAAAATATCCGCAGCGGACATGCTGAGATTTCAAAAACCATTGCGTTTTTGTAAATAGCAGCATGTCAATTATACCTACGGAAACGCTGGCATTTTCCGTATAGATATAATTGAAGCAGAAAGTCCACAGAGGAAAACTGTGGACTTTCTGTGAAAACTCTGCGGGAAAAAATGCAGTGCATTTCTGCTGCAATTTTTCCCGCAGCGCTTTTTGGCTGCGGCTCGCTACGTGGGGCCTTAGCCTCAAAGTGGAAAACCTCAAGGGATGTTAATAAAAATGACAACAGGTTTTGTAGCAGATGCATCTGCTGAAGCAGTGAGGTTTTCAGCCATTAATGCAGCCCTATTCAATGGCACAAGGAGGGCTCCTGGCTTAAGATGTGGCCAGGAGACACTGGCTTAAAGAATAAACTATGTGATATTCCTTTTTCTGAGGGATTTTGATTTGGCCTTGTTTTAGACAAGTCTCTCCAAAAAAGCATGGGATAAAAAAGAAAAATTTCCCTGAGGATAAAACTAGAAGAAATCCTTCCTTTCGAAAAAATCACTAGACCTTTTCCTCCAGTTTCAGTCATAAAGGAATATCAGAGCAATAAAGCTACCCCAAAGAGGGGAAGGTAGAGGATTCTTGCTCAATCCTAACAACCATAGCTCTGTGGGCAAGAACTCCAGCAGGTTCTTTTTCAAGACATCTAAAAATTGTTAATCTTAAACACCATGTTTCTGTTCCAGAAATTGTTTTTGGTCACGTAACCAAACGGAACATTCAGAACAATCAACCTAAAGACTCTGAACAACTGGGTCAGATATCAGAGATTCAAAATGGAATGAAATCCGAACGATTCCCTTGATTAAAACAAGATGCAGTCATGTGTTCCATAGACCAAAATGACACATATTACCATGTTCCTGTTAATCTATACTTCGTTAAGACAGGTTATGATGTTAATCTGTTTTCCCTTAGTCCCAACAGCAGCACAATATTGAGGTATTTCTGCCCCTGTGTGCTGGTAGGACAGAATGGAATTTTTAATGAACACCAAATAGTTAAACGTAACCCCTCCCCCTCCTCAATATAAGGAAGGCAGTACCAACCCCCCAGCGTGTAATTATAAAGACAAATACATAACACATAGGGATGGAGCCTTATGCTGCTGTTGGGACTAGGGGAAAACAGATTAACATCATCTATCATCAATCTATACTTCCCTGACTTCCCACCAACAGCACAATATTGGGGATCTAGCAAGCAGAACCCTAGGGAGGGCCCTCTTGAAAAATAGAATTTAACACGGAATGGCCAAAAGTGGCCTCCGTACCCCGGGTGTTTAAATCTGTAACAAAGGTATGGAGAGAGCTCCAAGAAGCTGACGAACAAATTTGTTCCCAAGGAACAGAGCTTCTTTCCACCCAAAAGGTAGAAACGGCTCTTGTAGATTGAGTTCGAACATACTCAGGGGGGTCTAACACCTGTGAAGTGAAAGCCAATTTTATGGCTTCATTGTGCCAAGGAGGCTTTAGAGGCCTTGAGCCCATTATTTTTCCCAGCAAATGATAGAAAAAAATTCTCTGACCGTCTAAAAGGCCGAGATCTCTGAATATAAATTCCGAGGCATCTGGCCACATCCAGGAAGTGAAGTTTAACTTCCTCCGGAGATGATGGACTGGGATAGAAAAACTGGTAATGAGATAACCTGGTTTAGTTTAGAATGTAAGGGTACCTTAGAGAGGAACCCTGGCATAAATCTTAGTTGTACTCACCAACTCTCTGAGCTGAGGTTATGGCCAAAAGGATCACTGTCTTTAGTGTGAGAAATTTAATCTCAACCTCTTCTAGAGGCTCCAAGGGGGGGAATCACATCATCGCTTAAAAACAGTAGATAAATCCCATTGAGGGATTGGGTGGGTAACAGGTGGACTAAGTCTGAATGCACCCTTAAAATATCTTTTAACCAGAGGGTCTGCAGATAGCTGCTTATCTAAGCAGGCTGATAGGTCAGTAACCTAAGCTTTCAAGTGAAAGGGCTAAGGCCCTTGTCCAAGCTGTCCTGAAGGAATTCCAGCATCTTTGGAATGGCGGGATCCAAGCTCTCAATTCCTCTACCTGATGCCCAGAAGATGAAGAAGATTCGGATCCAGACGTAATTTTCATTTGTAGACTCTGCTCTAGCGAGAGAGAGTGTTTAAGATGGCTCCTGAGAGTCCCTTAATAGGGACAGGTCAATCCTCAGGCTGTCAGATTGAAGGATTTCAGATCCTGGCAGAGCCTGGGCCCTTGACACACCAGGTTCTGAATCAGGGGAAGCCTCTAATATATCCCGTGACTCATTTGAATGAGATGGGAAAACCAAGCTCTCTTTGGCCAGACTGGAATGATGATGATTACAGAGACTTGGTCCTGTCTGATTCTCATCAATACCCCTTGGTATCATGGAGATTGGAGGGAATATGTATGCCAGCCTGAACCTCCAAGGGATGGACAGGGCATCCACAGCCAAGGGATTGTCCTCCTTGTATAGAGTAGAACTTCTCTATCTTGGCATTGAGTCTGCTTACCATCAGGTCTATCTCTGGATGACCCCATTTCAGGGTGATTGCTTGAAAGACTTCTGGATGGAGAGACCATTCCCCTGGAACAGTGATGCCACGACTCAATTTGATCTACCACTACACTGAGTGACCCTCGGATATGTACGGCAGAAAGATGGGTTAAGTTCTTCTCTGCCCAACTCAAGATCTTCCCCACTTCGCTTAGAAGAGGCTGTGACCGAGTTCCTCCCTGTTTAAATAAAGGACGGTCGTCATATTGTCCGATCTTACACGGACTGCCTTGTCCTTCAACTGGTCGTCAAAGTGAAGCAGTGCCAGTTGTACTGCTTGGAGTTCTCTCCAATTGGATGACATCATCTTCTCGAGTGAATTCCAATGCCCTTGGGCCGGAAAGTCGTTCAGGTGGGCTCCCCAACCTGTGAGTGATGCATCTGTAGTCAACAGGGTCCAGCGAGGCTGGACCGTGGACTTTCCATTTTTTAGCTGAATCCACCACTTGAGGGACAAGCGGGCTTCCTTAGACAGGAGAAAAATGTCTAGACTGCTGGTTTTGTGATTCCAGGCTGACAGGACTTCCCAAGGGACAGCTTCTGCAGCTGCTAACATCAATCCCAAAACTAATCAGGTATGAATCAGGTATGAACCCTAGAAATGTTTTCTGGGTTGCTGGTAATATTTGGGACTTTCCCCAATTTATAATCCACCCCAATTGTTGGAGGAAATTCATCGTGACGAATAGATGCTGTAGTAGGCCTTCTCTTGGGAGACTTTTAACAGCCATTCTTCCAGATATGGAACACACGTGAACCTTTGGATTCTCAGTGACTCAGCTTCCGTGGATACCACCTTGGTGAATACGTAGGGTGCGCGTCTTTTAGGTTCAGAGTGGCCATGAAATCTCCTTGCTGGAGAATGGATATCACAGACATTACCATTGTAATTTTTCCCGAGATAGATCTGCTGAGGTATCATGGGTCTATTATCATCAACCAGTCTCGTGAAGGTTTTGGAACCAGAAACACTGAGGAATAAATTCCAGACCCTTGACGTTGTGATGGACAGCAGGGAGGTGAGAGGTCTGTATAATACTGTCCTGGGGAGGCACAGAAAAAAAAAAAATGCCGAAACCGGACCTGATTATCTCCAAGACCCATGATCTGTTATCCCCACAGGAACTTATGTCTTGGAGGGAGGGAGAAGGTAATAGTCAGAAATTTGGCTTTCTGATTTTCCTGTCATCACGGGAAAAAAAAAAAGACAGTTGGAGTTCCCTCTCAGGAACCTAGAACGTCCACATGTGACCTCTTGCAGGTGGCGGTCTTTGAGGAGACTGTCCTCTACGACGCTGTCTGCCCTGTCCACAGAAGGACTGTGGAAGGACTTTCCTTCCTTTCCCACTAGTCCTTATATCGTGTTCTGCCTGCAAATATTAAATTTTGAGGCATAATCCGCCCTCCAAGGTTTTAACCATAGGGGGCAACGGGCAGCAGAAGTCAAGGCCCTAGACTTGGCAGCTAACTTCACCTGGAGAAGAGGTTTCAATGAGGTAATCCGCCTCAAGGGCTATACCCTTCAAAGAGGACAACAATTCATCCCTGGAGACCCCCAAATCAATATCTCTTTTTAATGGAGAGGCCGGAGCACAGCTTCTTCGCTACCTCACTAGTAGCGATACCAATCAAACACTGTGCAGAGAAAGCCGTATACGCTTTCCTTAGGGAGCACTCTGCCTGGTGGTCCATGTGGTCCTGAAGGCTAGACTCTTCCTCAGAGGGTACAAGTGTTCGACTGGACAATTTGGCGACTGCCATGACAAGCTTAGGTGGTGGACCCAACTGGTCCTCAGCTATTGGGAAGAGTGTCTTGAACCTCTTGCATAACACGCAGGTCTTCTCTGGGTGTTTTCACTCGGTGGACATAGCTCTTTTAAGCATGTCGTCCACATTGAAGGCCCTAAGCCCCCTAGAGGTGGAACTAGAGGCTTCCCCAAGGTCAACATCATGGTCCCTTGACCCGATGGACTTCCGTAATTTCTGAATTTTCTCCAGCGGAAAAAGCAGTTTTTCTATATTCGTATATGAATCCTCAGATGAAGAATTAGCTTCCTCTATGATCCTGAATACCTCATCAGATCGTATGACAGAAGCGCCATCATATTCCACAGCGCTCCACAGACACAGACAGTCACTGTGCCATATAGGGTTCACAATCCATACCCCCCATCAGCAAGACTTTGAGTGTGGGAGGAAAACTGGAGTACACCCACGCAAACATAGGGAGAACCACAAACTCCCCGCAGATATTGCCCCTGGCAGGATTCAAACCCAGGACTCCAGCTCTGTGAGGCTGCAGTGTCAACCACTGAGCCATTGGGCTGCCCAAGCAGCACTGGTGGCATGTATTGAAATTGCAGCCATCAGGCAAGGGAATTTCACAGGAGTGATAGTTTAGATGTTTGTGTCTAGACACAGACTTACCTGGAGGATTCATCACCACCAGACGCAGAGGAAGCTATTTACTCTTACACTTGCGGAAAGATATCAAGAAAGCCAGAGAAAACCGCAACAGAACAAGTCTGTTGAACTAAAATGCCCAGCATGCACACTGTCTGCCAAACAACAAAGAGGCAGAGGAAAGGAAGCAGCAGACTTGTATAGAGGAAATGGAGAGCAAAGACTTTCCCAATACCTGAGACAGAAAATAAAAGTCCTTTATTTCTCTTCAGCTTTTTTTTTTTTTTTTGGAAGAAAACAAGCTACCCCACACAGATTTTATAAAATAAATGGCGGAAGTTAAGATAAAAAAAAACATTACCTAGTAGCTCACCTGAAGGAGGTTCAAAGATGTCATCACGCACGCAAGCCAGCGTATTCTTGACTCTGGGGCCTCCAACCACAGAGGAGCTGGAAAGAAGTAGCAGGAAACGCCCTGCATCGCAATAAAACAATGAATGCAAAGCTTACATAGCCACAAAGGGTTCAGCGTGGACACTCACCCATTATAAGCAACAGCTGAAAAAAGGCCTTTCCCTACAGCTAAGCAGACTAGGCAGCAGAGGCAGGAAAGACAGACAAGGAGTTTTGAATTTTGTTCCAGCAGGAACCAAAGGCAGAAAAGAGTCCTCACAGGAGGATAGACAAAACAAACTTAAACAGGAGAGAGGAGGGGAAAGTCATCCAGAAATCTGGATAACCTCCAACTGTCCCACCAACACAGGACAGAAAAAAACACGCTGGGGGTTTCTACTTCCTTCCTTATATTGAGGAGGGGAGGGGTTACGGTTAACTATTTGTTGTTCATTTAAAAATTCCATTCTGTCCTACCAGCACACAGGGGCAGAATTACCCCAATATTGTGCTGCTGGTGGGATGTTAGGGAAACAAAACTTCTTAAGATTTACAATCCAGATAAGTTCTACTACTATTCTGCATTTTCATTTCTGCTGCCTTCCTTTTGGAATTTCATTAGCACTCAGAGTGTTCATGAAGATCGTGATGGAGATTATGGCCTTTCTCATAAGACAGGATAATAGTTTCATATCTCAATGATTTCCTGTTGATAGCTGATTCCCCATCAAAACTGTAGAAAAGCAGATAAATTTTGCGGACAATATTTCAAAGTTCTACAGAAAGTAAGAAAGTAATAAGAAGAGCTATGAAAATTGCAGAACAATTTTATGCTCCTGCTTGTAGAAGATCCAACTGGAGGTGATGCTTTGCTGAATTTGATCATGTCTAATAATGTGGAACTTGTTGGAAATGTCGCTATTGGCGAAACCTTGTGACCATAATCTTATCAGATTCCACAGCAGAGGTCAGTGTCAGAGCAGCTTCGGCTGTGTGATCTCATGAGAAGTTGTGAGATCACACAGCCGAAGCTGCTCTAATACAGTCCTCTGTAAGTGAAGGGCTACGTCATTTGCATTCCAATTAGCAGAGGACTGTATTAGAGGAGCTTCGGCTGTGTGATCTCGTGAGATCTCGCAACTTCTCATGAGATCACACAGCCGAAGCAGCTCTGACACTGCCCTCTGCTAACAGTGAAGAGCTTTAATACCGGGGATCATAACTCTGCAATGGTGGGGGCTAGAAAAAAAATTCAAACTGCCCCAGGGTCTGTGCAACAGTGCCTCTAACAAGGTACAGAAAACTGCACAGCCCTGGGGTGGTGAAAGGTTATCTTTAAATTGTAAAAAACAAACAAAAGACTGGGGAGGCAAAATCTCTTAATTTCCCAAGGGTTAAGGGCTGCACTTCTGGATATAGACTGGGTGCAGCTATTGTCAGCTAGTGATACAAAGGTAAATCTAAACAAAATAAATGTGAACAATGCTCTGGGTCCAGATGGATTACACCCATGAGCAGGGCCGGCTCCAGGTTTGTGTGGGCTCTTGGGCAACAGAGCCCAGCTGAGCACCTTTTGGAGTAACCCATGCACACTGCAGCAAAAAAAAAAACTATAGAAATTGGGTGTTTTTTGTTGAGGAAGATCTACTGAAGTGGACTGTAATACAGTTCATTCCATACAAGTATATACAACCTGTTCAGACATAGGAAAGTCCGAGGCAGACATCTTCCTCGGATTTTTCTTTATTTTCTGCCCCCGGCTCATGGTGCAGAGTATCAGTATTATGTTGCGGATTTCCACCGCTGATTAGGCCCAAATGAATGAGTCTAACCAGTGCAGAGTCTCAAGCCGTGGCCTCCGAATCAGCTGCAGAGTCTGCAGCAAGATCCAGAAGGACACTTTTTTTTTTTTTTTTTCCAGCTTCCTGCTCCAATTAGTTTCAATAGGAGGCAGAATGAGGGAGGAATCTGCTGCTGATTTAGGTGCCAGATTCCACCCTGTGAACAGGGCCTGATACTGTTAATAGTGCCTCTCCACAGTGGCCCCCACACAGTATTATATTCTGCAAAGTGGCCCCCACACAGAAGAATTATATGCTCCCAAGAGCCCACCCGCCCCCCAGAGCCAGTGCTATACAATAATTATATAATAATCAGAGGCCCAGAGGAAGTGCTTAAAAATAACAAACACTTATACTCACCTTACCTTACCTCTCCTGTGTATCCTCGCTCCCTTCTGTCTTGCGACTTGAGGTTCTGCACCCTACACGTCACTGCTGGGGCCTGTGATTGGGCCTGAGCGATCATGTGACTGCAAGGGCCCAATCACAGGCCCCAGCAGTGACGTCTGGGGCGCAGGACCTCAGTCACTGGCAGGAACATCCCCGGAGAGAATGCTGAGCCCCGGACAGGTGAGTATAAGTATTTTTTTTATTTTTAGTCACACCTCCTTGTGAAAGATCCTCCGTGCGCCAAACCGCTTTGGCCACACCCTGAGTCCTCTTTCATATAAAAACCACACTCACCACCAGTGAGTGCCGGGTTCACCAGATAAATACAAGACAAGCCTTCTAAATTTTATATATTTATTAACCCCTAAATGGGTCGGTATTAAAATCTAACACATGCAGTTCAGAACAGATATGCAGATATATACAAGCATTAACAGTTACTAGTTGCAAGATACAGTACAAATAAAATAAAAGGGATTAAAGGTGAAATGATTACTTTACCACACATGTCCTTGCTGTGGTTTTGTAGTCCAACACTCACACATGCTCTGGTATGTGTGAGATCACCAGTGGAGGCTTTTTAGCATGTGGCATTAACTCCTAGCATGTGGCATCACAGTACAATAATCCAGCCTGCATGCTCTTTACAGTCTCTCAGCATTAGTCCAGTAGTCTCAATAGAATCTCATCACAGCAGCCTCTGCTCACGGTCTGTCTGTGTCAACTCTCTAGTCTGTGATGGTCTCTCTCAGTGGAAGTCTGTGATGGTCTCAGCCCAAAACTCCATAGCATAATCTCTATAGCATAATCTCCTCCCACTGACTCTTACCTCATCTTTCATACCCTTTATGCCACCTCCCAGAATGAGGTCACCGGCGGCAGCTGGTCTCATAGAATAATCCCCTCAAGTCCAGATCTTTTGTATGTAGATGAGACCAAATGACCTGATACAATGTTATCAGCCATATCTGGTCAACCAGTGCAGCTGGACAATGCATGTTTGTTTGATCAGCCAGGACTGTGTATGAATTCAATGGAGCCCTATTGTTCCAGCCTGGCCACTACTGCCAATATACCTATGAGTAGGCTGTGCCCCTTATGAATGAGTGCAAGCGAGAAGAGAGACACTATACCCAGAGACCAAAATATAGCTGAGTTATGGCCATATTTAGGCAGAATCATCACACTCCTATGCTGGCATCTATTGGAAGGGGGCCTGGCGATCCATTTCCATTAGCAGTATGTATAACGGTCAGGGAACCAGGCTTTTCCCGACCGCTATCATAGTTGTCCAGGGCCCCGGCCATTTCCAGCTGGCCGCGGGCCCTGTACCTACACCACTGCCGAGTAGGCCCCCTCTGGGGCTTGGGGCCCTGGCACTTGCCTGGGTAAACGGATGCTGACGCCAGCCCTGCCCATGAATACTTAAAGAACTCAGTCCAGTCATTGCTGTACCCCTGTTCTTAATTTTAGGGATTCTTTAGTGACTGGTACTGGGCCAAGGAACTGGCACAAGGCAAATGTGGTGCCATTTTTTCAAAAAGGGCTCTAGGTCTTCCCCAGGTAATTACAGACCAGTGAGTTTAACATCCATTGTGGGGAAACTGTTGGAGAGGCTCTTAAGCGACTAAATACAGGAATATGTGACTGTACAGAATATTATAAGTGACAGACAACATGGTTTTACTGAAGACCGAAGTTGTCAAACTAACTGGATTTGTTTTTATGAAAAGGTGAGTAGAATTCTGCACAGAGGGGAGGCTGTGGATGTAGTGTTCCTAGGCTTTGCAAAGACATTTGACACTGTCCCTCAGACATTTAATTGGTAAAATCAGGTCCATTGGCATGGAAAGTATAGTTTGCAATTGGATTGAAAACTGATTAAAGGATCGTATCCAGAGAGCTGTGGTCCATGACTGCAGCTCAGACTGGTCCTCTGTTATAAGTGGTGTCCCAGGGTTCAGTTTTGGGTCTGTCTGTATTTTTGCTGATGACACTAAGCTATGTAGTACAGTACAGTTTATAAAGGATGCATCTGGGTAATAATATTCTGCATGCAGCTTATGCCCTAGGGGGAGTGAAGATGGGAGAGTCACTGGTGGAGATGGAGCTGGGTGTACTTGTAAATAATAGGTTAAATTACAGCATGCAATGTCATTCAGCTGCTTCTATGTCCAGCAGGATATTGTCATGTATTAAAAGGGGTATGGACTCTCGGGACAGGAATGTAATATTACCATTTCATAAATCATTGGTGCGGCCCCATCTGGAATATACAATTCACAGGACACTAGTACATAGAAAGTATGTTCTAGAGTTGGAAAAGGTTCAATGGAGGGCCACAAAACTCATAAGGGGCATGGAGGACTTCAGTTACAAGACTAATGGAGTTAAATCTTTTTAGTCTGGATAAGCGTTTAAGGGGAGATATGATAAACCTGTATAAATATATAAATGGACAATTCAAGAAATATGGGGAAAAACTGTTCCGTGTAAAATACCCTCAAAAGACAAGGGGACACTCACTCTGTCTGGAGGAAAAAAAGGTTTAATCTCAAGAGCTGACAAGGCTTCTTCACTGTAGGGACTGTGAATCTATGTAATAACCTGCCCCGGGAGCTGGTCACAGTTGAAAAAGGATTAGATGCCTTTTTAAAGCAAAATAGCATTAATTCTTATGGAAATGTATAGAATGTGATGCCCTTTCCCATGTCCTATTTGAACTTGTACATATATATATATTTTTTTAACAGTACTAATTATGTAACTATGTTAAATTCTGAGGTTAACTACTTCATGTATAATACAATCTGTACCTTGTAGCCAGTTTCACTTGAGATTACTTCAAAAGCAACTTTTGGCCAGCTGGGACAGGAGCAAGGACTCACTGAAAAAGATACCTCATCTTCAGTCTCTAGCCACTCAGATTTTCAGCTAAATAAATGTTCCTTCCCTCTCAGCAGTCCATGTAAAGAACTCAGAAAATCAAATCGCAAACTGAGTTGTAGGAGACTATTGTTTAAAAAGACCACTCTACTGGATATAAAGTCTTTCTGCAGATGACAGAAAAATGATGTAGAAGGAGGTGAAAGGTTACTACATAGTTTAGACTAATGCTTAGTTTAGACCAAATGGTTAGATACTTATGCAGAGCTGATGAGGATGCACAGCTTTATATGACTCAGACACTGTTTAGCCAGATATATGTAAATCAAATCGGCTGCTTTATAGTGAAATTAAAAAGGGTTTTCCAGGCAAAAAAATAATAATTTTTCAAAAAGGTCTGTTAGTGCTATTAATAGGTTATTAGCACACCTAAATACTTTTTAGCAGTGTTTTGAGTGATTTCTGGGGTTCTCTGTGAGCACCTGGTATCTTCTGCATTTGTTTACATGTTTTCCTACAACTACCATGATGCATTGGGCTTCACTTGGAGCTGACTCACACCATCTCCTTCTCTCACACACTCCCCCCTCCCTCTCTCACACACTCCCCCTCCCTGTTTCCCTAGCTAGCCCGCCCACTACACCCTCAACAGCCATCCTTAGACTCCTAGTTCTCATTCACTCAATAACCTTCTCCTTTGGCTATAATATTGTAATCACATCTTTATATCCTCATTACAGTCAGCAATGAAATTTTCATGCTGCTTTGGCATTTGATAAATATAAATAAACATATACAGTGGGGAAAAAAGTATTTAGTCAGCCACCAATTGTGCAAGTTTTCCCACTTAAAAAGATGAGAGAGGCCTGTAATTGTCATCATAGGTAGACCTCAACTATGAGAGACAAAATGAGAAAACATATCTGGAAAATCACATTGTCTGATTTTTAAAGAATTTATTTGCAAATTATGGTGGAAAATAAGTATTTGGTCAATAACAAAAGTTCATCTCAATACTTTGTTATATATTCTTTGTTGGCAGTGACAGAGGTCAAACGTTTTCTGTAAGTCTTCACAAGGTTGGCACACACTGTTGCTGGTATGTTGGCCCATTCCTCCATGCAGATCTCCTGTAGATCAGTGATGTTTTGGGGCTAGCGATGGGCAACACGGACATTCAACTCCCTCCAAAGCTTTTCTATGGGGTTGAGATCTGGAGATTGGCTAAGCCACTCCAGGTTCTTGAAATGCTTCTTACGAAGCCACTCCTTCGTTGCCCTGGCGAAGTGCTTGGGATCATTGTTATGCTGAAAGACCCCGCCATGTTTCATCTTCAATGCCCTTGCTGATGGAAGGAGGTTTGCACTCAAAATCTCACGATACATGGCCCCATTCATTCTTTCATGTACACAGATCAGTCGTTCTGGTCCCTTTGCAGAGAAACAGCCCCAAAGCATGGTGTTGCCACCCCCATGCTTCACAGTAGGTATGGTGCTCTTCGGATGCAACTCGGCATTCACTCTCCTCCAAACACGACGAGTTGTGTTTCTACCAAACAGTTCTACTTTGGTTTCATCTGACCATATGACATTCTCCCAATACTCTTCTGGAACATCCAAATGCTCTCTAGCAAACTTCAGACGGGCCCAGATATGTACTGGTTTAAGCAGGGGGACAAGTCTGGCACTGCAGGATCTAAGTCCCTGGCAGCGTAGTGTGTTACTAACGGTAGCCTTTGTTACGTTAGTCCCAGCTTTATGCAGGTCATTCACTAGGTCCCCCCGTTTGTTCTGGGATTTTTGCTCACCGTTCTTGTGATCATTTTGACCCCACGGGGTGAGATCTTGCATGGAGCCCCTGATCGAAGGAGATTATCAGTGGTCTTCTATGTCTTCCATTTTCTAATTATTGCTCCCACAGTTGATTTCTTCACACCAAGCTGCTTGCCTATTGCAGATTCAGTCTTCCCAGCCTGGTGCAGGTCTACAATTTTGTTTCTGGTGTCCTTCCACAGCTCTTTGGTCTTCACCATAGTGGAGTTTGGAGTGTGACTGTTTGAAGTTGTGGACAGGTGTCTTTTATACTGATAACTATTTCAAATAGGTGCCATTATTACAGGTAATGAGTGGAGGACAAAGGAGCCTCTTAAAGAAGTTACAGGTCTGTGAGAGCCAGAAATGTTGCTTGCTTGCTTGTAGGTGACTGTCATGATATTAGGCGCAGATATGGTTTTATGATATTAATATCGGTCTATATTACTGCACAGTGGGGGTTGGTGCCTAGGAACAAGACTAGTGGGACAACTGGAATGTGGTCAGACCACTCTCCAGCCCAGGTCTATTGTCCTGTCCCTGAAGCAATCAGCCATTTAATAAAAAGCCTGTATCTGCATAAGACTGCAACCCTCATTAACCCAGTTAACAGGATGTGTTGGGGGAACGATCTGCATATTGTTCGTGGATAGACTGGCACCACCTTTATTTCAAAGGGATTATGGTTTTATGACAATATCGCCCCGATAAATTCCCCAGATGTGTCAGGTCAAGGTACATGCTCAGAATATACACATGTCACAGTTCAAAGCCCAGGAAAGGTCCAGGCACTGATCTCCTTACCCAAAGGGAGATGGAGTGTCAACCTTGGAGTCTGTGTTGGGGATCTCGCCAGGAACCCCATTATACCACCAGCCCGACTCTATAAACATCAGACAAAGAATTATACAGAAACCTGATTCTAAGAGATGTAGAGAGGGGGGGGGCTCCTCCCCCGGTGACCTCACTTAGGGAGGGGACCAGGGGAGACAAAAGGTCCCCGCCCAGGCTGAACCAGGCTTTTTTGTCTTGTGGCCTTGGTGATGTGCAAGTCCTAGATGCCCCTAGGTGTGGGGAAAGTCAACCATGTGATCACCATGTGGTTCACATGCGGCCTAAGCAGCCAGGCTTGAGGCCATTTTGTGAACATGGAAAAGATGTCGCCGCATGTAGGCAACACATGCTTTGCTCAAGACTGTACCCTGAGCCTGCCACGTGGGCTCAGAGAAATGTACTAACTACTTGTTCCGGAAGGTCTTCTGCCCTTGGCTCTGCTAAGATTCATCTGCTACTGGACGTTCATAAGATACGTTCCCTGGCTCATCATCTGGAGGCCAGAGAAACCATCACAAGCTGGCGTTGGTAATATACAGTACAGACCAAAAGTTTGGACACACCTTCTCATTCCAAGAGTTTTCTGTATTTTCATGACTATAAAAATTGTAGATTCACACTGAAGGCATCAAAACAATGAATTAACACATGTGGAATTATATACTTAACAAAAAAGTGTGAAACAACTGAAAATATGTCTTATATTCTAGGTTCTTCAAAGTAGCCACCTTTTGCTTTGATTACTGCTTTGCACACTCTTGGCATTCTCTTGATGAGCTTCAAGAGGTAATCACCTGAAATGGTCTTCCAACAGTCTTGAAGGAGTTCCCAGAGATGCTTAGCACTTGTTGGCCCTTTTGCCTTCACTCTGCGGTCCAGCTCACCCCAAACCATCTCGATTGGGTTCAGGTCTGGTGACTGTGGAGGCCAGGTCATATGGCGTAGCACCCCATCACTCTCCTTCTTGGTCAAATAGCCCTTACACAGTCTGGAGGTGTGTATGGGGTCATTGTCCTGTTGAAAAATAAATGATGTTCCAACTAAACGCAAACCGGATGGAATAGCGTGCCGCTGCAAGATGCTGTGGTAACCATGCTGGTTCAGTATTCCTTCAATTTTGAATAAATCCCCAACAGTGTCACCAGCAAAGCACCCCCACACCATCACACCTCCTCCTCCATGCTTCACGGTGGGAGCCAGGCATGTAGAGTCCATTCGTTCACTTTTTCTGCGTCGCACAAAGACACGGTGGTTGGAACCAAAGATCTCAAATTTGGACTCATCAGACCAAAGCACAGATTTCCACAGGTCTAATGCCCATTCCTTGTGTTCTTTAGCCCAAACAAGTCTCTTCTGCTTGTTGCCTGTCCTTAGCAGTGGTTTTCTAGCAGCTATTTTACCATGAAGGCCTGCTGCACACAGTCTCCTCTTAACAGTTGTAGAGATGTGTCTGCTGCTAGAACTCTGTGTGGCATTGACCTGGCCTCTAATCTGAGCTGCTGTTAACCTGCGATTTCTGAGGCTGGTGACTCGGATGAACTTATCCTCCGCAGCAGAGGTGACTCTTGGTCTTCCTTTCCTGGGGCGATCCTCATGTGAGCCAGTTTCTTTGTAGCGCTTGATGGTTTTGGCCACTGCACTTGGGGACACTTTCAAAGTTTTCCCAATTTTTCGGACTGACTGACTTTCATTTCTTAAAGTAATGATCACCACTCGTTTTTCTTTACTTAGCTGCTTTTTTCTTGCCATAATACAAATTCTAACACTCCATTCAGTAGGACTATCAGCTGTGTATCCACCTGACTTCTGAACAACACAACTGATGGTCCCAACCCCATTTATAAGGCAAGAAATCCCACTTATTAAACCTGACAGGGCACACCTGTGAAGTGAAAACCATTTCAGGTGACTACCTCTTGAAGCTCATCAAGAGAATGTCAAGAGTGTGCAAAGCAGTAATCAAAGCAAAAGGTGGCTACTTTGAAGAACCTAGAATATAAGACATATTTTCAGCTGTTTCACACTTTTTTGTTAAGTATATAATTCCACATGTGTTAATTCATAGTTTTGATGCATTCAGTGTGAATCTACAATTTTTATAGTCATGAAAATACAGAAAACTCTTGGAATGAGAAGGTGTGTCCAAACTTTTGGTCTGTACTGTATATTCTTTTCTTTCTGTTTATTCCCATTTTTATTTTATGTACTGTGTTATGCTGCAATTCACTTGTATCTGCTTGCTAATCGCTGCATGTATTCTATGTATGTGTTAAGTGTCTAGTGCCGACCTGTTTAGGGGTTAATAAATATATAAAATTTAGAAGGCTCGTCTGTCGTATTATCCTCTGATGACCTACACCCTCACTGGAAGTGGGTGTGAGGTAATTGAAGCGATCTCAAGTGTGCCAGAAGCGGGTTCTGGTAGGACGAGATCCTTCACAGTGACCAAATACTTATTTTCCACCATAATTTGCAAATAAATTCTTAAAAAAATCAGACAATGTGATTTTCTAGATATGTTTTCTCATTTTGTTTCTCATAGTTGAGGTCTACCTATGATTTCAATTACAGGCCTCTCATCTTTTTTTAAGTGGGAGAACTTGCACAATTGGTGGCTGACTAAATACTTTTTTTTCCCCACTGTATGTGTGTATGTGTGTGTATATAAATTTACACATGCATATACAGCTGAAAACTGTCAGTGTAGGCCACAGGACTACAGCTTACACTGACAGCAGAGTGTGACCTCTGCCTTGACGCAGGCGCGATGATGCAATTCATCAACGCACTGTGAAGAAGAAAAAGGACGCTACTTACCTGCTCTTCGTGAGAGTGCAAGTAAGTAGCATATGATATTGTATGGGGGCCCACTGTGGAGCATATAATACTGTGTTGGGGCCCACTGTGGAGTGCATTGTACTGCGCGGGGGCCCACTGTGGAGTGCATTGTACTGTGTGGGGGGCCACTGTGGAGTGCATTGTACTGTGTGGGGCTCCTTCACTATTTATATCACACAGTATCTGTTTTATAGCAGACGTTAAGTAGTAAAAAAACAGGGTATGTATGAGCGCTACTTAATCAGCCAGACGTATTAAAATGAAACTTTTTTTATTGGATCACAGTGTTACTCCACAAGGCGGCGATATAAAGTATGGCAACGCGTTTCGACGTCTTAACTGACGTCTTCATCAGGCCAACTAGATAAGAATCAAATAAAACAGTGGTATAGTATAATGTATAATAAATAATATAAGATATAATAAAAACATTGTTATACAAAAGAAACAATCTACATGTATATACATAGACACACACAAACACATGTATGCATGTATGTACACACATATCCCAGCACACATATAAATGTACACATATGGTGGCAATCAACAAATGGTTAATGTATAAATAAGTAAAATGAAAAGTGAATGGATTGGTATAAGAACAAATATGGGTAAGATAGATATGAAAAATGGTTATAGTTAATGAGAAAGAGGAGATGGAGGATATATATGGTACCAAGATTAGATGATTAAGTAGGTAATATTAGAATAGGGGGATATATATGAATACGTCTAGGAAATAATTGTAATGAAAAGAAGGGGGGAGGGATATGGTTGTGACATACAATAGATGAATGAGTAGTCAATACATCTGGTTGTTTATAAAAGGTGGTGGAGTGTGAGAGTATATCTAATTGATACAATAAATAATTAGGATAGGGATGGGATAGTTGATAAAAAATGGAGTTGATGAAAAAAATGGATAATAAGCAGGAAATGAATGTATATATATATATATATATATATATATATATATATATATATATATAGCTACATGGATGGTTAGATGAATGAGCAATAAATAAATAATTCAATGGATAAATCATGGGTACATGAGCAAATAAATGGAACATCAGGTAAATAGATATGTAATGATAATCCTAATAATTGATTGTAAATGTTTGTAGGGTTAAATGAGAAATACACTTAAAGTAGACTAAATAGTGGATATAATGTTTGTAGAAGCAACTACTGATTTGATATATACAGAGTTGATGTGAAATATAACAAATAAATAGATAAATGTGACCTTAAACGCATATAATGAATAACTAAATGGATATGGAGATGAAGGTTTAGACTTACCACGCTAGATCATGGAGCAGGCACAAAGTGTGCCCCTCTCATGATACTAGCGCTTTAAGTAAGGGCTTGATTAGTACAGGTGGCATTGAGAGAAAAAAAAAAAAAAAAAGGTACATGTTTTTTTTAAAAATTGGATTCTACAGTGTCATTAAGACCATGGGGCATGAGTGTATTAAGTTTGTAAATCCAAAAAGATTCACGTTGGCGGAGTTGTAAAAAACGGTTGGGAGCAGTATTAGGGATGTGTTCAATGGGGATGATGGAAATATGTTTGAAATCTTTTTGGTGTTTGAGAGAACAGTGTAAGGAAAGGTTATGTTTTTTGAATCCCTTGGTAACATCTGATCGGTGGTTGTTAATGCGTAAGTGCAAAGGTTGGATGGTGCGACCAACATATTGAAGGTTACAAGGGCATTCTAACACATAAATAACATAATTGGTATTACAATTTAGAAATGAATTAATGGGGAAACTTTCGTTAGTAGTTTTGGATGTAATGAAGGTTTGTTGATGTTTAATATTACTACAACAAGCACATCGTGGGTGTCCGCATCTGAAAACTCCTTTTTTTTAGTGATAGAGTGTTATCTGTTTTATTCTTTTCCATACGGATTCGGCTGGGGGCTAAAAGATTCCGCAGGGTAGTGGCTCTTCTGAAAGTAATTATGGGTCGTTTGGGAAGTTGTTGCTGAAGATAGCAGTCACTCAGAAGAATATCCCAGTGTTGAGTTATGATAGATTTTATTAGTTTATGACTGGAGTTGTATGTGGTTATAAAACTAGACCTGTGTTTGATGGGAAGGGTTGAAGGATCCTGTTTTTGTTTCTCTATTAAACATGAAGCCTGTGATAATTCAGAGGTTCTCTTAATCGCATTTTGTACTACAGATTTTGGATAATGTTTATCCATGAATCTGCGTTTTAATATTTTGGACTGGGTTCTGAAGGTGTCATTGTCATCACAATTTTTTCGAATTCTTTTTAGTTGGCTAAAAGGTATATTGTTAAGCCAGGGAATGTAGTAAGCACTGCGGTAGTCTAAGTAACTATTGACGTCCACAGATTTAAAGTATGTTTCGGTGGAAAATGTATTATCTATGGTTTTAGAGATCAGGAGATCTAAAAATTCGATACTGGTCTGAGAGTAATGATGGGTGAATGATATTCCCATTTCATTATTGTTTAGAGATGTGATGAAATTTGAGGCTGATAATTCATCACCGTCCCAAACAAAAAACAAGTCATCAATATATCTTTTATAGAATATTATATGTTTATTGTTCTCACCTGGGGTTTGGATGTATGTTCTCTCAAATAAACCCATAAACAGATTTGCGTAGGATGGCGCAAACCTCGTGCCCATGGCGCAGCCCTTTGACGGAAAATGTTGTTTTGAAATGAAAAGATGTTATGTTCAAGTATGAATTGGATCCCATGTAAAATGAATCCTCTTTGTGTTGGCGGCATTGAGGAATTATTGGCAAGGAAATGATTGATTGCTGCTAGACGATGGGGATGGGCTATATTGGAGTATAGGGCCGACACATCTGCTGTTAGGAGGGCCCAATTGGTTTTGGTAGCATTTCCATCATTTAAGGTTTTTAGATGGTTAATTAGTTGAGTTGAGTCTTTAAGATATGAAGGAAGGTCAAGGACCAGTTTTTGAAGATGTAAATCAATAAAGTGTGAAAGGTTACTGGTGAGAGATCCAATGCCTGAAATTATAGGGCGGCCAGGTGGGTTGGTAAGTGATTTGTGAATTTTGGGAAGGTGGTAGAAAAAGGGTAAGGGAGGTTCCATGACTTGTAGGAACTTCTTTTCTTTCTTAGTTAGAAGGCCATTGCTGGTGGCTGAGTTAATAAGATCTCAAAGATCTCTCACCAGTAACCTTTCACACTTTATTGATTTACATCTTCAAAAACTGGTCCTTGACCTTCCTTCATATCTTAAAGTCTCAACTCAACTAATTAACCATCTAAAAACCTTAAATGATGGAAATACTACCAAAACCAATTGGGCCCTCCTAACAGCAGATGTATCGGCCCTATACTCCAATATAGCCCATCCCCATGGTCTAGCAGCAATCAATCATTTCCTTGCCAATAATTCCTCAATGCCGCCAACACAGAGGATTCATTTTACATGGGATCCAATTCATACTTGAACATAACCTCTTTTCATTTCAAAACAACATTTTCCGTCAAACAAAGGGCTGCGCCATGGGCACGAGGTTTGCGCCATCCTACGCAAATCTGTTTATGGGTTTATTTGAGAGAACATACATCCAAACCCCAGGTGAGAACAATAAACATATAATATTCTATAAAAGATATATTGATGACTTGTTTTTTGTTTGGGACGGTGATGAATTATCAGCCTCAAATTTCATCACATCTCTAAACAATCATGAAATGGGAATATCATTCACCCATCATTACTCTCAGATCAGTATCGAATTTTTAGATCTCCTGATCTCTAAAACCATAGATAATACATTTTCCACCGAAACATACTTTAAAATCTGTGGACGTCAATAGTTACTTGGACTACCGCAGTGCTCACTACATTCCCTGGCTTAACAATATACCTTTTAGCCAACTAAAAAGAATTCGAAAAAATTGTGATGACAATGACACCTTCAGAACCCAGTCCAAAATATTAAAACGCAGATTCATGGATAAACATTATCCAAAATCTGTAGTACAAAATGCGATTAAGAGAACCTCTGAATTATCACAGGCTTCATGTTTAATAGAGAAACAAAAACAGGATCCTTCAACCCTTCCCATCAAACACAGGTCTAGTTTTATAACCACATACAACTCCAGTCATAAACTAATAAAATCTATCATAACTCAACACTGGGATTTTCTTCTGAGTGACTGCTATCTTCAGCAACAACTTCCCAAACGACCCACAATTACTTTCAGAAGAGCCACTACCCTGCGGAATCTTTTAGCCCCCAGCCGAATCCGTATGGAAAAGAATAAAACAGATAACACTCTATCACTAAAAAAAGGAGTTTTCAGATGCGGACACCCACGATGTGCTTGTTGTAGTAATATTAAACATCAACAAACCTTCATTACATCCAAAACTACTAACGAAAGTTTCCCCATTAATTCATTTCTAAATTGTAATACCAATTATGTTATTTATGTGTTAGAATGCCCTTGTAACCTTCAATATGTTGGTCGCACCATCCAACCTTTGCACTTACGCATTAACAACCACCGATCAAATGTTACCAAGGGATTCAAAAAACATAACCTTTCCTTACACTGTTCTCTCAAACACCAAAAAGATTTCAAACATATTTCCATCATCCCCATTGAACACATCCCTAATACTGCTCCCAACCGTTTTTTACAACTCCGCCAACGTGAATCTTTTTGGATTTACAAACTTAATACACTCATGCCCCATGGTCTTAATGACACTGTAGAATCCAATTTTTAAAAATAACATGTACCTTTTTTTTTTTTTTTCTCTCAATGCCACCTGCACTAATCAAGCCCTTACTTAAAGCGCTAGTATCATGAGAGGGGCACACTTTGTGCCTGCTCCATGATCTAGCGTGGTAAGTCTAAACCTTCATCTCCATATCCATTTAGTTATTCATTATATGCTTTTAAGGTCACATTTATCTATCTATTTATTTGTTTATATTTCACATCAACTCTGTATATATCAAATCAGTAGTTGCTTCTACAAACATTATATCCACTATTTAGTCTACTTTAAGTGTATTTCTCATTTAACCCTACAAACATTTACAATCAATTATTAGGATTATCATTACATATCTATTTACCTGATGTTCCATTTATTTGCTCATGTACCCATGATTTATCCATTGAATTATTTATTTATTGCTCATTCATCTAACCATCCATGTAGCTATATATATATACATTCATTTCCTGCTTATTATCCATTTTTTTCATCAACTATCCTTCACTCCATTTTTTATCAACTATCCCATCCCTATCCTAATTATTTATTGTATCAATTAGATATACTCTCACACTCCACCACCTTTTATAAACAACCAGATGTATTGACTACTCATTCATCTATTGTATGTCACAACCATATCCCTCCCCCCCTTCTTTTCATTTATTACAATTATTTCCTAGACGTATTCATATATATCCCCCTATTCTATTATTACCTACTTAATCATCTAATCTTGGTACCATATATATCCTCCATCTCCTCTTTCTCATTAACTATAACCATTTTTCATATCTATCTAACCCATATTTGTTCTTATACCAATCCATTCACTTTTCATTTTACTTATTTATACATTTACCATTTGTTGATTGCCACCATATGTGTACATTTATATGTGTGCTGGGATAGGTGTGTACATACATGCATACATGTGTTTGTGTGTGTCTATGTATATACATGTAGATTGTTTCTTTTGTATAACAATGTTTTTATTATATCTTATATTATTTATTATACATTATACTATACCACTGTTTTATTTGATTCTTATCTAGTTGGCCTGATGAAGACGTCAGTTAAGACGTCGAAACGCGTTGCCATACTTTATATCGCCACCTTGTGGAGTAACATTGTGATCCAATAAAAAAAGTTTCATTTTAATACATGTCTGGCTGATTAAGTAGCGCTCATACATACCCTGTTTTTTTACTACTTTACTATTTGCACTACCACTGTCCTACAGACAGGTGGTCCCAGGGGGAGCAGCAACTTGCCAGACTCTTTCTCTCTTTTTACCATACTTAATCCTGAGGCATTACTATCCAGGTCCCCACAGGACCACCAGAGGCGCCAGTGTGGTAATAAAACCTTTTTCTTTTTATTATTTATAGCAGACGTGATATTAGTACAGGCTGCAATAACATTGCACGGTTACTATAAAACAGATCCTGTGCGATGTAAATAGTGAACATTAATTGTTCAAAAGTATAACAAATGCAAACTTCTACCTTTCAGTACAATTTGTTTGTATTATTGAAAGCTCTGTAAAGCCCCATTTACACCTGTATTTTGCGGGTCCGTAACTGTCAGCAATTGTGGATCTGCAGAGTGTTCAAGTTAAATTGGCACTTTTCGATAAATTAGTGGGTTTTGGTTTGCAGTTTGGGCACTTGATGTCTAAAAGGTTCATCATCACTGATTTAGGGGAATAGCCTAAGAACAGTTATCCATTTAATGGGAGATTCCACTGTTCTGGTATCTCAAGGGCTCAAAACGACAGTTTACAATCACATGTGGGATATTTCTGTGCTTGGGATAAATTACATACCAAATTGTGGGATGCATTTTCTCCTTTTAACCCCTTGTGAATGTAAATTTTAGGACTAAATTAATGTATTATTGAAAAAAATGTCTAAATTTCCCCTCCATTCTGTTTAAATTACTGTGAAATGTTTAAATGGTTAAGAAACTTCCATAATTCTGTTTTTGTTTTTTTTTTTGTTTTTTTTGTTTTGTTTGTGAATTAAGTGGTGAAGTTTTGAAAATGGGGTGATTTGGGGAGGTGGTGTTTAATATATAGGCCTTTAAAAATAAATTCAAAGACGGTTAAAATATTCCATAAAGTAGGCCAAATTACCTAATTTCAGTGGTATGACTATCTGTGTTGAAAATTTAGTTTAACATTTTGTTACATAGTAAATGAGGTTGGATGAAGACTAAGATCCATAGAGTCCAATCTATAACGTTGATCGAGAGGATGGCAAAAAAAAAAAAAAAAAAAAAAGCCATGAGGCTAATTCCAGTTGCCCCATGTCGGGGGGGGAAAAAATCCTTCCTGACTCAAAATCCGGCAATCCGTAAAAAAAACGCAGAGCAGCTTGTCAAAATCTAAAATCTGTAACCCGTGACATTTTTCCCTGCAAGAAAGGAATCCAGGCACTTCTTGAACTTGAACAGCGAATCCACCATCATCACATCCTGTGGCATCGAGTTCTATAGCCTCACTGCTCTTACAGTAAAGAATTTTTATGTTGCTGGTGAAATGTTCTTTCTTCTAGGCACAGGGCCAATTGTAGTTTTTAGTTTTGCTGTCTGAGGCAAAAATATAAATTTAAATTAAGATTAAAAATTAGGCTGCACACTCAGCACTGAAGTCGCCTGACTGAGATCCCTGAGCGTCTGTTGCATGTGCAGTGATTTAAAAGAACGCCGGGAGGTACATCCTGCTTCAGGGGTACACCCTGCTTCAGGAGTTAAAATGGTAGTCTTGTAGTTTGAACAAACTCCAGAGGTGTCTGGGGCAGGTGTAACATAAAAAAAAACAAAACTGGGCAGCGGAGTGATGGGGACAGGTTTTTTTTTTTTTTTTTTATTTCACAACTCCCCCTAGGCCCCTCCGGAGTTTGTCCAATGTCCCATGTGTGAGGTGGTCACCAATGTCCCATAATGGCCCCTACTGTTTTCATTATGGGGTTTGCCACTCACGAATCATAAGTATATGAGTTCATAGTATAATGAGCGGAGGCCCAGGGGAAGTGATTGAACATAACAGTATTACTCTCCACTTCTGTGCACCTGCATGGGTCTTCAGGCCTCCTGGACCTATGTCGGAGCCCAGGAGAGGTGAATAACAATGTTATTTCAATTTTTGTTGTTGACTTCCCGCCTTCCAAACACCATAACTTTTTTGTTTTTCCGCTCCTAGAGCCATATGAGGGTTTAATTTTTACAGGACAAACTATTCTTTATGATGGTACCGTTTTATATTCTGTCCAAAGTGCTGGGAAGCTAGAAAAAAATTCAAAATGGGGTGGAATTGGAGAAAAGTACATTTGTGCAACTTTCTTAGGGGCTTTGTTTTTACTGCGTTCTCTGTGCAGCCAAAATTACATGTCACCTGTTTTCTATGTTTCGTTATGATTCCGGGAATACCAAATTTATATAATTTTATTGACATTTTATCCCCTTATCTCCATATTCTGGCACCCGTAACTTTTTTACATTTCTGTGTACGCGGATGCATAGGGTGTTTTTTTTTTTTTTTTTTTTTTTTTTTTGGGGTAGCCAGATGTACTTTTAAGCTTCAAATTTTTAACAGAAGCGAAACAGCGAAAAAACTGTAGTGTTTTTTTTTTTTTTTTTTTTTTTTCCTTTTCCCCCCACTATGGCATTCCCCGTTCAGGAAAAATATTTAGATTGTAAGCTCTTGCGAGCAGGGGCCCTCAGTCCCCTTAAGGACTCAGCAATCTGCTGCCTGAGGCAAGATACGGTCTACTTTCTGATGTAGACCTGTCTAGGCGTAGAGGTTGTCCCTTTGTCATGGTCACCGGCCTAGGAGTAAAAAGATCATTGGAAAGGTCTTTGCACTGTCCATCATGTATTTTGTATGTCGTGATTACATCTCACCATACCCATCTTTTTTATCTAAAATGAATAACCCTAAGTTTGTTAATCTGTCATTTTATTTCAATTCACCCATTCCTCTAATGATCTTGGTCGCCCTTCTCTGCGTTCTCTAGTTCAGTCATGTCCTTCTTATACACTGGGGCCCAAAATTGCGCACAATAGATGCATAACTATGTTCTTGTCATGATCATCTTTGCTTCTTTTTATGCATCGCATAATTTTATTTGTCTTGACAACTTCCTGGCACTGGTCACTGAAGGTAAGCTTACTATCCACCAAAGTCTTTCAGTGGCAGCCTTGCCCAGTAATTTTAAGATTGAGTAAATAATCATACATTTTATTTCTTTGACCAAAATGCATAACCTTACATTTGTTTAAATTAAACTTCATTTGCCGAGTGTCCGCCCATGCTTCCAACTTCCCTAGATACCCTGTAATATGCTATTATCTTCCTCAGTTTTGACTACTTTAAAAAGTTCAGTATCATGTGCAAATATGGAAACCCTGCTCTGTAAACCCTCTGCCAGACCATTAACATACATATTAAAAAGGAGAGGACCTAATACTGACCCCTTTGGCACCCCACTGGTGAACTCTGACCCAGTCTGAGTATTTCCTATTAACAAGCATCCTCTGTTTTCTATCACTGAGCCAGTTGTGAACCCAAATGTTGTTTTCCCCCACTCCCAACATTCTCACTGTATATCATGTAGTACAGTAACAGAAGCCTTTGAAAATTCCAGATACACCGCATGCATGCCAGTACCCATGTCCAGTCTAGAACTGGTCTCTTCGTGGAGGCTGATTAGATTAGTGTGGGTCGTTATAAGGTTATTTTCATGGACATACTCCAGGATAGCATTTCTTAGAAAAACTTGAAATATCTTACCCGCCACTTAGGTCAAATGTACCGGCTTATAGTTTCCAGGCTCACTTATTTTCAATATGGGCACCACACTTGCTATGCACCAATCCTGTGGAACAGAGCCGGTCATTACTGAAATTTTAAAAGGTTTTCATGAAAAGTAGAAATATATGTAGGGTCTTGTAGGGTAGTTTGTTCTAGGACTGTGTAAGCATGAATACATGATGTCCTATATAGTTTTTAGGCTGCTAATAAACTAAACTAACTATGGCTGCAGTAACTACATTTCTGCCTGAGGCTGTGGGCATGTATAATAAGAAGAAGGCTGCCCCCCTTCCCCATCCTTTGCTGATAATGTTCTGCCAAAAGTAGCTATAGAACTGCAAACAAATTCCTGAGAAAAACCCAAATGACCATAATATAGGAGATCTGGGAGCACTGGACTGCAAATACATGCAACCAAGTAGAATAAAGCTGCTTGCTGTCTGTAAATAATATCCCATCTGTAATCACACAAGATGCCAGAAGTAGATATAAGACATAGAAGACACTTTTTGCATTGTAAACTGTGAGATTTGCAGGATCCTTAGTCTTTTGCACACAGCAACAGTTTGCAGAAATATCTGTGCAGGTTGTGAGAAGAATCACCCCCTCTCCTCTCCATTCACTGTGTGAAGAGAGTAAAGGACCGCCCTCTATAATCTCTGAGATGAGCGAGATGGAATGAAATGTATCTGGGGTCGGACTTTCTTAGGAACAAAAGAGTGAACGGTAAATTAGTTAGAAGGGAGACACCTAGTGGCAGGAACTTTAGAGGGGTTTTTCAGGCAGAAAACAGGCATATTTTTAATTAAAGGGTATTACATTTTGATCCAGAATCACATGCCCTATTACATGAGACTAGGTTGTCTGAACAGTTACCATTTAAATATTAGATTAAGGTTCTGTATATCACAGTGCATGATTTCCTTCAGAACTCAAGGGTGTATGCCACCTGGACCCGGTGATCTTCTTTTTAAGCATTTTGAAGGCGGTGGCACTCTTCTTTCAAGGTGACATTTAATGGAGAATTTACATTGCATTTCTTGTGTAAATACAGTAGAGAAGAAGGCATTTAATAGATCTGCCTTTTCCTCTTCCACAATTACATCCAGATTTTTTTTTTTTTTTTTTTTTTTTTTTATAAAGGTCCCAACATTGTAAGTTTTTTTACTTTTTTATTATTTATGTAGTTGAAGAATGGTTTTGGATTATTTTTACTTTCTCTGGCAATTTATTCTCTCTGCCTTGATCTCTTTTGCCTTCATTTGTCTTTTACGAAATTTATGTCACTACCTTTGTTTTAGTACTTTAAACACTTTTGTTTTATCACTTATTGCACTCCTTACTGTTTTAGTTAGCCATGTTGGTTTTCTCTGATTTATAACATGCTTATTCCCATAAGATATGTTTTTCACTGACCCTATTTTTTTTTTTTTAAATCTCCCATTTCACTATGAGGACATTGTCCTAGTTTATGCTGCTAAGCTCTTGTTGCTGGTAAAAATTGGCCTTCCTGAAATTGTGTTTTTGTACTCCCTTTACTAAACATCTTAATAATGTGTAGATTAAAACTTATTATGTTGTGGTCACTATTACATAGATGACCCCCGACCTCCACTTTTGACAATCTGTCAGGTTCATTTGTCTAAATTAGGTCTAAAAGTACCTCACCTTTTTTTAGGTCCTGCACTAGTTGGAAAAATAGTCTATTATTTCTGACAAAAACCTGTTACCTTTGTTGGACCTGCAGGTTTCTGTCTCCCAGTTTATATCTGGGTAGTTAAAATCCCCCATAATAATGACTTCATTATGTTTTGTGGCCTCATTTATTTATTAGTCTTAGTAGATTTTCTGCTTATATTATATTCGGGGACTTGTAGCAAACCCCTAACAGTATTTTATTATTCTTTATCCTTCCCCTTATTTCCACCCATATAGCCTCCACATATTAATTTTCCATCAAGATATCATCACGTAGAACCCCTTAAGGACATTGGACGTACTATTACGTCCTGCGTGCTTGGTACTTCGCGCAACAGGGCGTAATACTATGCCCTAGGGCAGCCGACCGCTCACTATCTGAGCGGGTGGCATCAGAAACGGGTGTTAGCTGTAACTGACAGCTAACACCCTACTCCATAACCCCCGGTAGGAACTAAATTCGGATCGGAGGTTTTAACGCCTTGTCATGTTTGACCGCGGCATCCAAGGGGTTCCGCCATCTTGCCGCTCCCCTCGGCACCCCCCGCGGCGAGATCAGGGGGTGCCGATATCTATAATCTGCAGCCCAGGGTCTGCCCAGTGACCCCAGGCTGCCTGGAGCCCCCACTACCTGGTTGATCCCGCCTCCGGAAGTTAGGCTATGCGTCTGCATAGCCTCACTTCCTGTATAGACTGCAAGACACTTGTATGCTCGTGTCTTGCAGTCTATAGTACAGAGCCAGCAATCAAAGCATTGCTGGCTCAGGTGTCCTAATGGGACACATGAAAAAATAAAAAAAAAGTGAAAAAAAAAGTGTTTGAAAAAAAATTAATAAAAGAATAAAGCCCCAAAAATTCCCTTTTCCTATATAAAATTAATTATATAAAAAAAAAAACTAAAAGTTAATTAAAAACAATGCATATTTGGTATTGTCGCGTCCATAACAACCAGTACAATAAAACTGAAACAATATTTAATGTTACACGGTGAACGTCAGGTAAAAGAAACGGAAAAAACCCGCCAAAAGTAATGATTTTTCGCCATCTCACCTTACAAAATATGCCATAAAAAGTGATCAAAAAGTCATATGTACCCCAAAACAGTAACAATAAAAAGCACAGGTTGTTCCGCAAAAAATAAGCCCTCAACCAACTTTGTAAACCGCAAAATAAAAATATTACACATCTCAGAAGATGGCGATGCAAAAACAATTAATTTATGTCCCCAAATGTTTTTTTTTTTCTGCAAAATTAGTATCGCAAAAAAAAAACTATATAAATTAGGTATCGCCGTAATCGTAACGACCCGTAGAATAAAGGTAACATGTTATTTATGCTTTATGCTCTTCGCACAGCTTATCTATTCACTTTTCCCCATCCGTTGTGCAGTCACGTCTGGAATACTAATGTTCGCTACACCCTTTGATAAATTCTTTGAGGGGTGCAGTTTTCAAAATGGGGTCATTCCCTAGGGGATTCCACTTTACTGGTACTTTAGCGGCTCTGCAAACATGACCTGTCGTCCAGATCCCAAACATCTGAATCTGCACTCCAAAAGCCACATAGCGCTCCTTCCCAAACTGCAGTTTATGCCCACATGTATGACACTAGTGTACCCAGGGTAACATACTTAATGTCATATGTGGGTATAAACTGCTGTATGGACACAGCTGGGCACAGAATGGAAGGAGCGCTAATTGGTTTTTGGAGCACAGACTTGGACAGTTTGGTTTTTGGACGCCATTGCACTTTTGCAGAGCGGAAATGCCAGTAAAGTGGAATCCCCTGATATGTGACCCCATTTTGGAAACTACACTCCTGAATGAATTTATCCAGGGGTACAGTGAGCATTTTTAACCCCCAAGTGTTGCTATAATTTATCCATAAATGAATACGCAGCTGATTGTGAAAGGTGAAAATGACAATTTTTCCAGGAATACGTCATTTCCGTGTGCAATATGTTGTGCCTGATTTGTATCAGAGATGAACGCTCCAAAATCTGTTGTGCCCGGGATCCCCGCTTAACAGTTTTTGGAGTGTGTGTCTGTGCAGACATAAGCTGTGCACAACATATCGGGCATTGAAATGGCGAATCTCTGGAAAAATGTTAATTTTTAACTTTTCATTATCATCTGTGCATTCATTTCTGGAAATTAAAAGAATGCAACACTTAAGGGTTAATAATACACCACTTGATAAATCCCTTGAAGGGTGTAGTTTCCAAAATGGGGTCACATATCTGCGGATTCCACTTTCCTGGCAATTCTTGGGCTCAGCAAAAGTGACTGTGCTCTAAAAATCAAAATAGCGCTCCTTCCCTTCTGTGCCCGGCTGTTCCCAAACAGCAGTTTATACCCACATATGGTGTTGCTAAGTACATTATCCTGGGTACACCAGTGTCATACATGTGGGCATAAACTGCCATTTGGGAACACACAAGGGTGCAGATGTGAAGGAGCACTATGTACTTTTGGAGCGCAGATTTAGATTGTTGGTTTTTGGACGCCATGTCACATTTGCAGAGACCCTAAAATTGCCCCTACAAAATGGGGTAACTTCTTGGGGAGTTCCAGTTTACTAAATCTAAATCTGTATTCCAAAAGCTAAAAAACCACAGTGCTCCTTCCCTTCTGAGCCCTGCTGTGTGCCCAAGCAGTAGTTTACACCCACATATATATATAATTTTTTTGTCCCCAGGATAGCCCACTTAATAGTTTTAGGAGTTCATGTGTCTGATGCCGCAAAGTGGCCTCAACGTATTCTGAAATTGGATATTTCTTCAAAAACTTCAATTTTCACTTTGTACACTAATTTTTGGGAAGCATTTTTAGGCTCAAAATGATAATACCCCTTGATGCATTCCTTGAGGGGTGTAGTTTCTAAAATGGGGTCACTTTTGAGGGGTTTCCATTGTATTGGTACTTTAGGGGCTCTGCAAATGCGACATGGCACCTGAAAACTATTCCAGCCACATCTGCCGTCCTAAAGCTAAATAGCGCTCTTTCCATTCTGAACCCCACCATGTACCCATACAGCAGATTATAATCACATATGAGGCATTTCTGTGTTCAGAAGAAATTGTGTAACAAACTGTGGGGAGCTTTCTCTTCTTTAACCACTTGCAAAAATTAAAAATATGTCGCTAAATGGACGGTTTATTGGAAAAAAACAGTAATTTTTCATTTTTACATCCCAATGTTAATAAAATCTGTGAAACAGCTGTGAGATCAAAATGCTCACCATACCCCTAGATAAATTCTATGAGGGGTGTAGTTTCCAAAATGGGGTCACTTTTGGGAGTTTCCATTGTATTGGTACTTTAGGGGCACCCGACATGGCACCCGAAAACTATTCCAGCAAAATCTGCCCTCCAAAAGCTAAATAGCGCTCTTTCCATTCTGAGCTCAACCATGTACCCAAACAGCAGATTACAACCACGTATGGGGCATTTCTGTGTTCAGGAGAAATTGTGTAATGAACTTTGGGGTGCTTTTTCTCCTTTGTCCTCTTGTGAGAATGAAAAATTTGGAGCTAAATTGATGGTTTATTGGAAAAAAAAGTAATTTTTCATTTTCATGTCCCAATGTTAATAAAATCTGTGAAACAGCTGTAGGGTCAAAATGCTCACTATACCCCTTGACATGTTCTGTGAGGGGTGTGGTTTCCAAAATGGGGTCACTTTTAGGGGGTTTCCATTGTTTTGGTACTCTAGGGGCTTTGCAAATGAGACATGACTCCTGAAAACTATTCCAGCAAAATCTGCTTTTCAAACGTCCAGTGTCGCTACTTCCCTTCTGTTTACTGCCGAATGCCCAAACATCAGTTTACACCCACTTGTGGGGTATTTCTGTGCTCTGGAGAAATCGTATAATAAACTGTGAGATGCAATTTCTCCTTTAACCCTTTGTGAATGTGTAAAATTTAGGGCTAAATGAAGGGATTATTGGGAAAAAAATGAAATGTCTAAATTTCACCTCGATATCGTTTTAATTCTTGTGAAATGCTTAAAGGGTTAACAAACTTCCCAAATGCTGTTTTGAATTATTTCAGGGGTGCAGTTTTGAAAATGGGGTGATTTATGGGGGTTTCTAATATATAGGCCTTTATAATCCCCTTCAGAACTGAAGTGGTCCCTAAAAAATTAGTTTGGGAAATTTTCTTGTAAATCTGGAAAATCGTTGTTACACTTGTAAGCCTTCTAACATCCAAAATAAATTAAAGGACGATTAAAAGATTATGCCAATATAAAGCAGAGATATGGTAGATAATATTTATTAATGTTTTTTGGGTGTTATGACTGTCTGAAAAGCAGAGAATTTCACATTTTGAAAATTGCGATTTTTTTTTTTTTTTTTTTTTTTTTTTTTTTTTCTACCCCCAAAATTTCCTTCAAATATCCTATTTTTTTTTTTTTTTTTTAAGAAATAAATACAAAAATATTGATTAGTGTTTACCAAAACAATCTCAAAATCACTTGTGTAAGTTAAAGCGTCTCAAAGTTCTTGCCACAAAGTGACACATTTCAGTTTTGAAAAACAAGGCCTGGTCCTCAATTAACTTTTGGGCTGTGTCCTTAAGGAGTTAAAGCAGGATTTTATGTACAAGCAAACCCCTCCATCTTTCCTATTTGCACGCTTATTTCTAAACAGACTCTATCCCTGTATATTTACAGCCCAGTCATATTTATAGTCCAGTCATGTCTTATTTATCCCTAATATATCTGATTCTTCTTCCAATATTATCACTTCTAGTTTCGCCATCTTGTTAGTGAGACTTCTGTCATTGATATACATGCATTTTATGTGTTTATCTTCCTCTGTCTACTGACTGTTCTCACCTCACATTACTACATTACTTATTACTTGACCTCTGAGTTGTCGAATTCCTTTAAACTTATCCAAGTAAAATGAAACATAAAAATAAATATCCTCACCTGTCCCTGACGCTGTGCGTTTTGGTGCTTACCATGCAGTTGCTGTCGGAAGTCATGTGCTCCACGTGACTGCTGAAACCAGTCAGTGGCCTCTTCGACCACAGAGAAGGTTTGGCCTCAGTGGTCACATGTGGCACAGGATTTTTCGCAGGAACTGCAGTGGACACCATAGCACTGGGGACAGGTGAGTGTTATTATATTTTTTTTTTTTTTTTTTTTTTTAATCCACCTTCCCCAGCCTCTTCTGTGAGTTGCCAAATTCTTGGACACCCCCATTAAGTGTTCCACAGCTTATTACCATATAAAGTGACACATGTCAGATTTGGAAGTTTATTGATATTTAGGGGTTAAACTTTAGAAACCGGCATTGTAAGCGCTTCTAAGCGCTTGTACCAAACATTCGCGATTCCTCGTGATCCGCGACCCTCTCTGGAATCTAACCTCGCGAATGTACGAGGTATTACTGTAATACTATAGTATAATATACTAATAATATACTATAATAATATAATATACTATAATACTAAATACATATTAAATCCAGTGGGAAGAGGAAATCCGGGGCCATCTCTAGTCGTGAGATAGCATCATCTTCAAAGTGATGAAAGTGGCAAACTCTCTGCCGGATCCTCCAACTCCTCCTCCTCGGAGACAGAAGGGAGTGGATCATCCTGTTTTCCTGTAGAAGACACTGAGAGACTGTTAAAGGCTAGTAGGGCAATGGGGATTGAGGATGCTAGGCCTTCCCTTTCTGTCCAGGACATTATGTTTTGTGGGTCTGGAATCTCTTCACCATAGACAGTTTCTGGTCCACAAGAGCATCTCTTCACTCATTGAAAGTGAATGGAAGAAGCCAGATAAGAAGGGTTTCATTTCTTGGGGGGTGAAACGTAAGTACCTCTTTGAGAGAGAGGTCTCCTCCTCCTGGGATTCTGTGCCCAAACTGGATGTGGCCATATCTAGGGCCTCGAAGACATCTATACTGCCCTTTGAAGACATGGGTTCCTTAAGGGACCCTTAAGACAAGAAAGCAGACAGTTTTCTCAGGCGTACTTGGGAGTCGGCAGGGGCCTCCCTCAAGCCTGATATAGTGGTGACTTGTACGGCCAGGACCCTTATGGTGTGATTGTAGGAGCTAGAGTCCCAGCTCAGAAACAAAGCCCCTAGGGATCAGATTCTGGGTGCCCTTCCCACTATTTGCAAGGTGGCAGATTTTCTGCCAGATACCTCTGCGGATGCAGTAAAACTATCTGCCCACTCTATGGCCCTGGCTTATTCCGCTAGATGTGCAATCTGGTTAAAGAGTTGGGCTAGGGATGTGGCCTCTAATGCAAGACTATGCAACCTCCCGTGTGACAAAATTTTTTTGTTTGGCCTAGCCCTGGACGAAATTCTGGCCAGGGCAGCGGACAAAAAGAAGGAATTCCCAGCCCCAGCTGTAGGCAGACTGCATAGACCCTTTCAGCCCTTTCAGAAGTCTAACAGAGGCAGAGATACTGCAAACAGAGCAGGGGCCTGGTCGGAACTGGGGAGAAGACAGAGAGGGTTCCTGTTGCCCTCAATGCCTCCCCCAGGATAAGGATGAAAATCCTCAAAACAATGACTCCAGGTGGGAGGAAGATTAAAGTCTCTGGGTCTTATAGACTATGGGGAATGGGCTGTGCCTGGAATTCCTCTCCATCCCCCCCTCCTCCCCCAAGATTCCAAGTTATAAGAACTCAGCCCTCGCCCTCCGGTCAGTTGGCCCTAGAGTTGGAGGTTCTGAGTTTAATTAGAGGGTACTGGTGCTGGTTCCCCTAACAGAGGTTTATTTCCATCTTTTCCTGGTGAGGAAGCCGGAGGGATATTTCAGAACTATTATAAACCGGAGGGGGTTAAATTGATTCCTAGTTCCCAAGAAATTCAAAATGGAGATAGTCAGATCTGCAATAAACCTGTTGAGGGTAGCAGTAGTACTAAACGGGGTGGTCTGTCATTTACAGTATAGGGCTCTTCCTTTCGGGATCTTTTAGGCCCCCAGGATTTTTACAAACCTGTTGATGGGTAATATCAAGGACGCCAGGTGTTTTTGGGTATTCTTCTGGACTCAGTGATGCAGAAGTCTTTTCTCTGAAGGTGTTGGCGGTTCAGAGCCTAGTGGAATCCCTTCACCTCCATCCTTGAGTCTCTATAAGAAGAGCCATGTAGGTACTGGGATTCCTCACAGTCTGTATTCCGGCGGTCCCCTTGGCTCAGGGCCACTCCTGGGTTCTACAGGCGGAAATTTTGTCAGTATGGGGTAAGGATGGGGATTTGGACAGGAGAATGTTAATATTTCACAAGACCTATTCTTCCCTGGTCTGGTGGACAAAAAGGGAAAATTTGGTAAAAGAACTGCCCTGGAGGAACCCGGCCCCTCTAGTGATCACTGTGGATTCCAGCCCCTGGGGATGGGGGGCTCATCTGGGTTTCCTAGACTTTCAGGGGGTCTGGTCTAGCAGTCAGCTTCAGGTATCCTCAAACCTTCCTTATTTAGGGTCACCATATAAGAATTCTCTGACAACAGAACTATTGTGGGTTATTTGAACAGGCAAGGGGATACGAGATCCCAATCCCTGATGCAAGCTACTGCCTAGATTTTGAAATTAGTGTAGTGCTCCATTCCCTCCCTGTCTGCTCTTCACGTATGGGGTTCCAAAAACTCCAGAGCAGATTATTTGGAGTCATGGCCTTAGACAGGAAGAATGGGAGTTAGACCAGTCAGTTTTTCAGAGGATAGCGAAATCCTGAGGGATGCCAAAGGTGGACCTATTTGCCAACCGTTCCAACATGAAGATCTCTCTATTTTTCTCCCTGGATCCTGGGGAATACCCCCTTGGGACTTCAGTCTAGCTTATGCCTTTCCTCCTTTTTTTTCTGATTCCCAAGATGATCAAGAAAATTGTGGAGGATCAGGCAAGGATCATCCTTATCGAACATTTCTGGCCAAGGAGGGCCTGGTTCTCTCCCTTGAGGATCCTGTCGGTAACAGACCCATGGTTCCTCCTGGAGGTTCCACATCTCCTGAAGCAGGGTCCCATTTATCATCCCAGTTCCGGCCATCTGCATCTGACGGCTTGGAACTTGAAAGGGAGTTATTGACAGCTAGTGGGTTTTCCAGGAGAGTCATTGATACCCCTTTTGAAAAGTAGAAAGCCAGTGACCTCTAGAAAAAGCCCGGTTTAAGTTCCTGGAATTTTTATGGGGTTCTGTGAGTGGGGGTCCCGAAGTTCCTATACCTCGGATCCTGGATTTTCTCCAGAAGGGTCTGGAAAGGGGGCTATCCACCAGAACTCTCAAGGTGCAAGTATTTGCTTTGGGTGCCCTTTTTCAGGTCAAGCTGGCGGACAATCTCTGGGTCAGCTGGTTCAACAGATCCTGTTTTAAAAGCAGGTTCTTCACACTCTGGCTAGGCCTCCCTTTGAACCCTTGGCAGAGAGTTCAATTAGGTCCCTGTGAAGGAACTCGTTCTGCCAAACCCACGTTCAGCACACTTGAGATCACTTCAATCACCTCACACCCACCTCCAGTGAGTGTTCTGGGCCCATAGGATAATACAAAACAAGTTTTCTAAATTTGATGTATCTATTAACCCCTAAACGGGTCGGTACTAGACACTTAACATGTACATAAAATACATGGAGCGGTTAGCAAGCAAATAGAAGTGGAAAGCAACATGACACGGTGCACAAAATAAAAATGGGAATAAACAGAAGGAAAGGAAATCTCACCAACACAAGCCTGTGATTGGTTCTCTGGGCTCCGAATGTTGAGCTCAGGGCACATACTTAAAAGCAGTCCAAAAGCATGCGTCCGGGCATGCTATTCCAGTGGTGGCACCCCCTAGATCTGGGCAGTGCTATCCGGGTGGCTTTCAGCAGAACGAAAGACTTCAAGAACAAGTAGGTAGTCCGTTTCTCTGAGCCCATGTGGCAGTCTTCAGGGTTCTTTTTACAGAGCATGCGTTTCATACATGCTGTTACATCTCTTCCAGGTCAACAAAGGGACTCAGGCCTCAATGCTAGACCGCAAGGTAGGAGTCCGCAACAATGACCTGCCTCCAGGAACAAGCCAAGACAAAAGACAGAAGACAAAGATAACCTCTTCCTGGTCTGAGAATCTTTTACACACGTGGACAAAATTGTTTGTACCCCTCGTTTAATAAAAGAAATACCCACAATGGTCACAGAAATAACTTGAATCTGACAAAACTACATGTTGACAAGCAACAAAGCTTCTGGGAGAATGTCCTATGGACAGATGAGACAAAAATCTAAATTTTTGGCAAGACACATCAGCTCTATGTTCACAGATGGAAAAATTAAGCATATCTTGAAAAGAACACTGTCCCTACTGTGAAACATGGAGGAGGCTCTGTTATGTAATGGGGCTGCTTTGCTGCATCTGGCACAGGGTGTCTTGAATCTCTGCAGGGTACAATGAAATCTCAAGATTATCAAGGGATTCTAGAGAGAAACGTGCTGCCCAGTGTCACAAAGCTTGGTCTCAGTCGCAGGTCATGGGTCTTGCAACAGGGTCTTGCAACCCAAAACACACAGCTAAAAACACCCAAGAATGGTTAAGAGGAAAACATTGGACTATTCTGAAGAGGCCTTCTATGAGCCCTGACCTAAATCCTATTGAGCATCTTTGGAAGGAGCTGAAACATGCCGTCTGGAAAAGGCACCCTTCAAACCCGAGACAACTGGAGCAGTTTGCTCATGTGGAATGGGCCAAAATACCTGTTGAGAGATGCAGAAGTCTCATTGACAGTTACAGGAATTGTTTGATTGCAGTGATTTGCCTCAAAAGGTTGTGCAACAAAATATTAAGTTAAGGGAACCATCATTTCTGTCCAGGCCTGTTTCATGCGTTTTTTTTTTTTTTTTAAAAATTCTGTTGAAGCATGGTTGAAAAGCAATGTCTGACTTTCATTTCTTCATTTTCATAGAATTTTTATATATTATTACTTTTGTCAGATTCAAGTTATTTCTGTGACCATTGTGTTTTTTTTTTTTTTTTTTCGTTAACCGAGGGGTACCAACAATTTTGTCCATGTGTGTTCAAGACCTGGTCTCCTCCCTAAGTGAGGTCACCAGGAGAAGGAGCCCCGCCCCCCGTTCTAAATCTCTCAATCATATTTCCTTATGATTCCTCGCCTGATGACTGTAGAGTCGGGCTGGCGGTATGATAGGGTTCTTGGCGAGACCCCCACCATATAGACCCCAATCCCTTTTGGGTAAGGAGATCAGTGTCTGGACCTTTTCCGGGCTTTGAACTGTGACTAGTTTGACCTCAAAACGTACACCTTGACCTGACACATCTGGGGAATTTATCAGCATGCCTGTAAGAGGTTCCCCGGTGAAGATATGGTCATAAAACCATAATCCTTTTGAAGTGTAGCAGACCAGGAGTCTGGGTTGAGTTTGCTTACAGCCTTCCAATACACTTCTCTAGAATGCCCCCCATCCCCCATGGTGATAACCAGGTTAGCATAGGTATGCTAATTGCGTCAGGGACAGAACAATGGGCCTTGGTTATAGAGTAGAATGACTGCATTCCAGCATCCCCACTATTTTTGATCCTAGGCACCAACCCCCACTGTGTAGTAATATAGACTGGTAGTAATATATTACAGCAGAAATACTTAACTGGAGGTCTCCTATCATCACCGTTTCTCTTAAAACCATTTTACTAGTAGCCCTCACTTCAGCCAGGCGGATTAGTGAGTTCCAGACGCTGTCAGTCAACCCTCCTTTCTTGACAATGCTGGGAGACAGGGTTATATGTAATCCAGATCCTGCCTTTATGCCTAAAGTTACTGCCAAATTTCACCGCACCCAGGAGATTGTGTTCCCTTCCTTTTGTGCCAACCTTAGGAATCCAAAGGAAGCTCCCTATTTGTGCTTTTCAGGTCCCAACGGGGGTAAAGCATCTTCCAAGAGTACCCTGGCCAGATGGGTGAAATTGGCAATTGTGTTGGCTTAAAGCTCATTGGGGGGTGTCTCCACCGGGGGAATTTAGGGACCAGTCCACTAGGTCTATTGCCACGTCTTGGACGGAGAAGGCGAACGCCACTACAGATTGGATCTGGGTGCGGCTTCAGTCCTGTCCTTTGGTAGAAAGGTTCTCCAAGCGGTGGTCCCTCCCTAATTGTTCCTATTTTATTCTCCGATGCATCATGGGAGGGGGGAATTACTTATGGCAATTGGATTTTCCTGATCCCACGACAGCATCAGCCTTTAGTTCCTCCCTTTTGGTGATGGTTTGTGTCTGTGCTCAGGAGAAATTGCATTATTTTAGTTACTTATGGCAATTGGATTTTCCTGATCCCACGACATCATCAGCCTTTAGTCCCTCCCTTTTGGTGATGGTTTGTGTCTGTGCTCAGGAGAAATTGCATTATTTTAGTTTAAATTTCACCTCCATATTGTTTTAATTCCTGTGAAATGCTTAAAGGATTAACAAACCTCCTGAATGCTGTGTTGAATTATTTGAGGGGTGAAGTTTTGAAAATGGGATTTATTGGGGTTTTCTAATATACAGGCCTTTAATATCCTCTTCAGTACTGAAGTGGTTCCTAACAAATGGGTCTGGAAAATTTACAAGAAAATATGGAAAATCGCTGTTACACTTTAATACAGCTTTATAATGTCCAAAATAAATTTAAGGACAATTTAAAAGATGATGACAATATAAAGCAGAGATAATGTAGATAATATTTATTAATGTATTTGGGTGGTATGACTATCTGAAAATCAGAGCATTTCACATTTTGAAAATTGCTAACTTTTCCAAGTTTACATCAAATTTCCTATCTAGATCAAATTGGCTCCCGGCACATTATGCAGGGAGCCGTGGCTCCTAGCACAGCTAATGGCAGGGACCTGAACTACACAGCGCTGTACACCGAGGTCCTGCTAGCACGGCCCCGGTCTACAGCGCTGTTTAGAGTATAGCCCCGCCCCCTCTGCCAGGCCATGGTGATGAAAAGGTTGGGGACCGCTGATATAGTCTAACTCAACTGCCTCCATTCAAAAAGCCAGTATGCAGGTTCAATCTACTGTAGCGTCTACTGCCGCCATCATCAGAAGAGCGGTCACGCTATGAGAATTTCTGCTAATATGTTTAAAAACAGTTTTAACTGCTATATGGACATTTGACATTAGCCCCTGATGAATCCTTTGGAGGAAATGCGTTGGAAAATGTTGTATAAGCAGGGTAGCCAGTTATTTCAGCCGGTCGCAGTATTGGAGCATAATTTGCCTTTTATTTGGAACCTGAATTCCTCTGAGTCCTGTTGGCGTGGCACTAGGCCGCTAGTCTCAGGATATAGGAGGAAAAAATGGTAATTACCTAATGGTAATTGGATTTTCTAGAACCCACGACAGCACCCAGAGACAGGATCCGCCCCCAGGGACAGGAAACCTATGGTATAAAAAGGTGGAGCCTCTCGTACCCCTCAGTTGTTTTCTGTCCCTGGAGGGAGACCTACGTGCCTGATTGAGGCAGGCTTATCTGATGGCATAGGAAAGAGTTGGTCCTGGGTGGCTGTTAGTTGTGGCCCGGACTGGAGTCAGTGCTGTCCCCCCAGCTATGCGCCACTTGCTACACCCGGTGCCAAACAAAAGTCCATCACCAAGAAAAAAGGAAGGAATAAAGGATGGTGCTGTCGTGGGTTCTGGAAAATCCAATTACCGGTAAGTAATTTTTTTTTTCCATCACCCACAACAGCACCCAGAGAGAATAAAATAGGAAAAAACTAGGGAGGGACAACCGCTTGTAAAACTTTCCTTCCAAATGAAAGATCAGCAGAAGCCCCTATGTCCAGCCTATAATGGTGGAAAAAGGTAGAAGGTGAAGACCAGGTTGCCACTTTGCAGATAGATTCTATGGAAGCATCAGCTCTCTCGGCCCAAGAGGTGGTAATCGCCCTAGTAAAATGTTCCTTGAGCCCCATTGGGGGGAAAGGCCCAAATAACTGTAGGCCAGGGATATTGCTAGTCTCACCCACCTAGCCAGACTACATTTAGAGGCCGCCTTCCCTTTGTTGGGACCTGAAAAGAGAACAAAAAGGGAAGTAGATTTCCTCCAGGAGGAAGTAGAGGACAAATACTGGATTAGGCAGTGTCTTACATCCAAACAGTGGTATTCCTACTCTTTAGCATTACTCGGGTTAGCACAGAGGGAGGGGAGAACTATCTCCTGAGATCTATGACATTTTGAGGCTACTTTAGGCAAAAACTCTGGGTCTGGTTTAATTATTACCCTATCCTCTGTAATGATAGTAAAGGGTGGATTAACTGCTAGAGCCTGTAATTCCCCTATGCGACGTGCCGAGGTAAGGGCCACTAAAAGAATCACTTTCAGGGATAATTTTTTAATAGGCATAGAGTCCAATGGTTCAAAGGGAGGTTTAGTTAAGGCAGACAGAATTAGGCTCAAGTTCCAGGGAGGAACTGTGGACATAACAGGTCTACTTCTGGAGGCCACCTTGATGAACCTAATCACCCAGGGATCGTCAGCCAATTTAACGTTTAGAAGAGCACTAAGGGCTGAAACATGGACTCTTAAAGTGCTGGTAGAAAGTCCCTTTTCTAGCACCTTCTGAAGGAACTCTAGAATCTGTTTTCTAGGTATATCCCTAAGCTCCCCGGGAGAACCCCCTAGAAATTCAAAAAACCGGAACCAAGTCCTAGTGTATATTTTAGTAGTGACCGGTTTTCTGCTTTTTTTGAAGAGTGAAAATGAGATTCTGAGAAAAACCTTTTGAGGCTAGTAATCTCCGCTCAAATTCCAGGCCTTCAGATGTAAGTGGCTGGACTTCGGGTGGAGAATGAGGCCCTGGCATAGAAGGTCCTGGCTGACTGGGAAAATCCAAGGGTCCTAAACAGACAGGATCCTTAGCCAGGTAAACCAGGCTCTCCTCAGCCAAAAGGGGGCAATTAGAATGACCCTCGCTCGATTATCCCTGATCTTCCTCAGAACTGCTGGAATGAGAAAGAAGGGAGGAAAAGTGTAAGCTAGATTGAAATCCCACTTGTGGGACAGAGCATCCACCCGAAAGGGGTATTCCTCTGGGTTTAGGGAAAAAAAAATCTCTCCACCTTCTTGTTTGACTGACTGGCAAAGAGATCTGTTTCCGGGACCCCCCAAACCCTGGTGATCTCTAAAAAGATGGACGGGTTCAATTCCCACTCGCTCTGATTCAGACTATGACAGCTCAAGAAATCTGCCCTGAAATTGTCTGACCCCCTGATATGCAGAGCGGACAAGGAGAGAACCAGAGGCTCTTACAGATGTAGAATCTGGGCCATTATTTCCATAAGGGGAAGAGACCTCATACCCTTTTGCCTGTTTATATATGAAACTGTAGTCGTATTGTCGGACATGAACCTTACATGGTGATTCCGAATACCCTGACCTACAGCTTTCAAGGTCTCCAAAACCGCCATTAGTTCCCTCTGATTCGAGGAGGCCTGAGGGACTCCTTGACCAGCAGCCCTCGTACACCTGATCCCCCATGTGGGCACCCCACCCCCAAGGGCTGGCATCTGTGGTAATAATTACTAGGTCTGAGATCTTCCATGGAACTCCAATTTCTAGGTGACACCTGACTAACCACCAACCCTGGGTTTTTCTTGTTGGCCAACACACCTACATAAATTTGTCGAGAATTTTATCTTCCTGACGCCAGGCTGCCAGGATTTCCCACTGCAGGTCTCAGGAGTGGCTCTGAGCCCAAGGTACTGCTGGAATACAGGCCATGAGAGTCCCCAGGATGGACATATCCTTTCTTATATTGACCCCGGGGGACTGGATCAGGGTTTTTACTAGGGACAGAACCCCTTTTATTTTCTCTGGAGGGAGAAAACTTCTCTGAGTTGTGAAATCTAGAATGATCCCTAGAAACTTTTTCTGCTGAGAAGGAACTAAACTTGACTTCTCTAGATTCACCATCCAACCTAATTCCTCCAGAATGTTCAGTACTACTCTGACACTTTTTTTAAACATTCTATTCTGGATCTTGCCACAATGAAAAAGTCGTCTAGATATGGAATAAACAGAACGTCTTTCTCTCTTACATGTTCCCCCATTTCTGCCACTATTTTGGTAAAGACTCTTGGGGCTATGGAGATTCCAAAGGGTAGGGCCTGATAATATTGGTAATGCTGAATCACCCCTCCCATCTCTACTGCTACTCGCAAGAACCTCTGGTGACCTGGAAAAATTGGAACATGGTAATAAGCGTCTTTCAGTCCTATCACTGCCATCCAGCAATTGGGAATTAACAATCTCACTGCTGACTTCACTGTCTCCATCCGGAATTTCTTGTAAGACAGAAACTGATTTAACCTCCTTAGATTTATTATGGTTCTGTAGAAGTCATCGGGTTTCCTTACCAAGAACAGATGGGAATAAAACCCCTGCCTCTCCTCTTCCTGGGAAAAAATGGATGTGGGAATCAATCCAGAAAAATAGAGGTGCAGACCCCGCGCTTTCCAAGTGGTATTTTTTATTTGGTTCAACACACAACGCGTTTCGGAGATATAAAATCCCCTTTCTCGATTATTTCACTGGGGGACACAGCACCATGGGTATAGACCTGGTCACTAGGAGACAGACACTAGGGAAAAGAAAGCTGTTGGCTCCGCCTCCAGGCTATACCCTGCCACAGCCACTGTGCATGAATCAGTTTGAAACCTAGTGTCATTGGAGGCAGACATGACCTGACTCATGTCTTCTGTCTTGCATCGTTTTTATTTTTACCTTTCTTTCAGGTGCAGGGGGTCGTCAGCAAAAGAGCGCCTCGCCGGTCACCCAGTCCCCACTCACCACTCGCCGCATCGGCGGCCGGAGTACCGTTGGCCCCACTCCCACGTGCGAAGTCCTACCGAGGGAGTGACCCTGTGGTGCCTGAAGACGCCAGACAGGTGAGTATGAGAAGACTAGAAGGCAGGTGAGTATGAAAGTTACCTCAGCCCCTCTCCTCCTCCACCTCAGGCCCCACTCAGCCCCTCAGTGTCTCTCCCAGGGGAAAAATAGCATGGGTCCTGTTTAGGGGGGCATCACAGGGTCCCCCAGAGCTGGGCCTTAAATTTTAGCAAATAAACCCCTTTTTTTCTGGGGCGTTTTTGGGCCTTTTGGTCGCTCCTACCGAGCGGCCCCCGTCGGGGGGGGGCCCCGGTTCCCCCCCCCCTCGTGTGGGGACCCCCCTTTCCTGGCCCCCCGGTACCTTGCCCAGGCCTCCGCGGAACTTCCGGAGTTCGCAGCCACGCCTCGCTGCCGACGGTGCCTCGCGGCTGGCCGCGTTTCTACGCGAGTCCTAGACCTGGCCGGGAACTAGGCCGCAACTGGCCCGCCCCTTTCCCGGGCTTTTCCAGATTCCGCCTGGGGCCTTCCATTGGCTAGGGGGCTGTCCTGGCAAGCCATCCAGCCTGCCCAGTAGCTACTAAGCCTGTATTTACCAGGGGAAGAGCTTTGCTCTCCTCATAATCTCTTTTTTATTTGCTTTTTTATTGGCTTGCTGGGACAGCAGGGATTCTTGCTCTCCTCACAGCTCCCTGGGAGACATTGTACTTGCGGAACCCTTTCTGCAGCAGTTTGTGAGCGGCCATCTTTTGCAATCTGGTAGGCTAACCCCCTGGGTTACCCCTTTACCCCTAATTTCCATGGGCTCCCTCTGCTTTGCCCCTCTAGTTCCGTCACGTTTTTATACGTGCGCCTGCTGTATCGAAAACAGTTGCCATGCGGACAGCCTGAGCCCGTGTGCTCTCTCTGCCTTCTGCCTCAGCCAGTCAGGGACCTCCTGGCCATGGTGTCCTTACCGGACTTAACTAATCAGTGCTGGAAACTTGTAATGGCTGCTTTCCCAGATCGCCGCTCAGTCGGCGGCTTCTAGGGATCTCCCTGGATACCCTCATAGTTCCCGTCGCAGCTCCAGGAGCCATTTCCTCAAAAGGACCAGGAAGTCTTCCTACAGTTCATGGTCCGCCACCCCTTCCTCTGGGTACTCCCCAGATAGGGACTCAGCTCACGGCTCCACTCCGACAGGCGGATACATGCCTCCCTCTGCTCGGTCTACCTAACTAGGGACGCCTCTGACTGCGACTCGGAGCTTCAGCTAGGCTCATCTATATCTGCTGCTACGCGGGAGTCATCCATGCAGTAGAGAGACCCTACAGATCTCTGAGGACCCGGACTCATTCTCTCAAGTGGACATCTTCTGCCACTGGGTGTTTGATCACATCTTGAGGGCACAGTGACTTCTCCCTGGACCATCCTCTGTCTTCTACTGGAAGTCGGACATCCCTTCCCTTGACCTGTGTATCTCCAGGTGGAAGTTGAGTTCGGGCACTTCTGCCAGGCTATAATAATAATAATAATAATAATAATAATAGTCCTTTAATAGTCCCACAATGGGGAAATTCAGTGTGTTACAGCAGCAAAGATAAGATAAGATAAGCAGATACAAATACAACATGTACAGGAATGTTCCAAGGTGATAGGCATTACATTAATAGCAGACAGACAGATAGGACATAGCAGGGGGGGGGGGGGGATTTAACAGGCAGAGAGATATTTCAGTTCTCTGTATGTAATGATCTCCGCTTAGGTCGGTGTTGGTTGTACAGCCTAACCGCGGTGGGGAGGAAAGACTTCCGATAGCGCTCCTTCTCACACCTAGGGTGGAGCAGTCGGTCACTGACAGTACTGCCCAGCGCAATCACAGTCTCATGCATGGGATGGGAGTTATTCTCCCGCATGGAGCTCACCACGGACAGTATCCTTCTGTCACCCACCACCTGCACTGGGTCCAGTGGGCTCCCCAGGACAGAGCTGGCCCTTCTAATCAGCTTGTCAAGTTTATTTCTGTCCCTGGTTGATATACTGCTCCCCCAGCAGGCCACTCCAAAGAAGATGGCTGATGCCACTACCGAGTTGAAAAAAGTCCTAAGAAGTGCCCCCCGGATTCCAAAGGCTCTCAGCTTCCTAAGCAGGTAGAGCCTGCTGTGGCCCTTCCTGTACAGGGCCTCCATATGATCTGCCCAGTCCAGCTTATTATTAAGGAGCAAACCCAGGTACTTATAGGTGTTCACAATCTCGATGCCCGTCCCCAGGATGTCCACTGGTTTTGGAGGGCATCTGCCTTTACGGAAGTCCACCACCATCTCCTTGGTCTTCCCCGCGTTAATCTTCAGGTGGATCTGGTGGCACCAGTCCACAAAAAAACGGTTCAGTTCTCTGTACTCCCTGTCATCATCGTCTGTGATGAGGCCTACTATTGCAGAGTCGTCAGAATACTTCTGTAGGTAGCAGCTGGATGAGTTGCACCTAAAATCAGCAGTGTACAGTGTGAAGAGGAAAGGGGCGAGAACCGTACCCTGAGGTGCCCCCGTATTACAAATCACGGTACCTGACACACAGTCTTGGGCTCTCACGTATTGAGGTCGATTTGTGAGGTAGTCTAGGATCTAGTTGGAGAGGTGGTGGTCCACTCCAGCAAGGCCCAGCTTGTCTCTCAGTAACCTGGGCTGTATGGTGTTAAAAGCACTGGAGAAATCAAAGAACATTATTCTCACCGTGTTCCCTGGTTTTTCCAGGTGAGACAGAGCCCTGTGCAGAAGGTGGATGATGGCATCATCTACCCCAATGCCCGGTCGATAAGCAAACTGGAGAGGGTCCATAGCGGGGCTCACTAGAGGGCGAAGATGTGTGAGAACCAATCTCTCTAAGACACATGTCTCTAGCTCTCCCTGGCTGACAATGATGAACTTCCGAGGTAAAGGAAGCAGGTTGCTCCAGTGGTGCAATCGGTTAGCACATGGTACTTATATATCAGTAACTAGTGAGCGCAAGCCGGCCTGTCTTGACATCTTGTCAGGGAGCCGCCCCATGAGTCCCTTCCTATCATTAAGAGCCTCCCGCGGTGGATCCCGTGATAGCTAGGCTCTCCAAGGCTTCTAGTTTGCCTTCAGCGGACTTTGCCTACCTCAGTGATCCCTCGGACTGAGATTGGATCGCTTCTGTTGTATTGTTTGCAATGCAGAACTGATACATTGCATTGTCCTAAATGTTGGCTATTGTATTACTGCAAGAAGGTGGCTTCCCTCGCCAGGGTGGCCTTCGTAGTGGCTGGTTTCTCCCTGCGGCTCTCCTTCGCTGCTTCTTGGGTCAGCAAGGCCTGCTTATCCTGGGCCAAACAGCTTCAGTCAAACCTCCCTGATGCAGTTACCCTCCAGCTGCTCGTCTCTGAGATCCTGAACGCTTCCAAATAACTGCAGATGCCTCCCAAATCTGCCAAGGCGGCCGCCAACGCAGTGGCTATCCGCCATACCGTTTGGATTCGTTGTGGAATACTGAGTCCGCCTCCAAGAATGCGAACGCAGCCCTTCTCCCTTTCCACGTCGACCTGGGCCAAATTTTTGTTAAGGGCATCGAGAAGCTTATCTCTGAGGCCATGGAGGAATAGATTCTTCCTCCCTCCAGAGGCGTACTATGTGTCAGCCGTTCTCCTGTTCCAGAAAGCTCAGAAGTCGTCCAGGCCTTCCTCTCCCTAGCCTCCTCGGCATGAAGTTTTTTTCCCCTCTCTGGGCATCTCAAATGGTGGGACGTCTGGGTCCTGGGCCTGAGAGGTGGTGTCGTCCGGCTACCCCATCTTTCGCTGGAGTCTCTTTGCCTTCCCTACGTCGGACAATCCAGGCTGTTTTCAATCTCCAGCGGCAGGGAGTCAGCGTCCCCGTTCCCGCTTCAGAGTGTATCCTGGGTTACTATTCCTACCTGTTCTAGATTCCCCTAGAAGGACGGCTTCCTTCGTACCATCATGGACCTGAAAGGGCTCAACAGGTTCGTCCATGTCTGCAGGCTCCACTGTAGTCTATGCAGTCTGTGGTGACATCCCTGGAGATGGGCGAATTCTTCGTCCATCTACATCATCACGCTGTGCCATTAGCGGTTTCTTCGTTTTGCGGTGGATCCTTGACCTTTCCATTTTGTGCCTCGCTTCTATTGGCTCATCAATGAGGATGTCTCGTGCCCTCTAAGCACATTGAATCTGGGACATGATCCTTTGCTCACTCCAGGGTGTGATTCTCCCTCCATAGGCCAAGATCCTGAGGTCCGATGTGTCCCACCTTCGGGGGTACTCTCCTTGCTCTTTGAATCAGCATGTGGGTCTTGCGCACGATTGCCTCGACCTTCTAGGCTGTACCTTTCATTCACTTACTCTGTCTTCCTCTCCACTTGACGATTACGACCTGCTGGGACAAATCCCCGGACAGCCTCATCTGCCTGGTTCTCTTTCCACCTTGGTTCACTGAGAGATTCTTTAGTGTATCTCCTCCCCAGGAATTTCTCAAGGGAAGACCTTCTTCCCCTCTGTTGGTAGCTGATTCCCACTGCTGCCAATCTCCGCTGGGGAGTGGTCCTCGAAGCTTTAACTGTTCAGGGCCTGTGGGCCAGGGCCGATTCCTCCCTCTTGTTCAACCTGCTGGAACCCAGGGCTACCTTATTTGCCCTTTCTCCTTGGACCTCTCTTCTCCAAGGACATCTGTCACAGTCCAGACTGACCTCTCCTCCATGGTTGCCTACTTGAACCCTCAGAAGGGCACCAGGAGCCGTGCTGCCTTAGTAGAAGCCTCACAATTTCTTCCTTGGGTGGAGCGCCTCGTTCCAGCTTTTTCGGTGGTCAACGTTTTTTCTGACTTCCTCTTCTCCCTTGGGTCCTCCAGAATCTCAAGACCAAGGGGGTTCAAGCTATCCTGGTGGCACCAGATTGGCCCTGCCGGGCCTGGTATGCGGATCTCATGTTCCTGTTGGCGGATGTTCCTGGCCTCTTCCTCTGCTGGTCGACCTTCTGTCTCAAGGACCGCTGTTCCACCCCACCTTGACTCAGCTGCGTTCACGGCTTGGCTGTTGAATCCGAGGTTTGAGGCGTCATGGTTTTTTTGGAGTTTGTTATCCTAACATACTCAAAGCCTGGAAATTCCAGATAGCTTACATTTGCCATCAAACCTGGAAGGCTTACGTCCACTGTTGGAAGAGTAACTATTCTCATCGGATCTTCCCCAGTCTGGTCTGGATCAAGGTCTTAGTCTTCTTTCCTTTTAAAAGACTTTCCTACTGGAGTGCCACTCTGTGCTCCTTTGGAACCCTTGGATCCATGGGATCTTAATCTCGTCTTTAGGGTGCTTCAGGTTCCCCCCTTCGAGCCTTTGCTATCCTTTTTTTTGCCATTCTGTCCTGGTAGAATGAGTTTCTGGTGGCCATTACCTCCGTCCGCAGGGGTCCCGAATTGGATCCCCTTTTTTTCGGCAGCCTCCCTTTCTGATCCTCCACAATGATAAGGTTTTCTTCCGTCTGCCACAGTCTTTTTTTCTTAGGGTGTTTTTCCTGCTTCCACATCGAGGACTTGGTCTTGCCCTCTTTCTGCTCGGTTCCCAGTCGTCCATGTGAGTGCTTGCTGTTCCCTGCCCGGTTGTTGCACAAGCGATTTGCGTGTATACTGTCCCTCACGGATCCTTTCTGTTGTTCGGACACTTTGCTCATGCTCCCTGAGTGCACTTGCAAGGGCCTGCCTGCTTCCAGAGCTCCCATCTTCTGGTGGCTTTGGTCTGAGATTAGGGAGACCTATCGGTTTAAGGGTAGGGCTCTGCCCTTCGGTGTGACGGCTCTCTCCTCTAGAGATGTTGGAGTTCCCTGGGCCTCTGGCATCAGGCTTCTGCTGCCCAGGTTTGTAAGTATCCCACTGGGTCTCCATCCTTTTCCCTAAGTTTCACCAGATCCATTCTGTGGCCTCTGCCGATGCCAGTTTGGGTTGTAAGTTTCTGGAAGCGGGTTAGCGTTAAGGGTTTGCATGGCCGTGTTATTCCCACCCTCTGGGACTGCTTTAGGACATCCCATGGTGCTGTGTCCTCCAGTGAAATAAGCGAGAAAATGGGATTTTTGTACTCACCGTAAAATCCTTTTCTCGTTGTATTCACTGGGGGACACAGATCCCTCCCTTGTTTTTCAGTGTTCCTGCCTGAACTGTGTTGGTTCCTTTTCGGGTTCAGGCATTGTTGGTGGTTTGTTGGTTCCATGTTCCTTTTGTGTCTCTCTCCTACTGCTACCGTACAAACTGATTCATGCACAGTGGCTGTGGCAGGGTATAGCCTGGAGGCGGAGTCCAACAGCTTTCTTTTCCCTAGTGTCTGTCTCCTAGTGACCAGGTCTATACCCATGGTGCTGTGTCCCCCAGTGAATACAACGAGAAAAAGATTTTACGGTGAGTACAAAAATCCCATTTTTTCAAGTGCAAATTAGACAGAGTATACATATCATACAATATTAGGAAAATTAAAAGGCCTATGATAGGATGAGCACGCCCCCTGTTGGGAGGGGCTTATCAAGCTAGTTAAAATCAACATAAACTCATTAAAACACGTATTGGGAATGAGTGGGGAATATGAACATAGTACTTACAAAGTTAAAACATAACCTGATATCGTGGTTGTAAAAAATTGATCTGTTGTTGTGGAACAAACGCCACTGGGCTCGGTTAGCGTCTGAGGTCGTGTTGCGCATGCACAACGCTCGTTCCTGCCAGATGTACATGTAAAGCGGGCTAGGGGCTGCGCGCTGGTTCGCGCATGCGCTAATCACATATTGCTGTCCGCCCGATAAATTGCAACTGCGCATTTCATTGGAGGAGGAGGGGGAGAGAGCGAGCATCGAACAGCTGATTCAACATACGATTGGTTGGATCAGCTGCTGAATGACGGCGCTCGCTCTATGGACTTTATATATATCAATCCTTGTTTTAAAACGGTGACCAGACCAATATTTCAAAGGGTTATGATTCGACAATTGTACAAAATTACAAATGATAAGAGATATATGAACATAGAGCACTTGGTACATTAAAACATGTTAAAAAATGTTAAATATAAACATGACCATATAATTAGGGGGTATAAAATTATTATATAAAATAAATGACCAAAATCTAAAAGTAATAAATAGTGGGATAAATAAATAGATGGGGATTTTCATACTTTAATGGAAAACATTTTCAAGGGCTTCGTTAAGGTGTGATTGTATTGAATTTGAAGATCCAATACATCTCCTTTAGTTTGAGTTTATCAAATCTATTGTTAACATGGAGTGGAATGTGGTCTATAGGTGTGATTCTGAAGCCCTTGGAGGGCATGCTTGGCTACACTGTTTGAGATATCCATTCAGTACATTTGACCTGTGTTTCTTTTAATCTTTCACGTAACGGTCTAATGGTTCTTCCGATATATTGTAAGCCGCAAGGACATTCAAGAACGTAAATTACGTAAGACGAAGAGCAGTTCAATGGAAAATTGATCTGAATAGTATCCCCGGTAGTAAAACTGCTAATAGAATTGATTTGATGATTTATAGTATGACAGCATTTACACCTCTTATGAAAACATTTAGAGACCCCATTAATTTGGGATTGTGTCTGTCTAATATGTTGGTTTCTTTCTTCAGATCTGAGTTTTCTTGGTGCTAATAGATTCTTGAGTCTTTGCTCTTCGAAATGTAATTATTGTTTTTTGCGGAATGGCTCCTTTTAGTAACGGGTCATTTAATAGAACTCCCCAATGTTTGTTGATGATGGCCCTAATTTTACCATGTGCATTATTGTAAGTTGTGATAAAGTTATGTCTAGAATTTGTGTTCTCTTCTCGTTTAGATGGGAATAAACATTCTAACTGTATACAGTGCCTTGTAAAAGTATTCATACCCCATGAACTGTTTCACATTTTGTCACCTTACAACCACAAACTTAAATGTATTTTATTGAAATTGTAAGTGATAGACTAACACAAAGTAGCAGATAATTGTGAAGTGGAACAAAAATGATACATGATTTTCAAAATTTTAATCAAACAAAAATCTGAAAAGTGTGACGTGCAAAAGTATTCAGCCCCCTGTACTCTGATACCCCTAAATAAAATCTAGCGCAATCAATTGCCTTCAGAAGTCACTTGATTAATCAACAGAGTCCAGCTGTGTGTAATTTAGTTCCAGTATAAATACACCTGTTCTGTGAAGGCCTCAGTAGTTTGTTAGAGAACACTAGTGAACAAACAGCATCATGAAGACCAAGGAATCCACCAGAAAGGTCAGAGATAAAGTTGTGGAGAAGTTTAAAGCAGGGTTAGATTATAAAAAACTAACCCAAGCTTTGAGCATCCCAAGAAGTACTGTTCAATCCATCAGCCAAAAATGGAAAAAGTATTATACAACTGCAAACCTACCAAGACATGACAGTCCATCTAAACTGACAGATCAAGCAAGAACACTGGTCAGAGAAGCAGCCAAGAGGCCCATGGTCACTCTGGAGGAGCTGCAGAAATATACTGCTCAGGTGGGGAGAATCTGTCCACAGGACAACTATAAGTCGTGCACTCTACAAATCTGGCCTTTGTGGAAGAGTGGCAAAAAGAAAACCATTATTGAAAGAAAGACATAAGAAGTGCCGTTTGCAGTTTTCCAGAAGCCATATAGGGGACACAGCAAACATGTGGAAGAAGGTGCTCTGGTCAGATGAGACCAAAGTTGAACTTTTTCGCCTAAATGCAAAGGGCTATGTGTGGCAGAAAAGTAACACTGCTCATCACTCTGAAAACACCATTCCCACTGTGAAACATGGTGGTGGCAGCATCATGCTGTGGGGAGGCTTTTCTTCAGTAGGGACTGGCTCAGAGTTGATGGGAAGATGGATGGAGCTAAATACAGGGCAATCCTGGAGGAAAACCTGTTGGAGGCTGCAAAAGACTTGAGACTGGGAAGGAGATTCACCTTCCAGCAAGACAATGATCCTAAACATACAGCCAGAGCTACAGTGGAATGGTTTAGATCAAAGAATATTCATGTGTTAGAATGGCCCAGACCTAAATCCCATTGTGCATCTGTGGCAAGACATGAAAATTGCTGTTCACAGACGCTCTCCATCCAATCTGGCTGAGCTTGAGCTATTTTGCAATGAAGAATGGGCAAAAATCTCAGTCTCTAGATGTGCAAATCTGGTAGAGACATACCTCAAAAGACTTGCAGCTGTAATTGCAGCTGTGGCTGTACAAAGTATTGATAAAGGGGGGCTGAATACTTTTGCACGTTGCACTTTTCAGGTTTTTATTTGATTAAAATTTTAAAAACCATGTATCATTGTCCTTCCACTTCACAATTATCTGCTACTTTGTGTTGGTCTACCACTTAAAATCACAAGAAAATACATTTAAATTTGTGGTTGTAAGGTGACAAAATGTGAAAAAGTTCAAGGGGTATGAATTCTTTTGCAAGACACTGTAAGTGATTGAACTTTCTCCTTAGCTGCTTAAATAATTCTTCTGGGGTACTTTTTCTCTTTGAAAAGTTGAGTTAGAATTTTGCTTTGAATTTCAAAATCCTTGTCCGACATACAGTTCCGGCGTATACGTTTGAACTGTCCGTAGGGGACATTATCTTTCCATTTCCTAAAATGGGAACTGCGATAATCAAGTAGGCTATTATAATCTACTTGTTTAAAAAAAGTACGAGTATGTATACCGTCGGTGTCCCCAATAAGCTCCAGATCTAAGAAACTGATAGTGTTGTTACTGGATTCACCGCTTAAAGTAATGCCCCAATCATTGTTGTTAAGATAGTTGGTAAATTTTTCAAAGGATTCTTTAGTTCCCTTCCAAATAAAGAGCAGATCGTCTATATATTTCTTATATAGAATAATATTCTCACTCCAACTATGCTGGCTCTGAATGAACATTTCTTCATATCGCCCCATAAAAATGTTAGCATAGCTAGGCACAAAGCGCGTTCCCATGGCTGTACCCCGTTTTTGCAAATAAAGTTGTGATTCAAAAGTGAAGATGTTATGCTCCAAAATGAATTTGATACTACACGGTGGCTCAGTGGTTAGCACTGCAGCCTTGCAGCACTGGAGTCCTGGGTTCGAATCCTGCCAAAGACAACATCTGCAAGGAGTTTGTATGTTCTCCCCGTGTTTGCGTGGGTTTCCCCTAGGTACTCCAGTTTCCTCCCACACTCCAAAGACATACTAATAGGGAATGTAGATTGTGAGCCCTATATGGGACAGTGACTGTCAATGTCTGTAAAGCGCTATATAAGTAAGCATAATAAATAAATAAATAATGAATATTTTTTTTGTTCATCTGGTATGGTGGGGTCTAAACGTAGAGTTTTATGAATCATTTCCAGCCCTTTGGAATGGGGGATATTACTGTATAAAGAAGCGACATCCAATGACGCCCAGATATAATCTGGTTTCCATGGGATGGTCAATAGTTCTGTAATTAGATGTGTTGAGTCCTTGAGAAATGAAGGGAATTGGACTACATATTTTTGCAACTGTAGATCCACGTATTGTGAGAGGTTTCTTGTTAAGGCGTTAACCCCAGAGATAATATCAATCTCCCTGGTGGATTGACTGGATCTTTGTGCACTTTAGGGAAATGATAAAATAATGCTGTCGAATGTTCATTAATCAACAAATAACCCTTCTCTTTATCAGTCAGTATGTCTTTAGCATGAGCATTCAATACTAGTTCACGATATTCAAAAAAATGTGCTAGAGGGGTCAAGTGCTAATGCTTCATAATAAATGGAATCAGATAATATGCGATTTGCTTCCTTAATGTAGTCAATTCTGTCTTGTATGACCACAGCTTCCCGTTTATCCGCATTTCTGATGACTATAGATTTATTATTAATGAGAGATTTGATGACCGATTTCTCAAGGGTACTGAGGTTAGACTTGGTTTGAATAGTAGATTGTTGGTACTAAAGAATAAAAGGTTTCTATATTTCTTCCCTTATGATGGAGGGGATAAAAATGGATTTAGGTTTTAACATAGTATTGGGAGGGGCGGGTGATAGTGTTGGAATATTACGGTTGTCTATAGTACAAGTAGTACTGGTATCTGTGGGTTTCGGTTGATTCTTAGAAGTTATTACGAAATGACGGGTCAATGTGAGTTTCCTAATGTGTGAATAAATAATTAAATAAAAAATAAATAAATAAATAGGTCTAGATCATATGGTCTTTGATCTGGACAGAAGGAGAGCCCCTTGGATAAAAGGCTTGATTCTTCTTCTGTGAATGTGTAATGGGAGAGATTGAAGATGTTTGTTTTATATTATTGTTTCTTTTGGCTAGTGGGCTTGGGTTTGTTCCTATGTCTCCTACCCCCTCTGCAACCTCTTGTTCGTTTATTAAGTTTTCTTGAGTCAGAGTATGATCTAGTTTCCGTTTCAAACTTATCGGGCTGTAATAGTCCGAAATGTTTGTATATGCTGAGATTTCCTTGGTATGGTACGAGGGTAGGGGTGTGAGGGCTGGAGGAAGGCCTAAAAAAGACTCAGATGTATTGAGAAGAGATGATGTTTTTCTGGTATATTGGTATTGTCGATATCTGGAAATGCGTTGTGTGTTGAGCCAAATAAAAGATTCCACTTGGAAAGCGCGGGGTCTGCACCTCTATTTTTCTGGGTTGATGCCCACATCCATTTTTTTTTGTAAATAACTTTTTGTTAGATTTTCAAGTATCACCAATGCGTATATATAGTTACAGACAATGTACATGGCACAACAATCATTGATTATACCATCAGATAATCTGGCATATTACATACAACGGTTGACTAATAACACAAAGATGAATGGAACGTTAGCGGTGGAAAAGAAACAAAGAATCTTTAGGGTGAAAAGCCAAAGGTCTCATTAAATTATTTTGTTAAACAGGGGGTTCCCACAGATGCTTCCTGGTAGTGTCTTTAGAGAACTCCTACCAAGGCGCCCAAATAGCGCTAAACTTCTGGTAGGTACGGAGTTCTAAGTGGGAGAGTTCTTCCATCCGCGCCACCTGAGATACTTTCCGCAGAAAGTGGGATACTGGAAGAGGGGATTCGGATGCCCAGTATAAAGGGATCATAGATTTGGCGATAGCCACTAGTTGAAGCCAAAGACGTTTGTGGGACCTAGGCGGAAAAGTGGGCCACAAATTCATGAAAATGCCTACCGGGGTCAGAGGCTCGGTGACTCTACAAACCTGGTTCAGTATCTGCTGAACAAGTGACCAATAAGGGGATATTTTTTCGCATTCCCACCAAATATGCAGGTAGGAACCTGAGGACTTATGGCAGCGCCAACACAAAGGGGATACCTCCGGAGAGAACTTGTGGACTACAGTGGGCGTTCTATACCATCTGGTGACCAATTTGTAGTTGGATTCCTGCAAGCGTACACATCTGGAAGGCCCTGTGGATCGCTTGAGCATAGATGAAATTTCTCCGGGGGTAAGGGACATTTGAAGGTCCTCCTCCCATTTTCGCACATATGAGGGGAGCTTTGTGCCTAGTTCGCTAAGGAGGTTGGAGTAGAGGGTAGATAAAGGTCTTGGTGTGTTTTGCTTTCGGAGTAGGAGCTGTTCTAGCCATGTAAGTGTGCGATTGTCAGGCTCCTTCTTCAGGGCTCTCAGATACAGTGTTTTAATCGATTGGTATGTTAGGAAATTGGTATGGATGGAGAGGAGGTGTTGGATGAACTCAGAATAAGAAGGGAAGGCCCCATCCATCAGTATAGCCTCGTAGGGTAGTCACCTGACATGTTTCGGCACTTTTGGGGCCGAGTCTATAAATTTGGATTCCGATAGGATTAAATCCTGAATGGACATGAGGGGGGAGGGACCTGTTGACAAAGGAAGCAGTCGCCTTACCCATTGCCATGAGTCATAGACCGATGTTGTCAGAACATTGGAGGCGAGGACCTGCTTAGCCGTTTGGTGGGGAAGCCATAGTATTGCAGTAAGGGGGAAATCTATAGTGGCTTCCTCCACTGACACACGTAGCCTCGAAGTATCAGTCTGAAAACAATCAATTATCCTTGCCAGTTGTGCTGCATGGTAATATGTTCTTATATCCGGTAGACTCATACCACCCAACTTCCTAGGTCTGGTAAGAGTGCGGAACGCCACTCTAGGACGTGAATTATGCCAGACATACCTTGAAAACATTCTGCGGAGGGAGGAGAAGAATGTTAGTGGAAGAGGGATAGGGAGGGTTTGGAATATATCTTAGGCAGAATCATCATTTTCAGTAGACTAGTTCTACCCATCCATGAGACACATGGGACCTGCCAAGATTCTAATAGGGATTTGATGGTGGAGAGCAAAGGGCCGTAGTTAGAATCGTACCAGCGCCTGGGTGAGGGTGTTAAATTTAATCCTAAATACTATTCGTGACGCAGTGGGAATGGGGAGGTAGCCTGTAAGTCAGATTTAACCGAAGGGGGGCAATAGACACATAGGGCTTCGGATTTTGTGGTATTAATTTTAAAATTCAAGAGTGTACCAAAGGCCGTAAAGATCGTATCAATGTGAGGTAGTGCAACAGTTGGGTTGGTAAGGATTATTAAAAGGTCGTCTGCAAATGCGGCCGTACTATGACATATCCCTCCAGTTACCAGACCTTTCAGCAATGGGTCCTGTCGGATACTCTGAATTAATGTTTCAATGGTCAGAACAAAGAGTAAGGGGGATAATGGGCATCCCTGCCTGGTGCCATTTTTAATATCAAACGAGGAGGAGAGGCATCCATTAACTCTAATTTTAGTGCTAGGTCTAGAGTACAAAGCCATGACCTTCTGGACAAACATATGTGGAAAGCCAAAATACCGTAATGTCTCTGTCATAAAGGCCTAGTCCACCCTATCAAAGGCTTTTTCCGCATCTGTTGAAAGAAGCTCCAGGGGGGTCTTCTTACGCTGAGCGTGTTGTATCAAGTGTAGTACTCGTTGGGTGTTGTGTTTACCTTCTCTGCCCGTGATAAACCCCACTTGCTCTGGGTGGACCAGGGAGGGTAGGAATGATTTTAATCTATTAGCTACTAACTTGGCGTATAGTTTAACATCTAAGTTTAGCAAGGAGATGGGACGGTAACTACCACATTGTGTCGGGTGCTTGCCTTCCTTAGGAATTATAGAAATATGGGCCTCCAAGGCTTGTGGGGGGAAGTGGTGAGCTTCGTCTACAGAGTTACAAACCTGGAGAAATTGGGGGAGAAGGATAGAGCTAGTGTTTGTAGTAAAAGGCTGGGAGGCCGTCGGGACCAGGAGCTTTCCCCAAAGGGGTGTCAGCCAGTGCAGACTGTAGTTCTGACAGTGTGAAGGGAGTCGTAAGGGCATCTTGTTGTTGGGAAGTGAGCGATGGGAGGGAGAGGGTTTGCAAAAAGGACCGGATTTTAGCATAGCAGTCTTGCAGCTCAAGAGGGGTCTCAGCAGGTCTAAGGTTACACAGTTTCTGATAGAAAGCACAAAATTGAGAAGCTATGTCTGGAGTGTCTTTTAGGCTAGAGCCTGACCGGAAAGTGATCTCCGCTATAAAGCTTTGGTTGCGTCGTTTTTTAACTAAATATGCCATCAATTTTCCACCCTTATTACCATGCATATAGTAATTATGGGAGGATGACAGATAGGCTTTAGCAGTTTTTAGGTTCAGGCAGTCTTTAAGTCGTTCTCTGCACAAGATCAGTTCTGAGAGAGCCCCCTGAGCCGCAGCTCGCTTATGTTGACTTTCCAAGGTTGCAATTCGGGCAAGTAAGTCATCAATTTCTTTGGTACGTTTTTTCTTAAGGTGAGAACTGAGACTAATGAATACCCCTCTAATCACGGACTTGTGAGCCTCCCAAATAATACCAGGCTGTACGTCAGGTGTAGTATTTTCATTGAAATAATCAGAGAGCACTTTAGAAACAGCTTGACGAGAGTCGTGGGAGCAGAGCAGAGTCTCATTAAGTCTCCAGTCATAGCTACGGGTGGTAGGGATGAAATTTGTAGTTGAACCGTGATGGGGGGCGTGGTCAGAGATAGTGATAGAGCCAATGGTGGGAGAGGAGGATAGAATTAGCTGGTTCTGGGGCAGGAAGATGTAGTCCAGACGCTGGTACGATTTGTGTGGGTTAGTATAAAACGTATAGTCTTTACCGTCGGGATTAAAGGCCCTCCATACATCAACAAGATGCATAGAGGAGAGATGCTTGGCAAGTTTACTAAGGGCAGTGAAGCTATGTGAAGATGTGCCAGTGGAGGAGTCCTGGAGAGGCTGAAGGGCAATGTTAATGTCTCCCCCCAACACTACAAGACCCTCTGCGAACATAGAAAATCTGTCTAGGGTATCGAGTAGCCATGAAATTTGGCCAACATTTGGTGCGTATACATTGCCAGTGGTGACTAGGGTATTGGCAATGTACCCTTTAAGAAACCGGTATCTGCCCTGGTCATCACTCAAGCGAGCAACCACAGAGAAGGGAACATCTGATTTAAAGGCAATACTAACTCCATTCTTCTTCGCAGCAGTATCGCACGAGTGAAACCAAGCAGAGTAAGGAGATTTGGAGATATTAGGCACCTTACCTGAAGGGAAATGTGTCTCCTGGAGGAGCAAAACAGAGGATTGCAATCTTTTAAGAGCGTGGAGTACCTGGGAGCGCTTGGTGGGGGAGTTGAGACCCTTGACGTTCCAAGACATAAGCTTAACACAAGACATAGACAACAATGAACAGTAAACTGAGAGATATTAACAAGTACGTAAAATAAACGCTATAATGAGGCGTCAAAATTTAAACGATTATATAAAATGCACTGAGCTACAGTGCCGTATCGTGGGGGGTGGTAAAGCAGGGCGGTCGGCCTAAAGAGCAGGTAACAGAGTCGTTATGGAGGCGAAGGGCTTTATAGACCCTTTTAAGAGATAAAGGCAAACCAGATATGTACTATATGCAAATTAGGCCCAACCCCGGCTACGGGGGCAGCACACGGGGGAAAAAAAAACAAACATTATAACAAGTAATGAATCACGGTCAAAGGTCAGAAAATAGAAAGGATATATAATACTTATGACATCACAAGAGATAATTCAGTCCTGCTCCACAGGTGCCTTCTTCCTTTGGTGTTTAGATTTCGGGCGTTTCCAGGCTTCCACTTTAGGAAGATCGGGAAGAGAGGCAATGTCTGTAAAAGTAAGCCAAGACGGAACGATGGTTGGATCTAATTCCAGAGGTGGACATGCAGCCAATAGGTCATCTGGATGCCGGATATTGTACAAACGGCCATTGAAGTTGTAGGAAATCCCGAAGGGAAATAGCCATTTATACGGTATCTTAAGTGCCCGAAGTCGGTCTGTGAGCAACTTCATCTGTCGCCTTTTGGCCAGGGTCACTGGAGAGATATCCTGATAAAATGTAATCCTGTGGCCTTCATAGGTGAAATCCGGGGTTACCCGGGCTTTCTGCAAAATCGCCTCTTTTACTGGGAAGGACAACAGTTTGCAGACGATGTCCCTGGGAGGTTCCCCTTCCTTAGGTTTCGGGCGCAAAGCCCTATGGGCTAGTTCAAGTTGGACATCTGAAGACAAATCGCGCTCCAAGACCGACTCCAGGAGTCTCTTTGTGAAGGCCATGGTTTCAGCGGGCGGGAAGTCCTCTGATACGTAGATTATTCGGCCTTCTCCTGTTGTCCTGGTCCTCCAGATAGGAGTGCAGAGAGTTCAGATGGGCCTGGCAAGCCGTAAATGCCATAAAAGTGGCTTTGCCATGTTCCAGGAGTGAGGTCTGTGTTTCCTCTAGGTGCTCGACTCTGGAACCAATGCTCCGGACATCTTGCTTAATATCTGCTAATTCTTTCATGACCGGTTGCAAAGTTTTCTCAAGTAATTTCTGTAGTCCCTTGGAGGAAATGTTGACCATGGACGTGGAGGCGGAATCAGATAGGTTTCCGTCATCCATGACGCTTTCCGCGTCAGACGCCTCTGCAGGATCAGGGGAAACTAGAGAGCGTCTTGCTGCTGCTGTGGACTTGTGCAGTGTGCGCTTCTCGAGAAACTTGTCTATTTCCGCTTGTGCCTTCTTTGAGTGTTGCGGTGTAACTCGTGAGTCTACGGGCTTATTCTGACCAATGTTTCCCCCCTACCCGGGGCCTGGCGTCATTGCCTATTGGGTCTTGGATCTTTATTATGGGGTGAGTTGCTAAATAGGAACCCCTTTTGTTTCTTATTGGTTTCTGACCAGCTATTATTTCTGGACTTGACAAATTTCTGCCTACTGTATGCTCCAAAGGGACGAAAGGACCTCCGTGTACGACCAGAGGAAGGCACAGGAAAACCTCTCTTTTTATCTGCTGCCTTAGCTAAGATGTCATCCAAGGCTGGTCCAAAGAGATATTCACCATCACAGGGCAGATTGCACAGCTGGGTCTTAGACCCTACATCACCTGCCCAACTCTTCAGCCATATAGCCCTTCTGGCAGAGTTGGTCAGGGCAAGGGAGCGAGCTGATAATCTTACAGCGTCCGCCAAAAAATCTGCAGCTTTCCTAATAGTCGGCAGGGCTGACAGAATCTGCTCTCTTGGGGCCTCATCCCTTAATTTATCTTCCAGCTCCCCTAGCCAGATCATAAGGGATCTTGCAGTACAGTTAGCCGCTATATTGGGCCTGAGGGATGCTCCTACTGACTCCCAAGAACGCCTTAGGAAGCTTTCTGCTTTCTTGTCTAAGGGATCATTTAGGGTACCCATGTCCTCGAAAGGCAGTGCTGACTTCCTGGAGGCTCTGGCTATGGCAACATCAATTTCTGATACATTATCCCCAGAAGAGCAAGCTCCTTCTTCAAATGGGTATTTACGCTTAATTCCTCTAGAGATAAAACCCTTCTTGTCCGGCTTTTTCTATTCCTTCTTGATAAGCGATGTAATATTTTTATGGACTGGAAAGTGTCTCCTTTGAAAAACCTCTAAACATAATGTCTTGCATATAACGGGAGGATCTAGAGTCCTCAATCCCCATAGTCGCTTGATTGGCTTTGAGCAACTTGTCAGTGTCCTATACTGGAAAACACGACTGTCCTCTCTCTACATCAGATATGGAGGAAGAAGAGGCGTCATCGGATAATTCTCCACTTTCGCCCTGAATGGACTCCCCCCCTCAGAAGAGGAGTCATGACCCCGGGTAGAGGAACTGGACTTCTTTTTATGGCCACTTTTACCCTTAAGGGAACTCCTGACTTCCTCCTGTATCATAGATCTGATACCCTGTAAGAATGACGGGGATTCTTCAGCAATAGTTCTATCAATGCTTGATGGGCAGAGCTTTTTCTCATAAGAAGAAGAAAGTCTAGTTCTACATATGGCACATTCCTTATTCTTAGATTTCGCCAAGGCTTTCCTAGGTCTATCCTACAAAAGACAGGGGGACCAATTAATCAATAAAAAAATAATAAAGGGTTGACATGCAGCCACTTGCCTAGAATACCGAGGAAGATGGAGGTGGACCTTCATCTTGCCCTCCATCTTGGGCTCTTCCTCTTGCCGGCGGCTGCTGGGACTGTGACTGCAGCTGTGGCTGTATCTGCTGCTGCTGCTCTTCCATACTGTAGATAAGTCTTCTCAGTGCAAGGAGGGCCAGGAACTGCTTAGCATCTCCACCGTCCCTCAACCTGCATTATATGGCCATTCAGCTGCTAGGCCACGCTCCTTCCATCGGAAGCCATACATCCTCCTTCCGGGCTGGCACCTCCATGTGTCTCCCTGCAAGCCCGGAACTCCTGCGGCCTAAAGCAGAGGAAACACACTCCTTCTGCCTGGATATCGGAACCCCCGTGCCTGGAACACCAGCGGCGCATAGCTGGGGGACAACACCAACTCCAGACCGGGCCACAGCTAACAGTCACCCATGGAAGAAGAGAGGCAACCCCTACCAGGACCAACTCTTTCCTATGCCATCAGGTAAGCCTGCCTCAAGCAGGCACGTAGGTCCTCCCTCCAGGGACAGGAAACAACTGAGGGGTAGGAGAGGCTCCACCTTTTTATACTGTCCGTTTCCTGTCTCTGGGGGCGGATCCTCTCTTTGGGTGCTGTCGTGGGTGATGGGAAAACAGTGTTCCTTAAATTATTATATCTAATGCATCATTGGGGCAACTGCTTCAACCTGCATACTGGCTTTTTGAATGTAGGCAGTTGAGTTAGACTCTATATGATTGATATGAAAGAATCTATATAGGACCATTGTGTGCAGGATCTAAGGGTCTGGTTGCATTTATACGACGGATCTGCACTCCTCAACTGCGTAGCCATCTATGAAGTTACTCTGATAGATTGGTGTTAGTGGATTTTATTTTTATTTAGCCCTAACCGGGTGTTTTTGCTGTTTCGTTTTTAAAGATATTAATTAAAGTGAAGTTTTAGATATTGGAGTCTCCAATACATTTATCTGTGAATTGATTCAATTGATGATAAACTAACAAATTATGAACCATTGTATGCATGCTCAATCACTGTGTTCACATGTTTCGAAAACTGTACACTTTTGATCTGCTATTTATTGCATGAATATTAATTTGTGTAAAAGGGACCGCTTTTTTTTCTTTGACTAAGTAGCTATAACCAATTGTACTTCCTAAGATGTATTGCTCTGTGTATGTTGTAAAGAATATAATGTTAAGCTCAAGAAAAAACATGGGAATGATGACTTACAGTGGGGAAAAAAAGTATTTAGTCAGCCACCAATTGTGCAAGTTCTCCCACTTAAAAAGATGAGAGAGGCCTGTAAGTGACATCATAGGTAGACCTCAACTATGAGAGACAAAATGAGAAAACATATATAGAAAATCACATTGATTTTTTTAAGAATTTATTTGCAAATTATGGTGGAAAATAAGTATTTGGTCACAAGCAATATTTCTGGCTCTCACAGACCTGTAACTTCTTCTTTAAGAGGCTCCTCTGTCCTCCACTCATTAACTGTAGTAATGGCACCTGGTTGAAATTGTTATCAGTATAAAAGACACCTGTCCACAACCTCAAACAGTCACACTCCAAACTCCACTATGGTGAAGACCAAAGAGCTGTGGAAGGACACCAGAAACAAAATTGTAGACCCACACCAGGCTAGGAAGACTTACTCTGCAATAGGCAAGCAACTTGGTGTGAAGAAATCAACTGTGGGAGCAATAATTAGAAAATGGAAGACATACAAGATCACTGATAATCTCCCTCGATCAGGGGCTCCACGCAAGATCTCACAAGAACGGTGAGAAAAAATCCCAGAACCACACGGGTGGATCTAGTGAATGACCTGCAGAAAGCTGGGACTAACGTAACAAAGGCTACCGTCAGTAACACACTACGCATCCTGCAGTGCCAGTCGTGTCCCTCTGCTTAAGCCAGTACATATCCGGGCCCGTCTGAAGTTTGCTAGAGAGCATTTGGATGTTCCAGAAGAGTAGTGGGAGAATGTCATATGGTCAGATGAAACCAAAGTAGAACTGTTCGGAGGAGAGTGAATGCTGAGTTGCATCCAAAGAACACCATACCTACTGTGAAGCATGGGGGTGGCAACATCATGCTTTGGGGCTGTTTCTCTGCAAAGGGACCAGGACGACTGATCCGTGTACATGAAAGAATGAATGGGGCCATGTATCGTGAGATTTTGAGTGCAAACCTCCTTCCATCAACAAGGGCATTGAAGATGAAACGTGGCTGGGTCTTTCAGCATGACAATGATCCCAAGCACACTGCCAGGGCAACGAAGGAGTGGCTTCGTAAGAAGCATTTCAAGGTCCTGGAGTGGCCTAGCCAGTCTCCAGATCTCAACCCCATAGAAAACCTTTGGAGGGAGTTGAAAGTCCGTGTTGCCCAGCGACAGACCCAAAACATCACTGCTCTAGAGGAGATCTGCATGGAGGAATGGGCCAACAGTGTGTGCCAACCTTGTGAAGACTTACAGAAAACGTTTGACCTCTGTCATTGCCAACAAAGGATATATAACAAAGTATTGAGATGAACTTTTTGTTATTGACCAAATACTTATTTTCCACCATAATTTGCAAAGAAATTCTTTAAAAATCAGACGATGTGATTTTCTGGATTTGTTTTCTCATTTTGTCTCATAGTTGAGGTCTACCTATGATGTCAATTACTGTACAGGCCTCTCTCATCTTTTTAAGTGGGAGAACTTGCACAATTGGTGGCTGACTAAATACTTTTTTACCCACTGTACAAATCTTATTGTAGAATTGTTTAGGTTGAACTGTTTAAAATGGTGTACTTTAAAGGAGTTGTCCTGGCAGAATTGGACCCATTTCATTTTTAAATTAGCTGGGGGCAGTGAAAAAAAAAAAAAAAATTCATACTCCCCTTCCCACGGTGCTCTAGTGCCTCCCAGCGTGGTCCGGTCTTCTCGGTCCAGTATTGACGTGTGGCGGAAGTATCAGCCACACGTGACCGCTGAGGCCAATCTGCAGCCTCAGCGAAGGGCATGCAATGTCACTACCTGTGACTGCTGAGGCCAATAAGCGGCTTCAGCGGAACTTTGGAAGAGACCCATGAGAAGACAACGGAGTAGAATGACCGGACTGCGCTGGGAGGACATTGGAGCACCGGGTACAGGTGAGTGATTTTTTTTTATTTATTTATTTTTTTTTTCCTCCTCCTCCACCAGCATATTAAAAAAAAAGTTGCCTGGACAACCTCTTTAAATTTTAAAGATAGGTCAGCAAGCACCTGTTTTACAGTATTTAATTGTTTGTTTTCTTTTTTCTACAGTCAATATTTGCTCCATTTCTTACATTACAACTTGCATTCATGGGAATGTCCAAGTATTTTCCAAAGGTAAAAAAAATACAAATCTTTTTTTTTAAGCTTTTCACAGCAGTTTAATATTCTATTCACAGTTCTAAAAAGGTTTTATAGTATTTATAAATAACTACCTAAGCAAAGGGGCTGAGTAAGAGAGAGAGATAAATATTCTGTGTGTCAAAATATAATTACCCACTACAGAAAACACCCAGTGCAACCCCAGATAAATCATCAATAAAATCTTTTTTAGTACTCAATAATCCAATAAAAAACATGATTCACAGTAAACCCATGAAGAGAAAAGCACAGAAAAGATCCATATCAAATTATCACATAATAAAGCAACATTAAATAATGCAAAAGAGACTCAGATTGATAAATATAAGAATAAATGAATAGATATGGTCTCAAAATGCATGCAACCAAATATTCATAATTAATAGGGAGATACAGACCAACAAAAATCCCCCAACATTTGTTTCAGCCTTCATTTTCAATGGCCCTAAACTTGCCCATTACCGGAAAGCTTTAAATGTGCATAGCCAATTCAGTTTGAAAAATACTGGTACAGAATATTAAAATCAATTACCTCGAATGCAAGTGAGATGTGCCCCAATAAGCAGATGTACTTCGTCAGGTGTTGATATGCAGCCGCTATTGCTGCAAGATGCGGCATCTGATGTCATTGCGCCCCTACACTGGGAGACGTTGAGACCAGATGCCATAGTAATGGGTTAACAAAAAACACTCACCAAGAGCCAAAAAGATTTTATACAATATGAAAAATAATAATTTATTAATGCATCACATAATACAAAAAATCAGTTATTTATTATACTTACTTGTATAGCGCCATCATATTCTGCAGCACTTTACAGACATTGTCAGTCACTGTCCCTTATAGGGCTCACAATTTACATTCCCTAGGAGTATGTCTTTGGAGTGTGGGAGGAAACCGGAGTGCCTGGAGGAAACCCACGCAAACATTGGGAGAACATACAAACTCCTTGCAGCTGTTGTCCTTGGCAGGATTCGAACCCAGGACTCCAGTGCTAACCACTGAGCTACCGTGCCGCCCAGTGAGCTAATACACAAATGAAGCCGGAAATAAGAGCTACTAACAGGATCTAAAGTTTTCCATAGGGACTCAATATTATGTATACATAGCAACTCACACGGCTAATAGACCCACATGCTACATAGTAAATGGCCATAGCAAAAATGACAGCTGACTATAGTTAATGCATGTAGCAGATCATGAGTGCCTATAGACAATGGTAGCTAGTAAATACAAGATAGAAACCACTGCCCCATGCAGTGGAGAAAGTCAACCAACTTACCCACAGATATAGTATGCAAAGTGTGGATGTAACGCTGAGAAACAGCAGCAACCCCGACACGTGTTTAATCTGTCAAGACTTCGTCAGGAGTAACAGCTAAGTACAAACTGGGCTATATAAAGGGTAGTTATAACACTGGATTAAAAACAGCTGATTGAGGGAGTAGGCAGGCCCTTCCATGCACTGAAAGCAAACGGAATGTGTTACATACCATATAATGTGAAATAACGCCATGTCTGCCAGTAGCGTCATTAATAAAACAAAGTGCCCCGTGCTCATGCGCATGCTAATACCTAAGGCATTTCCACCTCAGACTCAGGTGATTTGAACTCAATATTCATGCCAGCTTCATGTCACGCTATGTATGAACTGTGAGGGTCACAAATCACCTCCTGATAGCAAACAGATAACAGATCCCTCTGTCATGCACCACTACTTCCCAGATTGTTTTTTTTTGACCGGTTGTAAATAACTTCTCTACTTAGATTGCATTTTGTTTTGGTTTTTTTAAGAACTCTAAAATCCTTTGAAGATCATGTGTATAGGGTATAAAAAAATCTGTGAATTTTCAGTTCTTGTATAACACCATGTCTGATGAAGGAAGTTAGTCTTCTGAAAGCTTATTTATCAAATATACTCAGCCTCTAACAGGTATCGCCTTATTTCTTCTCTTCCACTACTTTCAATGGCTAACACGGTACAACATTATACTACTGTAAATTCAGTGTGTCATCTGCCAAGGTTTCCTAAGCCTTTAAATGGTCACTCAGTCTGGTTCAGTAGGGCACACAATCATGGAAGACGCTGATTATGAATTGAATTACTGAAATCAATGAACGTTTCAAAGATATTCTAATTTATTGAGATGCACCTGTATATGCAAAATTTAGGAACTCAACTACTAGTTGAGAAAGATAATTGCACATAAGACAATCATACTCGCACACAAAGACAAAGACCATTGCAGATAAAATAAAGTGCTACTCCTAAAGTGTAAGGTGAGCAGCTCAAAACACACATCCCAAATAACAAAATAATTATACAGTAGATCGTTTAAAAATTTGTATCCTTAATCCTAAATGAATGTCCTAAATTATAAAAGGTAAGTATAAAATTCATATACCATATACCACCATAATAGAACATGTATGAGTAAAGAATACAAAGTAAGCAAAGCAGATTTACTTATAAAAGAAAATCATAAATTAATATTTGCCATAAAAAGTGCATAATTAATCTAACATAAAAAGCTTGAGTGACCAAACAAGTGTATAAAATGGCATATGTTAATAACTTAAATATTACACACAAGTATGGAAGTTTAAATGTGAAGTATATAAATGTTCCTCAGAAAACCAAACCATGCATCCCTGAACAGACAAATGTTCCATAAAGACCCACATGTGATCCTCCAAAGAAGTAATGACGCCTAATATAGATCTCCCACTACCATCAAAATCATAGGAAGCAAATAGGAAAAAGAGAAATAAAAATAAAATGCATAAAAACCTCCTAACCAGATACAACCTTCTAATGTCAATGTTATAAGACTTGGATGAGCTGAAAAGGAATACAAAACAAAATAAATTTAAACTTCGGCCCCTTGCAGACGACCGTGGTGTGGGTCAGTGTGCTATCTGAGTATTTCACGGATAGCACACTGACCCATTCTTTTCCATGGGCCTGTAGACACGACCGTGAATTTCAGGGTCCCGTGTGCAGGCCGACAGTCCGGGCCACATCAGATAGAACAGGTCATATTCCTGTCCTATTTTGCGGTCCGTCCTTCCATGGCACCTATTTATTTAATGAAAGGAGCCACGGAAGCACAGCGCGCGTATGGGCAGCACACGGGGACATCCCCATGTGCAACCTGTGCTTTTAATTTACGGCAGCCTAAAACTGAGAATAAAGGGGGTTCTAACCCAGGGAGGGAATAAAGCTTAGATGTTCATTGGAGCCTTCCAAGCAACTGTATCCAATTCAAAAACTCACTGAGTCTCCCGTTTTGCCATGATGTGTTTCAATGATGTGAGTCATCGCTGGGCTGTAAGGAACACCCCCCCCCCCCCCCGACACAGTAGTGTAACATATCCTTACTGCCCTGCGATGTCACTGAATTACGAGGAACGCCCCCCAGTACAAGTCTATGGAGTACTGTGGGGGGGGGGGGCCTTCCTTACAGCCTAGCGATGACACTAAGCTATGAGGAATACCCTTCTGACAGTAGGGAGAGAGCGGTGCTGAAACTAACGGCACCAATATCTCCACCGAGGCACATACCAGGAAAGCCGACTGAATTCAGCTCACTGTCAGCTTTCTAGCGGTATATAAAACCACACTTTCATGAGGCCTCTTTAAATAGATAAGCATAACAATTATGAAATGTTTCCTTGTTCTTCTTAATTCACGTATTGACTCTGTGATGGTATCGGTATTGATGTTGGTCAGCCTTAGTATGACAAAGTCATGATGTCCAAAACTAATGTGCAAAGGTGGTTAAATATAAAAACTAATCTGTTAAAGTGATTCATACCAAAACAAAATGACAGCTACCACATTGAAAATAAGCTGGACTGTGCGGGAGCAGTGTTGGACTGGGGTACATGGGGCCTACGAGTGGAATTGATTCTGGAGGTTCAACTTTTATTAATACAATAACAATTCAATTTTAATTTCAAACTTATCAGTGATCTAAATTGTGTTTTAAAGGAATTTGCAAATGCAACCTCCTTGGTGGAAAAAGGGAACTTGCTCTAGTGCCACCATTTGGAGTGTAGCTCCATATAGATCAATGCTTGGTTTTCTTCAAACCTAGTGGTATAATCTGAGAATAAAGCCAAGCCAGAACATATCCTCCAAAAGTAAGAGGGACCCATCTGCAGACACCTGTTTTGATTTGAAAATAGCTTTATTTTACAATCTGTCATCAGTTTCCAAGCATACAAATGGTTGGCCATATCCAGTGCAAACTGGATCACAGCACAATAAATATGACATGTATACAAAGTAGTACAATAGCATAAGATATAGTAAAGGTACAGATCTGACTCTAGGTTCACACTTGGGTTTCCGTTCTTCGGGTGCGCTTGGGGACCCGAAAAACGTAAACCCAATCCGATTACAAAGAGGTTACCCTTGGAAACCTGCGGAACCCCATATGGGGTTCGCCAGGTTTCCGCTTGAAAAATGCGGAGAGAAAAGTTCTGCTTGCAGGACTTTTCTCTCCGCATTTTTCAAGCGGATTCGGGGACGGCATTTCTGAACAAAATCCAAGCACTGGTATGTCCCATAGGGGCCCCTGCACACGGTATTATATCCTTATATCCCATAGGGGCTCCTACACATGGTATAATATTCCAACAAATCACTACTCCCTAGCTATTATTATACTGTGTGGTCTCTTCAAGTGGAGAGCCAAGAGAGGTGATCAAACATAAAAAAACAATGGAACTCACCTCTCCTGCACTCCAGAGCGGCTCTGTTCTCTTTGGCGCTTCTGCCAGATGTCAGCGACTGCTGATTTGGTCTCATTGGTCACGTCGGCGTCATTATGCATAATGACGCTGACGTCACCCCTGAGGCCCTATCAGCAGTATCTTACGTCAGGCAGAAGAGCCGAAGAAACCAGGGAGGTACTCCAGGAGCACAGGAGAGGTGAGTACCATTGTTTTTTATGTTTGGTCACCTCTCCCGGGGGGCTCCGCTTATTATACTCTAGGGTCTGAAGAGACGCCACAGCATAATAATAGCAGTTTCGTTTCGGCCGTGTTTAGTCCGATCAAAGCTGCTGGACGAAAACTCTGGCTGCTGTGCCAGGAAAATAAGCAGACCACTGACTTAGACCCTCACTTGTCCTACACACGTGGACAAAATTGTTGGTACCCCTCGTTTAATGAAAGAAAAACCCACAATGGTCACAGAAATAACTTGAATCTGACAAAAGTAATTTGCCACTCTATATGTTGACAAGCCACAAAGCTACTGGGAGAATGTCCTATGGACAGATGAGACAAAAATCGAAATTTTTGGCAAGGCACATAAGCTCTATGTTCACAGACGGAAAAATGAAGCATATCTTGAAAAAAAACACTGTCCCTGCTATGAAACATGGAGGAGGCTCTGTTATGTTCTGGGGCTGCTTTGCTGCATCTAGCACAGGGTGTCTTGAATCTGTGCAGGGTAAAATGAAATCTCAAGATTATCAAGGGATTCTAGAGAGAAATGTGCTGCCCAGTGTCAGAAAGCTTGGTCTTAGTCGCAGGTCATGGGTCTTGCAACAGGGTAATGACCCAAAACACACAGCTAAAAACACCCAAGAATGGCTAAGAGGAAAACATTGGACTATTCTGAAGTGACCTTCTATGAGCCCTGACCTAAATCCTATTGAGCATACTTGGAAGGAGCTGAAACATTCTGTCTGGAAAAGGCACCCTTCAAACCCGAGACAACTGGAGCAGTTTGCTCATGAGGAATGGGCCAAAATACGTGTTGAGAGGTGCAGAAGTCTCATTGACAGTTACAGGAATCATTTGATTGCAGTGATTGCCTCAAAAGGTTGTGCAACAAAATATTAAGTTGAGGGTACCATCATTTCTGTCCAGGCCTGTTTCATGAGTTTTCTTTTTTTAAACATTCTGTTGAAGCATGGTTGAAATGCAATGTCTGACTTTCATTTGTTCATTTTCATAGAATTTTTATATATTATTACGTTTGTCAGATTCAAGTTATTTCTGTGACCATGGTGGGTTTTTCTTTCATTAAACGAGGGGTACCAACAATTTTGTCCACATGTGTATATGAGGCGCACACTACGCCATGCAGTACAGAGGCTTTATGCTGCCCCAAATATGGAAATCTAAAAAGTTACAGGTGTTAGATTATGACAATTCAAAGAGATTTTTTTTTCATATATATAATGGGATTAGCTCAGGGATCGTCATCTCCTCAGATAGATGAGCACTTTTGGGACAGTAATAGCAGTAATTAGTTCTTCCAGGCAAAGCATAAAAAAAAAAAAAAAAAAAAAAAAAAGAAAATCCTAGCCGTCCGGCTTCTACCTATAGCACAGGTAACTAACTATTGAGAGCTGGGCCTACTGCACAGCTCCCTAAACAGCAGAGACAGCCATATACTAGTGTTCTGTCTGTGCTTATATCCACACTCTTCAGGAGACAAGGATTTAACCCCATTCATCCTAAAACCTGAAGTGGCTGAATGGAGTAGATCCACACCCAACTCCGCCTACTCCAGCAGCTAGACCTTTTACTAGGGTTTTGGTAAAACCCTTACTGCAAGCTCTCCCAGGTGCTTTTTCTGTTATCGAAACCCAAACTGGGTTCAAAATCCTGATTGTCAAGTGGTGCCAAATTATTTATAATCCATATTGGTATATATATACTGTGAGCTCACAGAGAAAGAACCAGCCTGACACGCTCAGTCGGTGTTAAGCAAGTTGTGTTTATTAAAAACATAGCATAAGCTTTTATAGAGAACAGTAAATAATTATTAATTATAACAGAGCATGCGTGAAAACTGGTAAACCTGATTGACCATTGGCGGGAGGAGGGTCTTGACACCCCCCCCACTCATCTCAATAATCAAAGTATATTAGTACTATGAGCTGCGTAATGCAAAGCATGGCTGGGACCATTGCACATCTGAGGGGAGAAACTGCGCAGCTACGTGCTGGGGGCTGTTTGCGTAAGTAGGGTTAATCTCCAGCCTTCTCGAAGGACGGCTCACAGAAAGTTTATAAACAAGTAAGTTCACTAGGACATGCTGCCCTAGACTGGGTGTCTGGCCTTGCTCTCAGTGGATATCCTTGGTGGAAGAGTGAAGAAATCAGGTGATACCTTTTAGAGGCTAACTGAGTATATTTATAAGTAAGCTTTCAGGAGTACTAGCTAGCTCCCTTCATCAGACATGGTGTGGATATCCTTATTATCGAAGGCTGTAAGCTTCTTCTACTAAATGCATTTCTATAATTTTTAAGAACAGCAAGCTAATGAGAAGTTAAAGAGACAGACACTTAATTTCTATAACATAATCCCACCTGTTTGTGATTTTAACACAACAGTATGGCTCAATGCCTGTACTTTCAATTTCCTGAACTGCTGGAATTTTTAACCTTCTTCACCAGATTCCAGGTCATGTGGACATACTATTGTGTCAAACATCACAACATTCTGACTTCCTGCACACATTGAGTGGGATATACACGTCTGCAGTGCTGGTCATATTCACTTATGTCTCTTTCTTACAGGCAGTACATTTCTCTACAATACATATGATCAGTCTGTACATTGCATAGAAGCATAACAGGATTATGGGTGCAAATTTATCAGTCCAATAGTCTTTAGGTTTTCTTTTCAGGATCCATATCATATCCTTTAACAGTTTATTGTCCCATTTGTCTTTAAGAACATTATTCAGTGGGGACACTACCATGACAACAAGGTTTTCCTTGTAGTTTCACAGCTGTACTGGTTGTCACCAGGACCGGGAAGTTACCGTTGCATCGAGGCCCTTCTCACATGGCTCTTTATCTCCATCCAATCCTTGGGTTGTAGCTTATAGGTTCCTCTTATATCCTTCCACTAACTCAGGATCTGGGAGGAAGGAGGAAACTCAAGAGTGTACATTAGTCAAATGTTCTTGGCAATCAATCACAGAGTCAGTCTGCACACCATACTACATCTGGAACAATTGTGAAAAATATAATCCAAATACACTAGGGGCTGAGGCCAATACTTCTGTCAGGAGTCAGGAGTGTACCTTACAGAAAAACAAATACAAGTGACAATATTCTCCACTTCTCTGGTGACGGTACGGGTAAGGAACACTTGCTGTATCCCCACAGCCTCCATTATTTCTCGCGTTACCTGTCCTGTATAGTGAGTTCCATTATCTCCTTGATGGTCTCAGGGATCCCATACCTGCACACTACTTCTTTCAGTAGTTTATCTGCAGTTCCTTTTGCGGTGGCTTTCTGCACCAGAAATGCCTCAGGTCATCCTGAAGAGAGCTCAATACACACAAGCATGTACCTTCCCATCTTTGGTAACTGTATATAGTTAACCCGCAATCTCTGAAACAGGAACAAGGACTTCGGGGTGTGTTTCTAAGAAACCTTTCACCTTCTGGCCTACATTGTGTTTGACACATGCTATGCAGGCTTACACGTATCTGACTGAAGTGATGCTAAATCCTGCAGCTACCCATCATCTGCTCACCAGGTCACACATGGCTACTTCTGAGTGATGCACTTGAGCTGCTTGCGCCATCCTTGGGAACAATGCTCTCGGTAACATACTCTTACAACTGGCCATCAGGACTTGTTCATCCTTTTTTCCTTCCTCCTTGCAGTTTCCAAATCTTCTTTTCTTCTGGGCCATTTTGGTCCTGCAGTATTTTTAGAACCTGAAAAGAGAGCTGAGAGTTTTGGTCCAGTATGGTGACCCCCTGTGCTGAGGCATGTTCCCTAGGCTTTTCTGCAGCTAGTTTGGTGGCAGTATCTGCCCACACGTTACCTCTACTTCTTTTGTATCAGCCTTGGTGTGTGCCTTGACTTTGATTATACCCACCTGTTCGGGTAGCAGCAAGTCCTACAAAACCTACTGACTTGCCTGGACATCCTTTTAGGCTTTAAACGCACAGATTGGACGATAGTCCTGTGCTAAACCGAAAGCCCATTAGGCTTACCCTCAGCCATTTTACACTGTTTCAGTGAGTGCTTTTAGGGGGATTCTGCTTGTTTCACCTCGTGTTCAGGGACCATGGCATAGAATAATGGTGTAGAATTTACCATCCTTCCCAAATCGAGAGCCATCTATAAAAGAACTCAAAATCAAGGTTAGCAAAATCAGGGTTAGCAATAGGTTCATCAAAGTTTTCTTATGGCATAAAAACATATTGTCAGCAGAAAATACTTGTGCCTTTCTTCCCCCCCTGAACCTATTGGTAACAGGTGAAAAGGGATTTTTAGTGACATGCAACGTGCAAAAGTGACATGAGGAGGCATAAGTAAGGCACACTGTAGTCTGAATTTGTCCAGCTACTGGAATATATTTAAGCTGGACCTGGGACACTTACAAGAATGAATTCATATTATAATCCTATATTACCAAAACTCAAAATCTGCATTAACAATGGTTCTTGGTCTTCCACATTTTTTCTTAACCTTGTTATAAACAATCTTCATGTATTAAATTACTTTGCGTTCTGACTCTCAAGGACAAAATCAAGTTCTCTTATCATGCAAGCAGCAGCCCACGCACCGCTGCGCTGTTAAACCCTCCACTTCTCCCACTGTAGAACTACAAAATTCAGCAGACCCTGCAATACATAGTTTTTAAAGGGCCAGTGGCTTGTGTGTGTGGAGTTTTTTTTTCTTTTTCTTTTTGCCTCTCTACTACTTCTACACACTCCAGAATTACAAACAATAAGGTTAGTATATTCAATATATATTCAATAGAATATTCAATAAGGTTAGTAAATTCTCAGACTATATCAACAGAGAAGGCCCCTGTTCACATAACAAAAATTATACACACGCATAGCATTACAACATTGTCACATAACCGTCTTTTGATTAAACAACGTATACATACATGTTCACAAATTTGGAAATATGGGACACGTTATTCATTTTCTAAGTCTTCATGACAATCTTTCTACAATGGGGGACGATTGGGGCACGGTTCATAACAAAGTAACAAAATGAAACAGATTTTGCTGTCTACATCTAAGGCAGGCAGGTTCGGCCGGCTGGTTAACCATCTATTTAAACCAAAGATGATGCTGAAGCGCTTCCACCTGCATGCAAAACAAACATTGGCACCAAATCCTTTATGTGTTCTCAATTGACTTAAATCAACCCTTGTCCACTTGAGGGACCACGGACGGGTCGTCCATGTTACCACAGGATACAGACCAGCTCTTGGAGGATGCGGGTGTGGTTGGGGAACTCCATATGCTGCACAGAATTTTCTCCAATCAGGGTTTTGTTGACCGCAATCTCTGCAGGTCCTTCTAGACTGCTGTTTGATGGTGTTTTCTCTGGGTACTTAGGAGATTTTACTACTTTTCGGTGCTCTTTCTGAATCACTTTTTCTGAATCACTTTCTTCAACTCCTTCTCTTTAGAATCACTTTCCTCTTTTTCCCTATTATTCTCACTATCAAAGCACTGATAATAGTACTTATTACCTACTTCTGTCTCTCTACACCCTCCTTCCTGCACTTCCTCTGACACCTTCTGCCACATACATGCTCCATCTTTTACCCCGTGGTCTCTTAACCTCTATGTTTTCTCACTATCTTATCTCACTTTCTTGGTACCTCTCCATTGCATCAGCATCTTCTTTTACTCTTCCAATCTCTGTAACTAGAATTTCTCTATTCTTGGGATCATCTCCACACCGCACAAGCAAATTCTCCCACACCGAGTGTTAATGAGTGGAGCTCCTTGTTCAGAACCTGGAAAGATATATCCCGGACACACACAGTAGCCCTGGGTTGCTACATTCTCCTCCACCACAATTTGGAGAAGATGGGCGGTGGGGCAACCTATCCTTCAAACTTTTCACATGATCCAGCACATTAATAAACCAAATGGGAGGCCAAAAACACAGCACAAAATCTCTTGTTGGTTATACATTGCTAAAACACAGAGAATGTGCGATTAGTATCATTAACATAACATGATTGGGTATAAAGTTATAACATAAGTTTTAACACATAACTATTGGATAAAACACAAAGAAGTTTCAGAACATGATGGATAACAGTTTTCAGTAAAGGAGGAGGATGAGCTCTGGGCAGCGCCCGAGAATGGAATGTAAGATGGAGACAGACAAGCGGCATCACTCACATCTCCCACCTCTGTAAATGATATAACCCATACTCAGGGTACATTAGGAGCTGCTAGTCAGATCCTGAGGACTTTTCCAGAAACTTCACCTCATTCCCCATGAATATGTTTATACCATTTACATACCTTTTGGTCTAACACCATCACGTTTGGTAGTATAACCAACCACCCTACACCTGTAGTGCCACTGTCCCAGGTTTGTGTCTCCTTCTAGCAAATGTATTTGTAAACCAAACTATGTAGATAATACATGAGCACATAGATACATAAACACAGCAATCATATTCAGAACAGAATATTCCCTGTAATATTCCCATAATCCCTTTGTGCCTTGAATTCTTGCACTAGGGATTAGGCACCTTAGAATAAAGATTCTCAAACCCCGTGCTGTGGGCTGCTTTGGCAATGGAGTGGGGGAGGGGCCCTTCTCCTCCCCTCCATGGCCCAACATACCCACGCTGTGGAGATCCAGAATCTTTCACTGCCACTTTTTTGCTCTTTTAGCAGATACCTTACTTCAGGTGATAATGGGCAAGACGATAAATTCACATAACATAGTACAAGACATAATTTCATATGTTTGAATACTTTCTTGAATATTTTACACATATATATTACACAATATTATACACATATATATTGTCATTGTACCTTACTTTTCCATTTAACCTTAGGCTAACACTTTTATCAGAATATTTTCCCTTTGGGCATAAATAGTCATCATACCCAGGCTGCAGACCCCGGAGGCCCAAAGCCAAGTTTCACTTTGTGATAATTGACATTTAGTATTTTTGGGTAACACAGCATCATGTTTAGCTTGTGATTTTCTGCGTGTCCATCACATCAGATACAACGTCCTTGGAGTTACTTGGCAGTCAATTAATGTTTTGGTTATTCCCTGCAGAACATCTGCAGAGCGCTACAACAGAATACAGGAATACAATTCAAGCAGATAGCAGTTAATACTGCCACCAAAATTACATATTACTATTTTTGTACAATTTTCAAATATTTTCCAAACCCCACCTTTTGTCATTACCACAGGTGTTCAAAACCCCTGAGTTGTACTTCAGGTTACCTTAAGGGCAAACTGCCAGACATTAGAATTTTCTTCACTGGATTCCAACCAAAAGTTGAACCCCTGTGGAACATCACAATATCTTAGTTTTTTCTTTTTAGGGGACATTTCCTGAAAGCGGATTTAATTTTACAAAAGGCATAAAAGTTGAATCCTGGCATTGATATAAACAGAATGAATATTACAAATACAGGTTGACATATATATAATACATAATCCAATAAACATCATACCGATGGTGGACAGTTTTTCTCTTTGCACTATATCAGATTCTCTGAGTGTTTTGTTAAGGTAAGTAATGTCTCACACAGAACTGGGAGATAAGATGGGTTATATTAAACAATAATACTGAGAAGGGTGACGTCTCCCTTCAAGCCTGATTCTCGGAGTGAGGTGGGGGTAATTCATTATTTCCTGAATTATCATCCCTTTTGACCTTCCTTCTTGGAGCTCTGCACTGCGTTCTCACATGTCCTGGTTTCCCACAATTGAAGCAGTAGATCACCTTTCGATTACCCATCCCATAACAGGGGTCAATGCCAGCCACTGCAGGTTTGCGGGGTCTACTATCCAGTTCTACCCCCTGAGCAATTTTACATAAAGTGGCTGCATCCATTGTCCTCCATTCCGGCCTGGATTTTTGTCCTGCATTTCTTACTTGCCTTACAAGCCCCTCCATGAAAGCAGAGGCTAACACCTTCAAATGCATCTTGTTATCTGCTTCATACCCCATATCTTTCCACGCAGTGCACACTCTCTTGTAGAATTTTTCTACACTTTCCCCTCTGTCCTGTGTCACGTCTGTCAAATTGACTAATAATTCACTTTGTATGTCTCTTGCCCATTTCTCCAATTGAGCAACATAGTCTTGTCCTGAAACTTTAGTTGTCAAATAGTCCTTTTCCATTAACATAACATCACGTAACATGGTACTAGTCATTTTAGCTTCAACCAACTGTTTCATGTCATTCCATGTGGCCCCATAACTTGTCTGTATTAGAGACAGTACTGTTACGAAGGGCAGGGGTCTAATCTCTGGGTCTGGCAAGGTTTTAAGCAACCTCATCATGTCAGTCGGGGACCATTTGTACACCTGATATTGTCTCACTGGAGGCTGAGCCATTTTACACAAAGATTCTACAACCACATGTTTCATGTCCTCGCTCTCCCCCTCCACTTCTATCAATAATATCAGGTGACCCTGCTGACTCTTGCATCTCTCTGTTGTTATCCATATTTGTCAGTTCACCTCCCAGTACAGTATACTGGGGAAAATCATCAGAAAACCTAGGTGATACATGTGTCTTAACCCTTTCTTTTTGGGGAGGTTTCATTTCAGTCTCTTGTAGAGAGTCAGAGAAATCAACCTTAGTCCAGTCTGTCTGTCTTGTTGAGCTGTCGGGTCGTCTGTCCTCATGTCTGTCACAATTGTCACAAATGTCACAAACTTCTGTCACTATGATTTTCTGATGGTTCTTATCACTTCCAGACTTTGATTTAGTTCTGGTTGTCACTGTGGCCACTACACCTTGGGATGTTTGCTGAGGAGTCACAATAGGATTGCTGGGTGAATTTCCCGTCTGTGACAGGATGACCGAATTTATACAATTATCCCTCCAAATGGGATTCTGATTCTGCTGTCCACACACCAGACACACCCAACCTCCTGAATTATTTACTGAAGATGGTACATCAATATCTACCTCTGATTCTTTGAACACTTTAGACCACATCCTGGCTTGCCCATTCAAGCCACTGTCTTTCAACCACCCCTTGTATTGCTTCTCAATTTGCTCCCATTTCTCTGGGTAAAGTCTACCATCTTCTGGCATACCCACCCCCTTCATGAGCTTATACATATTCTTTATGGCTTCTTTTCCCTCCCTCTGCACCACAATTTCTGCAGGGGTTAAGCCTGGTTTGGGCTCACTACTGGAGGAACCCCCCATCTTTGCCGCTTTTGTGTTTCTATACACAACCACACTCTGGCCAGAGAATTTTTCCAGCAAAAGATGCACCTTAAGGTCAGACCCAAACTTTTGTCCGACCAAATATGGGGGTTCTCTCCCTCTCCTACTCTCTCCCGGGCCCAATACCACCAAAAAAAAAATAAAATCACTTTCAACACTTCACAATATCCAAGGGTGTTTCACACAAATAAAATTCCCTCCTGATCAGGTATGTGGTCTCTCCTGTTTACCAATTTCTCAAATGATATTTCCTTCCAGTGTTCTGGGTGTGGTACAGCAGTATCAGCATTTAACACTACAAATACAATAAGTCCAGTCCTCAAAAGAGTTTCTCCACCAGCTTAGGCACAGTACATATATAATTCCTACATGACATCTATCCAAAACAAGGAACAAGGATCTTTAACAACCATTTGTTACACTCATGACCTTTTCTGACCAAAACAAACCACCTGACAATCACCTTTCATATCTGAGGGAAAAAACAGAATTCTTTTTACAAAGGACCAACCAAATGTAACTTCCCTTTTACTTACCACCAACACCCAACATCTTGAGCTGACATGCAACGGAAGGGACAGAATTTTACCAAGAAACACTCTTACCGTTTTGCAGCGCTGCTATTCTGTCCATTCAGATGTGCCAATAATCTCATGATAGATCTCGGGCTTGGTGGGTTAACGGGTTGGTCCTTGATCTCAGCAGTGCCTCCATCTGTTATCGAAACCCAAACTGGGTTCAAAATCCTGATTGTCAAGTGGTGCCAAATTATTTATAATCCATATTGGTATATATATACTGTGAGCTCACAGAGAAAGAACCGGCCTGACATGCTCAGTCGGTGTTAAGCAAGTTGTGTTTATTAAAAACATAGCATAAGCTTTTATAGAGAACAGTAAATAATTATTAATTATAACAGAGCATGCGTGAAAACTGGTAAACCTGATTGACCATTGGCGGGAGGAGGGTCTTGACACCCCCCCCACTCATCTCAATAATCAAAGTATATTAGTACTATGAGCTGCGTAATGCAAAGCATGGCTGGGACCATTGCACATCTGAGGGGAGAAACTGCGCAGCTACGTGCTGGGGGCTGTTTGCGTAAGTAGGGTTAATCTCCAGCCTTCTCGAAGGACGGCTCACAGAAAGTTTATAAACAAGTAAGTCCACTAGGACATGCTGCCCTAGACTGGGTGTCTGGCCTTGCTCTCAGTGGATATCCTTGTCATCGAAGGCTGTAAGCTTCTTCTACTAAATGCATTTCTATAATTTTTAAGAACAGCAAGCTAATGAGAAGTTAAAGAGACAGACACTTAATTTCTATAACAATATATGACAGGAACCTGGGAGAAATGTATACTGCTTCTATCACTTTGCCTCTGGTCCTGTCACATATCCTCCCCCCTGTTTCAGGGGCGGAACACTCTGTGCAGTCAAACAATATGCCCTAGACAGGGCATCTGCATTTCCAAGCTGACAGCCTGGTCTGTGCTCAACCATGAAGTGAAAGTCCTGCAGAGACATGAACCATCTGGTCACTTGTCTATTTTTCTCTCGGTTTTGAGACATGCACTTGAGTGGGGCATGGTCTGTAAGTGTGAATGTTCTCCCTATCAGGTAGTACCTGAGAGCTTCTAATGCCCACTTGATCGCCAGGCATTCCTTCTCGACAATGGCATATCTCTTCTCATGCTCATTCAGTTTTTTACTTAGGTGAACTACAGGATGCTCTTCCCCTCCCCTGACTTGTGACAACACCGTTCCTATGCCAACATCAGAGGCATCAGTTTGCACAATAAACTGTTTTTGGAAGTCAGGTGTTATCAACACCGGCTGGGAACAAAGAGCTTGCTGACTGAATCCTTTACCTTTTGTAAGGTCAGACAAGGGGGCAGCAATACTGGAAAAGTTTTCAATAAACCGCCTATAGTAACCAGTTAAGCCCAAAAATGCCCTGACCTGTTTCTTGTTTACTGGCTTTTAAAACGTATATGACAGGAACCTGGGAGAACTGTATACTCCTACTACTTTGCCCCTGGTCCTGTCACAATTTATCTATATATATACAGTACAGACCAAAAGTTTGGACACACCTTCTCATTCCAAGAGTTTTCTGTATTTTCATGACTATAAAAATTGTAGATTCACACTATGAATCATCAAAACTATGAATTAACACATGTGGAATTATATACTTAACAAAAAAGTGTGAAACAACTGAAAATATTTCTTATATTCTAGGTTCTTCAAAGTAGTCGCCTTTTGCTTTGATTACTGCTTTGCACACTCTTGGCATTCTCTTTCTCCAGCCATAGTTTATCATCGTTTGATGTAAGCCAGAATTTAAGTTGCCCTAAAGTTATAGCTAAGTGATAATGATACAGATTAGGTATTCCCATGCCTCCGTTGTCTCTAGATTTGAAGAGTGTATGTACAGCTACTCTGGGTTTGCAGCCGTTCCAAATGAAAGCCACTATCTGCTTTTGGAAGTTCTGAAATACAGACTTCTAGTATTCTAGGGAGAATCAACATTTTATATAATACTATCTTCCCCGTCCATCCGTGCTCAAATTTAGTCAATACATCCAGCTCTTTCTGAAGGGAAGCTAACAAACCCGGGAAGTTGGCCTTAAATAGATCTTTTGAGTCCGGAGTTAGCTGAATTCCTAGATAGGGTAAAGATAGTGGGCACCATTGATAATGTGATGAGTTTTTGATATAACATATATGATTTTGTGTCAGACCAATTCCCAAGATCTGGGATTTGGATTCGTTGACTTCATAATATGACAACGCTCCAAAGTCCGACAACGTCTGGGAAACAGTACTGAGTGTGTTGTTGGAATAAGAGAGGGATAGAATCACATCATGTGCGAATAAATTGATTTTATGGTCTGACTGGACCAACTTAATACCAGTAAGACCAGGGTGCGACCTAATTTTTTTCCGCCAAGGGCTCCATCATTAAGGAAAATATAAGGGGGGACAGCGGGCATCCCTGTCTCGTGCCGTTAATGATAGGGAAGGGGCGGGAGAGAACCCTGTTCACAGCACCTGTGCGGATGGGCCAGAATAGAGTGCGGAAATCGCAGTAGCTATGGGGCCTGAAAAGCCAAACTTACTTAGAACTTCGAAAAGATATCCCCAATGAACCCTATCAAACACCTTCTCCGCATCCAAGGACAGGAGCAGAGAAGGCGTCCGCCGGGCCGCCGCAACCAGCGCGATCACTCGACTTGTGCCGTCTGGGGCTTGTCTCCCTTTGGTGAAACCCACCTGGTCGCGGCAAATCAGTGTAGGCATTATGTCCAAAAGCCGATTCGCTAGAACCTTGGCAAATAACTTGACATCTGCATTTAATAATGATATAGGCCTGTAATTAGAAGGGAAAGAGGGATCCTTGCCCGGTTTGGGTAACGTCACAATCGTAGCAGTTAGCATCTCTTGGTGAAATCTGCCATTAGACATTCCTAAGTTAAACACCTCTGTAAGGGGAAGAAGGATATGTGACTTGAATAATTTATAATATTCCCCAGAGAACCCATCTGGACCAGGAGATTTATTAGGCTTCAAGCCATCTATAGCTTTAGCCACTTCCTGAGTACATATAGGAGCGTTTAAAGATTGGAGCTGCGTTTGAGAAACTGAAGGAAGTTGCAAGGAGTTGAGGAACTGAATGATATCTAAGCTAGAAGGCTGCACGGTGGCCGGGTCCTCCTTTAAATTGTACAAGTCCTGATAGTATTTACTGAATTCATCAGCAATATGCTGCGGATGAAACAGTTTTATGTTGGTCGATTTGGAGAGAATAAATGGAATTTTAGACTTAATTCTAGCCGCCTTGACTCACGGTGCCATTAACTTACTTGCTTTGTTATACGACAGATAGTATGACGCCTTCAGTCGTTTAGAGTGTTTCTCAAAATCCACCAATAGGTGAGCACTCAAGTCATCTCTAGCTTTCTGTAAGGTAGCCAGTAAGGTGGGATTAGGGGCTGTCTTATGTTGCTGTTCTAGAGTCGCAATGGAAGCAAGTAACTCCTTCATTGCATGTATTCTCTTGCGCTTAAAGCGCGATGTATGCTGAATCAATAAGCCCCTGACAAAGGCCTTATGGGAATTCCAGAGGCAAAATTTGTCATCTACTGATGGAGTATTAATATCAAAGAATTCGACAATGTCTGTAGAAAGTTTTTCAGACACTGTTTTCAAGGACATGACATATGTATTATTGCGCCATGACACAGGAGGGGCTGTTGTGGCACCAGAGCGTATTGTAAGGGTAACAGGCGCGTGGTCTGAACACGTGATATTGCCTATCTCACAGCATAGTACTCTAAGGAGCATATCAGTCTGAACCAGAAACATGTCTATTCTGGAATAGGAGTGATGCCTGGCAGAGTAATAGGTATAGTCTTTCTCCGAGGCATGAAAACACCTCCAGACATCATGAAGCTCCTCCTGCCGAAGCCAGGGCCCTAATTGTTGAGGCGTATGTTTGCCGCGATAGGTAGAATCAGCAGCAGCATCATGCACGATATTAAGATCGCCACACAAGATAACCTGGCCCTGTGCATGCTTCCTAACCTTCCTCAATACCAAATCTAAAAAGGAGATTTGAGATGAGTTAGGACAATACACATTCAAGATAGTAAAAGGACAGTTATCGTTTAAACATATGAGAGCTACATAGCGGCCCTTGGGGTCGGTGATAACATGTACCTGCTGAAAGGACACCGTATTTTTAACTGCTATAAGGACACCCGCAACATTCTTAGAGGCATTTGAGCAGTAAATATATGGGAAAAGCCAATGAGAAAACCTTGGTGGACGAGAGTCGCAGAAATGCGTTTCTTGCAAGCAAATTACATCCGCCGCAGATCTGAGAGCCTCCTTCCACAACAGTGAACATTTAAAGGGACTGTTCAGGCCCTTTACATTACAGTGCCTTGCGAAAGTATTCGGCCCCCTTGAACTTTTCAACCTTTTGCCACATTTCAGGCTTCAATCATAAGGATATAAAATTTTATTTTTTTGATGAGGAATCAACAAGTGGGACACAATTGTGAAGTGGAACGAAATTTATTGGATATTTTAAACTTTTGTAAAAAATAAAAAACTGAAAAGTGGGGCGTGCAATATTATTCGGCCCCTTTACTTTCAGTGAAGCAAACTCACTCCAGAAGTTCAGTGAGGATCTCTGAATGATCCAATGTTGTGCTAAATGACTGATGATGATAAATATAATCCACCTGTGTGTAATCAAGTCTCCGTATAAATGCACCTGCTCTGTGATAGTCTCAGGGTTGTGTTTAAAGTGCAGAGAGCATCATGAAGACCAAGGAACACACCAGGCAGGTCCGTGATACTGTTGTGGAGAAGTTTAAAGCTGGATTTGGATACAAAAAGATTTCCCAAACTTTAAACATCCCAAGGAGCACTGTGCAAGTGATCATATTGAAATGGAAGGAGTATCAGACCACTGCAAATCTACCAAGACCCGGCCGTCCCTCTAAGCTTTCATCTCAAACAAGGAGAAGACTGATCAGTAATGCAGCCAAGAGGCCCATGATCACTCTGGATGAACTGCAGAGATCTACAGCTGAAGTGGGAGAGTCTGTCCATAGGACAACAATCAGTCGTACACTGCACAAATCTGGCCTTTATGGAAGAGTGGCAAGAAGAAAGCCATTTCTCAAATATATCCATAAAAAGTTTTGTTTAAAGTTTGCCACAAGCCACGTGGGAGACACACCAAACATGTGGAAGAAGGTGCTCTTGTCAGATGAAACCAAAATCGAACTTTTTGGCCACAATGCAAAACGATATGTTTGGTGTAAAAGCAACACAGCTCATCACCCTGAACACACCATCCCCACTGTCAAACATGGTGGTGGCAGCATCATGGTTTGGGCCTGCTTTTCTTCAGCAGGGACAGGGAAGATGGTTAAAATTGATGGGAAGATGGATGGAGCCAAATACAGGACCATTCTGGAAGAAAACCTGTTGGAGTCTGCAAAAGACCTGAGACTGGGACGGAGATTTATCTTCCAACAAGACAATGATTCCAAACATAAAGCAAAATCTACAATGGAATGGTTCACAAATAAATGTATGCAGGTGTTAAAATGGCCAAGTCAAAGTCCAGACCTGAATCCAATCGAGAATCTGTGGAAAGAGCTGAAAACTGCTGTTCACAAACGCTCTCCATCCAACCTCACTGAGCTCAAGCTGTTTTCCAAGGAAGAATGGGCAAGAATTTCAGTCTCTTGATGTGCAAAACTGATAGAGACATACCCTAAGCGACTTGCAGCTGTAATCGCAGGATAAGGTGGCACTACTTAAGGGGTCCGAATAATTTGGCACGCCCCACTTTTCAGTTTTTTATTTTTTACAAAAGTTTAAAATATCCAATAAATTTCGTTCCACTTCACAATTGTGTCCCACTTTGTTGTTGATTCTTTGATATCCTTATGTCTGAAGCCTGAAATGTGGCAAAAGGTTGAAAAGTTCAAGGGGGCCGAATACTTTTGCAAGGCACTGTAAGTGACAAAATTTTTACACCCATGAAGACATTCAAAAATTAAGTACACAAACCGGCAGTAGGATGACTGAAGTGCTAGAGTGTTCCCAAAAATAAGTCCATCAGGCCTAAGAGGGTAAAACTGGTTAAGAACAGTGTTTTAACATAGAACTAGTCAACAATAAAAAAAAAAGTAATCGTATAACACCGGGCAGTATAATACTGCGCAAACTTGGGGGAAAGTTTGCCATAGAGTACAAACCCATAAGGTTCTACGAGTGACTCACAGTATGTCCCTTTCGGGTCAGTCACTCGGCAGAGATATTGGATTTCCACGGAGGATCCAGTTTGTGGGACTCAGTTCTGGATGGTTTCTGGACGTCAGGGGCAGGCGGTGGTAGATTCCATTGTAGCAGTAGATTCTTGCCTGTGTCGAGGGAGTTAAATGTATGGTGTGATGATATGAGGTGCAGGGATAGTCTTGGAATATCAATATCCCTCTATATTACTGCACAGCGGGGGTTGGTGCCTAGAATCAGGCTCAGCAGAGTACCTGGAAAATGGTTAAACTACTCTCTAGTTCAGGTCTGTTGTCCTGTCCCTGAGGCAAGCAGCCATTTGGTCAAAAGCCTTCATCGGCATAAGACTACAACCCCCACTAACCCAGCAGGGGTTCATTTAGACAGGATATGGTATGCAAATGATCCACATGTAACTGCCAGGCACCCTGGCACCTTTATTAGTTCTGGGGAGTTATGGTTTTATGACAATATCTGGCCTGGGGAACATCTTATAGTCGCCCCGATAAATGCCCCAGATGCGTCCAGTCAAGGCGCACGCTCGGAATATACACATAACACCGTTCAAAGGCCAGGAAAGGTGCAGGCACTGATCTCCTTACCCAAAGGGAGCTGGAGTGTCAAACTTGGAGTCTATGTATTGGGGATCTCGCCAGGAACCCCATTATACTACCAGCCAGACTCTATAAACATCAGGCATAGACTTATACTGAAAAGTTATTCTGAGAGATGTAGAGAGGGGGTGGGGGTCCTCCCCCTGGTGACCTCACTCAGGGAGGAGACCAGGGGAGACAAAAAGGCTCCGCCCAGGCTGAACGGGGGTCTGTTGGTTGGTGAATTTGGAGATGCACGCTTCCTAGAAGCAAGCTGTGGGCCTGCCATGCTGGCTGCCATGCGGCCTAAGCAGTTAGGCTTGAGGCCTTGTTGTGGACCTAACCGAGGTGCCACTGCATGTGAGCAACACATGCTTTGCCAAGACTGCTCTGAGCCTACCACATGGGCTCAGAGAAATGGACTAACTGCCTGCTCCAGAGTTCTTGTGCCATCTGACCTGGTTAAGGTGCTGTGCTGCCGGTCGTCCCATAAGAAAGGGCCCTGGTTGAATCCCACTTGGAAGCCAGAGATAGCCTGCACAAGCTGGTGTTGGTAATATATATCTTTTTCTTTTTTATCCCCATTTTTATTTGTTATGTACCGTGTTATGTTGTTTTCACTTGTATCTGCTTGTTAACCGCTGCATGTAGTCTATGTATGTGTTAAGTGTCTAGTATCGACCCATTTAGGGGTTAATAAATATATAAAATTTAGAAGGCTCGTTTGCGTACTACCCTCTGTTGACCCGCCTCACTCACGCAAAGTGGGTGTGAGGTAATCGAAGTGATCGCAGGTAAGGCCAGGTGCGGTCCCTGGTAAACCCGGATCCTTCAAATATGGGTTGCTCCATTCTTTACAACAATAATTTTTGTAGGGAATCCCCACTTATAGGGAACATTATGTTGGCGAAGGACCGCCGTTATGGGAGCGAGCTTTCTTCTGGCGGCAATGGTGGCCTGAGACAGATCTGCAAAAAGTTGAATAGCTTTGAAAGGCTCAGACAGAGATCTTTTCCTGGATTCGTATATGAGACGGTCTTTGACATGATAAAAGTGTATGCGGGCAAGAGTATCCCTAGGTACAGTGGGGAAAAAAAGTATTTAGTCAGCCACCAATTGTGCAAGTTCTCCCACTTAAAAAGATGAGAGAGGCCTGTAATTGGTGTCATAGGTAAACCTCAACTATGAGAGACAAAATGAGAAAACAAATCCAGAAAATCACATTGTCTGATTTTTAAAGAATTTATTTGCAAGTTATGGTGGAAAATAAGTATTTGGTCAATAACAAAAGTTCATCTCAATACTTTATTATATATTCTTTGTTGGCAATGACAGAGATCAAACATTTTCTGTAAGTCTTCACAAGGTTGGCACACACTGTTGCTGGTATGTTGGCCCATTCCTCCATACAGATCTCCTCTAGAGCAGTGATGTTTTGGGGCTGTCGCTGGGCAACACGGACTTTCAACTCCCTCCAAAGGTTTTCTATGGGGTTGAGATCTGGAGAATGGCTAGGCCACTCCAGGACCTTGAAATGCTTCTTATGAAGCCACTCCTTCATTGCCCTGGCGGTTTGCTTGGGACCATTGTCATGCTGAAAGACCCAGCCACGTTTCATCTTCAATGCCCTTGCTGATGGAAGGAGGTTTGCACTCAAAATCTCACGATACATGGCCCCATTCATTCTTTCATGTACACGGATCAGTTGTCCTGGTCCCTTAGCAGAGAAACAGCCCCAAAGCATGATGTTGCCACCCCCATGCTTCACAGTCGATATGGTGTTCTTCGGATGCAACTCAGCATTCACTCTCCTCCAAACACGACGAGTTGTGTTTCTACCAAACAGTTCTACTTTGGTTTCATCTGACCATATGACATTCTCCCAATACTCTTCTGGAACATACAAATGCTCTCTAGCAAACTTCAGATGGGCCTGGATATGTACTGGCTTAAACAGGGGGACACGTCTGGCACTGCAGGATCTGAGTCCCTGGCGGCGGTGTGTGTTACTGACGGTAGCCTTTGTTACGTTAGTCCCAGCTTTCTGCAGGTCATTCACTAGGTCCCAGTGTGGTTCTGGGATTTTTGCTCACCGTTCTTGTGATCATTTTGACCCCACGGGGTGAGATCTTGTGTGGAGCCCCTGATCGAGGGAGATTATCACTGGTCTTGTATGTCTTCCATTTTCTAATTATTGCTCCCACAGTTGATTTCTTCACACCAAGCTGCTTGCCTATTGCAGATTCAGTCTTCCCAGCCTGGTGCAGGTTTACAATTTTGTTTCTGGTGTCCTTCCACAGCTCTTTGGTCTTCACCATAGTGGAGTTTGGAGTGTGACTGTTTGAGGTTGTGGACAGGTGTCTTTTATACTGATAACAATTTCAAATAGGTGCCATTACTACAGGTAATGAGTGGAGGACAGAGGAGCCTCTTAAAGAAGTTACAGGTCTGTGAAAGCCAGAAATTTTGCTTGTTTGTAGGTGACCAAATACTTATTTTCCACCATAATTTGCAAATAAATTCTTTAAAAATCAGACAATGTGATTTTCTGGATTTGTTTTCTCATTTTGTCTCTCATAGTTGAGGTCTACCTGTGATGTCAATTACAGGCCTTCCTCATCTTTTTAAGTGGGAGAACTTGCACAATTGGTGGCTGACTAAATACTTTTTTTCGCCACTGTATATGGTCAGGCATACCTTTCGGCTTTGGTAGGCGGTGTGCCCTGTCAATAATCAGGTCCGCATCAGAGCAATGTGGTAGGGTTGCTTTCATTAGCTTTGCAAAAAAGGGATCAATTCCCTGGCAGCAACTGACTCTGGTATGCCGCGAAACTTAACATTGTTCCATCTATTCCTATCCTCCATGTCGGCCAGTTTAAGCTTAACTGCCGCCAATTCTTCCTCCAGATCGTTATGGGCATCTACTATGCTGTTATCTGCAGAAGTGAACTCGCCCATTTTATTTTCAACATGGTTAAGTCTATCACCAAGAGAGTCAAACGTGGAGGAAACGGACGTAATTGCTTTAGTGATATCTTTCTGGATAGATCTATGCAAGGCTTGCATTATATCTTTTAAGAAGACTCAGAAGCTGATTGGGTGTCTGCTGGGATAGACTGAAGCACATCTGAGTCGTAGTGTTGGGTTTCTTCCATAGAGGTCCCCGGGCGCGAATCAAAACAGAAAGTGGTATCCCATTTCCTCTTCTGTTTCACTGGGCTATGTGTAGGGGTATTGTCACCTGCTGGAGGAGTTGTAGGATCAGAGGAGACAGCAAGCTATCAATCTGCAGCTGTCATAGATGCTGAGGGGAGTTGGAGGTCCCTCTTAGAAGCCTGCTGTGGACCTGCTGTGTAGCTGTTGTATTGACTTCCTTGGGAGTCTGTACTATCCCCAGTAGAGCCCAGGTGTGGGGGGGGTCGATTGCTGAGATAGCTCACCTGGGGTATGTGCCGTCCCGGCTAACACGCTGTCGGCTGCGCGCTGGTGTGGAGGGAGAAGGGACATATCAGCACCATCTTGGTCAGAGGACCGTGCGGCCAAAAAATCCGTGAGCCGCTTTGGAGGGCCCTTTTTCCCCCGTTTTGCCATTCTGCGATGTCCCCTGTTAATTTGGGTCCCGGTGAAGGTAAGGAGCCAGCGTATGTCTGCGCCGAGCGAAGCAATGAGCCGCTATTTACTGTCAAGCCGCGGAGCTCTTTCAAGCTGCGGCCATCTTCTCCGGTGGTCAAGCCACGCCCCCGACAGAGGAGCCTTTTAAAGAAGTTACAGGTCTGTGAGAGCCAGAAATCTTGCTTGTTTGTAGGTGACCAAATACTTATTTTCCACCATAATTTGCAAATAAATTCTTAAAAAATCAGAGAATGTGATTTTCTAGATATGTTTTCTCATTTTGTCTCTCATAGTTGAGGTCTACCTATGATGTCAATTACAAGCCTCTATCATCTTTTTAAGTGGGAGAACTTGCACAATTGGTGGCTGACTACTTTTTTTTTCCTCCACTGTATGTTTAGGATCACCGTAATCGTAACAAAGCACATAATGAAGGTAATTTTGTTATTTTGGCTACACATCAATACGGTAAAATGGCTTCCAGCTTTCCAGTACATTGTATGAAATATTAAATGGTACTGCTATGAAGTACACTTTGTTGCACACAAAAATAAGCCGTTATACAGCTCTATGAATAGAAAAAAAAAAAAAAAAATCTTTTGGAAGGCAGGGAGTAAATAAAGTGAAAAATGGCGGTGGCTGGAAAGTGTTAAAAAAAAAACATAGTTCATGGTAGGGCTTGGCGATTATGACCTAAATCAATTAATTAATCGGGCATTTTATGTTTAACCCCTAGACGTCGCTAATCTGGCTATTTACGCCGCTTTATCTGATACCCGGTGCTACAGTCATTTAAAGTCAAACACCTGCTCCTGTTGGCGTAATAAGTGCCAGCAGCTCCATGCTGAAGTTACTGTCAGGGAGTTACACTGTGATAAGGGTAGCTTTTAGGACTTTTATCATCAATTTTATCTACAAAATGTAACTCTTTATACTGATCATAGTAAATTGAAACTGCCTTTCCATTCACATTGTGCTAACAGAAATTGCTCCCCTGCCACCACCTCCCATCATTTACTTCATGGATGTTTGCTCTGTCTCAGCAGGGAGCCTAGGTAGAGATAACACAAGTAGTTTAGTCATCTAGTTTTCTAAACTACTGGTAAATTTACATATGGGCTAGAGGTCCAGAAAATATGCCATGCTCAATATAAAATCATGTAAAACCTCATTTTTGTTGAAAAACTATATAAATGTGTAGCCTGTGATCAGAAGAACTACGAAAGCAAATTTGAATATATTTATGTGCAATAGTATATATAAAACAAATTTGTTTTAGGGAACATTTTTTTTTCCATCACATTTTATTCTATTCTTCTACTTCTAGCGAAAAAAATATTCAACTTATTTAAGAAATAAGGCTACTTATTTTAAACTTTATGTGTCCTGAAAAAAACATTGTAAAAATAGTCGAAATGTGCAAAGCCATTAAAAAGATATTGCTGTGTAAAAAAGTGCTAAATTTGGCCTGGGCATTGGGGCATCAATGACACTTGGTCCTGAAAGGGTTAATCAATGTTTATTAAAAGATTTTTCAAATATAACAAAAAGAACAATACAAAAATCATAGGCCAATGGGCCCATAAAGGTGAGTAAGTTAAAAAAGTGACAAGTGGCATTAATAAACAGGCATCAGACATGGCGTAAGTAAACAGGTACTTGGAGGTACAAAACAAACACAAAGACCCAGGAGGGTTGTATCTCCCTACAGTCCCACCATATATGGAAGAGAGACCAAACTGAAGGAGAAAAGCGTAGCTGGAGATCTTTTTCCCAAGACCTCTTATAAGGGAGGATACCCAGTGCCGTAGAGCAGGGAGAGCACACATGATTGTCTCTGTAGGAAGACGCTATCTAGGGCTAGAATAAGGAAGTGGGAGCATGGAGAATTTACGAAAGAAGATAAGATAATCCTTTAATAGTCCCACCATGGGGAAATTCAGTGTGTTACAGCAGCATAGATAATACAAATACAATATATATAAAAGCTCCAAGAAAGAGGCATTACAGTGACAGAAGGAACAGATAAAAAGGTACAGGTAAAAAAGTAGTAGAAGGGATGCCACAATTTAAAGATCTTTCAGTTCTCTGTATGGAGTGATCTCCACTTAGGTCGGTGTTGGTTGTACAGCCTAACCGCAGCGGGGAGGAAAGACCAGGGTGTTGGTTGTTTTCTAGCCAGGATATGGGAAGGCCTGGGTTGGAAGCATGCAACTGATCAGGTAAAACGCTGATAAATGGTGAAATAGTGTCCTTTTGTTATCTTCCGCTATGCTGTGTGTATGACTGCATGTTCTTCAGCTCCTAATCCTTCTTTCCTTTGCATGTCTCCCCCGTCACCCTTGTTCCCTACCTTCATTGGAGGGCAGAAAGCCAACACACCGACCCAAACAACTTGCCTGGGGTGTATCATAGTTGGACAAAGACTGATCGATTCCTTCACCTGCCTTTATGCCCCTCCCCAGGCCACACGCTGTGTCCAGGTTCTTGAATGATTATGGCACCTACCTCCTGCCTAAAAGATACTGCCTACTTCAGTGCCCTATGGAGGCTCAGACCGCCGTGGGTCCCAGATCCTGTTTGGGGGTCGCCCTCCTTATCTTAGACTTGGCCTGTCTACTACCCCCCCATCTATTGTTTACCCGCCATCAGTTGGTCCTGGCGGCTCCTAAGGGATGGCCCCCAAGGTCACCCTGGACATCCTATTTCCGTCGCTGTCAGCCATGATATGGTTCCCCAAGTTCACTAGGGTTACTCTATCTACCCAGCTGCCTGCTGACTCACTCCATTCTCTGACCTGTATCTCCTTGAGCCACATTCCCCTGTGGGAATCCATATACCTAAGCAACTACCCAAGCTTGCGAACACTGCAGGGCCCAGGGAATTCACAACTGCTCTCACTAGCTGTAAACCCCTCACTGCTTTCAGCAGAAACCACCTGTATGGAATTAAGAGATCTAAGCTGGATCCAGGTCCTGGGTCCCTAGGGAGATCATGAGGCTTTTTACGGGCGGCAGAGTGGGTTTTCGATTCAAACAGAAGCGCAGAGGGCCTAAACCAGCAGTTCTTAACCTCTGGGTTGTGACCCCTTTGGTGGTCCAAAGACCATTTCACAGGGGTCGCTTAAGACCATTGGAAAACATAAGAACCAAGACACCCCTCCTCTATCCTTCTCCAGATGGGTCCGTCGGTCCCAGTCGGCGGGAGGTATGTCCCGGACGCAGATGAGTTGAACACAATGGTGAGTGAAGCAGGAGCCGTCCGCAGACAGCTCCCACTTCACCACTGTGCTCCAGCCCGGGGAGCTGTAGGCGCGATGTGATGATGTCGCCCACATCGCGTCTGCAGCTCCCAGAACGCTCTGTGACTGAGACTGCAGACAGAGCAGCAGGGGAGCGAGGAGAGGTGAGTATCAGTGTTTTTTATGTTAAACTTTGGGTGCAAACTGAGGGGGCACATGAAACTAGGCACAGATGAAGGGGGCACATGAAACTGGGGGCAGATGAAGGGGGAAATGAAACTGCGGGCAGATGAAGGGGGGCATTTAACTGGTGGCAAATGGAGGGGGACATTAACCAATGGGGGTCACTAGACGGAGACATTAAATTGGGGGCAACTGGAAGAGGACATTAAACCGTGGGAGTAGCTGTAGGGGGACATGTCCTCCTCTACTTGCCCCCAGTTTAATGTCACCCTCCAGCTACCCCTACGGTTTAATGTCCTGCTCCAGCTGCCTTTAATTTATTGTCCCCCTCCAACTACCCCCACTGTTTAATGTCACCCTCCAGCTGTCCCAATTCCATGTCCCCCTCTAGTTTCCACCAGTTTAAACTGGGGCACCAGGAGAGAGACTTAATACTTTTGGAGGGGTACATTATAATGTGGGGGTATATAATGTTAGGGTGACTGTAGGAGCATTATACTGTGTGTGGGGAGAATGGGTGGAGTCAACATAGAAGTGGGTGGAGCTAAATTTGCCACGACACGCATAGTGCTCCGCACATTTTATCCCTCTTTCTGTTATTTGAAAGTTGGGAGGTATGCATGTGTAGAGAGCAGCTATTGTGTTTAAAGCAGCTACTCTGTTAAAAGCAGCTACTGTGTTGAAAGCAGCAGTATTGGAGGTAAAACGACACTTCATGAATTATAATTACTGGGTAAATGTAAAATCATACTGTAAAATCATCAACTACTGCAAAAAAAAAAATCATCTGTACCATGGGAACTTAATCTGGATGCTAATCGGTCTTTTTTATATTCAGCTGTGGTTGATGTGAATACTGCCCCCTTCTGATAGTAACAGGTATGTAAAAAAACAACACATAATTTTATTGTTTGGGGGTCACCACAACATGAGAAACTGTATTAAAGGGTTGCGGCATTTGTAAGGTTGAGAACCACTGGCCTTAACCATTTATTCTGTCAGTCTTTACTGGCAACGTGTACTCAATTATCAGGAGGCTGGGGACCAGCACCACAGCACACATTAATTTCAAACACTCCAGGGTTAAAAATGCTTGCTATGCTGATTCATAAATCCCTTGAGGGGTGTAGTTTCCAAAACGGGGTCATGTGTCAGCAGTTTCCACTTTACTGGCAATTCAGGGACTCTGCAAAAGTGGCTTGATGTCCAAAAACCAAATAGCACTCCTTCCCTTCTGTGCCCAGCTGTGTGCCCAAACAGCAGTTTTACCCACATATGACATTAAGTACTTTTTCCTGGGTACAACAGTGTCATACATGTGGGCATAAACTGCTGTTTGGGAACACAGCAGGGCGCAGATGTGAAGGAATACTTTTTGAAGCACAGATTTAGATTGTTTGGTTTTTGGATGCCATGTCGCCTTTGCAGAGACCCTAAAATGGCCCCTACAAAATGGGGTCACTCCTTGGATGCCATATTTTTTTTGCAGAGACCCGGAGGTGGAAATCCCAAAGACCAGTCCCTCTAAATATATACTCCGAAAGCTAAAAAGCGCAGTGCTCTCCTTTTGAGCCCCGCATGTGTGCCCAAACACCCACGTGTACAACTTTTTTTGTACCAGGTATAACTCACTTAAAAGTTACAGGAGTTCGTGTTTCTGTTGACACAAAGTGGACAAAACACATTGGAAACAGAAATGGCATATTTCTTTAAATTTGTATATTAATTTTAGGGAAGCACTCTTGGCCTCAAAATTATAATAACTCAATTTTTCACAGCCGTTGTGCAGCGTTTTCATGGTTCCCCCATACAGTTCAGTGTATGGAGAGATCCGTAAAAACATCTAAAAATAGGAAATGCCCCAAATAATCTCTGTTCCACTAGATATCCACTAGTATGATCCTCAAAGCAAATACATATTACCTATCTACATATAGTTACATAGTAGATGAGGTTGGATGAAGACATCAGTCCATCAAGTCCAACCTATAACCCTACAGTGTTGATCCAGAGGAAGGCAAAAAACCCCATGATGCTTATGCCAATTGCCCCATTTCATGAGAAAAAATTCCTTCCCGACTCCAATCTGGCAATCAGTATAAAACCAACGTGATCAACGTGCCCTTAGAATCTAGAACCCTTAACCCGTAATGTTGTTCTGTTCGAGAAAGGCATCCAGGCCCTCTTTGAACTTGTTCAATGAATCCTCTTCTATGTTGCTGGTGAAACTTTCTCTCCTCCAGTCGTAGAGGATGTCCCCTTGTCATTGTCACTGGCCTAGGGGTAAAAAGAGCATTAGAAAGTTCTTTGTGCTGTCCTGTCATGTATTTGTATATTGTTATTAGATCTCTCCGTAGACGTCTTTTCTCTAAACTGAATAACCCCAAGTTTGTTAATCTATCGTTGTACTTCAATCCACCCATTCCCCTAATAATTTCGGTTGCCCTTCTTTGCACTCTTTCTAGTTCGATTATGTCTTTCTTGTATACTGGGGCCCAGAATTGTGCACAATAGTCTTAAGTGTGGCCCGTACCAGTGATTTGTATAGAGGCATAACTATGTTCTTGTCATGAGAATCTATACCTCTTTTGATGCATCCCATAATTTTATTTGCCTTGGCAGCAGCTTGGCACTGGTCACTAAAGGTAAGCTTTACTGTCCACCACAATCCCCAAGTCTTTTTCATTGGAAGTCTTACCCAGTAATTTACTATTAAGTACAAAATCATACATTTTAAATTGTCGACCAAAATGCATAACCTTACATTTGTCAATATTAAACTTCATTTGCCAAGTCTCGGCCCATGCTTCCAGCTTCCTTAGATCCCCTTGTAATATTCTATTATCCTCCTCATTTTTGATTACCTTACAAAGTTTAGTATCATCTGCAAATATGGACACCCTGCTTTGCAAACCGTCTACCAGGTCATTAATAAAGATATTAAACAGGAGAGGGCCCAATACTGACCCCTGTGGCACCCCACTGGTGACTGTTACCCAGTCTGAATATTTACCATTAATAAGCACCCTCTGTTTCCTATCAGCGAGCCAGTTGCGAACCCAAATGCATGTTTTCCCCCAGTCCCAACATTCTTATTTTGCATACCAACCTTTTATGTCGTACAGTATCAAAAGCTTTTGAAAAGTCCAGATACACCACATATGACTTATTGATCCCTTTTTATAACATATTTAGTGAGGTGAAATGGTGCTCACCGCAAGGGTTAAATAATGTTTTAGTTTTATTGTAAAGGTTGTCGCAGACACAGGAATATCAAATATGTATTTTTATTAAAAAAAAATGTTGTCCCACTAGGAACACTAGACTTGAATCAGCAATCATCTGATGATTGGTTCAGTATTCTACACGTGTATACGATACACAGGAGACCTGGACCGACCCCTCTGACTGTGACATTCCCAGCTAAGTTCTGTACAGGTTGTTAGCTGTACAGGCCTTTATAGCTGCACCATACTATTACAGCGCATGTCGCCAAGGGGTTAAAGTTTTCCAGCTGTTTGGTATTCATGGAAAGAGTTTACTATGCAGAGTTCAGGCTTTGATGGACACTGTGGACAGAAGCATCTGGAATCTCTCCTAATGCCCTGTTTGGCAGTATCTGTCATGCAGCCTCAGTACTCATAGGAACAGTACCAGATAAACTAGATTCTGAATTATTTTCTTCAGGAACTTTAGGAAAGGAACCTGGTTTCCAGATTGTTTATAAATCACGAACGCATTGTACATTGTCCATTGTAGTATGTACAGGGAAGTTTTTTTTTGTTGTTTTTTTTGTTTTTTAAAATATACCAGTATCTTGATTTGCGTAGGACCAGATACGGCTTAAGCATCAGGTCATTGAAGTTCTTATAATTTGTTGTACTCAACCACACACACTGGTTCTTCTGCCTGTGCTTTTCTGTGGGTAACTGGCACTCCTGTATCAGCATGAATAGTGATAAGTAGGAAGACATTTATTTTGTCTCTGTATTTTATTGCTAGCAGTTCTGAGCTACGCAGGCAAGAGGACTCTTCCTGTTTGTGTCTTATTTACAAGTCTCCGTGGAAAGCCGATTTGCATCTCACTGTTCCACAACTAATTGTGCCTTCCATATACAGATGTTTAAAAAGTGGTATGCTTGTGTAGTAACTGTCCAAGTATAAGTGATGGTCCTGATTTAATAATGGGTTTAGGGGAGCCCTGGAAAAACAGGGAGACCAAGAATGCAATCTTCTTGGTCCCCCTCATAAATTCTGAAAGCTTAGGTGTATCCAGTGCCATTTTCATAAAGTTTATAGAGTTTGACTCTCTACCTTGCCATTTTGCTTGTTATATATTGTTTGAAAGCAAGACGGCCTGTGAAATGAATCAGGGAGTTCGTCAATGGCTAATTACCTCTGCAAAAATTTTGTTGAAGTGAGTAGTGAAAGGCCTTAATTTTGTATGGCCTGTCTTTACTGCTTTCATCTTGTCTGGGACAAAGGGTGTTTTCAATAAAGTGTAAAAAAATCTCTGACTTCAGTTCAGATTGCTTAGTAACTCCCACATTACATACCAAGGCTAGAAACTGTTTTATTTCTGGCACACTAGTGGGATTCCAGTATCGCGGTTTGATGTATGAGGAGGAAGAATTGTTTACCAGAAACTGTTCAGCATATAAGTTTTATTTGGAGCACTATATCCTCTAGCAGTTGCTTTTTTATAAAAAGTTTTAAAAAAGTCAGTGGGGGCAAAGTTTTCTGTTTGTGGCACATTTATACCAGTTCGTGCTGAAACGGGAGGTATAGTAGGTGTGTATGTGCCAGAACGTGACCACACTGGATAGGATATTTCTTTGTGGGTTTTTTTTTATTTTTTATAAACTGTAATTTTTATTGAAAGTTTCGTACAGGGAATAAGATTAACAAAAGAAGCAAGAGCCTCCACTCACCAATAGGCAACATATAACATATGCAGTAAGTAAATGCAAAGAACCAGGGGGGTAACAAAGTACAAAAGGGAAGAAAAAAAAAAAAAAGCAAAGAAAGGGAATGGGGGGAAGCCACAGTCAGAAGACCTGTAGGATACAATACGTGTCCCATGGAGACCAGACTGACTGGAATTCCTCCATTGTGTTGTTGAGGCTGGCAGTTAGGAATTCTAGACTGCGGACATCCTTCATCCTAGCGAGAAGGTCATGGCCAGAGGGAGGAGCCAGTCTCCTCCAATTTTTAGCTATGATCATCTTTGTAGGCATGAAAAGATAAAGGAAGAGCCTACATATTTTCTTGCCTAGGTGTTTAGGAGGGAGGTTCAAGAGGTAAGGAACCCCCTGTAAGAAGAGGACATCTGTTAAAGCTTTGATCTCTCTCCAGAATCCCTGGATTAGCGGGTTTTCCCAGTATATATGATACAAGGTACCAATAGCACTATGACAGCACCAGCATTCAGAGGGAATTGACTGTTGAGGGAGTGGAGGAGGGCAGGAGTGTGGTACCAGTGCATCAGTAATTTGTATTGGGTTTCTTTATAAGTCACACACATAGTGTGGTTCCGTGTTGTGAAGTCCTCTATTTGCCACGGCCCCAATGAAATCGGTGTACCGAGTGCCTCCTCCCACTTAGACATGTTCCGGTGGATGGGAGGTGCGCTGCCCTTCGGGGAACAGAGTAACTGGCATATAGAGGAAAGAAAACCCTTAGTGGAAGTGCCTGCTCGACAAATCTTCTCAAAGGAAGTAGTAAGGGAGACTACAAGGGAGCCATGTAGTGTATGGACAAAGTGGGCCACCTGCTGATAATGAAGCCATTCTGTTGTTGGGATTTTTAACCTTCGTCAGGCTGCATAATTTTACAACGTTAACAGGCTGCAGAGGTACAATTGTACCTTCATATATACCTCCACTGTGGGAAGACTTTCTCCTTTACTTGGTTTCAGAAACTAAAGTTCATTCAGCTACAAATGTTATGCTGATATCTATTGGCCAGTGTTGTTACTGCTCACTTATGTTGCTGTCAATTAAGTTGATTCAAACTGGGAGTGGCTTCTACTTCTCTTCCTGCCTCCCTCCTCTCAGTAGCCATTTTGCTGTTCATCTCATTGCTGTGAGCACATACATTTCTAGGCTTGTGAAGTCTTCAATTTCTTGGATACGAAGGTAGGAAAGTCTCACAGCATCTAACAGCCAGTTATACCTTCATTCGCCTTATGTGGGGACAGAACAGTCAGAAATTGTCTTTGAGCCTAGACTTGGCTTACATATATTTTGTATGAAACTTATCACTATAGGTATGATTTTTATACGAAAAATGGATAATAATTAGTATCTACATATTGTTTTACAATGTTTTACTTATATTCAGCACAAAATAAAGATGGTGGCTCTGTTACAATTTTCCTATTGGTCGAAAAAACAGTCGAAGATGGAATGAAAATTCTGAAACCGTATACGGTTTACATAATATATAAATTACATTTATAAATAATTATCACTAGAAATAATTTACTTTTTTATCTGCACTTTAGAATCGAGTTTCATTCTACTTGCCACGTGTTACTGAACTAAATTACGAAGCCAAAATTCATCTACCAAGTCATCATGAGTGATAGTGATGCTGGATCTAGTTTCCGCCATAATCCAAGAAAACGTGTTCGCAGGTTAGTATCATTTTGTGAAAAGCCAATAATGTAGTATTGTGTAGTATTTCGGAAAATTATTTATTTTTCATTTTTTCATATTTACAGATTTACGTCTGACGAAATAATGCGAATGCTAGAAGAATCTGATTCTGAGCATGAGGAAGAACCATATGTTGCATCTGATGATGAAAACTATGTACCACAAGTGGATGTTACTGAAGAAGATTCAGACATTGAACAAGAAATGGTCATAGAGCAGGAAAAAGAATACGACTTTGAGGATGAGTCTGTGCCTCAAAGTGCAGGCGACATTTGGACTGCTAAGGATAAAACTCAATGGTGTAGTGATCCACTGCCAAATGCACAAACAAAATCTCGTAATGTCCTACGACAAAGAGGTGGCCCTGCAGCAATCAGCAACCTGTATACAGCAAAAGTCAAGTCAATCATGACTCCCGAGATGTGTGACATCATATTACGAGAAACGAATCGAAAGGCCAAGAGAGTTTGTGATGCTTACAACAACGAACTGGTACAACGTTTTCCTGATTCTTCTGAACGGCCACCACAAAAAACATTCAAGCAATTTACTGAAACTGAACTCCATGCATTTTTGGGCATACTGATTGCTGCTGGTGTGCACAGAGACAACAAAGAGAATCTGTAGGAAATGTGGAATGTTGCTGCTCTGCCTCTTATACGTGCAGCCATGTCTCGTGACCGCTTCAAGATGATACTCAGATTTATCAGATTTGACAACGAAAATACACGTGCAGAACGTGTGCAAACAGATAAAGCTGCACCAATACGGGACATCTGGACAATGCTGAACAGAAATCTGGAGAGAGCCTTCAAGCCATATAATTGTATCACCGTCGACGAGCAATTATTTCCATTTAGAGGCCATACTAAATTTACCCAGTATATACCTTCAAAACCAGCTAAATATGGCATAAAGATTTTCTGGGCTTGTGACTCATCAAACGCCTACCCATTACAAGGTCAGCTCTACACTGGGAAACCAACTGATGGTCCTCGACAAGTAAACATTGGTGAACGAACAGAGGACCTAGTGAGCTCGTATAAAGGCTCTGGAAGAAATGTCACCACCGATAACTTCTTTACAACCATGGAACTAGCTAAGGTATTGACCTCCTGGAACATGACACTAGTTGGTACAGTGAGAAAAAACAAAAGGTTCCTACCTAGCAACATGCAGCCTGCCAAAGAAAGGCCTGTAAACTCGACAAATTTTGCCTACAATCATGATGCAACAGTCTGTTCATATGTACCAAAGAAGAACAAATCAGTCGTGCTTCTATCATCTATGCACATTACGGGAGAAGTTGAAGAGACACTAGCAGCCAAGCCAGAGATAATAAAATACTACAACAAAACAAAAGGCGGAGTTGATGTTATGGATAAAATGTTGGGAGAGTACACTGTGAAACGACGAACATTACGTTGGCCTCTGGCATTTTTCTACAATATGATTGACGTCACTGGGTTAGCATCCTACATCATCTACAGAGAACACAATCCAAGCTTCAGGATAAAGGATCAACGAAGAAAGTTCCTGAAAGATCTCGCAAATCAGCTGTGTATGCCTGCAATTGAAGATCGTAGTACAAACTGAATGATGATGAGAAACCATTTTCTTCGAGGTGCAGTAGAAATGGTGCTTGGACGATGCATTCTGGTAGCATCGCAAGCAGCAGCTGGCCCTCAAATACCTCATGGTAGTCGTGGACCCTCCCCTGTTGTAGGTAGTTGCTATGTCTGCCGAGACCTGAGGCGAAAACAACGTAAGACTAGAAAGTCTTGTGTGGTTTGTGTGAACACTCGGTAGCAAAGACAACATGCATTACTTGCGAAGAAAATCAATAAAAAAAGTTTCTTACATTTTCTTTTATAATGTAAATGAACAGTTTTTTTTACTTGTTTATAATAATAAAATAGCATTATCATTAAAAAAATATTATTCTTTTTTCCTTGCATTATCTTCATTCAAAATATATGAGGGTACATTTGTACCTATGCAGCTTGTTATGGATGCAATATCTCGACCCCTTATCTCGGAAGGGGGTGGAGATATTTTATTGAAATTTGGCCAATATATTCTGGACCAAAACTGCAGAGATGACACGAAATTTCAGCCCTCTACGGCTTTTCGAAAAAAAGTTATTGCAATTTTAAAACGGAATAGTTACAATTGTACCTACTCAGCTGGACGAAGGTTAAAGTAGAGGTGAGGAAATAAAAGGCCCTGAGCTCCAATGTGACAGGGTCAACCATATCTGCAGTATGGAACAGGCCCACTCTCAACCACACAGAGACCATACCGGTAGAAAAACCCCTGGGTTAAACAGAAAGGAGACCATTGAGGACCGTCTCGATGCCAAGGGGAACCGTCGGGAACATTCAGTCCAGATGGCCTTAGTAAAGTGGATGGGACCCAACAAGGGGATGGAAGGGGACAGGGGGGGTCCTGGGGCCTTGCCATTTGGGAGATCCTTCAGGACCCCCTTCAGCTCCTCAGCAGTGATAGGGGCGTTAGTCCGCAAGTGGAGGGGGGTTGTCCACGGATGTCGATGTGCCTGGGGGGGGAGGATGTTATACAGTTTAGAATAGTAGGATTGTAATGTTGACGCAGTGACTTCAGGATAATGCTGCAAACGACCAGAGGAGTCACGAACAGCATGGGGCATAGGAGTCACCCAATGGTCCCTGAGGGTCTTGGCCAACAGAGTATGAGCTTTATTGCCTCTTTCATAGTAGAGTTGGTGGGTGTATAGGAGAAGGCGTTGTACTTGAAGAGTATCCAAGGCTCAGATTAGAGACCGAGACGGTCTGTCACTAGTTTGCATAGGACACCCAGGGGGAAGGGCGCTCTGACAGTTTGGCTGAAAGAACCCAAATGTGAGCCAACAACTGCCATGTCTGCAACCGCCTATCTTTTTTAAGGCAGGAGGCCAGGGCAATACAGTGCCCACACATGACCTTTCATGTGCGGGCACTGTATGGTCTTTCCATAGATCTGTGACGGAAGACACTGAGTCAAGATTATCCTGAAAATAAGTCGTCAGATGGGTCCTCAATGTAGCCAGTGTGGACTCTTTAGTAGGGATTTATTAAGGCGCCAATTACATCGTCTCGTGGGCGCCGGGGCAGAGGATAAGGTCACTACAACTGGGGCATAGTCAGACCAGGAAAGGGTGCCAATGTCAGAGTCTGCCATTTGTCTAAGGGCAGGGGCATTTCCAAAGAAGAAATCTATGCTCGTGTGGGTATTGTGGGGGTGAAATGTGTAGGAGTGCACTATGGCGTTGTTTACTAGCCATATAGTAAACTAGTCACTAGTCATATAAGATAAGATAATCCTTTAATAGTCCCACCATGGGGAAATTCAGTGTGTTACAACAGAGTTGAAAAAGGCTCTAAGTGCCCCCTAGACTCCAAAGGCTCTCAGCCTCCTATGCAGGTAGAGCCTTCTGTGGCCCTTTCTGCACAGTGCATCCAAGTGATCTGCCCAGTCCAGCTTATTATTGAGGAGCACACCCAGGTACTTATAGGTGTTGACTATCTCAATGCCCGTCCCCTGGATGTCCACTGGTATTGCAGGGTATCTGCATTTACAAAAGTCCACCATCATCTCCTTGGTGTTCCCCGCTGGCACCAATCCATAATATCCCGGTTCAATTCTCTGTACTCCTTGTCATCTTACTCTGTTTTGAGGCCTACTATTGTAGAGTCATCAGAATACTTCTGTAAGTAGCAGCTAGATGAGTTGCACCTAAAATCTGCAGTGTATAGTGTGAAGAGGAAAGGGGCAAGAACTGTACCTTGAGGTGCCCCTGTATTACAGATCATGGTGTCTGATACACAGTCCCGGGCTCTCACATATTGAGGTTGGTTTGTGAGGTAGTCTAGGATCCAGTTGGAGAGGTGGTGGTCCACTCCATTAAGGGCCAGCTTGTCTCTCAGTAGCCCTGGCTGTATATGGTGTTTAAAGCACTGGAGAAATCAAAGAACATTATTCTCACCGTGTTCCCTGGTTTCTCCAGGTGAGAAAGAGCTCTGTGTAGAAGGTGAATCATCATTCACCCCAATGCCCGGCCGATAGGCAAATTGGAGAGGGTCCAAAGCTGATGTCACTAAAGGGCGGAGATGTGTGAGATCCATTCTCTCTAAGATCTTCATCAAGCGGGATGTCAATACTACAGGTCTGTAGCCATTAAGGTCCATCAGATAAGGTGTCTTTGGAACTGGTACCACACAAGATGATTTCCACAGTTGTGGTACCATTCCCAGCTTCAGGCTCATATTGAACATATATGTAATAACACCACACAGCTGGTCCCCACAAGTCTTAGGTAGCCTGGCACTGATGCCATCTGGCCCTGCGGCTTTCCCAGTCTTGATCTTTCTGAGTTCCTTTCTCACCTGCGCACTTGTGAAGATCAGACTGTAGACTAACAGCAGGAGGTGAGGTCCGTGTGGGAGAGAGGATTGAATGACATACTGGGGTGGGAGGAGCTGGTGTGTGATCAAATCTATTGAAGAATAGATTTAGTTTAAGCCACTTTGTATCTCCTTCTACCTGGGAGACAGGCTGTATGTGTCCAGATGTTGACTTTAAGACTTTTCCAAACTTCACTAATGTGTTTGTGTGCCATTTGCTCTTCCATCTTTCTCTTATAATTGGCTTTTCCCTTCCGGATTTGATGCCTCAGCTGCTTTTGTACATCCCTCAGCCTTTCATTGTCTCCTGACCTAAATACCATCTTTTTCTCCTTGAGAAGAGCTTTTATAACCGGGTTAATCCATGATTTGTTGTTGGTGAAGCACCTCACCACTTTAGTGGGTACTGTGTTGTCCACACAAAAATTAATGTAGTCTGTTATGCAGTGTGTGAGACCTTCCATGTCCTCCCCATAGGAATCCTGCAGCTCTTCCTTTGCAGTTGTGTCAAAACAATCCCTCAGAGCCTCATCACTCTCGCCGCACCATATCCTCACTGTGCAGTGTCAGCTGGTTCTCTACGCATAAGTGGCTTGTACATAGGTCGAAGCTGCTCTAGGTTGTGATTCGATCTTCCCATGGGTGGTAGGGCTGATGAGTTATATGCCTCCCTCGCATTGGCAAAGAGCAAGTCCAATGTTTTGTTGTCTCTTGTGTGGCAGGTTACATACTGTGTGAAACTGGGCAGTGTGGATGATGGAGAGACATGGTTGAAATCTCCAGACTCAAGAAGGAGGCCCTAGGGGTGATTCACAAATATCACCAGCCCTCCTCCTTTTCTCTTACCGCTCTCCCTTGTTCTGTGCGCCCGAAGGAGTTTAAAGCCATCCAAGGAGACAAGAGTGTCCGGAGTTTCTTCGGTAAGCCAAGTCTCTGTAAACCGCATCATGCTGCACTCCCAAAATTCCTGTAGATGCCTGGTCAGCACCGCCATTCGTCCATCTTATTCGCAAGAGATCTCACATTGCCCATAATGATGGAGGGGAGAACAGGTCTATAGCATCTTCTCTTATCCCTCTGAAGGGCTCCTGCCCTACAACCTGTTCTCTTTTTCTTCCTTATTTCCTGAGGGATGTCTCGTCTAGTAGCATGCAGCCCTGCTGTGTTGCTAAGGTGCAGCAGTTCCTCCCTGGAGTAGACAATAGAATCCTGGCTAGATACAGGATCTCTCTAGACACAATAGTTCCCAGCGCAAACAATAAAAAGTACTGCAAAAGTCCAAGTCCTCATATGGTTATTCATAGTGCAATGCCCCTAAGTTGAGTAATAAGACAAAACAAAGAAAGGAAAAGAAGAGAAAGCTCAAGGTGAGCAGAAGCTGCTGTAACAGACTGCCACTTCAGCGACACCATGACTAAAAAAAAAAAAAAAAAAAAAAGGGATCATATTACACGTCGGAATTCTCTCGCTAATTGGACCTGCGTGCAATTTAGGGGCCTATGGGGTACTGACAATCTGTCTGCATGTTCCAAAAACACCATGTTAAAATTGCCACCCAGGAGCCAGGTCGTCGAGGGGTGGAAGCGGAGGCGGGTCAGAACTCTGCGCAGGAAAGAAATCTGGGAGGTGTCGGGGGCGTAAACATTATACAAAATAATAGAGCTGTGGTGAAGGAGGTCCTCTAGGACGAGGCATAATCCCTGTGGATCAATGTGGGAAGCAGTGATAGCTATCGGGCAGGAGCGCGAGAGAAGAATGGCTACCTCCGCTCTACGTTGATCGTGAAAAGTGAAGTAAGCAACAGGAAAGTAATGCTTAGCAAAATTAAATGTTCCTGTATGATCATAATGCATTTCTTGAAGAAACGCAACATTAGCGCGCAGGGAAAGCAGCTTCCCACAAGACCAACCACCGCTTGGTATTGTAGCCCAGGCCCTTGACATTCATAGTAACGCATCTATCCATTGTGACGGGATGGGGAAGAATGGCAGTAAATTATAAGCAGAGCATAGAGTGGTGTTGATAGCAGACAATGAAAGTGCAGATCCCATCGTGAAGCTTCCAGAGAGGAGGGAGGAAAGGAGGCAAGGAACACCTGTAAGGGGAGAAAGCATAGAAGAATCAAATATCAAGTTATGGGCAGGACTAAGTCTCCTGCCAGGAGGCAATTGTAAGCTCTCAGTATAATTTACCAACTAGGGGGAGACAGAAGAAGTAGTAACAATAAACAATAAGGACCTCTGATAAGAGGACAGCAATGACCACTATATGAGGGGAACAGTAACCAGAGAAGCAAACATGGAGTGTCAATAGGCACGGAATGTGGCAGAGCGACCCTCTTTACATGCTGTGAAGGCAAACGGAAAGCCCCCAACTAAAATGAATTTGGTGATCCTGCAGCACCTGGTGGAGGGGACGGAGGTGATGGAGGAGAGAGGTCTTGGTATAGTTGCAATTTAGCATCATCAAAGTCCTTTAGTCTCCGGGCCTTGTTCATAATGGTCTCCTGTAGGGTGAAATCATGGACGCAGCAGATTACGTCTCGCGGAGTAGAGGAGCTCTTGTGATGGAGGACAGGATGAGCCCTATCCAGCTTCATTTTATGGGATGGGGATTCCTCAAGAATAGTGTTGAATATGGCCTCAAGTGTTACATGGAGGTCCTCATCGTGGGTAGCCTCAGGGAAACCTTTAATCCTTATGCTATTGCATCTGTCCCTGTTATCAATGTTCTCTAAGTGGCGTTGCATGTCTTGAAGCACCACAGACTGAGCAGCAGAGTAGTATCATGGAGTATTAGAGACACAGGCTCTAGTGTGGTCATGGTCATCCTGCAAAGTTTCGACTCTGGCGGCTATGAAATGTAGATCTTTGCGTACTGCAGATATCTCTGCCCAGCAGGTCTCAGTTACTTCAGCTATGAGAAATTTGAAATCTTCATTGTAGGCAACTGAGAGAGGAAAGCCGTCCATTGTTGTGGAGCATGGAGAAAGTCCATAGCAGAGGTCTCAGATGCCAGTAAAGGGGGTGAGGAGACTAGAGCAGTGCACTCCTGGGTTACAGGGGGCATTTGTATCAGGGGGACTTTAGAGTCACAGGCAGCAATAGAGTCCATGGAGGGAGAAGATGCAGTGGCCAGCAAAAGAGAATGCTGAGGTGAGGGGGGACTCAAGCCAAGAGCAGAAGCAGGGGATAGTCCAGGAGGAACAACTGATGGTCCTGTACTCACTGTTGTAGGTGTAGGCTGCACATTGAAGGAGCGGGAACTCCGGTCCCGAGATGGCTCCTTGAGGGGAGGGGGAGCCGACTCCAGTGGAGGTGCTGTTCCAGGCACTGAAGCATGCAGCGGGTCCTGGGCAGTTGGACTCCTGGAGTGCACTGGAGCCGAGCGGGACTGAGAAGGCAGAGGGGTCCCCAGTAATGGAGTGTGCGCTGCGGGGAGCCGGCTGTGTTGCAGACACAGAAGGACCAGGCTGTTCCCAAAATGGCCGCATGATGGCACGGTCAGGAGATGTGGCCGGCTGAGACAGATAGCTGTCCAGGGTCGCCCTGGATGGGCGATCAGTAGGTCCAGGGGTGCCAGGAGGCATCTTTTTGAGAAGTCTCATGCCCATTAGCAGTGAGAAGGTAGTAAAAGGTCCACAGAGAAGCTGTACAGGGACGAAGCAAAGGCAGTGTGCGTCCTACTCCATGCAAGCATAGGCCACGCCCCGATAGAATATTTCTGATGGGGCACTTTGCATAGGAGTCTGGGTTGTTTGGTCCTGCTGTTTGTGCAACTTCCACTGGTTATCTCTGTATCTGCACTGAGACTTGACTAGAGATCCCTGGCATGTGTGTGCTGGTGCTGTAGACTGCTCACTGCAGCCATAATATACAGTGGGGAAAAAAAGTATTTAGTCAGCCACCAATTGTGCAAGTTCTCCAACTTAAAAAGATGAGAGAGGCCTGTAATTGACATCATAGGTAGACCTCAACTATGAGAGACAAAATGAGAAAACATATCTAGAAAATCACATTCTCTGATTTTTTAAGAATTTATTTGCAAATTAAGGTGGAAAATAAGTATTTGGTCACCTACAAACAAGCAAGATTTCTGGCTCTCACAGACCTGTAACTTCTTCTTTAAGAGGCTCCTCTGTCCTCCACTCATTACCTGTAGTAATGGCACCTGTTTGACATTATTATCAGTATAAAAGACACCTGTCCACAACCTCAGTCACACTCCAAACTCCACTATGGTGAAGACCAAAGAGCTGTGGAAGTACACCAGAAACAAAATTGTAGACCTGAACCAGGCTGGGAATAATAATAATAATAATAATACATTTTATTTATATAGCGCCAACATATTCCGCAGCACTGTACAACTTGTAGGGTTCAAGTACTGACAAAAAAGATACATTACAAAGAAATAGTCTATTCACACACTGGGACTGAGGGCACATGTTCAGGATGCAAATGTTTAAGCTTTTTATTCTCTGCATTTTAAAAATAAAGGATCCAAGAAACCATAAAACTTAACCTTTAATGTAAATGATAATAATAAATATTTAAGACGGTCAGAGAATATCACCAATTAATGTGCACAAAACAAACAGATAAAAAAGGGAACGGTCTTACCCAGACCTACTGAGAGACGTTGGGGACTCAACGGGACTTACAGATGAAGGGCTGTTGCAATTATATATATTTAATTTATATTAAAGGTTAAGTTTTATGGTTTCTTGGATCCTGTATTTTTAAAATGCAGAGAATAAAAAGCTTAAACATTTGCATCCTGAACATGTGCAAGAGTCCTTCAGTGGCTAAGAAATGTGTAGAAAAGTTATACAAGTACCAATATTTACATTATTTTGACTTTTTTTTTTTTTTTTTTTTTAGGGGGAGAAGAAGACTAAAACAACTGTACTCACTGCAGCTCTTCTATTGTCTGGAATCCCTTCTGAGGTGATAAGTCGTTCATTGGATACATATGGCAAGATGGTGGATGTTTTTACTGACCTTTGTGTTTACTTCTTTACCTTTATCTTCTGTCATGAAGTACTTTTATATTTTGGTAAAGAAGATTCATGATTTTGTGTTTCTGTCCATACTAATCTGTTATATAGATTCTAAATAAATTATCATCAACAATTTAGCTGGGAAATAAGCAGCTTCCCTAATTGATTGTTTGTTTGTTTTGATCTAATGTACATTTATGTTTTAAATTTTCAAAAGTTTTAATTTTTTTATTTTAAGTATCTATTTGTATATTAACTAGAAAGTATACAATATAAAATGTATGCATTCATCCGAATATCATATGAAAAGAATAATGTAATAATCCTGTGATTACAACAGCATTTCTGAAGATTATATAAATCATTGTATGAAAAGACTGCATTCTCTACAACTATTAAAGGGGTTTTCACTGAAAGACAATTATTTTCACAGGAAGTATATATGACATCATATATGACATTGTTATAGTTATAGGGTTTTGCCCACAACAGACATTTATGGCATATCCACAAATATCCATCTCTAAAATGGACCCCTCAGGCTCCATTGCCCAGCTGTCCCTCAAATCCTGACTGTCAGTTGTGGTCAGGAATTATGAAAACAGAGCTACGCTGTATATGTTACACCCACTCTGAAACAGTGTAGTTTATAGAGTTACACTGATTCTGTAAAACCTGACCACAACTGACTCTTGGGGGATTATTTCAGATAAAGGTGTGGGGTCCCAGAGGTGTCTCTGACACATTTAAGGAATAGTCTAGGGCTATGCCAAAAATGTCTTTTGTGGGAAACACCTTTGACATTTTTGTAGCAATTGTTCTTCTGGGAAATAATAATCCAGCAGTTTTTCCTAATAGATTCAGCAACAATTTGTACTTGTATTTGTAATATTTATCAGATTTTAGACATGGAGGCTTGTAAAGCCATTTTCACACTGGCGCTGTTTGGTCTGTTGGTCTGATCCATCCTAGGACTGAAAAGATTACAGAATGAAGGATGAAGACAGAGCATGTTCTGTTTTCATCCTTCCTCATTGGCTGTAATGTTAAGAACAAAAATGTAATCTTTTTTTCTGGTCATTGGAAGATTAAGTTCTGCATAATGATGAAGGATGCAAACAATACATGTTGCATATTTTATTCTGCCAACTTTTCCTTATCCTAGGACAGATTAGAACCATGGACCAAACAATACCAATGTGAACATATCCTAATTTGCATCAGAACAGTCCTCAGAATGTAGTGACAATACTGTTGTGAGGATAGTACTGCTTAATATACAGTTTTTCCATCTTTTACTCACTTTAGAGTAGAGGTTTTGGCAGTTATCCTACAAATTGAGAAAAAAAAAGACACCTCTGGAGTGATGCAAACCATTATGTTAACACTATTAATTCAAAACAATTCTGCTCTGCAGAGCTACACTTTGTAGCCTCTATACAGCTCTGTTCCTTTCATATTTATGTGAGCCGACACGTGTTTGTACCATGTGACATGCCATTTGACTTTCAAGCAGCTGCATCTCTCAGGTGGACACTATTATGGCAACCAGAGGATGTACTTCATACCACGGACAAAATAGGCGATCTTAGAATTTGATTTTGATTTTATTTTTAATAATAAATATCTACTGAACATATTAATACTTTTTTTGACTGTATGTTTTCAGGTATGTTTCTTTAAATGGATCTACTCCTTTAATTGAGTTGAAGGGGTTTTCTGGACAAAAATATTGATGACCTATACTAAGGATAGATTATCAATATCAGACTGGTGGGGATCTGATACCAGGTACCCTGTTTATCATTTGTTCTTAGCAGCTAATACTCAGAGAATAGAGCATAAGGCAGACAGCTCCATTCTCTGTGTAGTTGCCAAACCAGGTGACTGCAGATTAGCTCCCATTCACTTGAATAGTAGCTAAACTGCAGTTACTTTGAACTCAAATTTTCTGTATGCTCCCCTCTTGAGATTTGAGGTTGTATGATAATGGTCTTACTAATAATAGCTTTTCCAGTGTGTAAATGTGCCATAGAAAAATGTATAGTTATGGTTTCAATTGTTTTGTAATTATTAATGCCAATGTAGGTGTAAAAAATAAATGTCCAAAAGGCACTGCAGTAGATACACTATTTGTATGTGTTTTCCAAACTATATTTTTATTATTTAAAAGAAAAATAGGAGAAAGGGGTAGCAGCAATTAACGGTCACAGACAACATGTGCATAAAGGAATGCACAGAAACGATGGGTTCTTTGGTTGATACTAACATTAATTTAATTAATTCATAATTATTATGGATGATAACGGTGAGATGTTCCAGGGTGTGTGGAGATCCTTTATTCTGACTTAGAAATCTGTCCTGGTTGGAGGAGCAGAGCATCTCGACAAGATGGAGCAGGGTTCACAAAGGTTGCTGGGAGAGACTTTAAGTAAAAAGTCTAAGGAGGGGGGCATCTAAGGTGGTGTTGTTGTTGTTTTTACATAGCACCATTAATTCCATGGTGCTTTACATTTGAGGGTTTACATATAGTACACAAAATATAGAAAACAAACACAATGCTAACAGTGACCAACTGGCACAGTTGGGATAGAGGGCCCTGCCCACAAGGGCTTACAATCAATGTGAGAGATTCTTGTCCCTAATCTATGAAGGTGACAGAAGGTGAGGGGAGAGCCTGTTCAGATGCTGGTTTGATGGCAGTAGCGTTATTGGAGGTTGTAGGCCTTCCTGAATAGGTGAGTCTTCAGGGCCTTCTTGAAGCTTGTGATTGTGGGGTCGGTCTATGTTGAATAGTTTTGTAACCAGAGATTTTAGGGAGGGACAATTACCAGTGTTCTCAGTAGATGTAAAAGAGCCAGCATGTTGGGGACAGTAAAAATTTTATTTAAAGGGGTTGGCCACTTCCAGACCAATATTGAGAGGCAAATATTATTGTTTATAAAATAAAAAGTTGTACAATTTTCCAATATACTTTCTGCATCAGTTCCTCACAGTTTTCTAGATTTCTTCTTGCTGTCGTTCATTCTGCTTACTTTCAGTGGATAAAAATCAGTCCATGGTCATGTGATGAACACAGGTGCACAGCTCGTTATAGTCAGAGCACAGTAAACAGTCATCTGCCTGGTAACGAGCTGTGTACCTGTGTGTTCATCACATGACCTGAAAAGACCCCAGAGTATAATAATTGTTCATGGGTTGTACACAATGGGGCATAATACTGTGTGCAGGGGCCACTATGGGGCATAATACTGTGTGCAGGGGCCACTATGGGGCATAATACTGTGTGCAGGGGCCACTATGGAGCATAATACTGTGTGCAGGGGCCACTATGGGGCATAATACTGTGTGCAGGGGCCACTATGGTACATAATACTGTGTGCAGAGGCCACTATGGTGCATAATACTGTGTGCAGAGGCCACTATGGTGCATAATACTGTGTGCAGGGACCACCATGAGGCATAATAGCGTGTGTAGGGACCACTATGGCACATAATAGTGTGCCCAGGAATGCGGTTTCTGCAGGGGGGGAGGTATCGGTTGGAGGGGACGGTCCGGGGGGGGGTTTGGGGGCAGCGGTTCGGGGGGCCTATGTCAAATGTTCGCCTTGGGGCCCAGCCATTCCTAGTTACACCACTGGTTTTAGGTCTAACCTGGAGGGTCTGTGGAACAGCTGCATTCAAAGAGTCATGGGTGACCCCACGTGCCATGAAAATTTAGATATGGCGTAGATTTAAGATATAATTTATGTCTCCAGAAGTTGCAAAAATGCTCAGGTCCCAAAATTTGCGACTTTTATAAAACATTTTATTCTGGAAACTAGAAATTAGCAACTAGCCATTTTATATCGGCATATCTTCAAATAGCCTTTATAAGGCATACCTCTTAATTTTAGTCCGTGTTTTTTTTGTTTGTTTTTTTTGTTTTTTTCTTTCAGCCATTTTTCCAAAAATCCGGTTTTCTTCATATGCAAATCACCTTTACGGAACACAGGGGCTTTTTATGTCTGTGCTTCGAGCCATCAGGAGTTCAATGCCTCCATTAAGCAACGCCCCCTTCTTCAAAAATGCTGTGTCAAGAGCAGCTAGTGACGTTGACGCGATCCAAATCTCACACATGCGCTGTGCGCCATTTTTTTCTCTATTTGAACAAGCGAGATTTGGATCGTCATGTACCACCATGTACCGGAGTGCAGTTGTCCCTTATTTACACCTTTTTAGGAAAAAAAAAAAGGGGCACATTATAAATGCTTCGTAAAATGTTACTACAGATAAAGCATGCCCACTTTCCCCGTCAAAAAATATAGTGACTTGCCTTGTGTAAAAAACTTCAAAATAGGCACAAACACAATAGAAAGAAAAAAAAAAATCTTTTATTTTCACTTTTTTTTGATCCACAAGGGAAATTCATTGTCCAACAGCTCAACATTACTTTAATTTTAGACATATAGTTCACAGTTCTGTTGATGCATGCTATGGTGGAAGGGATGAATGATCTGCTCAACCAGGGATACTCAACTGACGGACTGCAGTCCTAACCCGGACCACAGTTGCCAGCTGTCTGGACCCCTGCCTCCTGGCTCTTTCAGCCGGGAAAAACCTTAATCTCCCACCCGTTTTCCCCAATCCCTGCTGCTTTCACAAGTGTAGGCTCTTCTGCAGGCTGCAGGATCAACTGCTGATCCCTGCTGCTACAGCAAAGGGGTCAGGGCTTTGGGACAGCAGGCAGAATATTGAATGTTTCTCCCGCCTGCTGTTAATGTTAGTTATGTGTGGGGACACTACTTATACTGTGGGTGGGGGGTACTAAGGAGCATACATGAGTAGGCACAATAATGGGGCTTTATAGCGTGTACGGGCACTAATGGAATATTAGTGCTCCCTCCCAAAGTACAGAATAATGCTCTTTAATGCCCACACCACAATGCTCCCTAATGCCTCTACCCCTCAGTATAATGCTCCTTAATGCCCCCATTCACAGTATAATGCTCCTTAATGCACCCACGCACAGTATAATGCTCCTCAATGCCCTCACCCACTGTATAATGCTCCTCAATGCTCCTCATTCACAGTATAATGCTCCCTGATGCCCCCACCCATAGTACACAGCATGTGGTAATGGCTAATAATTTAAGTTCATAAAGGGAGTGCCCCCTTGTCTTTTGAGGGGATTTTACATGGAATAGCTTTTCCCCATATTTCTTGTATGGGCAATTTTATATATTTATACAAGTTTATCATATCTCCCCTTTAAATGCCTCTTCTGCAGACTAAACAGATTTAACTCAATTAGTCTCTCCTCATAAGGAGCATGGATGACCTCAGTTATCAGTTTTGTGGCTTAAGAGCCTCTCAAACGGTTTCCCCAAAATGGGTGTTAAGCTCACTGGTCTGTAATTACCTGGGAAACACCTAGAGCTCTTTTTGAAAATAGGCACCATATTAGCTTTGCGCCAGTCCCTTGGCACTGTACTAGAATCGCTAAAAAATTAAGGGGTACAGCAATGACAGGACTGAGTTCTTTAAGTACTTGTGGTTGTAATCCATCTGGGCCCGGATCCTTGCTCACGTTTATTTTGTTTAGCTTGGCCTGGACCACGTCTATGTTTATATGGTTTAGTATATTGATTGATGTATTACCAGCTTAAGTGTCACCTGCATCAAGTACTGCCTGTATACACAAAGCTAAAGAACCCATTTAGTAGATCTGCTTCTTTTTGATTCCCAATGACCAACTCTCCATTACCATTACTTGTTCTGTCCTTTGTTTTTTTGCATTTATATATGTAAACCCTTAACGCAAAATGATGTTCCGGTACATCATGAGAAGGTGTATCTTTCCGTAAAATGATGTGCCGGTATGTCATTTCACCCCCCCCCCCCCCCCCCCCCCCCCCCCGTTCCCCCCCTTGTCCCCAGTTTTTGGGGGAATAAAAATTTTTTTTTTGTTTAATAATTCCCCCCCATAATGCCCCTTTTTCCCTTTCGTTAAAAACACACAAAACAGTATAAATTTGATTACTTATGTTGCGCGCATGTACAACATAAGTAGACCAAATTTAGTTATATTTGCGTTATATGCGTTGTCAAAAACGGGAATAAAATCGCTGAAGTAACAATTTTTGTCATCCGCCCAGATAATGGAATAAAAAGTGAACAGCAATGCCCAGGATGGCCAAAGGTTTCCGCAAAATCCTCCGCCTGTCAATGATAAAATGTTGCCTCTGGGGGTGGGTTTTCCCGTTTTCTCGTTGTAGGTTGTTTTTTTTTTTTTCCTTAAATCCACCCAGAAAGAGTTAATAAAATTTTTGTTGATCAGTTATAGACACCCCAAAATGGTGTTATTAGAAAATACATCTCATCCCGCAAAAAAGCAAACCCTTATATGGCAACATCACTAGAAAAATAAAAAAAATTATCAATTGCCAAATTATGCTACCTTTCTACATTTAAAACTACACTTGAGGAGAAAAAGAGACAAAAATTCCTACGTGATTGCAACGATTATTCCACCAATCGTGTATACAGAGGCCTGCATAGAGCGACACCTTTAAGTTCGGAACAACCGACCAATCCAGACACTGAGAACGGCTTTAACTGTTCTGGGTCAAGCAGTGAATCCTCAACCAAGACAAATTTTTTTTTCACAAGAGACGCAGAAACTTCTCCCGTCGAAGGGGTACCAAAAGAGGAAGAGGAGGCGGGGGGGGGGGGGGGTAGGAGACACCACCAACAGGTAACAACACGCCTTCAAGCCCAGAGACAGAGGGCTTGGTGATCAACATTTCGGATACATTACTCACAGAGCCTCAGCTTTCTGTACTTAACAAAGGACTTTCTTTTTACCCTACAACGAACATTGATAACTTTCAAATTAAACAAGACATGGAAAGGTTTTTTAGAAAATTGCGCCTCAAAACACAAATTGAAGAAGAGCCATTATGGTCACAACCAACAGTGACTGTTGACAACCTCCCATTTATCACCAGATCATCTCATCTCAGAACGGTGAGTAGGTATATACCCCCCAAAAAATACCCGTGTATAGAAACTGATCTATCACTGATTTATTACTATTTGTACTGGCTAATAATTATTTTCTGTTCGGATCCCAGTATTACCATCAGATTACTGTGACTGCTATGAGTTGTAACGTGGCTCCAACTTTTGCCGTTGTGTTTATGAATGCCTTTGAAAACAGATTTGCTTATAATCATGCTTTGTTTTGTGAATTTGCCTACACATGGTATCGTTATATAGATGATGTCTTTTTGTTATGGGAAGGGTCCATAGATGATTTACACAGCTTCCATACATACCTCAATAACTGCCTTCCCTCCATCAAATTCTCTCTGGAAACCAGCACCAACTCTGTGGCCTTCCTTGATGTCATGATAAACATAACTGATAATTCATTGCACCTCAACTTGTATAACAAATCTACTGACAAGAATAGTCTCCTACATTTCTCAAGCTTTCACCCACCCAATTTAATTAGGTCACTTCCCATATCTCAGTTCATGAGGGTCAAGCGAATAGTTACAGACACTGACAAATGGAAAGAACAATTGACACATGAAAGAAAAATTTTTAGCAAGAGGTTATCCCTCTGACACACTAGATATTCAATTAGAGAAGGTACAGGAACGTTCGAGAAATGAGCTTTTACAAATTCGCCCCAAGGACAGTAAAACCATAGACAGACCAGTATGCGTGTCCACATACACTCCATACAGTAAGAAGATTAGCAATATAATACTCAAACACTGGAACATACTACAAAAGGGCCATCCAAAAGTCTTCACAAATCCCCCCCCTTATGTCATACAGAAGAGGGAGAACCCTGAGAGATACCCTGATAGCCTGATACCCTGATAGTACGTGCTCACATTGGACCAGATAAAAGGTCAATACAAACTACAATTACAGGGAGTCAAAACCCTGGTACCTTTCTGTGCCTCAAATGTGCACAATGCAACAATGTACAAAAAGGCACGTTTACACATCCATGCTCAGGTAAAAAATACGAAATCAAAGGACACTTCACATGTGACACAGAGTTCGTTGTATATCTTATCAAATGACCTTGTGGGCTAGGATACGTAGGAGAAACCACCATGCGCATAAAGGACAGAATCTCGAAACACAAATCGAATATCAGACAAGAAGAAATTGAACTCCTAATACAAGACACATAATGTCAATCAATTAAAGTTCCAAGTAATTGACTGGGTTCCGCCACAAAGACGTGGCGGAGATAGAACTAAAATTCTCAAAGAGATGAGATGGATTTTCGAATTATCCACCCTCCATCCGTTAGGCCTTAACCGTGATTATTCGCCTTTATAATTATTTATGTACTAATGATGTTTTCTTTCTAAAGCAGCCTACTACATTTCCCAATATTGGTAGTGATCTTAGTCTACTTCTGCTTCACTTTAACCCGGAATGGGTAAGCTGAAAACACCCCCCCCCCCCCTCCGTCCTCTTATCCTTCCACTCGTCTCTTCCCTCCCTTATTCTTTTTATTCCTCCTTTTTATTCTTTCTTTTTTATTTTCCCTTTCTTTTTCTCCCCCTTTTTCTAACAAATTAATATGGGGGTGCATTCCAGCATTGGAATGCACTGCCATATATGCACCCATAATGGACTACATCACTACTTGCCCAATCTTATTTTGAACTTTCACTATGCGTTCCAGCGTGTAACGCAATTTAATATGGCCGTGCGTTCCAGCGTGAATCGCAGGGCCTAACATATACTAATACACCTAAACATGGCCGTTCCAGCGTGGAACGCAAGGCCTCACACGTACTATTACACCTAAATATGGCCATGCGTTCCAGCGTGGAACGCACGCGCTCCGGCCTATAACTCTAGGCTGATTTATAGCTACATTCTGTGAAATTCGGAGCTATATACTGTCCATTAGAGACACTCTACACTCCTTTATTACTACCTAATATCATCCAAATAGGCCAAGGGCCTCTATTACCGGTGCGTTCCAGCGTGGAACGCATGGTAACAGGATACACATGACGTAACCACGCCCCCTTGCGTCATGACATCATCCACTTCCTTATATATGTATAAAGCAGCCCCACACACTTAAAGGCCTTCATTCCATTCCTGTGACAAGTCTGCACCAGGTAGGACTTTGCCATTTGGGCAATTTCTCCACTATCTTTATGCCATTTAGCCTGTTCCATACTTTGTCTGTTATCCTATGCAAATATTGCTTATTATCTACTCTAAACTCTATTATGCAGCTATTGTTTATTTATTACCTACTTTATTTTTCCCCTTCCTTTTGTCTCCCCGTTTGCTCTGGCATACGTTTTCTACATTACAATGCTATTTACACAATAATACTAGTTTTTTGCAACTGTCCAATCCTGTATTTATTCTACCTTATACTCGGTATTGTTTGATATATTTACCACATGTTATTTATATTATAGCGTCCTAGCTGACCCGGCAATAATAGAAATTTAAGCTCACCAGCCCTATCGCCTGGGAATCAGCATACCTTGGACCCCATCGCATCATGTTGTCATCAGTAAATGATCCTTTTCTTACTATACACTTTTTTAAATGGTATGCATTTTTTCAGTTATTCGCTCGTACAGTATGTATGTGTCTTATCTTGCATTTATGTAAGTAATTCATTGATAGATAAACTATGGTGGGATGATAAATTGATTTATTTGATATCCTTGCTTGGCAGCTCCAACATGTCATTGTAACTATGATGCAATAAGTAGTTTCCACATGCTTTGTTTTTATGTATTCCAATTATATCCTTTGCTATTTGAATTTATTGTCTGACTAGTAGAATACCCACGGCTTCGCTCGCGGAAAATATGTTAAATTGTTGGTTATGCTACCTAAAGTAAAATTTTCAGTGTCACACTGAAGTTGACATTTTCAGAGTGCTACAGTAAATCTTTTTTTCCACTTGAAATTTTTCTTATTATTTTCGTATTTTACTTTGTCGTAACATTCATGTGAACTTTTTTTTTTTTATTTCAACATTTTTATTGATTTTACATATTGAATACATATTATGTAGTATAAACTATTACAACAATTTTTTTTTTTTTTAACTATTTTTGTATCAAAAATTAAAATTTATGCACCGTACACAAACATATAAAACATTTACACCCAATTAACAACATAGTGCAACCCTTACCCCCTCCCTCCAGTGTAATCTGTAAGTAGTTCATGGACAAAAGAGTAAAATTGGTTTACAGTTAAACTACTATCTATTTTAGTGCTTTTTAGTAAACAATGTTTCTGGTTTAACCTTCAGGTGCATATATGAAAAGATTTTTGGGGTTACCCACTCTAGAACAAGCAACGTACAACTGTCCATGTGAAAAACACGGGCTCTCCAAATTAATGCCGGCTACTTTAAGTAATTGATCTTGTGCTTTGTTTATAGTCATAGCAAATGCAAGTCGGATTGGGAACGGCAGACCCTTAAAATTGAAGGGCATGTCGCTTGGTAGCAAAGGAATACGCATAATGAAAACATTTGCTCCCTTAGAGTTTCCCATAAGAATAGTGGCTTCGGGGGGCGTGGCTTGGAGCCAACTGAGATGGCCGCTGGTCTTTGAAGTTCCGAGGCCTCACAGTAATCCAGCGGCTCGTAGCGGCTAACCGGCACCGGCGACACACAGCATCCAGGGCGCGGAAGGGTCCTCTGCTCCCCAGGACTGCGGCACTATGGCGAAACGGGGGAAAAAAGGCCCCCCGAAGCGGCTGACCGACTTCTTCGCCGCAGCAGACTCGGCCCAAGATGGCGCCGGCGGGTCCTCTCTGCACCCGCTGCCGCGGGCGGCGGGCCGCTCCGGCGCGGATCGCAACGGCACTCCAGGTGAGCAGCAATTATGCCTGGAGGCCTCTGGTGACAGTCCTGGCTCCCAGGTCAGCCAGGTAAAAGCTTTAGAGGGCCAGCAGCAGGCTTCAAAGAGGGGACTACAACCCCCATCTTCATCCACTTTAGCCCTTGTCAGCCATCCTGAGGTTCCTCCTGCAGAAGCATCCTCCCAGGCAGATAACACTACTCCCACACAAAGCCCTGTAAAGCAAAGGATGAGATGGGATACCACGTTTAGTTTTGATTCTCGCCCGGCTGCAGAAGATCCCCAATTAGGTGATTCAGATGCGCTCCAGGCTATCCCTGCAGGTACCCAATCGGCCTCTGAGTCCTTCTTGAAGGATATAATGCTGGCATTGCATCGGTCTATTCAGAAGGATATTACTAAGGCGATTACATCCGTATCCTCCACGGTTGATTCTCTTGGCAACAGAATAGACCATGTTGAGAACAAAATGAGTGAATTTGCTGAGGCACACAATACTATAGTGGATGCCCACAATGATCTGGAGGAAGAATTAGCAGCGGTCAAACTTAAACTTGCTGACATGGAAGATAGGAATAGGCGGAACAATGTCAAGTTTCGTGGCATACCAGAATCAGTCGCTGCTAGGGACTTGACTCCTTATTTACAACGTTTAATGAAAACTATCCTGCCACAATGCTCTGACGCGGATCTTATAATAGACAGGGCCCACCGTCTGCCGAAGCCGAGGGGGATGCCGGATCATATCCCTAGAGATGCCCTCGCCCGCATACATTTCTACCATGTCAAAGATCGTGTCATGCTTGAGTCGAGGAAAAGGCCATCTTTGCCTGAACCGTTTAAAGAAATTCAACTTTATGCTGACCTTTCTCAGGCTACCATTGCTGCCAGAAGAGAGGTTGCTCCTGTTACAGCGGTCCTCCGGCAACACAACATTCCCTACAAGTGGGGATTCCCAACTAAAGTCATCGTTAACAGGAATGGAATGACTTCTACCTTTAACTCCTTTGACTCCGGGAGTAACCTGCTCCACCAATGGAACCTGCCGCCACCTGCGCCTAATGTCCCGAAACCTTCAAGGCCCGAGTCCCATAAGTTGGACCCTCCATGGAAGTCTACCACCTCCGCCGGGTGAACAGCTTGTTATGGACGTACTGTGAGTCACCTGTGGTGTGTTTTGTACCTCCCTTTTTATGGCAAACTTCCCCCCAAGTTTGCGCAGTATTACACTTCTCGGTTGTGTAACATTATTTTCTCTCCCCTTACTGTTAACTAGTTATGTGTTGACTAATGCCAATACCGACTTGTTCTTCTCTAGGCCTGAGAGATGTCATTTTAGCGTTATCCTCTTGTCCGACCCTCTATACTACCAGTCTGTATTACTAATTCTTGATAATATTAATGGGTGTTAAATTATTGTCACTTAATGTGAGGGGACTAAATAGTCCCTTTAAGCGTTCACTGTTGTGGAAAGAGGCTCTCAGATCTGCAGCAGATGTAATTTGCATACAGGAGACGCATTTCTGTGACTCTCATCCACCAAAGCTCTCTCACAAATTGTTCCCTCATATCTTTTGTTCCAATGCCACCAAGAAGGTTGCGGGTGTCCTCATAGCGGTAAAACATACAGTGTCATTTCAGTTAATACATGTCAGTTCAGATCCCAAGGGCCGCTATGTAGCGCTCACCTGTCTGCTTGACAACTGCCCCATCACTATTGTAAACGTATATTGTCCTAATGCGTCTCAGATTTCCTTTTTAAATTCAGTAATGAAGAAGTGTAGGAAGCAGGCTCAGGGCCAGGTTCTATTGTGCGGGGATTTCAATATTGTGCATGACGCTGCTGCTGACTCCACCTATCGCGGCAAGCATCCACCTCAACAATTAGGCCCTTGGCTCCGGCAGGCGGAACTTCACGATGTTTGGCGGTGCTTCCATTCCTCTGAGAAGGATTATACGTACTACTCTGCTCGTCACCAATCCTACTCCAGAATAGACATGTTCCTAGCCCAGAGTGATACGCTACTTAGAGTACAAAGTTGTGAAATAGGAAATATCACGTGGTCGGACCATGCGCCTATCATACTTAGTATCCACTTAGCGGGCACAGTGGCTCCCCCCGTGTCATGGCGAAACAATACATATGTCATGTCTCTGAAATCGGTAACCGAGAAATTGCATACTGACATTGCCGAATTCTTTGACATTAATTCCCCCTCGGTAGAGGATAAGTTTTGCCTCTGGAATTCACATAAAGCATTTGTCAGGGGTCTAATGATTCAGCATGCTGCGCGCTTTAAGCGCACTCGACTGAAAACGATGAGGGAGCTACTTGCTTCTATTGCTTCTCTGGAACAGAAGCACAAAGTTGACCCTAACCCTACCCTGTCGAATGCTTTGCGGAAGGCCAGGGATGACTTGAGCGCCCATTTACTGATGGATTTTGAAAAACACACTAAACGTGTGAAAGCCTCTTATTACCAGTCATACAATAAAGCCAGCAAGCTAATGGCACAGAGAGTTAAGGCAGCAAGGATTAAATCTAAAATTCCATTTCTTGTGTCTAAAGCGACCACAGACAAAGTCTTCCACCCCCAACAAATTGCTGATCAATTTAGTAAATATTATCAGGACCTGTATAACTTGAAAGATGACCTGGACACCACGCAGCCTTCCATGATAGATGTTAACCGATTCCTGTGCTCTTTGCACTTTCCCTCTGTTGCACCTGCACAGCTGCAGTCTTTAAATGCTTCTATTTCCACTCAGGAAGTGGCTAGGGCGATTGATGGTTTAAAGCTTAATAAATCTCCCGGCCCAGATGGGTTCTCTGGGGAATACTACAAGCTGTTCAAGCCACTTATCCTTGCTCACCTTACTGAGGTGTTTAATTTAGCAATGGTGACAGGTACCTTTCCCCGTGAGATGCTATCCGCAACGATTGTGACATTACCCAAACCAGGCAAGGACCCCTCCCGACCCTCTAACTACAGGCCCATATCACTATTGAATGCGGACGTTAAGTTGTTTGCGAAGGTACTTGCGAACAGGCTTCTTGATGTCATGCCCACACTGATAAGAGGAGACCAGGTTGGATTCACTAAGGGAAGACAGGCACCAGATGGCACGAGGCATGTGATCGCGCTGATTGCCGCGGCCCATGCTCGGCGGACGCCTTCTCTGCTCCTGTCCCTGGATGCGGAGAAGGCGTTTGATAGGGTACATTGGGGGTATCTTTTCGAGGTTCTCCATAAATTTGGTTTTTCTGGTCCCATTGCTACTGCAATCTCTGCACTCTACTCTAGCCCATCCGCTCGGGTGCTGGCGAATGGGGTCCTGTCCCGCCCCTTCGACATTACCAATGGCACGAGACAGGGGTGCCCATTGTCCCCTTTGATATTTTCATTGGTGATGGAACCTTTGGCCGAAAGGATCAGGACACATCCGGATCTGTCTGGTATCAAGTTAGACCGGACAGACCACAGAATTAACCTATTCGCGGATGATGTGATTCTGTCCCTCACCTACTCTAATAATATGCTCTGTACTGTATCTCAAATTCTGAAAGATTTCGGAGAGTTATCATATTATAAAGTTAATGAATCCAAGTCCCAGATTTTAGGAATTAGTATGTCTCCAAACAATATATGCCACATCAAAAACACATCGCCCTATCAATGGTGCTCGCACGCTATACCTTATCTAGGGATACAGCTTACTCCAAACACAAAGGATTTGGTTAAGGCCAACTTTCCAGGCCTGCTGGCTATCCTCCAGAAGGAGCTTGATGGGTTAACTAAATTTGAGCACAGTTGGATGGGAAGAATAGTGCTATATAAAATGCTGATCTTTCCCAGGATACTTTATTACTTCAGAACACTAGTGATACCGATACCAAAGTCCACCTTCCTGAGTTTCCAAAAACAAATGATGTCCTTTATATGGAATGGTGGCAAACCCAGAATAGCACTCCATACAATGTTTAAATCAAGAGACAATGGGGGTATGGGTGTACCAAACTTGTATCACTATTATTTAGCCATAGTTTTAGGCCAACTCCAGTTCTGGTTTACAACGAACCATGACAAACTGTGGCCAGCTATGGAGGCTCAGATGGTTCAGACTTCTGACTGGGAGGGTTACCTTTTAGCGTCAGGCCCCAGCAGTGGATCTTCCATATCTGCTTCACCTGCTGTACAGGCTACGATTGGGGCATGGCATGCATTGTGTGCTCTGCAGGATGGGGATGCCACTACGGTAGCGCTGAATCTTCCCATTAGGACGCTCCCCCACGAGATACCACATTTATCCCTAGACGTGTGGCGCAGGTGTGGGGTAAAGTATGTCTCTGACCTGTATAGGGGTGGCACTAGGGTGCCCTTCCCCGTGTTGAAAGAGACATTTGATCTGCCCGCAAGGGAAGCATACACATATACCAGATTGACTTCCTACTTGTCTGACACGACATCGACTCAGGTACGCCTGCCACAGTCGGCCGCCGACCTCTTACACCCACAGGCTTCCACAGCGGCTTATAAAACTAAAACCCTGTATCAAATTTTGAATATGGATTGCACTTTCCGCAAAACTAAACACATGACCCTTTGGGAGGAGGACATAGGTAGCAGATTTGAGGTTGGTCACTGGCAAGAGGCGATCAGATGGGCTAAGCGATCCACAGTATGTGCCTCGCATTGGGAGCAATATAGCAAATTACTACTACGCTGGTATTATCCTCCTTTACGTATAGCTAAGTTCTACCCATCGTGTTCACCTCTTTGTTGGAGGGGATGCGGGGACACCGGCTCTTTATTCCATGTGTTCTGGCACTGCCCACTCATTCAGCCCTTTTGGGTTTCTGTGTTTTCCTTGGTTAATGGCCTGTGTGGTGGAGAGGTGGGGCCTGAACTGGCACTCCTCCTGCTGGGTATTCACATGATACCTGGTAGACATAGAACAGTCGTTTGTCAGGTGCTAGGGGCTGCTCGCCTACTTATTGCGAGAAGATGGAAGTCTACTGCATGTCCGGCCTTGACAGAGTTAATTTCAGCGGTGTCCTTGAACTATCAATACGAGCGCATTTGTGCATGTAATGGAGGGGGCCTGGATAGATTCAGGACGCACTGGGAGTCATGGGCAGAGGCATTCCCCCCACCGTACAATCATTGACGGACTATACAGCGAGGCCTTCCCTTTCACTAGGGTATTACATCCTACTTTATTTATAGCCTCTGGGGGCTGCTATGATTTGTTATTCCTGTAACACCTATATACCATTTATTTAAGAATTTGGAAAATTGATATCTGGTAGCTGATGTAAGGGGCGAACCGACTACTCTGTGAGTGGGGGGATACGATCCGACTGTATTCATTCTCTAGGCCTAGACTATGGTTTGTGTTTTCTGTTCTTTTGTTGTTTTGCCCTTCGCTTTATTCCTTATCCTCCTCTAGCCTGTTCCCCATCTTCTCCGTCTTATGGCAAAAACTGATTGTCGTCACCTATAGCCTCAACATGTTAGGTTTACTGTACGTTTGATAAGATTTACAGTCATGTGAAAAAGTTTGGGCACCCCTATTAATCTTAATAATTTTTAGTTCTAAATATTTGGGTGTTTGCAACAGCCATTTCAATGTGATATATCTAATAACTGATGGACACAGTAATATTTCAGGATTGAAATGAGGTTTATTGTACTAACAGAAAATGTGCAATATGCATTAAACCAAAATTTGACCGGTACAAAAGTATGGGCACCTCAACAGAAAAGTGACATTAATATTTAGTAGATCCTCCTTTTGCAAAAATAACAGCCTCTAGTCGCTTCCTGTAGCTTTTAATCAGTTCCTGGATCCTGGATGAAGGTATTTTTGACCATTCCTCTTTACAAAACAATTCCAGTTCAGTTAAGTTTGATGGTCGCCGAGCATGGACAGCCCACTTCAAATTAACCCACAGATGTTCAATGATATTCAGGTCTGGGGACTGGGATGGCCATTCCAGAACATTGTAATTGTGCCTCTGCATGAATGCCTGAGTAGATTTGGAGCTGTGTTTTGGATCATTGTCTTGCTGAAATATCCATCCCCGGCGTAACTTCAAATTCGTCACTGATTCTTGTACATTCTCAAGAATCTGCTGATACTGAGTTGAATCCATGCGACCCTCAACTTTAACAAGATTCCCGGTGCCGGCATTGGCCACACAGCCCCAAAGCATGATGGAACCTCCACCAAATTTTACAGTGGGTAGCAAGTGTTTTTCTTGGAATACTGTGTTTTTTTGACGCCATGCATAACGCCTTTTTGTATGACCAAACAACTCGATCTTTGTTTCATCAGTCCACAGGACCTTCTTCCAAAATGAAGCTGGCTTGTCCAAATGTGCTTTTGCATACCTCAGGCGACTCTGTTTGTGGCGTGCTTTCAGAAACGGCTTCTTTCGCATCACTCTCCCATACAGCTTCTCCTTGTGCAAAGTGTGCTGTATTGTTGACCGATGCACAGTGACACCATCTGCAGCAAGATGATGCTGCAGCTCTTTGGAGGTGGTCTGTGGATTGTCCTTGACTGTTCTCACCATTCTTCTTCTCTGCCTTTCTGATATTTTTCTTGGCCTGCCACTTCTGGGCTTAACAAGAACTGTCCCTGTGGTCTTCCATTTCCTTACTATGTTCCTCACAGTGGAAACTGACAGGTTAAATCTCTGAGACAACTTTTTGTATCCTTCCCCTGAACAACTATGTTGAACAATCTTTGTTTTCAGATCATTTGAGAGTTGTTTTGAGGAGCCCATGATGCCACTCTTCAGAGGAGATTCAAATAGGAGAACAACTTGCAATTGGCCACCTTAAATACCTTTTCTCATGATTGGATACACCTGGCTATGAAGTTCAAAGCTCAGTGAGGTTACAAAACCAATTTTGTGCTTCAGTAAGTCAGTAAAAAGTAGTTAGGAGTATTCAAATCAATAAAATGATAAGGGTACCCAAATTTTTGCACCGGTCAAATTTTGGTTTAATGCATATTGCACATTTTCTGTTAGTACAATAAACCTCATTTCAATCCTGAAATATTACTGTGTCCATCAGTTATTAGATATATCAAATTGAAATGGCTGTTGCAAACACCCAAATATTTAGAACTAAAAATGATTAAGATTAATAGGGGTGCCCAAACTTTTTCATATGACTGTACTTGCACAAGGGTTTAAGGGTTTTCTAAACATCCATTAGCCTTCTTACACAGTTAGCAAACACAATGTACCATTAGAACACTGGAGTGATGGTTGCTGGAAATGGGCCTCTATACACCTATGTAGATATTGCATTAAAAACTAGACGTTTGCCGCTAGAATAGTCATTTACCACATTAACAATGTATAGAGTGTATTTCTGATTCATTTAATGTTATCTTCATTGAAAAAAAGCTGTGCTTTTCTTTCAAAAATAAGGAAATTTCTAAGTGACCCTAAACTTTTGAACGGTAGTATATATTATTATTATTACTGTTTATTTATATAGCACCATTAATTCCGTGGCGCTTTACATTTGCAGATTTACATACGGTACACAAGATATACAAAACAGATAATACAAACAGTGACCAACTGGCACAGTGGGATAGAGGGCCCTGACCGCAAGGGCTTACAGTCTATGAGGGAAGAGGGTGAGAGACAGAAGGTGGGGGTAGAGGGCTGTACAGATGGTGGTGTGGTGACAGTAGCGTAATTGGAGGTTGTAGGCCTTCCTGAATAGGTGAGTCTTCAGGGCCTTCTTGAAGCTTATGACTGTGGGGGTCAGAGTATGGGGGATGCACGGGAGAAGTCTTGGAGACGTTTGTGTGAAGAGCGGATAAGAGCAGAACAGAGTAGGAGGTCTTTGGAGGATTGGAGGTTACGTGCGGGCAGGTAGCGGGAGACTAGGTCGGAGATATATGGCACCTCCGCCTGGCACCTCCTCTTTGAGCCGCCCCCCATCCCCATTACACTTACCTTCCTTTCCAGGTCAGGGCCTGTGACATCATCAGTGGCCGACGTTCCCTCTCTGTGATGTGGACTGCCAGCACACGCAATGAAGAGGCGGCTTTCCTGTGATGACATCCCGGGATCCGGATAGGCACAGGAGGAATAGGTAAGTATAATGAGGCTGGGGATGGAGAGCGTGCTTCTGGGCTGGGGGGTTGGCAGGCTTCTTTCCAGTGACGTCCCAGGGTGCAGATATCCCTAAGACCATCACCCCGGGACATCAGTAGAAAGGCAAAAATGTAATATACAGTACAGACCAAAAGTTTGGACACACCTTCTCATTCCAAGAGTTTTCTGTATTTTCATGACTATAAAAATTGTAGAGTCACACTGAAGGCATCAAAACTATGAATTAACACATGTGGAATTATATACTTAACAAAAAAGTGTGAAACAACTGAAAATATGTCTTATATTCTAGGTTCTTCAAAGTAGCCACCTTTTGCTTTGATTACTGCTTTGCACACTCTTGGCATTCTCTTGATGAGCTTCAAGAGCTAGTCACCTGAAATGGTCTTCCAACAGTCTTAATAATAATAATAGTCCTTTAATAGTCCCACAATGGGGAAATTCAGTGTGTTACAGCAGCAAAGATAAGCAGATACAAATACAACATGTACAGGTAAGAGGCATTACATTGATAGTAGACAGACAGATAGGACATAGCAGGGGGGGGGATTTAACAGGCAGAAAGATATTTCAGTTCTCTGTGTGTAATGATCTCCGCTTAGGTCGGTGTTGGTTGTACAGCCTAACCGCGGTGGGGAGGAAAGACTTCCGATAGCGCTCCTTCTCACACCTAGGGTGGAGCAGTCGGTCACTGACAGTACTGCCCAGCGCTATCACGGTCTCGTGCATGGGATGGGACTTCTTCTTCTGCATGGAGCTCACCAAGGACAGTATCCTTCTGTCACCCACCACCTGCACTGGGTCCAGTGGGCTCCCCAGGACAGAGCTGGCCCTTCTAATCAGCTTGTCAAGTTTATTTCTGTCCCTGGTTGATAAACTGCTCCCCCAGCAGGCCACTCCAAAGAAGATGGCTGATGCCACTACCGAGTTGAAGAAAGTCCTAAGAAGTGCCCCCCGGACTCCAAAGGCTCTCAGCTTCCTAAACAGGTAGAGCCTGCTGTGGCCCTTCCTGTACAGGGCCTCCATATGATCTGCCCAGTCCAGCTTATTATTAAGGAGCAAACCCAGGTACTTATAGGTGTTCACAATCTCGATGCCCGTCCCCAGGATGTCCACTGGTTTTGGAGGGCATCTGCCTTTACGGAAGTCCACCACCATCTCCTTGGTCTTCCCCGCGTTAATCTTCAGGTGGTTCTGGTGGCACCAGTCCACAAAAAACCGGTTCAGTTCTCTGTACTCCCTGTCATCATCGTCTGTGATGAGGCCTACTATTGCAGAGTCGTCAGAATACTTCTGTAGGTAGCAGCTAGATGAGTTGCACCTAAAATCAGCAGTGTACAGTGTGAAGAGGAAAGGGGCGAGAACCGTACCCTGAGGTGCCCCCGTATTACAGATCACGGTATCTGACACACAGTCTTGGGCTCTCACGTATTGAGGTCGATTTGTGAGGTAGTCTAGGATCCAGTTGGAGAGGTGGTGGTCCACTCCAGCAAGGCCCAGCTTGTCTCTCAGTAACCTGGGCTGTATGGTGTTAAAAGCACTAGAGAAATCAAAGAACATTATTCTCACCGTGTTCCCTGGTTTTTCCAGGTGAGACAAGGAGTTCCCAGAGATGCTTAGCACTTGTTGGCCCTTTTGCCTTCACTCTGCGGTCCAGCTCACCCCAAACCATCTCGATTGGGTTCAGGTCTGGTGACTGTGGAGTCCAGGTCATCTGGTGTAGCACCCCATCACTCTCCTTCTTGGTCAAATAGCCCTTACACAGTCTGGAGGTGTGTTTGGGGTCATTGTCCTATTGAAAAATAAATGATGGTCCAACTAAACGCAAACCGGATGGAATAGCATGCCGCTTCAAGATGCTGTGGTAACCATGCTGGTTCAGTATTCCTTCAATTTTGAATAAATCCCCAACAGTGTCACCAGCAAAGCACCCCCACACCATCACACCTCCTCCTCCATGCTTCACGGTGGGAACCAGGCATGTAGAGTCCATTCGTTCACCTTTTCTGCGTCGCACAAAGACACGGTGGTTGGAACCAAAGATCTCAAATTTGGACTCATCAGACCAAAGCACAGATTTCCACAGGTCTAATGTCCATTCCTTGTGTTCTTTAGCCCAAACAAGTCTCTTCTGCTTGTTGCCTGTCCTTAGCAGTGGTTTCCTAGCAGCTATTTTACCATGAAGGCCTGCTGCACACAGTCTCCTCTTAACAGTTGTTGTAGAGATGTGTCTGCTGCTAGAACTCTGTGTGGCATTGACCTGGTCTCTAATCTGAGCTGCTGTTAACCTGCGATTTCTGAGGCTGGTGACTCGGATGAACTTATCCTCCGCAGCAGAGGTGACTCTTGGTTTTCCTTTCCTGGGGCGGTCCTCATGTGAGCCAGTTTCTTTGTAGCGCTTGATGGTTTTGGCCACTGCACTTGGGGACACTTTCAAAGTTTTCCCAATTTTTCGGACTGACTGACCTTCATTTCTTAAAGTAATGATGGCCACTCGTTTTTCTTTACTTAGCTGCTTTTTTCTTGTCATAATACAAATTCTAACACTCCATTCAGTAGGACTATCAGCTGTGTATCCACCTGACTTCTGAACAACACAACTGATGGTACCAACCTCATTTATAAGGCAAGAAATCCCACTTATTAAACCTGACAGGGCACACCTGTGAAGTGAAAACCATTTCAGGTGACTACCTCTTGAAGCTCATCAAGAGAATGCCAAGAGTGTGCAAAGCAGTAATCAAAGCAAAAGGTGGCTACTTTGAAGAACCTAGAATATAAGACATATTTTCAGTTGTTTCACACTTTTTTGTTAAGTATATAATTCCACATGTGTTAATTCATAGTTTCGATGCCTTCAGTGTGAATCTACAATTTTTATAGTCATGAAAATACAGAAAACTCTTGGAATGAGAAGGTGTGTCCAAACTTTTGGTCTGTACTGTATGTAGGTCACATGACCTACATATATTACAGTAAAACTAAAAATAATGTATAATGTTATTTAGAAAGTTGGAGGGGGGCATGAGGGGCTCTTTGTTAAATTATTAATTTATCCTGGACAACCCCTTTAATCTTGAAGACAGCTCTATAGTTGACCTACACTGAGCAGTCTCCATATGAGCTTCAGAATGGCCAGGAGAGCCAGCATGACATCACAATAAGTTTGTGAGAGAGCTGGGCTTAACATCTACTGACTGTAATGTTACGATGGAGTCACATTGCGTATAATGAAAACACAGATATAGTATTCAGTATTTCCATATACCTTGCTACCCAGCTTTCCCATAAACCTGAAAGGCAAATCTGGTGACTTTGGCACAGTTTTTTTTAAACAAGAATGGGCATTTATTTAGGTGCATTTATTATTCAGCAGTCCCTATTATAACTTTATTTGGTATGTTATCCAGCTTTCCCAGGAAAGGCAAATCTGGTGATTTTTTTTTTTTTTCTCAGGGACACACATTCTTCGATATACATAATAAAATAATACATTCATGCAGCAATAAAAGTTTAAACTGCGGTAATTTACTTGTAACTAACTATGAAACTTCCTAGGCATTAAAATAAACCCTTTTGCTTTGTACTGGTGTTAGATTCTGATGTTTATAATGTATCTACTTTTAATGTGGCTAAATATGCATACAACTATAAAAAAAAAAAAGTTACTTGATCTTTAAAAACTTTATTAACATGAAATTTAGAATAAAATGTGCAGTTTATTAAAACAATGAAAATCAAAATCTGTTTATCACACATATTTGTTCTACTTTTCCACATTAGAATAAATTAACCAATAATACAGAAAGGTTTGCCAAATTATTAAATGCAACAAGGACGGAAGAAAGACTCCTTGTTAAACTAAGTAGTCTCTGTTCTGATAATTTTCAAGTCGATCTCTAATCCCCTAATGCTAATGTGGCTGTAATTTTGCATCATCATTTAATATTTTATTAAAATTTTACAGCATTGTGTTTTCTTCACCAAATATTTAGTACCATACTCCCTATGTATAACATTGACATTGGTAAGGGCAACAACATGGCTTCGTATTCCTTAACAAGTGAAAATCGATAGAATAGTAACTAGTATAGAAAAACAGTTCAACAGCCTTTACAACATGTTGTGCCATTGTAGAAAAAAAAACTACAGTGAATGCCATTAAGTTTATTAATGGGTAACTAAAGAATTAAAGGGTGTATGGTTCAGGGATTCAAATGTATTGCTGAATGCCACAAATCATAGCAAATATAAGCTGTTATCGTATGGTTTATTTTTATCAAGCAAAATATATGCTTTCTTCAGCACTTCTTAAAAAAAAAACCAAAGCACACATGTATATGCAATGTTATGGACTACCATGAAAACCAATGTCATTATACTGACTGCAAAAAAAATACTTACTTTGGTCCTAGAGGAACAAAATTGTAGCAATGGACATGCACTTGCATATATATTGTTAATTGTTAGCACTAACTTTGGCCATTGTTTAATAAATATATTCATCCTTTTCTGATAGTTGCCTATGTTGTAAAACTTAGATGAAAACTACTAAAATACAAATTACTTCTGTCAAATAACATTATTTACTATTCAGCGCCTCCTGGTGGACTTTTCAGAAAACCTCAACCACTTCTCCTTTAAGGCCTCTGCACATGGGGTAATACAGACAAGAAAATTTAGTCTGTACATTGGTAGCTTCTCCCCATCCGGAGACCCAGACTCCAGGTATCATAGCAATCAATGAGCTCCTATCCCATATTATATACAGAACATGACAGTAGAGGTGCATGGAAGCAGGGACACCTAGCATCACAAATCACAATGACGCAGGAGGTAAAGTCTTCGCACCACATTCAGCCTGGGAAATGCAGGCAATATACTGGTCAGATTTTCTGAACCGTATTTGCTCATGTGCAGTAGGTGCAGGGGTGTGTTTACATCTGTAGAGATTTTAAGTTGTTAGCAAGTAGTAACAGAATGAGCTGTGAAACACAACCTTGTGACTTTCTTTTATAACATGAGAGAAAACACTACACCAAGTAAAGGATTGGCTCAAATTTGGGGGTGAAAAATTCCATTCCCTCCCAACAATGAATTTTCAGCATAGTGGACAGAGCTTGTCTTAATCTTTGCGCAAAGGCATGAACTATATTTCAATTCCTGAATGTTTTGATGGAAATGGAAACCAGATTCAAGACTAAAGACAAAAAAACATTTTATGGCCTGTTGTAAATACATAATATTCAGTTTTTGAAAACATTTACACATACACATGTGAGTACAAAGCAGTTTGTCATAGCATTAACTTGTATTTAAGCTAGTCAATTTTCAAAATCAAGCAGCAAAATGATAAAGCAAAAAAAGGAAAAATAAAATATATTTTTTTTAATTGAGAGCTAATGTCTTTTCACTTCCTGAATATTGCTGAACCCATATGGTGCCAATTTGGGCTTCTGCATAAGGCCTGCAACCATTTATTTGAAAACAATGCACATTTTCAGCAGTTCTGGCACACACCACGTACAAAGGCATGTCTGCATTTTTAAGTGTTTTCCTTATACGCCATTGAAAATAGCTAGTGTGCTTGCAAATATCTGTACCCATACATGGTGTCTACATTATTTTTGCTGAAATCACAGTGTATGCATATCTTATTTCAAAAGGCCTAAGCCTTAGTGATGCAGCTCCGGGCCACTGTATGTGATATTGTTGGGATAGATTTATTCTCATGCACCCTTTTTTTGTGCAAAAGTTTTGATTTTATTCATTTATTTTTACTTGTTCACTTGTTGCTGGAGATGAAGGAGAAACTCATAGTATGATAAGGCTGATTCTGTTCTGTCTTCAATCAAGTTTTGAAGGAAAGTAGACTTAAGAGGACTCTCATCCCTTAAAAGAAAAAAACAAACAAACATTAGCCACTCATACAATATTATAGCTTTTATGAACATTGCTATGCAATAAAGGTATCTTTATATTTTTATACAGAGCATCATAACACAGTGAAGCATCCTTTTTTATTACAATTTACTTTTGCTTGTATAGCACAAACATATTCCACAGTGCTGTACAAAGACTGCTATAACCCACTCTAGTCCCTGTCTCAAATGGCAGTTTATTTTTCCTATTTTAACCACCGACTAGCATGTTTATGACTCTGGGAGGAAATAGGAGCATGTAGAGGAAACCTGCCCCAACCAGGGAGAGAATAGAGAATACAAAACCCAATCCAAGTATTGTCCTTGGATGGATTTAAACCCAAAACCTACGTGCACCTAGGTAATAGTACGGAGTCACACTGCTGCCCATGTTGTAATTAAAGTATATAGAGGGTTGGTTATTTTATACCAATACTGTTTGTATCTGTTAAGCAGCACAAATAAGCTAAAAAAAAAAAGGAACAGCACATTGACAGTAGGAGGCAGTACTGTATTAATGTGAATTTTGAAAATTTTCAAATATCAAGTGATTGCAGATCCTGTATTTCGATGTGCAACCAAAGAGCATTGTGTCGCCCTGCAACTACTTCACTCATGTTATTGAAAGGAGTCACACTACAACCGTCACAAAAAGTCAAGCATGATCATATTTTTTGCAACTAGAAGTTGCATGGCACTCACAGGGTCACAATGTGACTCCATTTACCAACTAGTGAAGGGGTCGCAAGGCAAACCAGAAGCCAAAATCGCTGTGTAGCCCTAGCCTAAAGGAAGAATGGGGGATGGGACAAAAAACAACCATGCTTCTAAATACACATCTTTTAAATAAACCCAAAGAATTACACAAGTCTTACACATAACATACCTAGTGCAAGGTTGCATTAAAACAGCTGAAACATAGCTCCTTATGGGAGCCATTTCCTTATCTATAGACAAATATAAGATTGGATCCCATCATGTGACTGGAGGAGAGCCCCGTTGGCCCCCCCCCCCCAAAAAAAAAAAAAATAAAATTATAATATATATATATATATTATAATTTTATTTATATAAATAAAGTCTGGAAAAGTTTTCCCAATTGAAGAACAATAAGGGAGGAAATAGAATCATTGACAGAAGGAGTTGTTGGAATGGAATGTGTGAATGTATTGGTAAGTGATTACAATTTCAGTGAAAGGAAAGGTTTATTGGGGAAACCTGTACAACTGAAAAGAAGCTCTAGTAACCTGTTGGGTTGCTTCTAATCTGGATACAAGATGAGACTGTTAGATGGTTATAGAGGCATACAGGTTCCGTATGGACACAAATTGTGCAACTGGGTCTGTAGACCCTGCACACTCCCAGGTTGTCGAAGATGGCGTCCAAGCTGCTCTCATGAATGCTCAATTGACGATAAATCTGGTGGCCACGCAGGCCAAGTATGTGTTGCAATCTGGTGGATACATTCCTGAGAAAAGCCTTGCTGTGTGTGGGTGAGCATTATCCTCTTGAAAAATTCCAGTTGGAAGCTCTGCAATGAAAAGCAACACCTGTGGTTGCATGATGTCCTGCACATATAGTTGAGCTGGTAGTGTTGCTTGTATCTCTACTAAGGGTGACCAACTGTCGTATGTGATGGCTCCCCAGATCAGACCACCAGAAATTGGGGCATGATTATAGTGCTAACTATGAGGCCTCTGTACGTGAATCCAGCTTTCATCTAATCAAAAATAAAACCTGGATTCGTCATTAAAAACTATACAGATCCAGTCCATAGCAGTCCAGGTTTCTCGTTCATGACACAATAGCAAATGAAGTCGACTGAGGTGGTTGCCTATGCAACGGCAAGACATGTAAAGGGTGCAGTGTCGCTTAAATTCCCTACTGCTTAATGCGTGAAAATGGTCCGGCCAGAGACAGGAACTGCTTGTGCTTGTCGGAAAATCAAATGATTCTCTCTAGTGGTGGTCTGTTTGGCCTTTCCCAAGCCTGTTTGCTGCGTGTGCCTGCATAACATAACCTCTGCTCCCAACACCTCCTAACATCTAGGTCAGAATTGATGGTAGGCAACTAGCCTGTTTCTCTCAGTCCAAAGAAGTTTTTTTTTTGTACCTGTTGATATCAGGTCTTTCTGTTGCTTTCCACATGTGGTCCTTGGCTTTGTACAACTCTTCTGATAATTTATTTATTTACTTGGCTTACTTGTATAGTGCCATTATATTCCGCAGCGCTTTTCAGACAGTGTCAGTCACTGCTAACCACTGAACCCACCATGGATGCCCAATTCTTTTCAAACTGAAATCTTGTGGGGAGCACCTGGTCGTGGCCAGTTTATGGTGAAATGATGTTCTTTCTACTTCCAGATTATGGCCCAACAGTGCTCACTGGAACCTTCAGTAGTTTAGAAAAAAATTACCTGTGTCATTTCTCATTATTACACATAACTTAATTTATGGACATCTATGGTTCGATTTCTTTGCCTAGGTGGATTGGATGGGTTGTTACCGACATCTGGTGAGAATTTCATGTCAATAGCACCTTCAGAAGTATATTTACTTAGAAAATATATATTTACTTATTTCTCTCGCTGTATCTGCCCGAGACATAACTGCATGCCTGCTTTTTTCAGCAATCTGACATTTCTATCTGGGTGTGTTATTTTTTTTTTCAATGACTGTATTTCACATCATTACTCTCAGATATAACTTTAACATTTAAAATAAAACGAACAAGACAAAATATCAAGTGAAGTTGTCCTTATAGAAGAACGGAATGACTGGCAAGTCATAAATAAAACAACTACAACACAATGTATATGTCACTTACTGGATTATATGTAACGTTGGAAAGAAAGGTCTTTGCTCCCGAAGCCAAGTGAGAAAAGCATTCAGTCTAGTAGATTCAACTGTATCAAGTTCAGGAAGCAAAGTCTGTTTCATAAGAGAAAACCATGCATTACAATTAATGATTAAACTATGCTAATAATATTTTCCACTGCTTTACCAATGCTTGATGCACAATTGCAGTGCTGCTGTAATATGTGCATCTTGCATCTCAAGCCAGAGAGCTAACAAAAAACCAGCATAAAAAAAACCACTCAAATACTCTGTAAATATCAAATTGGAAACCTGGGAATTTACCATTTCTTGAGATAATGCTGAGTAGTTAGCTATTCCAAAAACTTGAGTGAAGAAGTTCTGTCCACAGTTGCGTCCCACATAGAGCAGCATAATCTGAAACAGAGAATGAAACTTACAATAAAAACATTTCAATCAGTTTTATTTTTTATAAAATCAATGAATATTTTGTTTGAATCAATCTCCTTGTACAGCTAGTACTGTCAATATAGTTATATGTCAATATGTTTGACCATTTGAGGGACGCTGTTAGAGATATCAGCAATTATTATCCAGCAGGATTAAGAGTAGGTTTATTTAGAGGTGGTATTCTCAGAATTGAGCTATATAGTTACATAGGTGGAAAATAGACACATGTCTGTAAACAGCAGAATTATACAATTAATTACACATCATTAATTGCTAGATTAATTATAACCCTCAGTGGCATTTACTACAATGTAAGCCCTTGTTAAATGCTGACACAATATCTGCCATTATTGTCTCTTGGGGTAGGGCATCCCTTTCTTTGACTAGTTCGAACTATTTATATTATACACACGTGAACAAAATTGTTGGTACCCCTCGTTTAATGAAAGAAAAACCCACAATGGTCACAGAAATAACTTGAATCTGACAAAAGTAATTTGCCAAACTACATGTTGACAAGCCACAAAGCTTCTGGGAGAATGTCCTATGGACAGATGAGAAAAAAATAGAAATTTTTGGCAATGCACATCAGCTCTATATTCACATACGGAAAAATGAAGCATATCTTGAAAAGAACACTGTCCCTACTGGAGGAGGCTCTTTATGTTCTGGGGCTGCTTTGCTGCATCTGGCATAGGGTGTCTTGAATCTGTGCAGGGTACAATGAAATCTCAATAATAGTCCTTTAATAGTCCCACAATGGGGAAATTCAGTGTGTTACAGCAGCAAAGATAAGATAAGATACGCAGATACAAATACAAATACATGTACAGGAATGTTCCAGGGTGAGAGGCATTACATTAATAGCAGACAGACAGATAGGACGTAGCAGGGGGGGGGGGGGGATTTAACAGGCAGAGAGATATTTCAGTTCTCTGTGTGTAATGATCTCCGCTTAGGTCGGTGTTGGTTGTACAGCCTAACCGCGGTGGGGAGGAAAGACTTCCGATAGCGCTCCTTCTCACACCTAGGGTGGAGCAGTCGGTCACTGACAGTACTGCTCAGCGCGATCACAGTCTCATGAATGGGATGGGACTTCTTCTTCTGCATGGAGCTCACCACGGACAGTATCCTTCTGTCACCCACCACCTGCACTGGGTCCAGTGGGCTCCCCAGGACAGAGCTGGCCTTTCTAATCAGCTTGTCAAGTTTATTTCTGTCCCTGGTTGATATACTGCTCCCCCAGCAGGCCACTCCAAAGAAGATGGCTGATGCCACTACCGAGTTGAAGAAAGTTCTAAGAAGTGCCCCCCGGATTCCAAAGGCTCTCAGTTTCCTAAGCAGGTAGAGCCTGCTGTGGCCCTTCCTGTACAGGGCCTCCATATGATCTGCCCAGTCCAGCTTATTATTAAGGAGCAAACCCAGGTACTTATAGGTGTTCACAATCTCGATGCCCGTCCCCAGGATGTCCACTGGTTTAGGAGGGCTTCTGCCTTTGCGGAAGTCCACCACCATCTCCTTGGTCTTCCCCGCGTTAATCTTCAGGTGGTTCCGGTGGCACCAGTCCACAAAATCCTGGTTCAGTTCTCTGTACTCCCTGTCATCATCATCTGTGATGAGACCCACTATTGCAGAGTCGTCAGAATACTTCTGTAGGTAGCAGCTGGATGAGTTGCACCTAAAATCTGCAGTGTACAGTGTGAAGAGGAAAGGGGCGAGAACCGTACCCTGAGGTGCCCCCGTATTACAGATCACGGTACCTGACACACAGTCTTGGGCTCTCACGTATTGAGGTCGATTTGTGAGGTAGTCTAGGATCCAGTTGGAGAGGTGGTGGTCCACTCCAGCAAGGCCCAGCTTGTCCCTCAATAACCTGGGCTGTATGGTGTTAAAAGCACTGGAGAAGTCAAAGAACATTATTCTCACTGTGTTCCCTGGTTTCTCCAGGTGAGACAGAGCCCTGTGCAGAAGATGGATGATGGCATCATCTACCCCAATGCCCGGCCGATAAGCAAACTGTAGGGGGTCCATAGCGGGGCTCACTAGAGGGCGGAGATGTGTGAGAACCAATCTCTCCAAGATCTTCATCAGGTGGGATGTCAGTGCTACAGGTCTGTAGTCGTTGAGGTCCATAGGGTGGGGTTTCTTTGGAACTGGTACCACACAAGAAGATTTCCATAATTCAGGGACTATTTCCTGCCTCAGGCTCATATTATACATATATGTAATTATACCACACAGCTGGTCCCCACAAGTCTTAATTAGCCTTGCACTGATGTCATCTGGCCCTGCGGCTTTCCTCGCCTTGATCTTTTTCATCTCCTTCCTCACCTGGGCCCGTGTGAAGGTCAGACTGTGGCCAGATAAAGACGGATTTCTGGATTTACTGGTCTGTTGGGAAGTGGCCGCATGGGGAGAAGTCATTGTGGTGGGGGAAGCTGAAGGACATACTGGGGTGGGAGGAGCTGGTGTGTGATCAAATCTGTTGAAAAATAGGTTTAGTTCATTAAGCCAATTAACATCTGGCTCAATCTGGCAGACAGACTGTTTATGACCCGAAATTGACTTAAGTCCCTCCCAGACCCCCCTTATGTCTTTTCTTTCCATTTGCTTTTCCATTTTTTCCTTATAACTGGCTTTTCCTTGCCTGATTTGATGCCTCAGCTCCTTTTGTACTTCCCTCAACCCCTCCTTATCTCTTGTCCTGAATGCCATCTTTTTCTCCTTAAGTAGTGTTTTTATATCAGAGTTAATCCATGGTTTGTTGTTGGAGAAGCACCTCACCACTTTTGTGGGTACTGTGTTGTCCACACAAAAATTAATGTAGTCTGTTATGCAGTGTGTGAGTCCTTCTATATCTTCTCCATAAGAATCCTGCAGCACTTCCCATGCGGTTGTGTCAAAACAATCCCTCAGAGCCTCATCACTCTCCTCGGACCATATCCTCACTGTGCGGGTGACAGCTGGTTCTCTACGTACAAGTGGCTTGTACACAGGTCGGAGATGCACTAGGTTGTGATCCGATCTCCTCAGGGGCGGTAGGGCTGATGAGTTATATGCCTCCCTCACGTTGGCAAAGAACAAGTCCAGTGTTTTGTTGTCTCTTGTGTGGCAGGTTACATACTGTGTGAAACTGGGCAGTGTGGATGATGGAGAGGCGTGGTTGAAATCACCCGACAGAAGAAAGAGGGCCTGGGGATGTTTTAACTGTAACTGGCTCAGCGTGGCTTGTAGGACCTCGCAGGCAGTGTCAGCTTTCGCAGAGGGGGGGACATATGCAGCTATCACGATGACATGTGATAGTTCCCTTGGTAGGTAGAAAGGTCTCATGCTCACAGCTAATAGTTCAATGTCCTTACAGCAAGTTTGCTCCTTAATCACAATGTGCCTAGGATTACACCATCTATTATTCACAAACATTGCCAGCCCTCCTCCTTTCCTCTTACCGCTCTCCCTTGTCCTGTCTGCCCGAAGGAGTTTAAAACCATCCAAGGAGACCAGAGGGTCAGGAGTAACTTCAGTGAGCCAAGTCTCTGTAAGTAGCATCATGCTGCACGCCCGAAACTCCTGATGATGCCTGGTGAGCGCTGTTAGTTCATCCATCTTGTTTGCAAGAGATCTCACATTGCCCATGATGATGGAGGGAACAGCTGGTCGGTAACGCCTCTTTTTAATCCTCTGAAGAGTACCAGCTCTGCATCCCCTCACCCGCTTTTTCTTTCTCCAAAGCTCGCGGGGGATGTGTGACCAGATGGTATGCCGCCCTGCTGTGCCTCTGAGCTGCAGAATTTCCTCTCTTGTATAGACAAAGGAATTGTCTGCATACACAAAAGATCCCATTTTCAAGCAGAACAAAAAGACAGATAAAAAACAAAAAAAAAAAAAGTATCACAAGGGTCCAAGTCTTTGTGTGTGTTTCTTCATAGTGCAAAGTCCTTAAGTAGAGAGGTACAAAACGAGACATAGAAAGAAAAATAAGATAGAGAGTCTAAGAGCTGCTGTAGCTGGCAGCCACTCCAGCGGCGCCATCTTGGAAAAAAAAAAAAAAAAACTCTCAAGACTATCAAGGGATTCTAGAGAGAAATGTGCTGCCCAGTGTCAGAAAGTTTGGTCTCAGTTGAAGGTCATGGGTCTTGCAACAGGATAATGATCCAAAACACACAGCTAAAAACACCCAAGAATGGCTAAGAGGAAAACATTGGACTATTCTGAAGTGGCCTTCTATGAGACCTGACCTAAATCCTATTGAGAATCTTTGGAAGAAGCTGAAACATGCTGTCTGGAAAAGGCACCCTTCAAACCCGAGAAAACTGGAGCAGTTTGCTTATGAGGAGTGGGCCAAAATACCTGTTGAGAGGTGCAGAAGTCTCATTGACAGTTACAGGAATCGTTTGATTGCAGTGATTGCCTCAAAAGGTTGTGCAACAAAATATTAAGTTAAGGGTACCATCATTTCTGTCCAGGCCTGTTTCATAAAAATTCTGTTGAAGCATGGTTGAAAAGCAATGTCTGACTTTCATTTGTTCATTTTCATAGAATTTTTATATATTATTACCTTTGTCAGATTCAAGTTATTTCTGTGACCACTGTGGGTTTTTCTTTCATTAAACGAGGGGTACCAACAATTTTGTCCACGTGTGTATATGTAAATCAGATCATCTATAAGGCATTTTTTTCTGCAAGCTAAAGAAGCTTCACTAAATTCTTTTTAGAACTGCACATAAGAAATATTAAGATCGCATATGGACTTTATACATGATAGGATGATACCATGGGTTAGTTTAGGGCAGTTTTTATATGAAATGATGATATGTAATTAACATAGATATGTATATTTTGTGTTCTAGTATCAAGTTGTATTGCACACTGATTTATTACAACACAAATATGGCATAACATGGATATTTATCTTTTTAAATCTCCACTGATTGATGCAATTGATTAACTGTTAATTATCTATGCACGTTTTGTTGAGCTTAGCTCCCTAACATATGTTGTCTGTATCGACATATATTGCTTTAAAATGGGTCTATAGGTGAGATGAAATGTTACTGTTAAACTTTTGGTGAATAAACACCATTTTCACAGACTTGATAGGCCGCTTAACTGATTCTTTTTGTGGACCACTAAGGACTACTACACATGAATCATAACATACTAACCACATACAGTCAGTATAACTGCAGTAATTGCTCAATGTTATTGTTTTTATCTTCTTTTAACCTACCGTGCCAGCATCCATTAGATAGGCTCCATCTCTGCTCAGCTTTTCAACAGACAGTTGAAGAATCGGTGGCTGAGGTATTGTTTTGTCATTAATGTTAAGAGACCCCTGCATAGGAATTACAGTGTTATTCATACTGTACATAAACCAGCAACATGTGTACACTTAGGCTATTAGGCTAGGTTCACGTCAACGCATGGCTCTCAAACTCAAATGACAGAGAGCCAGACAGCTAAAACAGCGGTTACCAGCAGTCCCAATAGATTATAATGGGGTCTGTCACGTGTCCGTCGTTTTTATGCTGAAAACGGTGAAGAGAAAACTCCTCAGTGCAGAACTAATTTTGCGGTGGAGTCTACATCTGGCGCAGATGTGAAATTAGCCTAACAATGAATATACTGTTTATTAGTCAACATTCAACATTTTCAGTAGAGATTGTGATTTAAACGTTGCTACACCAGGAAAGAGCAGAAGATGCAACAATCTAAATTATATTTAACCTCTTCTGACATTTGACATGCATGTACAAATGCCACATGTACAGTACTGGGAAAAAGTTCTGGTATGACCACCCTTTAGAAAGTATCCTGGAAGTGATGATGTGGCCCCAACGGAGCCCTGATATGACCAGACAGGTCATCAAGTCTGTCGGGGACTACTTTGAGACAATATGGTTACTTCTCACATATGGTTACTTCTCCATGAATCTCCCAGTAGAGTTACTTCAAAAACTGTGTGCAAGTGTACCTAGTATTGATGCCATTTTGAAAGCAAAGGGGGATTTGATTTAGATTTATGTTTTGTTCATTCACTTAATTTTAATTGACAAAAATAAACTAATAAAACACTCCTATTAAAGAGAACCTTATGGAAGGGGGAGGCATGCATGCTTAGCAATGATGCCGTGAAGACTTTCCTTGAGAGAGCTCTGTGGCCATGACTGTACTTCGATCGCTATCCTCTATCCTCACCCTCTGAGATATGCTCAAAAACCTCCTGGCAGTGCTATCGAACTCTCCCCGCACTCTATGAGAGTGGAATGGTAGGTTTGCTAGAAGATCAGGGGCCCACAGTGACACAAGGTCGGTGGAAGAGATAGCACTCTGCGAGGGCTATAATATGGACAATGGCAGCACCATGTCTTCTGCATCCGGTGAGGCTGCAGAGATGCTCAAATATCTGGAGATGGATTGAGTATATTCGGAATAGTCCGGAAGGCCACTCACTACAGATACTGAGAAGGCCTTCGACCGAGTCAACTGGCAATTTATGGAGGATATGTAATGACATACAGGCCTTCAACAAGGGATGATAAATTCGATTATCTCCCTTTATTCCCATCCTACGGCATAGGTTAGTATTAATGGACACCTCTCGCAAGCCGTTTTGTCGCTGTTTTGCCTCTAATAAAAATTTTAATAAAAAGTGATCAAAACAATAGACATTCCTCAAAATGGTATAACTAAAAAGTACATCTGGCCCTGAAAATATAGACGCCCTATGCATCCCCATACTCGAAAATCTAAAACAGTTACTGGTGTCAGAATATGGCGACTAAGAAAAATTTTTTTTGCAAAGTTTAGATTTTTTTTTTTTAAGTGGTTAAAATGTAATTTAAATAAATGTGTTCACAAAATTGTACTGAAACACAGAATACAGGAGACATGTAATTTTGGCTGCACAGTGAAAGCCGTAAAAACAAAGCCCGTAAGAAATTCCACTCCATTCTGAATTTTTTTCCAGCTTTCCCAGTACATTGTACAGAATATTAACTGGTACCATTATGAAGAATTATTTGCCCCGAAAACATTAAGCCTTCATATGGCTCTGTGAACGGAAAAATAAAAAAAGTTATAGGGCTTGAGAGCCGGGAAAGGGTTAAAAAGTGTTGATAAAAGTGTTTATGGATTCTAATCACTTCATTGTGTATAGTACACACACTCATGCATGTAAACAACACTGTCCATAGTTTGCTGTCTGTATGACCATGTCTGGTTCCACATGCATTGACTGCCCATGTCCTATAGAAATCTGGACCAATATAGGTAAATAGTGGCTCAGTACTTGTCTTATCAGCTGGAAAAACAAACTTTGTTGTTGCAATCTGTCTTTTGGCTACTACAGGCCTGCAGCTGTTAAAAAAGACTTTTACCACCTCTGCCAGCTTTTTGCATAATTTAAGAAGAGTTGTTTCACTGAATAAAGAGAGGGGACAAGAGAGGTAAGGCAAGGTGAGTATAACTGTTTTTATTTTTACTTACCTCCCCTGGGCCTCCACTATTGTGGGGTCTGAAGAAATCCCAGAGTATAATAATAGCATGAATATTTGTCAAAATGCATCTCCTGGGGTTCACCCATCTCTACTAATAAAGCGGCTTGAGGCTTCCGAACACTCTAAAGAATGTGACAGATTCTTTTATGGCCCCCAAACACAGTATATGACCCCTTTTTATGGCCCCCCACACAGTATATGACTCCCTTATTATTAATTTTTTTTTTACCTCTCCCCACACAGCATATGATCCCCCTATGTTTAGGACCCCCACAGAGTAGGCAGACAATTTTTACTCACCTTGCCACACTCCTGTCCAGGCTGCCCTCCGCTGAGGGAGCACTCTAGCAGACGTACTTAGTGTCCTGGTGTTCTTCAGTGTTGTGATGTAAGTGTAGTGCCACCTAGAGGCGAGCAGAGCCTAGTGGAGAGCAGCCTGGACAGGAGCGTGGACAGGTGAGTAAAATTATCAGCTGCTACCTATTGCAATAACAACAGGTAGCGGCCGATTAAAAAAAAATATTCCCCCCACCCCCAGTTTATTTTTCCATGAGGTGCCACCTGAGGACTTCCCCTCAGCTCACCTCATGGAAGATGCACCCCTGCTTGTACCAATGCTTATTAGACCCAGTCATAGGCTCGGTCTAATAGATGGATGGCTCTATTCATTCACTAGCACTGTCGGTGATAAATGAGCACTGCATTTGGCTAGAACCAGCAGCCCCTTACACTGTGAATGCAGCGGCAGTGCACATGCTCAAATAGGACCCCCGTGATAGAACCCCTACCAATCGTCATGTTATCCCCCAATCTGTAGATAAAAGATAACATTAAAACTTGGGCCAACTCATTACATAAAATTTTTAAATGTAAAAACATACCTCATCTGATAGATTGTCCACCCTGTACAGGTTAGGATGTATCATGAGCATCAGGTACGCCAGTGGTTGATTCTTAATCTGACACATTGAGTATACTCGCTCATCCAAACTTGCATTTGTCCCAGTTTGAAAAGCTTTCTGCAGAGAAAATAAGAACAGACTTGAAAATTTCATACTGCAACCTGTCCACTAATACTAGTGTAATACTAGATTAAATACTAGTGTTAAAAGGGGTTTTCCAGGATTACTGAAAATCCATGAGAAGACATGGGTGTGAAGGTTCTTCGTTCAGGCATTGTATCCTCAGTTCTGGTGTCAGCAGAGGTTCAGGTGACTGCTGCAGTGAATCAATTTACTCAGTGTTTACTGGTTGAGTACTGGTGGTGTCAATACTGATATGTCACCAGTATGTTGCAGCGATACTATAAAACAGATTACAGTACCGTGTGTGCTATATGAACAGCATTTCCTCCCTATCACAAGTATGCTAAATTATTACCCAGGTTTTCTATGCTAGATCTGTCTAACTATGCACTGACAAATCCACAACCCTCATAATTTAGTAAAAACTAGCAAGATTTGCTATCCAAGGGATTGGAAAAGTTGGGTTTGATTCCTTGTGAAGAAGCCATAATTAAAAAAATCTGTTGTTATGCTAAGACAAATCATTTATACTTGAAGTATAGATAGGTACAGTACAGACCAAAAGTTTGGACACACCTTCTCATTCCAAGAGTTTTCTGTATTTTCATGACTATAAAAATTGTAGATTCACACTGAAGGCATCAAAACTATGAATTAACACATGTGGAATTTATATACTTAACAAAAAAGTGTGAAACAAATGAAAATATGTCTTATATTCTAGGTTCTTCAAAGTAGCCACCTTTTGCTTTGATTACTGCTTTGCACACTCTTGGCATTCTCTTGATGAGCTTCAAGAGGTAGTCACCTGAAATGGTTTTCACTTTACAGGTGTGCCCTGTCAGGTTTAATAAGTGGGATTTCTTGCCTTATAAATGGGGTTGGGACCATCAGTTGTGTTGTTCAGAAGTCAGGTGGATACACAGCTGATAGTCCTACTGAATGGAGTGTTAGAATTTGTATTATGGCAAGAAAAAAGCAGCAAAGTAAAGAAAAACGAGTGGCCATCATTACTTTAAGAAATGAAGGTCAGTCAGTCCGAAAAATTGGGAAAACTTTGAAAGTGTCCCCAAGTGCAGTGGCCAAAACCATCAAGCGCTACAAAGAAACTGGCTCACATGAGGACCGCCCCAGGAAAGGAAGACCAAGAGTCACCTCTGCTGCGGAGGATAAGTTCATCCGAGTCACCAGCCTCAGAAATCGCAGGTTAACAGCAGCTCAGATTAGAGACCAGGTCAATGCCACACAGAGTTCTAGCAGCAGACACATCTCTACAACAACTGTTAAGAGGAGACTGTGTGCAGCAGGCCTTCATGGTAAAATAGCTGCTAGGAAACCACTGCTAAGGACAGGCAACAAGCAGAAGAGACTTGTTTGGGCTAAAGAACACAAGGAATGGACATTAGACCTGTGGAAATCTGTGCTTTGGTCTGATGAGTCCAAATTTGAGATCTTTGGTTCCAACCACTGTGTCTTTGTGCGACACAGAAAAGGTGAACGAATGGACTCTACATGCCTGGTTCCCACCATCAAGCATGGAGGAGGAGGTGTGATGGTGTGGGGGTGCTTTGCTGGTGACACTGTTGGGGATTTATTCAAAATTGAAGGAATACTGAACCAGCATGGTTACCACAGCATCTTGCAGCGGCATGCTATTCCATCCGGTTGGCGTTTAATGGGACTATCATTTATTTTTCAACAGGACAGTGACCCCAAACACACCTCCAGACTGTGTAAGGGCTATTTGACCAAGAAGGAGAGTGATGGGGTGCTACGGCAGATGACCTGGCCTCCACAGTCACCAGACTTGAACCCAATCGAGATGGTTTGGGGTGAGCTGGACCGCAGAGTGAAGGCAAAAGGGCCAACAAGTGCTAAGCATCTCTGGGAACTCCTTCAAGACTGTTGGAAGACCATTTCAGGTGACTACTTCTTGAAGCTCATCAAGAGAATGTCAAGAGTGTGCAAAGCAGTAATTAAAGCAAAAGGTGGCTACTTTGAAGAACCTAGAATATAAGACATATTTTCATTTGTTTCACACTTTTTTGTTAAGTAGATAATTCCACATGTGTTAATTCATAGTTTTGATGCCTTCAGTGTGAATCTACAATTTTTATAGTCATGAAAATACAGAAAACTCTTGGAATGAGAAGGTGTGTCCAAACTTTTGGTCTGTACTGTACATTTAACATTTAGGAAAGCTGGATAATGGGGACTGCTGAATACTAAATCTACCTAAAATTTTCAATCCACGCATCATGGCAAACTTGTCTGAGTATCAAAATAGCTGGGTAACAAACCAAGTGCGGCTGCAATACAGACTACTGAATACTAAATCTATCTAAACAAATCCCCTTTGTTCCATAATAAAGCAATAGCATATCAGAATTATCTTTTAATGGTCCCCGAAAAGTTGGGTAACATGCCATGTTGAGATGTAATAGACTGCTGAATCAAAATCTACCTGAATGCTGCACCTAGTTTCCAAATTATGACACAGCCAACCAGTTTTGCCTTTCAGGAACCTTTGGAAAGCTTGTAAGGAAATGGTCACAACTGGCACTGCTATCTTTCAAGATAAGTGGACGCTGTACCACTGCACAGAATGAAGCATTAAAATGACCCAGTATCAGCAACCTCCCCCCACTTCCCCCTCCATAAGCTTCTGAAGTAAGTATATACACAAAGTCTATACAGATAAACAGTCGGAGTGAAGATAAATAGGAGAGGGATCGTTGATCTCATAATGGAACCACTAGGGGAATCAATAAGAAGTAATCATCAAATATTAGGAATTCAAATAGAGAAGAAGGAATATTGTATTGCTTTGTATGCAGATGATGTAATTATCACATGTGAACAACCATACATCCCCTTACAAAGTCTGATGGAGACATCATTTTGTAATATTAACGTCACACTCAAACAGTCACACTCCAAACTCCACTATGGTGAAAACTGTGGAAGGACACCAGAAACAAAATTGTAGACCTGCACCTGGGAAGACTGAATCAATAGGCAAGCAGCTTGGTGTGAAGAAATCAACTCTGGGAGCAATAATTAGAAAATGGAAGACATACAAGACCACTGATAATCTCCCCCGATCAGGGGTTCCACGCAAGATCTCACCCCGTGGGGTCAAAATGATCACAAGAACAGTGAGCAAAAATCCCAAAGCCACATGGGGGGACCTAGTGAATGACCTGCAGAAAGCTGGGACTAACGTAACAAAGGCTACCGCCGCCGCCAGGGACTCAGATCCTGCCGTGCCAGACGTATCCCCCTGCTTAAGCCAGTACATATCCGGTCCCGTCTGAAGTTTGCTAGAGAGCATTAGGATGTTCCAGAAGAGTGTTGGGAGAATGTCATATGGTCAGATAAAACCAAAGTAGAACTGTGTGGTAGAAACACAACTCGTCGTGTTTGGAGGAGAGTGAATGCTGAGTTGCATCCAAAGATCACCATACCTACTGTGAAGCATGGGGGTGGCAACATCATGCTTTGGGGCTGTTTCTCTGCAAAGGGACCAGGACGACTGCTCCGTGTACATGAAAGAATGAATGGGGCCATGTATCGTGAGATTTCGAGTGCAAACCTCCTTCCATCAGCAAGGGCATTGAAGATGAAACGTGGCTGGGTCTTTCAGCATGACAATGATCCCAATCACACCGCCAGGGCAACGAAGGAGTGGCTTCGTAAGAAGCATTTCAAGGTCCTGGAGTGGCCTAGCCAGTCTCCAGATCTCAACCCCATAGAAAACCTTTGGAGGGAGTTGAAAGTCCGTGTTGCCCAGCGACAACCCCAAAACATCACTGCTCTAGAGGAGATCTGCATGGAGGAATGGGCCAACATACCAGCAACAGTGTGTGCCAACCTTGTGAAGACTTACAGAAAACATTTGACCTCTGTCATTGCCAACAAACGATATATAACAAAGTATTGAGATGAACTTTTGTTATTGACCAAATACTTATTTTCCACCATAATTTGCAAATAAATTCTTTAAAAATCAAACAATGTGATTTTCTGGATTTGTTTTCTCATTTTGTCTCTCATAGTTGAGGTCTACCTATGATGTCAATTACAGGCCTCTCTCATCTTTATAAGTGGGAGAACTTGCACAATTGGTGGCTGACTAAATACTATTTTTCCCCACTGGTGAATGTGTGTGTATATATATATATATATATCACAACTAATGTAAACCCTTCCATAGTTAGAATCAGACTAACTTTATATATCCAGGCACCATCTGCACATTAAAGGACACGACTGGTGACGGCTCATACAGCTTTATACAGTCCCATTGTGTGAACAGACTATTTGTACCTTTTTTGTCTGTACTTGAACCCTACAAATTGTACAGTGCGGTACAGTCTATATCTATATCTATAGACACACACACACACACACAGTGGCTTGCAAAAGTATTCATACCCTTGAACTTTTCCACATTTTGGCACCTTACAACCACAAACTTCAATGTATTTTAATGAGATTTTAAGCGATAGACCAACACAAAGTAGCAGATAATTGTGAAGTGGAATGAAAATAATACATGGTTTTCAAAATTTTAATCAAATAAAAATCTGAGAAGTGTGACATGCAAAAGTATTCAGCCCCAAAAGTATCAATACTTTGTAGAGCCACCTTTTGTTGCAATTACAACTACAAGTCTTTTGGGGTATGTCTCTACCAGCTTTGTCAGATTCAAGTTATTTCTGTGACCATTGGTGGGTTTTTCTTTCATTAAACGAGGGGTACCAACAATTTTGTCTACGTGTGTATATATTTGTATTTATGTTTCTTAAGGTTTAGTGGTACTCTACAGGTTCTTCTTCTAGTTTCATGACATAACATTTCAGTATCCATTGGAAAACATGAAAAACACAGATCCATGATCTTTGAATCACAAACAAGGCAAATTTTCAGATTGTATAATCTGTAATTAAAATATCTTTTGAAAAAGTTTATCCAGTATTTATAGTCAAGTAAGAATACATTTATTATTATTCAAGACAGGTATACAGAAAGTTCCAGCAACCCAAACTTAGAAATGAATCTGTGCCTTAAAATTACAAATTTAAAACTACTAACCTGCTTTAAAAGAGCCAGTACAAACAAAGGGAACAAACGCAATGAGTTTGGTGCTAGAAGACCTGGCTGTTGTATAGTTAGCACCGATGTACGGTACGCAGACAGGGAATCAATTGCTGCATTAACCAGGGCATCCCGTGCATCACTTAAACTTGATGAAATAGATCGGTCAACAGCTAGAGGAATGTAGCAGTAGTTACATTAGTATTAGTTAAAACATTTGCGAAGATTAGTTTTCATTAGTACATTTACAGAATTATAATCTATTAATCTATGCCAAGTAAATAAAGGTGTCCAGGAACATCCAAACCTTCCAAAGTAACCAAAAAACTCTCACCACTGGAGACAGAGATAACGCTGATTGTTACATCTAAGGGTGGGTTCACACCTGCGTTCCAGTCCGTCCGTTGCCAATCCGAGTGAAAATCTCGGCGAACGGGATTGGCATCGGATACAGACCGGTCAGCGACGCATTGGTTAAAAACCCATTCATTTGAATGGGTTTTTAAAGCAATGCGAGGGTGTCCGATTGCACCCTCTGCCTGTCCGACTTTGTTTCCGACGAAAAAAAAAAGGATTCGCAGCGCAGAGGGTGCAATCGGACACCCTCGCATTGCTTTAAAAACCCATTCAAATGAATGGGTTTTTAACCAATGCGTCTCTGACCGGTCTGTATCCGATGCCAATCCCGTTCGCCGAGATTTTCACTTGGATTGGCAACGGACAGACTGGAACACAGGTGTGAACCCACCCTAAGGCTCTATTCCGATCACGTTTTTTTTTTTTTACATCCGTTTAACTGATGGAAAAAATGGACACAAACGGATGGCCAAAAAAACAAAACACGGATTTGTTGTTGTCCCTCTTTTTTGGACGGAAACAAAAGTATGGTATACTATGTTTTTGTGTTTTGTTTTTTCTTTTTTGAAGAACACAAACACAGAGTATACCATACTTTTGTTTACGTCAAAAAATCCCGACAGCAACAGATCTGTTTTTTAAATCTTTAATATTTATGTAAATGGATGGCCATCCATTTGCGTCCATTTTTTTTTTTTTTTTCATCACTTAAACGGGTGTAAAAAACGTGATCTGAATAGAGCCTAAGTAACGTGCCCCAGGGGTTGCTATGGCAAGATAAGGATGCTTTTTATATCCAACCAGTGACAGGACCTAATAGGCATCTGGTAATATATAACAATTTAACAATTTTAAATATAAAATAAAAATAAATGAAAGGGTGTCTCCAATTATAAAACAACTTTTCATAAGTAATTGGTACATTGGAGTCTGTCGGCAGTAAATTGGTTATAAATCTAGTCAAAGTGCCTTGTCTACAGTTTCCAAATATGCCTGTTATTTAACTTTGGAGCCTCATTTCTATCTACATATCATATGCAAATGAGGGAGTTGGCGCTTTGCCCAGGAATATACAGCTGAGACCAAAGTCCATGCAAACACTTTTTGCCTAATTTGTGAATTAAAAACTGATTTACATGAAAACAGGATTCCAAAGGTGAATAACTGAGGCATATTTGGAAAATGCTGAATCACCTCTGCAAGATACTATGATTAGGTTTATAACAAATTTACTGCTGACAGACTCCCTTTTAATAGGATTTCTTACCATCATTGACCAGTGAAATAACTGAGATCTTCATAGGTTGACAACTGCAAATGAACTCTAAGGCAGTTCAAAACTCCTTGGTTTACAATGGTTGCATGTGGGTCTTTAACTCTCCTCATGCTTCTCATGGGCAGTTCATGGGGTGAAAGGCATCTCTCATAGCATATTAGATTCTATGCTGATGGACTGAATAGTCTTATTCATATGCAAATGAGGGAATCTATAGCTGAGACTGAAGCCTCGCCAAGCTAAAGCACATGTTTCCATCTTCACTTATCAGGGTGAGATACTTTTTACATAAAAATCAATGGAGAAGGGAAGGAGGGGGAAGCTGCTGGAAAAAAAAATACAAATAACTGCTGATGATAATCTCTGCTATACTGTCAGTGCAAGAGCCCTTTTAACAAGCTATGACTATGAGATATGACTAAATAAGAGACAGTAATACAATTAACAGCCTCTTCCCCCTCCTCCTCTCTCCAGAGTCCTGTTTGTGAGTTCAATTTGAAGACTTTATATAAACAGACAGCCTGAGTGAAGATAAGGAGGAGAGCAACCTTATAATTTCTTTAATAAAATGTATTGCTAAGTTACTTATATTCACCTGTACTTATGAATTTACGAAATTTTGTCTTACAGTTGGAGGTATGCTTTAAAAGAATTAAAATAAATTTGGTATTCCTGTGTCCATAAAAGCCCGAGCTATTAAAATATATGGGGTTGGAGAACACGTTATGGAAAAGCTGCATAATTTGTTGCCGAAAAAAACAAAACAAAAAAAATGAAGCATTTCTGCAATGTGTGGCCACAGCCTTAAGGAGTGGGCAAGTAATCCCATATCAACAGGATTTCCAAGGCCCCTACTTAACAGGAGAACAAGGGAATTTTTATCTGATAAGCAGCACGTGCACCGCTCCATTCAGTTCAGTGGGAATGCCAGAGATAGGCGAAATATACAGCTATCTCTAGAGCCCTAACTGAAATAAATGGAGAGGAGGTGCCTGACCACTGCTCCATTCAGAACAGTAGACAAAAATCCCTGGTTCTTCTGATCAGTGGAGGTCCAAGTGCTTGGACACTCACTGATCTTCAAGTTATCCCCAAGTACAATATTGCAGTGTATCAACACTATTACACCCTACCTTTGGGCGACCCTGGGGACAGATGGAGCCCCTTGCCACTATATATAAGGGTTTGACTGCTGTATACAGCTGACACCTGTTACACATAGAATGGGCTCAGCTCCTGAGTCGGCATCATATTTCTCCTGGTTTGAATTGCAGCGGAGAAGCAAAAGTTGAATAAGCCATAGAGTTCATATACCTACCCAAATTTGCTAACAGTCCAATCACTGCCTGTACATCAGCTCCAGCATATATATCTGATAACGCTGAAACAACAGGAAGGCACATTGTGTGCACACGGATTCTTCGTTCTCCTATTGGAAAGAGAATAGGGGTGGAATTGTAAAAAGGTACTCAAAAGTTAAAGTACAAATGTTATGCTGCAAAATTCTATATGTATTGGATATACTGGTCATTATCTGACATTACTCCTTGCAGTGCTTAAAGGGGTTGTCCAGGCAAAAATGGACAACCCTTTTAACATTTAAATCAGCTGGGCGCAGTGAAAAAAAAAAAAAAAAAAAGATGCATACTCACCTGTCCCCGTTGCTCTGGTGTCCTCCCGTACCTCCCGGTTATTCTGCTCCGGCAGGTCTCTTCCAGAGTTGTGCTGAAGCCGCTGATTGGCCTCAGCGGTCACGTGGGGCCTAGAAGACGACAAGTGATCAGCAATCCCGGAAGTCAGCCATTCCAGAGATTCCACCACAGACTGGTTGGCAAGGTCACCTATGCCCCAAGAAAGGGAAGCCACCCAGACCAGGGGAGAGTCCGCCAGACAGGGGCCAGGAGGGTCCTGAGTCCCCAGCTCAGTTCAGAGAGGAACACTCCAAACGCTGTCGTGCCCGGGAAACCCGCTTAACAGTTTTTGGCGTGTGCGCGTCTGCTGACACACGCTGGGCACAGAAATGGCGTGTCTCTGGAAAAAGTGCAATTTTCACGTTTTATTATCAGCTGCACATTAATTTCTGTAAATTAAATTAATGCAACGGTCAAGGGTTAAAATTCTGGCTATGCCACTTGATAAATTCCTTTAGTGGTGTAGTTTCCAAAATGGAGTCACATGTTTGCGGATTCCAGTTTACTGGCAATTCAGGGGTTCTGCAAAAGTGGCATGACGTCCAAAAACCAAACTGTGCTCCAAAAAACAAAATAGCACTCCTTCCCTTCTGTGCCCAAACAGCAGTTTATACCCACAAATGTAATTAAGTACGATATCCTGGATACAACAGTGTCATACATGTGGGCATAAACTGCCGTTTGGGCACACAGGAGGGTGCAGATGTGAAAGAGCGCTATGTGGCTTTTGGAGTGCAGATTTAGGTTGTTAGGTTTTGGACGTCATTTTGAAGTTTGCAGAAACCCTAAAATTTCCCCTACAAACTGGGGTCACTTCTTGGGGAATTTAACTGGCACCTCCAGGGCTCTGCAAAAACAACATGGCGTCTGGAAAGTCCCTTAAATCTATACTCCAAAAGCTAAAAAGCACAGTGCGCCTTCCCTTCTGAGCCCTGCTGTGTGCCCAAACAGCAGTTTATGCCACATATACAACTTTTTTTGTACCCGGGACAGCCCACTTCATAGTTTTAGGAGTGCAGGTCTCTGATGACACAAAGTGGGCGCAAATGTATTGGGCAAATTGCACGTCTTTAAAAATTTCAATTTTCACTTTGTCATTAATTTTTCTGAAACACTATTGGGCTCAAAATGATAATACCCCTTGAGAAATTCCTTGAGGGGTGTAGTTTCTAAAATGACTAAGTTTCAATTGCACTGGAACTTTAAGGGCTCTGAAAATGCGACATGGCAACTGAAATCTATTCCAGCAAAATCTGCCCTCCAAAAGCCAAATAGTGCTGTTTCCATTCTGAGAACCACCATGTACCACAAACCACAAACTTAAATGTATTGTATTGAGATTTTAAGTGATAGACCAACACAAAGTAGCACATAATTGTTAAGTGGAATGAAAATGATACATGGTTTTCAAAGTTTTAATCAAATAAAAATCTGAAAAGTGTGACACGCAAAAGTATTTAACCCCCTGTACTCTGATACCCTTAAATAAAATCCAGTGCGCACAATTGCCTTCAGAAGTCACTTAGTTAAGAGAGTCAAGCTGTGTGTTTGTTAGAGAACACTAGTGAACAAACAGTATCATGAAGACAAGAACTCACCAGACAGGTCAGAGAAAGTTGCGGAGAAGTTTAAAGCAGGAATAGGTTATAAAAACATATCACAAACTTTGAGCATCCCAAGGAGCACTGTTCAATTCATCATCCAAAAATGGAATGTACAACTGCAAACCTACCAAGACATGGCCGTCCACCTAAACTAATAGATTGAGCAAGGAGAGCATTGGTCAGAGAAGCAGCCAAGAGGCCCATGAACTTTTTGGCCTAACTGCAAAGCACTATGTGTAGTGGAAAAGTTACACTGCTCATCACCACTGTGAAACATGGTGGTGGCAGCATCATGCTGTGGGGATGCTTTTCTTCAGCAGGGACAGGGAACTGGTCAGAGTTGATGGGAAGATGGATGGAGCTAAATACAGGTCAATCCTGGAATAAAACCTGTTGGTGGCTGCAAAAGACTTGAGACTGGGAAAGGAGATTCACCTTCCAGCAAGACATTAACCCTACATACAGCCAGAGCTACAGTGGAATGGTTTAGATCCAAGATTATTCATGAGTTAGACTGTCCCAGTCAAAGTCCAGACCTAAATCCCATTAAGCATCTGTGGTAAGACATGAAAATTGCTGTTCACAGACGCTCTCCTTCCAATCTGTCTCTAGATGTGCAAAGCTGGTAGAGACCTACTCCAAAAAGAATTGCAGCGAAAGGTGGCTCTACAAAGTATTGATATAGGGGAGCTGAATACTTTTGCACGTCACACTTTTCAGATTTTTATTCGATTAAAATTTTGAAAACCATGTATGATTTTCATTCCACTTCACAATTATGTGCTACTTTGTGTTTGTCTATCACTTAAAATTTCAATAAAATACATTTAAGTTTGTGGTTGTAAAGTGACAAAATGTGAAAAAGTTCAAGGGGTATGAATACTTTTCCAAGCCACTTTATGGGGCATTTCCGTGGTCAGGAGAAATTGTGTAACAAACTGTGTTGTGTTTTTTCTTCTTTAAAAATGAAACGCTTGGAGCTAAATGGACGGTTTATTGGGAAAAAAAGTAATTTTTACATCCCAATGCTAATAAAATCTGTGAAACAGCTGTGAGGTCAAAATGCTCACCATACCCGTTGATAAGTTCTATGATGGATGTAGTTTCCAAAATGGGGACACTTTTTGGGGGTTTCTTTAGGTGTTCTGCAAATCGAAACTATCCAACAAAATCTGCCCTCCAAAAGCCAAATAGTGCCATATACCCATACAGCAGTTTACGACCACATATGGGGTATTCCCGCGTTCAGGAGAAACTGTTAAAACAATGCGCTTTCATCATTTAACCCCTTGTGAAAACTAAAACTTTGGGCAAAAAGTGACATTTTAGTCATTTTTAATTCTATGTATATTCACAAGTATATTCTAATGTTAATAAAATCTGTGAGACGGATGTGGGGTCAAAATACTCACTATATATGGAGATTCTGGGCAGATGTTCAGACAATGACTAACGCTCTTTTCATTAAGAATGTCTCTTTTCACCCCTTAAGCTAAATCCTGAACCTGCCTCTTGGCAAGAAAATTTCCAGGCTTTTTTTATAGCTGTGTCGGTATACTGCTAAGACCTTCATTGCCAAACACTGGAAGATGTGCTTCTGGCACAGAACTCCTCTCCCATATGAAGGATGTTCAGAATTTAGAGTTCCTGACAGTTTCAATGAACAATGCACTTGAGGTTTTCAGACAATTTGAGACTGTTCCCCCTCATCTCCACATCCTTTTCCCCCGTCCTCCCGTTTTGTCTATAGTTCTTGTCTATTTCCTTCTCTGCTTTCTGGATTTATGTTACTGTTTACTGCATTGATTGATATGACTTTTCTACTGTCATTTTTTATTGTCTGTAAAATGTAAAAAAAAAAAATTACAGTTATAAAAACCGCTCACAAAAAATGCTCACATACACCTTGATAATTTCTGTCATGGGTGTAGTTTCCAAAATGGAGTCACTTTTGGACGGTTTCCATTGTATTGGAACTCTAGAGGCTCTGCAAATGAGACATGTGGCACCTGAAAACTATTCCCTCAAAATCTGCTTTTCAAACGCCCAGAGGTGCTCCTTTCCTTCCGCGCACTGCCATCTCCCCAAACATCAGTATATATCCACAAGGGGGGTATTTCTGTGATCGGGAGAAATTGAATAACAAACTGTGAGATGCCTTTTCTCCTTTATTCCCTTGTGAATGTGTTCATTTATGGGCTAAATGAATTAAATTATTGAAGAAAAAGGGAAACTTCTAAATTTTACCTCCATATTGTTTTAAATCCCATGAAATGCTTACAGGTGTAACAAACTTCCCAAATGCTGTTCTGAATTATTTGATGGGTGCAGTTTTGAAAATGGGGTAATTTATGGGGGAGGTTCTAATATATAACCCCCTTTATAATCCCCTTCAGAACTAAAAGTGGTCCCTAAAAAATGTGTTTGGGAAATTTTCTTCTAAATCTGGAAAATTGCTGTTAAACTTGTAATCCTTCTAAAGTTCAAAATATATTAAAGGACAAATAAAAGATGATGCCAATATAAAGCAGAGATATGGTAGATAATATTTATTAATGTATTTGGGTGGTATGACTGAAAAGCAGAGCATTTCACATTTTGAAAACTGCGATTTGTTCCAAATTTCCATCAAATTTGCTATTGTTTTTATAAATAAATAAAATAAAAAAATATTGATCAATGGTTTACATGAAGTAGAATGGATCACAAAAAAAAAAATAAATCTCAAAATCAATTGTGTAAACTAACGCATCTCTAAGTTATTGCCATATAAAGTGACAAATGTAAATTTTCAAAAATGAGGCCTAGACTTTAAAGTACTTATAGGCTTTGTCCTTAAGGGGTTAATTACTTCACCAATTTTACTCTTCACTCCTATTATTTTAAACAAGCCACTTTCAATTAATGATTGAATTACTTAGCCAACAATATGACATGCATGATGCTTATTCTATGTTTTCTTTTCTACTACTCTACTACACTTACAAGTAAATAATCTGCGATGTAGAAATATCACTATACATATATATATATATATATATACACACATATATATTTTTATTTATTTATTTATTTATTTTTTTAAACAACCGAACATCAACCAGGATAAACCAAAGTGATTTTGACATGTCGGTTATTTCGGTTTGGTTATTACAACATTTGCAGTTTAGTTCAGACCGAACTCTTCTGAACCAAAACAACTATTATATTATGGGTCTCTTCAGACCCCAGAGTTTAATAAGCAGAGGCCCATGGGAGGTGATTAAACATAAAAAAACAGTGTTACTCACCTCTCCTGGGCTCCAGCAAGGCTCCCTGCTGTCTTATGTGCTTTTGCCTGTAATCAGGGGACTTAGTGTTGCGATGCTTGCAGTCTTTGAGGTCAGTCAGAAGCACCAAGGACAACAGGAAGTCGCGCTGGAGCCCAGGAGAGGTGAGTAGCACTGTTTTTTATGTTTGATCACCTTCCCGTGCCTCTGGTTATTATACTCTGTACATGCAAAGCACTTACCTTTGCTAGAGGTGTATAAAAGAGCAGATTGAAAGGAGACCACAGGTGTATCGGTCAAATTTTCTTCCACAGACATCTGTACTGCATACCCTGCATCAGGATTTACATTGGGAAGTGACAAGAGATCCGTAGACCGAACAAAAAAGTTTCCATGAAATGTATGGATAGAAAGGCCTAAAGAAGGGTGCACACAAAACAAGTTCATATGTTTCAAATGATGAATCTTTCTTCACATACTAGTAAAATGTGAGTTAAGCTGGATATAATACATTAACCCTTAGGCGCACCAGGACGTAACTGTGTGAGTAAACATGGTGGCCGTTCTGAAACAGATCAATCAGGGGGCGTCACACGACCATCAGGGTCATAGCAAAGGCTTCAAGCAGTGCGCATCATCAACACGTGCACTAGCCAGCCAATTAGGCTGGCACCACTGCTACCTCTTGCGGCCATGCATCAGAGTCAATGGGAAGCGGGGGGGATACTATAGCTCTCTGAGATTAGATCTATACAGTAAATTTATGCCTCTGATGACAGGACAGTGGCTAATACTGTCCTAGAAACATGTCAGGTGTACTCTTTTGACCACTAGGGAGTTGTTTTGAAATACTACAGACACCTAGTGGGACTCAGGACATGTACAGACATCCATCAGAAATTTTACCCAATGGTCTATACTGAATATATGATGGGGGATGGTCTTTAGTAATACATGAGCACAGATACCTGAGTCCCCTGTTATTTGAGGTTTAAGCATTCACTAGGAGGTTGATACTGGCTGAGCAGCCTTTTGTTTTTGTACTGGCTCCTATTGCCTCTCCTGATGTTATTAACCGATTAATGTTACTGAACCTCTTACTCTGAATGCAGTGGTTATTATATGATACTAACAATGGGGGGGCACCTTTTAGGCATCTTTGTTGCTGACCCTGTTATCATATTTAAACTATTTTGCTCTTGAGCTTTCGCTTTTTTATGGCTATCTTTTTAGACGAAGCAGACCAGCACAAAAATCTAAAATCCATACAGTGAACCCCCGGAAAGCGCTGGTTTTATGTATTTCAGACCTACCAGTCTAAAATGTCACTGAAAATAAATCCAGTGAGATCTCCCCCATGTACAGAGGAAAAAAATAAGCGACATGATCTATCTTCAGGCAGATGCTGCCTTGAAAAACCCACTGAACTCAATGGGAGGCGGAAAAAACATGATGCTTTTTTTGAAGCTGTTTTTGTAAAAACCGCATAAAAAAAAATCACAATTATTTTTTAAAGGGACGTTTCCAGGTCCATACAGTCTGCTGGAGCAAAAATCCCGATGAAAACTGCAACAAAAAACGCATCATGTAAAAAAAGGGTCAAAAAGCAGTTTCCTAATTCCTGAAGCAGATTTTTTCAGCCTGCAAAAAACTGTGTGAACATACCCTTAGGAGTCTATTCAGAATAACTGCGTTTTGTAATCTCCTATATATTTCCTTTTGTTCTGACTGGAAACCCAAGTTTGTGGAACAACTGCATTTTATATGTGTTAATTCCCCTGATATGCTTTAATGGTGTGCCTAGGGTGACACGATTCTGCATACAAAAATTTTATTACCATAAGACTATGTAATTTTGTCATCAGAGGGAGTGCTTGGACTTGGGCATTCCAGTTGAGCTAATTATCAGATGTGAGACTGTTACACAGTCCCTTTCAGACGGAGGCCCTAATCTGGGTGGGGATGGCCCTGTCCTGTCTTGATGTTTTCCTGGATTTAGTAACTAGGGACATGGAGTCCTTGAAACCACACCCTCTTTGTCTGAATTGCACCACAGAGAAACGTTGTGCATTCTGCGCCACTGAAAATGATCAATCAACATTGCGGTCATGGACTCCGATGATTACAAACTTGTTTGTGAATCCCTGCTGAAGGATAGAAGCATAGAATTTTATGAGGCCCTTGCTTATGACCCCACGGTATTCTGAGTAAACTGAGAACTATATTGACAAAGGCATACTCATTGATTAATAGGGACAAATTGATTTTATACTCCTTACCCAACCCCGGATTAGCCACTTTTTACTGTCTCCCTAAAATTCAACCGTTAAAAAGTAGGTGGATAGTGTCAAGGGGTGGACTCAAAATAAATGGATTTTTGTAGTCAATATAAAATCCTTTTCTCGTTATATTCATTGGGGGACACAGTACTATGGGAATAGACCTGGCCACTAGGATAACACTAGGAAAAGCAAAAAGAAGTAGGCTTCACCTCTGGGCTATGCCCTCTTCACAGACACTGTGCTAGTCAGTTTGTACCACAGCAGTAGGAGAGAGACACAAAAACAAAAAAGAACACGGAATCAACACCACCACCATGTCCTGAACCTGAAAACAAACCAAAACAGCTCAGGGCAGGAACAACAAGAAATAAGGGTGGGATCTGTGTCCCCCAATGAATGCGAGAAAAGGATTTTACGGTGAGTACTAAAAAAAAAAACAAAACAAAACCACCACCATGGGATGTCCTAAAGCAGTCCCAGAGGGTGGGAATTACACAGCCATGCGAGCAACCTAGCGCACAGCCACTTGCAGAACCTTACAACCCAAGCTAGCATCAGCAGAGACCACAGAATGGATCTGGAAGAACTTGGTGAAAGTGTGGCCCAGAGGCCCAGGGAAAGGGGAGGTGATTTGAACTTTCAATATTTTTAAATTTATTTATTTTTTTACTTTTATTTTTATTATAATGCATTGAGAAATACCTATACTGAGCTCTCAGCTCCTGAGCACACGCGGTATATAAAGTCCCGACATCCGTGATAACAGTACGGTGGCTGTCAGGAAGGAGTTAATATGAAGATGCAGTATGCATTTATAAGAAAGACCAACTCAAGGGGAACTTGTCAGATGGTTTTTCCACCATAAAGTAGCCCTATCATATGCAGGATCAAGTAATTCCTTTTCCATTGGTGGCCTCTGTAATTCTTCAGTTGCAGCAAAGTGAAGTTCAGAATGTTTGACAGCTTAACAAGTCATATGCAAATTAACTTTAGCCATCACAATAGTCAGGAACCAGCTTCAGCCTAGTCATTCTGTCCCATTGCTAATCATGCCTCCTGGGCATGATTGACATCTCCCTTGTGATTCAGGGAGTGAGGAAGAAATCAATCATTACCAGGAGGTGTGATTAGCAAGTGGACAGTGTAAATAGTTTTAAGCCGCTTCCCATCCATCATGACTACTTAGGTTAACTTGCATATGATTTTTTTTACTTTCAAACATTTATGACATCACTGGATGGCAACTGGATTTTGACATTAAAAAAAAAAAATTACTTATCAAAAACATAGATAGCCATCATAGGCAATAAGGCAGTTAAGATCACTCTGACTTCATACAGACCTTTGGTGCATCTTATTCTCATGACAGCCTCAAACCCAATCTTCCGGGTAATATATCGCTTAAGTTCTTTCTGCAGCTTCTCCAATTGTACTGGATTGTGCTGGTGGTGGTAAGCACGATAATAGTAAATACTACCGGCTGAATATCTAGAAACGCAACCTGAAAAAAATTGAAATCTAAGAAGCAAGCTTAACACAAAACAAAGGAATTTCAGGTGGCTTGGAAGCTGAATAATGAACAAGAAATCTGAGGGTGGTACTATACCTAAAGAAGCCAAATCAGAGTATCTGCCACTTAGGAGAAACAGATCAACTGCTACTTGTTGTCCTGAACAATCCAAAGCAAGTTTCTTGTAAAAGTCAGTTGCTGGTGTCAAATTGTGAATATCCTGTAAAAATACATATACTGTATTAATCACATGAAAAGTATTTTTAGTGTATGCAACAGGGCTGTGGAGTCGGAATCGTGGAGTCGGTGCCTATTTTGGTGGAGTCGGAGTCAGTATAAAATGGACCGACTCCGACTCCCAAAATATATAATAAATTGGTACAGTTAGTAGTACAATGCAGTATGTGCTGAATATATTTTCATAAGAATTTGGGAAAATGATGAAATGTTGAAAATGATGAAATGTCCTGTAAAGGTCTGTTCTATTCCTCATGTAATGATGGGACTGAGTTCTGAGTGAACCTATAAGGTTTAGCAGTGCCAGGGCTGTGGAGTCGGAGTCGTGGAGTCGGAGTTGGTGCCTATTTTGGTGGAGTCGGAGTCAGGGGAAATTGAGGAGTCGGAGTCGGGGCTTTGGCGTACCGACTCCACAGCCCTGGTATGCAAGGCTAACGTGGCATATGTATTCAGAAATATTGGCTTTTAAACTACAATTAAAAATTGTGGCTACAGTTAATTTGGAAAAATGTGTGCAGTATATTTATGCCACTTACTAAATATTACTTTTGCAGTGGTGCCCCTTCCCCTCCCCTCGGTTTCTACTGAAGCCAAACCCTGAACAGTTTTGGCCTGCCTCTTGTCTCCTTCAGATAGAGCTCCCATGAATAACATGGCTGGAGGAAGCATGTGACCAAAAACATCACAATGCCTTCCATTGAAACAGACAACCCCCACATCCAGAAGGCAGGCGCAATATGCAGATTTACTACTGTAGGTCTGACTAAACTCTACTGTAACATGCACAAAAATTTGGTGAATCTGTGTATGCACACTCATAAAAGCCAGGATCTCAATAACTGATCGCACCACTCCCTTGACTTTTTAGCATTGAAAGAATAGAGATGACTAAATAATTTTCAAGTAATACTAGACCTTTTCCAACAAAACTATATATCAATCTCCCCTCCTTCGCCTGCTCTATAATATGCTGCCTGCAGAATGCACTGTATTTTTCACAATATAGTTTTCACTTGAGACCTCACCTTTGCAGAGGACTTTGAGTTAGGTTCCTCTCTGGTTTTCAAGGCTCCTGCACCTACTGTTGGCAGCTGTGTTTGGAAAACAGATATTCGTCCTCCAGTGGGCGATATCAGCTTGTATGCAGCCTGTAGTGCTGGCCCAAGAGCACTTTGCGTTTCTGATGACTTTGCAAACATTTGTGGAAGGTTCTTTAATAAGTCCTGGACCAACTAGGTATATAAAATAATAAACATTAAAGGGGTTTGCCAGGGCTATCCTCAGTAGAAGACATTAATCAGATCAACCATTAAGAGTTAAAAACACCACCTGTCTGAGGGCAGAAGTATTTCCTGCCCAAAAGGTCATCCCTTCAAAAGACCAGTGATGCATGTTCATTGGTCATGTTCACTGGTTACGTGGCCTGTTTGCAGGTCATTCACATTCAAATGAATAGGACTAAGCTGCAATGCCAAACATAGAAGCTATACAATGTATAGCGCTGTGCACGATAACTGCTGGGCCCTCTTTAGTGCTTATATGAACACCAAGTCCCCACTTCAAAGAGCTGGTTGGTGGGGGTGCCAGGAATCAGACCTGCACCAATCAATATCAGAGTCCAGGAAAACCCCTTTGACTGAATTTTAAAATTAGAAGAGCAGTTTTGGAAATATAGAACACGAAAGATAATTCCCTCCTCAGCCTTTGACAGGTAAGATGGGAATAGCCTCATCTCCTCCCTGAGGTGGTCGGGAGTTACAGCCAAACACAATTGTTTCCGTAACTCTCATAGAAGTTAACAGCATAGAACAGAGAGTCACACTGTTTCTGTAACTCATACCACTGTGGGAGTTTCGAAAACAATGTAGAACAGTCACGATGGTTTGTAGAAGGAGCTGTGTATTCCCATCCCAGCTATGTTTGTATGAGATGGGAATACCCTTTTAACTGACAAACATGTAACTATTTGTTTCTGTGGGTGAATACTGAAATAGTGAATTTGAAATCATGTATAAATTCTAAATAACAAGCCATGATCATTCAGTTTTTCCCACGCGAAAAAGCTTCCATTGACATGTTTGTTTGTTTTTTATTATAACATACATAAACAGACTTCCAATAGGTTTAGATATTTTATTGGTACAGTTGAAACAATAGCCTAAACAGAAGCAAATCTTTTCCCAATAATGTATGTATCAATGTTAAAATTTGTGTGATATTCCATACCTCTTTGCATTCATTTAAATTAACCAACAGGTTCTCAGGCATTGGAATAAACACATCTGCAAATGGACACAAATATAATATAAGTTGAGTGTTACTTTCATAGTTGTTTTTTTTTTTTTTTTTTGTTTAATAGTTATACAGTTTATCAAGCAGAAATTGTACATAGAGATGACAGTTGCAGCAGGTATATCACAAATATGGTTTTATTACTCCTATTCATTCAAACAGCATTACACTATGTTAAAGGGAGTCTTTCACCAGAATCCAGAATAACAACCAGCACCTCAGATAGGGTCACCTGAATGAAATGGTGCTTTCCCCTTGTGAATCGGAGTCTCCATTGTCGAGATATTCCTGTTTTTCTCAATATGTAAATTAGCTCCTTGGAGCACCCAGTGAGTTGCCATTTCTTAAAAGAATTAAAGCGTTAACGCCCTCATTGCTCAATATACAAAGAGTTTATTTGTATATTGCCAAAAACCAGTAAAAGACACAGAGGAAATGGTAACAGTGGAAAAGTTTGATTCTGATGACCCTAACCTATTTACGCTAGCATTGCCTCTCTATTGTCCGGTCCGTTAGATCAGGGGTCTCCAACCACCGGTCCACGGATCAGGACCGGGCTGTTGGGGGTCTTCTGCCGGTCCATGGGGCTGGCCTCAGTAGACGCAGCTCCTGGCACATTATGTGGGGCAAGTTGGCGATCTGGCCACAGTATCATGGTTCCTGGCATAGCTAATGGCGGGGACCTGGTCTATAGCGCTGTACACTGAGGGCCCGCCAGAACCCCCAGGTCTACAGCGCTGTTTGGTGTATAACCCCGCCCCCATATGACCAAAGCCCCACCCCTAAATCGCCCCCCCCCCCCTCCACCTGCTGGGCCGTGGTGAAAAAAGGTTGGGGACCGCTGGGGTCTGTCGGGTGTCATTATAAAAATAAAACCATCAGATGTGAACCTAGCCTTATCTGCAGGGCTGGGTTGGATATGCTGTATTTTTGTGACTGACTCCCTTTTTAGACTTTATCTGTATACTTTTACAATGAATGATTATTGCCCCAATCCATAAAAAAAAAAAAAACAAAAAAAAAAAAAAACTTGCACATCGTCTCATCTCCTATTAAAACATATTTGTCTCCAATGTTACAAAGTACGAACAAGCGTAGGGTGGCAGAGGCATATAACCTATGTCTTCCCTCTAATACAACTCTCTAATACACTCCAACCAGTTTGCAACTTTGTTCTCAAGCCTTGAAATACAGAAATAAACTTGGGTCTCATGTACACGACCAAGTGTGCAGCTCGAGACTTTTCCACCGTGACGTCAGACGGTGGCCTAAGGAGAACGTTAGATGCAGCGGGACACCATGAAGATGCCAAGGATAGGTGAGTATAAGTGTTTGATACTGAAACTTTTGGAAAATTCAGGTTGAATCGAAGACTGACATATCATTGTGTGGGGGCCAAAAAGAGGGCATTATACTGTGTGGGAGCCAAAAAGAGAGCAACATACTGTGTGGGGACCATTAAAGGGGACCATATACTGCGTGTGATCCAAATAAGTGGAGTTGAGGGGCGTGGCCTACAATTTTCATTGGGGGGGGCATCACAGAACCAAAGAACGATGGGTCGGGGGGGGGCACCTTCGTACAGGTTGCCTCAGGCAGCAGAGAGGCTAGGTTCACACCGGGTTCTACCCCACTCTGTTACAACAGATTGGAACAGAACCCCCACTGAAATCAAAGGAGGAGGGAAGGCACTCTGATGACTCTAGTATGTTATCAGAGTGCATTCCGTGTCTGCACACGCCGTTGCCTTATTATGGTGGTGTAAATAAGGGACCAAATACTAAGGAAAGGTTATTAATTATAAAGCCTGGAAAACCCCTTTAATACTGCCATCACACTGGGTCATTTACTTATGTTTGAAGCAGTCTTTCTTGATTTCAGATTATCTGCTATTTGACAAACATAACAAAGAGACTGAAGTTCTGACTACTCACTAAAGGTATTGTCTTTACACTTACAGAAATATACAGAAACGATAATTCAAAAGATAATTCAAAAAGAAACTTACACAAGTGTAAATACAGTGGGGGACGTTATGTTGAGACTGTATTTTCCATTTCTGGAGCAAAAAGTGCCAGAATTATTAAAAAGCTGTGGCCATATTTCAGGTGATCCCATGGACCAGAATAGAAATCTAAGCCGGGGTGGTATAAATTGCATCTATAACTCATGCAACTTTTCTATGTGTTCCCCCTAAGCATCGGCAGCTGCTGAGGGGAATAGATAGGGAGATGGGCAATGTCCACCAAAGGAACATTAGCACATGTGTCAAAAAATGGTGTAGTATAATAAATTACTATAATCATACTGAAGCACAAAAAAAATGTCAAGATGGAGGGGGCGTGGCCTGACCAACATGTGAGAAGGATGCACTGACCTGAGCTCTCACCTTCCACCCTTGAAAATCCAACATTGCCATTCGATCTCCTCTCACCTGAGACTCCCAAAGTGGTGAACTAACTACCTGGGCATACTGTGAGGGCCACAGTATGAAGAGTGATTCCCTTATAACATGACATTGCAGAAAAAGACAAGAAGCTACATGACCAGAATGGAAGTGATCCCAATATGGTGACAAAACCACCACATACTCCCACTTGGGACACAGTAGTCAGGGCTGCTACAAAGCTGGAACAATATGCCCATACATGTGCATTACTTCCCTCTGCCAAGGGGAATGGATAAGTGGATTCTCTGACAGCCAAGGCAACCTCCCATGATTTGAAAGATGTCAACAGCCAGATGTCCAACACGGCGCCATCTGGATCTCAACATTTGCAAGCTGCTCCTTTCCTCCAGACAGAAGATAGAGGGCTGGAGGTATGCGATTATCCTGTGCCTAAAGCTAATATGGACAATGATCAGAAGGGATGTGTATATGACAGTGTCAGTCTGCAACTCCACTTTGGCCACATTAAACACATTGGAGGATATCAGCCACTTTAGAAGTGATCTGCAGAAAGCTAATGAGAAAATGTTTGAACTAGAAGACAGAGTTTAGTTCAATTATCAACCTATGTAAAAAGACCTAAAAGAGGTTATCCAGAATTAGAAAAACATGGCTACTTTCTTTCAAAAAGAATGTGACATATGTCCATGGGTCATTTCTGGTATTTCAGCTTATCTCTATTAAAGTTAATGAAGTTCAGCTGGAATATCATAGTCAAGCTGTAGATAGGTTTAAAGGAAGAAATAGAAAAATCCAGTAGAATGTCCATAAACTGTAAAACTGGATCCATTTAAAATAATGACATATACCTCATGCATTTCAGGCACACTAACCTTAACTCTTTCACTGCCAGGGGTCTCCGGAAATTTTGCACCTCCGGTAGCCACAGCAATTTTCACAGTTTTGAGATGGACAAATCAAACCTAAATTGCAACATTAAAAAATCATCCAACCCCCCCATACCTATATATTTTCTTAAAGTAGACAGCGGCAGCATTGTCAGAATGTCACTTGGTACTGTATGCGAACAAGCACCTTCGTGCAATTTTGATTTAAAGTGAATGTTTTATAAAAAAAATGCAAATAAATGTATATTAGTTGCTAAAACTGGAAACCAAACAAAAAGTTATATGCATCAAACCTCCTAAAAATAAGAGATCAACATGTGCAGAGTCCCTTCATATCACTAAGGCCTACACCTGCATGCACATATCTTCAGAAAATCACTATAACTGAAATGAGCAAAAATCTGCTTTAAAGTTGGAAATGTTAAAAAAGTATCATCCTATAAAATGTAGGGATTACACACCGTGGAAAGCAAGTGAACCCCTAAACCCTATTATTTTTTGAAAGTAGACAACCTGAAGATTATGTGTCTCAATTGGTTATCAATAGCCACATCCACCTTCATGTAACTTTGTGACAAACACAAATATTTTTTTCATTTCAATCAGTTTTATTGAGATTTTGTAAAGGATCAAGTAACAACATACAATAAAGCATAATACAAATAATTTTTTGAAAAAATGCACTAAAACATATATTTGCACTTAAAACTCCTATGCAATCTTACATTCACAAACAAAATACATTTAAAATAAAAGATCAAGGTGGACACAATTTATATATACCACAAATATCAGCTACAAGAGCTCGTACTCTCAAAAATGCTGATACAGAAGAGAAGCAAGATTTTGCTGTTATTCACGAATATATTAAAAATCTATACTGCACCTTGCAAACTGTGACACCAAAATCTAACTTTTTTGAGATTGCACAGCATACCGTATATAAAAACACAACTTAATATTTCATATATACAACCACCTTCATGCAACTTTGCAGCAAACATAGAAGTAAGGACGTATTAGATACGTGATTGGCTACAGAAGTGCCACCCTGGGAGGACGTAGAGCATACGTGGCTGGCAGGGAAAGGGTTAAAGGGGTTGCCTAGACAAAATTGGACAACCCTTTAAACTTTTAAATCAGCCAGGGGCAGTGAAAAAAAAAAAAAAAAATGCATACTCACCTGTCCCCGATGCTCCAGTGTCCTCCCGCCACGTCCCAGTTCTTCTGCTCCAGCAGCTTCTCTCAGGTCTCTTCTCTCAGGCCGCCGATTGGCCTCAGCAGACCTCAGGAAGAGACCAGTGATGTCACAGGTAGTGACATCGCATACCCTTCACTGAGTCCAATCTGTAGCTTCAACGGAACTCCTGAAGAGACCCGTTGAGCCGAAGGACCATAACTCGCCGGGAGGACAACGGAGCATTGCTGATAGGTGAGTATGCTTTTTTTTTTTTTCACCGTCCCTGGTTGATTTAAAAGTTAAAGGCGTTGTCCATTTTTGCCTGGGCAATCCTTTTAATTGGTGTAGTGTTTTACTACTACAATTATTATTTAATGACCATTTGCTACATAAAGCCACTCAGGAACACTTCTTTACTAAACTAAGACATTTTGAGGACAGTGATACCTACTGGCAACCATTGTACAGTTCAAGGAGGGACAATTAGATATTATCAGGTTGAAGACACTACTATACTACTGAGAGCCCTCCATGCATATTTAAGTTATATACCTTTAGAGCGACTGCCCAAGAGTCCAACATGGATGAATATTTGAAAAAAGTCTCCCTGTCATAGTGGTCATAGGAGTATAGGGGACAGTCTGGAGAATCCTATAACAGTACAGGACCTGGAGGAGGAGGCATTACAGACAACTCAGAATGAGAAAGTCCCACAGGCTGATGGATTCAACACGATGGGTAGTTCTTTAGGAGGTTAGGACCCCCATTTACTTTCGATGTTTCTGGTGGCTGTAGGGAATGGGAGTTTGCCTGACTCAATGAGGAGTCCATTGTGATGATAGTCTTAAAACCTGGGAAAGATATGGTAAAACCTGATTCTATTAGACTGCATGAGGACTAGATGGGATTTATGCCCAACATGTCCATGACTATCAGTGCATGGCGCAACTTTCAAAACTTACAATTGTGCTTTGGGGAGACCGGGGTGTGGGCAGTCCTGTCCCTGAATGCTGCCAAAGCATTTGAGAACCTTGAGTGAACACATTTACGAGTCCTCCTGTGAGCCATGGTATTTGGGCCTAGATTCTTGACCTGTGAATGCTGTTGTATCACACTCTGACGGTCAGGTTAACGTCCATTTGTCAGACCCATTTGCATAAGAAAGGGGTACCATGCAGGGCTGCTCCTAGTCATCCCCTTCTCTGCACTTTGGCTATTGTGCCTCTGGCTTACCAGCTATGCTTTTTGTCTAAGATTGTTGGATTAAGGCCAAGACCCCACGTAGCGAGCCGCAGCCAAAAAGCACTGCAGGAAAAACCGCGGCGGAAACACAACATGTTTTTTCCCCCAGCAGTCTTCACAGGAAGTCCACAGAGCTTTCCTGTCTCCATACCTAAACGAAAACCGCCAGCATTTCCGTAGATAATTGACATGCTGCGATTTGCAAAAACACAAGCGTTTTTCATATCACAGCATTTCTGCTGCGGATTATTTTCTGCACTGTTTGGATGGGATTAGCTAGAATCCCATCCACTTTGCAGGGACTGTAAAACAAAATTGCGGCATTTATGCTATGTGGGGCCACATCCTAAAGTTTGGTTCTCTGGAGAAGCATGTCTCTATTTATGTGGAACACATGTCCTTGTTTTTCCATGTCCTCCACTGTCGGGGTTGCTCATTCATTGGGATAAAATGTCCATCTCCTGGTGGATCTCTTTCCCATTATCTTTCCACATACACAAATATGTGGACAGGTTCAGATATCTGGGGATTATAGGGAGTGTAAACTCCCAAGATTACCTGCCTCTTAACCTGGACCCCCTAATGTCAGTTCCCGATATCAGCAGTCAGTAGGAGCAACATTTTTTAGAAGATTCTGAAGCCTCAGTTACGGTACATATACCGGCATCATGGTTTCACAGGTTTTAAAGTATATTCAGGGAAGTCCTTTGGAAAAAACGGTTTGCCTTTATTAAATGTGAACCACTGCAGAGAATTAGGATTGCAGGGGGTCTCACTATTCCTCATGTCTGGATTAACCACTGAGCCTTGCAGTTACAGCAGTTCCACAATTGAGGCCAAGAGGAGGAGGTTGGGATGGCAGGTAGACTACTTTCTCAGGAGATGGAAAAACTCCTTTTGTGTCCTGGAGGTTGGGCTGCACCATGTGTTGGTCAGGTGGTCCCCACACTGGCATTGTTGCACAAGGTTTAGGACCAGGGAAAGGAGCTCTTGGGGATGACTGGATGCACTATAAAGTGCCACTGTGGCACAATCATAAAATTTCAGAATATAGCAAATATAGTTTTGAAGGGTGGGAGGTGACACAGCTGCTACAAGAGTGAGATTTCAAGAGATTTTACCAGCTCTATTGTGCGAGGAAAGGGGCCCTCTTCTTTGAAAGCTTTCAAATGTAATTTTTCTGGTTAGCCAATAAAGGTATCATATCGACAATGCTTTTGCCTTTTTTTTTTTTTTTTTTTTACACTTAAGTATCTAACATTGCATGATTTTTTGGGGTAACTTGGTACTACACTATTTTTCTTATAACAGCTCCATTCAGATTTTTTTCCTAATCCACAGATTTTTTTTTTTTTACTGCTATCTACATATTTTCCATGTCTATAATGCACTAACAAGTTTATATAATATGTCAGCAGTCACTTTCTTTTTCATTCCATTCTGACCAAAGCAAGGGGTCCAATATCCAGAAATAATAGACAATTACTGACTGCTTACTTAGATCAGTCCTGGTCTGGGAATTTGGCTAAGTGTACAGATGATGTGTATGACCTTTAACTGAAAAGCAGTGATAGGACACTGACATTAACCCTTCAGTCTCTTTATACAAAGACAAAAGACTCGAGCAGTTATTTTTCATACAAAGGGTGTATAATACCCCTAGTTTGTTCCAAAAGATAGGAATTTGACTGAAGTCCATCTGCCTCAAATATGGACCTGATGCAGATTTGTTACAAATGCTGTGGGAGTGTTACAAAGCAACATTTGAAATGGCTACTGAACATGCAACTGCAGGCAGTTCCTCAAGTCTGCCTTCTAGGCCAATAATGAGTTAGTAGATATACAAAATAAACCCCTTTGCTTGCTCCTAAATCATTATTATTATTATTTATATAGCACCATTAATTCCATGGTACTTTACATTTGAGGGTTTACATACGGTACACAAAATATACAAAACAAGTATAATACTAACAGTGACCAACTGGCACAGTGGGATAGAGGGCCCTGCCCGCAAGAGCTTACAATCTATGAGGGAAGAGGGATAGAGACAGAAGGTGGGGGTAGAGGCTGTACAGATGGTGGTGTGGTGACAGTAGCGTTATTGGAGGTTGTAGGCCTTCCTGAATAGGTGAGTCTTCAGGGCCTTCTTAAAGCTTGTGATTGTGGGGGTCAGTCTTATGTGTCTTGGTAGTGAGTTCCAGAGTATGGGGGATGCACGAGAGAAGTCTTGAAGACGATTGTGTGAAGAGTGGATAAGAGCAGAGCGGAGTAGGAGGTCTTTGGAGGATCAGAGGTTGCGTGTGGGCAGGTAGCGGGAGATTAGGTCAGAGATATATGGAGGGGACAGGTTGTGGATGGCTTTGTATGTCAGTGTTAGTAATTTGAACTCTATTCGCTGGGCAACGGGTAGCCAGTGAAGGGATTGGCAGAGGGGTGCGACCGATGAAGAATGGGGGGAGAGGTGTATTAAGTGAGCTGCACAGTTTAAGGTATAGTGGGGGGGGGGGCGAGAGTGTTAGCTGGGAAGCCATGGAGAACGGTGTTACAGTAGTCTAGGCGGAAGATTATGAGGGCATGGACTAGCATCTTTGTGGTTGCAGGGGTGAGGAAGGAGCGGATTCGATGGATGTTCTTGAGTTGGAGGCGGTAGGAGGTGTTGAGGATTTGAATATGCGGCTTGAAGGATAGGTCAGAGTCTAAGGTTATCCCAAGGCTACGGACCCGTGGGAATGGTGTGAATGTGGTTCCATTAACTTTGATAGATGGGTCAGGTAGGGGGGGGGGGGGGTCGTGCGAGGAGGGGTGAAGATTATGAACTCTGTTTTCTCAATGTTGAGATTGAGAAAGCGGGAGGAGAGAAAGGAGGCTACGGCTGGACAACAGAGAGGTAATGTCTGGTCCAGAGAGATATATTTGGGTTTTGTCAGCATAGCAATGGTAATGAAAACCATGAGATTCTATGAGTTGGCCAAGGCCGAGGGTATAGATGGAAAACAGGAGGGGTCCTAGGACAGAGCCTTGGGGGACACCTACAGAAAGAGTGCGTGGCAGGGAGGTAGTGTGCAAGTGGGAGATGCTGAATGTGCGGTTGGGTGAGGTATGAGAAGATCCAGGAAAGGGCCAGGTCTGAGATGCCAAGGGATGAGTGTTCCTAACAGGAGGGAATGGTCGACTGTGTCAAAGGCAGAGGAGAGCTCAAGGAAGAGGAGGAGGAGGACAGAGTAGTGACGCTTTGCTTTGGCAGTTAGAAGGTCATTAGTGACCTTGGTTAGGGCAGATTCTATTGAGTGATGGGGTCTGAAACCTGACTGTAGTCTGTCAAAGAGCACATTGGACGAGAGACAGGAGGATAGTTCGGAGTGGACATGTTGCTCCAGCAATTTAGAGGCGTATGGGAGCAGTGAGATGAGGCGATAGGTGGCTGGAGAGGACAGGTTGAGGGAGGGTTTCTTAAGTATAAGTGTGACGGTAGCATGTTTGAAGGCGGATGGGAAGGATCCATTGGTTAGGGATAGGTTGAAGAGATGGGTTAGGGCAGGAGTAATGACTTCAGAGAGTTTGGGGATGAGATGTGACTGGATCGGGTCAAGAGCGCAGGAGGTGAGGTGGGATTTAGAGATTAGGGTGGAGAACTTTCATCAGTGATGGTGGAGAAACAAGTTAAAGAAGAAAAGCACCAAGCAGTTGGGTAGAGTGGTTGTCGGGGGTGTAGAGTGAGACTGTCTCTGATGGTGTCAATTTTCATGTCAAAGCTTGTTTATCTTTCACAGTTCTGGGAAAGCTGGGTAGCATAGCATGTGGAGCTGTGATAGGGAATACTACATTTATTTAGGTAGATTGCCATATCATGTCAGATGTGCTTTTCAGGGTCCCAGGATAGCATACAAGGCTGGATAGCATACAAGGTAATTCCGTATCAGTGACTGCTGAATACTGAGTACAGCAACATAATATGTAAGAAATCTCCTTCATTGCTCCAACAATCACAACAGTGCTTATCAGATCTGCCTTTCAAGGTCTTGGGAAATTTGGCTTATATACAGTAAATATTCCTTAACTTGACAGATTTATCTTTCAGGGTCCCAAGAAAGCTGGGTAACATACCAGTCAGTGCTGTAATACATACTGCTACTGAAGCAAAATCTACGTATATAAATCTCTTTCTAAGTTATAAAACAGCTACCTAATTTTGCCTTTGATGAGCCTGGAAAAACTGGGTAATTTCCACAAAGTACATGAAAACCACACACGTAACCTTTTCCTTTACTTTGTACAATTCATGCCCTGGAGCTGCACAATCTCCATTACCTGTAACCTATTACACCATTATAGCTATGCTTAATCCCCATCTCAAACTTCCTAGGATGTTGTGCTAGTGCTTGTAGACTGTACAGCCGATAATGGCACTGGCAGTTTTTGTAAGATTTCTGCTAAACTGCTCAGAGTTGAAGTAGAACTAGACATGAACTATAGCATGCATATTTTGTTTTTATTGTTGGTTATCAAGCTTTAGTGTCCCTTTAAAAGAAAAGCTCTACACAAATGCAAGAGGGTATGGGGAGCATGGTTACGCTAGGTTTACACTAGCATTGAGGATTCCGTTCTACGGATCCGCTTGGAGACCTGAAAAACAAAAATCCTATCCGCTTAAAAAGCGGTTACCTGCGGGAATCCGTGAACCCCATAGAACATAATTTTATTTATACTGAGATCGGTGGAGAGAAGAGTCCTGCTTGCAGGACTTTTCTCTCCACCTATTTTAAGCAGAATGGGGGTGGAGTCCCGAACACTAGTGTGAACCTAGCGTTAGATACTCCTGATGTTACTAATGAGTAACTGTTGAGAGATTTTATATTTCAAAGGGGCATTTCTTCGTACTGTATTTCTTAGTACAGTAAACACACTGAAATGAAAGCCTAAGAAAACAATGGTGGAATTCCACCCAAAAATACTAGTTGTTCTGCAAAAACAGTCAGTCATATTACCATGTCAATGGAAGAATATAAAAAGCAATAGCTCTTGGAAGGTGGAATGAAAATAAATAAATCTGTAGCACCAGTAAAGGGTTAATGTCCTATATTCTATTCCCCTTAAAGGGAGTTATATTAGAAGCTGCATGGCCAAGTAGCTTATAGGGTACACTAACCTTGATTTCCGATTCACCCCTTGTCTTAAAAAGTGGCAAGCGGGTCAGAAAAAGGATGAAGTTGCACACCTTAAGTGCAAATAGGGTTCGTGTACCATTTCTACAGCATTTCTGGGGTGAATTTTCTAATGAAATACTTCTAATGACTCCTGTCAGGAGTCGTCTGTAAAATTTCACTTTCTCTGGCCTCTAGTAGACATTCTATCTCCGACTATTTTGTCTACCTTCCAAGTAAACACAGTCATCTTCCAACCACCCACTTCCAACAGTGACATCACCATCCATCCCACCAAGTACACAAGTAGCACCTGTAACCACTGTTGCCATGAGTTTCAGGATGGATGAAAATGGAGAAGATGATGAAGAAAAGAGGAGAAGAAACAGAAAAAAGAAGAAAAGAACAGGGAAAAAAAAAAAAAATACTCTGGTCAGTTTTTTGTGCCACCCTTGTCACTTTCTTAAAAGAGGGCATGGCGGGGGGGAAGGGGGGGCTGGCATGGGCAGAGCTGTCTGCCCTGACAGATTTATCATAATTTATGCCATTTTTTTTGCGCAGCCCTTCCAGAGAATGTATCTCATGTAAGATGAGGCATGCACCTGTTCATATCTGTGGCTACGGGAAAAATGTGCCACATTTATAAAGGATGTTCTCCAATCAACCCCCATATATAAATGATAAAAAATACACATTCACACACATTACATTTGATAAGTAATTAACAGTAAAAAACTTACCATCTATATCTGACACCACTAACATTTGAGGTTGTGACAATCCTTCTTGTAAACTGTAGAAATGAATTGTCCTGTCAAATGTGATAAAACCTATCTTCGTCCTTGTGTTGCCAGGAAGCCTGCATGTAAATAAATAGGATATGTAAGGCCCACTGGTGCACCGTTCCATAACAATTTCTGCCCTCACAAGCTTAAGGTGTCCTTTCAGACAAAAGCTAAAAAGGCAGAGATTGGTCAAAGTTAACGGAGCACTACATGGCCAAAAGTTAATAAAATACTGCTATTACAGAGATTCCCTACTGTCCCTAGGCCATAGCTGAAGTCTGTGATGGTAGTAACAAAAAGATAGTGCAAGGATAGGAAATACTCTATAACTGTGTAACAAAATGATGACCACACCATGCAAGATACTAAAAAGTCAACAGCTAAGTGGCTTGGAAAACAGACATATGTATAAATAGGATTTACTAAACTAAACACACCAGATTTGTGGCATGCTTTGCATCAAATAACTGCGTACATGCTGTGTCCCACATATATTACGTATTTTAGACACTCGCTTGAAAAGGAAGGTGGCATGGCTTTAATTTGCAACAAAATGCTGGCACAAAATAAACCAACCTACCAACTAACCAGGGGCGTAAAGTTAGAGAAAAGTTTATAGAATGCATCAAATATATCATCCAGCATAAGTCACTTGAATTAAGTTTATGCTGTCTTAGTATTTGACAATATTAAGCCCTTGCTGACATCTACTGTAATAGTATGGTGAATGTCAGCACTATAAATATGGCACCTGCTCAGAAGCAGAGCAGGTACCAGAGCTGGCGGGTCTCCACTGTATTATTAGAGCAGAGACCAGGTGGCAATGCCCCATGATCGTGGCATGAACCTTTCTGATGCTTCAATCAAATGTAAACAAGACCAAAGAACCAGTGGCACGTCAACTGTTATTTTGCTGTTTCACCTCATCCCAAAAATTGAATAAAAAGAGATCAAAAACTTTACATAATCTCCAAAATGGTATAAATAAAAATTAAAACTTTCCCTGAAAAAAAGACTCATTACACATCTTTGTACTAGGAAATATAAAAATAAAAAGTTATGGACAGAATATAAATAAATAAACTAACTAAATAATGTTTTTTTCCCTAAAAGTTTTTGATTTTTGCTAAGGTGTTAAAACATAACAAAAACTACATATACTTGCTATTGCCATAATCGTACTGACCTTCATAATTAATTAGTTAAGTAGTTAACATGTCATTTTCACTAACAGCACGTCGGAATAGCCTTTAGAAAGACTATTCGTCTCCTACCTTTATTTTTCTGCTCCGCGCTGCCGTTTTGGAAACTTTTCTTCATTATGCAAATTAGACTTCAGAAAGCACAGAGGGCGACCACACGCTCTTCTGAAGATCCAGCGCCGCCTCACTCTTCTTGTGCTGACGCCTCTCCGCAGTGTCAGCGCCCGCTGATCGTGCCTGTTCGGGATTCAAATCCTGCGCATGTTCAGTCGGCCATTTTGACGTCAAAATCCTGGCTCTGTCAACGCAAAGTGGCAGAGTCGACTGAGCAGGTGCGGGATTTAGATCCGAACACATACTCGGCAGTTGCTGACGCTGCGGAGAGGCATCAGCACAAGAGAGAGGCATTGCTGGATCTTCAGAAGAGCATGTGACGTGAGCATAGGGGACCTCCCTGTACTTTCTGAAGACTAATTTGCAAAAAGAAGAAAGAAGAAAATTCTCCAAAACGGAGGCATGCAGCAGAAAAATAAAGGTAGGAGACGAATAGTCTTTCTAAAGGCTATTCCGACGTGCTGTTGGTGAAAATGATAGAATCCCTTTAAGCACCAAGTTGCCAACAACCCATTTAGCATACCATATGAATACCATACTTTGAATGAGTTCCTGACCTAGAAAAAAAAAAAAATCATGGAGAAAACAGCTTCCTGATGCTAAAATGTAGAAAGTATACAATAACAGCAAACAAGAGCACCAAACCTGTAAACATTATGGGGGAGATTTATGAAGACTGGCATATTTAATGCCCGCTGGTGAAGGGTATGTCTGCACAGTGAAATCTATGCCAGTTTCTAGTCAGTAAACTGGCAAAAATTATAATAAATCAAGGGCACCATCCACATCACGCCCTTGTCAAGGAAAATGTGGACAACTTTGCAAAAAAATTCTTGGAGTCACTATATTATGAAAGCTGTAACTTTTTTACATTTCCGTATTCGGGGGATGCATATAGCATCTTTTTTGAGAGGCCAGATGTAGTGTAGATGATAATTTTTTTTTAACCCCCTAGGAAACTTGAACTTGGAATACTTTGATTGCAAGTCCCATAGACTGCAATACAACTGTATTGCAGTCTATGGGAGATTTGCTACATAGTGGTTGTCGGGAAAGGGTTAAATGGCCAGTTCATAGTTTATACAGTTTATACCTTATATATCTATATATCTTTTGATTACCTTACACTGGATATTTCTCTTTCCTACTTACCATTCAAGATTGTCAAGTAAGGTCTGGCAAACCGTGTTCAGATAACCTGTTTCTATGGCATTATGGGACACATCAAACATAAACAAATACACAGGAGGCTGAGGAGGTCGCAGCTGGAAGAAAAGGGGGGTAAATTGGATTTTGTCAATTGCATTCTGTTGTAAATCAGCAATTGACATCATGTATTTCACAGTAGGATTAAAAAATAAATAAATACAAATTTAGAAGAAAAAAAACAAAAAACTTTTCATGCACTTCATCATACAAATACTGAACATGCATCATAGAGGTCACTAGAAACTAGTAGGTTGATTTCCTGGATTTACAAATATTAATGCAGCTTTCCAAAAAGCAACATTCAAACTAGATTAATATTTAACAGAAAATTCAATGAAATAATTTTTAGTGGTATTTTATATATGTTAGATTTAAAATTCAGTTCACAAAGCGAGAAAACAGAGGTAATAAGCAAAACTATATGATAAGAGTTGTGCTAATACTATAGGAGAACTCTTGTAACTTTACATTACCATATATTCAGATGGTGCCATAAATTCAATAGTGGCATTCTGGACTTCCGGTCTTTTGTGGGGCTCACCGTAGACTCTTGTTACAGGGTTGTACATGAATTCTTCAGGGACTATGAATAAAAGATAAATAAATTACACTATCTAGATTTATCAAAAACTACATTATAAGAAGTGTAAATCTACTTTTACCATCATTTACTCTGTAGCACAAGTTGCATTTCCATCGTCTTTGGTCCAGAAAACTGACAAAGGGATTGATGTATGTCCGACAAGTGCGACATCTGACAATAGTACTGGATGTTACAACAGGTAGTTGCTGGTAAAACAAAATAAAACACTTCTATTGCAAGTAGTACAAAAGAACAAGGTTAAAAATGAATGATTTATTATGATTTGCAACCACCAGTAAATTGGTGAGTAAATCCTTATTTACATGTGTTAAGTTTTGGAATAGAATATACATTTTTAATTAATTTAATAATGCTTAGGCCATGTGTTGCTGACTGGCAACGGCCCTACATGACCAAGCTGTGATCACCACGCCTACGCTTTGATATTATTGTAATGTAAAGGTCACCATTGTTAAAGAAAGCAGTGCCTCAGCTTGCCACAAAAACTATTTCTCCATAATGTTAAGACACAACCTGCAAACCCCAATAGCCATTATACAAATAAACATGAAAATCCATGTTACAAACAAAATTACTGCTATTCTCTCAAGCGATTTTTGCTCGTGATAACTATTCTACACACTGCACATTTCAAAAAAACAATATCCACACTAATATAAAACATATAAATATTTTATTAGTATCCAATAAAAAGACATGCACGGACACAATCATTACATGATTATTAATGACAAGGTAGTAACATATAAACAAAGAAGGAAGGGGAAGGGGAAAGACTTGTAAAGTCAATCAAAGTACCAGTAATACCAAATAATTTGCATGGTACACAATGTTAGCAAAAGTGATGTAATAAACCGGATATTATATGAACATCCATGATGCAAAACATACAAAGGTAGACCCCAATATATAGTCAAAGAAACATTGTTTCTAATATGAAGCTAAACAGAGGATACCTAAGATGAAAACAGCACACAAAGATACTGGCAATATCGGCAAAACAGCCCAAAAACAAACTATAGTAGATCTGTTATATGAAAATAAATTAGCTAAAGACCATGCAACCGCCCGACGCACGTTTCACCTATACCTTAGGCTTCGTCCAGGAAAAAAAAAAAAAACATACTGTCCCCGTCCCTTGGTGCCTCCCAGCACGGTCTGGTCCTGCTGCTCCGATGTTTTCTTCTACCCCGCCATACGTGACCGCTGAGGCCAATCAGCTTAAGGAAAGGGACCCCGAACGCCACAGCAAGAGAAGACTTCTACTGCAAGATTGGAGCAAAAGGACTGGACCACGCTGGGAGGCACCGGGGACAGATGAGTGTTTTTTTTTTTTTTTTCACCTCTCCTGTCCTAATTATAAAAAAGTTTTATCCTGGGCAACCTCTTTATCTCCTCCAATTCCAGCCGCTCTGTTGAATATATTTACTTCTTCACTTTCATTAAATAGCCCCTGCATTACTTAGGCTAGGTTCACACTTGCGCCTGGTATCTGTCTGCTGCCAAATATAAAAAAATAAATAAAAAATTTGTAAAAAAAAACAAAAACAAAAAACGGATTCACAGCACATACCATAGATCACCTTTTTTGAGATTAGTCAATGAGTGTCCATCAAAAAAAACTGTTCACTTGTGTCCGTTTTTGACAAATCCGGTTTTTTTTGTTTTTGTTTTTTTTCCCTTCTTCATTCTGAGCATGCGCAAGAGGAATGTAGAGGGAAAACCAGATTGCAAAACGGACACAAACAGATTTTGTTCGCCTTCCATAGACCTCAATGTTAAAAAGAAAAAAAAAAAAAAAAGGATTCTAGTTTTGTCTCAGTCCAAAAGAGCGGATATATGTATAACTGTATAATTGTTTGTGGGACAAATTGTTTTTACCAATGGTACCATTTATTATTTGTTGTAAAATGTACTGGGAAACTGGAAAAATGTTCAGAATAGGAAGGAACTGTAGAAAAAGTACACAAGTGTGACCTTCATACGGGCTTCGTTTTTACAGCATTCACTCTGCAGCCAAAATGACAGGTCATTTGCATTATGTGTTTCGTTACTACTCCTGAGATACCAAATTTTTATAAGTTTGTAGACTGGGCATTTTCAGACACAGGGATATCTAATGTGTATGCGTTTCAAAGTAATATTTTACTTTTATATGCATTCTAGGGAAAGGGGGTGATTTGAATGTGTAATATTTTTATTTATTTATTTTAATACTTTCTTTATTAGACCCCCAAGGACTCTAGAATACATTGCAATGTGTTGCAAAATACAGGCATTTGTACAACAGGCTGCATAAAAGCCTCATCTCATACAAATGAATGCCACACAAGCCTGGGTTATGACAGCCACTATTATGGTGGATGTCAGGAATGGGTTAAAACCCATGGAAATCAATGGCTTTTATAATGAACCGCTCAAAATCACTTTAAGGATTTTTAGACAGCTACAAAAACAGATTTAATGCAGAGAGACAAACAATGATGTGAACCCAGCCTTAAACATTAGAGGTCACACTACATTTGTTTTCAGAAGACTTAAACTACTTCTCAACATTTTTGAAGAGATTTTTTTTAGCCAAGGAGGAGTATGAAATTTGCAAATGCAAGTCAAATATAATATTTAGGCATACATAATTTTAAGAGGAAGCTATTTATGCAGAAAACTATTACTAGAACTGTATTCCATGCATATATAGTGATAGGATGAAGGAACTGAGCATCTAATGCTATAGCGCCCTCCTCCCCCATTAACTCACTAACCCATTTTATGAGATTATTCATGCACCTAAGGCTACATACACAATGCATTTTTTTTTTTGGTTAAAATACTCCTCAGAAAATGCTGACAAATATTTTGCCTGTGAAATTTTTTGCCGATCAGCTTTATTCAATAGTGTTTAATCAGTATGTGGCCACCTGGCAAGATAAGGGAAGACTATTCTTTTTCCAACACAGTGAAAAAAGAAGCAATGGTCACTGTTTCCCAATAAAACAATGGTCAGCAGATTAAGGATGTGTTATGGAGCAGATTTTGAGGCTGAAAATGAAGTGAACATATATCACTTAAAAGTTAAAGGGGTTGCCCAGGCAAAATTTTAAAACTTTTAAATCAGCCGAGGGCAGCGGAAAAAAAAAAAAAAATGCATACACACCTGTCCCCAATGCTCCTGTGTCCTTCCGGCGAGTCTCTGTTCTTCTGGTCCGGCGGCTTCTCCCGGTTCTCTTCCTGAGTTCTGTTGAAGCCGCTGATTGACCTCAAGCGGTCATTTGACCGCTGAGGCCCATCAGCGGCCTCAGCAAGAGACCCGTGATGTCACAGATAGTGACATTGCATGCCCTTTGCTGATTGGCCTCAGCAGTCACGTGACCTAACTAACTATGCATGTCATGTTAATTAACTAAGGATCACTTGACCTAACTAACTAACTATGCATGTTGCTCAAGAATGGTGGGGGCTAGAGAAAAAAATTCCAGCTGTGCTGGAATCAGTGGAACAGCACCTGTTCACACATACTAAGCACTTGAATAGGGGGAAGTGGTGAAAGGTCCTCTTTAACCCTAGCATGCGTGACATCACAAATCTACACTTTCACGTAATGGGGGCCATGCAAATCTTACAGACCATACATGCTCTGCTAAGAATTTTTAGGGAACGAATAAGCAAGTAAGTGATGGATAAAGGAAAACTTCCTCTAGCACCACCTTTTGGACTAAGTTTCTTGAAAACCAGGCATTGATTTGTAGAAAGACAACTTCCAAAAGGTGGTGGCATGACGTCCAAAAAACCTAACTGTATTCCAAAAACCAAATAAAACCAGCCCCTCTACATGTAAATCTATATTCCAAAAGCTAAAAAGCGCAGCTCCTTTACTTTTGAGCCCTACTGTGTGCCCAAACAGCAGTTTATGCCTACATAAACAACTTTTTAGTACCTGGGATAACCCACTTAAATGTTTTAGGAGTAGGTGTCTCTGTCAACATATTAGCATATTTCTTTAAAAATTTAAATTTTCACATCACACATTAATTTTTGGGAAGCAGTATTGAGCTCAAAATGATAAGATCCCTTCATAAACTCTGTGAGGGGTGTACTTTCCAAAATAGGACTCTAGGGGCTCTGCAAATGCGACATGGCACCCAAAAACTATTCCAGCAAAATCTGCTTTTCAAACGCTCAGTGGCGCGCTTTACTTTCGGCGCACTGCCATGTGCCCATACATCATTTTACATTTACATGTGGAGTATTTCCATGCTTGGGAGAAATTGCATAACAAATTTTGAGATGCATTTTTTTCCTTTAACCTCTTGTGAGTGTGTAAATTTTAGGGCTACATGAACGTACTATTGAAAAAAAAAATGTAATGTCTAAATGTAACCACCATATTGTTTTAATTCAAGTGAAATGCATAAAGGGTTAAACTTCCCAAATGAGGTTTTGAATTATTTGAGCTGTGCAGTATTGAAAACGTGGTTATTTATGGGGGTTTCTAATATATAGGCTTTTCAAATCCCCTTCTGAACTGAAATGGTCCCTAACAAATGGAAAAAAAATCACTGTTAGGCAAGGTTCACACTTGTGCCGGGCTCTCCATCGTTCAGATCCATAATGGGGTCTGCCAGGATTACTACGGAGTCCTACGGAGACTCCGTCACAGATGGGAACCTAGCCTTAGACTTGTAAGCCTTCTAAAGTCCAAAGGACAAATAAAAGGGAATGTCAATACAAAGCATAGGTATGGTAGATACTGTCTAAGAAGCAGAGCATTTCACATTCTGGAAATTGCGATTTTTTTTTTTTGTTTGTTTAAATTTCCATGAAATAGCATTGCTTTGTGAAGACAGAATGTGCCCATCAAGGACTGTTGCTGACTTATCCACAGGCTTTTCAGAGACTATTCCATTAAGCACTGTCCAGATGTCAATATAAAAAAAAAAATAAAAAAAATTTAAAATGCCTCCCCATTCCCTACATACACACGTAGAGGGCCACAGCCAAAAAGTGCTGCAGGAAAAACCGTGGCAAAAACGCATTGCCGTTTTTCCCGTAGCACTTTTCACAGAAAGTCCAAAGAGCTTTCCTCTGCACACCTTCTGCTTCAATTATACCTAAACTGCCGGCTTTTCCGTAGGTATAATTGACATGCTGCGATTTACAAAAACACAATGGTTTTTGAAATCGCAGCACATCTGCTGTGGACATTAGCTAGAATCCCATCCACTTTGCAGGGACTGTAAAATGCTGCACTTTTTGCCACTGTGTTTATGCTACGTGGGGCCCGACCTAAAAAAGGTACAGACGGGTGCAAGCCCCTCCCCTTTTTCCCTTCTATCCTTCCCTCATCCCGTTTCTGTAATACTTTGTAGATGGAATTAATATTTTTAAATGCTAGCGTATCATGGGGTGTGATGTATAGTGTAGGCTAAATTCTACTGTATGTCATGCTGTCACATTATGTATGGTGATTATTATTTATCGTTTGCTGATTCTTAGTACATTGTATGTTTGGGTACAATAGCAGATTAAAAGCTGTTAATAATGCATTTTCAATCAAAAATTATTTTTATAAGGTTTAACTTAATACATGTTGCTTGGCATAAAATAAATCAGAGCTTTAATTCCTTCATATATTTAATTCCCTCTTACCGACAGATCTTTAAATGGATGCAACAGGAGCCCAAGGGGAAGTTTGGCTTTATTCAGCAGACCCTGTGTTTGTGGGATGTTGGTTAAAGTACAGCGGAACAGCCTGCAACAATTAATAAAGGAAAGTAAAGATAAGCAGGTTAAATAAAACCATTAAATCTTAAACATTTTCCAGATTACAGCGAGAGTGTTTATTATACAGTGTTTGGGTGTTAACACTACACACTCTGACAGTATCCAATCAGTGTTAACTTTGTGTCCCTTGACTTGGCATTGCCATTGCTATACTGTAATCAATTTATTCAGAGAGAACAATGGGGCTTATTTATAATAATAATAATAATAATAGTCCTTTAATAGTCCCACAATGGGGAAATTCAGTGTGTTACAGCAGCAAAGATAAGCAGATACAAATACAAATACAACATGTACAGGAATGTTCCAAGGTGAGAGGCATTACATTAATAGCAGACAGACAGATAGGACATAGCAGAGGAGGGGGGGGGATTTAACAGGCAGAGAGATATTTCAGTTCTCTGTGTGTAATGATCTCCGCTTAGGTCGGTGTTGGTTGTACAGCCTAACCGCGGTGGGGAGGAAAGACTTCCGATAGCGCTCCTTCTCACACCTAGGGTGGAGCAGTCGGTCACTGACAGTACTGCTCAGCGCGATCACAGTCTCATGCATGGGATGGGATTATCATAGCTTATGCACTAAAACATTGGAGTAAAAGCCCTGAAAAAAGGTGAAATTATTTCCAAAAAGCAGAATTTTTACACTAGTGTTCTGGAGTAAATTACACCAGTAAGGAGCTGGCATTGATTTACAGTCGCATCTCAATAAATTAGAATATCTTTGAAACATTCATTCATTTCAGTAATTCAATTCATAATCAGCGTCTTCCATGATTGTGTGACCTACTGAAACCAGACTGAGAGACCATTTAAAGGCTTAGGAAACCTTGGCAGGTGACACACTGAATTTACAATGCTGAACTTTTTCACAATATTCTAAATTTTCTTAAATTAGGGTTTTCATTACCTGTAATCCATAATCAACATTTACAGAAATAGAACACTCTCTGTGTAAAGAATCTAGAAAATATAGGAGGTCACTTTTTTAATTTAAATTACTGAAAGAAATAAACGTTTCAAAGATATTCTAACTTATTGAGATTGCACCTGTATGTTTAGGAACCTGAAAGATGGGCCTTGTCATAAATTAGCCACGGGGCAGGGATTATGAAGGCTAGCATGGAAAATGTCTTGATAAATCAGCCTCAAAGAATTCTAAGGAAAAGTGCTTTGAATTGTTTCATGGGGAATTTCATGGGGAATTCAAGTTCTAGGGCAACAAGGTCTCACTAAAAAAACAAACAAACAAAACAACATACTCTGGGCTACAATTCAATTTCTGGATATCTTCTTGCAGACAAGGTGTAGGAGCCTTGAGGGAAGTTTGTGGTAGTATATTCCTCTCTTGGAGAAGATTGACAGCTCGAAGTTCATCTAGCTGCTGAGCTTGATGAATACTCAAACCTCCAACTGATGACACCAAACTGTTTACTCCAATGTTGGGCTAAAAGGAGAAAAGATACACTACTTTATAAAAGATATTCTCAGAAACAGAAGGAACAGATATACAATACAGACCAAAAGTTTGGACACACCGTCTCATTCCAAGAGTTTTCTGTATTTTCATGACTATAAAAATTGTAGATTCACACTGAAGGCATCAAAACTATGAATTAACACATGTGGAATTATATACTTAACAAAAAAGTGTGAAAAAACTGAAAATATGTCTTCTATTCTAGGTTCTTCAAAGTAGCCACCTTTTGCTTTGATTACTGCTTTGCACACTCTTGGCATTCTCTTGATGAGCTTCAAGAGGTAGTCACCTGAAATGGTTTTCACTTCACAGGTGTGCCCTGTCAGGTTTAATAAGTGGGATTTCTTGCCTTATAAATGTGGTTGGGACCATCGGTTGTGTTGTTCAGAAGTCAGGTGGCTACACAGCTGATAGTCCTACTGAATGGAGTGTTAGAATTTGTATTATGGCAAGAAAAAAAGCAGCTAAGTAAAGAAAAAGGAGTGGCCATCATTACTTTAAGAAATGAAGGTCAGTCCGAAAAATTGGGAAAACTTTGAAAGTGTCCCCAAGTGCAGTGGCCAAAACCATCAAGCGCTACAAAGAAACTGGCTCACATGAGGACCGCCCCAGGAAAGGAAGACCAAGAGTCACCTCTGCTGCGGAGGATAAGTTCATCCGAGTCACCAGCCTCAGAAATCACAGGTTAACAGCAGCTCAGATTAGAAACCAGGTCAATGCCACACAGAGTTCTAGCAGCAGACACATCTCTACAACAACTGTTAAGAGGAGACTGTGTGCAGCAGGCCTTCATGGTAAAATAGCTGCTAGGAAACCACTGCTAAGGACAGGCAACAAGCAGAAGAGACTTGTTTGGGCTAAAGAACACAACGAATGGACATTAGACCTGTGGAAATCTGTGCTTTGGTCTGATGAGTCCATATTTGAGATCTTTGGTTCCAACCACCGTGTCTTTGTGCGACGCAGAAGGTGAACGAATGGACTCTACATGCCTGGTTCCCACCGTGAAGCATGGAGGAGGAGGTGTGATGGTGTGGGGGTGCTTTGCTGGTGACACTGTTGGGGATTTATTCAAAATTGAAGGAATTCTGAACCAGGATGGTTACCACAGCATCTTGCAGCGGCATGCTATTCCATCCGGTTTGCGTTTAGTTGGACCATCATTTATTTTTCAACAGGACAATGACCCCAAACACACCTCCAGACTGTGTAAGGGCTATTTGATCAAGAAGGAGAGTGATGGGGTGCTACGCCAGATGACCTGGCCTCCACAGTCACCAGACCTGAACCCAATCGAGATGGTTTGGGGTGAGCTGGACTGCAGAGTGAAGGCAAAAGGGCCAACAAGTGCTAAGCATCTCTGGGAACTCCTTCAAGACTGATGGAAGACCATTTCAGGTGACTACCTCTTGAAGCTCATCAAGAGAATGCCAAGAGTGTGCAAAGCAGTAATCAAAGCAAAAGGTGGCTACTTTGAAGAACCTAGAATATAAGACATATTTTCAGTTGTTTCACACTTTTTTGTTAAGTATATAATTCCACATGTGTTATATCATAGTTTTGATGCCTTCAGTGTGAATCTACAATTTTTATAGTCATGAAAATACAGAAAACTCTTGGAATGAGAAGGTGTGTCCAAACTTTTGGTCTGTACTGTATATTTATTGTTTATTTTTTATTAAACACATGTTCTTGGCAGATATTAAACTAGGGAAACACAGAAACAATCAGCAGCTTATTTAAACTTAAAAGGGGTTATCCAGTTTCAGACAACTTTTGAGAGACAAAGGTTATTGTTGCTATAATGAAAAGTTATACAATTTTACAATATAACTTTCTCTATCAAGTCCTCATGGTTTCCTAGATCTCTGCTTGCTGTCATTCATTCTGCTTACTTCCAGTGGATAAATATCAGTCCATGGTCATGTGATGGACACACAGGTGCACAGCTTATTACCAAGCAGATGTCTGTTTATGGTGCTGCAGGGATCTAGGAATGAGGAATTGTGAAATGAAGAATTGAGGAACTGATATAGAGAGTATACTGAAAAAATAATCCAACTTTTCATTATACAAACAATAACGTTTGTCTCTCAATATTTGTCTGAAACTGGACAACCCCTTTAAGAAACTCAAGAATCAAGTTGAACTTTCTAAAACTGGAGAGCCACAAAAAAAGGCCCAAGTATATAGCTGGCCATACACACAAAATATTTATCTGCAGATCATTGGAAGATGTGGCATATTTTAGTATCATCTGCTGTTAATCTTATGCAGGCACCCTCTCTCTCCTCCAAGATCTGATAGGCTCCAGAATCAGCCTCTTCCCATCCCTGCCTGCTCCCCTGTTCTGCCAAACCTATAAATTACGGGTGGAGGAGTGGGTGGTGATCTGAAGCAGCTGCTCATGAATCATGCTTTTCAGTCAGCTTCAGTGACCCAGAGCAGCTCACCTCTCCATCTGTTGGACTTCACGAGGGGCCACTTCCCACCCCTGCCCACTCTGACAGCAAAGTTGTAAGCTACAGTGAAGGGGACGGGCATCCAAAATGGTGGTGAAGCCTGTCTCTCTCTCTCCTTTCCAGTGTCCGTTCTGCGTCATATGTATAATTCTGCTCTGCACTGAGTTTGTGATCTGAAATTGCCTCAATGTTCTGTCACACATGATCGTCCAACTGCTTGCCTGCAGCCACAGCCAGGTGGACGAAAATCATACATTCATGACTAATGCTCTGGTTCTCTGACTGTCATGTCTGATCTGATCCAGACATACATGACAATGACTGAACACTGAGGCAACTTCAGTTCACAAACACAGAGAGAATCATTCATGATATGGCACAGTCATCGTGGCCACCAGACACGGGTTGGATCAGTTCACTTACACTCACTTGTGACACTGTCTGAAAAGCATGGCACAGGAGCTTTCAATCCACCAACCTCCAACACCCACCACCCCAACCATAACTTACAATTTTACAGGCGGAGCTGGGGATCTGGCAGGGATTGGAAGAAGTTGCTCCTGAGTCCTGCTTCAGAGACAGTGTCACAGTGAGTGTGATTGACCTAGCGCAGCTCATCACTGAACTAACTTGCTGTAAAGGCAGTAGGAGGAGGCAGCTGCTCCTTCTTGTTTCAGCCAGAGAAAGTGGAGGCACCAGTACCGCCCCCTCAAGAACTAATCTGATGCCATCTTGCCTCATGGCAGATACAGCCCTGAACACAAGTTGCTGTGGGAGGTGCCATTTCAATTTTTGCCTCAGGCAGCAGAAAAGCTAAAATGAGCACCGGATTTTATGTGTATGATGACGACAGGCATCAGATTCTCAGCAGACTTAATTAAATTTAGCTGGATCTTGAAAAGGTCTGCAGATACATTCTTAGGTGTATACCCAGCTTAAGAAACAGGGCTGTCATAGAAGTGCCCTTTCCCCTACAAAAAATGTCTTACAAGACTCACAGAAATTAAACGTTTAACACATTATTTTCCACTCTAGGGCTTTTGAAGATGTAAAAAATGTTGTAGTTTACAGAAAACCTGGCACGGGGATAGACAACTTTTTGCATTAATTATTAAAAATGTGGATATTTATGTTTTAATGTTGTCAATGTCTAATTGTGCTATAAAGCACAAACGTTCTCCTTTACAGAAAAAGGAAAACTTGCTGTAAGGCCACCTTTTCGAAGGTAGCTCCCTACAGATCAATACCTGGATTTCAAGAAACTGAGTGACACTATAATAACTTAAAGCATACCTACATTTTCAAAAGAAATATTCACTTTTCTGTATTGTGCCATTAATACATTTTCTAACATACATTCTAAACAGATTTTGGCTCATTTCCATGAAATCCTGAACTGAAATCCACTTTCTGTCCATTATGTATTATTTCTCTTGTTTCTCTAACAGCTTCTCATTGGGGTAGGGCCTCTTTCATAATGCAGTGAAGCTATGGCTGAAGCTGGGGATCACTGCAAATACTTACCTTATTTTTCAGACTATAAGACACACTTTCCCCCCCCTGGTGCTAATGCCCGCGATCAGAGTCCACTCTGATCGCGGGCATTACTACTTCAAGGCCCCCCCACCGCCACCCAAAGTGTGAAAATAGCCCCCAGGGCCGTTCCCCACCGGCCCCGTACCTTTCTTATTGCAGGACGGCACCCGTGTGGCGTGATCGCGGGAGCCGTCCTGTTCCTGTGAAAGCCTAATAAAGGCTCCCAGGCCTGTCATAGTAATATTACTATTGTGGCTGGTCTATGACTAGCCTCAATTGTAATGTACAGAATCTCCCATATGGGACTTGCAATCAAATGATTGCATGTTCAAGCCCCCTGGGGGGGGGGGGCTAATAAAATAGTAAAAAAAACAAAAAAACAAAAAAGAAACTTAAAGTTCTAAATCACCCTCTTTCTCTAGAATACATATAAAAGTAGAATATTACTGTGAAGCACATACACATTAGGTATCCCTGTGTCCGAAAACGCCCGGTCTACAAACTTATAAAAATATTTTTCCTGTACAGTGAACGTTATAGCAGGAAAGAAAATCAAAAGTGCCAAACCGCCATATTTTTCGCTGTTTCGCCTCTGATTTGAATAAAAAGTGATCTAAGCAATAGACATTCCCCAAAATGGCATAACTAAAAAGTACACTGGCCCCGCAAAAAAGGATGCCCTATGCATCCCCGTACAGCGACAGGGCCACCTGCCAATGTGGCTTTGAAGCTGTTGCAAAATACAACTCCCATATATTAAATATTTTACCATTTTTTCTTCAAAATTTTTTCCCCCTCTAAAACCTAAGTGCGTCTTATGGTCCGGTGCGTCTTATAGTCCGAAAAATACGGTATATTTCGAGCAATATATAACCTTAGAACATGGATTCTGGTGTTATTCTCATCTTTCTGACACCAAGGTCACAGATTTATCTTATTATTTCCAGAGAAATTCAAAGTTCAAAGCACAGGCAGGATTTAGATATTTGTATGCAACTGCAGCTGCCCCCAATCCTAACAGTGTTTCCAACTGGAGATATCTCTGGTAATAATAAAGATAAAATTGTCAATCTCATCTTTCATATGACACTATAACATTCAGGGGCAGTTAGGATTTCTGCTACTAATAAACAGGGGAGAAAAAAAAAACTTGACATGGAATAGAAAGTAACAGCAAAATTTCACAGAAAGGAACCAAAATCAGTTAAAAAGTAAACTACCAAATTTATTGACACAAATGCTAGCAAAAAAAATCTAAGGTTAATATATTAATAAAATGGTAGTTTTGTAGCAAACGTGGATATCTTTAGTTTTTGATGAGATATCTATGAACTTTATGGTTTGTTAACTCAACAGAAATACATTCTACCTGTGAAAAAGGTTGCGTTCTGTTAGGATATTGCTGGCTGGTGGGTGTTAATCCTGGGCCACTTGCTGGAAAAACATTCTGGTAACCAGGTGGTAGTGATGGGTAAGCATTCCTTGTTATTTTAGGATTCTGTGGTGGAATAGGCTGAACAGGTTGAACCATCCCTATAGTATGCAAAAACTTGGAATTACTAGAAAACCAAAACACTACAATAGCAAATCGTTTTACCTAAACAATTATTTTTCTTATGCCCATTACAGAACAAATAAGCATGTACACATAATGTAGGTAACCAAAGATAGTAGGTAAAAAATATTAATAGACATTTTCCCCTGTTATAAAAATATATGATTTTCACTGGGTTTTAAGCTTACTTGCACTTCATATTTTCTGCCAGTTTCAACTTTGGATTTCTACCTTCGTATTAGCCATAGGGGGTACTACAGAGAAATCCCGATTTTGGGGAGTTTTTTGCCTTGCCAATTTTGCAGTGGAAAAAGAGAATTGCAGTTCATTAAAACTGATGGACTATCCTTAAAGGGAGTTTGTCAACAGGGCAGAGCATATTAAATCAGCAACACAGTTATAAAGCTCAGGTTCCCCATGAAAATGTGTGCCTCCATTGCAGAGATATTTATTTATTTCACAATATGTACAAGCAGTCTGGAGCACCAGGGTCGGCTATGTTACTCCAAACTGCTAGGCTATGCATGGAAATATAGGATGCTATGGTCACAATTGATTGCAGTGTTTGAGGAGTTAAATTACCAGCATCAAAAAGGGTTAAGAAACTGGAAGGTGCTTGTTTGCTGTACAATACAGCCAGCACCCACCATGTACAGGAAGGGTTCAGCTCCTAAGTCCTCTACATGCCTAACATTGCGACATCCAAAAAAAAAAAAAAAAAGGTGTCTCCTTAATGGGAACCTGTCACTAGGAAAATGCAGTGCACTCTGCAAGTATCAGGTTATAGAGCATTGGGAACTGAGCAAATTAATAGATAGTTTTCTGGGCAAAGATTTAGTATGTTGCCATTTGTCTATTAAAATCTGTGCTCTTTCATTGCTATGAAGTCCTATAAGTGATATAGGACAGTATAGTTATCTCTGTATGCACCGACATAGAGAGAAGTCAATCACTGATCGGACTGCCGCCTTAACTTTATAGTAAAGAATACAGCAACAAAAAAAAAAAATAGAATTTTACAAAGTTTAACATTTTTTACAAAGGTAGTATAACATGAAAATTATTTAAATTATTTAAATCACCTTTATTGTACTGACCCACAGAGTACAGTTAACGTAAGGTTCACTCTAGCGTTCGGGTTTCTGTCCTTTGGTCCGCTTGGGGACCCGAAAGACGGAAACTCTATCAGCTTAAAAAGGGAAAAACAGATATGCAAAAATGGTAATTGTCTCAGTCATTAAAGAGGACCTTTCACGTCCTCATGTATATGCTGTTTTACATGCCGCTAGAAAGCTGACAGCGCACTGAATTCAGCATACTGCTATCTTTCCTGGTATGTACCACGGGGCTGGAGATATCGGCGGTCTTAGTTTCACGGTTTACTGTCAGAAGGGCGTTCCTGACAGTCTAGCTGCCCTCCCTAACAGTTCTCATTCATAGACTTGTACTGGGGGGGGGGGGGGTGTTCCTCACAGCTCAGCGTCATCACTGGGCGGTAAGGAACGCCCCCTCTCTCTGTACTCGCCCATAGCCCTGTACTGTCAGAGGGGATGTTCCTTACTGCCCGGCGATGACGCTGAACTGGGAGGAACGCCCCCCCAGTACAAGTCTATGAACGAGAACTGTCAGGGAGGGCATTCCTCACAGCGCAACTAGACTGTCAGGAACGCCCTTCTGACAGTAAACCGTGAAACTAAGACCGCCGATATCGCCGGGGCTTTCTAGCGGTATGTAAAACAGCATATACATGAGGACGTGAAAGGTCCTCTTTAAAGGCTTAAACAAATACTATCCACACACTGAAGAAACAAACCTGCAACGCAAAGTGTCTTATGCTGCAGGTTTTGTACACAGAGCATGTCAATTAATGTAGAGCTTTCGCCCACAATTTTCAACCTTTGCGATGCAAAAGTTGAAAACTGGGCTAGCTACTGAACATCCAGCAGTGGATACAATACAAATATAAAAATACACAAATATGCTTTAAAGACAGTGGGGCTTTAGAGTTTAAATCTAAATTAGCTTTGAGATATAAATATAACTGGCAGGTACATACCCATGAATCCGCCACCTTCTATTGTGTCGTAGCTATTCTGAACAGAAGTGCTGTCACTGGCTGATAGTTGGGCAACGCCTAGCAAAATAGATAAAGAAACAAAAATCTATAATTTTTTTCACAAAAGGGATGTAAACTTCAAATAAATAACTTCAATTGAATAACAATTATGTTCTTTTTGACTAATCCATCAAGTATTAGGAACTCTGAAAGCAGTCAGAATATTTAAAGGGATTTTCTTGACATTTGATACTAATGACCTATCCTTAAAATAGGTCATCAATATCACATCGGTAAAGGTCTGACAACAGTTACTCCCACTGATTAGCTGATACAGACAGCCGCGGTTGCCAGAACTATATGATAAAAATTGAAGCCAAAAAGCAGATGGCTCCATCCACTGTGTAGTGGTACTGCTGGATTAGTGCAGCTCAGCTCCCATTCACTTGAAATGGACAAAGCCATGTGATTACGGCTCCATTCACAGTATACTTCTAGTATAGTTGATTGGTGGTGCAGGGTGTTGAGCCTGTGATACTGAGGCCTCATTTACACATTTACTCATTTTGAACAACTTTTGATTTTCTGGCAACATTTGTGTCATTAATAAGTTTTGTAATATACCTAATTAACAAATTATGTGTAAGTCTACATTTCTTTATTCTTTGCCGTACTTCTCTATTGAAACCTGTACCTTGATTCTCATTGGGTATGATTTATGGGTTCATATTAAATTCGGTATGAGATGGAGCACATGTGATTGAAATTAAGGACAGGTGCAGGTGAAGGAGCTGAACACCGATGCAGCAGAGTGACAGGTGAAGCGATCGTGGGAAGCAAGAATGGGGCACTGGACACCCTATTGGAGGGGCAAGAAGCAGCTAATAGAAGTCTAATAATATCTGTGTTGTAGAAGTATTGCATGACCACAGCCACAGAACTCCTGGAGTTCTAATAGTGACACCAGTGGCGTAAGTACCGCAGTAGCAGCCATAGCGGCTGCCACAGGGCCCAGGACCACTGCCATTTTTTTTTTTTTTTTTTTTTTTTTAAAATAGACTGTAATGGGCCCTATTTACATACCTAAACTCCGTTCCTGCTCACAGCCGCCACCACTTCCCCTTCTGCCCTTCAGGGAGCTCTGGGCATCCCATAGCATGTCTCTGGGGCCCTCTGGAGGGAAGAAGGGGAAGCGGAGGTGGCCGTCAGCAGGAGTGGGGATTGGTAAGTAAAGCCACGGATAAAAATGTTACCTGTTCACCTTTATCCATACTGATTTGCTACTGCTCTTACCTAATATCTGCCTTCACCTGATATACCTGGATATCACAACGTACAGTGCTACCCTGTCCTAAACCAAAGTAATACAGTCATATGAAAAAGTTTGGGCACCCCTATTAATCTTAATCATTTTTAGTTCTAAATATTTGGGTGTTTGCAACAGCCATTACAATTTGATATATCTAATAACTGATGGACACAGTAATATTTCAGGATTGAAATGAGGTTTATTGTACTAACAGAAAATGTGCAATATGCATTAAACCAAAATTTGACCGGTGCAAAAGTATGGGCACCTCAACAGAAAAGTGACATTAATATTTAGTAGATCCTCCTTTTGCAAAAATAACCGCCTCTAGTCGCTTCCTGTAGCTTTTAATCAGTTCCTGGATCCTGGATGAAGGTATTTTTGACCATTCCTCTTTACAAAACAATTCCAGTTCAGTTAAGTTTGATGGTCGCCGAGCATGGACAGCCCGCTTCAAATTATCCCACAGATGTTCAATGATATTCAGGTCTGGGGACTGGGATGGCCATTCCAGAACATTGTAATTGTTCCTCTGCATGAATGCCTGAGTAGATTTGGAGCTGTGTTTTGGATCATTGTCTTGCTGAAATATCCATCCCCGGCGTAACTTCAAATTCGTCACTGATTCTTGTACATTATTCTCAAGAATCTGCTGATACTGAGTTGAATCCATGCGACCCTCAACTTTAACAAGATTCCCGGTGCCGGCATTGGCCACACAGCCCCAAAGCATGATGGAACCTCCAGCAAATTTTACAGTGGGTAGCAAGTGTTTTTCTTGGAATGCTGTGTTTTTTTTGACGCCATGCATAACGCCTTTTTGTATGACCAAACAACTCAATCTTTGTTTCATCAGTCCACAGGACCTTCTTCCAAAATGAAGCTGGCTTGTCCAAATGTGCTTTTGCATACCTCAGGCGACTCTGTTTGTGGCGTGCTTTCAGAAACGGCTTCTTTCGCATCACTCTCCCATACAGCTTCTCCTTGTGCAAAGTGTGCTGTATTGTTGACCGATGCACAGTGACACCATCTGCAGCAAGATGATGCTGCAGCTCTTTGGAGGTGGTCTGTGGATTGTCCTTGACTGTTCTCACCATTCTTCTTCTCTGCCTTTCTGATATTTTTCTTGGCCTGCCACTTCTGGGCTTAACAAGAACTGTCCCTGTGGTCTTCCATTTCCTTACTATGTTCCTCACAGTGGAAACTGACAGGTTAAATCTCTGAGACAACTTTTTGTATCCTTCCCCTGAACAACTATGTTGAACAATCTTTGTTTTCAGATCATTTGAGAGTTGTTTTGAGGAGCCCATGATGCCACTCTTCAGAGGAGATTCAAATAGGAGAACAACTTGCAATTGGCCACCTTAAATACCTTTTCTCATGATTGGATACACCTGGCTATGAAGTTCAAAGCTCGGTGAGGTTACAAAACCAATTTTGTGCTTCAGTAAGTCAGTAAAAAGTAGTTAGGAGTATTCAAATCAATAAAATGATAAGGGTACCCAAATTTTTGCACCGGTCAAATTTTGGTTTAATGCATATTGCACATTTTCTGTTAGTACAATAAACCTCATTTCAATCCTGAAATATTACTGTGTCCATCAGTTATTAGATATATCAAATTGAAATGGCTGTTGCAAACACCCAAATATTTAGAACTAAAAATGATTAAGATTAATAGGGGTGCCCAAACTTTTTCATATGACTGTATATGTGCAATAGCTGGTGTTATTTTGCTTCAACAGACAGTCTAACTTCTGGAACTCTTATGGGCCATTACAAGTATTTAAAACAATATAAATTGAAAAGCTGCTTTTAAATTAGGCTAATATTTGGCTGTTTGATGAAACAAAGCAGCACCTAACCAGCTACATAAATACTAAAAAATACTAAATTTATTAATATGACAAATTATTTCCTGGAAGAAATGAACTATAACACTATGTTCACATCTGCATTGGGGTGTCTGAAGTTCTGCTCCAGAGAAGGTCCAGAACAATGGACCACTAAAGTAGCGGACATATACAGAGCCCAACATTTATTATAATGGGGTCTGTCAGGTGTCTGTTCTTTTTAACCAAAACCATCGGATGAAAAAAGTTGTGCATGCAAGACTTTTTAGTCCTGCAATTTTGGCAGAGACTCTAACGCAGATGTGAGCGTAGCCTTAGAACAAGAAGACTCTCCTGTAGAGTCCTCTCCTGTTGGTAAGCTACAAAAAGTAAGCGCAAAAAAAAGTGAAAAAGGTGCAGCTCCACTTCTACCAAGTCCTGTGGTTGTGGAGGCAATAGAAAACACCATGGAAAAATTGTTGATAAGTTATTATCAAGTTCCAACAGGATCTTAAACCCCCTACTCATTGCCCCCAGATGGATTCCTTCCATTTGAAAAGACCATTAGACTAGATGTATACGAAAGTGATGCAAAACGGCCGTGAAAAACATCCATTTTTCACGGCTGTCTTTCAATCGAGGGGCAACCGTTTTCAAGGATCCCCAATACATTACTATGCCAGTAGATCACATACTAGGAAAGCCGATAGTGCGCTGAATTCAGCGCACTGTCGGCTTTCCAGCGGTATATAAAAGCGTATATTCATGAGGACATGAAAGGTCCTCTTTAAGCAGAAAAGCACCATGTTATCCCAACCCAAGATAAATGTGGCAGTCGCAGAAGTTTCTATAACACATTTTACTGTCTGTATGTGTCGGTTCCGTGGTATGACAACACATGTATGATGTCCATATGCCACCCACGCCTCCACAGATCCATTCACTTTCTCCAGTGAGACCAAGCCTTAAAATAGATAGGTACAAAACCTGTTTTGAGCTTTACTGGGGCTCACTGCCCAATACACAGGCTTGTGATAATACACGGGCATGGGTCCATTACATACATGCCCTATGCACAAAAAAACTTTACTGTAGCACAAGTCTTCACAAAAAGAACCAAAAAAGTAGATATATATATATATATATATATATATATACAAAAATTTGGTTTGGAAACAAATGCTGGGGAAAGCGCAGTGCTTGAGACAGTATTCTCTATAATAAATGTATCACACTTACCAATAAGGTCACAGATAACGATCATTATTACATTGCCATAAATTGAGTTTAAAGATAAACAAGACAATAAGAATACTATTATGTATCTATGTTTTTACCCATGTTTCTTGAAATGAGTTTGCATTTCTGATTACATACTAGTCAATTACTGTTACGATTGTTGAAATAAAAGTGATGTATAAGGGTGGTGCCACACTATTGCCAAAAGCTGGGTTTCCAGATTCAGGTTTTTCTTGCCGTTTTGAAAGCAAAACCAAATATGATTCTTAATGTGGGATAAAAGTATATATGACAGCTGTTACTCTCTTATTTAATCCACTCCTGGTTTTAGCTCAAACAGGAACAAAACCTGAATGTAGAAACCCAATCTCATAGCTGCACCAGCAGGGTCTTCAGGTGCTCAGTTAGAACACATAATTACAAGTACCCAGTTTGTACAAGTCTAATTATAGCCCATGCATGGAGATTCTGCAATATATTACTGTTCCCCAGAGAAGAGTCTTTCCCAGGAGATAAACTGAAGAAATTATCAGCACAACAAAAATACAGCTTAATGAAACCTATTGCAACTCAACCTGGAAAAGATATGATACCGTTACCACCTTGATGTAACAATATAAATTATAGAACTAACTTACCAAAATGTAAGGATGAAAATAACCTTATCCCCTTAACACCTTAAAGGGGTTGGCCACTTTCAGACCAATATGGAGAGGCAAATGTTAGTGTTTATATAATAAAAAGTTTTACAAATTTCCAATATACTTTCTTGCATCAATTCCTCATGGTTTTCTATATCTCTGCTTGCTGTCACTTATTTTGCTTACTTCCAGTGGATAACAATCAGTCCATGGTCATGTGATATACAGTCCATGGTCATGTGATATACAGTCCATGGTCATGTGATGAGTACACAAGTGCACAGCTCCTTATAGTCACAGCACACTAATCAGATCTTTGTCCGGTAACAAGCTGTGCACCTGTGTGCTCATCACATGACCATGGACTGATTGTTCTTCACTGGGAATAAGTAGAATGAATGACAGCAAGCAGACATTTGTCTCTCTATATTGGTCAGAAAGTGGCCAACCCCTTTAAGGGGTTAAGGTTAAGGGGCACAGGTTATCATCATCCTTGCATGTTGGTAAGTTAGTTCTATAATTGATATTGTTACATCAAGTTGGCTACAGGGTTATGATTTCTTTTACAGTCTGATTTGCGATAGGTTTCATTAAGCTGTATTTCTGATACAGTCCTATTTTTCAAAACAGAGCTGTTACTTTATTTTATTAACTTTGGGACACTTTAACTTACCCACCTGATTTTGAGACAGTTTTCATTAACATACTGTACCTCAGGTTATTGGTAAACTTTAGTCGATATTTCTTTTCTTTATTTGTGAAAAAAATAGGAAATTTGGGGAAAAAATTTTCAAAATGTGAAATGCTCTGCTTTTCAGACATACAGCCATACCAACCAAAAACCTTTGTAAACCTTTCATGAGAATTAAAACAATATGGAGGTGAAATTTACACTTCTCATTTTTTTTTCAATAATAAGTTCATTTAGCTGTAAAATCTACACTCACAAGGGGTTACAGAGAAAATGCATCCCATAATTTGTTATGCAATTTTTACAGAGCACGGAAATGCCACACATGTGGATGTAAACTGCTGTTTAGCCCTAAAATATACACATTCACAAGGTGTTAAAAGAGAAAATGTGCCACACAATTTGATACGCAAATACCCCACGTGTGGATAAAAACTGCTGTTTGGGCACATGGCATGGTACAGGTGGTGAGGAGATCCATTATTCTTTTGGAGACAGGAGAATTTTCAGGTGCCATGAAGCATTTGCAGAGGTCCTAAGGTGTAGTGGAGAGCACAAAGAAGTGACCTCATTTTGGAAACTGCACACCTCAAAAAATGTATCAAGGGATATAATCATTTTGACTACAGAGATGCTTTCCAAAAAGAAATGGAAAGTAAATGGTGCAAAATAAAAATTTAAATTTTCCCAGATATATGCTATTTTAGTGCCAGATATGTTGTGCCCAGCTTGTGGGCGTGTTAAAAGTGAGCTCTCAAGTTATTATGCTCACTTTCTTGTTTTTGGAAATACCCTATATGTGGCCATAATCTTTTGCCTGGAACTACAACAAGGCTTAGAAGTTAGCACCATGCGAGTTTAGGCCTGATTTGGTTATTTACATTGTATTGCATCTATACTCAAGGAACTTTATCAAGGGAAGTAGTGAGCATTTTGAGCCCAAGAGTGCTTCTCAGAAATTAATATGCAAAGTGAAAACTAACATTTTTAAAGAAATATTGAATTTCAGTGCCGTATAGGATGTCCCCATTTTGTGTCAATACACAAACTCCTAAAATTTTAAACAGGTTATCCCAGGTATAAATAAGCTGTATATGCGGACATAAACTGCCTTTTGGGCACAAAGCAGGGCTCATAATACATAACAATATAATAAAAGCAATATTTTTATTTTCTTATTTTTCTAGTGATTTAGCCATATAAGGGCTTATATTTTGCAGGATGAGATGCACTTTTCAAATTACACCATGTTAGGGTGCCTATAACTTATTGAAAATTTTATTTAACACTTTCTGGAGAGATTTAAAAAATAAAAATTCTGGTATTGCTTTTTAACTTAAACTTTTCAGATTTATTGGTTGCTGACCTTACAGCATAAATAACATGTTACCGTTCTTCTATGGTTCAGTACAATTATGGGGATACCTCATTTATATATTTTTTTATGCATTACTAATTCGGCAGAATGAAAATCCATCTGGGGGATAAAAATCAAATGTTTTGCATCACCATCTTCTGAGAGGTATAAAACTTTTTTTTTTTTTTTTTTTTTGACGGAGCTGGTTGAGAGCTTTTTTTTTGCAGAACAAGCTATGCTTTTCATTGGTAGCATTTTTGGCTAAATAATTGTTTTTGACCACTTTTAATTCCATTTGATCAACTGTGCACCACGTAAAAAAAAATCCCTTCGATGCTGTAATCATTACTGACCACACCTGTGACAAGAGCTCACCTCCAACCACAGATGGGCGTCAGCTGTTTAGCAAATGCCATCACTATGACATAACATTATGTCATGGTGCTGGTAGTTACACAGCTCCATGATGTACTATTAGATCCTGGTGTGGGAAGCAGTTAAAGAGGTTTTCAAACTGACATTTTCACACAAAACACATCTAAAAATACATAAAATTTATAATCATCAACATCAAGAGCTTGCACTCTCAAAAATAATGAAACGTCAAAATCGTAGGAACGTGCCAACCAATTTTTACCTGTAAATTCAATTGGGGATTACACATTAATATAATTCGCCATTCCTCTGTAATTATAAATCTCAAAACTAACATATGGTGACTACAGCCGCTTTTAGACAGGCTTTTAGTCTGCAAGTCGGCAAAAACTGATTTAATTTATTTATTTTTTTTTTTTTTATGGCAAAAACGTCTTTTGACCAATGGAAACTGTCAGTAATGCATTAGACGTCCATCATCTCTAGCGATAATCGTTATTGCTATTATTGTTGTTTGTAAGGATATTTTGCTCTAATAAAACAAAAATCTGCAACTCTTTTGGCTGGTAAAGTCACTGGTAAACACATGAGTCCATATACAGCTTGATTAGGTTCAGAGGGGTTAGAAGTATACAATGCGAACATGCAAATCCTCCCAAGTGTCAAGTATAGTTTTAGAGGGGAGAACCTATTCTTCTTCTCTTCTCTCTACAGCCTCAACCCCCTCTGGTACCCCTCCATGCTGTTCTTTTCAAAGATAAGAGTCTCGCAATGCAGTTAAAGAGGACCTTTCACGTCCTCATGCACATGCGGTTTTATATACCGCTAGAAAGCCGACAGCACACTTTCCCGTCGGCTTTCCCGTTATGTGCCTCGGGGCTGGAGACATCATACCATTAGTTTCGGCACCGATCTCTGCCCACTGTCAGAAGGGCGTTCCTGACAGTCTAGCTGGGCTGTGAGGAACGCCCCCCCCGACTGTACTCATGCATAGACGTACTGGGGAGGGGGGGGTGTTCCTCACAACTTAGCGTCATCGCTGGGCGGTAAGAAATGCCCCTCTGACTGTACAGGGCTATGGACGAGTACATTCGGGGGTGGGGTGTTCCTCACCGCATAAAACCGCCTGTGCATGAGGACATGAAAGGTCCTCTTTAAATATACTGTCGGGAAGGGAGATCTGTAGGTTTATGCATTTCTTATTTCACCTGTAAGCAATTTTTTTTAACCAATGCTAAAGTTTTCAATGTCTTGGATCCGTAAAAAATGGAATGCACCTGGGTGCTATCGGTGATCTGCATGGACACACGGACTACAATAGGAATGACTGGTCCACAAAATGGACTAAAATCGAGCATGTCAAATTTGTAAGCCAGCCCAGATCCTAGATCTATATGAGCAAATGGCAAGACTGAAATCCAGAAAAGGAATTTGCTGCTAACAAAGCAGTAAGTGTATTGAAGAGTGAAAACATGGTGATACAGGAAAATGACAAAAAAAAACAAAAAAACAGAAACACACAAGTTAAATCATGATAAAACATTAAATCTCCTGTATCCCGAAATGTTTTGCAAATAAAGAAAATAAAAACAAACATATTGAGGGTTATTTATCATATGATCTTCTTTTCTGCAAAATTTTGCACAGTTGCGATTCTGCACCTTTTCTCCCCATTTGCTCTAAAGACATCCCAAAGTATAAGAATAGCGGTTCCAGTTTGGACATGTTCTTGACAAAAGATTGTGTATACTGTAATAACCAAGCCGAAAATAACGCATATGCACAAAATCATGTTGTTTATCCATGTTGATGGTCACTTTGATTATCTTTCGATTAATTGCCCAGCCCTACTGTAATCCACCTATCCCCTTCATTACCTTGGTCATTATACCACTGCACCTCCTCTGGTTCAACTATGAACTACTGTGATAGACAGAACCTTATTTCTAATATTTAAGAATTTAATAATCTTTTCCAAATGACTAGCAAATGTCATGCCAATATTGAACAAGTCGTCAAAAAGTGAGTCTTGGAGTTTAGGTATTTGTTCTGTACCCTCTGTTGTGGATATAATATTTCAAGGGTTGATAAGAGATGTTATGGCTTCCTGCCCTACCATTCTAACATGTACACCGCCCTCTGCCTGCAGGCTACAAGCTGTGGCAAACAAGAGGTGTTCATTCAGTATTTACCATCTGCTCCCTGGCCCCTCCCACTGCACTTGACACATCACAGCAGCACCAGGAGAGGATCTGGGCTGTAAGCTGTGAGGCAAGTAGGGAAGCAGTTATATGAGCCATTATATTATAGAAGTGATGTGTAGTGGTGGGTTTAGCTGCGAGGCGATGCACATCATACAGCGGACATGTTAATGGTAGCCACACTGTCCCGAAACACCTGGCTCTTGGACCTCTGTAGATGTAACACTTAAGGCGTAATCTTAATGGAAAGCAACAACATTAGGTGGAAAACCCTTTCAATATAAAGGGATATAATATATATTGTATTAGGGGAACATTAAATGTTTTGGACAGTAAACACTTTGGGTGACTGGAGGTCTCGCTCCCACCCCAAAATAATTTGCATGGTGCACCACATCTTGTCCACCTGTTTGTTCCCCATAGAACCTATTAAAAATGTGAATCTCAAGCTAGGTTGACATCTGTGCTGAGACTCCGCTGCAGATTCCGCCTAAAATTTTCAGTATAAAACCTTCGGAAACCCGACGGACCCCATTATGGTCTTGTCCGCTTTTTAAGTACACAAAGCTCTCTGCCTTTCGGGTCCCCATGCAGACCCGTATGACGGAGAGTCGAACGCTAGTGTGAACCTAGTGTCACCCGTGTTTAACAAAATGCTACATTGTTGTCTAGTGACAAAATTGAGTTATTTTTTTAACTTTCTACAGGAGAAGGATGTAGGGTATAGGCTGAACTTGATGGAACTGCATCTTTATTCAACTTTATTAACTATTTAACCATATCCTTGGCCGTGCAGGGAAGAAAACCATGTAATGAAATGAAAGGTAAACAAAGTTAAAAACCTTCAAAATTTTGAGATATGCCATTTGGTTATGTCGTTTTACCAGATAACAAAACGTGCAAAAAAATAGGTATCGCACAACTGTAGCAAATGGGGTAAAAAACAATTTTTTTTCCAATGAGCTTTATTCACAGGGTTTGGTCACAAAATGACGTAATTTTGTGCACAACATGTGAACTCAGCCTATAGCAACTTCATGCATTTGTACTGATTGCAACAAACAGAGTTTTACTCCTGTCATAAGATTAAGATTTAAAAGGGCGGAGTGGGGGGAGGGGCGTTCAGCTCATCCCTCCCCCTTCTCCAGGGCAGAGGCTTGCATGCAAGAATGCATGCTCAACTCTGTGTTCAATCTGGGGATTCAGCAGAGAAACTCCGTTCGAGTCCCTGGTCTCCCTTAAAGGGAATCTGTCAGGGCAATTTGGGACACTAAACCACCCACATGTCTATATGGACCTGGGGTTTAGTGTCCCAAATCACCCTGTTATAACGTAATCCATGGCCGCATTAAAAATAAAAAGCTTTATACTCACCCTGCCGCTGTACTCTCCGCGCCTACGCATTTCTTCAATGAAGCCAGAGGAGTACTCCTCGGCTTCAGTGCGCATGCCCCGCAATTACGCAGTGAAGCCGGGGTGTCCATCTTTGGCTTCACTGAAGAACAGCGCAGGCGCCGGGAGGCGTGCCTCACGAATAAGCCAACCGATCTCACTGAACAGCGTCGATCAGACCCTTATCTAGGTAAGTATAAAGGTTTTTTATTTTTAATGCGCCTGCGGATTGCATTACAACAGGGCGATCTGGGACACTAAACCCCAGGTCTATAAGGACCTGTGGGTGGTCTATTGTCCCAGATTGACCTGACACATTCCCTTTAAATTTGATCCACATCAGTGGTTGAGAAGTGAGACTCCACTGCGTCAACCACTGACTGTCTGACATGCTACTTCTATGCAAAAGATATATTTAAAAAAAAAAAAAAAAAAAAAAGGGGACCAGAGAGGAGGCGCTCTACAGGATCCCCAGAACGGAGAAGAGAGTATGCATGTCATTTAAAATTATACAGGGAAAATGGCAAAAGAGTTGAAGCACCCAAAACTGTTAATTTTTTTTTTATTTTTTATAAAAGACAGGGCAGCATTGTGGCTGCCCTGGCTTGAATCCAATAAAGGACCTTATCTCAAAGGAGTTTTGTACCATACTCCAAAGGCATACTGATCGGGAATTTAGATTGTGAGCCCTATATGGGACAAGTGACTGACAATGCAGAATATGCTGGTGCTGTACGAGTAAGATAAATAAGTCAATAATAACAAATAAGAAAGAAAAACACCCAATATACCACTGGTAATGGTCCAAAAACGGATTCCACACAGTTACACAGCAGATACCTGAATCCATCTTTTTATATGGATTAGTCAGTGGGTGTCCGTCAAAAAAGCTGTCCGTTTATGTCCGTTTTTGACAAATCTGATTTTTTTTCCCTTTCTTCATTCTGAGCATGCACGTAGTAAAAAACAGATTGCAAAACGGACACAAATAGATTACCCGCTTGTAATCAGTTTGTGTCTACCTTCCATAGACAGATTTGTTGCCGTCAGTCTAGTATCTTTTTTTGGACAAAGAAAAAGTCCTGCAAGTCCGAAATTTTCTCCGCCCAAAAGAGCAGATACCAGACGGAAATGCACCACACACCTGTGGATGGTTTTTACAACCCATTGAAATCAATGGGTTTTTAAAACAAACCGTTTGAAATCAGTTTTTGAGGATTTTGAGACCGTTTCAAAAACTGATTTTGACGGAGAGCCAAACTATGAAGTAAACCCAACCTAAGGCACTGTAGACAATTCAAAAACCAAGAAACAGTTCAGTAACAGTACACTAGACAGGCTCCAGACTTCCAAGTTTACTAAACAAGAAAACCAGATTATAAAATGTGGTTACATCTTACCTATTATCGTGCAGCAGGTCCCAATTTGCAGTCCAGATTAATGGTTAAAACCTATATATGTTTGACAGCCAGCAGACACGCTGCTTTAAGCATTATGAGAGGGAAAGCTTTAAACTGGAGATAAACAGTATTGTGCAGCTCTAGAGGTTTAACAAATCTACAGAGAACACTCAAGGGCAAACTTCTAAGGAGGGGACCTAGGGATTTTACATGTCAGCCAGTGTATGGCTAACTTGCAGCAAATCAGCTGTCAGTTACACTTAATTCACCATACTTCAAGTCAATGTAATCTAGAACATATCCAAGTACAATAAATGGACAAAAAAAAAAAAAAACATTTCTAGCCTTTTTCTTATTTAATATAATAATCCTACAAAATTCCAAAGCCATACTCTATATTTTTTGCATTTATGTTTTTCATTTTATATTTGTACCCTTATTTGCACACATACACAATTGTGTTGCTTGATTCACTTATTTCACTTCATGCACTATTCTCTCACTACTTTCACTAGTATCACTTTCTCACCTTTTTTGGCTTTATGTTTTGTATGTATGTATATATTTTCTTTTATTCTTCCTTCCATTGCCATTCCTCCTTTTAGGAATGTTGCATATATATGCTGTTTAGCGTGTTATTGATATATGCGCATATTCCTGTTAAGCGTTGGGATGCTGCTGCGCATGACCGGTCTGAAGTTGCTGCTAAAGTTGTGGTCATGTGACCAGCTTGCTTTGTTTCCAGACATGCACAGTATTACACAATAAGTCCAAACCTGCTACGGCTGAGGTGGGTGCTATATAGAGCGGTGCGAAACCTCTACCCCTCTACAGAAAACCTAAGCTATCTGCTTCCGACCCAGTGTTGTATATAGTAAAGACGTCGAAAGTGGCCCTGTACAGCTAATCGGTGTTGGGGTCAGCTATCAATTCCTCACAGATTAGATATTTATGGCTTATCCTAAAGGATTAGCCATAAAAACCTAAATCCTGGACAATCCCTTTAATGTCTTTCTGCACCAGGCCATAAATGTATGGCATGGCTATTAGCTGTTTTCACACACCATGCTGTACACTTACTGCATGGCTTTGAAATGTCACCTTAATACGGTAATGATAGCTGCCACTGTAGCCATTCTATTGGGACACTGTATTCGTCGTGGCCTGGTTAAGAAGCTATATATTTGTGATTATTTGAGCAACGGTTTTTTCTATGCTTTTTCAATGTTAACATGCGGCGATGACCAGGCCAAGATTTGAAATCATTTTAAGATTCCTACATTATGCTGATAATGCTCAGTGTCTCATGATAAAACCCCAACTATGATTGTTTATTTTTTATCTTGTGCTAGGTTCAAATCTGCGCACGGGACCACCAAGTGTCCCGACGGAGAATCTGGCGCAGATGTGAACCTAGCCTTAATTTATTTCACTTAAAGAGGACCTTTCATATCCTTTAACATCGACCATGTTATATGCCAGCTTTTCTGGTATCTGCTCCAGTTGCAGACATATCAATGCCATTAGTTTAGGTACAGATATCATTGCATTGTGTCAGAAGGTCCAGCCTTTTGGCTCAGCGGCATCAGTGGGCAATGAGGAACCTCCGCCAACAGTACACTTCTATAGTCTTGTACTGTATGGGGGGCAGTCCTCATCACCCAGCAATGTCGCTAAAGTATAAGGCTGGCCCCACTGACAATGCAGTAACATCGTTACCGAAACTAACAGCACCAATATCTCTGCAACCGTGGCAGATAACGGAAAATCTGAATTCAGTGTACTGTCAGCTTTCCGGCGTTATAAAAAAACGCCAGATGTTAGAGGACATGAAATGTTCTCTTTAAGGAGGTTCACTTTAGATGAAGGCTGAGGAACCACCAGTGCATGTCAAGAAATGGCATAAAAATGTAGAAGATCTGTGAGAGCTCCTTGAAATACACCCAAAATTTAAGAGTTTACAAAAGGGAAGACTTCAAAATGCCCCTTTCCACGGAGTTGCTGGAAATATTGTTTGGAACTTGATACACCAACTTTAACCTGGATAGTTTTATACAAGTGTACCGTTCTTTAAATCCCAACAAGTTCTCCCTAAAGCGCCACTTGGACCATCACTAAAAAGGGATGTTACGCATAGCCCTTTGCTGTGATAAACTATTATGTGTCAGATATGAGGACCACAATCCATGGACATACCAGCATCCCCATGCAGATACAGGATACCACAGAGAAAACAGAAGCCAGAATGTATCCTTAATTACAATCACTACATGGGTGAAGTTGTCTTTTAAGACCAGGCCCTAAAGCCATAAAGTACCATGTGCAAAAAGGATCCTGGTACAAAGAAGTAGCTTTACAGATAACACAAATGGTCCTCTACAATTCCTTTGAGCTCCATATATCTGCAGCCTAGGAGACATTCCTAGAGCTACAGGAAATCATCATAAAGGCCCTAAAGGGTGCTGTCATGGGCCAGGATAAAAACAACCTCAAAATCACTTTAACAAGTCTCAAAGTGATTGCCAAATAAAGTGACACGTCAAATGTGAAAATAGAGGCCATGTCCTTAAGGCAGGCATGTCCGGCCCGTGGGCCAAATGCAGCTCATGTTCAAATTTCATCCGGCTGCCAACGCTGTTGCCTTTAGGGGCCCTACTGGATCCTCATTGATTTTTTAATAGGCAGTTGAGGTCCGGTACTGGCACCTATTACCTTACCTTACCCTGCTCCTGCTCAATGCCTCCTCTTCCCTCTTCAGCCTCTTTCATCATCATGACCTGATGTGCGGTGTACAGGTCCCATTAAATACTGAAGAGGGAAGAGGAGGCCACTAGCAGGAGCAGTAAGTGAATGCAGAACCAGGAAGGAGTGGCGCGGCCGACCTGCTTCTGTTACTGGTGGAGCGTGTAATCCACAGACCAAGTTAAGCCTGTAGCTTACAAGCTAAGTACCAATACTCACCTGTCTCCCTACTCCGGGAGCGCCGTAGAGAGCGGAACCGAGGAGCAAACAGGTGAGTAATGACCTAATACTGCTATGGGGGGGGGGAACCAATGAAGGGGTCACTGTATGACCAAAACAGTGTCCCCCTTCACTACCCCCCCAATACCAATACAGTGGCCACTTCACTGGTCCCCTATACTGTATGCATGGGGACGTTATATTGTGTGGGGGCAGTGATGGGGACTAATTTTGGGACTAATTTTGGGGACTAAGTCTGTGTGAAGAAATTAAAAGTATGCCATTAACAATAAAAAATTCATAAAATAGTTCATTTGCATTTAATGTTAAAGAGGACCTTTCATGTCCACATAGAGGTGCGGTATTATATACTGCTAGACAGCCAACAGTGTACTGAATTCAGCACACTGTCAGCTTTCTAGCGGTACATAATAACACACATCTATGAGGACTTGAATGGTTCTCTTTAATGTTTAAAAGAATGTCAGGCTGAAAAGTCGGTCCCCACACATTTTCAACTCACCAAACCTGGCCCTCCTTGGAAAAAGTTTGGACACCCATGCCTTAAAGAGGACCTTTCATGTCCTCATGCACATGCGGTTTTAAATACAACATGTACTTTCTAGCGCATATACCGCTAGAAAGCCAACAGTGCTCTGAATTCAGTGCACTGTCGGCTCTCCCATTATGTGCCCTGGGGCTGGAGATATCGGTGCTGTTAGTTTCGGCACCGATCTCTCCCCACTGTCAGAAGGGTGCTCCTGACAGTCTAGCCGAGCCATGAGGAATGCACCCCCTTGACTGTAATCGTCCATAGCCCTGTACTGTCAGAGGGGGCATTCCTTACCACCCAGTGATGACGCTGAGCTGTGAGGAACGGCCCCCAGTACAAGTCTATGGACATATGGGGTGTTCCTCACAGCTCAGCTAGACTGTCAGGAACGCCCTTCTGACAGTGGGCAGAGAATGGTGCCGAAACTAACTCCAGCCCCAGGGCACATAATGGGAAAGCCGACAGTGCAATGAATTCAGCACACTGTCGGCTTTCTAGCGGTATATGAAACCGCATGAGGACATGAAAGGTCCTCTTTAAGGTGTTAGTAACCGCCTCTTGAAATTCCAGGAAAGTTCTCCTCTGGCCTGCACTTCAACATAACATGTACATCTTGTACAGTGCCAAGGCATGGTAGGACTTTAGAACATGATCTGACAAGTCCACCTCCCCATGTACTTATTGTAGTCCAGGATGCAGTCTGGTTTGGGATCTCTGTGGCCATGTGTTGTTGTCAATACAAGGCCCTCTTTCTTCAAATCCATTGGTCAAATGCAATCAAGGCATCTGAAGAGCAACGGCATGTGAATTTTACAATATGCTACAATTAGAAATGCAGAGGTCTAAAAAGGAAATAAAAAGAAAAAAACAAAACAAAGCAAAAAGAAGTTTTACACAGTTCCATACATGGCGATATAAAAAAGTTAAAAGGTGTCTAATTTAAGGTCTCAAAGTTATAGTATTTGGAAGGCAGGGTATAAAAAAATTAAATTGCAAAAACAAAAATGGGTGCAGATGGAAAGATTTAATTAAGCAGACGTGAACTTTTTGAAAAGCAAGTGAAGGATAACATCGGAATGTCAGAATCTAAAGCAGAAAAAGGTTATTTACAGTAAAATAAGTAGTATACTCACAGTCACCTTGAAATTCTGTGATTACTCAGCAGAGGCACAGTATGGTGGATGTCGGAACTTTTATCATGGCACCCACTAAGAAGTTCAGCAGGTGCTATAGCCACTAGGCCAACACTGTTTCACACAGCAGAGCCCTGGCAGCAATGCCAGTCTGACTGAGGGCATTTTACTCTTCATATGCTTCATTCAATTGCAACTGAGGTATCTGAAGAGTGGTGATATACTGGCACTGCCACATTGCTTGAGATCACAGTCCCAGAGACTGACCTGGGGGAAGCAAGTCACTTACTATGACAAATTCCCAGGCCTGTCATTAGTACTAATGCACACTGCCAGAGACCAGAAGGTAATAGATTTTATTATATACCACAATACATTAGTACTGCAGGATATTGTATAGACAATCTAAAAATTTTAGAGGGTCTAAAATAATAGTTAAATTACATTTAAATGGTCACTAACTTTTCAAACAACTTAGCCACATTTCAAAAAGCATGTGGCTCTGTGCCAAAATGTAATGTACTTTAATTAAAAATGTGTCTGCCTTCTGCCTGAAAAACCTCTTTAAAGTTCCTGAAGTTCACTTCCTCTTACTAGCCAAGGTCCATCCATAGATACATTAGATAAGCACGATGTCTTCTCAGTGAGCAGAGGGGAGTTGTCTGTTCTGCCTTCATGCAGTGAATGCAGAGGGGAGGAGGTGATTCTCCTCACAGCCTGTACATACATCTGCAAATGACTAAACATTCTGCAAATCTGCTTACAATGTAAGAAAAAAAAGTCCTCTATGTATACTTGTATCTACCTCTGGTAGCTTGTGTGATTACAGGAGGAATATTATTTACAGACAGCAAGCTGCTTTTTTTTCCATTGATTCTGTCACTGCGCTGTCTTTTTATATCCTAATTACCAAGCCAATTCTGCATTAGGATGTAAAAAGGCGTTGGAGAAGCCCCTGCTACTTCCAGTGCAGGGGGGTTCTCTTCTCTCCTACTCTCACTACCCAACACTAGTACAGACACAGCGGTAGGTAGTGAGCCTGGAGAAGCCTTTGATCCGACAGCATTAACCCCTTAGGTCAATCATGACCACAGCATTTAAGGGTTTTTGTACCTATGATACCCCCCCTTATGGATCCCTCTCCAAGGGAAGCCTGAGAGAGGCTGACAGCCTGCATACACTGCAATACATGTGTATTGTGTGTAATGCAGTGTATACTACTGAACCAGCAATCTGAATCCCCTGGTTCAAGCCCCAGAGGAAAACAAAAAATATAAAAACACCAGCAGCAATGATTTGTTTGCCATCGCAACTCAAAATACCCAAAACATGGTATAAAAAGTGATCAAAAAGTCATATATGTATCCCAATATGGTACCAATAAAAAGCAAAACGTATCCCACAAAAAATAAGCCCTCAACCAGCTCTGTCAACAAAAAAATTTAAATATTATGTCTCTCAGAAGAAGAATTAATTTTTTTTCCTCAAATGGGTTTATGCCATTATTAGATATTAGATATCTGCCATTAGATATTTCCATAATCGTACCAACCCATAGAATAAAGGTGACATGTTCCTTACGCTGTACAGTATATGGCAAAAAATGTAAAATGTTAAAATGTTGTGCTAGCATACATAAGGGCTCAAATGAGATTTCGATATTACAAGGAAAAAGCCACCAGAAATGAACGTCCAGAATGCCCCCCAACCCTAATAGCTAATGGAAAAATAAGAGGGAATTCAGTGTTCCCAATGTACTCCACACAGCTTACATATTCACGTTTCACCATCTGCTATGGATTCAAATCTTGAAAACTTTTGCTCGCTACATCCCTTGATGAATTCTTTTAGGGGTGCAGTTTTCAAAGTGGGGTCACTTCCTGTGGGATTCTGCAAACAAGACATGGCACAAACCAAACATCTAAATCTGTTCAAGAGACAAATAGTGCTCCTGCTGTGCACCCAAACTGCAGTTTATGCACACCTGTATGACACTGTGGAATTGTGTTGTCAGACAATGTAACAAACTTTACAGTATACTTTTGCTACAAGCCAACCAATAGTTTAATAGACTTCAAGTTGCAATACATTCATGCAATAAATGTCCGAACACATGGCTCAGTTTTGGATCAATTTTACAGCAAACTCAGTCTGATGAAGGGATGTAGACCAAAACGCTGCTTGTATGCTTGTTTATGGGTAAGAAACACTCAAAACACTCTCCTTTTATTACTTATTTCACTTGTTAGATATTTCTATAATTGTAACTCACTATAGCAATTTAATAATATATATGTTGTATAATAGCTGGAGTTATATAAATAATTAAAAAAATTTTAATATAAGTTTTGCCCTCAGCATTTCACCCATTTGGAGTCCTGTTCTGTCCTGTATTATCTAACACACACAGTCAGCTACTTTGCATAAATGAACAGTACAGGTGAATATTAGAAACTTTGTAATATATCTTATTAAAAAAATAAGTTTCCTCCTCCACTTTTCATGTGGTGTTACTTTCTATATACAAGTCTATGAAGAGGTGAGAGTGGACAATCAGGCTACTGAAAATAACACTCAAATAATTGCTGTTACTATACTCTGCTACTTTGTATGATGGATAGTACTTTGGATACCGCTATGTCTCCCAGATAAGGCTTTATTACACCACAGAATGAGGCAAGAAATCAATTAAATAGCCATCAGCAGACTACTCCTCCCACCTCCATAGGGTTCAGTGTGCGAGTCTTGATATGGAGAAAGACGTTTATGAAACAGTCTGACTGAGGATAAAGAGCAAGAGAGCAGCTTAATAAATGGTGAAGGAAACAGATCTCCTTAATAAGATATTTTACAAAGTTTCTTAAGTTCACCTGCACTATTCATGTATGAAAAGTTGTTTAAAACTGGAGGTATGCCAGGAGGTGTAGGGATGAATGGTATGCCTGCAAATTCAGAGACCACATTGCTGTATTTGAAAGAGTGCTGCCTATACAAATACAGGAATGGAGCAGGGGGTTTCCAACATGGCAGATCCCAATCAAGGTTTCATAACAAAAAGCAAACAGCTACATTACAAAAATATTATTTTGCCTTTACAAAGAGAAAAGACTTGAACGAAAATTAAATATATAGTATGTTCCATTTAAGGCAATCTCAGCAAATTACATTTTAGAAGTTTATTAAGGCTAGCCTTTCTCACCAACTTGCCGAGGAGGAGCACCAACAAAAGGTGGCACAGGTGCAGTGCTGACTGGTGGACCAGATGGAGGTGCTAGGGTCCTGGTTAATGAAGATGATGTGAGAGAAGGCCCCAAAGGTTGCTGGCTCACTGGAGATGAAGCAGGTCCTGAAAGATTAGGTAATTTGAGAATTTCCAATGCAAAATAAGACAATGTCTAATAAAAACCACTGTTGTCCTCAAGAAAAAACTAGAAATAACAGTAGTAGACCTTATGAAAACAGGGATAGGGCAGTGAAACCTAGGAGGAAAGGGAAGACAAATACAACAAAAAAGGGGAAACCGAAAAGAAAAGAGTGAGCACTAACATGATGTGTTTGGATATGTACCGTATTTTTCGAACTATAAGATGCACTTTTTTCCCCCAAAATTTGGGAGGAAAATGGGAGGTGCGTCTTATAGTCCGAATGCATCGCCCCACTCCTGCCGCCGCCGGCTTCCTGCAGCGGCAGGAGTGGGGCAATGCTGCGGGCCCTGGGCGTGAGGACAGGGTGTCCCAGCGGCGCGAACCCTCCCCGGCATCCGCCATGCGATTACAGCGGATGCTGGGTCTGTAAAGGCAATGGTGGCCACTCTGCTGCAGAGCGGTCGCCATAGCTACTGGGTCTCTGCTGTAACCGGAGCATTACGACTTGTAAGACCCCCCAAACTGCCCCCGGACCAGTGGCTACCTTGTTTGTTGCAGGACGGCTCCTGCGTGGAGAGATTGCAGGAGCCGACCTGTTCCTTTGACAGCCGGGAGCCTAATGAAGGCTCCCAGGCCTGTCATGGGAATATTACTACCGAGGCTGGTCTATGACCAGCCCCAGTAGTAATATACAGAACATCCCATAGACTGTAATACTGTTGTACTGCAGTCTATGGGACTTGCAATCAAATGATTGCAGGTTCAAGCCCCCTAGGGGGAAGCTAATAAAATAGTTAAAAAAAAAAAAATAATAATAATAATAATATATATATATATCTATAAAAATATAAAAAAAAAAGTTCTAAATCATCCACTTTCCCTAGAATACATATTTAAGTAGAAAATTACTGTAAAGCACATACACCTTAGGTATCCCTGTGTCTGAAAATACCCGGTCTACAAACTTAAATACAATGCCCAGTCCACAAAATATTTTTCCCGTAGGGTGAACGTCGTAGCGGGAAAAAGAATCATAAGTACCGAACTGCTGTTTTTTTCACTTTTTGAATAAAAAGTGATCAAAGCAATAGACATACCCAAAATGGCATAACTAAAAAGTACATCTGGCCCCGCAAAAAAAAGATGCCCTATGCATCCCCGTACAGCTGCAGGGTCACCTGTCAATGTGACCTTGCAGCTGTTGCAAAACTACAACTCCCATATATTAAATAATTTTACCACATTTTTTGCTTCAAATTTTTTTCCCCTATTTTCCTCCTCTAAAACCTAGGTACTTCTTATGGTCTGGTGCGTCTTATAGTCTGAAAAATACGGTATATATTTTAAATATCTACATATTTAGTTAAAGGGCTATTCCAATCTGACAATTGGGCAATGGTATAGCGCTTCAACCAATTCACTGTTTTTCCTGAACAATGATGCAGTGTTAATATGAACATACTGCATGTAAACTCTGAAGGGGACACAATTTTAAATCACTGCTCCTTTTTTTCCCCACAAGAGGCCTCTCTATTCACCATTCACAATCTTTATCACAGGGGAATAAACCTTTCAGCAGCCAGACAGGTAGATTACAGATCCCAGAAAAACTGTGTGTGTGTAAAATTATATAAAATTTATGTATGCGTGTGTATATATATATATATATATATATATATATATATATATACACTATATATAATATATCCACACACACACACTGATACAGTCCAATTTAACAGACCTCCGTGGATATATATGGTAAAACTAATCACCTTGAAAAAGCATGTTGAAGTATGTGTTCTTATATTTAATTGTTTAACTACTTCCGTACTGCCCATAGACTATATACGTACTAGTGGTGGTTGTCTAGTTCTGAAAGGACCTACTGGTACGTCCAAGCAGAACTCAGCAGCTGAACAAAATCGTACAGCTGCTGAAACTGGGAGCCGGCTGTAACTTCAGCTGGAGCTCCCAGAGAGAAGACAGGGAAGATTTACTACCTTCCCTGCCTTCCCGATTGCTGTGTATACAGTGCTCAATGAGCGCTGTATACATCGCTATAGGCGCCGCCATCTTGCGGCCGCCCTCTGACCCGGCGGTCATGTGATCCAACGGGTGTAGCGTCTGCAAGAACTGCTGGGTCCTACAGGACCCAGATCAGCTCTATAGTAAGGAGCAGGAGGCTGTATTCCTCCTGCAACTGGGGATAAATGTACCAGCCCCAGTTACAGGGGAAATCAGCCTCCCCAACAAAAAAAAAAAAAAACTGTGATCACATGTCCCCAAAGGTCTATTATGACCTTATGGGGACACAATGTAAAAAAAAAAAAAAAAAAAAAAAATTAATAGAAAAGTTAAAAAAAAAAAAAAGTAAATAAAATAATAAAAAAATAATACGCCAATAAAACGTTATCAATAAACGCCGACACCATAAAAAATAAAAATTACTGTAATGGAGAGTATAAACTATTTTATAAAGTTTTTTCAGTAGCACTTTGTTTTATTAAATAAAAAAATTTAAAAAAAATGAAAAAAGTGAAAAACAGACACGTTTTCCCTCCTCTTTTGTTTATATTTTCCCGAATATAAAAAAAAATTAAAACACAAGCAAAAATAAAAACTTAAAAATAAAGCCCTGTGTCACCAAAAAAAGACGCAGAAATTAGTTGAATAACGCATATGATAAAAACGTTACAGCCCTCAAAACCGCACATACAAAAAAACCCTAAAATGTGTCTGGTCCTGGACCAGAAATTGGCCCGGTACTGAAGTGGTTAAATGTTATATCCATTTTGTTGTGTTCAGATCATGAACGTTTTTCTATAATCCTCTCACTGTCTAATTGCTGAGATTATATAGTGCTTAGACTGTCTCTCAAACACATTCATCAAGCTTTACACTCTATATTGTATTAACTGGCTATCTTGCCCCTAAAAATTATCACAGCTACAAGCATCCCACTTGATTAATACTACAATGGTGCTCTGTGGGTATTCAATTGCTGCATGATCACTGCAGGACTAATTTTGCCGACAGGAATTTTTCTTCAAATTTTTCTGTGAGATATAATACTATTTTACTAGTAGTACTTAGGTTGGTTGTCATTTCTATCCAAGTGGAAGATAACCTGAGCTTTCTGCTCTCTCCTACACATGTGGTGATACTGATGTGCATAGTTTCTACTGTTACCTCTTTAACTCCGAGTGTATAGTTAATGTTCATTTCTTCTTCCTGGACTTCCAGGTCCAAGCTTTCATATTCCAACTTTGGTGGCTTAACCCCTCAGATGCCATGACCAATAGTGATCACAGCATCTAGGTGGAAACTTTCGATCATGACATCTGAGGGGTTAAGCCACAGAAGTATTGTAGTACACTGAACTGGGGATCATGAGATCCCAGGTTCATGTCCCCTTGTGCGATAGTATAAAAAAAAAAAAAAAGGCATTAAAAAAACTAAAGTTTAAAAAAAACCTTTAGTATAAATAATGTAAACAAATAAAAGGTCTCTTTAAGAAGACGTTCTCTATGAGGCCACTTCATGATAAACAGGAACTTAAAGGGGTTGTCCAAGCTAAAATTAATTTTTTTTTTTTTTAATTAGGACAGGGGAAGATGAAAAAAATAACCATACTCCCGGTGCCTCCTAGCACAGTCCAGTCCTGCAGCTCCGTTGTACTCTTCCGGCAGAAGTCCCTGCTGCACGTGATTGGCCTCAGTGGCCTAAGGAAGGGACTCAGGGACGTCACTACCTGTGACATCTCCGGGTCCCTTCCTGTGGCTGCTGATAGGCCTCAGTGAAAGGGACCTTGGACGTCAGAGCCAGAGGACACCAGAGCAATGGAACAGGAGAGTATGTTTTGTTTGTTTTTTTTTTTTATTTTTTTCACCCCCCCCCACTTGGGCTAAATAAAAAATAGCATTTTAGCCTGGACAACCTCTTTAATAGACCATGCATGTCCTCCTTGGTGGAAAAGGGAAACTTGCTCTAACATCAACTTTTGGAAATTAGATCCTTGTAGATCAATGCCTGGTTTTCCTGAAACCTAGTGGCATAATCTGGGAATATCAAGCCAGAATATATCCCCCAAAAGGAAGATAGACCAATTTGCAGACAGATGTTTCAAGGTTATTGCCTCTCATCAGTGCAAAGAAGGGTACTGGCGGGATAGGAGAGAGGTCATGTTGGAAAAGGGGAGCTTGCTCCCTGTACCATCGCAAGGAGGCCTTATAGAAGAAGCATTTCCTTAACGAGACATAGTACCCCTTCTGACCCACTATGTCAGAAGGGTTACTATCTCCTTAAGGAGATGCTGCCTCTCTAAGGCCTCTTTGCAGTGTGAAGGGAGAAAGTAACTCCTTCTCCACCATGGAGGACTGATTTGCATATTCCTTTCCCCAAATTCTTAGCAACACACTCATGGTCCCTGCGCACCGTGAGGAAGCCTCAGACGCAACTTCTCCTTATGGAGATATAGTACCCCTGCTTACACACATCTATACATCTATCCATCCAACTAAAGTGATGAGTCAGAGAACCCCAAAACAGAATTGAAGTGGTAGGGGATCAGTAATACTACTTTTTTTCCACCATTTGCAAAAAAAAAAAAAAAAAAAACACAACAAAACATTCAACTATATTTGGATGTACTTCATACACTACCTGGACTAATAACACTGTCTTGATAAGGTAGAACCCCAAAAGAAGCCCCATGCTGCTGAGTATTGGGGGGCTGTGAATTTCCAAGTGTTGACGGTGGGGCAGGAACTACACCTGCTGTGGATAACACATGATTTGTCATAGGGTGAGCCTGTCCAAGACTTAAGGGTGTTGGAAAATACTGCCAGCTTGACTGGGTTAGCTGGCTTCCATGAGGATGACTGCTGCCTACTGATGCTGGTGGTACAACCAATTTCTGAGGGGGAGAGGAATTCCTTGGTAAAGATTCGATATTTGCAAATGTTTGCGCTGGTGATGCTCCCAGAGTTGTTCTATTCAAACCCTGGCTAGATCCTTGGAGAGTTCTTTGCTGTGGAACAGTCTGAGATCCACCATAGTTATACAGTCCAGACCCTGCTTGTAGAGGAACTTTGGATGGCATTTGTTGAGAGTAAGAGCCTGGAGGTATGGAACCATAGCCCTGTCCCAATGGCTGCTGTGGTAAATACATCATAGGGTTTTGAAGAGGACCTTGAGAAGAGAAAACACACTTTTAAGATGTCATTGACAACTATATACACAGAGGCAAATCATAATAAATCAACTTACTACAATAGTAACCGAATCATATAACAATATGCCATCCATATGGCTGCCTCTAGTAAATCCTATTCACATGCATTGTACTGTACTTTAGTGCTAATTCTCTGCGAAGTACACTGAAAAATCGTGACTGTAACTCATTCAGCAAAACAGCTAAACATACTCAGAAAAAATGCAGCCTATAACCATCTTCTACCAAAATGTCAGAGAAAAGTTTCTTTACTACCCCTCCCCTGCAAAAAAAAAAAAAAAAAAAAAAAAAAGAGGCTTCAAAAGCAAAATCTGAATACGTGCTTTTCAAAATGTTTTGTTAGGCAGGGTTCACACTACCTTTGAAGTCCGTTATGAAGGTGTCCGTTAAAAAAAACAAAAACGGACACCTATCATAATGGACACTAACTGATGTTAATGTGTCCGTTTTTTTAACTGATCTAATTAATGGTTCAGTTAAAAAAAACGGACACATTAGCATCAGTTAGTACCTGTTTTTTAACACTGTCCGGTTTTTTTGTTTTGTTTGTTTCTCCTTTCTGAGCATGCGTAGGAAAAAAACGGACATAAAATAACGGAGAGTAACTGATGGCTATCAGTTACTGTCCGTTATAAGTACATTACCCATAGACTTCAATGTTAAAAAAATAACGGACACTTGCTGTCCGTCAACAATCCGTTTTTTTCAAATGGACAAAAAGTTCTGCATGTAGGATTTTTTGTCAGCGAAAAAAAACGGACTTCTGATGGATTTGGTGTAAACGGACACAATATAAAAACCCATTGAAATGAATGGAAATTTTAACGGATTTCTGACGGCTCAGCTAGTGTCCGATGCTAAAATCTTGTAACGGACAATAGCAACGGACACTACTGACGGTCACCAACGGTAGTGTGAACGCCCCCTTAGGTCACTTTTATTGCTAAATATTTTTAATTAGGCTAAGGCTAGGTTCACTCTCCCCCCAAAAGAAAGCGCTCCTCCTTATGAGCAGCCTAGACACAGCTGTTAGATAAGACCCTTTTGCTTCAAGTGCTAAATGTTCAGGGGTTTTAGGAAAAGTATATATGATTTTAGCTGGCTGTACAAATTACAGTAAAGATAGCCAATTCCAGCATGAAATCTTCCAGTTTTTACGGAGACACTAGGAGAAAAAAGAACTGAATATGGCAGGGGTGACTGAAAACATTCTCTTTATTTGCTTGTTCAACTGATCCAAATGTGCACATCTATTGGGAGAGAGAAACTAATTGGCAATTCTACCTTGGAGAGGCATTTGTAAAACCAGGGAAATATATCGATAAGGCCAAATAATAATAATTTAATTAAGACCAATATTTTGAGTGAGGCTAGCAGATGTACCTGAATTATTAAGAGGCTCCACCATCTTAATAATTCTGTCGCACCACACGAGGTCCTGTGCACCAGAAATTAAAGCTATGTCAGTCAGATATCACGTCAGTTTTATGGCTGTTGGGCCAAACCCTGCTTCACTCATTTCTCAAAAGCAGGACAGACAAAAAAACATTTTGATGCTTTTTTACCGCTAACAGCCAGGCACAAAAAAATGCAATACTTTTGTGCTGGAAAATTGGGGTGGTAATTTTAATAAATTTCCCCCACCATGTACAAAATGAGAGACAAAATGAGAAAACATATCTAGAAAATCACATTGTCTGATTTTTTAAGAACTTATTTGAAAATTATGGTGGAAAATACTGTAAGTATTTGGTCACCTACAAACAAGCAAGATTTCTGGCTCTCACAGACCTGTAACTTCTTCTTTAAGAGGCTCCTCTGTCCTCCACTCATTACCTGTAGTAATGGCAACTGTTTGACATTGTTATCAGTATAAAAGACACCTGTCCACAACCTCAAACAGTCACACTCCAAACTCCACTATGGTGAAGACCAAAGAGCTGTGGAAGGACACCAGAAACAAAATTGTAGACCTGCACCAGGCTGGGAAGACTGAATCTGCAATAGGCAAGCAGCTTGGTGTGAAGAAATCAACTGTGGGAGCAATAATTAGAAAATGGAAGACATACAAGACCACTGATAATCTCCCTCAATCAAGGGCTCCACGCAAGATCTCACCCCATGGGGTCAAAATGATCACAAGAATGGTGAACAAAAATCCCAGAACCACACGGGGGGACCTAGTGAATGACCTGTAGAAAGCCGGGACTAACGTAACAAAGGCTACCATCAGTAACACACTATGCCGCCAGGGACTCAGATCCTACAGTGCCAGACGTGTCCCCCTGCTAAAGCCAGTACATATCTGGGCCTGTCTGAAGTATGCTAGAGAGCATTTGGATGTTCCAGAAGAGTACTGGGAGAATGTCATATGGTCAGATGAAACCAAAGTAGAACTGTTTGGTAGAAACACAACTCGTCGTGTTTGGAGGAGAGTGAATGCTGAGTTGCATCCAAAGAACACCATACCTACTGTGAAGCATGGGGGTGGCAACATCATGCTTTGGGGCTGTTTCTCTGCAAAGGGACCAGGGCGACTGATCCGTGTACATGAAAGAATGAATGGGGCCATGTATCGTGAGATTTTGAGCGCAAACCTCCTTCCATCAGCAAGGGCATTGAAGATGAAACGTGGCTGGGTCTTTCAGCATGACAATGATCCCAAGCACACCGCCAGGGCAATGAAGGAGTGTCTTCGTAAGAAGCATTTCAAGGTCCTGGAGTGGCCTAGCCAGTCTCCAGATCTCAACCCCATAGAAAACCTTTGGAGGGAGTTGAAAGTCCGTGTTGCCCAGCGACAGCCCCAAAACATCACTGCTCTAGAGGAGATCTGCATGGAGGAATGGGCCAACATACCAGCAACAGTGTGTGCCAACCTTGTGAAGACTTACAAAAAACGTTTGACCTCTGTCATTGCCAACAAAGGATATATAACAAAGTATTGAGATGAACTTTTGTTATTGACCAAATATTTATTTTCCACCATAATTTGCAAATAATTAGCACATAAATTTCTCAATTCATGTTTCTCAAAGGTTATCAATTCATGTCATAGGAATCCACACCAGCCATAATATTATTGTACAAACATTGCTGTCTGATCACATGAAACTCTCATACGCTTATCATATGATGTTACAGGTTACTGTCATTTCAATACAAACTAAATTAAAAAAACAATTAGGTAGTAAGCCGCTTATATACATAAGGTACAGTGCTGGCCAAAAGTATTGGCACCCCTGCAATTCTGTCAGATAATACTCAATTTCTTCCAGAAAATGATTGCAATCACAAATGCTTTGGTAATAATATCTTCATTTAATTTGTCTTCAATGAAAAACCACAAAACGAATTGTCAAAAAGCCAAATTGGATATAATTCCACACCAAACATAAAAAAGGGGGTGGACAAAAGTATTGGCACCCTTTGAAAAATCATGTGATGCTTCTCTAATTTGTGTAATTAACAGCACCTGTTACTTACCTATGGCACATAACAGGTGGTGGCAATAACTAAATCACACTTGCAGCCAGTTGAAATGGATTAAAGTTGACTCAACCTCTGTCCTGTGTCCTTGTGTGTACCACATTGAGCATGGAGAAAAGAAAGACGACCAAAGAACTGTCTGAGGACTTGAGAAGCAAAATTGTGAGGAAGCATGAGCAATCTCAAGGCTACAAGTCCATCGCCAAAGACCTGAATGTTCCTGTGTCTACCGTGCGCAGTGTCATCAAGAAGTTTAAAGCCCATGGCACTGTGGCTAACCTCCCTAGATGTGGACGGAAAAGAAAAATTGACGAGAGATTTCAACGAAAGATTGTGCGGATGATGGATAAAGAACCTCAACTAACATCCAAACAAGTTCTAGCTGCCCTGCAGTCCGAGGGTACAACAGTGTCAACCCGTAATATCCGTCGGCGTCTGAATGAAAAGGGACTCTATAGTAGGATACCCAGGAAGACCCCACTTCTGACCCAGAGACATAAAAAAGCCAGGCTGGAGTTTGCCAAAACTTACCTGAGAAAGCCAAAAACTTTTTGGAAGAATGTTCTCTGGTCAGATGAGACAAAAGTAGAGCTTTTTGGGAAAAGGCATCAACATAGAGTTTACAGGGAAAAAAAAAGAGGCCTTCAAAGAAAAGAACACGGTCCCTACAGTCAAACATGGCGGAGGTTCCCTGATGTTTTGGGGTTGCTTTGCTGCCTCTGGCACTGGACTGCTTGACCGTGTGCATGGCATTATGAAGTCTGAAGACTACCAACAAATTTTGCAGCATAATGTAGGGCCCAGTGTGAGAAAGCTGGGTCTCCCTCAGAGGTCATGGGTCTTCCAGCAGGACAATGACCCAAAACACACTTCAAAAAGCACTAGAAAATGGTTTGAGAGAAAGCACTGGAGACTTCTAAAGTGGCCAGCAATGAGTCCAGACCTGAATCCCATAGAACACCTGTGGAGAGATCTCAAAATGGCAGTTTGGAGAAGGCACCCTTCAAATCTCAGGGACCTGGAGAAATTTGCCAAAGAAGAATGGTCTAAAATTCCAGCAGAGCATTGTAAGAAACTCATTGATGGTTACCGGAAGCGGTTGTTCGCAGTTATTTTGTCTAAAGCTTGTGCTACCAAGTATTAGGCTATGGGTGCCAATACTTTTGTCTGGCCCATTTTTGGTGTTTTGTGTAAAATGATCAATGATTTGACTTTTTTTTCATTCTCTTTTGTGTTTTTTCATTGAAGACAAATTAAATGAAGATATTATTACCAAAGCATTTGTGATTGCAATCATTTTCTGGAAGAAATTGAGTATTATCTGACAGAATTGCAGGGGTGCCAATACTTTTGGCCAGCACTGTAGCTAGTTATATTAAATATATTTCAGCAGAGTGAGGCTTCGTTCACATCTGTGTCGGAGACTCTGTCGCAGATTTAAACTAAAATCGGCAGAGAGAAAAGTCCTGCACAGAGGACATTCCTCTCTGGCGGAAACCCCACGGACGCCCGGAAGACCCCATTATAGTCTATGGGGATTGCGGGTGTTAATGGGTAACTGCTGTTTTAGCGGGTGGGCTCTCTGTCGTTCGGGTTCCTCAGCGGATCCGAAAGACGGAGAGCATGGCTCACGTGTGAACATAGCCTAAGGTTATTCTCACTTGACATCCAGAATCATCTCACTAATCCAGAATGGCTGTGCCACTGCGCAACACGATAAAACTTATAAAAATGTTGCAACTTTTTGAAATTTTATACTTACTCTACTTTTAGAAAGTGGCTGGGGAAAGTAGGTGTCTAACTGATGTAATCCAGATTTAGCGACAAAGTAACATACTATAGTTCATAAGGTTGAATAAAGACAAGTCGATCAAGTCCAACCTATAAACCTACCATGTTGATGAAGAGGAAGGCAAGAAATAACTCTCATGAGGTGGACACCAACTACCCCACATTAGGTGGCAAAAAAATTCATTCCCAACTATGAGACGAGGCTAAGGTCTCACGTAGCAGGCCGCAACAAATATAAAGAGCTGCAGGAAAAGGTTTCCTCTGTGGACTTTCTGCTTCCATTATACCTATAAGGAAATATGGAAATTGCAGCTTGTCCGCTTTGCGTATCTTTCCGCAAAGTGTGGATGGGATTCGCTAAAATCCCATCCACTTTGCAGGGACTGTAAAACACTGCGGTGTTTGCCGCAGCGTTTACGCCACGTGGGGTCCCAGCCTAAATATGACAATTAGAATTAATTTTCTGGATCCCATCTCATCCAAAAATATTAGCTTCTGTAACATATAGTATTTTTTATTTCAAGAAAGCATCCACTCCCCTTTTGAACCTGTACAAGTTATCAACCATCACAACATCCTGTGCCAGCGAATTCCATAGTCTCACCACTCTTAGGCTAGATGCACACAGTCTGAACTTCATGCTGGAAGCGGGACTCCTAGCATCATAGTTATTTACACTGGTGAAACTCAGTCATGTGAATCTAGCCTAACTGTAAAGAAGCCTCGTCTGTAACTATATTAAAATCTTTTAACCTGTAGATACAAAGGATGCCCTCTTGTCACGGTTACAGGACTTGGTGTAAAAAGATCATTAGAAAAATCTCTGTACTGCCCTTTTGTGTAGTGTACATTGTAATAAGGTTCCCCTAAGCTATCTTTATTGGAAATGAAACAGCCCCAAGTTTGATGACAGGTGTTCATACTCTAATTCATCCATCCCCTTAATTACCTTGGTTGCCCTCCTCTGCACCTGCTCAGCTATTCAATCACTAGTCTGACTAGTGATTTGTATAGAGGCAAATCTATGTCCTTGTCATGAGCATCTATTCCACTCTTGATGCATCCCATTATTTTATTTGCCTTGGCGGCAGCTGCCTGGAGCTGGTTGATACAATTACGTTTACTGTCCACCAATATCCCCAAGTTTAAAAAAAAAGTTGCTGCTTTAGCACTCTAGTAAAGAGGTGGCGTAGAAAGTAGAGTAACATCTCAGGACAGAATTGTGAGACATAATGGTGCACCAAATTTATCAAACAGTGTAATATTTGATACATTTGGTACAAAGAGCAGAATCAACAAAACTGACTTGAAAATTTAGAAGTACCAGTATTTGGGCCAGGTGATATGTATCATGTCAACTTCTTTTCCTTGATAGTAGATTTGGATGAATAGAGTGACACTTCTTTTCCCCACCATCAACAAAATCACGAGCATCATAAACCAATTTCTACGCATTTTTATAAATATTTTATATGTAAATCTCTTTCGGCAACTGCTTGCACATAGTTTAATCCACGCCCAAGATCCTTTGTAATAGTACAACAGATGTTTGGTATTTCAATTTTGTTCTTGTTTTACACATTGAAGATTCAGTGGTAATGCCCTCGATCAGAGCCCTCTAGCATCTTTGTAGTTTCAGGGGTGAGGAAGGAACGGATTCGATGTATGTTCTTGAGTTGGAGGCGGCAGGAGGTGTTGAGGTTTTGAATATGCGGCTTGAAGGATAGGTAAGAGTCTAAGGTTATCCCAAGGCAGCGGACTTGTGGGACTGGGGTGAGAGTGGTTCCATTAATTTTGATAGATGGGTCAGGTGGGGGGGGGGGGGTTCGTGCGTTGAGGGGTGAAGATTATGAACTCCATTTTCTCCATGTTGAGTTTGAGAAAGCGGGAGGAGAGAAAGGAGGCTACGGCTGCTAGACATTCTGGGACTCTGGACAACAGAGAGGTAATGTCTGGTCCAGAGAGATATATTTGGGTGTCGTCAGCATAGCAATGGTAATGGAAAGCATGAGATTCTATGAGTTGGCCAAGGCCTAGGGTGTAGATGGAGAACAGGAGGGGTCCTAGGACGGAGCCTTGGGGGACACCTACAGAAAGAGGGTGTGGCAGGGAGGTGGTGTGTGAGTGGGAGATGCTGAATGTACAGTTGGTGAAGTATGAGGAGATCCAGGAAAGGGCCAGGTCTGAGATGCCAAGGAATGAGAGAGTTTCTAGCAGGAGGGAATGGTAGACTGTGTCAAAGGCAGAGGAGAGGTCGAGGAGGAGGAGGGCAGAATAGTGACGTTTGGCTTTGGCAGTTAGAAGGTCGTTAGTGACCTTGGTTAGGGCAGTTTCTGTGGAGTGATGGGGTCTGAAACATGACTGTAGTCTGTCAAAGAGCATATTGGCCGAGAGATAGGAGGATAGTTCGAAGTGGACGTGCTGCTTCAACAATTTTGAGGCGTATGGGAGCAGTGAGATGGGGCGATAGTTGGCTGAAGAGGATGGGTCCAGGTAGGGTTTCTTAAGTATAGGTGTGACAGTAGCATGTTTGAAGGCGGAAGGGAAGGATCCATTGGTTAGGGATAGGTTGAAGAGATGGGTTAGGGCAGGAGTAATGACTTCAGAGACTTTGGGGATGAGATGTGACTGGATTGGGTCGAGTGCACAGGAGGTGAGGTGGGATTTAGAGATTAGGGTGGAGAGCTTTTCATATGTGACGATGGAGAAACAGGTTAAAGATGAAGAGCACAGAGCAGCTGGATAGAGTGGTTGTTGGGGGTGTAGGGTAAGACTGTCTCTGATGGTGTCAATTTTGCTTTTGAAATAAGAAGCAAAGTCGTCGGCTGTGATAAGTGATGTCGGAGGGGGCACAGGAGGACGGAGAAGGGAGTTGAAGGTAGTGAATAGCTGTTTGGGGTTGCGGGATAGGGCAGATATTAGTGTGGTGAAGTAGACCTGCTTTGCAGAGGTGAGTGCGTTCTTGAATGAGAGAACTGCCTCTTTATACCTAAGGAAGTCCTCCTGGGAGTGGTTTTTCTTCCAGAGGTGTTCTGCAACCCGTGAGGCACATCTCAGATTTTTAGTCAGGTCAGTGTGCCAGGGTTGCCTATTGATCGGCCGGGTTCTGGTGTTAGTGAGAGGGGCCACAGAGTCAAGGGCTGCATTGATGGTGGTGTTGTAGAAGTCAGCGGCGGTATCTGTGTCCTGGAGTGAGAATATGTCAGCGAGCGGTCGGAGAGTGTCTGAGAGCGTGCGGATGTCAAGGCGATTAAGGTTCCTGCGGGGGCGTGTTGGTTTAGGGGATGGGGGGTCTATTACAGAGAAGAAGGACGAGAATGTCAGCAGGTTGTGGTCAGAGAGCGTGGACTGAGAGTTAGAGAGGTTTACAAATTATGGTGGAAAATAATTATTTCGTCACCTACAAACAAGCAAGATTTCTGCCTCTCACAGACCTGTAACTTCTTCTTTAAGAGGTTCCTCTGTCCTCCATTCATTACCTGTATTAATGGCACCTGTTTGAGGTTGTGGACAGGTGTCTTTTATACTGATAACAATTTCAAACAGTCACACTCCAAACTCCACTATGGTGAAGACCAAAGAGCTGTGAAAGGACACCAGAAACAAAATTGTAGACCTGCACCAGGCTGGGAAGACTGAATCCGCAATGGGCAAGCAGCTTGGTGTGAAGAAATCAACTGTGGGAGCAATAATTAGAAAATGGAAGACATACAAGACCACTGATAATCTCCCCCGATCAGGGGCTCCACGCAAGATCTCACCCCGTGGGGTCAAAATGATCACAAGAACGGTGAGCAAAAATCCCAGAACCACACGGGGGGACCTAGTGAATGACCTGTAGAAAGCTGGGACTAACGTAACAAAGGCTACCGTCAGTAACACACTATGCCGCCAGGGACTCAGATCCTGCAGTGCCAGACGTGTCCCCCTACTTAAGCCAGTACATATCCAGGCCCGTCTAAAGTTTGCTAGAGAGCATTTGGATGTTCCAGAAGAGTATTGGGAGAATGTCATACAGTGCCTTGCGAAAGTATTCGGCCCCCTTGAACTTTTCAACCTTTTGCCACATTTCAAGCTTCAAACATAAGGATATAAAATTTAAATTTTTTGGTGAAGAATCAACAACAAGTGGGACACAATCGTCAAGTGGAACGAAATTTACTGGATATTTTAAACTTTTGTAAAAAATAAAAAACTGAAAAGTGGGGCGTGCTAAATTATTCGGCCCCCTTAAGTTAATACTTTGTAGCACCACCTTTTGCTGCGATTATAGCTGAAAGTCGCTTGGGGTATATCTCTATCAGTTTTGCTCATCGAGAGACTGCAATTCTTGCCCATTCTTCCTTGGAAAACAGCTCGAGCTCAGTGAGGTTGGATGGAGAGCGTTTGTGAACAGCAGTTTTGAGCTCTTTCCACAGATTCTCGATTGGATTCAGGTCTGGACTTTGACTTGGCCATTCTAACACCTGAATACGTTTATTTGTGAACCATTCCATTGTAGATTTTGCTTTATGTTTGGGATCATTAGTCTTCTTGGAAGATAAATCTCCGTCCCAGTCTCATGTCTTTTGCAGACTCCAACAGGTTTTCTTCCAGAATGGTCCTGTATTTGGCTCCATCAATCTTCCCATCAATTTTAACCATCTTCCCTGTCCCTGCTGAAGAAAAGCAGGCCCAAACCATAATGCTGCCACCACCATGTTTGACAGTGGGGATGATGTGTTCAGGGTGATGAGCTGTGTTGCTTTTACGCCAAACATATCATTTTTCATTGTGGACAAAAAGTTCGATTTTGGTTTCATCTGACCAGAGCACCTTCTTCCACATGTTTGGTATGTCTCCCAGGTGGCTTGTGGCAAACTTTAAACAAGACTTTTTATGGATATCTTTGAGAAATGGCTTTCTTCTTGCCACACTTCCATAAAGGCCAGATTTGTGCAGTGTACGACTGATTGTTGTCCTATGGACAGACTCTCCCATCTCAGCTGTAGATCTCTGCAGTTCATCCAGAGTGATCATGGGCCTCTTGGCTGCATCTCTGATCAGTCTTCTCCTTGTTTGAGATGAAAGTTTAGAGGGACGGCCGGGTCTTGGTAGATTTGCAGTGATCTGATACTCCTTCCATTTCAATATGATCGCTTGCACAGTGCTCCTTGGGATGTTTAAAGTTTGGGAAATCTTTTTGTATCCAAATCCGGCTTTAAACTTCTCCACAACAGTATCATGGACCTGCGTGGTGTGTTCCTTGGTCTTCATGATGCTCTCTGCACTTTAAACAGAACCCTGAGACTATCACAGAGCAGCTGCATTTATACGGAGACTTGATTACACACAGGTGGATTATATTTATAATCATCAGTCATTTAGCACAACATTGGATCATTCAGAGATCCTCACTGAACTTCTGGAGTGAGTTTGCTGCACTGAAAGTAAAGGGGCCGAATAATATTGCACGACCCACTTTTCAGTTTTTTATTTTTTACAAAAGTTTAAAATAACCAATAAATTTCGTTCCACTTCACGATTGTGTCCCACTTGTTGTTGATTCTTCACCAAAAAAATTAAAATTTTATATCCTTATGTTTGAAGCCTGAAATGTGGCAAAAGGTTGAAAAGTTCAGGGTGGCCGAATACTTTCGCAAGGCACTGTATAGTCAGATGAAACCAAAGTAGAACTGTGTAGTAGAAACACAACACGTCGTGTTTGGAAGAGAGTGAATGCTGAGTTGCATCTCTGCAAAGGGACCAGGACGACTGATCCGTGTACATGAAAGAATGAATGGGACCATGTATCGTGAGATTTTGAGTGCAAACCTCCTTCCATCAGCAAGGGCATTGAAGATGAAACGTGGCTGGGTCTTTCAGCATGACAATGATCCCAAGCACACCGCCAGGGCAACGAAGGAATGGCTTCATAAGAAGCATTTCAAGTGGCCTAGCCTGTCTCCAGATCTCAACCCCATAGAAAACCTTGGGAGGGAGTTGAAAGTCCATGTTGCCCAGTGACAGCCCCAAAACATCACTGCTCTAGAGGAAATCTGCATAGAGGAATGGGCCAACATACCAGCAAAAGTGTGTGCCAACCTTGTGAAGACTTACAGAAAACATTTGACCTCTGTCATTGCCAACAAAGTATTGAGATGAACTTTTGTTATTGACCAAATACTTATTTTCCACCATAATTAGCAAATAAATTCTTTAAAAAAATCAGACAATGTGATTTTCTGCATTTGTTTTCTCATTTTGTCTCTCATAGTTGAGGTCTACCTATGATGTTAATTACAGGCCTCTCTCATCTTTTTAAGTGGGAGAACTTGCACAATTGGTGGCTGACTAAATACTTTTCTTTCCCCACTGTGTGTATATATTATACTATCAAATCAAAATATAATCAAATCAAAATATAATCAAACTATGTATGACCTGTGAGGGACACAAATCACCTCCTGATAGCAAACAGATAACAGCAAGAATTACTGATCCCTCCGTCACGCACCACAAGTTTCCAGACTGTTTTTTTGACCTGTTGTAAATAACTTCTCTACTTAGATTGCAATTTTTTTTAAGGACTCTAAAATGCTTTGAAAACCATGTGTATAAAAATCTGTTAATTTTCAGTTCTTGTATCACACCATGTCTGATGAAGGGAGCGAGTACTCCTGAAAGCTTACTTATAAATATACTCAGTTAGCCTCTAAAAGGTATCGCCTGATTTCTTCACTCTTCCACTACTTTCAATGGCTAACACGGTACAACATTATACTACTATATTATACACACACATACACACATTATCCCAAAAAGATTGGAAATAATCAACTAATCAGCAGCCAGGAGAGGGAGATTTAATTTAACCAAGGTGTAATGATGGAGGAGGATGAGGAAAGGAGGAAGTGCAACGCCCTCTTCAAAATAATGAAACACCGGACCCAGACGACATACCCATCAAGGGTATTCAAAAAGGGGTCTAAAAGTATGCATGAAAACTATAGGCTGATATATTTAATCTCAGTATCAGCATGAATTTACAAGGGAACGGTCATGCTAGATAATCTGATCAACTTTTATGAAGAGGTATATTCTAGACTCGACCTGGGTAATGCCATAGATGCAGTATATCTGGACTTTTCAAAGATTTTTTTTTTTATTTTTGTTTTTATTAAACTACTCAACATACTCAACTGTCCCCGATGCTCTGGTGTCCAGTCAGCGGTCTCAGCAGAAGAGACACGGGACGTCATAGCCGGCAAAAACAAGACAGTCACGCAGCAGGACCAGACCACAATGGGAGGACACTGGAGCACCAGGGACAGGTGAATATGCTTTTTATTTGCTTTTTTGGTTTGTTTCGGTGTTTTTTTTTTACCTCCACAGATAGATAATAGAGGGTGGATATTATTGATACATACTCTGATTGCATTACATTCACGAGTGGGGTGCTAACAGGGGTCAGTATTGGGTCTACTTTTTAAGATTTGTATTAACCCCTCTCCGCCTTGGCATTTTTTGATTTTCATTTTTGACTCCCCACCTTCCAAACTCCATAACATTTTTAATTTTTCCATTCACAAAGCCACATGAGGGCTTAATGTTTGTGGGACAAATTGTTCTTCATAATGGTACCATTTATTATTTTGTACAACGTACTGGGAAGCTGGAAAAAAGTGCACCTGTGTGACTTTCTTACAGGCTTCATTTTTACAACGTTCACTGTGCAGCCAAAATGACATGTCACCTGTACTCTATGTTTCTGTACGATTCAGAGGATACCAAATTTATACAGATTAATTTACATTTTAACCCTTTAACAAACCCCCCCCCCATTTTTTTTTTTTTTTTTAAGTTGCCATAGTCTAACCCCCTGTATACAGGATGCATAGGGTGTCTTTTTTGCGGGGCCAGGTGTACTTTTTAGTTATACCATTTTGTGCAATGTCTATTGATCACTTTTTATTCAAATTTTTATAAGAGGCGAAACTGCAAAAAAATGGAGGTTTGGCACTTTTTTTTTTTTTTTTCACCATATGGGAAAGATATTTTTATAAGTTTGTGTGTAAATTTTACTTCTATACGTATTCTAGGGAAAGGGTGTTAATTTGAATTTTTAATTCTATTTAATTTTTTTTTTCATACTGTAATTATTAGACCCCCTAGGTGTCTTGAAGCCCAGGGGGTCTAATTACTAATGCAAAGCATTACAATGCTAATGCATTGCAAAATACTGGCATTGTATAACAAGCTGCATAAAGCAGCCTGTCATACAAATTAATGTCAGACAAGCCTGGGAGACTTCAATAGGCTCTCGGCTGTCATGGCAACAGATCACCGGCCAAGGACCTTATTCCGGGCTCCAGCGATCCTCCCCAAAATGGCAGGAAAACGGCGTCTCGGGCAATCAGTCGGGAATTAGCACCAGGTCTTTGCTTTATAATACAGCGGCCGCCATATTTAAATACCAGACATTAACATCTGCAGATGATATTAAGCTCTGTAAAGTAAAGTAGTCACCCCAGAGGAGGATAGGTAGATATTACAGAGGGATTTAGGGAAGCTGAAAGCTTCAGCAGAGAAATGGCAAATTAATTTTAATGTGGCTAAAAGTAAAAAGTCATGTACATGGGCCATGGAAACAAGTGTTGCAATTATGAATGAAATAAAAAAAACACTGGGTAAGACTACTGCTAAAAGAGACTTGGGGATATTGGTGGGCAGTAAACTTAGAGGTTGTCCAGGTAAATTTTTATTTTTTTTTAAACAGGCCAGGGGAGGTGGGGGGGGGGGGGAATAAAAAAAATCACACACTGCTCCAGTGTCCTCCCAGCATGGTCCAGTCCTTCTGCTGGGCTGTCTTCTTGAAGTGAAATTCTTCGCCGGCTGTGATGTCCCAGGTCCCTTCCACTGAAGCCACTGATTGGCCTCAGCCGTCACATGTGGCAGGGACATCCGCCGGCAGACAACAACAAACCGGCAGGACCGGACCACGCCGGGAGGCACCGGAGCATCGGGGCAGGTGAGTGTGATTCTTTTTTTTTCAACTCCCCCGACCTTTTTAAAAAAAATAACTTTTTTTTTTTTATTATTATTAAAACCCCTTTAATTTTAGCAACCACTGCCAGGCAGCTGCTGACAAGGCAAATAAAATCATGGATTACAGTATACAGACAGACTTGGGGTTGTTCAGTTTGGAAAAAAAAATGGCTTAGTAGTGCCCTTTATAGTAAAAGCAGTGAGACTAGGATACTTACTGCCACAAGATGTAGTGATAACTGATAACTTGTACAAGTTCAAGAGGGACCTGGATGCCTTTCTTGAAAGTAGAAATGTCATAGGTTATAGGAGCTAGAATTTTTGGGGTTAGGCTATTGATCCAGAGACTTAGTCCAATATTTCAAGTTGGGAAGAGATTTTTTTACTTTGATGGAGCAAGTGCCATTAGCCTTGTGGGGTTTATTGCCTTCTTTTTGATTAACTCAGTAGGTTTATAGGTTTTACTTGATGGACTTATGTCTTTAACCAACTATCAACTTATCTACTATATTACAGAAAATAAAATGAAAATAACACAGGGAGGACGACGGCACAGGGAGGAAGAAAGACACGACTACAACTGCAGCCAATTATCAGGATCAGCACACAGACCAGCTCAGTAACTACTCTGCTCATCCTACCAGAAGTGACGTGAGCTGCTATTCTAGGCTGGTCACAGCAGCCGCTACTGGTCCATCTGTACAGACCGATCAATGACTGCGATGACAGAGGTGGGACCATCAGCACCATTCCGGATACACGGTAGTGATTGTTTCTATCTGTAGCACCATTTACTACCAAATGCCTCCTAACCTGTGGCACAGATCATTGGATATGTGTCCAGAAAGTTACTATTGTATAAATTGATTGGCCAATAGCAGCGATCAGTGATGCAGTGATGTTACTCCCCACTGGGCTAAGTGATAATATTGAAGTTTGCAGCTGTCTGTGACACTCACTGAATGACTGGACAGCATTTTAATAGTATGGCAGTTTGAGCCACAATATTACACATGTATAGTGTGGGTTTTTTTTTTGTTTTTTTAAATAATATTTATTGCTACATTTTTTTTAAAATAATTATATTACACATACGTCGCACTACATTTTTTCTGGAAGAGCAAAAATGCTACCATCATCATTTTTGACAACCAACAGAGAAGTAAGACGTTTGCATAATGAAAATAAATGATATGTAGGCATAATAATGCTAGAGGTCACTATTTAAGCATGGAAACCATTATTATAACTGTCTTCCATGTATAAAAAGCAAATTTAGGGTTTTGTTTTTACAGCATTCACTATGTGGTAAAAATGACATGTTCCTTATATTTGAGTCAGCACAATCATAGTAATACCAAAAATTAGTTTTTGTAATGTTTTAATACCTTTACAAAAATCCAAAACTTTGAAAAATGAAAAATTATTGTATTTGCCATATTTTGACACCTGTAACTATTTTGTAACCTAAGATGTAGTTTTATCTATAGCAGGGGTGTCAAACTCATTTTCTCCGGGGGCCACTTCAGCCTCACGGGGTACCTTGAAGGGCCAAGATTATTTTAAACATGTATAAAAGTAACTTCTCCTTAACAGATAAACGAGCTATTAAGCAGTAGTTACATTTGTACATTACTACTGTTACAATCAGCCCTTTGAGGTCAACCAGGAAGAACATAATGTATTGTTAAAACCTAAGACATTGGCATGTTACATACTATCCTCATCCTTTTCTGAATATATCAAAAATTACACAGCGGCCCCTGCACACGGTATTATGCTCCATAGTTGCCCCTGCACACGGTATTATGCTCCATAGTTGCCCCTGCACACGGTATTATGCTCATATGTATAATATGAGCCTGAGGCAGGAAATAGTCCCTGAATTATGGAAATCTTCTTGTGTGGTACCAGTTCCAAAGAAACCCCACCCTATGGACCTCAACAACTACAGACCTGTAGCACTGACATCCCACCTGATGAAGATCTTGGAGAGATTGGTTCTCACACATCTCCGCCCTCTAGTGAGCCCCGCTATGGACCCCCTCCAGTTTGCTTATCGGCCGGGCATTGGGGTAGATGATGCCATCATCCATCTTCTGCACAGGGCTCTGTCTCACCGGGAGAAACCAGGGAACACAGTGAGAATAATGTTCTTTGACTTCTCCAGTGCTTTTAACACCATACAGCCCAGGTTATTGAGGGACAAGCTGGGCCTTGCTGGAGTGGACCACCACCTCTCCAACTGGATCCTAGACTACCTCACAAATCGACCGCAATATGTGAGAGCCCAAGACTGTGTGTCAGGTACCGTGATCTGTAATACGGGGGCACCTCAGGGTACGGTTCTCGCCCCTTTCCTCTTCACACTGTACACTGCAGATTTTAGGTGCAACTCATCCAGCTGCTACCTACAGAAGTATTCTGACGACTCTGCAATAGTGGGTCTCATCACAGATGATGATGACAGGGAGTACAGAAAACTGAACCAGGATTTTGTGGACTGGTGCCACCGGAACCACCTGAAGATTAACGCGGGGAAGACCAAGGAGATGGTGGTGGACTTCCGCAAAGGCAGAAGCCCTCCTAAACCAGTGGACATCCTGGGGACGGGCATCGAGATTGTGAACACCTATAAGTACCTGGGTTTGCTCCTTAATAATAAGCTGGACTGGGCAGATCATATGGAGGCCCTGTACAGGAAGGGCCACAGCAGGCTCTACCTGCTTAGGAAACTGAGAGCCTTTGGAATCCGGGGGGGCACTTCTTAGAACTTTCTTCAACTCGGTAGTGGCATCAGCCATCTTCTTTGGAGTGGCCTGCTGGGGGAGCAGTATATCAACCAGGGACAGAAATAAACTTGACAAGCTGATTAGAAAGGCCAGCTCTGTCCTGGGGAGCCCACTGGACCCAGTGCAGGTGGTGGGTGACAGAAGGATACTGTCCGTGGTGAGCTCCATGCAGAAGAAGAAGTCCCATCCCATGCATGAGACTGTGATCGCGCTGAGCAGTACTGTCAGTGACCGACTGCTCCACCCTAGGTGTGAGAAGGAGCGCTATCGGAAGTCTTTCCTCCCCACCGCGGTTAGGCTGTACAACCAACACCGACCTAAGCGGAGATCATTACACACAGAGAACTGAAATATCTCTCTGCCTGTTAAATCCCCCCCCCCCTCTGCTACGTCCTATCTGTCTGTCTGCTATTAATGTAATGCCTCTCACCTTGGAACATTCCTGTACATGTTGTATTTGTATTTGTATCTGCTTATCTTTGCTGCTGTAACACACTGAATTTCCCCATTGTGGGACTATTAAAGGACTATTATTATTATTATTATTATTATTAATAGTTGCCCCTGCACACGGTATTATGCTCCATAGTGGCCACTGCACACGTTATTATGCTCCATAGTGGCCCCTGCAATCGGTATTATGCTCCTTAGTGGCCCCTGCATTGGTATTATGCCCCATAGTGGCCCCTGCAAACGGTATTATAGTCCATAGTGGCCCCTGCACATGGTATTATGCCCCATAGTGACCCCCCCCACCCATGAACTATTATTATACTCAGGGGTCTTTTCAGACCCCAGAGTATAATGATCGGAGACCCAGGTGGTGACAAACATAAAAACCAGTGTTACTTACCTGGGCCCCGGTGCGCTCCCTGCGTTCGGCCTTCTTCAATGTCGCACAGACCGGCGTCGCGAGATAATGACATCGGCCTGGCTCACGTGACGCCTGAGACGTCACTAAAGAAGGCCGAAGCCGGCTGGGAGCAGCATCGGATCGCCGGAGAGGTGAGTAACTCTGGTTTTTATGTTTATCACCTTCCCGGGGTCTCCGATTATTATACTCCGGGGTCTGAAAAGCCCCCGGAGTATAATAATAGTATTTGATGGGGTTCGCCGGCCGCGGCCTCACTTTCCATCCCCGCTCCTGTACACGGCAGCTTCTGCGACCCATAGCAGAAGGGGAAGCAGGGGCGGCCACGACCATCAGCGGGGATCGGTAAGTAAATAGGCCGTTACGTGCCGGGGATACTCCAGCAGGCAACGGCCTATTTATATATATAAAAAAAAACTTATCTTCACCTACCTGCGATGCCTTGATGCAGCCGCGGCCTCCTCCTCTTCTTGTCTGTGTGTCAGCGTAGGAGGCGCGATGACGTCATTGTATCGCCGCCTGCGCTGACATGCAGAGGCCTTGTAAACCAGCCCAGGACAGGTATCGCGTAGCTTTGTTTTTTTTTTTTTTTAAGCGGCCTGTCTTGGGCTGGTTTACATTACATAATGTACATAGACAATAAAAAATGCCGCGGCCCTGCGGGCCAGCTAAGTGCCGGACTGGATAACAGAAGGCAGCGGGCCGGATTCGGCCCGCGGGCCTTGTGTTTGACACCTGTGATCTATAGCATTTTAGGGAATGTCCAACATTTTCAACACTTTTTATTCAATCTTTTTGGGAGGCAAAAGGGCTATTTTAAACTTTTTTTTTAACTATTAAGATGTTAAACTGCTAAGGAACAATATTTTTATTTTGCAAAATTTTGGGTTAAAAAAAAACAAATAAAAAACTATATAAATTTGGCATCTCCGGAATCATACCAATCCATAGAATACATGTGACATATCTTTTTGGCTGCACGGTGAACGCCGTAAAAACAAAGCGCAGTTTTCTCCAATTCCACCACAATCAGAATTTTTTTCCCCCCCACACAGGGAATATTAAATGGTACCACTACAAAGTACAATTTGTCCCTCATATGGCTCTGTGAACAGAAAAATAAAAAAGTTATGGGGTTTGGAAGGCGTGGAGTAAAAATCAAAAAAAAATGCCTGTGGCGGGAACGGGTTAAAGTATTATCATCTTATAATAATGCTCCTCTGGCAGAGTTGGAAAGAACAGCACCACAATCCTAAGAGATTCGGCTGAAGCATCTACAAGTAAGGCTAACTGCACATGATTGCGTGTGGCCACGATTGAACAGCACGGTCGGTGCACATGCGGCACATGGATGACATCCATGTGCCGTCCGTGCAATGGCAGTGCTTTCATGGCCCCATTTATTCAATGGAATGAATAGGACCTGTCCTGAGTTTTGCAGCCCAGACTGTCGGCCCGCACACTGATCCGTGTAATACACGGTCATGTGCGTGGCCCGACAGAAGTGAATGGGTCAGTGTGCTATCCAATAAAAACCCAGATAGCACACTGACCTAGCCCACGGTCATGTGCAAGGGGCCTAATCCTGTAAACTGAGGTAAGAGAGGATTGACACCAGAATTTCTTTCCTGCCTTCACGAAGATGTGCTTCCAGTTAATTTATCCAATGGAACATGTATCTGGTTACACATGTACAGGGAATGTTTGTCTTAAAGGGGTTGTTCAGGTTGTGTTTTCTATTTACAGAATGAGTTGGTTGAATAATCTCACCTTCTCCTACAGTATCCCCCATACCTGAAGTTAGGTCAGTTTCAGAATCAAAGATTATCTCTATTAACACTTCAGCTTTCCTATTTTTAGGATATCTAGTAGGTGGTTCTTTAAGAGATACTTGGCTGGAAATTGAGAGCTGAACTTCCTGCTAAAATAAGGATTTTATTTCATCCAAAAAGTAAGAATGTTCCTCCTTTAGTGCACTTGCTGAACTAAAAATGTTAAGCCTTTTGCGCTCCATCTTTGTGATGTTGGCAAGTTTTCTCCTGATGTTCTTTGCATGTCTCTTGCTAGTCCAGACATGCAATGCAGAACAAGAAATATGTCCACATTAGTCCAACAGTATATGTAAGGCCACTGTGACATCATTTCAAAGGGGTACCCAGTGAAGAATTTGCTTGAAAAAGTGGTCTTTGGTTGGATAAGGGACTGGGCTGCTTATAGCATGGAAGTTTCCTTAGAGTATAATGGGAGGAATATTGGTCACTGAAAAAAAAAAATCCGTCTCTGAGGGGGAGGATCTTCTCAAAGGGTTAGTCTTCTCTTGAGGATTCACTGTATATAATATGTACTTATCTATATAATATCTTACATACACACATATATATATATATATATATATATATATATATATAAGAACAGCACCTGAAAGCTGTGTATAAGAGGTACAGTGACAGTACCATTCACAATAAACAAACAACTATTGGGGCACACTTATCAGAAATAAAACAAGTGTCATAAACCTATGACGGTCACTCCGTATACAAAAACAACCACTTGTGTAAATATGGCATAATAAAATAAAACAGCACGGAAAGAAACAAAAAAAAAAAAAACAGCAATTCTAATCCATGGATCAGATCAAGCAACTAATACTACCCATAGTTATATAACCAAGAATCACAGCAAAATATAAACAAAGTGTAAAGCACTAGCCCCCCAAAAATAAGTTCAATTACAAAGCAATAACTACAGTATAGTCACAAGGTGACAAGTTCTTACAGGGCCCACATTCATTTGTTAGAACATTTGGGTTCATTCATACCTATTCTACTGGAAACGAAGTGACTGATTTGTCATATGCACCAGTCAGTGTCCAAAGGTGACAGCTTGAGCAACAAGCTGCACAAGAAACACTGTGACCTTTGGTCAGCACAACCTAAAGTGAGTCCAGCTTCAGCTACAGATAGGCTACTAGCTCTATACATGCCATATATGTCTATATGACCACTCGCAGCCTCCCCCCTGAACCGCAGCTACTTTAATTTCAAGAGTCACCTCTTACGCAACACACGGTATTACGGGAACTGTTATTGTGACCCCAGGGAGCAACACACTGGGCTAGTGACCCACACACATCAGTCCCCGTGCTTACCATTAGAGTAGGGCGGCCCTGATCCCCCATTTTGGGAGTTGCACCCGGCGTTGGACATGGTGGTTGAGCCCTATGAAGAAGGGAGGGATAGAGAGGATATACCAGCTAGGAGATAATAGCGAGGAGACAGTTGCAAATGGAGAAGTTAGCCGATCATCGTGGTTCTTCGTGACCGGTGTCCGGACGAAGCAGGCCCAAGTTATTGGCGATAACGCAAGAATATAGCGCTGGGTATTAGGTAGCAGGAAGTGCAGAGTCCCAGCCCCGGGGTGGCCTGACGCATGCGCGCTTAGTACACGTGGCACTTCCTGTACGTGTTCCTCTCTCAGTGCGCTGGACTGTTTGGTGCTGGCGCTGTTCCGATGAATGTGTGGCACTGTGTGTATCTGCAGGAGGGTGCCTAGACGTCCGATATCAGAGCACTGGGCTGAAGTACGTCATGCTGAGGGTGACAAACCTTTGTCAATAGGACGGTTCCGAGCTGGGGTCTGACTTAAGGCAGTGTGCTCTTGTATAAACAGCCACAGACAGTGGACTGGTATATGTAGTACTGTGCTCCCGTACAGACGGCTAGTGGATGGTGCTAGGACACGAGTTTGGCGTACATAGTACTGAATGGTTTCTTCCATAGGAGTGTCCTCAGCGACTAGCCGTGTCTACAATGTATAGTAAAGTGCTCATGTACAGTAGGTTATTAGGGCAGTACAAGTGTGCAGGTATGGCGTGTGAGCTGAGTTGATGTTGTCGTAAACACTAGGACTCAGGGCCATTCCTAAGGGCACAGGTGAACTTTTCATGTATTCAGCACCCACAAGCCCCAGCTTTTTTTTTATGGTTGACGCAGATATGGCAGTGAGTAACCTCTCCCATGTCTGGTATGGCATTTTCATTTTCTCTTTTTTTTTTTTTTCTGCCATTATGGGGGGACATAGGTTTAGTAGTTGTTCGCTAAGTCATGCACATATGTCACTAAAACAGCAACTCTAGTCTCTGTATCAGACTACTTGGTTTTTATTGACTGCAGTATCTAAATGGTTAAAAGCAGGTACTAGAGTTAGGATCTGTTGTGGCATCGAATTTAAAAAGTCATTTGTACCTAATTTCATCCGTAATAGCTATTCGCCATATTCATCATCCTCTTAACATCTTTTTTCTGACAGATTTGTGCATGTCTATTATTTGTGATTTTGTTGTAAAAAGTGGACATGGCCTGCAGGACACTGAGAAAATAGTCAAGTGCAACAAATGTGCCTAAGGCCTGTTGCAGACGACTGTGCTGCAACCGGCCTGCCGTGATTTAAAAGCACGGGCTGCACACGGGGGACACCCCTGTGTGCCACACGGGCTGTGCTTCCGCGAATCCTTTCATTAAATGACTGTTGGCCTGCACAAGGGACCGTGAAAATCACGGTCGTGTGTACGGGCCCATAGAAAAGAATGGGTCAGTGTGAGTGTGCTGTCCGTGAAATACACAGCACACTGACCTACAGCACAGTCGTCTGCAACCGGCTTTATACAAAGGTTGTATTTCTAGGCGCAAAGTCACTCCACCCCGACCCTGGTGTAAAACCTCTAAAAAGTCAAATCACAATACGGAAAGAGTTGAAAAGATTATCCCCCCCCCCCCCGCTTTATATTTTTGTATTTATTTTGCAACTATTTGGTGAATTTGTCTCAATTTACACACACACACACACATATGTGTGTGTGTGTGTATATATATATATATATATATATATATATATATAAATATGAAATAGTAGGTCAAGTCACTTTCTTACTCTAAGTTCACACCTGTGCTTGGGTTTCCGTTCTTCGAGTCAACTTGGTATAAACGGAACCCAATCCGCTTAAAAAGCAGTTAGCCATAGACTATAATGGAGTCCGCTGGGTTTCCACCCAAAAAATGCAGATAGAAAAGTCCTGCTTGCAGGACTCTTCTCTCCACATTTTTCAAGCGGATTCGGGGATGGAGTCCCCAAACGGAATCCAAGCGCTGGTGTGAACCCAGCCGTAGATGTCTTTCATGAATCTCCCCATTATGTATATGAATGTAGTTAAAACTGTAGGGCCACAGATGCTGTCACTAATAAATAAGTGAAAAACTGATTAATTCCAATCTATTGTCATTACTGACTGTAAAGTTTTGCTCTTAATAATAATGATAATAATAGTCCTTTAATAGTCCCACAATGGGGAAATTCAGTGTGTTACAGCAGCAAAGATAAGCAGATACCTCTCACCTTGGAACATTCCTGTACATTTTGTATTTGTATCTGCTTATCTATGCTGCTGTAACACACTGAATTTCCCCATTGTGGGACTATTAAAGGACTATTATACAAATACAACATGTACATGAATGTTCCAAGGTGAGAGGCATTACATTGATAGTAGACAGACAGATAGGAAGTACCAGAGGAGGGGGGCTGGGGATTTAACAGGCAGAAAGATATTTCAGTTCTCTGTGTGTATTGATCTCCGCTTAGGTCGGTGTTGGTTGTACAGACTAACCGCAGTGGGGAGGAAAGACTTCTGATAGCGCTCCTTCTCACACTTAGGGTGGAGCAGTCGGTCACTGACAGTACTGCCCAGCGTGATCATGGTCTCATGAATGGGATGGGACTTCTCCTGCATGGAGCTCACCACGGACAGTATCCTTCTGTCGCCCACCACCTGCACTGGGTCCAGTGGGCTCCCCAGGACAGAGCTGGACCTTCTAATCAGCTTGTCAAGTTTCTTTCTGTCCCTGGCCCTTTCTGTACAGGACCTCCATGTGATCTGCCCAGTCCAGCTTATTATTAAGGAGCAAACCCAAGTACTTATAGGTGTTCACAATCTCGATGCCCGTCCCCAGGATGTCCACAGGTTTAGGAGGGCATCTGCATTTACGGAAGTCCACCACCATCTCCTTGGTCTTCCCCGCGTTAATCTTCAGGTGGTTCCGCTGGCACCAGTCCACAAAATCCCGGTTCAGTTCTCTGTACTCCCTGTCATCGTCTGTGATGAGACCTACTATTGCAGAGTTGTCAGAATACTTCTGTAGGTAGCAGCTAGATGAGTTGCACCTAAAATCTGCAGTGTACAGTGTGAAGAGGAAAGGGGGAGAACTGTACCCTGAGGTGTCTCCGTATTACAGATCACGGTATCTGACACACAGTCTCGGGCTCTCACGTAATGAGGTCGATTTGTGAGGTAGTCTAGGATCCAGTTGGAGAGGTGGTGGTCCACTCCAGCAAGGCCCAGCTTGTCCCTCAGTAACCCGGGCTGTATGGTGTTAAAAGCACTGGAGAAATCGAACATTATTCTCACTGTGTTCCCTGGTTTCTCCAGGTGAGACAGAGCCCTGTGCAGAAGGTGGATGATGGCATCATCTACCCCAATACCTGGCCGATAAGCAAACTGGAGAGGGTCCATAGCGGGCTCACTAGAGGGCGGAGATGTGTGAGAACCAATCTCTCTAAGATCTTCATCAAGTGGGATGTCAGTGCTACAGGTTTGTAGTCGTTGAGGTCCATAGGGTGAGGTTTCTTTGGAACTGGTACCACACAAGAAGATTTCTATAATTCAGGGACTATTTCCTGCCTCAGGCTCATATTAAACATGTATGTAGTTATACCACACAGCTGGTCCCCACAAGTCTTAATTAGCCTTGCATTGACGTCATCTGGCCCTGCGGCTTTCCTCGCTTTGATCTTTTTCATCTCCTTCCTCACCTGGGCCCATGTGAAGGTCAGACTGTGGTCAGATATAGACGGATTTCTGGATTTACTGGTCTGTTGGGGAGTAGCTGCATGGGGTGAAGTCATTGTGGTGGGGGGGAACTGAAGGACATGCTGGAGTGGGAGGAGCTGGTGTGTGATCAAATCTGTTGAAGATTTAACAAGGCCAGTAATGAGAAATCGTTGGGAATAAATCAGTATTTCACTTATTAGTGATGGCATCTATGGCCCCAAAGCATCGCTGGTTCAGGTTTACCCAAGTGGGACATCCAAAAAATGTAAAAAAAAAAATAAGAAATACAGTATATATTATGTTTTTAAAAATTAACAAATGAATAAGGCCCCCAAAATGCCCCCTTCCTATATTACACTAGGTTCTCACTAGCGTTCATGTTTCTGTACTTCGGGACCCGAGAAACGGAAACCCTATCTGTATAAAAAAAACAGTTACCCGCAGACCCCATAGACTATAATGGGGTCAGTTGGGATTCTGCCCAGTTTCCAGTTTTCTCTTCACCTATTTTAATATATATTATTATATTTTATTATATATAATTAATAAAATAATACATATTTGATATCACCATGTCCGTAACAACCAGTATGATAAAACTGAAACATTATTTAAAGAGGACCTTTCACATCCTCATGTATATGCGGTTTTACATACCACTTGAAAGCACTATCTGCTTTCCCGTTATGTGACCCGGGGCTGGAGATATCTGGGGTCTAAATTTCACCGTTCACTGTCAGAAGGGCGTTCCTGACAGTCTAGCTGGGCTGTGAGGAACGCCCTCCCTGACAGTATTCCTCTATAGCCCTGTACTGAGGGGGCGTTTCTCACAACTCAGTGTCATCACTGGGCGGTAAGTAACGCCCCCTCTGACAGCACATGGCTATGTATGTAAAACCGCATATACATGAGGACGTGAAAGGTCCTCTTTAACATACATAGCAAACGTAAAAACAAAAAAGGGGAAATGCTGGAAGTAATGATTTTTTTGCAATCTTGCCTCAAATAGTGATCAAAAAGTCATACATTCCCTAAAATAGTACCAAAAAACCCTCAACTAACTCCGTCAACTGAAAAATAAAAATGTTATGCCTCTCAGAAGATGGCAGTGCAAAAACAATTTATTTGTCCCCAAATGGGTTTTTGTTCTGCAATATTAGTAACAAAAAAAAATATAAATTAGGTATCACTGTAATCGTACCACCCACAGAATAAAGGTAAAATGTGAATTTGGTGTTCTCAATGTACTTCGCACAGCTTACATATTCACTTTTCACCATCCGCTGTGCATTCACATCTGGGAAACTAATGGTTACTACATCCTTTGAGGGGTGCAGTTTTCAAAATAGGGTCTCTCTCTAGGGGATTACACTTTTCTTAGAGGCTCTGCACACATGACATGGCGTCCAGATACCAAACATCTAAATCTGCGCTCCAAAAGCCACATAGTGCACCTTCACATCTGCGCCCCGCTGTGCCCAAACTGAAGTTTATGTTCACATGTATGACATTCTTGTACCCGGGATAACATACTTAATGTCACGCCTCTGAAGCAATTTATCCAGGGGTAAACAGTGAACATTTTTAACCCCTAAGTGTTGCATTAATTTATTTTCCAGACATGAATGCGCACCTGATAATTAAAGGTGAAAATGTTAGTTTTTCCAGGAAAATCTCCATTAATCGTAATTGAGGTAAAATACCTCAAATAAATTAAGGGATACCAAGGGTTTCTCTTGGCTAGGTCGTATGAGACCATGCTGAAGATTAATGTACTCCCCTGCCTCCTCTACCTCTTTCAAACCGTTCCCATAATCCTGCCTAAGCATTTCTTTACCGCAGTCCGGAAAGCCTTTACTAGGTTTATCTGGGCGTGGAAGCCCCTGCGAATTGCTAAAAGTACCCTAGTTAGGCTTAAATGGGATGGGGGTTTGGATGTCCCAGATTGCCCTAGCTACTTCCTGGCTGCAGTCACGGCACGTGTTCTTGATTGGCATCACTCCACACGTTCTAAGCTCTGGGTTGCCCTGGGGGTCTCATTCTCACCAGACGCGTGGTCCTCTGCTTTCCAGGCATGTTATAAGTTTTCCAAAGCAAGGCACAGGAGACAAACTACAAGATCCTCTCTAGATAGTACAGAGTCCCCTATGTCCTTCATGAGATTTACCCCTCCACCTCGGACCAATGCTGGAGATGTAATAATGACCGGGGCACGATTGCGCACGTCTGGTGGGGATGCCCACTCCTACGCCCCTTTTGGTTGGGTGTCCGTTGTATTATTCAGATGGTCACTGGCATAGGCTTGGAAGATGACCCTGCCCCCTTGCTCCTCTCTATTTTCCCACGTAAGTTCCAGAAGCATACCCGCAGGCTGTTGCAGTATGGAGAATCTGTTTGCTGAGCTGAAACATGAGGACAGTGCCCATCAGGAAACGTGGCTCCTGTGGAACTATTTTTATTATTCAATGAATTTCAGTCTGCCATTTCAGTCTCCCTCTGTGTCCTCTTGATTTCTCCTTTTCCCACCTTCCTTTCTCATTATTCTTTTTCCCTTCCTACATGATACTAGATTTGTTTACCATGGTTTTTGTTTTTGATTTAATTATCTGATTCTGCTGTGACAGATCTTTTGTTTCCGTGCTCCCTCTATGTACCCTTCCTGTTCCTTTTCTGCCATTTCTTGTTTTTCCTGCCCTCCCTGTCGTTCCCCTGACCTTCCCACTGCCTTGTAACCCATTATTGTTGATTTCTTGTTTGATGTTTTTTCTTTTTGTCACAAAAATTTCAATAAAACTCTTAATGTTAAAAAGTACCCAGTTAATCACCCAGCCCTAGTAAATGCATATATATATGTGTGTGTGTGAATGCGTATATAACTGTGTAATGCATATAAAAGAGTGTGTTTATTATGAATACCTGTAACATCTGGCCACACCAATGAGTTTTTTTGTTTTTGTTTTTTTTTTTGTGGAAAAAAAGCAGTTAAACACTTGCATCTAACCAAGTTAACCTGCTTAGTGGGGGGAGGGGTGGATTTAGCAAGACTTATTGGTTTATTGCAACTAAAATGGTGCAAAAAAGATGCAGATCATAAATTCCACCCCACTATGCCTCCTCCAATTGCTCATTTGAGGGCCATATAGACTAGTCCTCTAGAGTCTTAGTTGGACATTAAGTCTTTCCGCCACATCAAAAACACTGCGTTTTACAGTACCTGCAATGTGGATGGTATTCTAGCTAATCCCATGTACACATTGCAGAAAAAAATCTGCTACAGAAAAGCTGTGTTTGCGTTTTTGAAAATCACAGCATGTCAATTATACCTGCGGAAACCTCAGCGGACTTTCTGTGAAAAATACTGTGGGGGAAAAAAGCGATTCATTTCCGCCACGTATTTTTCTGCATAATTTTTTTTTTTTTTTTTTGGTTGTGCTTTGCTACGTGGAGCCTTAGCCTAAGACAGCACATCCCGCAGCACTTTTCATAGAAAATTCACAGGAAACCTCTGCGGACTTTCTGTTTCAATTATACCTATAGGGATACTGCTGGTGTTTCCATAGATATAATTGACATGCTGAGATTTCCAAAACTGCAGTGGTTTTGGAAATCACAGCGTATCTGCTACGCGTATTTTCCTGCAATGTGTGGATAGGATGGATGGGGCAAGAAAACGCTGTGGTTTTTGCCGTGGCCAAACTGCGGCGTTTACACCATGTGGGGAGGCGGCCTACAGCGGGCTAAATCTATTGATGACCTATCCTAAGAATAGGTAATCAGTCAGATCAATATGAGTCCAACACCCAGTACCCACATGAATCAGCTGTTCTTAGCAGCTGATAAACAGAAACTAGGAAGCAAACAGCACTGTTCTCTTTGTACTGGCAAGACCAGGGTATTGCAGATCAACTCTCATTTATTTTAATTGAATTCACTTCATTTCAGCCACTACAGAGAGAACAGTGCGGTTTACTTCCTGCTCCATTCTCTGCATATCAGCTGCAGAAAACAGCTGATCAATAGGGGTTCTGAGTGTCAAATCCTCACCGACCTGATATTAATGACCTTTCCTTAGCATATGTCATCAATATTTTTAGCTTGGAAAGCCCCTTTAACCTCTGCACTCTCTACTGTTGGAAAAATAATATAAATAGTATTTTTTTTTGTATTTGTTGACATTCTTGTTAATTTTAAATTAAAATATCATATACCTAAAAAAAAATGTAATGTTATAAAACAAAAAAAAAATTAATTGTTCTCTTCAGTTGTAACTTCCATTCAGACCCATATATAGAAAAATGAAAATAGCCTTTTACCTTTGTTACATCAGTCACCAGCGTGTATAGAAACTTTGTACTCTACCGATAAAAAAACAATCCTCACTCCACCACGTGTCAGATTGTGCAACTCTTGTGATTCAGCTGTTCTGGCACAAAAATCTGTCATGCTTAGTCCTGAGTTAATATAATTTGGAGAGTTTTAAAGCTAGGGTCTTGTATTGAAGCAAGTAAACCAAAAATGGATAATAGGTCTCATTCTAATAAGACATATACAGTGCCAGTAGGAAACCTAAAAGAGTATAAATCTTAAATTTATTCCCACAAAGTAACATTCGTCGGGGTGTTAGACAATATGAGGGAACTTGATATGGCTGCTGGTTGGTATGGTCTTATACTAGGGTAGTGACTGATTCTGCTGTGGGCTTATGTGTATTTTATTGTGGTTATTTATTATTAATTGGTTGACTATGGATTATAATTGATGTGTATGATATTTATCAGCTGTGGCCTATGTCAAACTGTCTATTAGATGGGGTTATGTTTTTAATGGGGATTTTTTATAATCATGTTTACATGGATTTTTGATAGTTACTCTGTGGGAATTATTATAGGTTGATTTGTATTAAAGCAAGAACTGAAGGGAAAATATAATCACTGAATTACTATTTACTAAAATGTGTATAAAAATAAAATATGTGGAAGGCATTTATGAACACCAACAAGAGAGGTATGAAATAAAATAAAGTGAATATAAACTGTGTCTAAATACATAATCAAAAATAGTCACTTTAATAAAACAAAATCATAACAGGTTAAAAACATTCAAAAAAGCAGCAGCATGTTGTATACAGTAAGTACTATGATGCTTCTAAATTATTCTAAATCACAAAATACCAATACATACAACTTCCACTAGGATAGATAAAGTACTTTAAGTATTGAGAGGTGCTGCCTTACAGTATATGCTTCCATAAACCCACACATGATATACAAGTTTGCATAAAGCCGGTTGCACAAGACTGTGTGCTAATCGGCTGCCCTTAATGAATGGCACGGGTGGCGCATGGGGTGACACACGGATATCATCTGTATGCCGCCCATGCACCGGCCGTGCTTCCGCGGCCTCTTTCATTCAATGAATAGGAGCCGCACAAGCAGGACCACAAAATCGGACAGGAATAGGACCTCTTCCATATTTTGTGGCCCAGAACATGTGACCGTGTAATTCACGTCATGCCCATAGAAATGAATGGGCCAGTTTGCTCTCTGGGAAAAACCTGGATAGCACACTGACCATTCATACGGTCGTGTGCATGGGACTGACTTGTCTTTCCCTGGCATGCTCTGACATGCCATTAGCTGCTATTGTAGATTTTGGCATACCCAGTACTGCACCTGCGTTGCACTGATTATGTTGTCAACATATTATACCACCATTTTATGTTTTAGAACATGCACTGATAATGGAATTACAGGCAGAACATAGAATGGTAGTGCAATTTTCCTGTTGCTTACTACTTCCTGGTATTGACACTGATCTGACAAACAGAGCTCTGTGCTAACTCCTCCTGATTGACAATGTCTGTAAAGTGCTGCAGGATATGTTGGCGCTATACAAGTAAGCAAAAATAATAAATAACTCCTCCTCTTGTTATCAATTTAAAATCCTAAGGCGATGCATGCCACATGTTATATTAGTGGTGGTAATACATAGTCACGCACCCATCATTGCGATGCAAGTTTGGAATAACTACAGAACACTACAGCCGGCAGGGTGGATGGGGTGTTCCTCTCAGCATAGCTGTAAGTTAAAACAGTGCATTGATGTAGCAGGCATAGGAGCTGTGTTTGTTCGATTGCTTACAGTTAAGGTTGCATTAGACCCAGGACTAGCTGCCAGAGTTGCAAAATACCCCTCAGATGTCATTATAAATAATCGAGCATGGCCTATAGCTGGTTAGATGGGGAGCCCCTTATTTCACCCTCAGCCCAACCACAGTGAGATTGCAGGGTTCTGAGGGATTGCTATGGCAGTCAGAAGGCCAATCAATGGCCTCTTAGCAGCCATACATATACGTGTAATAGGCCTTAGTCTAATACACACAGATAATAATGTATTATATGTAGTGTTCCACTGGGAACACTACAAAAGGGTTTTATTTAATATATGCCTTAAGTGAAATGTTTGTGCTGCTATAAATATATATATATATATATATATATATATAAATGTGGAGAAGAGACTGAGCCAGATCCCAACCTAGTCTTGAGATAGTACAGTTAGGGCAGTGCCGCAGCAGTCAGGAGATAGGAATAATCCCTGCTCAACCTGTGATACAGAGAGAAGTGTGCCAGATAAGGATTTGAGGATAAATGTTATATTGGTCACAGAGCTACAGCCTTGCCTGCAACTCTACACCCCATAGTGAGAACCTGGAGAGGTCTTGCGGACTCTGTAAGAAAGTGAGACTGCCCCAGCAAGGGAGATGTGAACTGTAAAAAGGGTGTACAATCTACCAGCTCATTCCCAGCTTTCATTGGTAACGCCATAAAAATTGTACCTCTTTATCTTTCTGCTACCTCAAATAAAGAATGTGAGTTACTGTATTCTGCAAATCTCTTGTCTCCTGAGTCTTATTCCTGAATGACCATCACGTGCACTCCTAGTTCTATCAGGCTCACGAAGGCTGAACTCAATGATGACATGACTGGGGGAACTACCATCAGTGTTTTGGACCGGTTTTGACATTGTGGCTCCGAGAGGAGCGCGCTTTTTCATATTTTGATGGAAGTGTGATTGGATCAAGCATTTCTGGGACACAGTGTTCACTCTCTACTCCAAAGTGAGTGGCAGTTCTATTATACCCTCTACCCAACTGGCCCTTTTATCTGTTATTTCTGGCAGAATTTCTGCAGTGAAGAAGAATCTCTTGCGGCACTTCCTCACAGCCGCTAGAATGGTTATTCCCAGACATTGGCGAAGCATTGCCGCTCCTACTCTGGTGGAATTTGTACAGGAGCTTATCCGGAGAATGGAGGCCCTGGTGGAGGAGGTTTCTCCGAATTCCTCCAAGGTCAAGTCCCTCTGGCGGTCGTGGGTGGAGTTTCAGGAGTTTTCTGACCTTTTTTCTTGATCCAGAGTCGCTCCCTTCCTCCCCTGTTCCTCCCAACTGGAAGTTGGCCATACGGCCCTGCTGTTCCCCTCCTTCTCCCCTGCCCTTACCCCCTTCCTGTTTGTCTTCCCTTGCCTGTGCTTGTCCTCCCCCTTTTTTGTCCCTATTCCTTTTGATATTCCTTCAGTATTTCTTTTTCAAACACAATTTGATTTCACAGCATTTGTCTTACCCGCCTATGGCGGTTTGTACTTCTGTTTACCTTTTGGGGCCATACAGTTTACTCTGTTGTATTGCCTATTTACTGTTTCCTTGCTTAAATGCAAAATCTTCTCAATAAAAACTGATTAAACATACTCTGGGGTCTGAGTAGACTCCAGCGTATAATAATAGCACCGAATCGGAGAGCTGAACATTACGAATATTCGTCAAATTTTGTGGGGTTCACCTGAAGCGCCTCTTGGGAGCATATTATACTGTGCGGTGGCCACTGTGAAGCCTATTATACTGTGCGGTGGCCACTGTGAAGAAGGTTGTACTGTGTTGAGGCCACTGTGGAGCATATTATACTGTGTGGGGGCCACTGTGGAGCATATTATACTATGTAAATAGCGAAGGAGTCACGGCGCTTGCAAAAGCACCACAGTATCTTCAAAGAGTTGATTAGCAGGGGCCCTGTGTGCTGGACCTGCACTGATCTCTTAGATTGTTAGGACCCTGCAGATCAACTATTTCCCACAGCACGCAGCTCCCTGTATTGTTTTTATCCCGGTCGCTGCGCTGCTCACCCACCATATTTTTGATAACTGCAGTTGTGGGTACTAAATCCTTTTCAAGTATCTGAGATACGAATGCAGCACTCATAACTTCCCTATCAAGTATACGCTGTAGGAAGGGAGTAGGGGCCACAAAACTTTAGTTAAACCACTGACTCCTGGCTTTAGCTAAGAAAAATCTGCAACAAAAAATAGCTTTTACACAATTTGCAGCCTAAGTGTGGGTTTACACAGAGCTTTTCTGCTTAAAAACACAAAAAAATATAATCCAGTATCAGCTGTGATAAATTTAGCACAATTGAAGATTGTCTAGTCTACGTTTGTATTGTCTAAATCATAGGATCAGTAAATCTGCACCATTTTATACTGGGTCTTCTGTTTTTTAATATTTTATTACAGGTTGCAGATTAAAATTTAAATCCAATGTTATTGCCTAGCTTTTAGTTTACAATGAACTATTGCACGCTTTGAATATTTAATCATAGGTGTATATTCTGCTATAAGTCTAAAAATCTAAGCAATATTTATTAAACAAAATAAACTCTGATTGTCATGCGACAGTCACCACAATGTTTGTTAAGCAATTTCTGTCTTGTCATTTTTTTGTGTTAATAAAAGCTCCCTGTATTGAATAGAATGTTCTTGTCTGTATAGATTTATTTCATTTTTAATGCATCCAGTCCATTTTGAATGTAACATTCAATTTCCCCAATAACATAGTGAGAGATGGTGTGCCATGTGAAATCCATATGTATAAAAAAAGGTTTTCTTCCTCTCACAGTCAGAATTAACAAGAAGAATTAATATGTGTTACCTATCCCTTGAATGTATGCCTGAACAAAAATGGCAAATAATGACAACTGTGGCATTAATTTAAATGTTATTAACATTTTCCTATTGGCTTAGTTGTCGCACCCCCTGCGGCTGCGATCGTTACGCCACTGGTAGAAAGTTATAGGCCCCTCATCTGAAATCAGTATATTGTAGATTTTTGCTTGTATTTCCGTGTCTGATAAGCCCTAAATAATCCACTCTGGAATGCATTTTTTGTGTATGTGAGTAAAACGTGTATTGACATTCTAGCAGGTTTAACCCTGAAATCGTATGGCGCAGAACTGTAGCACATTTTTACTTTTTAACATTTTTCCTGCTTACATCATTTATTCACTGCCTAATACATCCCAACCTTTTGAGAGGTGCCGTGGAATGAGTTTATGTTATTTTAGAGCATGACCACTATATATTATTAATTGATGATTCATTTTGTTTGGCAACCCTAGAATTTCTACTTTAGCATATTGTAATTGGAATAACATCAACCATTTACAGAAACCTTGTATACATGTTATGTAGCAGTTCTCAGATGACTAAACTTTGTTTACTATACAGAGCCTGCTGGTCCAGTGAGAAACTTGGAACAGGTAAGGATCAGCAGATCTTTGAGTGACAGCAGAAGCTGTAATTAGATGTGACAGTACAGAGGTTGCTGCTGTAGGAGGAGCAACGTGATTCCTAGTCTCTGTGTGCTCTGAGATCGTGCGAAGACTGAATCGCTGGATTATTACTACTTTATTCTGCTGCTCTTTAAGGTGACCACTTGTATTTGCTGTGCATGTGTTGTGGGACTGGCATTTGTATATGAGGGGTGAACTGTAGGAACAGTCAAGTTCACTTTTTGATTGTGTTTTGGTTTGACAAACCTTAACTGTAAACTTTGCTGTGTACAGAGACCTGTATATTGCAAACCAATGTGACTGTCACACACAGAAAACAATTTAAGCATAATTCACACTGGTCTTTCTAGAACATTTTAAACGTTCTGTAATGAGGAATTACAGTTTTTCCTACTGTATTTGTAATATTAGTCTATTAAGAGATAAACTTACTTTTACTAAAGGGTTTTTATGAGATTGCAGTATTGATGGCCTATTGTTAGGACTCTGGTACCTCTGATGATCAACTGTTTGAAGGGAATACAGTCCTCAGGCGAGTGTTGTGGTTTACACTGGTCCACACGCCAAAACGCCATACGTTTAGCAGCAGCTGTTCTAGACATTGCAGCTATGTTCAGCCACTTGAATGTTCAGCCACCCTTTATACAGCTCATTAGCAGGGATACTGAGAGTTACATAATCTGATATCGATGGCCAAATTATCCATCAATATTGTGATTTCAGAAAACACTGCATTTAACATTCAGTTATGTACTGTGCACTGTAGTCTGTACTATGGCTTTTTGGGAGTCAGTGTCCATCTATGTAAAGCACTGCTATGCAAAAGTATAGCCTGAAGCTCCTGGACCTCACTGCAAAATCTGTATAATGGGGCTCCTACTTGTCCTGTGCTATTTAAAATAGTGGTATATTTTATGTAACGTCAGAAGCACTTTTGGGGCTGCCTCAGGATCCAGGTCCCATTAGTGACTGCTACTACTGCATTCCCTATATCTATGGCTCTGCTGCTATGTACACTAGTGGACTCAAAAGGAATGCATAAAGGGATTCTATCATTAAAAAAAAAAAACGTTTTTAAACTAAAACTTTAGAAAGGGTATTCATCTCTTATTTTGCAGGTCCGCACCGCCGTTTTTGATTTTTTTTTCTTCTTTTCTTCATTATGCTAATTGTGCTCTGTGCTCAGAGCACAGCTTGATCATCGCTTCCAGTGCCGCCTCTGTCTTCTGTTCTTGACGTGTCTCCTCCTCTTCACTTCGTCAGCAGCCACTGAGCGCCTCTTCGGAATCAAAATCCCGCGCAGTCGACTCGGGTCGACATAGCCGACTGTGCATGTTCTGTCAGCTATTTTACGGTGGTCTCTTATGCTTGTGTAAGCGAAGAGGAGGAAGATATGTCAGGAACAGAAGACAGAGGCGGTGCTGAAAGCGATGACGAAGCTGTGCTCTGAGCACAGGGGGAACTCCCCCTTTTAGTTTAAAAACATTTTTGTAATGATAGAATCCCTTTAAATGGCCTGAAATAGACTTCTTATCATGTTTATATCATGCTATGCTTTACTATACAGTACCTTAAAAACAAACTATTTGCCACATTATATATTTATTTATATACACACGTGGTCAAAATTGTTGGTACCCCTCGTTTAATGAAAGAAAAACCCACAATGGTCACAGAAATAACTTGAATCTGACAAAAATAATAATGTATAAAAATTCTATGAAAATGAACAAATGAAAGTCAGACATTGCTTTTCAACCATGCTTCAACAGAATTTTTTTTAAAAAGAAAGCTCATGAAACAGGCCTGGGCAGAAATGATGGTTCCCTTAACTTAATATTTTGTTGCACAACCTTTTGAGGCAATCACTGCAATCAAACGATTCCTGTAACTGCCAATGAGACTTCTGCACCTCTCAACAGGTATTTTGGCCCACTCCTCATGAGCAAACTGCTCCAGTTGTCTCGGGTTTGAAGGGTGCCTTTTCCAGACGGCATGTTTCAGCTCCTTCCAAAGATGCTCAATAGTCAGGGCCCATAGAAGGCCACTTCAGAATAGTCCAATGTTTTCCTCTTAGCCATTTTTGGGTGTTTTTAGCTGTGTGTTTTGGGTCATGATCCTGTTGCAAGACCCATGACCTGAGACCAAGCTTTCTGACTCTGGGCAGAACATTTCTCTCTAGAATCCCTTGATAGTCTTGAGATTTCATTGTACCCTGCATAGATTCAAGACACCCTGTGCCAGATGCAGCAAAGCAGCCCCAGAACATAACAGAGCCTCCTCCATGTTTCACAGTAGGGACAGTGTTCTTTTCAAGATATGCTTCATTTTTCCGTCTGTGAACATAGAGCTGATGTGCCTTGACAAAAATTTCAATTTTTGCCTCATCTGTCCATAGGACATTCTCCCCAGAATCCTTGTGGCTTGTCAACATGTAGTTTGGCAAATTCCAGTTTTGTCAGATTCAAGTTATTTGTGACCATTGTGGGTTTTTCTTTCATTAAACGAGGGGTACCAACTATGATGTCAATTACAGGCCGGCCTCATCTTTTTAAGTGGGAGAACTTGCACAATTGGTGGCTGACTAAATACTTTTTTTCCCCACTGTATGTATATTTATATATATATATATATATATATATATATATATATATACACAGACACTATATAATTTCTAATAATTATTTACTAGTAATACATATTTCTATAAATTCTTTGGATTAAAAAAATATCAGAAAAATGTTTATCAAAACTAGTGTGAATAGTGCCTGTTAAAAAGTATGATCAACTGCCTTAGGCTAATGCCACATCCTGTAGCACACCTGCCTGCAGCAAAACAACAGGCAAAAAAAGTTGGCTGGCCCTGGCTGTCAACCTTTCTATTGCATGGTAATTAACATGTTGCGTGTTCAAATCTGAAGTGCAATACAATTTTCTCTGTGGTTTTTGACTGTAGTATGTGGATCGGATTTGTTGAATTTCCATCCACTACACTGCTATTTCACTTTGCAGCAGGTTAGCCACTGCCAATTTTGCAACAGCTAAGCCGCTGCAAGTATTGAATGTGCGAGTCCTTGACCTTGTGCCTGTAATACAAATGGCAATAAGTACACTCAATATGCATTATCAAGTAAGGGGCCAGGCACATTATGTTTTGACAATAAGTTTAACTGATCATTTTTACGGATACAAAAAACTGATGCTTAAAACAGATGGAAACTGATGACCATCCATATATACACTCAATGTTAAATAAAAATGGATCGGGGGCGTGGCCTGGACGCGCATGGAGTAGCACGCGCGCAGGTCCTTCTCCGCTCCTCCGCTCGCTAGTGAGACCCGTGGACCCCTCAGCAGGCGCAGTATGGGCAAGCGCTTACCGAGGAAGGTGGCCCCGGGCACCCCAGCGCCCGTGGAGAGGTCTGGGGGGGCCACCCTGGACGCCTTTCTGGCCCAGCGGCCTTCTCTACCGGGCCAGGCTGCTGTGGGGCGGCCATCTTGGATTTCCTCCGCTCTCCAGGCACAGGGGTCGCAGCGCAGCGTCTCTCCTCCCGCGCTCCCCCTGTCAGCCAGCGGAGCGCCGCTTCAACAGAGATCCCTGTCGGCGCCTGGGCAACCCAGAGTTTCCCCAGCACGAGTACTCCCACAGTCTCCTCACCCTGGGATGTCCCAGCAACTACATTCTGCTTCACCAGCACTCCTGGCAGAGCGGCATGAGAGGACCCCCGGATGTTTCCAGCTTCTCAAGGAGTTCTGAGGTCAGTGGCTCTGCTCCCTCCTACACCGCTGATGAGTTGCAGCCTGTGGCCACAGAGCTGGTCTCTGTGGCCCCCCATCTACTATCTTCCCCCATCGCCCCTCCCCTCCATAGCTCAGGGGGGGATGGCGCGGTGGAAGGCGCTGGCGTAGGGGCTCCTCTGCCCCGCACTCCCAAGGATTATGGCTCCCCCCCTCCAGTCCTGTACCCCCAGAGCTGCATTCCAGGCCCATCTTCAGCACCATCATCCATGGCGGACCTTCTTCCTCAACTTACTACTAAACAAGACCTTAAAAGTATGGTTGCGGAAATCACAGCATCCTTCCGATCTGAAATTGCTACCCTCCGCACTGATTTACACTCCATTGCTAACCGAATGGACACGCTGGAGAATGACCATGACACTACCAGGGACTATGTTGCCTCACTGCATGATACTACCACTGAACAGGGTTCAGCTACACGGGACATGCAACGCCACTTGGAGGATCTTGACAACAGGGGCCGGCGCAACAATATACGCATCAAGGGACTCCCAGAGGCTGACCAATCTGAGGATCTGCCTGTTCTGCTGGAGGCTGTCTTCAACACTATACTGCAGGAGCCCCCGTCCCACAAAATTAAGTTTGATAGGGCACATCGAGCCCTTCGACCCAGAGGATCTTCCGCCACACCCCGTGATGTCATCTGCTGCCTCCACGACTTCACCCTTAAAGAGGCTATAATGAGCAAAGTACGCAAACTCAAAGACTTCGAGTTTCAGGGAGCTCCACTACAATTCTATCAGGATCTGTCGCTAATCACCCTCCAGAAACGCCGCCATCTCCGACCCCTCCTCCAGATTCTTCAGGAGCACCAAATTCCTTACCGGTGGGGATTTCCGTTTGCTCTCATTGCTCGTAGGGATGGTCGCTCCGCTACGCTTCGCTCCTTTGCGGATTTGCCTCTCTTCTGTGACCTATTGGATGTTCCCCTGCCGGATTTAACAGACTGGGAGCTATTCTCTCCACCCCCTCCCCCACCACCGGTTTGGCAACAATTGGAGCCCAGACGACGTCATGCATCCTCCGCGGTGGTGACCACTCGGAGGCCCCGGCTGGAGACTGATCCCTGAGGAGGCTGCCCCCCCTTGAGACGTTCTCCCTTTTCTCGGTGGTGCTTTGGAATCTGCATGCCTTAATGTTATGTTTGCTTCTCTTTTTTTCTTTTTTAGGTCTACGGGTCTCATCTATTATGCTTATTATTGGATTGTTTTAGCGGAGTGGGGCGGGGTGGGGTTCCGGTGACTCCCCTTCCTTCCTTCTTTTTACTGGTGGTTGGGGATCCACCGCCTCCCCTCCGACCTCCTGTCCACGCTCTCCCCCCTAAGGGGATACTTGGACTGTGCGGCCATTGATCCTGATTGGACCTCTGGCTGCCCTCATTGGTCCCCAGGCGAGTGACTTAGCCTCGCCCACAAAGTATTGTTTAACTGTTTTTATTTTTACTTTGTCATTTATGATGTCTTTTGCCTCCCTCCCTCCCTCCCTCTCTTTCCCCCCCCCCTCCCTGATCTAGAGACCCTGCCTCGACTTTGGGTTCCTGTTTGTGGATTGCCCTTTTGCCTCTCCGAGGGAAACTTGCCAGCGTCATGTGAGATGGGTGAGCTTATTGCAATCCGCCTCTGTCCTCCAATCCTGGGTCCCAATGGTTAGGTGCGTGACAATTAATGTCAAGGGCCTGGGTTCCAACATTAAAAGGCGCCATGTCCTTAGAGAACTCCGCTCCTTACGAGCGGATGTGGCGTTTCTTCAGGAGACTCATTTTGACCGCGCTGGTACTTTTGCCTTCGCTAAGCATTATTTTCCCGTAGCTTTTTCAGCCTTCCACAATCGACGCAGAGCTGGGGTGGCTATCCTTCTTTCTCGATCCTGCCCAATTACAGTGACGACTTCCCACATAGACCCAGGTGGCCGGTTTGTTATCTTGGAGGGGCTCCTTTATGGTGCCCCGATTGTTTTATGCAATGTCTATGCCCCCAATTCAGCACAGATCCCGTTCTTGCGCCGGGTATTCTCCCGTCTGCGCGCTCTCCCACCATCAGCTTGGCTGGTGGGGGGAGACTTTAACATGGTCTTCTCTGAACGGGCGGATCGTCTGGCGTTACCCCAGGGCCCAACCCCCCATAGGTTGGCCCAACTTGCAAGGGAGTTCCGCAGGCTGATCCACGCCCACTCTTTGTATGACCTTTGGCGAGTGGACAATCCTACGGCGCGCTCCTACACCTTCTTTTCTCACCCTCGTAACACTCACACCCGCATTGACTACTTCTTTGGAAATGCTCCCGCTCTTCGTTTGCTTAGGGACACGAACATTGGCCCTCTCACCTGGTCTGATCATGCCCCAGTCGTGGTTACCTTATCTACGACTCCAGTGCCTACTCGCCAATGTCATTGGCGTCTTAACGAAACACTGCTCAATTCGCCGACCTCCCTCGAGACCCTGCGCACACACTTGATAGATTATTTTAGGGACAACTTAGGCTCGGTAGACTCTCTTGCCATTCTCTGGGAAGCCCATAAGGCGGTCATGAGAGGATGCTGTATCGCATTGGCTTCTAGGCTTAAAAGGGACAGACAGGCCCAGGAACAGCTCCTCCAAGCCCGTATTCGGTCCCTTACGACGACTTTGGCAGCGCATCCATCCCTGGGGGTTCTTCGCCGTTTGGTCCTGGCCCGGGCGGACCTCCGTGATTTGGAGACCCGCCATGTGGAACGACTTCTCCTTTATACCCGTCAGCGGTTTTTTGAACGAGGTAATAAATCTCATACCCTCCTGGCAGGAACCCTCAGGGATCATCGGGCCTCTTCCACACCACACTCTGTCCGTGACCCCGCGGGTACTCTTCAACATCACCCTGATGCTGTGGCGCTGGCGTTCCACTCTTACTACTCTAAGCTGTATGACTTACCCCCCCCACGAGCACTACTCCCTGGGGATGACTCAACACTACTGGAAGACTATTTAAAGGATTGTTGTCTCCCACGCCTTCCTCCTGAGGCCCTAACCTCCCTGAACACCCCCATCACCAGGGAGGAACTAGAAGGGGTCCTGAGGGACCTCCCAAATGGGAAAGCCCCAGGCCCAGATGGGTTCACTTACAATTATTATAAGGTTTTCCAGGGTGAACTCTCTGCTCATCTATTGTCCCTCTTCAATTCCTTCCTTTCAGGTTCCCCTATACCCCCGACTATGCTCTCTTCACTACTCACATTGGTCCCTAAACCGGGTAAGGACTTGCAGGATTGTGCTAACTACCGACCGATTGCTTTGCTGAACACGGACCTGAAACTTTTCACCAAACTCTTAGCCAATAGACTGAATGCTTGGCTCCCTCTGCTTGTCCATAAGGACCAGGTGGGATTCATCCCCTGTCGTCAGGGTGGTGACAACACCAGGAGGACTGTGGATTTGGTGGAGGTGGCCAATCATTATTCTACCCCGGCCCTTCTCTTGAGCCTGGACGCTGAAAAGGCTTTTGACCGTATAAATTGGTCGTTTATGCATACTACGCTTAAGGCGTTCGGGCTTACGGGACCGTTTCTCACAGCTATCCAGGCCCTTTACTCCTTACCCTCAGCAGCAATTAAGCTTCCCCATGCATCTTCGCCCTTCTTCCCTATTCGAAATGGCACTAGGCAGGGTTGCCCCCTGTCACCCATCATATTTGCCCTCTGCATTGAACCGCTAGCGGCCAAGATTAGGCGAGACCCTAATATCAAGGGCATCATGGTCCAAGATAAGGAATTTAAGATATCTCTCTTTGCGGACGATGTACTCCTCACTCTCACCTCCCCTCATACTACCCTTCCAAACTTGCTGCGCTCGCTAGAGACCTATGGTGATCTTTCAGGGTATAAGGTGAACCCCGCGAAGACTGAGGCACTCCCACTTAACATCCCACGGGACCTTCTCCTTCTCCTCCGCAGTAATTACGATTTCCAGTGGCGGGAGTCCTCTATCCGCTACCTGGGAGTCCATATATCCACCTCCTATGCGACCCTCTACTCGGCAAACTACCCGCGGTTGTTTTGTGAGCTAAGAGCCCTATTGGACAAATGGCAACCCTTGCCTATCTCCCTTTTGGGGAGAATTGCTGCGGTCAAGATGACTCTCCTCCCGAAGCTACTGTATTTTTTCGAGACGCTCCCAGTCGCGATACCTCGGGGAGAATTACGGAACCTACAGAAAGCTATCTTCCAGTTTATCTGGAAAGCAAAACGACACCGAATACCTAGATCTGTTATGCTGGCGGATAGGGGGTCTGGGGGTATGGCTGTCCCACATCTGTTACATTATTACTGGGCGGCCCACTTACGCCATATCCCATTCTGGGCGGCTATGCCAGCATACACCAGATGGGTGCAGATAGAGAAGCTATGGCTGGCACCCATGCATCCTAACGCGCTTCTGTGGGTCAGCTCCCCCCCCACCTCCCCTGCCTCGTATCTGTTGGGCCCCATTCGGTTTACTAGATCTATCTGGTCTACCTGTTGTGCTAGATTCTCCCTGATGTCCCCGCGCTCATCTATGGTCTCCATACTATACAACCCCCTTCTCCCAGAGAGCCTGACTTCTGCCATGACTAAAGTGTGGTCTGAAGCTGGCCTTTACCGGATTGCTGACATGGTTGACCCTGGAACCTTGGAACTCAGGTCCTTTGCTTATCTTACAGCTAATCAAAACCTGCCAAGTACTGAATGGTTCCATTACTTGCAGGTGGTTCACTTTGTCCGCTCCCTCCATGGGTCTCTTAAGGTGTCACTCCCCACCGCTTTTGAAAAGATTTGCCGTGCAGGCACGTCCACTAGGGGCTTTATATCCTCTATTTACCAACTTCTTACCTCACAAACTACAGGCTCTCCTGTTAATCATCGCTATATGCTTAAATGGGAGGAGGCGGTGGGTAAACCCATCTCCCAGGAACAGTGGCGGATTGTATGGTCTCGGGCCCAGAAATCATCTCAGTGCATTACGTTTAGGGAAACGCAGTATAAGCTGTTGATGCATTGGTATCATACTCCGGCCCTCCTTCATACTTTAAACCCATTAGTTCCCCCATGGTGCTGGCGCTGTGGAGCTGCGGTGGGTACCCTGCACCATATCTTTTGGACGTGCCCTCTCATCCTCGGTTTTTGGAGGGGGGTCAGGACTCTGACGACTGCTCTCTTTTTGCAAGAGGTTCCTCTTGACCCTCTTCTTTATCTCCTGAACCTTCCCCCCAGACACCTGAGCAATAAGTCATCCAGGCTTTTCTTGCATCTTTGTACTGCAGCTAAAACTCTCATAGCTAGAAACTGGAAGAAGGTGAGTCCCCCATCTAGTCTTGAGCTTGTGGCTAGAATGAAGGATGTGAGGAGTCTTGAATACCTGACTGCTGGCCTACATAATTCACGGGAAGCCTTTGGCGCTATTTGGGCACCCTGGGACATGTATTGTACATTACAGGGTCTCTGATCTCTAGTCCTCTCCTTCCCTCCCCCCCCCCTTCCCTTTGGTCCTACCCTTGTCTTCTTCACCCCTCCATTCCCCCCCCTCCCTTGTTCACTGCTTAATTTAAATGCATATTGCTTAAGGGGGAGGAGGCGGATAGCCTCTATTTACCTCAATGCTTCCTGTTTGTTTGATTATTATTGTTTTTTTGTTTTTTCTTTATTCCTTGTTAATGAAAAATTTTTCAATAAAATTACAGTTATATAAAAATAAATAAAAATGGATCTATTTCTGTAGGACATACCACTTTTGTGTCCCACAAAAAAAAAAAAACACAGAAACTGGTTCTTTTTTTATTCTAACATTTATTTGTTTCAAATGTAAACGTACGGTCATCAGTTTCACCCGTTTTCATCTGTTTTTTACCATTAGTTGTTTGTTGCTGTAAAACTGATCACTTTAACTGAAGATCAAAACATGATATGAACATTCATTAAAATAAATAGTTTCTTCACAGAAATAACCCAATGATCCCAACATGTATATGTTTGTGCACATCATTCTAGTCAAGCTCTGTTATATGTACCTTGACTATTAGAATACAGTACAGATTCTGCTATATTCTTAGTGAAAAAACAAGCACATTCTATCTTTAAAGGGAATCTGTCAGGTCAATCTGGGACACTAAACCACCCACAGGTCCTTATAGACCTGGGGTTTAGTGTCCCAGATCGCCTTGTTGTAATGTAATCCGCAGGCGCATTAAAAATAAAAAACCTTTATACTTACCTAGAGAAGGGTCCGATCGACGCTGTTTGGCGAGAAAGTCCAGCTTATTCATAAGATTCTTTGTTGGCACGCCTCCCGGGACCTGCGTTGTTCTTCAGTGAAGCCAAAGATGGACACCCCGGCTTCACTGCGTAATTGCGGGGCATGCGCATTGAAGCCAAGGTGTACTCCTTTGGCTTCATTGAAGAACTGCGCAGGCGCGGGGAGTACAGCGGCAGGGTGAGTATAAAGGTTTTTTATTTTTAATGCAGCCACTGATTGCGTTATAACAGGGTGATTTGGGGAACTAAACCCCAGGTCCATATTCCCTTTAAGGCAACTGTGCTTATAGACTCAAAGCAGAAAGGCTATTAGCAGTGCTGCTCTGTCCTGAACTATCATTTTTATCTCTGTCCCTGATAATAAGGAAAGAAACACAAACTGGCAAAGGAAATAATGCAGAAATTGGAAAGATATCTGTTCTGAATAAGATGATGGGGATGGCCAGCATTAATGTGACTTCCCTCTGTACAAAACCTGTATACCAACATCCCACAGGATAAAGGAATGATGTGTACACAGTAAAATTTATGCAAAAATCAGTAATTCAGATTATGGCATGATAATGGTTATCTTACCTTACTGGAAATGGATTCTGACTAAATATTATTTTTGCTTTGATAATGATTTATTCAGCAGTGGCAAGGTGTTTCACTAGTGTCGTCACTACTGTTTTGCAAATATTTTTATGGATGAGTTTCAAATTTGTGAACATGGCTGGCCTGAACACATTGGGAGTGATTTATGACAACTGGCCAGTCTTGATATCTGTGGTGCTGGAACCAGTGGTGAACCTAGCCTCTTTGCTACCTGAGGCGGACTATAGAAAGACGCCCCCCCCCCCAGCCCAAAAGGAAAGTTATAAAACAGTTTTTAAGAATTTTTCTTCCTGTATTACTTCAGTATCAGATCAACAACACGGCATTAACAATGAAAGTAACTTTACTCATCTTCTGCTTGGTGGATGGACAAGCCCACATGGCCGCCATTCTCTATAATAATTTCACAGACCCATATAACAGAGATACCGATATCTAAAACTTCACTTTTATTAGTGTAAATTTTAAAAGATAATAACCCACTTTCTAACAGGGCTCAAATAGATAATCCGCTAATATCATGTAGAGCTAGACAGATCTACAGATTGACATGATTTAAGATAAGGACTAGCAGTCCATTATTCCAACGATGGGTGTGATCTATCTTCTTAGCTGTCCATGTCCCTATAATTATGTTGGAAAAACGAGAAGACAATTAAGGAGGCGGATTAGGGATCATGTTTGTGACATTCAGAATGGAAGGGACACACCCGTGGCACGCCATTTTGTGCGCTATCATAATGGACAAACGAGGGATTTGAAATTTCAGGCTATTGAGTGGGTGAGACCGCCACCTAGAGGAGGAGATTGGGATAATCTTATCCTCAGGAAGGAAGTACAATGGATTTATAGATTAAATTCTTTGCAACCATATGGATTTAATGAACAGTTCGATGTCACCTGCTTTATTGGATAACGTTTAAATAAATATGCCTTTGTTCAGAGTATTTGGACTAAGATTAGGTAAAGTTTTAGTGTCTTGTGGTGGAGTGAAGAGTTCTAGCTTTTCTCGGTTATATGTACTCTGTATCATATATTATCTAGTGTGTTTGGTTCACTTACAGTGCTATCCAGTTGTTCTGAATTGATTTTACTTATTATGATTAATAAATCTTTTGTTGCAAAGGGGGTGATGAACATGTTTCACCCCTTGTCCCTTTAAAAAATTTTTCCTATTTCTTGACTATCTTTCTTTGAGTATAGGATTGTTTTTGCAGTTTACATACTTCTAATCTCTATGGCATATGGTATTGTTATATGGAAGTAGAGTCTGAGTTCTAAACTCCCTTTTTTCCCCCATTGTAACAGCTTTGCAAGTTTATGTATGAATTTGATTGCATGTCTGCGGGTTTTGGCATTTGATTGTGCTTGATCAGGCAGATATGCTAAAAGGCTTTGCATATATGTAGATAGGGATTTCAAAAGAGTGGGAGGGAGTGTCCTTAATCTAGGGGCGTTCTCCTGGGTAACCATGGTGTTTCTGTTTACATAGTATTTATATAGATTAACGCATGATAAACCTCTTTATGCTTACAATGAATAAGTGGTAGAGTCTTGTTATATGAATGGCTTTGCTCCTTTTGTAGATTATTGTGATAGATCGTCTACATAGTAGTTGTAATCTGGAGAAAATAGATTGCACTGTGAGGGCGTGGCCATGGTAGTGTGACGCCCTAGACGTAGGAGGGTGTTATCGATGATGCAAACTGTGTGGGGGCGTGGTTAGAGTAAGATGATGTCCTGTTAGAGGAGGAGTCTCTAAGTCACGTGGGCAGTGCGGCTGGATCTTGATCTAAGTGCAGGGATCTACCCATGAGAGAGGGGGTTCCTGTGGGATGTAAATGTGTTACCAATCAGTGCCTATAATGGGTGTGGGAGTATTTGGGTAGGTGTGTGCAAAGCAATACAGGTGATTGGCCATTTGAACTCATTGGGAGGAGTAGGAACATATAAAAGGGTGGTGAAGAGGTTAGATTGGGATCGCCAGTATCAGTGCGGTCACACTAAAATGTATCTGCTGAATTATGTTGGATTAGCAATTGTTACTGCTCAGAAGTAATTTTTTATTTGCCCCTGATGAATCTTTTAGATGAAACGCGTTGGGCAGGCAATTTGAGGACTAGAAGAGTTATATAGTTCTAAGTTTTTTGCAGTGTGGAAACATATCTTGTCTTTTATTGGAATACCTGATCCATTTTTTCCTGTTGGCGTGGCGTTAGGCCAGTAACCTCAGGTTAAATAGGAATGCAGGATTCCATTGGTGTTTTATAGACAAAATTTATGACAAAAGATTCAACCTGCAAACAGACTTGATTTGGATTGAGGCAGTTCAGTTTGATTATATAGGGTGAGGTGCAGTTATCTATTTAAACCAAAAAATTTTTATTTTTTTATTTTTTTATTTTTTTTGCAGGTTTGGGCATACTCATTCATTTAAGTTATTTGGAATAATGGACTGCTAGTCCTTATCTTAAATCATGTCAATCTGTAGATCTGTCTAGCTCTACATGATATTAGCGGATTATCTATTTGAGCCCTGTTAGAAAGTGGGTTATTATCTTTTAAAATTTACACTAATAAAAGTGAAGTTTTAGATATCGGTATCTCTGTTATATGGGTCTGTGAAATTATTTTTGAATGCGGAGATAGTTTATCTTTAGTAAGTCAGTGAATTCATTCTCTATAATAGGAGCGCCGCAGATAGCTGAGTACTGTACTTCGGCTATCTTTTGCACTCCCATTGAAGTGAATGAGAGCCACGCGGGTTCGTCCATCCACCAAGTGACACGCCTATAGTCAGCCGCTGCCAGGCTGAATTCCCACCTAGTGGGGGAAAAAAAAAACAATTCTCACGCTCAGTGGGGGTCTCAGCAGACAGACCCCCATCAATCAGGTATTTATCCTCTATCATTTAGGTGAATACAGTGCAGTAACATTTTGTGACTTACAGGTGACGTCTCTGACTAATCCTTCACATTTCCCTTCTCTTCCCTCTGGACCGCCATGACCACTTCTTCCAGCTGTGACTTGTCTCTGTAAACTTTGCAACACAGATATCTTTGGCTCCTCACTTTTCCAGGCATCCAACCCACATTGCCCTCACCTGCACACCCATCCTGCTACTACTCCCAATTATAAAATATATGATATAACCCCCCCCCATAACGAAAAATACTCCCAAGTGCATCTTTATATTAATATTGTCTGTGTGTACCCTGTATAAATAGTGCCCCTTATCAATGCCCCAGGTGTTAACTAATTAAAAGCTTTTCCAGGTCATTAATAAACTAATAAGTGGGGCTCCAAAATCCAGGACCCCTACTGTTTGAATGGTCCCTGTGTAAACGCCGTGACCGCTTCTCTGTTTACATAGTGTCATTCATCTCATAGCGGCCATGTAATGTAACTACAGCCTCGTCCTATACACATCTATGTGAGAAGACTGTAATTACATCACACGGTCACTATAAACAGACAGCGTGTGATGTAAACAGGCGCCATAGCCCCTGTTTATAGCTGCCCATTTACACACACTATAATGTTCCACAGCGGCCCATGCACTCGGTATTATGGCCTGCAACTGCCCCTGCACACTGTATTATGGCCCACAGCGGCCCCTGTACACTGTATTATGACCCACAGTGGTTCCTACACACTGTATTATGCCCCGCAGCGGCACCTGCACACGGTATTATGTTCCATAGTGGCCCCTGCACACGGTATTATGCTCCATAGTGGCCCCTGCACTGGTATTATGCTCCATAGTAGCCCCTGCACTGGTATTATGCTCCATAGTAGCCCCTGCACTGGCATTATGCTCCATAGTGGCCCCTGCACTAGTATTATGCTCCATAGTGGCCCCTGCACTGGTTTTATGCTCCATAGTGGCCCCTGCACTTGTATTATGCTCCATAGTGGCCCCTGCACACGGTATTATGCTTCATAGTGGCCCCTGCACCCGGTATTATGCTCCACAGTGGCCCCTGCACACGGTATTATGCCACAGTGACCCCTGCACACGGTATTATGATTCATAGTGGCCCCTGCACATGGTATTATGGCACAGTGGCCCCTGCACATGGTATTATGCTCCATAGTGGCACCTGCACACGGTATTATGCTCCACAGTGGCCCCTGCACATGGTATTATGCTCCACAGTGGCCCCTGCACACGGTATTATGCTCCACAGTGGCCCCTGCACACGGTATTATGCTCCACAGAGGCCCCTGCACACGGTATTATGCCCCATAGTGGCCCCTGCACACGGTATTATGCCCCATAGTGGCCCCTGCACACGGTATTATGCCCCATAGTGGCCCCTGCACACGGTATTATGCCCCATAGTGGCCCCTGCACACGGTATTATGCCCCATAGTGGCCCACTCATGAACTACTATTATATTCTGGGGTTTTTCCAGGGGTGGTGACAAACATAAAACCAGTGCTACTTACCTATCCTGGACACCGATGCACTCCCTGCAGCTTTTGGCCCTGTTTAATTGCGCACAGACATCACGTAGCTCAGGCCGGCGTCGCGACCTGATGACATCACCAGAAGGCCGAAGCCTCCTGGGAAAAACATCGGATCGCAGGAGAGGTGAGTAACAATTGTTTTTATGTTCTCTCACCTCTGAAAAGACCCCGCAGTATAATAATAGTAGTATTTGATGGGGTTCGCGGGCCCGCGGCCTCACTTACCGATCCCTGCTGCTGCTCACAGCCACCTCCGCTTCCCCTTCTGTGTCCCATAGCACTCCAACAGGTAATGGCCTATTTATAAAAAAAACAAAAACATATCCTCACCTACCTGCGATCCCTTGATGGAGCCGCCGCCTCAGCGTAGGAGGCGCGATGACGTCATTGCATTGCCGCCTGCGCTGAGATGCGGACGTCTCGTAAGCCAGCCCAGGACAGGTACCGCTCAGCTATGTTTTTTTTGTTTTTTTTAAAGCGGCCTGTCCTGGGCTGGTTTACGTTAAATAAATAGTAAAAATGCCACCCCCCAGACAGTTACGGATAGTGACGCCTGAGGCGGCCGCCTCACTTCGCCTCATTAGAGGTACGCCTCTGGCTGGAACAAAATGCACCTCACTTGTAAAGAGGAACACACATTGTCATGTATTAGGCATATCTTTCAACAAGGCCACACCCATTTTAAGAAAGTGGTGAGGGTAGTGCACAAAAGAAAAAGTCACAATTTTTGTGCGCAAAATAAATTAAGACTTTTTATGCCTTGTATGCTAGAAAACTGGGGTACTAGGTATAATAAATCTGCCCCATTGTCCTTGTGGCTGCTCTATTGAGGTAAAGTCTGCTACTGAAGTGAAGTCATTGCTTCCTTTTGCACAAAATTTGAATAGGCGTTATGACACAATAACATGATTTTTAGATGAGGAATTGAGATGAGAAGAGAATGGGTTTATGACAACATTATTTGTTATACCTAATGACAGGAATAATACCTTAAATTATACGAGTCATACTGCCCGCGTTATTCAAAATATCCACAAAAGTTTGTGAGAGCCAGAAATATTGCTAGCAAAAACAAGGAATATGAGTAGGACAAAAATAAATGTAATAAATATTTATATAGAGTGTATCCTAAAGCACGTATGACAAAAAGTGAGAATGTGATATGGAAAAATCCCAAGAATGAAACTAAAAAGAGGGAGAAGGATAAAAGAACAAAGAAAGAGTTGATTTGTGGACTGGTAGAATACCATGACGACTCAGCAGAGAGAGTCATATTGGCAGAATTTTAAAGCCATTATTTCGCCCTACTAGGGGTTATAAAATACCTATTAAACATTGTTCATCTTGTTAAACAGCTAATGTTGCGTGTTAAGACATCCCTGCGGGAAGATGTATGTAGGGCAGGCATCAAGGCAGATCCATGTTCATCTTAATAATCATAGATTGGCTATTAACAAATATTACTAGTCAAAGCAAATAAACAATGTAGTGCAAACAGTGGCAAAGAAAGGAGGTGCTTGAGAAACCATAAGGATGTGATGAAAAAAGTAAGAAAATACCTTAAGACAGAGGCGTAGATAGGGGTTCAGCACAGGGGGGACGAACATGTCCAAGTGGGCCCCCAACTTGGACTTGTTCATATACCGATACTATCAGTATACGGTGAGCGTATAGTGGTATATAGCAGCTCTACACAGGGCTCTGCAGACAATTTAGGTGAATACAGGGCAGTAGCATTTAGTGACTTACCAGTGACATCTCTGACCAATCCTTCACATTTCCCATCTCTTTTATCTGAACCGCCATGACCACTTCTTCCAGTCTCTGTAAAGTTTGCAACACAGACATCTTTGGCTCCTCACTTTTCCAGGCACCTGACCCACATTGTCCTCACCTGCACAAAGCCCCCATCCTGCTGCTACCCCAATTATAAAATATATAATATAACCCCCTATAATGAGTAATACCCCCAAGTGTATCTTTAAGTTAATAACTTCCCTGTGCACCCCTTTAAATAGTGCCCCTTTTTAATAATGCCCCAGATGTTTCCTAATTAAAAAAGGGAAAAAAAAATATTGGGGTTCCAATACCCCGGACCCCAGGATCAGCTGTTTGAATGAACCGTGGTACCTGTGTAAGTGGCGTGACCCCTTCTCTGTTTACATAGTGTCATTCTTTTCATAGCGGCCATGCAATATAATTACAGCCTCGTCCTATACACGTCTATGTGACAAGGCTGGAATTACATCACACGGTCACTATAAACAGACAGCGTGTGATATAAACAGGCGCCATAGCCCCTTCATACAGCTGATCAGTGGGGAATCACTTATCTCTTATTGATGTTTTATTCTGAGGATAGACCATCAATAAAAATGAGCTGGAAAACTCCTTAAAGAGGACCTTTCACGTCCTCATGTATATGCTGTTTTACATACCACTAGAAAGCCAACAGCACGCTGAATTCAGCGCACTGCCAGCTTTCCCGGTATGTACCCCGGGGCTGGAGATATCGGCGTTCTTAGTTACATGGTTTATTGTCAGAAGGGCGTTCCTGACAGTCTAGCTGCGCTGTGTGGAACGCCCTCCCTGACAGTTCTCGTTCATAAACTTGTACTGGGGGGGGGGGTTCCTCACAGCTCAGCGTCATTGCCGGGCAGTAAGGAACGTCCCCTCTGACAGTACAGCGCTATGGGCGAGTACAGAGAGGGGGCATTCCTTATAGCCCAGCAATGACGCTGAGTTGTAAGGAATGCCCCCCCAGTACAAGTCTATGAACGAGAACTGTCAGGGAGGGCGTTCCTCACAGCGCAGCTAGACTGTCAAGAATGCCCTTCTGACAGTAAACCGTGAAACTACGACCGCCGATATCTCCAGCCCCGGGGCATATGCCGGGAAAGCCGGCAGTGTGCTGAATTCAGCGTGCTGTCGGCTTTCTAGCGGTATGTAAAACAGCATATACAAGAGGACGTGAAAGGTCCTCTTTAAGGCTAAGGCCCAACGTGGTGTCCTGCAGCAAAAAAGAGCTGCGGGACAAACCGCAGTGGCGACGCATCGCGGTTTTTCCTGCAGCATTTTGCACTGAAAGTTCGCAGAGGTTTCCTCTGCAGACTTTCTGCTGCAATTATATCTACAGGAAAACCGCAAGCATTTCCGTAGGTATAATTGACATGCTGTGATCTCCAAAACTGCGTCTGTTTTGGAAATCGCAGCGTATCCGCTGCGCATATTTTACTGCAAAGTGAGGATGGGGGCCACATGTGGCGAAAACCCACAGAAACAAACCTGGCATTTTACATCTAGCAAATCCCATCCACACATTGCGGAAAAATACGTGCAGCAGATGCACTGCGATTTCCAAAACCGTTGCAGTTTTGGAAATTGAAGCATTTCAATTATGGCGGTTTCCATATAGGTGTATTGAAATCAGAAAGTCCACAGGGGAAACCTCTGCGGACCTTCTGTGAAAAGCGCTGCGAGAAAAACCACAATGTTACCGCTGCGTTTTTTTTTTCTGCAGCCCACTATGTGGGGCCTTAGTCTTATTAAAACCCAAGTGCCACCTTAATTAAATTAATTGACCCTCATATTATGCCCCTGATTCACCCTGACATAAATACTGCACCTCTAATGACCCCTTATATCAATGACCACCCCCTTATGTTCATAATGCCTCCTAATATAAATGATGCCCCCTAATGGCACCTTATATAAATAACCTCCCCCTTGTATTAATAATACCTCCTAATAACCCTTATATACATGACCCCCCATCGTCATAATGCCCCCTAATGAATCCTCCCTTAATAGTTATATTTCCCCCTCCTAACCACCCCTTATACTATTAATATACCCACAACTAAGCTAAAAAAACAAAAACAAAAGTCATACTCACCTGCGATGATGATGAATACAGCTGCCAGCGCTTCCTATCTGTCCACGCACAGGACGTCTGTGTCTGAGCGCAGGCGGCGCGTTGTTGTGACGTCATCGCGCCGCCCGTGCTGAGAAGCAGACATCGGTCTGTGGTCTCGGCGTCTTGTAAACCGCAAGCCTGTCTTGGCTTGCGGTTTACCATACTGTTAAGTTGCAGGAGACGTTTTAACTATATCGGTGTCTGCAGACACCGATCTAGTTAGAAATAAAGGATATATTAATGGCGGCCCAAAAATTCAGTGGGCCTGGGGCAGCCGTTCCCCCCCCCCCCCACTAGCTATGCCTCTGCCTTAAGACTATGCCACTTCTTTGATAAGAAACACCTAATATCTGACATGACATAGCAGCTTTTAGAACAGGCAGGAATAATCTAGAAGACAACAAGAGGGTGCTATTACAGCACAAGGTTTCTTGGATAAAGACTCTTGAGCCGAAAAAGTTAAATGAGACCTGCTGTTTAAAAATGTTCTTCTAACCTGCATTAACCATTTCAGGACATTTTTCTAGGTTCAGCACTGGACAACTGGGTTTGGATTATTCAAATCATTTTTGCATCTGGTGATAAATAGGGATTTAAATTTATGTTCTATTAATTTTTTCAAGTTTTTTCTTTATTTTAAGATCCGAGAAAATGTAAACAAAAAATTATAAGAAACATGTCTGTTTTTCACATTTTTCATGTTTGTTTTTTTTTTGTTTTTTTAAATAGCCCATAGTGCTACTGAAAAAAAATTAAAGCAATTTTTACATAGGTGAAACTTATTGTTGTGAGACCAGGGGCATGGTAGTGCTGTTTTTTTGTTTGTTTTTTTTTAACTTTTTTTTGCTTTATTTATTTATACATTGTGCACCCCATAAGGACATAATAGACCTTTGGAGAGTCATTTTAGCTTTCCTTTTTTTTTTCCTGCTGATTTCCCCTGTAACTGGGACTTATGCAATAGCCCAAGTTACTAGAGGAATGCAGCCTCCTATCCCTTATTGCAGAGCTGATCAGGATCCTCTTGGAAGGGGGCCAGTTCCTGGCCCCTGGCAGCTATGTAACCACAGGGCCCGGAAGTGGTGTTGCATCACAGCGGTTTCCATAGTTGTGTACACAGCAATTGCAAAGGCAGAAACAGTAATAAACCATTACTATCTTTCCTATAAGTGTTATGGCTGTAGTCAGAGTCTGCTCACTGCCATATCACACAACTGTGTGATTTCACGCAGCTGCTTAACACTGCAAGGGCATGTATATATGTCCTTGCAGGGTTAAAAGTGGTTCACCTGGATGTATAAAGTCAACGGGCGGTCCATAAGTGGTTAAACTAAATTGTGTACACTATGTGAAACCATAGTCTGTTATTATTACACAAGGAACAGAAGGAAAGAATGTTCGCGACTCCAAATGTGAAAAATCTTCACGAAAACATACTTTATTGTATTCCTTTAAAAACTCCAACGTCAACATAAAAGTGAGATGATGGTCCTTAGCAGTGATGGATGAAGATTCATTTCAGGTTCGGTTGGTTTGGTCCCTAGATTCATCAAAATAAATTTGATCTAAATGTGAGTTTAAATTAGCTTAAAAACATACTGTATAGAGGCCCTAACATACTTTGTTAGGATTGCTACATGCAGCAGGGGCAGCTGTCCCCTCCCTCCTCTGTTCACAGAGGACATTATATAATGTCCTCTTTGTGGGCCCCCTTATCCCACCCTCAACCAACCCATTTACTCCCATCCACTGTGCCCAGGGAGTGGCAGTAAGCAGTATTCATGCTGGCTCACCAAGCCGCCTGCACTGCAATCAATGATTCTATCTAAATTAGGGGATTGATGATTGTCCAAGAAAGTGTAGATCCTGGTCTTCGCATGACTGTGATTAACCCCTTGAGTGCAGGGACCCCTTCAGTAGAAGAAGGAATCCCATGCTGTGGTGCAATGGGCCATCAGATGTGTTGCATCCTGGGGCTTCTTGTGCCAAAAAAGGGGCATTAGACTTCACTTAAAGAGACAGCCCTGGAGCTGGACTGATAAGTATGATAATTGTATAATTACTAATGTGTTTTTTTTCTTTCTGTTCTTTTCTCAGATTCTCTTCTTCAGATTCTGTGGACTATTTCAAAGATCATGTCGATGGCGGCAGTTTTTTCTTTTTAATAAAATGGTCAACAAGGGTTTTGTGAGGGTGTTTTATTTCAATAAAATATTTTTTATGTCTGTGTGTTTTTTTTTTTACTTAATTACTTTTGCATTAGTAATGACCACTGTCTGATTGACAGGTGTTAATAGGCTGTGAAAGTCCAAAAACCATTGGTTTACCCATCCTGGTAATGTTGGGCTGCTGCTGGCAGAATAAGGAGGAACCCCACATTTTTTTTTAATTGACTATTAATATGTATTTATTTTATTAAATGACGTGTTTCCCCCTATTTTTCATAACTATCCAGATATGATAAAGCAGCAACAGCCTGACATTACCAAGGTTGGAAAACCAATGTTTTTTTTCCCCTGCCTAATAACACTAGTCTGAATCCTCTCCAGTATCTGACCATCACTGGATGGTCAGTAAGTACTATTGGACTGTACCCCTGGTGGAGGTAGGTACCAGGGTAATATAGGGGTTTAGAATTTGCCTATTTAGCAGCTAACACTAACCCCTACCTTAGTAATGGATGTTGTCAGGCAAAGGCCATTACTAAGGTAATAGTAATAAAGTAAAAAAAAAAAAATCATACATTAACATAATATTTTATTGACATAAAACCCCTCATGACCGTTGTTGACCATTTTATTAAAAATTTAAAGAGGACCTTTCACCACCTCCACCAATTCAAGTTCTGAGCATTGGTTAATAGGCATCGCTCCTCTTTCCCCTTTTTCTCTAACCCCCACATTTCCTGAGCAATCAATGCTGTTATTTTTGGTACCTGATATTCTATATAAACTGTGTAATGTCAGAAGGGCAGTGTGAGGCAGGGGACGTGATTCAGAGCTCCAATCAGAGGCAGTCTGTCAGAGCTCATAATCACACCCCTAGTCTGCTCCTGCCTGACACCGCCCTCCTGACAGTACAGAGACTAAATAGTATATCAGACACCAAAACTAACTGCAGTAATTGCGCAGAATTATTAGGGAATAGAGAAAAAATTCCAACTGTGCCAGAATCAGTGGAGCAGCACCTATTACTTTATGTAAAGAGCTGGACTTGTTGGAGGTGGTGAAAGATTCTCTTTAAAACATGACCTCTGGTCATCAACATAGTCCACTATAGTCCAATTAGCAGGTCTGAAAAAAAAAAAAATTTAGAAAAGAAATTAGTAAAACATAAACATTTAAAAAAACTTCTAAGTTGGTTTAGATCATGTGATAGGGGTTCTAGCGTTCAATGCTACATACGCCAAAGTGCAAGGACTCCTCCCAGGGCAGTTTCTTTTAACACAGTTATGGGCCCAGTGCCAAGGTTTCATAAGTGAGCCTCCCTTCACCACCATGTACCTTCCAACTTTCAGAACATACAAAGACGGATTAGTGTGACAGTGTGCTTAGCATCCACAGCAATTTTATTTTGTATTAAGCTGTGCCCCTAACCCTTTGCTTGTCCTATTTGATCCCGTCCAATTCTATTATTATTATTATTATTAATAATAATAATAGTCCTTTAATAGTCCCAAAATGGGGAAATTCGGTGTGTTACAGCAGCAAAGATAAGCAAATACAAATACAACATGTACAGGAATGTTCCAAGGTGAGAGGCATTAGATTAATAGTAGACAGACAGATAAGAAGTAGCAGAGGAGGGGGGAGGGGGGATTTAACAGGCAGAAAGATATTTCAGTTCACTGTGTGTAATGATCTCCGCTTAGGTCCCTTTGTGACCTGAGCATCTGCATTGCCACACCTGGGAGTGTGAAGGAACATAAGACTGGTGCCAGAAACATCCAGCCTATCACTAGATGCCACAGACCCAACTGTGATGTTTCATCCCATGCTGCATTCCTGCCTTAGAGAGGTGCTTCTGAAGATGAATAGAATTGTTGTTCACAGTGGGAAAAAAGACATCCATGGGCATTAGATGCTATATATTCATTCAAAGTACGTGTAAGAAGCTTTCCTGGCACATATGTTGAATGTATTTAAAAACCATTGTAGATATGAACATGGCATGAAGCAAATCTAGAAGTCAGCTACAAAAGTACAACGTGCTGTTATAGATGCTTGCTCATTTTCCTCTGCAGTTTACTGTGATTGCCGCAGTTTTTGCTGCAGTATATAAGTGCCCTAAAGGGGTTGTCCAAGCTTATTTTTTATGTGCTATCCTCAGGACAACGGTTGGAGCTTTCTGCTTCCAGCCATAAAAAAATAAGCCCGGACAACCCCAGTGATTTAATTATGAGGGCAGGTGCAACTACTATCCTCAGGACCACCGCTTCCAGCATTTACCTCCAGATCTGGGATTGGTTTACACGACTGCAGAGAAGAGGTGTCCTATATACAGTGGTGATTGAAGTATATCAACACCTCCCGGTTGCAGTCATGTAAACAGATCCTGGCGCCAAGAACCAAAGATCAGATCTGGCAGAGGGAGCATGGGTTATTTTATTATCTTTAATCAGTCCCTACACCTGTTATCAATATGATAAAATAGATGTAGAGTTCCACAAGATAAAAATGGCCACGCTTCTTTCAGGTACCAACAGAACCGTATGTATAAATCGATGTAGAAGTCGTTAAAAGATTAAAAAGTCTTTTTATTGTTGAAGTTAGATTGAAAGGTATTAGAGCATTCAATAGCTGCCATCCCTCTGTCATGAGGAATATTGCTGTACAATGCAGAGACATTCATAGTGACCTATATAAAATAGGGTCTCCATGGTATTTCCTTAAGAGTGCAGATCAAACTTGCAGAGTCTCTCAGATATGAGGGTAATTTGATGACATTTCTCTTTAGAATACAATCTATATATTGAGACAAATTGCATGTCAAAGGTCAAAGACTTAGCTGACAGGAACGTGATATGGAATGCACGGGTTATGGGGATCGGTAAGTACAACCATGGTACTTGGTAGTTGTTGGGTGAACCTCGCAAGATCCATCTCAGACAAACTGCTATTATTATACTCTGGGGTCTTTTCTGACCCCAGAGTATAATATTCAGAGGCCCGGGAGAGGTGGGTCTTCGGCCCTCTTCATTGATGTCACAGACCGCATGAGGATCAGGCTGGCATCAATGACGCACAATGATGTCGATGTAACCGACGTCTGTGATATCATTGAAGAGAGTCGAAGAGAGGGGGAAGTAGCGCTGGAGCCCAGGAGAGGTAAGTAACCGTTTTGGGGTTTTTTTCACCTCCTCTCTGGGCCTCTGAACATTATACTCTGGGTTCTAAAGAGACCCCAGAGTATAATAATAGTTTATAATAGTTTGGGTCGTGATCCCAAAAAATTTTGGGTTCTACCGTTGGGGACATTATACTGTGTGACAGGGCCACTATGTGGCATTGTACTATGTGAAGGGGACACTATGGGATATTATACTGTTTGCAGGGGCCGGTATGTGACATTATGCTGTGTGCAGGGGCCGTGATGGAATATTATACCGTGTGAAGGGGCTGCCATGGGACATTATGTTGTGTGAAGGTGTATATTTGAATTATAAATTATGTCAGTGGGAATATAGATGAGACATTTAAGGAGATGATCAGTTAGAAGATGGCCAGCCTGCCCATCCAAAGCAGAATTAGCTCATGTAGCCCCCCCCCCCCTATGTTGCAGTCATGTATAACTAAGACTAAGTTCACATCTCCTCCAAAAACCGCCAAAAATTTTCTCTTTGCCAATTTCAGTTTTGAAACAGCGAACACCATTCTAGTCAAAGGGGTCCACCGGTGTTTGTGTGTAACCTCTAAAACAGTGGTCCAGCTCCGGGGGAACCGAATGACGGAGAGGCTGGAGCAGGTGTGATCCTAGCCTAAGAGTTTTCAAATCATTTTAAAATTACAATTTTTATCTGACCTTCATTATTTAGATATATAGCAATAATCTTAGGAAATATAGTGCTGATCATCCTGATAAAGATAATGCAAAACTGCAACAGCCCAATGTAGTCGATCATCCGCTGCAGTGCAAGACTCCGGGAGGACAGTTATAAAGATCTAAGGTAAAGTGAGACAGAGTTAGGCAGTCAGCACCCAGTAGCCCAGTGGGCCCCCTCAGGAGCTTGTGGTTTGCCGGGTGGTGGGCCCTGCTCCTGCCTACTTCCTCTTCTGGGATTGTTCAGGGAAGATGGTCTGGACCATGATTCACAGCTAATGGTGTTGAAGTCAGAAGGCCCCTTAAGTTGTGGGGGCCCTGGGCGATTGCAGAGTTTGCCCCTCTCAACGCGGGGCAGGAAAACTCTGACTTTCTGTGAAAAACACTGCGGAAAAAAAGCAATGTATTTCCGCAGCGTTTTTTGGCTGCGGCTCACTATGTGGGGCCTTAGCCTGAAGGAGTTGTCCAGGAATTTGAGCAATCTGTCTCGCAGCCGGGAAAACAAAAAGCTGTAACCACTGAGACCAATTAGTGGATTCAGTGGTCGCTGATAAGGAACCAGAGATGTACTGTATGTAAGTGATGTCACTGGTCCCTCTCCGGCAACCCCTGATGCCACTGATTGGTTTCAGTAGTCAGATGAAGTGCGGGACTCCAGCAATGACGTGCTGGCGTGAGACTAAACAGTCACTAGTGCAAGCGAGTATGCTTTTTTTTTTTTTTTTTTTTTTAATTTTCCACCTTCCTGGTCACCACAAAATCATTCTAATTTCTGGAAAACCCCTCTAACAGAATACCCCCTAATGTACCACACAGTTTAAGGCCCCCATTAAGATATTGATCTCCATCACTGCCCCTGCAAAAATGATATGGCTCCATCATGGGGAGGGGCCGGGGAGTAGACACTTACCACTTATTACACACAGCTTGTAGGCCACAGACCTAATGTGGCCTGTGGCCTACAAGTCAATATGTAGCCTGTATTTTTAACAACCATACTGTGTGGGGGCCATAAAAAAGGGGGTTATACACTGTGTGGGGGCCAAAATAAAGGGTGCCATATACCATGTGGGGGCCAAAATAAAGGGGACCATATAAAAAAGAGGTCTTATACTGTATTGGGGCCATATACTGTGTGCGGTCCACAAAAAAAAGGGGTCATATACTGTGTGGCCCCCATATACGAAATGGGGGCCATAAAAAAGGGGGTCATATACTGTGTGAGGGACACAGAAAAGGGGGCCATATACTGTGTGGGGGCCATAAAAAATGGGATCATATACTGTGTGGAGGCCAAAAAACGGGACCATATACTGTGTGGTGGCCAAAACAAAAGGGGCCATATTATGTGGAGGCCAGTATACTGTGTGAGATTGTAAATGGAGGCAATATACTGTGCAATATACTGTGTGGACCAGTAAAGGGGGTGTTATCAGTGGCATAACGATCGTGGTCGCAGCCTGGTTTCCGGACCGCTATACATATTGTAAATGAAAAGGGGCCCCAGCATTGGCCCCTTTCCAATAGATATTAGCCCAAGGAGGTGACTTAAAATAATAAATACTTATACTCAACTCTCCTGGGCTCAGCATCCTTTCCGGGGCAGTTCCGTTATGAGACTGAGGCCTGTGATTAGGCCCCAGCGGTCACATGGGGCGCAGCAGCGTAATGACATCAGTGCACCCCGACGTGACCGCTGAGGACCAATCACAGGCCTCAACAGGGAAGTCTGAAGATGACCGAAGATGTTGAAGACAGCCTGACTGAGCCAGGATGCCCAGGAAAGGTGAGGCAAGGTGAGTATCAGTGTTTGTTATTTTTATTCTCCTTCCCTGATCCTCTGATTATTATACTCTGGGGTCTAATAATAATAGCACCAGAGCGGAGGGGGGGCTGTTGGGAGCATATAATACTGCATGGGGGCCACTGCTGAGCATATAATACTGTGTGGGGACCACTGCTGAGAATATAATACTGTGTGGGGGCCACTGCTGGGGATATAATACTGTGTGGGAGCCACTGTGCAGTATATAATACTGTGTAGGGGCCACTGCTGGGGATATAATACTGTGTGGGAGCCACTGTGCAGTATATAATACTGTGTGGGGGCCACTGTAGAGCATATAATACTGTGTGTGGGCCACTCTGGAGCATATAATACTGCGTGGGGTCCCTTCTCTAGTCACATCAGACGCCATCTGTTTTATAGCAGCCGTGCACTATTATTACAGGCTGTAATAACATTGTTTGGTGATTATAAAATTGATGCTGTGCAATGTAAATAGAGAAGGAGTCACGGCGCTCACAAAAGCACCACAGTAACTTCAAAGAATTGATCAGCAGGGGCCCCAGGTGTTGGACCCCCACTGATCTTTATATCTCTTAGACTGTTAGGATCCTGCAGATCAGCTGTTTCCCAAAGCACGCAGCTCCCAGTATTGTTTTTATATGCTGGGTGCTGCTCACTCATCATATTCTTGATAACTGCAGTTGTGGATACTACAGCTGTATCCCTTTCAAGTATCTGAGATACAGCTGCAGCACCTGTAACCGTCACTGTCAAGAATTTGCTGTAGGGAGGGGGGTAGGGGGCCCCAGACAAAAGTTTGCACCGGGGCCCACAAGACTTTTGTTACGCCACTGGGTTGGGGTTAAAATATGAAGACTTGTTGATCTGTAAATGGGGGTATGACCTACAGTTTTAATAAGGGCGGCCCCATCACGAAGGGTTTTTTTTTTTTTGGAGGGGGGCGCCTTTCTATAGTTCGCCTCATACAGCAGAGAGGCTAGGTGACCCCTATATAGGAAGACTTCATTTTTCTCCATCAAGTCTTGTAGATGGTACCTGCATAAAAGAGTGTGAGGATGAGATAAAAGACTGATCCAGAGCCTTATTTGGGCTAGAAGCCACTGGCTCAGATGGTCATATATCATTGTGTAGTCGAGGGATTTATTCTTGCTTTAATTGTGGAAGTGTGAAAGATCAGGATATGAGGATAAAGTTATTTGGGCCCGTAGCCTCATGTCGGACAGGGCAGACTTGAGAATCTAGAACCCAGAGCCTTGGAACTTGTAGAAACATTGTGGGCTTCAAAAAGCATATAGCACACTAGATGAGTGAAAGACTACCAGATCAAGGGAGACACAGACTGTTCATGAGAGTAACATCAACCAGATCAGCCCCAGCCTTCAATGGAGAACTGTACTTCAGTATCTGGTTGCTGTGAAAAACTACCTTGTTCTACCTCTGTAAACACTGTGAGTCTCCTGACCATAGTGCACTTGATGGTCAGCAGTAATAAGACTCAGGAAACACACAGTGTTTACTGAGGTAGAACAAGGTAGTCCTCACAGCTTCCCCATCAGACTCATGGAGGCTTACAACCATTATAACTTACCATAGCGGAAACACTACTATCGCCTATCAGATACACTGCAAGCTCCCTCAGCATTGCATATGCCTAATAGGGGACCAAAACAATGTCGGGATTTGGCTGAGATACTCGCCACTGTAAATACAGTGACTACTGCTGCTGCTCCCACCTTAAACATGTCCTCCAATGGGCATATGTCCTCCGTTGTTCTGCAAGAGAGACTACAGGTGCATCTCAATAAATTAGAATATCTTTGAAACGTTCATTCATTTCAGTAATTCAGTAATTCAATTCATAATCTGCAGTCTTCCATGATTGTGTGTCCTACTGAACCAGACTGAGGGACCATTTAAAGGCTTAGGAAACCTTGGCAGGTGACACACTGAATTTACAATACTGAACTTTTTTACAATATTCTAATTTTCTTAGATTTGGGTTTTCATTACCTGTAATCCATAATCAACATTTACAGAAATAAAACACTTGAAATAGAATACTCTGCATGTAAAGAATCTAGAAAATATAGGAGGTCACTTTTTTAATTTAATTACTGAAATAAATAAACATTTCAAAGATATTCTAATTTATTGAGATGCACCTGTATATACCTCAAGTTGCATATTCCAATTGTTACCAAATCCCCAAAGGTATTGTTTGTGTTACCTTAAGAGACTGAGCAAGAACAGTGGATTTAGAAGCCCCCCCCCCCACCACCATAGAGACTGTGTTTTGCCAAGAGAGTTGCTATTTGTTTGCTGAGTAGAAACTGTAGATTACAATTTGCTCCAGCACAAGTGAAGTTAATCAGACGAATTGGAAGCATCATATAGGACTTTGTATTTACAGGCGGATTTGGCCATAATTGTACCCATGCAATTGTGTAGGCCCTGCTGTGGTGGGTTGTGTGTTTTTTAAACTCGTTGTTACCTAATGGATTATTCAGCCTCCAAGGGGCGCTGTGTACTAAGTCTGGACAGTGAACAATGACAGTGGCCCTAAAGAAGGGAAAAGGAGCAGGAATAGGTGAGCGAATATCGGTCGTTTACTCATCGGAATAATTCAACAGGTAGCTGCCTAATGTGGGGACAATGTAGTGTGTGGGGTCCTTAAAAGTGATCAATGTACTGTGTGGGGTCCTTAAAAGGGTCAATGTGCTCTGTGGGGACCAGTTAAGGCAGCAAGGTACTGTGCGGGGGCCAGTTAAGGGGGCAATATACTGAATGGTGGCCAGTACCGGGGGTAATATACAGTGTGGAGGTCAATAAAGTGGTATTTTTAACCTGCAAATTGAAGGGCAGTTCCGGTAAGGAGGGGGCTTGGCCTAAAAAATTTGTTTATGTGGAATCCAGTCATAATTTTGCTTGGGGCCCCAGAAATGACAAATCAGTCCATCTGAATTATGCACATAGCCTGTTATATTGTTGTAGCTCTGAAAAGAGTGTTGCAGACCTGAATTGTGAGTTGCTATTAGATTTATTGCTGCTGCTCATGCAGAAAAGTGTTTCTGGGACTGTCTGTTCTCAAAACCACAAGTTTCCAAACTGTCAACTATTCCTGGAGCGCTAAATTGTGAACTGTGTAAACACTGTGCCTAGAGACCAGCCCTGAATGGGTTAATAACTGTTGACTAATTTGCTGTATCACAAATCGCTCCCCAGCAGCTCTGTAGGAGTTAATTTATCAGCCTACCAAATTAAACTGAGGCAAGAAAGCGCTGTATTGTCTAGCAACTTCATAGAAACTAAAGCACTGCCCATCCTGGACAAATAACGAGTCTTCAGACCTTTGCTCCTGCGAGGAAGTTCTAACAGCTGGAACAAGTGACCATAGGCCCTACCATCCTGTGTGAACCAAAAGTCCTAGTTGCAGCTGAGCTCAGCTCCCTGAAGTAACCTCGAAATGAGAGGAAACTTTGCCAGAACTGATGGAGAGATTGAGCAAGCTGTTGGTCAACTCCTGTGATTGTCGCTACTCCATGGTCTGACCACCAACCGTGAAAGGCCTCTGCCAAGAGCCCAGTGTCTGGAGGTGGGGTGGTGAAGAGAATGTCCGAGAGGTGGTGGAAATTTTTTGCTGCGCTATTCTTAGATCTGACTAACACCTGCGCACGTGCGCTGCGCTATTCTTAGATCTGACAAGAATCTCTTACATTGAGGAGAGCACCAGTGAAGGTGTGTAGAGATTTTAATTGCCTTTTGCCCCCTACTTAGCATCTACATATCACAAGGCATTATGGGAAAGGAGCTGGGAACTCATGCGCCCTCTGTTGGATGTAACAGATCCTCAATTTGCTTTTGACTCACAGAGTCTTGAGACAGCAAAAGGGATTGTAGCCAAGCCAGTTTCACTTATCTGCATGCAGCGCTGTTTCAGGATTTTTGTCCCTCATCAGTACAGAGCAAAATGAACTGGCTGGCTTTGTGGGAGGCAATGAGTGGGTTAGGGACAAGAATCTCTCACATTGAGGAGAGCACCAGTGAAGGTGTGTAGAGCTTGAATTGCCTTTTGCCCTCTACTTAGCATCTACATATCACAAGGCATTATGGGAAAGGAGCTGGGAGCTCATGCGCCCTCTGTTGGATGTAACAGATCCTCAATTTGCTTTTGACTGACAGAGGATCTGTTACATCCAACAGAGGGCGCATGAGCTCCCAGCTCCTTTCCCATAATGCCTTGTGATATGTAGATGCTAAGTAGAGGGAAAAAGGCAATTCAAGCTCTACACACCTTCACTGGTGCTCTCCTCAATGTGAGAGATTCTTGTCCCTAACCCACTCATTGCCTCCCACAAAGCCAGCCAGTTCACTTTGCTCTGTACTGATGAGGGACAAAAATCCTGACACAGCGCTGCATGCAGATAAGTGAAACTGGCTTGGCTACAATCCCTTTTGCTGTCTCAAGGCTCTGTGAACCAAAGGCTACTAGGGGGAAAGGAAGGGGGGCTGTTGTGGAGCTGTCACACTGCTGCCATCTCACCCTGAGGCCTGCTCAAGGACACCTCTGTCCACCCATTCCCTCTGGGGCTGAATTTCCAATGGCACATGCTGTGGTTTCCCCATCTCCTGCTGCTGAGCAGGAGACCATATTTCTTTTGGAGACATACTGCAATCACCCACAGCTGTGCCACAGGTTTCTGTCCCCACCTATCTGCCAAGGAGGATCAAGGCTGTTACTCTGGCAGCCCTCTTCAAGACACACAAGAAGTCCCTATCTATCTTCTATCATCCCAGGATGCTGCTTGAGTGCCCTCTGTCAACTAAGGGCAGTGCCATCTAGGTTTCCACTGCCTGGAGTAAAGAAGCCCTGAGATATGTAAACTCCGGATCTCCCTGAAAAAATCTCCTCAACTGCCACATTATTTTGCTGTTTATACTTCACGTTGGATATTTCAGCACATTTCTCTCATTATAGTGGCGAACACTATCCCTGTTATATCCCTCATTATAGTGCAGGACATTGGGATGCTTTACTCCTATTGTTGTGCTCCCACTTGCTGAAGTAGCAAGAGCTGCCCTTGTGTGAACCATCGCCCATTTTCCCTGTCATGCTACAGGTGCTGAACCTGAACGCTGCCCACTTGTGCTTCAGCATCAACCCCTTATATCTATGACCGTTGGCCTGGCAGTGTGGCATGACATAATATGGTAAACCAGGCAGTAGGACATGTCTGTCAGAGTGGTGGCAGCGTGTGTGGTAGCTGTTTAACAGTAGCAGCAGCCAACATCAGCAGCAGTACAGTAAATGGAAGATGATCATAAAAGAAGACGGTGACAATACTGTTTGGAAGTGTTTGAAAATCCTCATGAATCTATGCCTGATTTATTTTGACAAAAGTAATTTTTTTCAGGATATCTGTGGACAGTTTCGTCCTTTTAAGTGTAACATTGTCACTGGCAGCACTGAACTCCCTCTTGGCCATTATGCTTGAGGCCGGACAAGCTAAAACTGGGCCAGCTCCTTCAACTGCTCTAGCCTATTGGCCCACAAATCCATGGGGTTACCTGGAGTATAGGTGCACTCTAGGTACGACTGTACCTGCCGATGCAGCCGGTGGGTGTCAGTTGCCTGTTGTGAATCTGATTGGTGCTGCCAGCTGAAAAATTTCTGGGTCATTATCTTCTAGATACTGTATTAAGCCTGGATTCTGATGCTGATGCTTTTGCTCCACCCTAACACTTGTGGCACTGGCTGTGTGAGGTATACTGGGAGCAGGAAGATGCCACCTGGGTTTGCAAGTCACTGGCCGTTGCAGTAGTCTCCCTAAATGCTGCAGCAAGCTGATTATACAGCTTATCCTGATAATATTCTAATTTTTCCCATTTCGTCTTTATAGCAAGGGTCTAAGAGCACTGCCATCCAGTACTCTTTCCTCTGCTTGATGCTAGTCGCTGTGTAAGAAGCAAAGCATACTATCTGCCATGCTTGCCAGGAAATGCGCTGACCCAGAGGCATGCCATGGTTGGTGTTATTGGCTTGCATGGTCGCCATCATCATCATCATCTTCTTCTTGAAACAGATAAGGGTCAGTCTCCTCCCCTGGCTGTCTCTGTGACATATCAAGGTCCCCTCTGCATCCAAGGGAGAGTCTTCCCATTCTTCCAGTATAGGTGTAACGTCTCTACCTGTTCAGGTCTCTGCACCACCCTCCGCTCGCATGCTGCGGCGAAGGAGGCGTGTTCAGTTTGATTCCTTGCGTAGGGTTCTTGTTGCTCAGTCTGAACACTGTCCTAGTACCTCTTGTCTATAATTGAATTTCTACCACACCCGTCTCCTGCACCTTTGTTTCTTTCTGCTCCTCAAATAGTTAACCTCAGCCTTGCCTGTGTGATTGACAGCCTATCGTCCTATCAAGTCTGGGGTGGGTTCTTCCTTCCTATTTATTCTTTGCTCACATTCACATTGGAGCTTGCTATTGCTTCTGCGTACTGGCCTTTACTCCGTGCTGTTTTGTTACCTGTATTCCTATTCCTGACCTCTGGCTTTGACTTTGACTATTCTCTTGGATTTTGATTCTGTACTGCATTGCTTGTCTGTTACTGACCCCTTGGCTTGCTGACCTCCCTCTTTGTTGTTCGTCCTGTCCGCGTTCTTTGTTGCCACTTATATTAAGAAGGGACTGTCGACCAGTTGCAGGATGTCGCCTAGGACAGATCAGGCAAGTTAGCCAGGGACAGTGGGGGGGGGGGTTCAGCTTTAGGGCTCACTGTCTTGTTGTGCCCCTCCCCCCAGGGTTCTGCAGCAGTACTGGGAAATTGTTCAACTGCCAATTCCCTTACAATATGAGTCCCAGTTCCTCTACCATAATGATCCTGACCCAGATTCTCATCCTCCTCCATTAACACAGGGGATGATGTTGACTTAGAAGTAGAAACTGTTCCTCCTCTTTCATCCCTTGTTGCATGAGTGTAAGAGTTTCCTGTAAGATTTACAACAGACGGATCACATCACTAATGGATCCGGAGGAGGTGGATGGGTCCTGCATGATGTTGGAACTGGGCCTGCACAATCAGGATGGAATTAGCACCAGGACTTGTTGCGTTTCTGGATTGTGGCTGCTACCGCTCAAAACATTGACCCAGTGGGATGTGAAAGCAGGTTTTTGGGATGTTTGGTTGGAATTACTGTCTGGAATTACTATCACCACAGCCATCACCCTCTTCATCTGATGTCACACACAGAAGTCTGACTCAAGATCACATCACTCTCAGATGGAATATCCTCCTGAGATGAGCCAGTTAAATAATCAAAAACTTCATCAACATTCCCAAGAAGTACAACAATCCTGTGGCTACAGGTAGTGCCACCAAAACCAGAATCAGTGTTGCTCTTGCCACCCACATTCTTATTGTTAGTAGTAGTAGGACTTGCATGAGTGCTTCCTCCTCCCTCTCCCACCTGCCCTGTTTTTTTCCACTCATTTTTTTTAATGCACACAGACAGTGCTTAATAATTATAATTAACAAAAAAAAACAAACACTGAACATTTGAACATTAGCAAAGGATGCACTACTAGTACCACAGCCACCAAAATTACTATACTACTGTGTGTGATGTATATCTAGAATTACATATGCGCAGTGCACTTGGGCATGCAGAGAAACACTTATTTTGTTCATATTAACAACAATGCTCCTTAATGAAAAAATGTTAAATCATTCCCAAAAAAAGGCCTTGGAAAAACATTTTTCACTAATAGGATTGTCTTCAGTGCAAAAGTACTGTATGTTTAAAGAATGTGCATATAGTTGAAATTGTACTATTGCAAATACTGTCAGACAATACAGGTTATTGCCTGGCATTGAAGGTGATAACTGTCTGCAGCAGACTCACTGATCCTGTCCTAGCTACGTCTGTCTATTCAATTCTATTCTAGCACTACTAATCTGTCTGTGTATAATTATTGCTTGATTCTCTACTGCTATAACTATTGTTCAATTTTCTGACTTGTGCTGTCTATAGTCTAGCTAATAGCTATGAGATGCAGTGAGATAGAACACAGATGTGTTTGCATGTCCCCCATTTCCAGCAACTGAAAACGAATGCACAGCCTTATATAGTCTATACATTGCATCAGCATTGTAAGGTCTACCTACCATTGTCTATTAGCTGAGACATCAGATGTTGCTATCACATGATGTGTGATTTACTGGACACATAACACTGTCTGCTCTGTATTTCCTGGTCTAACATGTGGTGGTGGCCATTTTCTTGTATCGTGGCCATTTTTACTTGTCCGAAGCGAATCGCCATTTGTTTGGTTTAGTTAAAAACAAACAATTTGAATATTCAGGACGAACCTGGCTCGTTACAAATTGATTCCACCATCTCTAATTGTAAACTCTTGCAACCAGGGCACTCACTCCTATTGTTTGATACGTTAATTCTTTATCACATTGTATTGTCAAATACTGTCTGTTCACTTACCCTCTGATTTGTAAAGTGCCACGGAATATGTTGGCGCTATATAAATAAAGTTATTATTATTATTATTATATATGATGCTCTTATAAATGATGCCACAGTCATCAATTAATAAGTCCTGGAAAACCCTTTTAAGTAGTGCAGAAGTAAAAGTCATATTATATGGATAGCAGACTTTTGACTGAGAGACAGCCATTGACAGTGAGACTTGAAGATGTAATTTACCAAATTCGCATCCGCAATCGGCTCTGCCACGCTCTTGTGACAGACCACCGGAAAATGGCGGCCCGATTGCGCATGCGCAGTTGTGAGAATTCGCTGCCAGCGAGAACTGAGAAGAAAGAAGACCAAGAGGGGAGTCACCGCAATGGCCGAAGGGGCAATGAGAAGCGATGACGCGATGGGTGCTCACACAAGAGAAGGTGTTCCATGGTGCTCATTTACATACATGAAGAAACTAATTATCTTGGAATCGGCTGGGAGAAGAAAACAAGGGAAGGTAGGAGGAGAATGGCCTTTTTAAAGGCCATTCCAACGTGCCATTAGCTTAAAAGTATTAGCTTAAACAGTTAGTTTGAGACCTAAACCAAATTCACAGGGGACCTATCCGGAAAAGTAATAAACGGGTTCCTGATGGACAGGGAAAGTACTGGCAAGCTTTCTCATTCTACCCATAACCCCTTTAACATGAAAAGAAAAATGTTCTAAACTTACTTTTGTGACACAGCACCCTATAAATTCTACATTTTCAAAGGTACATATTATAGATGTTCTGGTATCACTCAATGCTCACAAAAGATAGGAAGTTCTCACTGTAAATCACTTAAATAGATTTCAGTTGCAAGTTGTAACCTGACCCTCTCTGTTGTGTCACTTGTCCTTTGTCAGAGAGCTAAAGGCATTTTGGGATTGTGGTTTTGCAACAAGTGAAACTGCTGTGTGAATGTTGTAAATGATTTTGACCTTTGCTGTGAAATTTGTGGTGCTTGTAATAGAAAAACTACATATATATGTACTTTTCAGTTTGCAGTGATGAAAAGTATAATAAAGGGGTATCACCGTAAATTTAAATTGCAATAAGAAGACTGAATATGTGTTTAAGTATCTTTGAAAGCATTGTTATTAAAAAAAATATTTTTCTTGCATAAATAGCAATAGCACCCACTGTTGTTCAAATTGAATAGCTCGGTGCATTTTAGTGAGGCTCTACTATTCTTGCATGCCCAGTATAATATAGTACAGCTTTTGCAGTATCTTTAATTTAAAAGAAAAATTGTCACAGTGCACAGCCGCCAGTATACTGTTCTACCCAGCTGCAGTGCCCCAAGCCCAACTCCCTGCCATGCTCTTTCTAATAGGCTCGACTTGCTTTAGGTATGCCTGTTCTTTGACCTGTCCTAACCAGTGTATTGGCACTTGGCTTTTTCCTGATTGATATCTTGTTTTCTGTCCCTATCCTGCCTGATTGTTGGCTTGAACCTTGGTTCTGTACCTTTTCTGACTACATGCTTGTTCCTGACTTATAAATGTCCTAATTATCGCCCTCAACCAAACCTTTCTCTTGGCTGATCCCTGGCTACCAACAATGAGATGCAGGATGCAGACAGGTCCAAAGGCTATGTGGTGAGAATATCACAGGGGTTAAAGGGTGAATATTGTGGAGACTGCTCAGACACGACCCTTTGATGTGGTTCATAGTCAAACAAGTTTGGTTACACAATGAAGCCACAACCTGCTGACCCTGATAGTTTGCTCAGGCCATGGACACTGCTGAAAATCCAAGACTAACAGTGCAGTATTATCTGACGCCATTATCAATCTGGGAGATATCCAGGATCAGATGCTGCAGTATCGAGGCACAACCTGCTAACCCTGAAAACATACCTCTACCCTTTCTGTGGTAAGGAGCTTAGCTGATGGCTTTTCTCCTACTGCTTGATCAGTCTTGTTTTTTTGTCAGTTTTTTTTTTTTTTGCAAGTAAAAGTGCTAACACACAAGAATAAATCAGGAAGAGGGGACTCCGGGGTGCTGTCATGGGTTTGTAAAAAATGTATTATTTATAAGTAAGTAATCAGCCTTTTACCTGTTCATCTATGATGGCACCCCTGGAAAGGGAAACTAGAACTCAAGAGGGACCACCGCTTGAAGAACTAAAGGTCAGATCTAATAAAGGATTTAGTTGGAGTCTATAATGTTTTAAGAAAGTGTGGGGAGATCTCCATATAGCTGTCCTACAGATCTGCTTTAGAGGAGCATCTGTCATTTGGGGCCAGGAGGTGGAGACCGCCCAAGTCAAATGAGTCCTGAAGTACTTTGAAACTCACATGCTCTGAAAAGAGTAATCTAAACAGATGGCCTGCTTGATCCACCTGCTAATGGTAACTTTGCTGGCTGCTTTCCCTTTATTACTCCCCAAGAACTGCAGCCTTGCAGCACTGGAGTCCTGGGTTCGAATCCTGCCAAGGACAACATCTGCAAGGAGTTTGTATGTTCTCCCTGTGTTTGCATGGGTTTCCTCCGGGTACTCCGGTTTCCTCCCACACTCCAAAGACATACTTATAAGAAATATAGATTGTGAGCCCTATATGGGACAGAGACTGTCAATGTCTGTAAAGCGCTGCGGAATATGATGGCGCTATATAAGTAAGCATAATAAATAAATAAAATAAATAAAACTGGACTAACAGATGTTCAGAATCTCTCCATACCTTGATAACTCTAAATAAAAGATTAGGCAACTCTTCACATCTATACAGTGGAAGGACCATTCTTTAGTATTTTTAGGATTACTACAAAAGAGGGTAGAATAACCTACTGATCTCCCTGAAAACTAGACACTAGCTTGAGCTGCTAGAAAGGGAGGGTCCTCATGCCCACTGTGAAGGATCCGGGTTTACCAGGGCCTCGCGCCTGGCCTACCTGCGATCGCTTCGATTACCTCACACCCACTTTTCGTGAATGTAGCTCCGACAGAGGATAATACGAGACGGGCTTTCTAAATTTTCTATATTTATTAACCCCTAAATGGGTCGATACTAGACACTCAACACATACGTAGAATACATCAGCGGTTAACAAGCAGATACAAGTGAAAACAGCATAACACGGTACATAAAATAAAAATGGGGATACAAGAAAGAAAAGAATATATATTACCAACACCAGCTTGTGCAGGTATCTCTGACTTCCAAGGCCAGGGCACTTTCTTATGGGACGACCAGCAGCAGACCACCTTAACAGGGTAAAAATGGCAGAAGAACTCTGGAACAAGCAGTTAGTCCATTTCTCTGAGCCCATGTGGTAGGCTCAGAGAACAGTCTTGGGCAAGGCATGTGTTGCTTACATGCAGGGACATCTCTTCCAGATTCACAAAATGGCCTCCAGTTTGGCTCCTTAGGCCGCATGGCAGTCACATGTTGGTCACATGGCTGCCTTCCCCCACAGCTTGCCTCCAAGAAGCGTGCATCTCCAAATCCACCAGACAACAGAGACCTGTTCAGCCTGGGCAGAGCCCTTTTGTCTCCCCTGGTCTCCTCTCTGAGTGAGGTCACCGGGGGGGAGAAGCCCCGCCCCCTCTCTACATCTTTCAGAATAACTTTTCAGTATAATTCTATGCATGATGTTTATAGAGTCTGGCTGGTAGTATAATGGGGTTCCTGGCGAGATCCCCAATACATAGACTCCAAGTTTGACACTCCAGCTCCCTTTGGGTAAGGAGATCAGTGCCTGCACCTTTCCTGGACTTTGAACGGTGACATGTGTATATTCTGAGTGTGCGCCTTGACCTGACGCATCTGGGGAATTTGTCGGATCGACAATAAGATGTTCCCCAGGCCAGATATTGTCATAAAACCATAATTCCTTAGAACTAGCAATGGCGCAACTGAGTCTCTCAGTGATATGCGGATCGTTTGCATAAAGCATCCTGTCTAAATGAACCCCCGCTGGGTTAATGAGGGTTGCAGTCTTATGCAGATGAAGGCTTTTGACCAAATGGCTGATTGCTTCAGGGGCAGGACAATAGACCTGAACTAGAGAGTAGTTTGACCACATTCCAGGTGCTCTGCTAGGCCTGATTCTAGGCACCAACCCCCGCTGTGCAGTAGTATAGACCCATATTGATATCCTAAGACCATACATGCACCTAATTTCATCACACCTCCCCCTTTTAGAGCGTGCACGGAGGAAGGCGGATCCGGCGATCACCTTCCGCAGACACCTTAGTGGCCTGACCGCGATGCCCTCCTCCTCTCTAGTCTGACTAGGGACACTTCTAAGGCTCAGGCTCTGAGCCATGTACACCTGGCTACCTCCTGCCTGTTCTGGGTCCGCTTTCTGAGTGCTGGCATCCCGTAGCTCCACCCTCATGACCCCAGGCCCTTGGGTTACCATTCCAGAGATCCCATCCCGGCAATCTCTGCTCTCCTGGCTACCCTTGGCCTGCTCTGGGTCCGCTTTCTGAGTGCTGGCATCCCGTGGAGCCCCACTCATGACCCCAGGTCTTTGAGATACCAGTTCAGAGACCCCATTCCGGCGGTCTCTCAGGGTCTCTCCCACACTAGCTGCTAGTTGGGAGAGTTCTAGGGGATTCTGCACCTCCCCCTTTGCTTCCAAACCTAGGGTAACCTCTGGTTCTGGCACAGGTATGTTTGGACCCTGTCCTCCCTCCCAGACCCCTTGCCCCTTTGGGCCTACATGCTGTTCCTCCTGTACTTGGGTGGGTGATGGTGATACCTTGGGCAAATGACTGAGATCATGCTTCCCCAAACCATCCCCCCACAATACATTGACAGGTAATACATTTGACGTACCCCTTTCTTGGGTCCCACCTCCAGCACCCCATGCCATCTGCACTTGGGCCATGGGCACTCCTGGAATAGACCTAGACAGAAGAGATAGGCATGTCTCATACCCACCGGACTCCTCCGGCTTCAAGGGAGTGAGGCTAGTCATGGTGGTCTCAGCACCGACTCCCTTTGCTTCCAAACCTACATCCTGTTCCTCCTGTACTTGGGTGGGTGATGGTGATACCTTGGGCAAATGACTGAGATCATGCTTCCCCAAACCATCCCCCCACAATACATTGACAGGTAATACATTTGACGTACCCCTTTCTTGGGTCCCACCTCCAGCACCCCATGCCATCTGCACTTGGGCCATGGGCACTCCTGGAATAGACCTAGACAGAAGAGATAGGCATGTCTCATACCCACCGGACTCCTCCGGCTTCAAGGGAGTGAGGCTAGTCATGGTGGTCTCAGCACCGACTCCCTTTGCTTCCAAACCTACATCCTGTTCCTCCTGTACTTGGGTGGGTGATGGTGATACCTTGGGCAAATGACTGAGATCATGCTTCCCCAAACCATCCCCCCACAATACATTGACAGGTAATACATTTGACATACCCCCTTCTTGGATCACACCTCCAGTACCCCATGCCATCTGCACTTGGGCCATGGGCACTCCTGGAATAGAACCGGACAGAAGAGACGTGTATGTCTCATACCGGCCGGACTCCTCCGGCTTCAAGGGGGTGAGGCTAGTCATGGCGGTCTCAGCACCGACTCCAGGTGGTGTAGGCAACGGTTCAAGGGTCGGAATGCCCTCCATCCTTGTAGCACTCTGGCTGCGGGCTGGCACCGCACTACCAGCAGTCCGTCCCTCACCTGGATCGGCCATGAGATCCCCATAACCTACCTGACCACCTGGCACATGGTCAGCAGTTGGGTGCTTATCAGATGCACTGGGCGAAATAGTAGAAGTCGCTCCCAGTGACTCAGAAGTGCTACCCTGTACACTTTCACAACAAGCATTGGCAAGTACATTGACAGTACATTCATTAGCAATTGTTAATTCACACCGGGTCTCAATGGGATCTGTGGTAGACATATTAACAAGCTGGGAGGGAGACGCCCCCGCAGATGTGGGTGTGTCTACCGACCAGGTCTCACTGGTGAACAAAGCATCAATAACATTTTTGCTGAGCTGGGTTGCAGGAAGCTCATTTGCATCTTCCCTGCTCTCAGCTGAAGGCAACTCATTAGCATTTACACTTACTGCCATGGGAAGTATCTCAGAGGGGGGTTACAGGCCCCCTCTGCAGATATGACAGACATATTATCAACATTAATCATAGACAGTTTATCACAGTAAATTGGGGCGCTCCCCACCCCATATTGGGACACGATAGGTCCTAAATCAGTTCCCAACAGTACGTTAGCAGGCAAATCAGTCATTAGTCCCACAGTCCGCATTCCTTTTCCTGTACCCCAGTCCAGATGGACACAAGCCATGGGTACAGTGAAGTGTTCCTGTCCAATTCCCCTCAGGGTTAAAGTTTTCCCAGGGATAATACTGTCCGGGGGGACCAAATCAGGTTGCACTAGAGTAACAGCTGCCCCAGTGTCCCGAAGTCCTATGACCACTTTGTCCCCCACAATAACCGGTTGACGGTTGGCTTTGGGTTTAGCCCCCACCCTCCCAACCAAATACACAGATGAGCCACCTGCTGTGGCTTGGGAAGCAGGGAAGTTCTCAGGGCGGTTGGGGCACTCCGCCTTGAAATGTCCTGGCTGGTTGCAGGCATGGCACCGCCGCACCTCCCCTTTGGGCTTGGGGAAGGTCGCAGGGGCGCCCAGAGTTCTTGGGACAGGGGAAGGACCACCCGGGGTATAGTTTGTCTCACCCGACCTGACGACAGATGGCTGTAGTGAACTCCGGCCTGGCCTCTCCTTCTGATTTGGGGACCTCTGCAGCATTGCTCCTCCCTTGGTCTCAGATGTCCTGGTGGCCGCATAGGAGTCAGCGATCTGCTCCACTTGGTCTGCTGTCTTGGGTTCATGGTCACACACAAGCTGGCGGACATTCTGGACTTGGTTCTGGGAAGAGCTGCTCGTCCTCTTCAGCCGGGCCATCGCCAATTGGTGCTCTCGCTCGGCCTGTCGCTCAGCAGCCTTCCTCTCTCTCTCTGCCCGTCGCTCAGCAGCCTCCCTCTCTCTCTATGCCTGTCGCTCAGCAGCCTGTTGATATTGGAGGATCAACTGTAGGCGAGCGTTAGAGTCTTTGGGGCCTAGCTGCTGTAAGGCCAGTTGCAAATAGAAGTCCCATCTCCCAACCTTGCTGGTGCTACTGGGCCCTCCAGGCGTAGTGATTACTGGTACAGGACTAGTTGCTGCACCTTCTGGCCTGGCAAGGATCTCTTGTCCTAACACCTCAGGACTCTGCTCCGCCTCCTGCATGGCTATGGTAGCTTCCATATCCGCCATCTACTGGAGTTCAGCAGAAGCCAATTGCTGCAGGCATCTGGTTCTGCTTTTGAGCCCACTGGCCATTCACTGGAGGCCGTTGCCAAATAAAAGATAGGATAGAAAAACAAAGAGAAAGGGAAGGGAACAGCACCGTGCTAAATTTTCACTGTATCTTATAGCCTGCCCTAGTACCGGGCTCGCTTCGTAGGATTTATCCGCAAATCCCCAGCATCTGAGTGATACCACACACACAAACGCTGTCTATCCTCTATCCCACCGCTGCCACCACTGTAAAGGATTTGGGTTTACCAGGGCCTCGCGCCTGGCCTACCTGCGATCGCTTCGATTACCTCACACCCACTTTTCGTGAATGTAGGTCCGACAGAGGATAATACGAGACGGGCTTTCTAAATTTTATATATTTATTAACCCCTAAATGGGTCGATACTAGACACTCAACACATACATAGAATACATGCAGCAGTTAACAAGCAGATACAAGTGAAAACAGCATAACACGGTACATAAAATAAAAATGGGGATACAAGAAAGAAAAGAATATATATTACCAACAGCAGCTTGTGCAAGTATCTCTGACTTCCAAGGCCAGGGCACTTTCTTATGGGACGACCAGCAGCAGACAACCTTAACAGGGTAAAAATGGCAGAAGAACTCTGGAACAAGCAGTTAGTCCATTTCTCTGAGCCCATGTGGTAGTCATGGGCAAGGCATGTGTTGCTTACATGCAGGGACATCTCTTCCAGATTCACAAAATGGCCTCCAGTTTGGCTCCTTAGGCCGCATGGCAGTCACATGTTGGTCACATGGCTGCCTTCCCCCACAGCTTGCCTCCAAGAAGCGTGCATCTCCAAATCCACCAGACAACAGTGACCTGTTTAGCCTGGGCAGAGCCCTTTTGTCTCCCCTGGTCTCCTCCCTGAGTGAGGTCACCGGGGGGGGAGAAGCCCCCGCCCCTCTCTACATCTTTCAGAATAACTTTTCAGTATAATTCTATGCATGATGTTTATAGAGTCTGGCTGGTAGTATAATGGGGTTCCTGGCGAGATCCCCAATACATAGACTCCAAGTTTGACACTCCAGCTCCCTTTGGGTAAGGAGATCAGTGCCTGCACCTTTCCTGGACTTTGAACGGTGACATGTGTATATTCTGAGTGTGCGCCTTGACCTGATGCATCTGGGGAATTTGTCGGATCGACAATAAGATGTTCCCCAGGCCAGATATTGTCATAAAACCATAATTCCTTAGAACTAGCAATGGCGCCACTGAGTCTCTCAGTGATATGCGGATCATTTGTATAAAGCATCCTGTCTAAATGAACCCCTCGCTGGGTTAATGAGGGTTGCAGTCTTATGCAGATGAAGGCTTTTGACCAAATGGCTGATTGCTTCAGGGGCAGGACAATAGACCTGAACTAGAGAGTAGTTTGACCACATTCCAGGTGCTCTGCTAGGCCTGATTCTAGGCACCAACCCCCGCTGTGCAGTAGTATAGACCCATATTGATATCCTAAGACCATACATGCACCTAATATCATCACACCCACGCTACCCTCCATAATGGTAGTATGAGGGGTGAAGGCCGACAAGTCTTTTTAAGAGAGGGGCTTTTTATGGGTGTTCATCCAAGGGCTCAAAGGTGGACCTGATAGGGACTGAAGGACTACATCAAGGTCCCAGGGAGGAAGCAGACTTTTGAGACAGGGATTTAGCCTTACTGCTGCAGTAAGCAACCTAATCCAGGTGCTTAGACAACCTATAATAAAAAAAAAGGAAAGGACAAACACCTGGACTATTTTGAGCATCATAAATTATTACTGTTTTACAAAAATTACTAAAAACCATGGAGAAGGATGAAAAGGGTGTGAATGAGAGGGAATGAGTTTGGGGGGCTAGATCAGTCCCCAGTGGTTCACAAAGAAGGTCTGTGAAGCGCTCAGTAGAAGAAAAGATGGCCCAGTATAACCACGTCTTTTGGAATTGGTGAGCAGTAGAGGCGTCAAGTGAATCAGGCTTTCCATACGGTAAATTTCATCAACCTGTTGCAGCCATTGGGATATTGTGGGGGTTCAGGAGATCGACAGCAGGCAAGGATGCAGGCCTTCATTGCACTAAGGAGATTTTTCAGTAAGGAGCATTTATATCTGTAAACGACATGTCATGATGAAGAAGAATCCAGGCTGGGTTATCATTCCAGTCGCGATCAGTAAGAAACGCATGACTCTCTGGATGTCCTACCAGAAGGGACTAAGTTTGGAGCAGCTCCAGAAGACGGCTTCCCAGTCAAAGTGAGACCCAGGTTCCTTTTTCCATTTGAGAAGGAATGAGGGAGTATAGTCATCACCGGGTGTAGACAGAAGTTGATAGATGTTGGATAAGTTGTATTGTACCACAACTAGCCAGAGAGTCTGAAAGGAAGTGAATGGCCTAACGGGAATTCTGTCCTCAGGGAGGGAGGAGAAAAAAAAGTGTCAGCTGTCTACCCTACCACTCCGACGCTGACAGAGATTCGGGAGGGGTTGTTTAGGAGGTGGGTACCTGCCTGCTCTAATCCATGTCCTAAAAACCGAAATATCGAAATCAGGGGGAACTCCAGATTACCCAGGATCGGAAGCAATGGTGAGAATGGCAGAGAAATAACAGTGTGCTTTCGGCAAAATTCAAAGACCCTCAGCGTTGCATATACAGTGGGACTGGAATGCAACAATCACCATGGAAATCCATGGGGTCTTGAAGGGGAGTCTGGGAGAACCCCTGCTTAATTGTGACTCAGTCTTTAACATTATGGTTCCTGCACCAGTCAAACACCCTCGATAAGTGGGTTGTTCAATAATATAGGGTGATATCAGGAATGGCAACTCCCCCCCAAGTCGTTGAGGAGAGCAATCTGTACTCGAGGCGATAGGAGCCACCTCTCCACACAAAGGAAAGGAATATTTTGTTCACCTCATTGAGAAACGTCGAAGGTATCGAGATTGAGAGTACTGGAATCGGACACAGTAGATGGGGCAGAACATGCATCTTTAACATGCCAATGCAGCTGAACCAAGAAACCACCTGCCCATTTTCCAAGGTTCTTGCCAAGAAAAGAAAAAAACATTTATACTCACCTTCACTCACCTCTTTTGGGCCTCCTTGTGTCGTCCAAAAGAGGTGAGGGATGATGAGCAGGGCCCGTTTTAGACTAAATGGGGCCCTAGGCAAAATTTAAAGTCGGGCCCCAAATGCTGAAATATTGTACCTACAACATAGTCACATTCTGTTATTTCGATGTGCTGCAGTACCTATCACTGTTAGGGAGCGTTCACACTACCATTGGTGTCTGTCAGTAGTTTCCGTGGCTATTGAATTCAGCGCACTGTCGGCTTTCTAGCGGTATGTGACATTAAAAAACGGACACTACCTGATGCTCATCAGTTAGGGTCCGTTATGATAGGTGTCCGTTTATTTTTTTTTAACGGACACCTTCATAACGGACTCCAACGGTAGTGTGAACCCTGCTTTACTTACAGGGGTGTTCCTAATGTCTTTTAAGGAGTTGTTTGTAAATTTGTAAATTTTTTTTTGCTTAGTCAAACTAGTTGCTTGTGAGCCTTATCTTTAAAGATCAGGTGCATATGCCCTTCCCTACACACTATAAAATATTTATATACAGTACATACAGAGTTATCAAATAGGATCGCTATACCAGGACTAAATACTGTCACGTCACCCGCTGACCGCTATACCAGGACTTAATACTGTCACGTCACCCGCTGACCGCTATACCAGGACTAAATACTGTCATGTCAGCTACTTATTCCTAGATTCCCATCTGGCCTCATAGTATAATCCACAAATAGCTGTTTTTACTGTATAATGGTGGAAGAGTGAAGAAATCAGGCGATACCTTTTAGAGGCTAACTGAATATATTTGATAAGTAAGCTTTCGGAAGTCTAGCTTCCTTCATCAGACATGGTGTTATACAAGAACCTGAAAATTCACATTATTTATACATACACAAGGCATGGATCTTCAAAAGGATTCTTGGACTAACAAAATGCAAGTTATTTATAACAGATCAGGAAAAAAATTGTGGTGCGTGACAGAGGGATCTGTTATCTATCTGTAATAAGGTGGTGATTTGTGACCCTCACAGGTCATACATAGTGTGACATGAAGCTGGCATGAATATTAAGTCCAAGTCATACATAAGTGTGACATGAAGCTGGCATGAATATTAAGTCCAAATTGCAGAGTTTGATATTTTTGAATTAAGTTGTATTCCCATTGTTTCCTCTTCTGCGTCTTAAAATGTCCCATTAAAACCACAACCCACAAATCTTCAATAGAGTGGTCTTCTCTGGAGAAATGTGCGGCCACTGGGAGAACTGCTCTGCTGTTATTAATGTTGGATCTGTGTGAGTTCATTCACTGACTAAGTCTCTGCCCTGTTTGCCCCACATAGAGGCCTGTGGTGGGACATTGCACACACATTATGAGGTACACCACATTGGAAGACCTGCAGGAAAATGTCCCCATAATTCTGTGCACCTGTTGTGACTGTGGGACAGGTACACTGTCAGCGGTGTGGATGTGCTTGCAGGTCATGCACCTGTTTTGCAGGCAAGGTGAGGTGCCATTTTCAGTTGGGGCCTTCAGGGCACTCCGGACAATAATACGCCGCAGGTTTGGTGGTTGTCGAAAGGAAAGGAGAGGGGGGACTGGAAATATGTCCTTAAGTTTGTTGTCCCTATGTAGCACAGGTTGGAGCTCATTGGCAATCCTTCGTAGGATCTCCAGCTGTGGGTTATAGGTGACAACTAGGGGCACTCGGGCTTCTTTCCGGGTCTCGTTATATGTGAGCAGACTGTCTCTGTTAATGGCTGCTGCTTTGTTTAATTGGTTGTCAGTCACTTTTGGTTTGTATCCCAATCGGAGAAATTTCGTCCTCAGATCCTGGAGGTGCTTGCCCAGGTCTGCTTTGTCGGAGCAAATACGATTGTATGGTATAGCCTGGCTGTAAATAATAGATTGTCTTGTGTGCTTGGGGTGGAAGCTGTCGTTTCTTAGGTAGGCCGTACTGTCTGTGGGTTTGTGGTATATTGATGCGAGTAGCCGGTGGTCTTTGATGTATATTGTGGTGTCCAGAAAGTGGATTTCACTCTCTGAATAGCTAAGTTTAAGGTTGATGGTAGGGTGAAAGTCATTGAAGTCCTTATGGAATTGAAGTAGGGCCTCCTCACCTGCAGTCCAGATGACAAGGATATCATCGATATAACAAAGGTAAATCAAAATATGCTCCTTCCAGTTCTGCCATAAAGAGATTTGTACATCTGGGGTGCACATCTGGTCCCCACTGAAGTTCCTATTCGCTGTAGATATAGATCCTCTCCAAAAGTAAAATAGTTGTGACTAAGGATGAATTGTATGAGTTGCGTTACTGGTTCTTTTGGGAGGTTTTGTTTCTCCAGGTGTACCAGACATGCTGCAACTTCATCCTTGTGGGTAATGTTGGTATACAGGGATTCCGCATCCATGGTGGCTAAAATGGTACCCTCAGGTAGAGGGCCCAGGGCATTCAGTTTGTTAAGAAGGTCAGTGGTGTCCTGGATGTAGCTTGGAGTATCCCTGACAAGGGGTTTTAGGAGATTTTCCACCCAACCCAAGATGTTTTCTGTCAGTTTACTGTATAATGTTCCCTTGATAGCGCCTGAACACTTCACTACTATCAAAGTTTCCTCCATTCCCCATATTGAGAACACAACTAGCCCCCTTTTATTTGCAGATGCTCCCCTCATAATGCCAGCCAGCAATTAACCTCTTTCTGACCTGGACTGTAATAGTATGCTGCAGTAAGCAGGTTGTTCCTAGGAGCCATGCATTACTCACTTGTGAGTGCCGGTGCCTTACAATGACATACACGGCACCTCTGCAGATTCCTGGCTGGACAATGGTCCTGGACAACCAGAAAACTGATGCAGTGTGAAGTGCATTTAAAGAGAACCTTTCACGTCCTCAGAGATGAGCGGTATTATATACTAATAGAAAGATGACTGAATTCAGTGCACTGTAAAACAACAAAACATATGCACCGAGCAAAACATAGTGCGTTATCACTTTAAATAAAGCGTAAGGTAAGGGTGAAGTCTAGCTTCTCACCTTATAAGGTTGTGTAAGTCACAACCCACTGTCATCAACAGAAACAGCTGTAAACAAGTATCAGGATTGCAGCGGAACTGATCAAACACCTAGAAAGGTGTAGGTAGAATGGTGGTAGGAGGACCAATGGAGATAGCCGCGCAAATACCTGCATAACTTTTCTGCTCCTAAGCAGTTTGTACAGCATTATAAGTACTTCTATACACTTGATAAAGGGGATCGTTTACCCCAAAACGCGTCGTGTGCTGTGTGCTATCTGTTCATTTTGGAAATAAAGGTTTTTGTCAAGACTGTGGATTTGCGCGGCTATCTCCATTGGTCCTCCTGAATTCAGTGCACTGTCAGCTTTGCCGCAATTCACCATGGTTAGTTTCGGCATTGATATCTCTCCACTGTCAGAAAGGTGGGCCTTACAGCCTAGCGTCAACGCTGGGCAGTAAAGAACGCCCCCCTGACAGTACAAGGCTATGGAACATTACAGTCAGAGGGGTGTTCCTCTTCTGACAGTGGAGAGATACTGGTGCCGAAATTAATGGCACCATTAATGGCACCAATATCTCCAGCAGCGGGAAAGTTGGCAGTACAATGAAGTGCAGTGCAGTGCTGAATAGCCAACTTTCTAGTGGTATGTAATACCACTCATCTCTGAGGACATGAAAGGTCCTCTTTAAATAGGTTGTGGTGGTGGGTGCTACAGCATCACATCACCCATTTTCAGGCTACCAAGGGTGACACTTCACAATGAGATTCAACAAGACAACTTGTAGAGAGAATATATTAGTAAACTGCCAAAATGCTCGTACCTTGTCTTCTGTACAAATTGCAGATACTTCCACATAGGATAAGTGTCCACTGTTGATATTCCATTGAAGGAAACCAGCAGAGGATTTTCCTGAACTACTTCACAACAAAAAACTCTCAGACCTGCAGCATAAGCTGACATGAGGCTTCTGCGAGACATTCTGCACCTCAGTTCCAATTATGCTGCGGGAGTTTTAAGCAGAGCCTGGATGGGATATGTTTAAATGTCATCCACTTTGTTAGGATTTATTGTAGTAATCCCTTTTAGGTTTGCACCAGCTTGAGAGAGACCACAATGGAGTATGATAGAACTGGATATTTTACTCAAGAACTTCTTCAGCAAGTGGTTCAGTACAGATATCTGATACAGCCTCTTTATTAACAGGAACTCAGGCAAACTGGTAGCTCAAACAGTTATTAACGGTGCTGACTCTTTCTAGATTATTCCAATGTCCTTTATCCACCACCAAGGCACTCCTAGTTATCAGCCAGTGCACAATTTATATGTATTTATAGTCCTCTTACATGCCAAGTAATACAACACTTAACTTTATGGTTTCCTTCTGGTTCTTCCAGGGCAGAGGATGAATCTCCTGCAGTGATGATGTTTCAGGTCTAAAGCATCACATTAGGCCCACGTGCGGCCTGCTCTGGATAAAGTCTCTGTGTGTAGTCTGCACTTGTTCGAGGAGGCTTCTCTTCCCAAAGCAGATGATCAACTATAATATCCTGATTTGTAATCTTTAAATCACATCATCCCGTACTCTCCTATAATTGAGGTAAAAAATAGATGCAAGGTCTTGCCCCTAGATGGCAGCAGAGCACCAGTAGTGGCACTGGAATGCACAACTCAATATTTGCCAGTATCAAACTTGTACCCCTTACAACTTTGCTGCTACTGTACAATGAAGCAAATAAGCCACTGACAAGTCTGCACTGACTAATCTGCTGAATGTACGTCCCGTGCAGACTTACATACATTCACACGACAGTGAATAATGGCCCTGTGACAAATGTTTTTTTAAAAGAAGTCACGTGGCGGCATTAATTTCACTGTCAGTGAATGGGGGCTAGTCACATGACCGTTATCTTGACATAGACCATCAAAATATAGGTCATGTCCTATTTTTGTCCATTTTCACGGATCCCTCCATACGCTGAAATGTATGAGAAATGAGAAAACTGTTGCCCCTCGGAAACAAGACGGCTGTGAACAATTGACTTTTTTATGGCCGTCTTGCATCTCTTTCGTGTGAACCTAGTCTTACTCTAAAAGGGGCTTTCCTATAACCATATCTATCTGTCCACAGAAGTGATAATATGTGTCTGATCAGTTGGGGTTCTATGACTGCCATCAATCACACACACAAGTTCCCATGTTCTCCTGTCTGAATAGATTGGTGTTCATGTGCATTGCCGTTTCATTCAAAGTTTATGGGACAGATGACAATAGCTGAACGCTGAACTCCACTACCTCCATCATCTCCATATACTTTGTACAGAGCAGCAGTGTGCTCACTCACCCACCAAACTATTCAAATGGGAGAACACAGGACACCTGACCTTGTGACACAAGGGTTGGGGTCTTATTTTAGGTTAGAAATTTAGATTTTTGAAAAAAAAAAACCCTTTAGGCTGAGGACGCTGAATTTTGTTTAGACAAACCCAGGAGTGGCTACAGAAGGAATGTGAAATATATAGGAAGTTCTTATACTTTTATCTTCTGCTCAATCCACTGCTGTCTTTAGCTCAAAAAACCGCAGCAAATTCTGCAACATAAAAAAGATGCTTTTCAGCAATATGGGGACTTAGCCTTAGGCTGTAGCCCCACACTGCAGAAACACAGCATTTTTGGCTACTGCAGAAAAAAATAATGTGTTTCACAGTACCAGCAAAATGAATGAAATTTAATCAAGCAGCATGTCTGATGCGTGTATTATTTTTCTGCAATGTGTGGATGGGATTCTAGTATACTGTATATATTCACACATATACCACACACTATATACCAAATATACTCACAGATATACATTCATTTACCATATATAAGTCACATATATACATTTGTATACATATACTCACACATATACAGTGGGGAAAAAAGTAATTAGTCAGCCACCAATTGTGCAAGTTCTCGCACTTAAAAAGATGAGGCCGGCCTGTAATTGACATCATAGGTAGACCTCAACTATGAGAGACAAAATGAGAAAACATATCTAGAAAATCACATTGTCTGATTTTTTAAGAATTTATTTGCAAATTATGGTGGAAAATAAGTATTTGGTCACCTACAAACAAGCAAGATTTCTGGCTCTCACAGACCTGTAAATTCTTCTTTAAGAGGCTCCTCTGTCCTCCACTCATTACCTGTAGTAATGACTCCTGTTTGACATTGTTATCAGTATAAAAGACCCCTGTCCACAACCTCAAACAGTCACACTCCAAATTCACTATGGTGAAGACCAAAGAGCTGTGGAAGGACACCAGAAACAAAATTGTAGACCTGCACCAGGCTGGGAAGACTGAATCTGCAATAGGCAAGCAGCTTGGTGTGAAGAAATCAACTGTGGGAGCAATAATTAGAAAATGGAAGACATACAAGACCACTGATAATCTCCCTCGATCAGGGGCTCCACGCAAGATCTCACCCCATGGGGTCAAAATGATCACAAGAACGGTGAGCAAAAATCCCAGAACCACACGGGGGGACCTAGTGAATGACCTGCAGAAAGCTGGAACTAACGTAACAAAGGCTACCGTCAGTGACACACTACGCCACCAGGGACTCAGATCCTGCAGTGCCAGACGTGTTCCCCTGCTTAAGCCAGTACATATCCAGGCCCATCTGAAGTTTGCTAGAGAGCATTTGGATGTTCCAGAAGAGTATTAGAAGAATGTTATATGGTCAGATGAAACCAAAGTAAAACTGTTTGGTAAACTCGTTGTGTTTGGAGGAGAGTGAATGCTGCGTTGCATCCAAATAACACCATACCTACTGTGAAGCGTGGGGGTGACAACATCATGTTTTGGGGCTGTTTCTCTGCAAAGGGACCAGGACGACTGATCTGTGTACATGAAAGAATGAATGGGGCCATGTATCGTGAGATTTTGAGTGCAAACCTCCCTCCATCAGCAAGAGCATTGAAGATGAAATGTGGCTGGGTCATTCAACATGACAATGATCCCAAGCAAACCACCATGGCAACGAAGGAGTGGCTTTGTAAGAAGCATTTCAAGGTCCTGGAGTGGCCTAGCCAGTTTCCAGATCTCAACCCCATAGAAAACCTTTGGAGGGAGTTGAAAGTCCGTGTTGACCAGCGACAGCCCCAAAACATCACTGCTCTAGAGGAGATCTGCATGGAGGAATGGGCCAACATACCAGCAACAGTGCGTGCCCACCTTGTGAAGACTTACAGAAAACGTTTGACCTCTGTCATTGCCAACAAAGGATATATAACAAAGTATTGAGATGAACTTTTGTTATTGACCAAATACATATTTCCACCATAATTTGCAAATAAATTCTTTAAAAATCAGACAACGTGATTTTCTGGATTTGTTTTCTCATTTTGTCTCTCATAGTTTCACACTTTTTTGTTAAGTATATAATTCCACATGTGTTAATTCATAGTTTTGATGCCTTCAGTGTGAATCTACAATTTTTATAGTCATGAAAATACAGAAAACGCTTGGAATGAGAAGGTGTGTCCAAACTTTTGGTCTGTACTGTATACATATTAAATATACATGTTTTATTAAAAAATACACTCACATTTGTCAGAAAAAAGCTGTTACATCGCAGCAGACTTCTCCCTGTCCCCACACGCTACAATCTGATGGATGAGTCACTGCTTGTGAAGAGGAGGGGGTGTAAGGAAAGGCAGCACAGACAAGTCTTTATAAGATGGCAGCGATAACTGATGCTGCTAAGTGCTGGGAAGCTGCAGCTGCCAATGGTGTCCTCCCGATATTTTTTCCCCATAATAGGGAAAGTATGTCACTGGCAAGGAGCCCCTGTGTGTGTTGCGACCCTGGGAAATTGCCCAGTTTGCCCCCCCTAACGTTGGCGCTGATGGTGAGTATAAATGTTTTTTTTCTAAAGAGACCCCAGAGTATAATAATTTCACTTCCGGTTATATCCGACCTTGTTACAATCTGAAATGAATTAGGAAACATCCTGAACCATCCAAACCCAAAGCAAATACACGTTTGTGTGCATGAAGCCTTACTCTGAGAGAGGACTGCAGAATAAACTGACATCTCTAAACCTTGTTGAAATTGTATCATTTGGTCTCAGCAACACACAACAGTGTAAATCACCTGACAGGTGCACTTTAATTTATAAATTCTTCAGTCATGGTCTAGTATTCATATAGTGTACTCTGTTGCTCTGTCCAAGTATTAAGATGACAGCCTAAGGATAGGCTATGAAAAATTCCAGGACAATGCCTTTAATTTTTTTTTTTCCTTTAGCTGTTTACACAAATTAGAGCATTTTTTGGCACGGCAATAAAAAGTTGTCTTATATCGCACTTGTCTAAATTTTTGTCTGTCTGGAAAAAGTATATTGCAAATTCATGAGCCTTGATTGCTTTTATACAGGACTGCTAACCATTCGATATGTCTTTCTTATTCAACTGGATATACAGTGGTTTCAACAGCGTGCTTCAGTTTTTAGGTAAGTCCGTGGAATACAATGACTGTATATTTTTATCTTTAAATAACAAATAAATACCAAACAAATGGTTTAACGAAAGAACTTTTTGAGACTGACACAAATATTGTTTTTCACAGAGTTTGCTACTTCAGTGTTCTTAGATTATTTAGTAGTATAATGTTGTACCGTGTTAGCCATTGAAAGTAGTGGAAGAGTGAAGAAATCAGGCGATACCTTTTAGAGGCTGAGTGTATTTAGATTATTTAGTCAGATGTTTCTAAGGAATACTGAAGTACAATTATAAGCATTTCATAAGCTTTTGAATCTTTATTGACAAATACATCAATTTTCTGCTAAGACTCAATATTTACAAGGTTGAGCCTCTTTCTAGACTTCCAATTCGTTGTGGAATACTAGATATCAGCTTCTGGGCCAAATTCTGACTAATGAAAACTTATTCTTGTCTAATCAGTGCTTGGAGTTTATAATAATTTCTGTGTTTTTATTTGTTCACTTGCTTTTTGAGGATTGACCAGAGGTTCTTAATAGGCATGAAACCTGGGAGTTCACTGGCCCCAAACTTTCAATGCTTTGTTCACGGACCCATTTAATTATCAGTTTTGTCTTGTGGCATGGCGTTCCATCATGCTGAAAAAAGCATTGTTCATCACCAAATTTCACTTGTATGGGTGGGAAAAGTTGCTCTTGAGGGAAGTTCAGATGCCACTCTTTATTCAGATCAGTGTTCTTAGGCAAAATTATGAGTCAGCCCACTCCATTAGATAAAAAGCAACCCCACACATAAATGGTCTGCTTTATGCTTTATTAGGATACTTTTCTGTTGGCATGTCACAGGACTTATGGTAGCACTCAACTTTTCCTTCCGGACAATCGGTGAAATGAATGTAAGCAAGTTGGCTCAGACAAAAAAGCGGCCGATCACATTGCAGCAACCTGATGGAGGGAACCTGGAAGCTGGGTGTAGCAGTTGTAATAGCATAAGTTGTTACAATGGCTAGTAACACAAACAACTGTTCCAGAACACCTCCTGAGTTGGTACTGAGTTGAAGGGGCCTGCAGGGTACCTGATGATGGTGGTAGTCTTCCCTCTGAGCTTGGTGATGGTATCTCCAGCAGCCTATGCTAAGATATGATATATTTGCCAGTCTTTCTACTCCTTCTCTCTATCCAGGATTGCCTGTCTCAGGACTGCAGCACAGTAGCATAATATTCTAGGCACTAACTTTGTTCACACTAAAAGGTATCGCCTGATTTCTTCACTCTTCCACTACTCTCAATGGCTAACACGGTACAACATTATACTTTGTTCACACATGACTTCTATCAGGAAGCTGGATGATGACTCGGGAGACTTGTTCTCCTCCTACTTTCCAGTAATAAAGTGGTCAGAATGTACCATCACTCTGTAATTTCCCCATCCCCAGGGGAACAGCCCATTAAAGGGAAATTACTACAGTTGCACAAATACAAAACTATATACAACAGATTGTAATGTGTGGTCCCTAACTAGTGTCATACCCCGCAATCTTCGGGGAGTCATGAGTATGCTGAAAGTAGCCAGGGTCTGTTGGAATTGTCCCGCAGATAGAGGCTTTCTGTAAGATTATCATGATATATCGCAATTCCCTGTATAAATAGACTGGGGATCACATATGACCATGCAGAGTAGAGGCAATATGGGTAAGTATAACAGGTTGCCGCTATGCTATGCGTTGGATAATAATGTGATCCTCTCTAATTGTAGAAGAGGATCGTATAGTGCACAAGTACCACGCACCATACCAGCTACATGAAATGATACTCAACGCAGTCATAACATAAAAGTGCAGCATCCCAGAGGCTGCTGCTTTTAATTGTTTGTCTTTTGTACTTCTGGGATTGTGCTGGTATGTTTTGTTCTATGTTAAATGTGGTTGTTATGCAGCTATCCTCTGTATTTTCCCCCCCTGCATTGTTCAAACCTTGCCTTGATTCAGCCCTGGCCTATCACAGGCCACTGGGAGGGGTTGTAAGGAGATCTAGTCTCCCCGGCGACGATTGGTCTTTAGTCTAATGTGTGCAGTTGACTGGAGAAGGTGTGCAGAGCTTACCTGCCACCAGCCTCTGGACTGAGAGTCAACAGTTGTCTTCACATCTCCAGGAGGGATATCATCAGCTCGAGGCTCATACAGAGACAGCCCTGAGCAAGGGAGAGTAGCTGTCTGTATCTTTGGACTTATTCGATGCCGTGCCAGGAGGAGCAGGAGAGGACACTGACAGGAGAAATTCATTCGGGCCTAGTATACAGGCAACCAGATCCCTGTCAGGACTCCCTATAACTCCATCCCCAGTATACCTAGCTGGGAGAGGCATGAGAGGAGAACTATACTGCAGAGCCTGTATCATCCCTGGGCACCCTCCTAGAACCAAGGCTGGGGATTGGACACTGTAGAACTACTACCCCCATTTGGAAGCTGCCGTTACCTTTTGTTCCTGTTGCCAAATAAAGGCTGTTTCTGGTTCACCTACATCGCTGACATCTGAGTCGTGCTTGCATCACCATCAGGGCCCTTCCGACCTACACCATACGGGCTCAGAGAGGAGAGGTCCCCTCTCCAACTGGAAGAACCCCAGGGGAAGGAACTACAACCACCACCATCCGGTAGTGCTGAAGGACCCCCCTCGACTTTGTCCGTCCCAGAAGTGGGACTGGAGTGGTTTGGTGAGTGTGCTCGGCCTGCTAGGTGGCACAGCATCCACCACTACTACTCCCATCCTCCAGTCTCCTCCATCTGGGTTGCAGCAAGAGGAGCTAATAGATTAGGACATATATGTAAAGGCTATTGTGCCTGTACGTTAAGCTACTGAATCTGTCCCTGAAACATTCTGAGCCTACGTGTGTTTCGCCGGTAGTATGACCAGCTTACTCTAGGAGCGGGGGTCCCAGTCACCTGGAGCCTATTATAATGTGATAAATGATTGACAGTTCAATAGTTCTATAGGACTAGGCAGGCTGCAGCATCACAGAAAACCACAGTTTGTGAATTGTTCTAACAAAATGTGTCCATTTAATCAGCAGATACTAAACAGATCTATCAAGAATAATAAGAAAAGCAGTTCCAGTATGAGGACATATCAATTATGGAATTGCGTTCAATTCTAAAAAGTGTCAGCACCACAATAATAAAGGATTCACTTTTAATTTTAAATTTAAACTCTAAAGGAGGCACCCAAAATTATATGTGCAATTTAAATCATAACATTTAATTGTGTTTAATCTAAAAAGCCAGCGGCTTTCTTCCTATAACAGCCTACTGTCTAGGTCACTTGCTCTAATATCATTATTGAGGTGGCGGATACCCTAACCTGTGAGTTCTCTATAATTTAGATTGTGTGCCTCCTCGAAATGTCTAACCCCAGGGAATATTTGTGGGTTTTTTTTTGCTGCATTGATTTCTATCTAAAAAAAAAAAAAATATAAATATATATATATATATATATACAGTATATAGATATAAAGTTTTTTATACAGAGGATTTGTTCTTGAATCCTGACTTTTAAAGGATGGTGCATCTTACCTACATAATGCAGATTACAGGTACAGCGCAAAACATATATGACTCCTTCTGTTGAACAATTTATATGATAAGGGAAGTCATATTGTGGCCGTGAAGTGATAACATTTCTGTAGTACTTGACAAGCAGTACAGAAACCACATGGATAAAATCCTGAAAATCTATCTGAGCTTTTAATGAGTGCTGAAAATCTGACAAAATGGCTAACAAGGATATTAGCCTTCCTGTACCAGGCTGATACAGAGTGATCCAGAAGTTCTCTAAGGTCTGGATCTTGTAGAATAATCCCCCAGAGATGATTAAAAAATGTTTTGCATTTACTTCTATTGGGAGTGAAGCATTGTAATAAATCTGATTTTATTTTGACCTGTTCTCTTTTGCGGTTGTAATAAAGTGGTTCTATCTACTCTAAAGGCATGATGGTATGCTAGCTTAATAGCCCTATTTGAGTAATGTTTTTCTTGTAATCTTAATTTTAAATCTCAAACTTGAGTTTTAAAATCATCAAATCCTGAGCAATTCCTTTTTAGTCTGAGGAATTCTCCTTTAGGGATACCTCTGATTGTGCGGGATAGATGGGTGCTCCTAGAATGGGGTAGAACAGGTAGATGGGCGCTCCTACCTTTTGGTAGCTATTTCCTTTCTATATAAATCAGTTGCAATATTACCCTCTGGGTCAGTTTTTTTTTTTTTTTTCATTAAAGTTTTTATTAAGTTTTTGCACAATAGGAAAAAACCAACATAAAACACAAGTAGGGGGGGGGAAAAGGGGAAGCCGAGGGACATCAGGGGGTACAGTCACTGGGAGGGAACGCGAGCGGGAGATACTCTGACGCAGCAGACTAAAACATTATGTCAAACAATCAAACAACAAAACAAAGAATAAACAGTAGAGGGTAGGCATCCCACTTAGTGGTAAGGGAAAAAGGAGGCATAATCACCCGCCCTAGAATCAGGGGGGCTATTGGAAAAAGAGGGCGTAGGATAGATTCAGTAGGAGTAAGAAGTAGAAGGTATAGGGAAAATGTGGGAGGGGGGGAGAGCCCCCCCCCCCCATTTGGGTTTAAGAAGAGTGTGCTTCGTGACTCCTGGGTGCTTTGAAGCCCAGATAAATTTAGTGAATGTCTTCTGAAGTGTTGTAAAGAAGGCTTTGGGCATAGCAATGGGAATAGTTTGAAAAGGGTATAAAAGCCTGGGGAGTATGTTCATTTTCAGCAAATTGATGCGGCTTAGCCAGGAAAATCCCCTGGTGTCCCAGTGACCAAGATCTGCTTGTATAGTACACAGAAGAGGCAGGAAATTCTGCAAGTAGGTGGTCGCTAAGTCACCACGCAGATTCACGCCCAGATACTTAATCACTCTTGGAGACCAAGAGAAGGGAAAGGAAGCTCTCTGGGTCAGTTTTTATAAGAATATCTGAAAAGTGTACTTTGGAAGTACTATATGATAAAGTTAGTTTGATGTTATAAGGGTTTTTGTTCAGCTTGCAATGAATTGAATCAAAACAGATTCTGTGTCATCCTATATAAAAACAATATTGTCTATGTAACAATGACAAATATTAAAGTGTTGAAAATATTCACTGACAGTACCTAAATACGGCTGCTTCTTCCGCCCATCCAAAGTACAGGTTGGTGAAAGTGGACACACAGGCTGCATCCATAGCTGTTCCCTTCGTCAAAAACAGAATAGTTTCTATTGAGCATAAATCTAAGAGCTCTGAGAATAAAGTACCATCTATCTGGACTATATTCCTGATCCCTGAATAAAAAATATTCCACTACAACGCAATCCACATCATGACCAATACTAATATATAGAATTTCAATGTCACATGTGACAAGAAATGTGCCTGGATGTTAGATGGCAATTGTCATTTTCTTTAAGAATTTGCATAGTGTTTCTCATATAAGAGGGTAAAGCATCGTTATGCCATTGACTACATTTCTCCATCAGACACCCCAGCCCTAACATAATAGGTCTGCCAAGTGGTTGTTCTAAATGTATGTGTATTTTCAGTAATAAATAGAAAGTGGCAGTTCTGGGGTGCCTAAGAAAGTCATGTTCTTTCTCTATATGCAAATTCAATCATGGTTTTATGTTATTTAAGGAACAGTTTGATGGGATCTTCCCATAGGATTTTATAACAATCTTTACTGTGCAGTTCTTTTTTTAGCTTCTGCGATATTAATTTTTTGTGGCCATATTACAATATTCCCCCCTTTAACAGATTCTTTGAATATTACATCATCCCATAGTTGAAGTGTAGTGAATGCTGCTTGCTCCTCATGGGAGATATTACATGAGGCAGTGTGATCTTCTATTCGATTTATATCTTCAGTGACCATGTCAACAAAAACCTTAACGTGTGGACAGAGGTCAAGGGAAGGCATTGTAGTAGACTTAGGTTTCAATTTATGTCTAGTTTTATCTGCATCATCACAAAGAGGACTGACTCAACCAAGAGGAATTCCAACGTATTAATAGCCTGTTGTTCCTGCTCAGTAGGAAAGTTAGCTTTTCTTTTTTGGGCAAAAATTATTTTGGACTATAAGACACTCCTAGGTTTTAGGGGAGGAAAATAGGAAAAAAAATTGGGGGGGTTCTGCTGTTGGAGGACCACAGGTTGGGCAACACTCTTGTATGGGGACAGCAGTTTTTCACAAGCTGTGTGGCTCTGCAGCTGTTGCCAAACTACAGCTCCCATCATCCCAACCTGTGCAAGCATGACGGGACTTGTAGTTTTGCAACAGATGCAGGGCCACATTGACAGGTGGCCCAATCACAGCCCCCAACAGTGACATCTGAGACACTTCACATCAATCATAGACCAGAAGAGCCCCGAACAGGATGCTGTGGATTGTCTGAAGCCCAGGAGAGATGAGTATAAGTGTTTGTTATATTTACTCACCTCCCCTGGGCAGACTATGTGTATATCGGTCGGAGAACGAGGCTTTCCCCAATCGCTATCATGGTGTTGCGGGGCCCTGGCCATCTCTAGCTGGCCGCAGGTCCCGTACCACTCCAAGCGACCCTGCTCCACCATCGCTGCCCCCCCCCACCCACTACAATCGGACTATAAGACGTACCCCCATTTTCCTCCCAAATTTGGGGGAATAAAAAGTCCAAAAAATACGGTAAATTAATTTGCAACCAAAAAGGTGCAAATACTTGATCACCTCAAATTTGTTGAGCCAGGGGATAATGCTAAAATTGAAGCTGGATTTTAAAAGGGAGGCCTGTGAACCAGTGAGGCTGTGTTGTGACAGGTTGAGTATATGTAATGAATGACTTGTGTCTAGCGCTGTTTCCTCATTTTGGCTTTCCCACTTGGGCGACTGAAATACCCCCATCTCTGTATGTCTCTTAAAAAAATGTGTGATTGGTGTTGCAGGGAAAAGTTATCGGGAGCTATTAATGTGTTAGCTGGGAATGGCTGAAATCAGAAGCTGTTGTATTATTGGTTTCAGAATCAAAGTGGTTCCTCACATCTATTCTCAGTTGTTTCCTTAGATCTTTATTTTTTAGAGTATAAGAGTTATTGCTAGACAATTGCTAAGGTCAGATGTAAAGACTACCCACACTACCCACCTGGTGATCCCGTTGATCTCTAATATAGTTACGTTTTTTCCTTTCTTTGATCATGTTTTCAAGTATTGAGCCCAATTTTAGTTCACACATATTTCTTTATGCTGCAGCCTGGATGATCCTATTGGACTATTGAACTGTCAATCATTTATCACATTATAATAGGTTCTGGGTGACTGGGACCCTTACACCTAGAGGATGCTGGTCAGAATACTGGCGAAACCTGAGTAGGGTCAGTATGCTCAAGGGACAGATTCAGTAGCTCTTAAAGTCCAGGCATTCTAGCCTCTACATACAGTATATGTGCTAATCTCTTAGCTTTTCTCATGTTATGATCGTGCCCAGTATCTTTTCATGTAGCTAGCATAGTGCATGTTAGTGGGAATGTGGTGTTTGATACTATCCGATACCACAACCTGCGCACCATACAATCCTCTGTTACAATTACAGAGGATTGAATTATTATTCAATACATAGCGTTGCGGCAACCTGTTATACTTACTCTACTTTGCATGGCCATACATGATCCCCTATATCTGTGGTGGCAAACCTATGGCACGCGTTTCAGAGGGGGCACTCAGAGCCCTCTCTGTTGGCACGTGCGTGTCACCCCATCCAGGCTTCCTGAGCGAGCGCTTCTTTCACCTGTACACACGTGGACAAAATTGTTGGTACCCCTTGTTTAATGAAAGAAAAACCCACAATGATCACAGAAATAACTTTACTCTGACAAAAGTAATAATGTATAAAAATTCTATGAAAATGAACAAATGAAAGTCAGACATTGCTTTTCAACCATGCTTCAACAGAATTTTTTAAAAAAGAAAACTCATGAAACAGGCCTGGACAGAAATGATGGTACCCTTAACTTAATATTTTGTTGCACAACCTTTTGAGGCAATCACTGCAATCAAACGATTCCTGTAACTGTCAATGAAACTTCTGCACCTCTCAACAGGTATTTTGGCCCACTCCTCATGAGCAAACTGCTCCAGTTGTCTTGGGTTTGAAGGGAGCCTTTTCCAGATGGCATGTTTCAGCTCCTTCCAAAGATGCTCAATAGGATTTAGGTCAGGGCTCATAGAAGGCCACTTCAGAATAGTCCAATGTTTTCCTCTTAGCCATTTTTGGGTGTTTTAGCTGTGTGTTTTGGGTCATTATCCTGTTGCAAGACCCATGACCTGCGACTGAGACAAAGCTTTCTGACACTGGGCAGCACATTTCTCTCTAGAATCCCTTGATAGTCTTGAGATTTCATTGTACCCTGCACAAATTCAAGACACCCTGTGCCAGATGCAGCAAAGCAGCCCCAGAACATAACAGAGCCTCCGCCATGTTTCACAGTAGGGACAGTGTTCTTTTCAAGATATATTTCATTTTTCCGTCTGTGAACATAGAGCTAATGTGCCTTGCCAAAAATTTCGATTTTTGTCTCATCTGTCCATAGGATATTCTCCCAGAAGCTTTGTGGCTTGTCATCATGTACTTTTATATATTATTACTTTTGTCAGATTCAAGTTATTTCTGTGACCATTGTGGGTTTTTCTTTCATTAAACGAGGGGTACCAACAATTTTGTCCACATGTGTATGTGCAAATGCACATATAACTGAAAATTGTCAGTGTAGGCCAAGGGAAGGCGGCTTACACTGACAGTAGAGTGTGACCTGTGCCCCGATGCAGGTGCGATGACGTAATTCATCAGCACCTGCACTGTGAAGAAGAAGGAAGACGTTATTTTACCTTCTCTTTGTGGGAGTGCAGGTAAGTAGCATATTATGCTGTATAGGGGCCCACTGTGGAGCATATAATACTGTGTGTGGGCCCACTGTGCAGCATATAATACTGTCTGGGGGCCACTGTGAAGTGCATTGTACTGTCTGGGGGCCACTGTGGAGCACATTGTACTGTCTGGGGGCCACTGTGGAGCACATTTTACTGTCTGGGGGCCACTCTGGGCGTATTGTACTGTCTGGGGTCTACTGTGGAGCGCATTGTACTGTGTGGGGGGCCACTGTGTAGCATATAATACTGTGTGGGGGCCACTCTGGAGCAATTAGTGAACATTAATTGTTCAAAAATGTACCAAATGCAAACTTTCAGTACAAAGTTGTTTGTATTATTGAAAGCTCTGTAAAGCCCCATTTACACCGTATTTTGCGAATCCATAACTGTCTGCAATTGTGGATCCACACAATATTAAGGTTAAATTGCGGCGTTGGCACTTTGCAATAAATTAGTGGGTTTTGGGTTGCAGTTTGGGCACTCGGTCTCTAAAAAGTTACCCATCACTTCCCTATATAAATAGACCAGAGATATGATAATCTTACAGAAACGCTCTATCTGACGGACAATCGGCTACTCCTGGAATACTTGCAACTCTCCAAATATCGCAAGATTGCCAATTGGGGACCACATATTGTAATAAAGTGCAGATGGTAATTTCCTATGCAGCTAATAATGATTCCCGACCTAGAGATGTATTTTTTCTTTGTGCCTAATACCTATGAGCAATTTTTGAAGGCAATTTATTTTAGTATATACATATATCAGATTGCACATAATAATTCTTATGGTGAGGAATAGGGGACTCCTCATGCTCTTAAATCTATTTAATCCTGGACATTATTTTTATTTTATTTAATATTTTAATATATTTTTGACAATAAACGTTAAGTTTTATCTATTTTCCCTTTATTATTTTGATGCTGCCACTTCTTTTTTTCCCTAAGTTATACATGATTCATTTTGGCTTTCTTATACAATTACTGCTGGGACAGATCATTTTTTGTATAGTAGAGTGGTAACATTGCTTATTATTGGAGCCCTTGACTCAACACTGCAGATCTTTGCATTACCCCTGGTAATTGCACACTCCAGCCACTCCTAGATTGCAGTGACACTTATCTCTAAGTGGTTTACACTCTTGTTTTTTTTGTTTTTTTATATCGTCTCCATCTTGTTGTGACCTCTGACCTGTGGGGTTACTAAGATCCTAACATATACCATGCTGAGGGATTCCCTTTTTGTATATGTTCTTGTGTTCACCGCCTCATGTGCGTCCTGTATTTAAAAAAAAAAGTTAAATATTTAATGTTTGTGGTTTTCTTGAATAAAAACAATCTGATGTGAAAAAAACAGTTGATGGCAGTGATGTGTCATTCAGTATAAAAAAATTGTAAAAATCCCAATAAAATTATAATCATTTATGCTAATTGATATAAATATGTTTTTTTTTCCAGGTCTATACAAGAAAAATGGCAAATTAGTTTTTTTAGGGTTGGATAATGCTGGCAAAACCACTTTACTACAGATGCTTAAAGATGGACGAATGGGCCAGTATGTTCCTACACTTCATCCAAGTGAGTATTTAAAACAACACTCCAGCTTTTTTTTTTTTTTTTTTTTAAGCTATGTAGTTATTGAAGTAGATTCAAAATAAGCAATTGCTGAAGCTGTCACCCATGTCTAGCATCTCTACCCATTTCTAGTATTTGTACCCATTCTATTTCCTGTTTCTGCAAAACAGTGCAGAGTGCATAATAACTATAGATCTGCCAAGAACTTACATTGTGAGGATGATGTCAACAAAAGAAACCCCACTAAAGAACTTACCTAGTTTACCAGTAAAAAATGGAGTATGTATTTACAACTATGATTACCTCAGAAGTAGAGGGTTAAAGGGTACATGAGCTTTCATGATAAGTTAGAATAACTGCAGGGTCTGTATAAGCCGCGGTGTTCTATCAGATTTTCTGCTGCATTATGGCTACAGCATATTTTACATTTGTCTCTGAGGCAGGGGGTGTGTACAATAGGGAGAAATCTGTCCCCCCTCCCTAGCTATTATAACTAGTTTGGTTTGTGCCCATGTACAGCCAGGAATAACTGTACAATAGCAAACAAATAGCTGAGAAAATTCCAAGTGAACATATTATAGGAGATCGGAAATATGTAACTGCAAATATAGGACAAATACATGCATTTTTTTAAAACATTTTCGTCCTAAAAATTCAGCATTGATTTTTACATTAATGTAAATATAACCTCTCTTACAAATGAAATTTCAGTCTATAACACCAATTTCACCTTAGTGGACACCAAGTCCACTAAGGTCTCAGACTTATTTTTCATAGTCAGGATGTAGTGGAAAGAAATTTCTCCCAGACAACGTTATAGGCTGGTAGACTTCCAGAAACACCTACCATACCGTATGTTGTTAAAGCCAAAGGGAAAATATCATTTATTAGAGCTACAGAAAGATATCTGTAAATGTTATGTTTAATAAATTATTCCAAAGTCAATGATTATGGGTTACATCACTTTTATCTTTATATTTTATCTTTATATACTGGTTCAATGAAAATGAAAAATCAAGACTTTTTTTATCGAGCAAACATAAAGAAATTCCAAAATCTCAACCGTTCTGTCTTTTTTTAGCATCAGAAGAGTTAACAATTGCTGGAATGACATTCACTACATTTGATCTAGGTGGACATGCTCAAGGTGAGTTATATATGTACAGGAGGTGCACACAAAATACACACCATTTGACATTTCATACTTCATCTTGCACTGTTCTGTTGCAGACTATAATAGTGTTCAGAGCTGCATTCAGCATCAGACAGGACCGGTGAAAATCCTCCGGTGGGTGCAGGTAGTGATCACTTGCAGGGACGATGTTAGGGGCCCAGGGCTTAATCTCCAAAGTGGCCCCCAGGCCCCTAGATGCCAATATTGTTGATACCTATGGTGGAGCAGGGAGCTGTAAACTTTGTGTAGGCCACAAGACTCAGGGTCACGCACAGGACATCAGTGTCCCAATGCATATGACATGATGATGCATCCAGCCACTGCACTGGACTGCTGACTTCAATGAAAAGAAAAGACTTTGGGGTGTATAAAATGTATTATTTTCTAGAGACTAAAAGGGGGCTATTAATGATAAGAAGCACTATTGCTTAAAATTGGGCACTGATTGATAAAGGAGCACTATTAGTTATAAGGTGAGGCTGATAAGGAACACTATATTTTATAAGGGGGCATGAATTGTTTATGGAGCACTACTATTTATAAGGGAGACTATTTCTGATAAGGTGGCAGTATTATTGATTAGGGGGTACTATTTATAAGATGGCATTATTGTTTACAAGGGAGCACTAACTGATAAGGGGGCACTATTATTAATAAGGTGTTTAAGGTGAAGACTTTATTTACAAGGGGGCATTAACTGAAAAGGTAGCACATTTATAAGGGGACAGTCTTTTTTACTTTACTTCCTAGCTTTTATATGTTATCGTTTGGGATTCTGGGTCCTGTTGACCATGCATGTTTTTTGTTTTCTGTTGGTATTGTACTCTAGGGTTGTACTTGTTGGACAACACTATCTTATTATGTTATATTTAGTACCATTAAAAGTTAAGTTTTAGATGCACTTTTGTTGGTTTGGAATCTATCCTTTAGCTCACCAACATCAAAGTTAGCTGTTTGAAGAGACAGTAGCGTTCAGGTGAGTTCTGCTACCTTTTCACTGAATACCAAGCCAGCACCAGTGTGTAGGGGCTGTGTTTCTTATTGCAGAAGAACCACATTCACTTGACTGGGACTTCACTACAAACAGGCCATGCATCTAATGAATACGAAGTCACTAACCTGTGAAGCAGTAGCAGTATTCACCCAAGCACCACAGTTATTTTGAGTATCTGATCTGTGGGGTTTCAGATATTGATGATCTATCCTTAGGTTGTCAATATTTAACTCTTGGAAAACCTCTATAGTGTGCATGGTCAGCTTAATACTCCTATTTCATTAAAGAGATAGTTCCTGGCTATAATATAGGCATTTATTCTATAATTTTACTAATTAAAATATACACTGAAGCTTCTAAACTATTTTTTTTCTGATCATGATCCACACTAACAGCATCATAGATCCATATAGTTGCTCCTAGTTCAGGTCATGAGATCCATGATCTGGAGGGGATGTGTGGCCATGTAATATGGAAAATTTGGTTCCTTCATCTGAGCAAAGTGATTTCTGTACAGGGATTTCTGAAAACACCATTCACATGATAAGAATTTATTTTCATTTTCTGAAATTTCTGCTGCAGATATGGTGCAAAACATACTCAATGGTTATCTTTTATTTCCAATTCTCTTTAACTACTCCTAGAAATTGTAGATAATCTCTCATAATAATTTAATCATACTTTATATTTCAATTTAGCACGAAGAGTTTGGAAAACCTACCTCCCTGCAATAAACGGCATTGTTTTCCTTATTGACTGTGCTGATCAAGACCGGCTGGCTGAATCCAAAGCTGAGCTTGATGTAAGTAATACAGATCTATCAGGACTTAGAGTTGTAATTCCCACTAGGAACTTGTGGGAATTAGTTGCCTCTGGTGACAGAAATTAGGGTCAGCACTTTAACGAGTAGGTTTTTCTATGTGAACCTTTGTTTAAAAAAAAAAAAAAAAAAAAATCTGTATTGAGTTTTGGTATTATCCTCCATGGTAAACAATGTATTACATGTTTTAACAGAATATCGATACAATATCAATAACTATTCAAAAACTTAGTAAAATGTCAAATAAAACTCTTATAAAAAAAAAAAAAAGTTGCAATGCTTTGGAAATGTCATGAAACCATATTTTATTCTCAATAGAAAATAGAGTACACAGCAGAAGTTGCTGTTTAGACATTTTTTAAAAAAAGTGAAAATAATGTATGTTTATTTCATATCATAAAAGACATAAATACATATACACATAATACAAGAGGGGAAAACCACACAATAAAGTGATATGTGAAGGTAAATGTGGTAAAATACTGTTTTGCAAAATACCATCCAGTAAAGTATAAAAGTCAACAGCCCAAACATAATAGATGATGGCCAAAACACATCCAATATAATAACCTATTGCCCATAAAACATAATAGCACCACATCAAAAACCTTACCACAAAGGCACGTGCCCTGACACAGGTTTCGCTGCTCTGCTTTCATCTAGGGAAGCTGGCAGGTTTAATGGGATGACCCCTTTATGTCTCTCCCCCACCAATCACAAACCTCATTAAAAATGACATAAACTTAGGGGCCAGTAAGATTGCATTTCACTTTCTCACATACATGGAAGTGAAGCAGTAAAAAGTGACACTTACATAGTAACATCAATGAATATACCAATAAATAATGAAAATAAGCGTAAATATAAAAATAATATATATATGTATATATAGATATAGATATATATCTATATATATCTATATATATATGTGCATCATGATACATAGAAAGTATATTCACATACATCATCTGAACACTGCACATACATCATCTGAACACTGCACATACATCATATGAACACTGCACATACATCCCTTGCTTACACTGTAATAATCACCTGCTCTCCATCTTGGCTGCAAAACTTCAGCAAAATAAAACCCTGCTCCTTGTTTGCTAAGTTCCACCCCATTTCAGAACTAAAGCTTGTCCCTTGTCTAGTAACTGGTAGATATCTTCACCAAGTATCCTACCTTATAGTCCCTCAGTGATGCCTAGCCTGTTCAGTGTGAGCTACAGCTCTCTAGCTCGTTTAGGCCCTTTCCTTCCCCCCGGGTCCCTGTACAGCTGAAGCGGCTGCACGGGCGATATGTCTGCCCCTGGTTCCATTCTTGTTTGATTTAGTATTCTAGGTGCTCAACAGACCTGGGTCGTCTTTGTTGGAAATTTTGTTTCATAATGCACCAAATGTTTTCTATTGGTGCAAGGTCTGGATTGCAAGCAGGCCAGTTCAGCCGCAGGACTCTACTTCTTTTGTGGAGCCACGTTGCTGTGATTGATTCAGTATGTGGCATAGCATTTTCTTGCTGTAACATGCAAGTCCTTTCCTGAAAGAGACATTGGATGGAAGCACATGTAAGCTGCTCAAACCATGCACAGTTGCAACCCCATACCTTTAAAGATGCAGGCTTTTGAACTGTATACTGATAAAAGGCTGGATGGTGAGTAGAGATCACTTTGTCACAAGCTGGGTTTGTCCTGAATAATCTAAATTATTAGGTTTTTAACAAAACTGAACAAATGTCAATTCATCTTGGAAAAACAAACATGGCTGCCGCCACGTGCTTGACCAAAAAATACAGAGTTGACACATGTGTATCACTCAGACACTGTCTGTGACGTTGTAGAAACAACTGACAGCCACTCAGCCAATAGACAGTGCTGATGTCATATGAGCTATATAAGGTGGTGCACTCATGATCAGTTTCTAGTTGCTGTAATGGTAAACATACAAATGCATACAGTGCCTTGCCAAAATATTTGGCCTTCATAAGTCTCTATTTTCCTGCACCAGTGAGGACTTTTTCAAGACTAGGGTATGATATGACAATCTTAATAAATTTGGCTGCCTAACCAGAGCATAAAAAACTCATGAAATTACAAGTTTTTTTTTTCAGATTAGCACAGTCGCAATCAGTGCTTTGCTGTTAGAACAGCAGTATATGCTCGTATTTGATGAAGAAATATAAACTTTTGCACAAAAAAGTCCCTAACAAAAAAAATTCACTATTTCAGGATTGTCTGGTCAGTAAAAAGTATGTTTAAATACTGTGTATATGTTGTGCTCTATTGCACAACAGAATGACAAATTAGATTAGTGCCAATAAAAGGGTTAATTATCCTGTCTGTGTCTGTGTAATTCTATATTTAAAGCAGGAATGTATCAGCATAGCTACAGTGCCTTGCGAAAGTATTCGGCCCCCTTGAACTTTTCAACCTTTTGCCACATTTCACGCTTCAAACATAAAGATATAAAATTTTAATTTTTTGGCGAAGAATCAAGTGGGACACAATTGTGAAGTGGAACGAAATTTATTGTTTATTTTAAACTTTTGTAAAAAATAAAAAACTGAAAAGTGGGGCGTGCAATATAATTCGGCCCCTTTACTTTCAGTGCAGCAAACTCACTCCAGAAGTTCAGTGAGGATCTCTGAATGATCCAATGTTGTCCTAAATGACTGATGATGATAAATATAATACATCTGTGTGTAATCAAGTCTCCGTATAAATGCACCTGCTCTGTGATAGTCTCAGGGTTCTGTTTAAAGCATAGAGAGCATCATGAAGACCAAGGAACACACCAGGCAGGTCCGTGATACTGTTGTGGAGAAGTTTAAAGCCGGATTTGGATACAAAAAGATTTTCCAAACTTTAAACATCCCAAGGAGCACTGTGCAAGCGATCATATTGAAATGGAAGGAGTATCAGACCACTGCAAATCTACCAAGACCCGGCCGTCCCTCCAAGAGGCCCATGATCACTCTGGATGAACTGCAGAGATCTACAGCTGAGGTGGGGAGAGTCTGTCCATAGGACAACAATCAGAAAGCCATTTGTCAAAGATATCCATAAAAAGTCTCGTTTAAAGTTTGCCACAAGCCACCTGGGAGACACACAAAACATGTGGAAGAAGGTGCTCTGGTCAGATGAAACCAAAATCAAACTTTTTGGCCACAATGCAAAACGATATGTTTAGCATAAGAGCAACACAGCTCATCACCCTGAACACACCATCCCCACTGTCAAACATGGTGGTGGCAGCATCATGGTTTGGGCCTGCTTTTCTTCAGCAGGGGCAGGGAAGATGGTTAAAATTGATGGGAAGATGGATGGAGCCAAATTATAACACACCAGTTTTCTGGCACTGGAACATCTGACTGATTTATGAAGAGGCCACAGCCTTTATTAACACTAGAATATAATACAGCATTCTTAATAAATCTGTCCCACTGTGTCATTCACTGGGCATGCCAAAAGTATGCAAAGTATGGCAACTACTGTATGGGTACTGTATAGCTGTTTGTGGATTAAACAGTACCCTTACACAGGGATGTAAGAAGGAAAGATGGGGCCCCATAGCAAGCTTTTGACTGGGCCCCCCTGGTATAATGACCCATTTAGTAGCCCCACATGGTATAACACCCCCTTTACTGACCCCCACACACAGTATATTGCCAGTGGCGTAACTAAAGTCTTGTGGGCCCCAGTGCAGACGTTGCCTGGGGCCCCCTACCCCTTCCCTACAGCGTATTCTTGATAGTGATGCTTATGGGTACTGCAGCTGTATCTCAGATACTTGAAAGGGATACAACTATAGTACCCACAACTGCGAAAGTATTCGGCCCCCTTGAACTTTTCAACCTTTTGCCACATTTCAGGCTTTATATTGCCAGTGGCGTAACTAAAGTCTTGTGGGCCCCAGTGCAGACGTTGCCTGGGGCCCCCTACCCCTTCCCTACAGCGTATTCTTGATAGTGATGCTTATGGGTACTGCAGCTGTATCTCAGATACTTGAAAGGGATACAACTATAGTACCCACAACTGCGAAAGTATTCGGCCCCCTTGAACTTTTCAACCTTTTGCCACATTTCAGGCTTCAAACATAAGGATATTACATTTTTCATTTTTTTGGTGAAGAATCAACAACAAGTGGGACACAATCATGAAATGGAACGAAATTTATTGGATATTTTAAACTTTTGTAAAAAATAAAAAACTGAAAAGTGGGGAGTGCCAAATTATTCGGCCCCCTTAAGTTAATACTTTGTAGCGCCACCTTTTGCTGCGATTACAGCTGCAAGTCGCTTGGGGTATGTCTCTATCAGTTTTGCACATCGAGAGACTGAAATTCTTGCCCATTCTTCCTTGGAAAACAGCTGGAGCTCAGTGAGGTTGGATGGAGAGCGTTTGTGAACAGCAGTTTTCAGCTCTTTCCACAGATTCTTGAACCTGTTGGTAGGTTAAACTTGGCACAGTGAGGGGAATTCATCAGTCCCTGTATATTAGTTTTCTGCATAAAGGGATGCTATTGTGGAGCACATCTGGTGCCAAACGTGCGCTAAAAGTCCCGATCCGAACTTTGCTTGCCACATTCTGCGAATGTGAATGGGGCCAACAGATTCATTATAACTCACACCAGTTTTCTGGCACTGGAACATCTGACTGATTTATGAAGAGGCCACAGCCTTTATTAACACTAGAATATAATACAGCATTCTTAATAAATCTGTCCCACTGTGTCATTCACTGGGCATGCCAAAAGTATGCAAAGTATGGCAACTACTGTATGGGTACTGTATAGCTGTTTGTGGATTAAACAGTACCCTTACCCTTTCCATAATTCAGGTACAATTTCTAGCTTCAGGCTCATATTAAACATATATGTAATGACACCACACAGCTGGTCCCCACAAGTCTTAATTAGCCTGACACTGATGCCATCTGGCCCAGTGGCTTTCCTAGCTTTGATCTTTTTCAGCTCCCTTCCCACCTGGGCACAGGTGAATATCAGACTGTGGTCAGATAATGACTGATTGCTGGATTTTCTGGTTTGGTGGGAAATAGCAGCAGGGGGTGGGGGCAGTGTGGAAGAGGGAATTGAATGACATGCTGGGATAGGAGGAGCTGGTGTGTGATCAAATCTATTGAAGAATAGATTTAGTTCGTTAAGCCAATTAGCATTTCCTTTGACCTCAGAGACTGGCTGTCTATGACCAGAAATTGACTTAAGACCCTTCCATACTCTACTTATATCTTTTCTTTTCATTTGCTCTTCAATTTTTCTCTTATAATTGTTTTTTTTTTTTCTACCTGATTTGACGCCTCAGCTCATTTTGTACCTCCCTCAGCCCCTCCTTATCTCTTGCCTTGAATGCCATCTTTTTCTCCTTGAGTAGTGTTTTTATATCAGAGTTAATCCATGGTTTGTTGTTGGAGAAGCACCTCACCACTTTTGTGGGTACCGTGGTGTCCACACAAAAATTAATGTAGTCTGTTATGCAGTATGTGAGTCCTTCTATGTCTTCTCCATAGGAATCCTACAGCACTTCCCATGCGGTTGTGTCAAAACAACCCCTCAGAGCCTCATCACTCTACTCAGACCATATCCTCACTTATCAATTGTCTGTAACATGCTTACATAATAAGACATGTTTACTAATGCTGAAATGTTCAAATTAATCGTGTTTGCTAGTAATTTAATAAATACCACCCCTTGTCTACCACCTTTTCCTACATATCACTCACATCCACCCTCTTCTACTGTTATGTTGCACATTACATCAGTGGTTAGCTGGGCAGGAAAAGGAGCCTTGTGTTCTATTGGTAGTGGGATTTTGCCAACTCCAACTCATGGAGATATCAAACATACTTTTTATTCGGTGCTGGTGTATGTCCTTCTACCAGCACTATTATTCTGACCGGGTTAAGTGAAGAGCCTAGGACCTCCTTCTTCAGGCTCGGTGACTTCCTTGCAGTGGCTGGTGTAGATCCAGTTAGGTTTTCCCCTAAGTTTCATAGAAGTGCTGATCGTCAGAAGAACCTGGAATGGGCCATTCAATTGGGGTTTTACAACTACCCAGTCTCCTGGTTCCAGCTTGTGGCTTCCTTGTACAGAATCTGGATCTGGAATGGAAGAATATACTCAAGATTGTATATTAGTCAAATGTCTCAGCAATGCCTGAACATCTGCATCTAGAACACCTGTGGAAAATACAAACCTAACCTAGGGGCTGGCCCAAACAGTTTTTCATAGGGACGGTTTTCTTATTAGGGGTGTACCTGACCACTACTTTGGGGATGGCATAGAGTGTGAAACGCTTGTTCAGTCCCCAAGGTCTGCATGATTTCTTTCAACACTTTTCCTGTGAAGTGAGTATCATTGTCACTTTTGACAGTCTCAGGCACTCCGTACTTGCAGACGATTTCGCTTTCAATTTCTTTGCAGTAGCTTGTGCAGCAGTTTTAGTCATGGTTGTGGGTGTCGTGTGTGCTTCTTGGGAACTTTAACTGTGTATCCAACATTGTTTTGGGCACAGATCATACAGCCCTGGGTATACTTTGCGGCTGCTGTACTGAATCCTGAAGCACACCAATACCAAACCGCTAGGTCACAAATAGCAGTTTTTTACTGGTGTGTATTGTCATGTGATGCTTGTGTCATCATAGGGAAAAGGGTTCGGGGGAGGCGAATTTTTTTGGGACACTCCAACAAACCATAAGGACCTTGACTCCCTCCCTTGTTTATCCAGCTTTCCAGTTCATCCTTCCCCGCCTGGTTTTGCAGGTTTTTAGCAGGTCTTTAGCAGGGACAGAGGTTTCTCTGTCATCTGCAAATTAGCAGAATTTTTTTTCCAGCTTTCCAGCACATCGTCCGGAATATTAAATAGTACCATTACGAAGTACAATTTGTCACACAAAAATTAAGCCCTCATACAGCTCTCCAAATGGAAAAATAAAAAATCGTATGGCTTTTGGAAGGCAGGGAGTAAAAAAACAAAAATTAAAAAAATGCTGCGGCGGGAAGGGGTTAACTCATTTACAAAGAAAACGGAAACCTAAGCACTAGAGTTTAGTTGTTATGGGGAACTTTTACGTAAACATTGATGAATGTTTTGATGGATTTACATATCATACATGATCCCCTGAGGAATCCCGTTTAGTGGGCGATACGCGTGGGATGTAGTCGGTGGTACATTAGGCTAGGCATGGTAACTAGTCATTTTTATATTGTTTAAGTTGATCATATTATCATTATTGTTTTTACACTATTTTGTGTATGTGTTCATTATATAAACCACTGTTATGCATTTTGGATTGCTGATAGACTAGACGTGCACTTTATATGTCTAGCTGTTTAAGAGGAATACTAATGATTACTAAATCACCAGTAATGCAATATCAATTGTAATTTATTGTACCAGCATTATTAAATTGTGGAATGTTTTTTTTCTTTCCCTTTCTTTCAGGTGATACTTGCACAGTTAGATTGTGGGTGTAGAATAATAGGGCTAGTATTGTATAGCACACAGGGCCGGTTTTAGACAAAGTGGGGCCCTGGGCAAAAATGAAAAGCGGGGCCCCAAATGCTGATATGCAAACAACACCATCGTCTTCCAGTGACAACCCCTATAATAACGCCTCCTTTCTGCCAACAAAAAAGTAATAACAAGCCCTATTTTACCACATACAATTCAAATGAGCACCTTTGTACCACCTATTAGATTTTTGCACCCAGTCATCAGTTATTATAGCGCCTCCTTATAAATAATAGTCCCTGCTTATAAATAATCTTACACCTTTATTAATAATAGCTCCCTTATAAATGATAAATAGTGCCCTGTATCAGTAATATCCCCCCTTATCAGTAACAGTCACCCCGTAAAAATAATACTGCTCCCTTATTAATAATAGCCCCCTCATAAATAATAGTTACCCTTATAAATAATAGTCCCCATTATCACTAATAGCCCCCTTTATACATAAGCCCACTTAACAATTATACCCCCCTTATAAATAGTTCCCCTCTTATAAATAATAGCCCCCTCATACTTAAGTTTCCCAATTATATATAGTAACCCACCCTTATATATAAAAGTTCTCCGTTATACAGTATCGGACTGAAGGGCCTTAGGCCCACCAAAGGAACTTGTTCTGGGGCCCCACCCAACAGCTTCCTGCTAATAGCCTACACCACGGCTCCTTCACTGAAGTCTTACATATGTGCTGACTATCTGGTGTTACTGAGTATGTTCCCAGTATAGTCAGCCCCTATAGTACTGTGCAGGACCCAATAACTCCATGGCCAGTTCATACACAGTACTGTATGGGGAATGACATGGCCATGGAGCACTACACATATGTGCAAGATTATAGTGAGGGAGCTGTGATGCAGACATAGAACACAGGGCTGCCAGCAGAAATTGTGAGCCCCCCCCCACAGTATAATGCTCTACATGGTATATAATGCTCCACAGTGACCCCACACAGTATAAAATGCTCCCCTGAGCCCCCCCATGGTGGCCCCACATGATTTGTAAGGCTCCACACAGTATAATACTCCACAGTGGCCCACACAGTATACTACCCCTTAGTGGCCCCAGACAGTACAATATGCTCCCCAGCAGCCCCACACAATATAATATGCTCCATACAGTATAATATGAACCCCACAATGCCCCCCCAGTATAATGCTCCACAGTGGCCTAACACAGTATAACATGCTCCATAATGACCTCCACACAGTATAATATACTCCCCAGAGGGGTTCCCCCAGTATAATGCTCCACAGTGGTCCCCCACAGTATAATATGTTCCCCACAGTCCTCCCCAGTATAATGCTCTACAATGGCCCCACAGAGTATAATATGCTCCCGAAAAGCCCCACACAATATAATACACTCCACAGTGGCCCCACACAGTATAACAGGCTCCCCACACTGTCCATTCCCCCAGTATAAAGCTCCACAGTGGCCCATAGTATAATATGCTCCCCAGAGGGCCCCCGCTAGTATAATGCTCCACAGTGCCCCCTCCAGTATTTTGCTCCACAGTGGCCCCACGCAATATATTATGCTCCCCAGAGCGTCCCCCCAGTATAATGTTCCACAGTAGGCCCCACGCAGTATAATATGCTCCCCAGAGGGCCCCCTAGTATAATGCTCATTAGTCCCCCCCAAATAATGCCCCACAGTGGCGCCACGCAATATAATATGCTCTGCTGATGCCCCCCCAGAATAATGCTCCACAGTGATCCCACTCAGTATAACATGCTCCAGAATGGCCTGCACACAGTATAATATACTGCCCAGAGAGGTTTCCCCAGTATAATACTCACAGTGGCCCAAAACAGTATAATATGCTCTCCAGAGCCTCCCCCCAGTATAATGCTCCACAGTGGCCCAAAACAGTATAACATGCTCTCCAGAGCCCCCCTCCCCAGTATAATGCTCCACGGTGGCCCCGCACAGTATAATATACTGGGGGGCCCCTCTGGAGAGCATATTATACTGTGTGGGGCCACAGTGGAGCACTATACTGGGGGGGCTCTGGAGAGCATATTATACTGTGTGGGGCCACTGTGGAGCATTATACTGGGGAGGGGGCCCTCTGGAGAACATGTTATATTCTGCGGGGCCTCTATGGAGTATTATAAAGTGGGGGGGCTCTGGAGAGCATGTTATATTCTGTGGGGCCACTTTGGAGCATTATACTGGGGGGCCCCTCTGGAGAGCATAATGCTCCAAAGTGGCCCCACAGAATATAACATTATCTCCAGAGGCCCCCCCCCCCACACATTATAATTTTCCACAGAGGCCCCACAGAATATAACATGCTATCCAGAGGGGGCCCCCCAGTATAATATGCTATCCAGAGGGGGCCCCCCAGTATAATATGCTATCCAGAGGGGGCCCCCAGTATAATGCTCCACAGGGGCCCTACAGTGCTATTATTATATTATATTCTGGGGTCTCTTCAGACCCCAGAGTATAATAATCGAAGGCCTGGGGTAAGTAAGGTAAAATAACAAACAGTTATACTCACCTTGTCTTACCTCTCCTGGGCCTCCTCGCGCTGCTCCGCTATCCCCGCCGGCGACCGCTTCTTCTTCTCTGTGGCTGACGTCACACGTCAGGCCTCAGCGCCTCAGCAGTGATGTCCGGAACGCCAGAAGATGACTTCGGACGCAAGGACGGGTGAGTAAAAATGTTTGTTATTTTTACGCACCTCGGAAAGGGGCCCTGCTGTTATTGCTTTGGCCGGGCCTGATTCCGGGATCCGGAGTCATCGGGTTCCGGATCCCGGGGGCCCCTTTGGGGATGGGGCCCTGGGCAATTGCCTAGTTTTCCCCCCCCCTAACGCCGGCCCTGATAGCACATACCCTACATACTACACACTTTTATGTCTGTAGTAGAGACTCTATTTACTCTTAGGCCCGGTTCACATCTGCGTTCGGATTTCCATTTGGGTAGTCCGCTTGGGTCCCCCTCTCGAACGGAAACCTATACACATAAAAAAGCGGTTTACCTGGGAAACCCGCAGACCCCATAGACTATAATGGGGTCCGTGTGGTTTCCACTCGGTTTCCGCACAAAGCATGCAGAGAGGAAAGTGCTGCAGTGCCCAAGCGGACTCCCCGAACGGAAACCCGAACGCAGATGTGAACCGTGCCTTACTCTGCCTATTCTCTCCCTGACTCCACCGTACAGATCTATTTTTTAATTGTTTTTAATCTTCTCCCTATAAAGATTTGTATATGTTTTTGATATACTCTGGGTTGAGCGTCTTATTAAATGCCATAATTCTTTTTCCTGTTTTCAAATGTTTTGATGGATTTTTGAATATTTCAGGATATGTAAATTTAATCAAATTATATACTAATTTGTCTTTCAGGCATTATTAGCTGATGAAACAATCAGCAGCGTACCTATACTGCTCCTTGGCAACAAAATTGATAGACCAGAGGCCATCAGTGAAGAGAGGATGTTGTATTCATTTGGAATTTATGGTCACACAACTGGAAAGGTGCTTATATGAGTCTTATACAGTATATATAAATAAGCGGAGATCATTACACACAGAGAACTGAAATATCTCTCTGCCTGTTAAATCCCCCCCCTCCTCTGCTACGTCCTATCTGTCTGTCTGCTATTAATGTAATGCCTCTCACCTTGGAACATTCCTGTACATGTTGTATTTGTATTTGTATCTGCTTATCTTTGCTGCTGTAACACACTGAATTTCCCCATTGTGGGACTATTAAAGGACTATTATTATTATTATTATTATTATCAAGTCTTCACTAAGTATTCCCTAGGGTCAGGTTCAGGATTTCACTTCAGTATTCCCTAATGCTAGGTTCAGGATTTGACTTCAGCTTCATGGTAATATACATGACAATAGACAAGACTATACGATACAACCACTGCACATTTCGTACCTACTGTATCCATCCTCGTGTAAGATTAGAAAAACAATTACTGCCTGAAAAGACACTTAGGTTATTGTAGGAAGAAACAGAGAGTGGGGAGAACAAATGAGACAGAAAGTGAGATTAGGAAATGAATCCCTCTCACAAAGTGTTGCTTCCTTAGCCACTTTATTAGGTCCGATTCACATCTGCGATCGGGTTTCCGTTCAGGGAGTCTATGCATGCAGCACTTTCCTCTCCGCTTGCTTCGTGCGGAAGCCGAGCGGAAACCACACAGACCCCATTATAATCTATGGGGTCCACGGGTTTCCCAGGTAAACTGCTTTTTGATTCGTATAGGTTTCCGTTCGGGGGGTCCTCAAGCGGACTCCCCGAATGGAAACCCGAACGCAGATGTGAACCGGGCTTAAGTTATTCTCTGCACCCTCCTTTAAACCTGATTTTCAGTCCGAATGGATAGTGAGCTCTTTTCTGCTTTTAACAAGAATATTAATAAAATGTGTATTTTTTAACCATCTTTTAAGGCAATTAAGGTAATTGCTTTTCTACTGTATAGATATGTCTGTGAGGCTAAGGCCCCACGCAGCAAAAAAATGCTGAGGAAAAAAACCTCGGTGGAAAAGCATTGCCTTTTTTTTTCGCTGCATTTTTCATTTTTTTCTGCGGGCTTTCTGCACTTATTATACCTATACGGAAAACGCCAGCATCTCCACAGGTATAACTGACATGCTGCAATTTTCAAAAAACACGAGTATTTTAGAAAACGCAACTTTTCCGTAATGTGGGGGAAGGAATAGTCAGAATCCCATTCACTTTGCAGGCACTGTAAAACACAGGGTCTTTGCAATGTGGGGCTTCAGCCTGAAGCATCTGAAAGTGTCTAGCCAAGGCCTAAAGCTCTGTTCACCTCTTCCTCAATGCATACATTCATGAACTTAACTAAAATGCATGGGACCATATAGCAAAGTGAGTTATGGGCCTACAACCTGTTGACAGTAAATTGAACTATATGCTAACAGCCTCATAACCACATTTATTTGAGCAGCAGCTGAAGAATAGATAGTAGTGATATACAGCATATAAGGTCTCCCACTCAAAGCAGAAACTGTGTAGTGGAACTGGACAAAATAAATTAGACAAAATAAACATATAGACAGCCACAGGCATTTTATAAAAAATTGTCACATCTTTCCCAGATTGTGTGCCAGAAAATTGCATCTACTCCAGGTAGATGTTTGAAAAGTGGCAGGAGCAGTGGAAAAATGAACATATTCATAAATTTTATAAAAATGTTCTACTATTTTACTGATAAAATTGTTGCAGAAAATAAAATAAATTCCCAATGATGCATTTTTTTGGAATATAACTGCAGTTTAATTGTTAAAGTCAATCATCACTACAAAAATGTAAGCCTAGATTCACATGTGAATGAGTCCCTTCCGTGGACTTGAACAGACTGTCACAGCCATTTTTCAAAGACGTTAGGTGTGTGAAATGGCATTGTCCTGTGCATAAGACCATGATGGTTTTGGAAATCTCAGCATATCCGCAGTGCATATTTTCCCGCACTGTGGGGATGCTATTCACTAGAATCCCATCCATTACACAGTCACTGTAAAGTGCCACATTTTTTCCCAAGGTGTTTACGCCACGTGGGGCCACAGCCATAGGGTGCTTCCACATGTTGCAGAAAAGATACTTTTTTTTTTTAGTTGCACATTTTGAGCCAAAGCCAAGAGTGGATTCAAAACATGAAAAAAGCACTTATACTGATAACACTCCTGACTTTAGCTAAAAAAAAACCTGGCTGCCAAAGGAGTGTTTTCAGTATAAGTGCTTTCTTTACATTTGTCATTCCTTTTGAATGCACTCTTGGCTTTGGCTCAATAAACTGCCGCAAAATTTTCAACAAAAAAAAAAAAAGTAACTTTTCTGCAACATATGGCATCACTCCAACAGTGAATATCAGCTGTGAGATGGCTATGTTTTTTTAATATGTGTTTCCTTTATATTCCTTATATAGCCATGTCTGGGTTTGGTTCAAAAAATCACAGCAAAGTCTGTAACAAAAAAAGCAGCTTTTCTGCAATGTGGGGCCTTAAAGTTCTACTATGTCGTTGTATACAGTCATTAAGAATCCTTTTATTTTTTAGGGAAAAGTGCCTTTAAAGCAACTGAACACAAGACCTCTTGAATTATTTATGTGCAGCATACTGAAGAGACAAGGATACGGGGAAGGATTCCGCTGGCTTTCACAATACATTGATTAATGATGACAAATTCTACATTTTTGTTTTCCTGTTTTATTTTATTGCTCAGATTTTGTTATGTTAATTAATTGATATAAAGAGGAAGGGGTATTTCAGGTAGACACAGAAGTAGAAAACTGCATAATCTCAAGTGTGATATTTAATAAAAAATAATTCTGAAACACAGAAATTCTAAGTACTGTAACTGTACTGTTTTCGTAGTGTGCACTGAATAGGCCTCTGCTGTTCTTTCCTGATATCCTGGGTGATGATGATGTATAATTTATGTAAATTATAAAGAGAAAAATTAATTGTGTAAAAGACAAATAAAGGAGACAAATACGGAGGCAGTGAGAATAATTAACAAGGAAAGTAAAAATATTTCAAAATTATACTTCAACTACATAAATAATAAGAACATAAAATCTGACAATGTGGGCCCTCTCAAAAGTAATCGGGATGCAATGGTGGAAGAGGATGAGGAAAAGGCAAATCTATTAAATGCCTTCTTCTCAAGAAAATTCAATGACCAAAGACATGGTTGGGGTAATGTAAATTCTCCATGTAATATAAATGTCACCTGTTCAACCCAGGAGGAAGTGTGGCACCACCTTTGAAATAGTAAATTAGACAAATATCCAGGTCCATATAACATACACCCCTTAGTTCTGAGGGAATTATGCACGGTCATAGACAGACCCTTATATCTAATATTTAAGGATTCAGTAATGACTGGGTTTGTTCCATAGGATTGGTGCATAGTAAATGTGGTGCCAATCATCAAAAAGGGGATTATACGTTGGTAAGTTTGACCTCAATGGTGGACAAGATGTTTGAAGGATTTCTAAGAGATGCTATCCTGGAGTATCTCAATGTAAATAATCTTATAACACCCAATCAGCGTGAGTTTATGAGGAATCAACTGTCAGTCTAATCTGATCAGCTTCTATGAAGAGGTCAGTTCTAGATTGGATATGGGTAAGGTGGTGAATGTGGTGTATCTGGAGTTTTCAAAGGATTTTGATACTGTACATAAAAAGTTGGTATACAAAATGAGAATGTTGGGACTGGGGGAAAACATATGCATTTGAGTTCACAACTGGTTCAGATATAGCAAACAGAGGGTGCTTGTTAATGGGAAATACTCAGATTGAATTACAGTCTGGTAGGGTGCCACAGGGTCAGTATTGGGTCCTATCCTTTTTAATATGAAAATGAAAAGTGACCAGGCTAGGGAAGCAAGGACAGAGACAAATGAAGTTTAAAGGGGTTATACAGTTTTTAAGTTTGAAGGCCTATCCTTAGAATAGGCCATCAATATTAGATCTGCAGGGGTCTAACACCTGGGACCCCTGGAGATTACCAGTACCAAGGCCGTGCTGCTCACTCACCTTACAAACTGTAGCTGTAGTCTATGCAGCGCTACCTTTGTACCAGTGATCTGCAGGGGTCCCCCTAATATTGATGAGCTATCCTAAGGATAGGCTATCAATCTTAGAAAATAGATCATCCCTTTAATGTAGAAAATGCTATGTCTACAGCACTTTGCAAAACAAAAGAAAAAAACAAAACAAAAAATAGCATAAAAAAACAAGTTTTTGTATAGTATTTCATTATGGAATATACACATAACCCAGGAAATGGCTTGTTTTGGCTTCAGGGCACTTCATATTTTTTGCATTTTCCATCCCCATCTTCCAAGAACTATAACTTTTTTAATTTTCAATGTACCTATATAAGGGCTTGTTTCTTGGGAAAATCTTGTTTCTCTTTTTAATCTTATTTTATTGGCCTTATTTAGGGGCATATATAATGCACTGAAAAACTTTTGTTGGGAGAAGGGAATAGAAAAAAAAATTTGTTTTTTTTTTGGAGGCAGGAGTTGTTTTTATGGTATTCACAGTGTGATATAATTTCTATTTAAAATCTGTTTTACCTTAGTTCTAATAGCTGTGCAATATTAGTTATTTCTGCCCCTATGTACTGGTCCTGGAATTACTAATTAAATCAATTAATTCATTGTACTCATCCCTACAAGCCCATAAGTAGGGACTAAAGTCTACCCACTCTGTGTTTTTATCGAAAATAATTCTACCACTAAGGGAGGGAGACTTGTGCTTCTGTTAGCAATAAGGGAAAAAAGATTAAGATTAAAAATCAATGCTTCCCTTACGTCCTGCCAGCAGCACAATATGGGGAACTAGCAAGAAGTATCTCTATTTAGATGGCACTGTTAAGTTACGGAATTCAAGGCCAGCCGTCCAAAGGTGGTGGCTTCCATAAATGGAGAATCCAACCTATAATGATTGACAAAGGTCAAAAGTGAGTTCCAAGAAGCTGCACTGGAAATCTGATCTAGTGGAACTAGAACTAGATTTCTCGCTCACAAACTTAAGATGGTCCAGATTTTGGACACAAAACAGATACTGAGAGTTTCCCTAATCCAATGGGATTGAGTAGGCTTTGAAATTTTCAGCCCCATGTCCTTGCCAAAGAAATGGATGAGAAGATTTTCAGATCTTCCACAGTTTCTGGACCTGACCTGGTATATTCTTGGACACCTCTTCAGTTCCAAGGAATGGAGTCTAAGTTCATCTTCAGAACTTGGATTTGGATAGAAAACTAGCGATCTTGACCTCGGATAATATTAGTCAAGGTCAGGACCTTTGGGGTGAAGTTGGGCAAAAATCTTAAAAGAACTCTGTCTGTAAGGAACCTTATGTATAGATACACCAAAGACAGGGCCTGAAGTTACCGTTTTTTCTTGGCAGATGTTATGACCAATAGGAGTGATACCGAGAGAGATGTTTTTAATCAACTTCTTCCAGGGGTTCAAATGGAGGAGAAAATAATACCTTCAGGACCAGGGCCGTTTAACACATTGGTGGGCCCAGTGCAAAGATTTCATAAATTGGCCCCTGAAAGCTGCCAAAAACTTGGATTTTATATGGTGACATTCAATGGGTGAAAATGTGCATCTGACTGATGGAACTTTTCTGCCTGTCGGAAATGTTTTATACTTTTATCTATAGTGATAATCGTTATTGCTATTATTTTAGCGTGCAACTGATATCGCTAGAGATGCGGTCGCCGTATTTTACTCTATAAAGATCAGGACAGTGAAAAAATGTAAACTTTATTGATGACTTTGTGTATGTGTTGTGTAAGTGTTTGGTGCAATTCTTTTGGCTCTGCAACCTTGACGATGGTAAACGTCACAGCGCCAATAAACTTCCTGGTTATGTTATGTTCAGAGAGGTATTATATTATCCCTCTATGTGATATCAGAGCATAGTATACTCTCTGATTGATAGAAGAGGGGATAACTTCATCTTCCATTCAACTCACCTCTGCTTGCTGTGCATCTACCTTCAACTCATGCTATAAATTTGAATGGTAACTTCATCTTTCATTCAAGTCACCTCTGTTTGCTGTGCATCTACCTTCAACTCATGCTATAAATTTGAATGGTAACTTCATCTTCTATTACACTCAAGTCTTACTGTTTACTGAACCCTATCTTTGCCTTTCATGTAGTCTTTATTTTTGCAACAAAAATATATTTTTGTTGTTATCTGTACTGGTGTCAGTCTTTTGATGCTCAGTGATTTTATGGTAGTTCCCTGGTCAGTGTATTTGTAACTACATAGGCCAGTCTCCTCATATGCCACAGTTTGTTGATTAATTGGTTAACAACTTAAATCAGTGCTAGTTTTGAACCTCTGCTTCCCTATATAAGTAGATACAGCTTATGGGGGAAGCATTTCCAATGCAGGGGGGCATTTCCTAATGCAGTGTCCATCTTAAGCTAAGTGCATATAAAACAAAGTGCACTTATACATGGCACTTAGACAGGGAACAAGACAGGCAAACCATGGAAGAACACCAGGTAAACTTATACCCAAAACAACAAGCTTTCTAACTGTCACTTACTATCTTAGCAATTGTCTTCCTGCAGAACTCCCCTCCATCTCTACCAACAGTGCACACTATCCACATCAGTCATTCTCTTCTTCCTTTTCCCATGTATAACTCTCACACACTTTTCACTCTCTTTAACCACTCCAATCCCTATACTTCTGTGAAACCAAACATAAGCGTCCACATAAATCACTGATCCACCTTCTGTCTCTGTCCATTTTGCTCCTCCTAGATGCTGGGGACATCTCTCCAAACCCTGGCCCTCATTCTTTCCCTAATTTTTCCTCTTCCTGCACACATAGAAATCCTACAAACCTCATCAATATTTGCCTTGTTCCCTCTCCTTACCTTTCTCCTGTCTATTTTAACTGTTCTCTCTGGAATGCATGCTCAGTGTGTAACAAACTAGAATACATTAATGACTTATTCCTCACTAAATCTCTCAACCTGCTTTCCCTTACTGAAACCTGGATCCAGCAGTCTGATACGACCTCCCCTGTTTCTCTGTCTCATGGTGTACTATAATTCTCACACACTTCTAGGCCTGACAACAGGAAGGGTGGAGGGTTAGGCTTACTTCTGCCGCCACAATGCATTTTTCAGGTCATCCCACCGGTACCCTGACTCACATTCCCCTCATTTGAAGTCCATGCTATCAGACTTTTCCGCCCACTCTCCTTACGTGTATCTGTGATCTACCGTCCACCTGGCTCACCCTACCAATTTCTGAATCACTTCGATTCTTGGCTTCCCCTCTTTTTATCCAGTGAAATTTCTACCCTCATCATGGATGACTTTAACATCCCCACTGACACCCCTGTCTCTGCAGCTGCCTCACAGTTTCTCTCAATAACACACTTGTTTTGGTCTTTCACAACTTTCCTCTTCCGCCACACATGTAGATGGCAACACCATTGATCTTGTCTTCCATCAACTCCTCACAGTTTCTAAATTTACTAACTCTTCTCTGCTACTCTCAAATAATAACCTTCTGTCTCTCACCATCAGTGCTTTCTCTCCTTCATAGAACACACCATATACAGTGCCTTGCGAAAGTATTCGACCCCCTTGAACTTTTCAACCTTTTGCCACATTTCAGGCTTGAAACATAAGGATATAAAATTTTAATTTTTTGGTGAAGAATCAACAACAAGTGGGACACAATTGTGAAGTGGAACGAAATTTATTGGTTATTTTAAACTTTTGTAAAAAATAAAAAACTGAAAAGTGGGGCGTGCAATATTATTTGGCCCCTTTACTTTCAGTGCAGCAAACTCACTCCAGAAGTTCAGTGAGGATCTCTGAATGATCCAATGTTGTAAATATAATCCACCTGTGTGTAATCAAGTCTCCGTATAAATGCACCTGCTCTGTGATAGTCTCAGGGTTCTGTTTAAAGCGCAGAGAGCATCATGAAGACCAAGGAACACACCAGGCAGGTCAGTGATACTGTTGTGGAGAAGTTTAAAGCCAGATTTGGATAAAAAAAGATTTCCCAAACTTTAAAGATCCCAAGGAGCACTGTGCAAGCGATCATATTGAAATGGAAGGAGTATCAGACCACTGCAAATCTACCAAGACCCGGCCGTCCCTCTAAACTTTCATCTCAAACAAGAAGACTGATCAGAGATGCAGCCAAGAGGCCCATGATCACTCTGGATGAACTGCAGAGATCTACAGCTGAGGTGGGAGAGTCTGTCCATAGGACAAAAATCAGTCGTACACTGCACAAATCTGGCCTTTATGGAAGAGTGGCAAGAAGAAAGCCATTTCTCAAAGATATCCATAAAAAGTCTTGTTTAAAGCTTGCCACAAGCCACCTGGGAGACACACCAAACATGTGGAAGAAGGTGCTTTGGTCAGATGAAACCAAAATCGAACTTTTTGGCCACAATGCAAAACGATATGTTTGGTGTAAAAGCAACACAGCTCATCACCCTGAACACACCATCCCCACTGTCAATTCATGGTGGTGGCAGCATCATGGTTTGGGCCTGCTTTTCTTCAGCAGGGACAGGGAAGATGGTTAAAATTGATGGGAAGATGGATGGAGCCAAATACAGGACCATTCTGGAAGAAAACCTGTTGGAGTTTGCAAAAGACCTGAGACTGGGACGGAGATTTATCTTCCAACAAGACAATGATCCCAAACATAAAGCAAAATCTACAATGGAATGGTTCACAAATAAACGTATCCAGGTGTTAGAATGGCCAAGTCAAAGTCCAGACCTGAATCCAATCGAGAATCTGTGGAAAGAGCTGAAAACTGCTGTTCACAAATGCTCTCCATCCAACCTCACTGAGCTCGAGCTGTTTTCCAAGGAAGAATGGGCAAGAATTTCAGTCTCTAGATGTGCAAAACTGATAGAGACATACCCCAAGTGACTTGCAGCTGTAATCGCTGCAAAAGGTGGCGCTACAAACTATTAACTTAAGGGGGCCGAATAATTTGGCATGCCCCATGTGAAAGATCCTCAGTGCGCCAACACCGCTTTGGCTCACACCTGAGTCTTCTTTCATAAAAAACCACACTCACCGCCAGTGAGTGTTGGGTCCACAGGATAAATACAAGACAAGCTTTCTAAATTTTATATATTTATTAACCCCTAAATGGGTCGGTATTAACATCTAACACATGCAGTTCAGAACAGATATGCAGATATATGCAAGCATTAACAGTTACTAGTTACAAGATACAGTGCAATGAAATAAAAAGGGCATAAAAGTGAAATAGTTACGTTACCACACATCTCCTGGATGTGGCTCTATAGTCCAACACTCACACATGGCATGTAGAGATCACCAGTGGAGGCAGCGGCATTAACTCCTAGCATGTAGCATCAATACAATAATCCAGCCTGCATGCTCTTCACAGTGGTCTGTCTGTAATATCCTGTAGTCTGTCTCTAAAACTCCTCATAGTGTTCTCTTGTAGTCCCAGCACAATCTCCTCCCATTGACCTCTTACCTCATCTTATATACCCTTTATGACACCTCCCAGAATGAGGTCACCGGCGACAGCAAGTCTGATTGACTAACGCACTCAAGTCCAGATTCTTTGTATTGAGCTGAGACCAAGTGAAAGGATACAATGTTATCAGCCATATCTGATCTACCAGTGCAGACTGATCAATGCATGTTTCTTTGATCACTCAGGGCTGTGTAGGAATACAATAGAGCCCTGCTGGGATGGATACAAAGCCCTATTGTTCCAGTCCGGCCACTATTGGCAATATACCTATGATTATGGCTGCGCACCTTATGAGTAAAGAGATACGCTACCCAGAGACCAAAATACAGCTTTGAGTTATAGCCATATTTAAGCAGAATCATCACACCCCACTTTTCAGTTTTTTATTTTTTACAAAAGTTTAAAATATCCAATAAATTTCGTTCCACTTCACGATTGTGTCCCACTTGTTGTTGATTCTTCACCAAAAAATTAAAATTTTATATCCTTATGTTTGAAGCCTGAAATGCGGCAAAAGGTTGAAAAGTTCAAGGGGGCCGAATACTTTCGCAAGGGACAGTAATTGACAAAACTATTGAATGAAAAAGGGAACTGGTACAATAAGGCTGCCCCTGGAAAAGATAGAAACAAACCACTGGTGTCCTGGTTCCAAAGACTAGAATGGTGGTAAATGATCAATGGGTGGTGTTTCCAATGTACAATTGAATATGCTTATTGCGTGGTAGGTAATTTATGCATGTCATATGATGTTTGAGTTGAAAAGTCTCCATGGTGGCCAAATGATTGAAAGGTGCTTTGCCTGTGTCAGATGATCTTACAACATTTACATCTGTGATGAAAGCAATGGAAGCTCCCTACATCTTTATGTATAATATGCTGTTTATTTTATGTTGAATTAAGTGGGTGGGCGGAAAAATATTTATCACTGTAGTGGCTCGTCAGTACATTAAAATTGTTTTTTTTTTTTTGTAAAATAGTATGTACTGGCCCTATGGGAAGAGCTGATCTTTCCCACCAATTTGCTCATTCCAAATCCCTCCCATATCCCTTCCTTTTCCAGAAACATGAGGATGTCTTCCACAATAGGGTTTACAGTCACTCGTTTGTCGCCTTAATCCCCTCTTATATGTGGCCACCTTCCAGAATTTGGGCCAATGTTTCAATGTCTAGATATGTCCTAATTTCCCCAGTGAGAAGCCCAGGCGCTTAAGCACCAAGCGCAGTCACCCACACCTGATGTTATCAAATGCTTTCATCAATTGTGACTAGAGATGGCTGCGCTTCCCGACCCCCCTTAACTGTGTCCACAACCATCAAGAATGTCACTCCCCTGCAATATCAACTTGAAGAAATCTGCAAGAATGAGGCTGACCTCTTCTCTAAGTATAAATAAAACAGAAAGAAGCGCTTCCTTGTAGGGTTGTGTTCCACAACCACTTAATGCGTGGTTGAAATAGTGAAGGCTGCTTCTTAGGTCTCTTCTTGGGTGTCCTTAGGTTCCAAGTAATAGAAATAATAAAAGTTAAAAAAATTTTATATCCACAGCAACCAAAGTTGCAGGGGAAAAAAAAATCTTTGAAGGCGGAGACCAATATTAGACGCTCTTCACTTCAACCCTAATAGGGTGTATGGGATGGCACATAAATGAATAGTAGAACCATCCAATGAAGTCTGATAAATTTATTGAAAAAATGGTACAAAGATAACGTGTTTCGAGGTAAAAACCTCTTTTTCAAATCAACCGTACCTAAATAATAAAATTAAAAACATGTAATGAATGTAAAAGCACCTTGTCATCACCATGAAGACCAATCATGTTAGTATTAAATAAGAGAAACTATAATAGTCATAAATAATCAAATACTTAAAACATATATTAATATATCAATATAATGCTAATAAAAAAAAAAGTAAGCTATTGAGGGTAGTCATAATAATATCAAATTATCATAAAAACAATAAAAAGTCATTAAAAATAAAAAATATGCAAAATACATCTAACTAGAGTATGTGAATTAACATATATCAGAGATATATTTCACATGAACAAAAAAATGAAATTAAAACATGTATACATGATATATCCTGTGTACCTACATGATATTCTATGTATATATCTTATGTATCAAGTGTACACAGATATTACTCCCTATGCATATAATACATGATGTGTACACACATGTTACTCAATGAGCACATAACACATCACACGCACACTGATGGTAATCTACAGTATGTGTATATAACATATCTCATGCACACAGATGGTAGTCCATGTGTATATAACTTATCGCATGCACACAGATGTTCCTCCATGTGTATATAATACATCCTGTGTATATAGAAGGTACTCCATGTGTATATAACATATACCATGTACACGGATGTCACTCCATGTGCATATAACCCATCCTATGTACATAGACGTTACTCCATGTGTATATAATGTATACCATGCACACAGATGTCACCTCATGTGCACATACTATATCCTGTGTACATAGATGTCACTCCATGTGTCTGATAATAAAGAACACAAAACCCAAATAAATAAAAAAAAATAAACCAAAATGATCCAGTATAAAGAGCATATGCTGGAGGATTGTATTAAAAATAGATAGTTACAGTAGCTGGCACCCCAAAAAAATAGATAAATCCAGGGATAGCAAGGGAATAATACCTTCTGTCTGTCAAAGGCATCTAAGTTAGGGAGCGTTCACACTACCATTGTTGACCGTCAGTAGTGTCCGTTGCTATTGTCCGTTAAAAGATTTTAGCATCGGACACTAGCTGAACTGTCAGAAATCCGTTAAAATTTCCATTCATTTCAATGTGCTTTTATATTGTGTCCGTTAGTGTTCGTTTACACCAAATCCATCAGAAGCCCGTTATTTTTTTGCCGACAAAAAATCCTACATGCAGGACTTTTTGTCCGTTTAAAAAAAACGGATTCTTGACGGACAGCAAGTGTCGGTTATTTTTTTAACATTGAAGTCTATGGGTAACGGACTTATAACGGACAGTAACTGAAAGCTATCAGTTACTGTCCATTATTTTATGTCTGCTTTTTCCTGCGCATGCTCAGAAAGCAGAAAAAAAAAAAAAACAAACCGGACAGTGTTAAAAAACGGACAATAACTGATGCTAACTGATGCTAATGTGTCCGTTTTTTTTTAACTAATCCATTAATTGGATCAGTTAAAAAAACGGACACATTAACATCTGTTAGTGTCCATTAATGTCTGTTATGATAGATGTCCGTTTTTGTTTTTTTTTTGTTTTTTTTTAACGGACACTATCAGAACGAACATCAACGGTAGTATGAACCCTGCCTTAGGCAGACAAGGAGAAGCGCTTATCAGTATGTGTTAAATAGCTGAAAGCGCGGGGAAACTTTGCATAAGGACGCGGGAGAATGTGCAGAAGGGTCCAACAACGTTGTATAGGCAGGAGTATTGAAGTGAAAGTAGCTGGAGATATGTGTCAGCACTTGTAGCCATCACACTAGGAACTGAAGGGAGAAGTGTTTGAGATAAGATCATCAGCGCTGCAGGGAAAGAGACCAGCTGATAACTGGAACTGTAGAAGGTATACTTTATAAGAGTCTAGCAATGATTAATGTTATAGTAATGCACAAACAATGATGTGAAGCAGGGCAGTATAGATATTACATATATGAGGGATACTTTGATATTATCAAGGTGTATACCAGCATATTGATCTTTTAATGAATGGCTAGAAAATTAAAGTAAACATGGGATGATAATAATAAATGTCATATAATACCAAAGTACATATGACTACAAAGGGCTATAAACATATTTTGACAGCAGAATTAATACTGCAGTTCTGGGGATGAATAGAGTATCAGAGGTAATGTAACAGCAGGAATCTTGAATTAATTTAGGAGGTACCTGGTGTATGGAATGATGTGAGAGCAGAAATGTGTCTGCAGCTCTGGAGTGAAAAATAGTATGTGATGTACTGTAACAGCTGCATAGTGGCTCTAGCTCTGGATGTGACTAAAGTATGAAAGAAGATGAGGTAGCAGAGATGTGTCTGCAGCTGTAGAAGTGAATAGAATGTAATGATGTAATAAACCAGTTGCGTGGTGGCTGTGGCTTTGGTTATGAAAATGTAATGTAACAGTAGAAGTAGACTGGAGTCTCTGAAGTAGAATAGAGAGTGGGACAAGATGTGACGTGATGTAATGTAATGTGAAGACATGAATGAATAAATAAATAAAAAAACGAGAATGGTGGTACGAGCAGGGGTTGTCAAGGATGGAAATGGATGAACTATCCAGAAGACATGTATAACTATGGACTTATAGAAATGTGGGGATATGTTTGAGATTTGATAGTTCAAGTAACTAGTTCTTTGGCCTCGTTGAGACCTATAGGGGATAGTGAGTTTAATTTGTAAATCCAATACATCTCCCGGCATTTTAGACTTTCAATTCTGCTGGGAGTTGTTTCCGGGATATGATCTATGGGACAGATGTTGAAATGGCTGAAATCGCAGTTGTGGTGGGTTGCTGCATGTCTGGAAATGCTGTGTTTGGTGTATCCGTTCGTGACATTAGACCTGTGTTTATTTAGTCTAATGTGTAAGGGTAGTGTAGTGCGTCCTACATATTGCAGATTACATTTACATTTGATCAGATAGATCACAAATGCAAATTCGCATGTTAGGTGATGCTGAATGATGAAAATTTCATTTGTGGAGTTGCTGATAAATTCTATAGCTCCATGCGTTATTGAATTGCAGCATTTGCATCTCTTTTGATGGCATTTTGATACACCATTGTTGGTTTTACACGTATTTTTTTCATAAGATTTATTTAATGGTTTGAGTCGACTAGGTGCCAGGATATTTTTGATGGTTCTTGCTCGTCTAAATGTTATTGCTGGTGTAGCTGGAAGAGAGGGACCTAGAAAGGGGTCATTATGTAGGATGTACCAATGTTTTTAGAGTATTTCACAGATTTTTCCATAGGCTTGGTTGTATGTGGTGAGAAAGTTTAAATCTCTATCGACATTTTTAGTTGCCATAGCTTTGGTTAAGAGACAATCGGCTTGAGTTAAATTACCCGCTTTTTTATATGCTTTTTTAATAATTTCTTTTGGGTATCCTTTCTCAGTAAACCTGTCAGTCATTATTCGACTTTGTACAATGAAGTCGGAATTTTTGGTACAGTTCTGTCTGAGTCTCTTAAATTGGCTGAAAGGTATGTTGGTTTTCCATTTTTTGAAATGGCAGCTTTTAAAATTCAGGAGACTATTCGCATCTACTTTTTTAAAAAATGTTTTAGTAATTATTTTGGATTTTTCACTACCTAGAATCAAATCTAAATACTCAATTTGAGTGCTGGAAGAGGTGCTAGTTAGTTTCAGTCCCCAGTTGTTGTCATTCAGGTGTTTAATAAAGGAATTGAGTTCATGGGAGGACCCTTTCCATATCAGGAGGAAATCATCAATGTATCTGCAATAGAATAGAATATCGGATAACCACTGTGAGTTATAAATAAATTCTTCCTCATATTTCCCCATATAGAGGTTCGCAAAACTGGGAGCAAATTTTGTTCCCATCGCAGTGCCTCTACGTTGAATGTATATTTTTTCATCAAAGGAAAAAACATTATGTTCTAGTATATATAGAATGGCCGAGAGAAGGAATTGCTTTTGCATGGATGGAAGAAAAGGGTCAGTATCTAGAAAATGAGAAATGACATGTATCCCTTTATCATGAGGTATATTTGAATACAGGGCACTGACGTCCAGCGTGACCCATTGATAATCTTGGGACCAGGGGATGTCCTTAATTTTATTAATTAAGGTAGTAGAGTCTTTCAAATATGAAGAAAGCTGTAAGACGAATCTTTGTAGGTGGTGGTCTATGTATTATGATAAATTACTTGTAATAGAGTTTATACCAGATATGATGGGACGACCAGGGGGTTTATTTGCATCCTTATGCACTTTTGGAAGGTGGTAAAAGAATGCTAGTTTGGCTTCTTTGATAGTGAGAAAATCTCTCTCTTTTTTTGTTTAACAAACCATTGGAAGTAGCTAAATTTATAAGGGATGAATATTGTTTCAAGTGTTCTTTGGAGGGGTCACGAGGTAGAATGTCGTAATATTCCTTGTCAGATAAGATGTTATAGGCTTCTGCCAGATAATCATTGCGATTTTGAATGACAATTCCCCCTCCTTTATCTGCACTGCGAATGATAATGTCCGTATTCGAAGCAAGCTCTTTTTTTCAGCCCAGGTTAAATTATTCTTATTTTTTTTTCATAAGACAGAATACATTACACATCATTAGAGTATACAATCTGTGTAATTCTTTGATTTGTACATTTTTTTTTCTTTCTTTTTTTTTTTTTTTTTTTTTTTTGAGTTGGAAGGGACCTCAAGGGCCATCGGGTCCAACCCCCTGCAAGTGCAGGTTTTCCTAAATAATCCCAGCTATATCCAATTTCCACTTGAAGGTTTCCATTGATGAAGAACTCACCACCTCCTGTGGCAGCCTATTCCACTCCCTCACTACCCTCACTGTCAGAAAGTTTTTCCTAATGTCTAATCTGTATCTCCTTCCCTTTAGTTTCATCCCATTACTTCTTGTACTTCCTTCCGCTAATGAGAAAAGGTTAGATCCCTCTGCACTGTGACTACCTTTCAGATATTTAAAGACCGCTATTAAGTCTCCCCTTAGCCTTCTCTTCTGCAAACTAAACAATCCCAGTTCTTTTAACCGTTCCTCATAGGACATGGTTTGCAGACCTTCCACCATTTTGGTTGCTCTTCTCTGGACTTGTTCCAATATATCGATGTCTTTCTTGAATTGAGGCGCCCAGAACTGTACACAATATTCCAGGTGGGGTCTGACCAGGGCAGAGTACAGCGAAATAATTACCTCTCTTGATCTAGATTCAATGCTTGTCTTGATACATCCCAAAATTTTGTTAGCCTTTTTTGCAACAGCACCGCACTGTTGGCTCATATTAAATTTGTGATCTACTATTATGCCCAAGTCCTTTTCCCCTGTGCTATCACTTAGTTCTATTCCTCCCATATTATATATACTTTTTACATTTCTGTTACCCAGATGTAGGACTTTGCATTTGTCCCTGTTAAATGCCATTCTATTCGCCTCAGCCCATTGTTCCAGTGTGTCTAAATCCTTTTGAATACACTCTCTCTCCTCTCTAGTGTTGGCTATTCCTCCTATCTTCGTATCATCTGCAAATTTTATGAGTTCCCCAAAAATCCCATCGTCCAGATCATTTATAAAGATATTAAAAAGTACTGGGCCCAGGACAGAGCCCTGCGGCACCTCGCTTTTTACTTTCTTCCAGTTCGATGTATAGCCATTTAGTATTACTCGTTGTGCCCGATCTTTAAGCCAGTTGTGAACCCATCTAACTAATTTTTTATCAAAGACATACTTAATCATTTTTTCAATAAGAATGTTATGTGATACTTTATCAAATGCCTTACTGAAGTCAAGATATACTATGTCCACTGCATTCCCCTGGTCCAACCATTCAGTGATTTTATTGTAGAAGGAAGTCAGGTTAGTCTGACAAGATTTATTGGTCATAAAGCCGTGCTGGCTCTGATTAATTAAAGCCTTCCCATCCAGGTACCGAAGTAAATGTTCCTTAACAATTTGCTCAAAGATTTTTCCTACTATCGAGGTCAGACTTACCGGCCTATAATTTCCTGGATCATCCCTTTTCCCTTTTTTGTAGATGGGGACCATATTTGCCCTTTTCCAATCTAGAGGGACCACTCCTGTTTCCCATGACTTATTGAAGATTATAGCAAGGGGTTCTGTTATTTCCTCTGCTAATTCTTTCAAGACTCTAGGGTGTAAATCATCCGGTCCTGGGGACTTGGTTTCCTTTATCATGGCTAAATGCTCTCTTATCAAACCTTCGCTTATAATCAGCTTAGAGTCCTCCTTTCCCTCATCACTGTCACTATTAATGTTGATATTTCCATTAGTTTCTTGGGAGAAGACGGATACGAAATATGAATTTAGTAGCTCTACCTGCTGTTCCACCATATTAACTGTTTCACCCTTATCATTCTTCAGGACTCCAATGGTTTCCTTCACTTTTCTTTTACTTTTAACATACCCCCAAAATCCTTTACCTTACTCTTAACCTCTTTTGCAAGCTTCAATTCATGTTCAGCCTTAGCTCCTTTGATGCTTGTCTTGCAGAGTCTGCAAACTGCTGTATACTCTTCCTTAGATATAATTCCCATCTTGTGGTATCTTTCTATTGTTGTTACTATTGATGTTGGTTTTAGATGTTGTATTGATTTTCCTTAACTCTGTGGAGAAGAATATTTCAATTTGATTGCTTTTATGTTGATTCGGGTAAAAATTTAATTTGGATTTAAATGTTGTTTTCCTGGGTATGGGACTGTCAGGAAATTTTTTGAGAAAAATTTCCAGATGTGTCTCATCCAGTTGTGTAGTATTCTTTGGAGGTTTGATTTGTTGAGGATAGATGCCGCAACCCAGTCACAGGAGACCGGAGGATGGGAGTAGTAGTGGCGGATGCTGTGCCACCTAGCAGGCCGAGCACGCTCCCCAATCGCTCCTGTCCCACTCCTAGGCCGGACAAAGTCGAGGGGGGTCCTGCAGCACTACCGGATGGTGGTGGTAGTAGCTCTTTTCCCCGGGGCACTTCCAGTTGAAGAGGGGACCTCTCCTACCTGAGCCGGTGTGGTGTTGGTCGGAAGAGCCCTGATGGTAAAGCAGGCACGACTCAGGGGTCAGCATTGCAGATAAACCAAACAGCCGTTTATTAAGGCAACTTGAACAGAAAGTCAACAGCAGCTTCCAGATGGGGGTAGTAGTCCTACAGTGTCCAACCCCCAGCCTTGATTCTAGGAGGGCGCCCAAAGATAGTATAGGCTCCACAGTATGGCCTTCTCTACTCCACCTCTGTGCCTCTCCAGCTAGGTACACTGGGGATGGAGTTACAGGGAGTCCTGACAGGGATGTGGTTACCTGGAGACTAGGCCCGAATACGACTCTCCTGTCATAGTCCTCTCCTGCTCCTGCTGGCACGACACCGAATAAGTCCAGCCACTTAGAAATCTTTACTCCCTTGCTCTGGGCTGTCTTCAGATGAGCCTGGGGCTGATGATATCCCTCCTGAGGCTGTGAGAGCAGCGGTTGGCCTTCAGTCCAGAGGCTGGTGGCAGGTCAGCTCTGCACACCTCGTCTGGTCTACAGCATGCACTGAACTAACTTCCAACCTGTCGCCAGGGAGATTATATCTCCTCACAACCCCGCCCAGTGGCCTGTGATAGGCCAGGGCTAAGCCAAGTCTGGGTCTGAACACTGCAGGGGAAAACATATAAGGGAAAGCTGCACATCAACACATCTAACATAGAACAAAACTTACAGACATAAAACCCAGAGGCACACAAGACAAACACATAAAAGCAGTAACCCTCTGGGATGCTGCATAGAGAAACGGCATTTGAGTGCCAATTTCCTAATGAATTTATTGAGATCCAAAAAGAGATCAAGTTCATTGACCTTGTCATTTGGGCAGAATGACAGGCCTTTCGTCAGCAGGCTATTTTCAGCTTGTGTTAGAATATAATCCGATAAATTGAAGATTTTTATTGTGGAATCAGCCTGTTCCTTTTTGGATGAGGACTCTTTTTGTTTAAGGGTATTTTTTATTGAAGCCACTTCCCCTACATCCCCTCCGGGTTTTCTTTTTAACGATTTTTTTGGTGTGGCTAGTGGTAAAAAATATTTTGTTATTTTGGCGAGGTCTTTTGAAGAGGGGGGATCTGTTTGCTTCAACTGTTGGTCAGTGAAAAGTGGATGTGTTGTGTGAACAAGGGGAGTTAGGGGTGTCTCTTGGGTATGATACAGTATGTTAATTTTGGGGAGAGAGCTGGTGGAAGGTCTAAAAAAGAAATCTTAGATGTGGTCTGAACGGCTAAGCTGGGTGTATCTGGGGAGGTGCTGGATGGTCGAGGAGCATGAGAATATGGAGTGTTGTACACTGTAACAAATCTTCTAATATGGAACTAGAGTCGTGGGTGCTTAAGTTCAAAAGACAACTGATTAGGTCTGAAGATGGTGATGTAACAGTCCCAAAGGTGGTTGGGGGTAGGGCTAACATGGAAATAGGATGGATGTTGACATCTTGTAATGAGCTCAGAATATTGGATACAACAGGGTTGGAACAAGTCGTATCCAATATATGGACAAAAGGAGACTCATCATGAGCAGAAATGGTGGGTGTGTTGGACAAAGTAGAGGTAGCACTGGTGGGAAAACTAGTACTGTTGGTTTGTTCAGGAGGGATCACAGGGGTGTTCCCTCAAGAACTGACAGTAACTCCTGTGTTCGCTGGGGATGGGTGGAAAACAGTATCAACAGAAGGGTTGGTGTGAATCGACTGTGCTGGGAAGGTTGAAAAATGGCCATAGGGCAGCTTGTAGCTGGTGGATTTCTTGGTGTTGGGTAATTGATTGTTGGTGGTTTTAGAGTTAACAGATGTTTTAGTGGAAGATGAAAGATTTCTGGGATATTTATGATGTATGTCAATATTAGTTCTTGTCCTACGATGGGTAGGGGTAGCTTTTTGTACATTGGCTACAATAGTATGTTCCTTACTATATTATATACACGTACCTTTATGTGTATTCATAAGATTTGTTATGATATGTTCATACGTTGACCTTATTGTATGGGTCTGCTTAGTTAATCAGAGATGGACTCTATGTTATCTTATTTAGTTAGTATGCAGTTGTTTGCACATGAGGTCTAATTTGGACATATTGGATACTTACCACTTTTGTTTTTCTGCTCTCTTTCTTCTTGTAACAGGTGCAAATAATGCTAGGTTCACACCTGCATTCGGGTTTCCGTTCTTCGGGTCTGCTTGGAGATCGAAAACCCATTCAACTTAAAAAGCAGTCACCCGTAGACCCCTTAGACAATAATGGGGTCTGCTGGGTTCCACCTTGTTTCCACCCGAAAAATGTTCAGTCTGTCTGTTCCAAGAGCGATCGGGGGGTTGATACACTGTATGCTCCCATGATAGTATGTATTGCACCAATCATAACTGGAGGCAACCTAAACTGTTGGCACAGATCATTGTATCATTGCAGGGGCTATCAATTCCCTCTAGTCTATGTGAGAAGATGATCTGCTGTCATGGACAGCACCAATCTTCTAATGGTCACCGTGTCATTGGACACGGTGACCACTTAATGCGCCAACATACTATGACGTCACATAATAGTGTCGCCAAGGCTTTTTAAAAAAAATTGCAGTCTATTTCTGTTGCTTGGCCACAAGATGGAGATACTGCGAGATACTGCACTAATATATTATATATCTTTTTTTTTTTCAGTAGAAACACTTGATGAATTGCTGAAAATACTGCGAGATACTGCACTAATATATTATATATCTTTTTTTTTTTCAGTAGAAACACTTGATGAATTGCTGAAAATACCACCCAATTCTGTTTATAGTAGTTGACAGTAATTGACAAAACTATGTGATATGAATGAAAAAGGGAACTGGTACAATAAGGCTGCTCCTGGAAAAGGTAGAAACAGTGGTGAACCTAGCCTATTTGCTGCCTGAGGAGGACTATAGAAAGATGCCCCCCCCCCAAAAAAAAAAATATATATAAAATTGCATTTACATGCTACTAGCTTCACACGCTGTTATCGTTGCACAATATACACAATACACAAAGTGATAAAACAGTTTTTAAGAATTCTTCTTCCTGTATTACTTCAGTACAGTTCAGTTACTTCAGATCAACAACACGGCATTAACAATGAAAGTAACTTCACACATCTTCTGCTTGGTGGATGGACGAGCCCACATGGCCTCCATTCTCTATAATAGGAGCGCCGCAGATAGCTGAGTACTGGTCTTCGGATATCTTTGGCGCTTCCATCAAAGTTGAATGAGAGTCCCGCGGGTTCGTCCATCCACCAAGTAGCACACCTATATACAGTGCCTTGCGAAAGTATTCGGCCCCCTTGAACTGTTCAACCTTTTGCCACATTTCAGGCTTCAAACATAAGGATATAAAATTTTAATTTTTTGGTGAAGAATCAACAACAAGTGGGACACAATTGTGAAGTGGAACGATATTTATTGGTTATTTTAAACTTTTGTAAAAAATAAAAAACTGAAAAGTGGGGCATTTTATATCCTTATGTTTGAAACCTGAAATGTGGCAAAAGGTTGAAAAGTTCAAGGGGGCCGAATACTTTCGCAAGGCACTGTATATGTCTGCGGTCTGAATTCCTACTCAGTGGGGGTAAAAAACCCAATTCTCAGGTTCAGTGGGGGTCTCAACAGACAGACCCCCATCAATCAGGTATTCATCCTCTATCATTTAGGTGAATACAGGGCAGTAACATTTTGTGACTTACAGGTGACGTCTCTGACTAATCGGTCACATTTCCCGTCTCTTCCCTTTGGACCGCCATGACCTCTTCTTCCAGCTGTGACTTGTCTCTGTAAAGTTTACAACACAGACATCTTTGGCTCCTCACTTTTCAAGGCACCAACTCACATTATCCTTACCTGCACACCCATCCTGCTTCTACCCCAATTATAAAATATATGATATAACCCCCCATAATGAATAATACTCCCAAGTACATCTTTATATTAATAATTTCCGTGTGTGCCCTGTATAAATAGTGCTCCTTATTAATAATGCCCCATAGGTTTCCTAATTAAAAGGTTTTCCAGGTCATTAATAAAATAATCAGTGGAGCTCAAAAACCCAGGATCACCCTACTGATCACCTGTTTCAATGAACTGTGGTATCTGTGTAAGTGCCGTGACCACTTCTCTGTTTACACAGTGTCATTCATCTCACAGCGACCATGTAATGTAACTACAACCTCGTCCTATACACGTCTTTGTGACAAGGCTGTAATTACATCACTATAAACACACAGCGTGTTATATAAACAGGCGCCATAGCCCCTTCATACAGCTGATCAGAGGAGGGATCCACTGATCTCTTATTGATAATCTGTCCTAGGGATAGATCATCAATAAAAATGAGCTGTAAAGCCCCTTTAATAAAGCCCAAGTGCCACCTTAAAGGGGTTTCCAGGATAACCACTTTTTTAATATGAGGCTGGGGAATGTGCTCTGGTGTCTCCCAGCGAGTTCCAGTCCTGCTGCTCCGGTGTTTTCTTCCCCACCAGTAGAAAACACCAGAGCAGCAGAACCAGACCGCGGTAGGAAACATCGGAGCACAAGGGACAGGTGAGTAGGTATTTTTTCTTTTAAATACAGTATTACACAGTATTATGGCCCACTGCGGCCCCTGCACACAGTATTACAAGGATTTATGCCCCGCAGTGGCCCCTACACACGGTATTATGCCCCACAGCAGCCTCTGCACACGGTATTATGCCCCGCAGCGGCCCCTGCACGCGGTATTATGCTCTATAGTTGCCTCTGCACACGGTATTATGCCCCGCAGCGGCCCCTGCACACGGTATTATGCCCCGCAGCGGCCCCTGCACACGGTATTATGCTCCATAGTTGCCCCTGCACACGGTATTATGCTCCATAGTGGCCTCTGCACACGTTAATATGCTCCATAGTGGCCCCTGCAATTGGTATTATGCTCCATAGTGGCCCCTGCACACTGTATTATGCTCTATAGTGGCCCCTGCACATGGTATTATGCTTCATAGTGGCCTCTGCACACGTTAATATGCTCCATAGTGGCCCCTGCACACTGTATTATGCTCTATAGTGGCCCCTGCACACGGTATTATGCTTCATAGTGGCCCCTGCTCATGGTATTATGTCCCATAGTGACCCACCCATGAACTATTATTATACTCTGGGGTCTTTTCAGACCCCAGAGTATAATGATCAGAGACCCAGGTGGTGACAAATATAAAACCAGTGTTACGTACCTGGGCTCCGCTGCGCTCCCTGCTTTTGGCCTTCTTCAATGTCTCACAGACCGGCGTCGCGACATAATGACGTCGGCCTGGCTCACGTGACGCCTGGGACGTCACCAAAGAAGGCCGAAGCCTGCTGGGAGTAACATCGGATCGCTGGAGAGGTGAGTAACACTGGTTTTTATGTTTATCACCTCCCCTGGGCCTCCGATTATTATACTCCGGGGTCTGAAAAGACCCTGGAGTATAATAATAGTAGTATTTGATGGGGTTCGCGGGCCGCGGCCTCACTTACCATCCCTACCATCCCCGCTCCTGCACACAGCCGCTTCTGCGTCCCATAGCAGAAGGGGAAGCGGGGGCGGCCACGACCAGCAGCGGGGATCGATAAGTAAATAGGCCGTTACGTGCTGGGGATACTCCAGCAGGCAACGGCCTATTTATATATGTAAAAAAACTTATCCTCACCTACCTCCAATGCCTTGATGCAGCCGCCGCCTCCTCTTCTTCTTGTCTGCGACGTCTGCGTGTCAGCGTAGGAGGTGCGATGACGTCATTGTATCGCCGCCTGCGCTGACATGCAGAGGTCTCGTAAACCAGCCCAGGACAGGTATCGCGCAGCTTTGTTTTTTTTTTAAGCGGCCTGTCCTGGGCAGGTTCACATTACATAGACAATAAAAAATGCTGCCCCCCAGACAGTGACAGACAGTGCCACCTGAGGTGGCCGCCTCACTTCGCCTCATTAGCGGTGCACCCCTGGGTAGAAACAAACCACTGCTGTCCTGGTTTCAAAAACTAGAATGGTGGTAAATGATCCATGGGTGGTGTTTCCAATGTACAGTTGAATATGCTTATTGCGTGGTAGGTAATTTGTGCATGTCATATGATGTTTGAGCTGAAAAGTCTCCATGATGGCCAAATGATTGAAAGGTGCTTTGCCTGTGTCAGATGGTGTTACAACATTTACATCTGCGATGAAAGCACTGGAAGCTCCCTACATCTTTATGTATAATATTCTGTTTTTTTATGTTATTATATCTGTAATAACAGCAATTGGGGGGTTGTTCCACTGTACGCTCCAATGATACTATGTATAGCACCAATCATAACTGGAGGCCACCTAAACTGTGGGCACAGATCAATGCCCCCCTAGCCTATGTGAGAAGATGATCTGCTGTAATGGACAGCAGCAATCTTCTCATAGTCACCGTCTCACTGGACACGATGACCACTTAATGCACAGACATACTATTTCGTCACCTAATAGTACGTTACGTGTCACCAAGGCTTTTTTAATAATTGCAGTGTATTTCTGTTATTTGGCTACAAGATAGAGCTAGTGCACCAATGTATTCTATCACTTTTTTTTTTCAGTAGGAACATTCTATGAATTTATGAAAATACCACCCAATTCTGTTTATAGTAGTTGACAGTAATTGACAAAACTATGTGATATTAAATGAAAAGGTGAATTGGCACATAAAGGCTGCCCCTGGAAAAGGTTGAAACAAACCAATGGTGTTCTAGTTTCAAAGACTATAATGGTATTAAATGATCAATATTTGCTATTTCCAATGTACAATTGAATATGCTTATTGCTTGGTAGGTAATTTCTGCACTATTTTCCCTGAGGAAGCCAAAGAAAACTCTGCTATACTAGGTTGGGTGAAGTATCATGGTTTTTGTACATTGGCTACAATAGTATGTACCTTACTATATTATGTACCTTTATGTGTATTCATAAGATTTGTTATGATATGTTCATATGTTGGCCATATTGTATGGGTCTGCTTAGTTAATCAGAGATGGACTCTATGTTATCTTATTTAGTTAGTATGCAGTTGTTTGCCCATGAGGTCTAATTCGGACATATTGAATACTTACCACTTTTGTTTTTCTGCTCTCTTTCTTCTTGTAACAGGGACAACTAATGCTAGGTTCACACCTGCATTCGGGTTTCCGTTCTTCGGGTCTGATTGGAGATCCGAAGAATGAAAATCCTTTCAACTTAAAAAGCGGTCACCCACGGACCCCTTAGACAATAATGCGGTCTGCTGGGTTTCCACCTTGTTTCCACCCGAAAAATGTTCGGTCTGTCTGAAAAAGGGAACTGGTACAATAAGGCTGCTACTGGAAAAGTTAGAAACAAACCACTGCTGTCCTGGTTTCAAAGACTAGAATGGTGGTAAATGATCAATGGGTGGTGTTTCCAATGTACAATTGAATATGCTTATTGTGTGGTAGGTAATTTATGCATGTCATATGATGCTTGAGCTGAAAATTCACCATGGTGGCCAAATGAATTATAGGTACTTTGCCTGTGTCAGATGATCTTACTACATTTACATCTGCGATGAAAGCACTGGAATCTCCCTACCTCTTTTTGTATAATATTCTGTTTTTTATGTTGCATTAAATGGGAGGGGGGGAAATATTTATCAATGTAGAGGCTCGTCAGTACATTATTATTGTTTTTTTTGTAAAATAGTCTGTATTATATCCCTTTTTTTTCAGTAGGAACATTCTATGAATTGCTGAAAATACCAGCCAATTCTGTTTATAGTAGTTGACAGTAATTGACAAAACTATGTGATATTAAATTAAAAGGGGAACTGGCACTATAAGGCTGCCCCTGGAAAAGGTAAAAACAAACCAATGGTGTTCTACTTTCAAAGACTAGAATGGTGGTAAATGTTATAAATGTGGTAAATGGTGGTAGTAATATTTGCTATTTCCAATGTACAATTGAATATGCTTATTGTGTGGTAGGTAATTTGTGCATGTCATATGATGTTAGAACTAAAAAGTCTCCATGGTGGCCAAATGATTGAAAGTTGCTTTGCCTGTGTCAGATGATCTTACAACATTTACATCTGCGATGAAAGCACTGGAAGCTCCCTACATTTTTATGTATAATATTCTGTTTTTTTTATTTTTAATTAATTGGGTGGGGGGAAAAATATTTATCAATGTAGGGGCTCGTCAGTACATTATTATTGTTTTTTTTGTAAAATAGTCTGTATTGGCCCTATGGGAAAAGCCGAACTTTCCCGCCAATTTGGCTTTTTAAACTACCATTCTATGGAGCATATTGCTCATTCCAAATCCCTCCCATATCCCTTCCTTTTCCAGAAACATGAGGATGTCTTTTACAATAGGGTTTACAGTCACTAGTTTGTCACCTTAATCCCCTCTATGTGGCCACATTCCAGAATTTGGCCAATAGTTCAATGTCTAGATATGTCCTAATTTCCCCAGGCACTCAAGCACCAAGCGCAGTCACCCACACCTGATGTTATCAAATGCTTTCATCAATTGTGACTAGAGATGGCTGCGCTTCTCGACCCCCCCCTTAACTGTGTCCACAACCATCAAGAATGTCACTCCCCCCGCAATATCAACTTAAAGAAATCTGCAAGAATGGGGCTCACCTCTTCTCTAAGTGTTTTATTAAATTTATTTGACATCCGATCAGGGCCTGGAGCTTTATTTGAGTGTAGTGCTTTAATGGTGTCAAAGACCTCCTCCACTGGGGGCGGAGCCTGACCGTGGAGAGAGATGGCAGCTTGATCTGTGAGCTCTGTCATCAGTGAGCCCACAGTAGCTTTCATTAGCAGCTAAACACCCCAAAATGGTCAAAATTGGTATAGATAGATCCTCTCAACCTCCAGAGACTGTTAGAAGCGCGCACTTGCAGGCAGACATGCAGAAATTCCTGAGGAAAAAGACGTATCTCTCCCCTATTAAACAACCTAAGATGGCGCTGGATGATTGCAGCAGCGCGGGAGAGGCGGCCGCGGACTCGGATGGTGACGGCGGGCAGGCAGACAGAAGCGCTTCAGTCATCAGAAAGGGATTTCTTAGGAAAGCACTGTCGCAAGCTGTGGCCCCGGTTTTAGCGGAATTAGCAGACCTCCGAGCCGACATTAGGACCACAGGAAGAAAGGTGACCGTTTTGGAGCAAAACCAAGCAGAGGCCTTGCAGATCTCACACGCAATGGCCGACAGGTTAGAAACTCACACTGACCATCTTAATAAAGCTTATCTACTCCTAGAAGACCTGGAGAATAGGAACAGAAGGCGTAATGTAAGAATCAGGGGCCTTCCGGAGAAATACACTGCTGATGCGCTTAGGAATATCACTATGGCCATCTTTGCTTCCCTGGTAGGGGGAGAACGCGCGAAAACCATGCATATTGAAAGGGTACACAGAGCAGTAAGGCCTAAACCCTCAGAGACTGAGCCTCCAAGGGACATCATATGCACTCTGTTATCCTCAGCACACACCGCCGAGCTTTTACGTGCAGCAAAGGACCACTCAGATCTCACCTATGAAGAAACCCCAGTCCAAATATATCAAGACCTAGCTCCATCGACGCTACAGAAACGTCGCACAATGCGGCCATTGCTGGATAAACTAAAGGAAAAAGGTCTAACATATGCTTGGCTCTACCCGTTCGGCCTCTCAATCCTCAAGAATGGCCGGAGGATTAATGTCTACTCACCAGCGGATCTGGAATCAGCCTGGCCGGCGTTGGGAATCACACCAATTCACGTTTCCTCCTGGATGCCGATCCCTGTGGAACCCTTACCTGCCTTACCACCGACGACTCAGGAAGCGAACCCTCCACACACCCCGGGGAAACCCAAATCACCGAGAGGGAAGAAGACGCCGCAGAAATATTAGACCACCCGCTCGGGGACAACTGTACCTCTGGCTGGATCACTGTGCCAATAGACACTGGACTTTCCTGAATGGAGCTTGTGAGAGGAGACCGTGAGTGAAGTAGCTGGAGACATGTATCTCTTGATAGAAAAATTATTTTTGCATAAGTAATGAATATTTATAGCATAATCTTTTTCTTAACACTGGTCTCTGCACTGACCTCAGGACACTATCACTACTAAAAGGACGAGATACTGTTGAATTGAATATGTTTGCTCTTTTTACGGTATTCAGGAAAGGGCCTCTTTGACGTACACAGTTATAATAGTTTTAGAGATGAGTATATGTTATTATGCACTGAAATAGACATAGTAGTTCACCCCTCATTCAGACACAAATTAACCTATCCAACATGCTGGGCTGTGATAAACTTACGCACACGTACATCCCCGCCTCGATCTACGGGGACTAACGGGTGGTGGAAACGAAGGTATAGAGCTTAATACCATGGAATTTTCCATATCATTAGGTAATAGATACACAAAACTAGAAAGGAATACACTGTTGTACTAGAATCATACTGTTGTGTCTGATCCAAGCTCGCATATGACCGAGGACGGCCCTCGAAAGCTAGGCGATCTAACTCACTAGCACTTATAGGTACTAACTGACCATTTGGGGCGGAAGGCTGGTATTCCACAGGCAACGGTGGGTCTCAGACAGATCAGGAATATCTCCTTCCCCACATAACTGCCAAATACCCCGACAAGTTGTACGTGGGAGTGCAGTTATATAACCACCATACTCAGCGGCACACAGACTCTCCGCTGAGTTTATTAAGTCCTCGAGACTATTTCTACAGCGTACTAACCACTAATCAACCACTAACAACAACTAACTACTAACAACTGACCACCACCCACAAACTACTAAACACAAACTACTAACCACAACAACTAACCACAACCACTAACACCACCCTCCCCCCCCCCTCCGGCTTCCCTCTCTAACGTCCCAACCCACACGTCCTTCTTTCCCTTCTCAGCTTTACTACTCTCTCACTTCCAATCCCCTCTCTCCCATTCCTGAGGGTCCAGAGGTGACTAGAACCCATGGCTCCAGTTGGCAAGGACACTGGAATACAGCAGATACCCAAAGCGGCTGTTCTCACATGTACCACCTTCAATGTAAAAGGGTTCAACTCACCCAACAAACAACACCACATCTTGCTTCTTCTCCGAAAAATGAAAACGGGAGTGGCCTTTTTGCAAGAGACGTATTTCAAAGGAGACAAGATCCCTAAGCTACCAATCAGAGACTTTTCCCATTGGTTCCACTGTACCAATCCAGATTCGGCCTCAAAAGGAGTCTCCATCCTTATTCACAACAAAATCCCGTTTATAGAGCAGCAACGGTATGCAGACGCAGAAAGCAGAATACTCTTTGTGAAAGGTACAATAGCCTCAGTGAAATACACTCTAGCAAATCTTTACGCTCCTAACAAAAGACAGGTTACATGGCTCATAAATGCTTTTCAGACTCTACGTCTATTTACAGAAGGACACCTGATCCTAGGAGGCGATCTCAATATCGCTCTTAACCACTCAATAGACTCTACTGCTCCGACCAATCCTATCTCGCAAAGAATGATAAGCAAAATTATGGGCTCTTTGCAAGACTTAAAGATCATCGATGTATGGAGAACCCACCACCCCACCACAAAAGATTACACCTTTTATTCGCATCCTGGTCACTCCCACCACAGAATAGACTACATCTTTATCTCGCAAGAACTGCTGCCGCTCGCTAGCAACTCAAGTATTGAAGCCATCACAGTCTCGGACCATGCACCTGTACCATGCAGCAGATACCCCAAGCACAATGGACCTGGCGGATGAACGAGTCACTCTTAGATGCAGTTGAAAATGTAGACTCCCTATCCAAACACCTCGCTGAGTACTTCTCCATAAACTCCACCCAAGACATGTGCCCAACGATAATCTGGGAATCACACAAGGCATACATGAGAGGCATCCTTATATCCATGGCATCCAAGACAAAGAAAGACAAACAAAGGAAACTGGACCTCCCCATGGCACGCATTGCAGAACTGGAGAAAATTCACAAAAGAACAAGGGCACTTAGCGCTCAAGAAGAGCTGACCACCCTGAGAGAATCATTACTGGATCTTCTGAATGCCAGGTCGGCAAAGCAACACTTGCACTTTAAGAAGCTTTTATATGCCCATGGCAACAAAGGAAGTCGTCATGACATCGCTGATCCGGAAAGCTAAGGCCCGATCCTTCATCTCCTCTATAAGAACTGACTCTGGCCAATTAAAAACGACTACGAGGGGCGGAGCCTAACCGTTGATGCTGATGGACGTCTGAGCCTGCAGCTCCGTCAGACACTAAGCCATTACCTGCCTTAAAACGCTCAATTGAGGACAAGAATGGGCAAGACACTGAGAGAAAGAAGCGGGGAACTACCAGGTACCCCCACGGGCAAGAATAATGCAGCGGAGGTGCATAAATTCTTTCGCAAAAAAGTCCAGCGTTCTCCTGCAGTGGCGCGCAAGATGGCGCAGGAAGAGGCCCAATCGGGAGACGCGGCAGAGGACTCGGATCTGGACAGCGCGTCGGGTACTGACCGGACAGACGCTATCTCCTGGGTAATTACCAAATCCTTCCTTCGCAAGGCTCTGGCACAAGCAATCGCTCCAGTGCTCGCGGAGCTCTCTGACATATGGGCCGACATACACTCCGTGGGCAAAAGAGTAGATTCCCTTGAGTCGGCGTGCTCAGCGATTACTCTTCACTCCTCTTCGCTGGCACAACATATCGCCAATCATCATACTCACCTGAATAGAACATACGATGTCCTGGAGGATCTGGAGAATCGGAACCGCAGGAGGAACCTGCGCCTCAAGGGCCTTCCGGAAACTCCCGCTTCTGAGGACCTGAGAGAGGTGATGTCGGCCATCTTTGTGTCCCTTCTGGGTGCAGAAAGGGCGGCCTCGGTCCAAATCGAAAGGGTCCACCGAGTGGTCAGACCTAAACCCTCCCCTGCTGACCCACCGAGGGATGTAATCTGCGGGCTGCTGTCCTCCGCGGACACGTCTGCTGTACTAGCTGCTGCAAGGGAAAAAAGGCCACTCATGCATGCCCAAGCAGAGATCCACCTATACCAAGATCTGGCGCCTTCTACCCTGGCAAAACGTCGGATGTTACGTCCATTGCTGGAGGCTCTACGGGAAAGAGGCCTTCAGTATGCATGGCTCTTTCCCTACGGGTTGTCTGTTCTTAAACAAGGCCGCAGATAGTCATACGTTCACCAGAAGATCTCTCCAAAGCCTGGGCCTCGCTTGACATACCCCCTATGGAGATTCCCTCATGGCTGTCCCTCCCGGAGGACATACATTCCTGGCCGTCACTGCCCAGTTTCGAACAAGAAGGCCTGCAACAGCGTCTCAGGTCGCCAAGACCTAGGAAACCCTCCTTGAAGAGACACATACAAGAATCCACTTGAATGTCGGTCATCTTACCACTGAGCTGTTCCTTTGCGTGGAGCTGACTTGTATGTGAAAGGGGCTGACTGAGATCTGCCTGAGGTACCTCCTGAAAATCCGCTGTGGAACCATTCCCTCCCACTGGACTAGCCCAGACGCGAAGTACCTATATCCTACACTCACATCCAGGACTGCTGGCGGTTGAAGGTACCTTCTATCCTGGACCTATCCCCCCTCATTCTTTCCACAACCTCCACTCCCTCATGGGTCTATCCCAGAAGTTTGTCCTGTGCCCAGCGGGCTCTACAATCCCCACAGTAAGAGTGACTGGCACACTATGCCGGGAAACTGGAGGTTGGAGCTCTGACACTCTCTACCACATTTCCCCCCCCCTTCCCCCCTCACTGGTCAGTGCTAGTTCACTGAGATGTTCAACTTTTTGAGTTGATTGATGTACATGTCTGTGGGTGGGTTTTTGGACTAACAATTGTATTTGTGGGGCCTTCCCCCCCCCCGTCCGGGACTTCGGGGCTGGTAGTGTGTGTTTATGGTGCTTTGGAGAGGAGGAGCGCCGGCACGTGGGGGCCCCGTGGTCTCGGATGGCGGGGGAGCCCAGGTTGGGGATGAGGTTCATTACTTTAGCCTGGAGTATGTTCATTCAGTGAACCAGTTTTTATGTTGCACTGTGTACACTATGCACGTCAAGGAATCTGCTAATTACGCCTACCTGTTACTAACTACTAACTGCCAATTACTAACTATTACTAACTAGTATCTATCGCTAACTATCAGAGGCTACCACAAAAACCATTACTAACGGCTAACTATTACTAACTACTAACTACCACTAACAGAATATCGGGGGTGGCGTGTTGCTTGGTGTTGGGGCGGGGGGGGTTGGGACTCTCACATGGGCTTCGGGCCCTCTGGATTGCAAGGTGTCGCACCGGGATTCCCGAAGACTCGGGTAGTTATGCCGCCCTAGTACATAGGGGAGTGCGCACCGCCCTAACCATATTGCTGGGATAGAACCTCATAAGGGATTTAGGTATAACCACATTGGAGATGCTTATGTTATCTCGGATTGTATTGATTATGCTGTTAATGTTGTATTATATGATATGGGCTCATTTTGGCGCACTTATGGCACCTGTCCCTGAGCCTCCTTGCACTCTCATACTGTCCGCCTCCCGCCCGCCCAGACATGTCCGTATGATGTCTCCAACTTTCACATCTCTTGTGTATTTCTACATCTTTTATACACTGTTGCCTGTATATAGTCCCCATTGCTACACGTTTCTATACGTATCTACTCCTGTAAGGTACGGTAATCGGCTGTCACGATTGGGACCATCTCCGTTTCCCCTATCCTTTTTATATTCTGTCTATCGACAGAGTAAGTGTTCAAAACTTAGCGGCTGTCAGGCGTTGCCGCTAAATATCTGATCTATTGACGGGCACATCATCTTAGGCTCACCTTAGCTCTTGTACTCTTCCCCTCCTCTATCTCTCTCTACGCTTTCTTCTCCTTTCTTCTTTCCCCCTTTCTACCCCCCCCCCCCCTTCCCCGTCTTGTTGTCCTTATACCCAAACCTTCCCACCTAACCTCTGTTTTTGTTTTAGATACCCCCTCCTTTCCCTCCCCTTGGGCCTCTCCTATCTCCCTCACCCTCCTTACCCATTGGACTCATATTGTCTCAGAATCACCATGTCCGAATTAGTCTTCACCTCCTTTAACACCCATGGTCTAAACTCCCCAAATAAGAGATCTCAAATTTTTACCATACTCCGTAAGCTGCACACAAATGTGGCGTTCCTTCAAGAAACTCACTTCAAAACAGGGAAAATCCCTCGCCTCCCCGCAAAAATGTTCCCCACTTGTTTCCACTCCACGAATCCCTCTGCTTCCTCTAGGGGTGTTTCCATTCTATTTCATTCCTCAGTGCCCTTCCAGTGTTCTCAAACCTATGAGAACTCCGAGGGCAGAATTCTGCTGCTCAAAGGCACTATCGCTACTGATAAATATACCTTTGCCAATTTCTACGCTCCCAATCAAGGCCAAGTGGCTTGGCTTGTTGAGGCTCTGCGCACACTGGAACTCTTCGCAGAAGGTTCTATAATCCTAGCTGGCGATTTTAACCTCACTCTCAACCCTGCTCTTGATGCCTCTAGAGGGACATCTTCTATTCCCCAGAAGGCACTGGGTAGACTCCTGCAAGACCTAAATGACCTCCATTTGGTTGATCTTTGGCGCCTGCACAACCCATCCGTGAAGGACTACTCCTTTTTTTCCAATCCACGGCAATCCTATCAGAGATTGGATTATATCTTTGTCACTAGAGATTTAGCCCCGTATTCTTTGCAATCCCGCATTGACTCTATATCGGTGTCCGATCATGCACCAGTATGGGCTAGGTTAACACTGCGCCAACTGCCTCAAAAGGATTGGTGCTGGAGATTAAACGAAGCTTTGATGGATCGTTCAGATCTGGTTGGGACCGTCAAGCAGCAGATGGAGTCGTACTTTGCCATAAATGCTAATGCAGACACTTGTCCCACCATTATTTGGGAGGCACATAAGTCGGTAATTAGGGGAATTTTCATTTCCCTGGCCTCTAGAGTCAAGAGGGAAACTCAGGCGGAACTAGACAAAATTCTCTCAGACATAGCAGCAATTGAATGCACACGCAAGGCAAGTAGACAGTTGAATAGGAGCACTGAACTCCAAACTTTGCACGAAAAGCTAAAATATGCCATTAACGTCCGAACGGCTAAACACTTTCTTCACTACCAACATAGGCTCTATGCACATGGGGACAAGGGGGGCAAGCTTATGACTTCGCTGATTAAGAAGCGAAAGGCCAAGTGCTTCATTTCGGTTATAAAAGACCAAGCAGGCAACACACACAAATCCACCAAAGACATAACCTCGGCTTTCCTCTCGTTCTACACTGGGCTATACAATCTAAACACTAATGATCCTGAGACCGCTACAACAAGCAAAGTAAAGAGGATAGAAGAATTCCTTAGCTCCCTCTCTCTGCCATCCCTGTTGGCGGACGACGCTGCGACACTCACCTCCTCAATCTCTTTGGAAGAAATTAAACGTGTATTAAATAGCTTCCCTAAAGGGAAAAGCACAGGTCCGGATGGCCTCCCTTTACAATACTATAAAGTATTCCAATCTGAATTACTACCGCATCTCTCATGATCCTGTAATGCCCTGCTCTCTGGGAAAAAACTTCCCTGCCAAGCCCAAGAAGCACATATTATGTTGCTTTCTAAAGACGGGAAAGACCCCCTCTCCTGTGGTAGCTATAGGCCTATCTCCCTCCTTAATCTCGATCTTAAATTGTGGGCTAAAATACTGCCCACCAGAATGAAACATCTTCTACCCTCCTTACTACACCCTGATCAAGCTGGTTTTGTTCTGGGCAGGGAGGGAAAGGATAACTCCCATCGCTTACTCCACGTTATCACCCACACTAGAAAAACACGCTCGAGCCTGGTTTTGCTGGGATTCCACGCTGAAAAAGCGTTTGATAGAGTGGACTGGTTATTTATGAAAGCTACGCTAAAAAAATTTAACTTCCCCCCTCAATATATAGAAGCGGTCTTCACTCTTTATGGTTCCCCTTATGCTCGCTTAAAGATTAATGACACACTTTCCCCCAGTTTCAATATTACAAATGGGAACAGACAGGGTTGCCCTCTTTCCCCCTCCCTGTTCATTTTGGTATTGGAATCCCTATTACAGGCGGTTCGTGCCCATCCAGACATATCAGGATTTAAGATAGGAACACAAACTATGCATTCCGCCGCCTTTGCAGATGATGTTCTGTTCATGGTGTCCAATCCCAAGAAAGGGCTCCCTGTCATTGTAGAGCTCCTCTCCCGCTATGGTTCAGTCTCCGGATATAAAGCCAATCTAGACAAATCGGAGGTATTAAATGTTACTCTCCCCCCTAAACAGTCACTACACATATCCGCCTCCACGCCCTTTAAGTGGACCTCAAAATCCATTAAATATTTAGGTGTCCAACTAACAGCAGATCCATCTCACATCTACACAGAGAACTTTCAGCCACTACTAACAGAATTTCGCACCATGTTAGCTTCTTATCAAGGATTGCCGTTTTCTTGGTTTGGTAGACGAAATCTGTTGCAGACTTATGTGCTTCCCAAGATCCTATACCGACTCCATATGTTGCCCATACGCCTCCCCCCGTTTTTTTTCAAGTCAATAAGAAGTCTTTTCTCCACTTTCCTCTGGCGTGGCAAACGTCCACGGCTCTCTATAAGTCTCTTGATGAAGAAGAAGGTGGCGGGTGGCATAGGCATGCTAGATGTCTTAGGTTATTACAAAGCAGTACAACTGAAGCGTTGGATTGAGCTCACTTCACCGGAACCATCCTCATTGTTTCATAAACTTTCTGTCTGCACATTTGGGCCGGCCTGCCAAGTAGACCTATGGCTGTATGGCTCCCCAAGCCGCTGCTCCCAATCAATTGATCAAATTCTGTTAGGCGCCTGTGAAACATGGCGGGAGTTGAAATAAACACTGGCACCCTCCCCTTCGCCTCTAATCCCTATAGGCATTGTATCGGATTGGCTACGACGGTCGAAGGTATCCTGTTCAGACATGTGGCATCGCCTGACTTCACACCGACTGCTGGAGGCTGTTGGTGAGGAAGCAGAGGTGAATTTCGCAAAATTGGAATCGCTGGTCTCTGACAAACCGCTGTCCTTTCTACATAAACACCACCTGCACAAATATATGCGGGACTGGCTGACAACTAACACAATACGCGTTGACCTCACTCCCTTCGAACGCAGCCTCATAGCTCGACACAAATTTTTGTCCAAGACATCATATGTCCTGTCCACTTATGTCAGTCCAGTTCGGATACACAAACCGGCCTTCCTAACTTCTTGGGAAATGGAGTTGGGTGTGGCCCTCTCAGAGGAACAAGTCAAACAGGTATTACGAAATTCTCATGGCTTTTCCACCTGTGTGCGCCTACAGGAGACTCACTATAAGTTGCTAACCAGATGGTATCATACTCCGCAATGGCTCCATAAAATGAATCTATCAGATTCTGACCTATGCTGGAGATGTAAGACTCAGAGTGGATCCTTGCTGCACATATGGTGGCAGTGCCCGGGAATTAGTCCGTTCTGGAATGATGTCCAATCAGTGATTAGACAACTCTCCTCTCCGACCTTCAAGCTTAGCCCAACTATGGTCTTGCTCTCACTACAATCGACTAACTATACCCCATCGAGAAATAACCTTATCTCACTCCTTTTATCAGCTGCCAACTCACTTATTCCTCGCAAATGGCTAAGTACTGATCCCCCATCCAAAATGGAATGGGTGGAAAAAGTTAATCAGATCTCACGCTTCAAAGAATTGTCAAGCTGGAAATCCAGGACACATGCCCGTTTCCTTAAGACCTGGGCAAAGTGGAAGGAGCTGAGACTGTGAGTCCCCCCCCCCTTCCCCCTCCCTCCTCCTCCCTCCCTTCTGACCTCCCTTCCCCTCTCCCCACCTATCCCCTCCTTCATCTACACCTCCCTCCACTCATGGGTCTATACTATTTACCCTATATCATCCCGCTGCCCTACTTGAAGTCATTAATGTATCCCCTACTTATTCCTCCCTCGCTACTTTCCCCACCTCTCCCCCCCTCCCATCCCCTTGCTGATCTCTCTCTTCCTTTCTTATCTATGTCCGTCCTTTCTGCCCTTTACCTACCACCTCTTTTCCTTAAATGTTCTTCTTTCTGTATTACAAGCCTATGCTGCGCCCCATATGGCTCAGTACTACTCAGGATTGATTATTCCACAAATTGAGTTTATTGATATTAAACAGCCTTCACTGTTACAAATGTACTAGGTTAGATGTACTTTATATGACTTTGTGCACTGCTTCAAAATGTTTTCGTGTATTCTCATTTGTTATACGAGAATCAACAATAAAATAAAAAATATTATTTAAAAAAAAAAAAAAAAACGACTACCAAAGAAATCTCAACAGAATTCGTAAACTTTCATACCAAACTCTACAAATTAAGAAACGAGACCCCAACCCCGACGAATACAGAAAGAAACACCCTCATAGAGGACTTCCTAGCACACCTCTCTTTGCCTAAGGTCTCCTCAGAACAAGCATCGGCGCTGGTTGAACCCATTACCTTATCAGAAGTGATCAAAGCTCTACGTAGTTTCCCCATGAGGAAGAGCCCAGGACCAGATGGCTATCCGCTAGCTTACTACAGAAAGTTCCAACAAATCCTGGCCCCGCAGCTCACACTGCTGTGCAACGCCTTGTTACAGGGGAAAGAGCTACCAACACAGGCACTAGAAGCGCACATAGCGCTAATACCCAAAGAAGGTAAAGACCCATGTGAGTGCGGAAGCTACAGACCCATCTCGCTACTGAATTTTGATCTAAAACTTTGGGCAAAAATCCTAGCACTCCGCATGAAATCCCTGATCCCAAACTTGGTACACATAGAACAATCTGGTTTTGTAAATAGAAGAGAGGGAAGAGACAACACGGCTAGACTACTCCCCTTGATACGGAAAGCGTAAACTACAAGTCAATCCTTAATCCTACTGGGAGTGGATGCAGAGAAAGCATTTGACAGAGTCGATTGGGACTTCTTATGGGCCACTCTACTGAAATTTGGATTCCCAGCACCATTTGTCACAGCAATTTTCACCCTCTACGCCAAGCCGCATGCCAAGCTAAAAGTTAATGGTACTCTGTCCGACACCTTTTACATCTCCAACGGCACAAGACAGGGATGCCCGCTGTCTCCCACACTATTCATTTTGGTGTTGGAAACGCTGTTGCAGAGAGTCAGGCAAGACCCCAGAGTCAGAGGGGCTACAGTGGGAGAGTTTACCCTGCAGGCCACAGCGTTCGCAGACAATGTACTATTCATCATCTCCAATCCAGAAGAAGGACTACCGGCAATCATGGAACTCCTACTTCACTTTGGCAAAGTCTCTAGATACAAGGCGAATCTTTCTAAGTCGGAGATGCTAAACATAACCCTATCGAAAGCAAGAGCAAATAAACTACAAAAGAGTACTTCATTCCAATGGACAAAAGGGTCGATAAAGTACCTGGGGATCAAGCTTATTCCTGACCTAAATGATCTATACTCCAGCAACTACGTACCACTTTTAGAAGAATTGAAGCGAGATCTTACCGCCTATGAAAAGTTACCACTCTCATGGTTTGGCAGGAAAAATCTGATTCAAACCTATCTGATCCCCAAGGTACTCTACAAAATGACTATGTTGCCGATTTACATACCCAAGGCGTTCTTTGCATCTCTTCGTAGCATCTTCACAAAATTCATATGGAGGAAGCGTGCCCCTAGAATCGCTTGGTCACTACTTATCAAACACAAGTCTGCAGGAGGGGTAGGCCTGCCTGACATCCGGCAGTATTATCAATCAATTCAACTGGGATGGTGGATGTCATTGTCAAAACCCTTAGAGAAGTCGACTTATGACAAAAATGGATCAGCACTCTTGGGTCTATGGCTACCTTCTGTGACACAGAAAACAACCCGAACGAACTGTCCCTTGACACGGAGAGCATTGGAGATCTGGAGTAAGCTAGGCCCCAGACTAGCCCCTTCACCTTCGCCTCTCCTACCAGTGGGCCTTATACCGCACTTACAAGACACCTCAGAGCCATATCCATCGGTTTGGAATGCTCTAAATCACCTTTCTCTGAAAGATATCTCCGATGACGGCTTGTTGAGGCCATGGGAAGACTGCGCCACCCTGCTCCCGGACCTCAGTCGTACCTTCCTCCATAAGGAACACCTAAAGCACTACTTTAGCCGCTTTAATGCAACCTTTCGGATAAGGAAGGAACTAACACCCTTTGAAAAGCTATTGCTCTCAGACACTAAACTGCTGTGGAAAACGTCTAACCTGCTACACAACTATATAGCTCCAGCAACACCTTACAAACCAGCCTTCCTCACTAGCTGGGAAAAGGAACTCAAAATCACTTTGGATGATAGTGAAGTGAAAACGGTCTTACGCTCGTCTCATGGTTTCTCAGCCTGTATACGGATGAAGGAAAATCACTACAAGCTCCTTTCAAGGTGGTACAGAACGCCAGAGTGGCTCTTTAATAAACATCTCTCCACAGAAGACACATGCTGGCGATGCTCTGCCCACACAGGAACGTACCTACATCTATGGTGGACCTGTCCTATCATTAAACCTTATTGGTCAGAAATACAGGATTGTATGAGAAGAGTTCTGAAATCCACAATAACCCTCACGCCGACAATTATATTTCTAGCTCTTCCAGAGGAAAACTACAAGCCTAATAGAGATCGTCTAGCCACACATCTTATCTCAGTAGCAAAATCATTAATCCCCCAATTCTGGCTCCAGACCACCAGGCCACCTATCACACTGTGGAAGTCTAGGGTCCAGGAAATTGTGAGATTCGAGGAACTCATGAGCTGGAAGAGCAGGACTCATGATCGCTTCTTAAAAATATGGGCCCCTTGGATACACTACATCAAAGCTCAAAAAAAAGAAAGAAAAAAAAAAACGTGCACCGTGAAAGCACATATGTAACTTAGGTCAGTGACTGGAGCTAGGCGGCCACAGGCACAGGGGTTCAAGGCACAAGTACAGGGGTGCAAAAAAAAAAAAAAGAAGAGGACTTAAAAACTAAAAAAAAAAGTACAAATAGGGAAAAGGGGGCTGGTACTTATCACACAAACAACAGTAACTGCTGTGCTTGCAGTTCCCAGTGGGAGTGATGTGAGCAGAACAGTTACAATTGGGCAAAACTAGTTGCTATTGTTAGGTCTGTCTGTAATAACAGCAATTGGGGGGTTGTTCCACTGTACGCTCCCCTGATACTATGTATAGCACCAATCATAACTGGAGGCCACCTAAACTGTAGGCACAGATCAATGCCCCACTAGCCTATGTGAGAAGATGATCTGTTGTAATGAATAGCAGCAATCTTCTCATAGTCACTGTGTCACTGGACCCGGTGACCACTTAATGCACGGACATACTATTATGTCACATAATAGTACATTACGTGTCGCCAAGGCTTTTGTAATAATTGCAGTGTATTTCTGGTTTTTAGCCACAAGATGGAGCTAGTGCACCAATGTATTATATCACTTTTTTTTTCAGTAGGAACATTCTATGAATTGCTGAAAATACCAGCCAATTCTGTTTATAGTAGTTGACAGTAATTGACAAAACTATGTGATATTAAATTAAAAGGGGAACTGGCACTATAAGGCTGCCCCTGGAAAAGGTAAAAACAAACCAATGGTGTTCTAGTTACCAAGACTAGAATGGTGGTAAATGATCAATATTTGCTATTTCCAATGTACAATTGAATATGCTTATTGCGTGGTAGGTAATTTATGAATGTCATATGATTTTTGAGCTGAAAAGTCTCCATGGTGGCCAAATGATTGAAAGGTGCTTTGCCTGTGTCAGATGATCTTACAACATTTACATCTGCGATGAAAGCACTGGAAGATACCCTACATCTTTATGTATAATATTCTGTTTTTTTATGTTGAATTAATTGGGTGGGGGGAAAAATATTTATCAATGTAGGGGCTCGTCAGTACATTATTATTGTTTTTTTTGTAAAATAGTCTGTATTGGCCCTATGGGAAAAGCTGAACTTTCCCGCCAATTTGGCTTTTTAAACTACCATTCTATGGAGCATATTGCTCATTCCAAATCCCTCCCATATCCCTTCCTTTTCCAGAAACATGAGGATGTCTTCCACAATAGGGTTTACAGTCACTCGTTTGTCACCTTAATCCTCTCTTATATGTGGCCACATTCCAGAATTTGGCCAATAGTTCAATGTCAAGATATGTCCTAATTTCCCCAGGCGCTCAAGCACCAAGCGCAGTCACCCACACCTGATGTTATCAAATGCTTTCATCAATTGTGACTAGAGATGGCTGCGCTTCTCGACCCCCCCCTTAACTGTATCCACAACCATCAAGATTGTCACTCCCCCGCAATATCAACTTGAAGAAATCTGCAGGAATGGGGCTCACCTCTTCTCTAAGTGTTTTATAAAATTTATTTGACATCCGATCAGGGCCTGGAGCTTTACTTGAGTGTAGTGCTTTAGTAGTGTCAAAGACCTCCTCCACTGTGACAAAAGTATTAAGAGAATCTAACTTCTCTTGGGTGAAATGGGGTAGATCGATACTACTCAGGTACCTTGCAGCATCAGATGGCATCACGTCAGTTTCCCTATACTAAAAAATAACCTATAGTAAAAGTGTAATACAGAAAAAGATAGAAAAAAAAAACGTGCACCATGAAAGCGCGGATGTGATCAGTAACTTAGATAACTGACTAGAGCTCGGCAGCCACAGGCACAGGGGTTCAGGTACAAGTACAGGGTTGCAAAAAAAAAAAGAAGAAGAAGAGGACTTAAAAACTAAAAAAAAAAAGTACAAATAGGGAAAATGGGGCTGGTACTTATAGAATCCAGCAAAGGGGGGGGAATCACACAAACAACAGTAACTGATGTGCTTGCAGTTCCCAGTGGGAGTGATGTGAGCAGAACAGTTACAATTGGGTAAAACTAGTTGCTATTGTTTGGTCTGTCTGTAATAACAGCAATCTGGGGGTTGTTCCACTGTATGCTCCCCTGATACTATGTATAGCACCAGTCGTAACTGGAGGCCACCTAAACTGTGGGCACAGATCAATGTCCCACTAGCCTATGTGAGAAGATGATCTGCTGTAATGGATAGCAGCAATCTTCTCATAGTCACCGAGTCACTGGACACGATGACCACTTAATGCACGGATATACTATTATGTCACATAATAGTACATTACGTGTCGCCAAGGCTTTTGTAATAATTGCAGTGTATTTCTGTTATTTGGCCACAAGATGGTGCTAGGGCACCCCAATATATGATATCACTTTTTTCAGTAGGAACATTCTATGAATTGATGAAAATACCACCCAATTCTGTTTATAGTAGTTGACAGTAATTGACAAAACTATGTGATATTAAATGAAAAGGGGAATTGACACTATAAGGTTGCTCCTGGAAAAGGTTGAAACAAACCAATGGTGTTCTAGTTTCAAAGACTAGAATGGTGGTAAATAATCAATATTTGCTATTTCTAATGTACAACTGAATATGCTTATTGCTTGATAGGTAATTTCTGCACTATTTTCCCTGAGGAAGCCAAAGAAAACTCTGCTATACTAGGTTGGGTGAAGTATCATGCTTTTTATACATTGGCTACAATAGTATGTACCTTACTATATTATGTACCTTTATGTGTATTCATAAGATTTGTTATGATATGTTCATATGTTGACCATATTGTATGGGTCTGCTTAGTTAATCAGAGATGGACTCTATGTTATCTTATTTAGTTAGTATGCAGTTGTTTGCACATGAGGTCTAATTTGGACATATTGAATACTTACCACTTTTGTTTTTCTGCTCTCTTTCTTCTTGTAACAGGGACAACTAATGCTAGGTTCAAACCTGCATTTGGGTTTCCGTTCTTCGGGTCTGCTTGGAGATCTGAAGAATGAAAACCCATTTAACTTAAAAAGTGGTCACCCACGGACCCCTTAGACAATAATGGGGTCTGCCGGGTTTCCACCTTGTTTCCGCCCGAAAACTGTTCAGTCTATCTTTAACAAGAGCAATTTGGGGGTTGATACACTGTATGCTCCCATGATAGTATGTATCGCACCAATCATAACTGGAGGCAATCTAAACTGTGGGCACAGATCATTGTATTATTGCAGGGGCTATCAATCCCCTCTAACCTATGTGAGAAGATGATCTGCTGTCATGGGCAGCACCAATCTTCTTATGGTCACCGTGTCACTGGACACGGTGACCACTTATATGCACCAACATACTATTACATTACATAATAATCCGTTATGTGTCACCAAGGCTTTTTTAATAAAATTTCAGTGTATTTCTGTTGTTTGGCCACAAGATGGAGATAGTGCACCAATATATTATGTATCTTTTTTTTTTTCAGTAGAATCACTTGATGTATTGCTGAACATACCACCCAGGGTCGGACTGGCCCACCTGGGGAAACGGTGAATCCACCGGTGGGCCCCGAGCCCCGACTATTAGTCCTCATGTTGCCAATGCAGATGCATTGGTCAGGGGCCCGATCGGGATCCTGACCATCCCGAACGGGCCCCTGACCAGTGGCGTAACAGGGGGTGCGACCGCAACCGGGCTCGGCAGGGTACGGAGACCGCGGCCAGCTGGAGATGGCCGGGGCCCCGGACCACTATGATAGCAGTCGGAGAAAGCCTGGTTTCCCGACCGCTATACATACTGTTATTGGAAAGGGACCCTGGCATATTGCCAGGCCTCTTTCCAATAGATGGCAGGGCAGGGCACCCAGGGGAGGTGACTGAAAACAATAAACACATATTCTCACATTTCCTGGGCACAGCGATCTCTCCGGCGCTCCTCTGTCATGACTGAGGCCTGTGATTAGGCCCCAGCGGTCACATGGGGCGCGGTCGCGTAATGACGTCAGTGCGCCCCCACGTGACCGCTGAGGCCCAATCACAGACCTCAACAGCAACGTCGGACATCGGGCCTGAAGACGCTGAAGACGGCAGGATGGAGCGAGGATGCCAAGGAAAGGTAAGGCAAGGTGAGTATGAATGTTTGTTATTTTTAATCACCTTCCCTGGGCCTCCGATTATTATACTCTGGGGTCTGAGGATACTCCAGAGTATAATAATAGCACCGAAGCGGAGGGGGGGCTGTTGGGAGCATATAATACTGTGTGGGGGCCACTGTGGAGCATATACTCCATACAGTGGCTCCTTCATTGGTCCCCTATACTGTATGGGGCCATTATATTGTTGGGGGGATGTGGCAGTGATGGAGGTCAATAGCCTGGGGGACATTACAGGGGGTGTGCAGGATAACATTTATTTATTTTTTTTTTAATTACGCCGGGGCAGGCAAAAAAAACAAAACAAAAAAACCCCCCAAACTTTCTCTCCTGTCCCCAGTGTCTCCCAGCGCGGTTCGGTCCTGCAGTTCTCTTGTCTTCTTCCAGCTGAAGTTCCCTCTGCATGTGACTACCTGTGACGTCACGTGACCCCTGAGGCCAATCAGCAGACTAGGGAAAGGGACCTGGGACATCACAGCAAGTGAGGACTAACGGCAAAAAGAAGACAGCGGAGCTGGGGGACCAGACCGTGCTGGGAGGACACCGGAGCAGCGGAGACAGGTGAGTATGTTTGGTTTTTTTTTTGTTTTTGGGGGGGGGGGGGGGGGATTTACCTCCCCCGGACTAATTATAAAAAAGAAAAAAAATTAAAGGGGTTGCCAAGGCATAATTTGTTATGGTTCATCCTCAGGATAGGCCATACATACCTGATCTGTACGTGGCTGACCCTGGACCAATCAGCTGTACGGAGCCACTTCTGGCGCCCGTCCTGTACACAATACAGGGCCAGAAGCAGAAAGCTCTGTCCACTGTGTATTAGCCGGGCACCTTCACTGCATCTCAGCACTTATTGAAGTCAGTGGGAGCTGAACTGCAGTGAAGGCGCCGGGCTGCTATACAGCGGATGGAGCTTTCTGCTTCTGGCCCTTTGTTGTGTACAGAATGGGCGCAAGAAGTGGCTCCGAACAGCTGATGGGGCCGTGTGTCAGCCCTCTACTGATCAGGTATTTATGGCCTATACTAAGCTTAGGCCATAAAAAAAATTAACCCTGGACAACTCCTTTAATATGCATCACACACTTTAATGTCCCCCCCCCCACAGGATGTTAGCCCTCATCACTGCTCCCACACAATATAATGAGCCCATCACTGTTCCCCATACAGTATGGGGGACCAGTGAAGAGGCCACTGTATGGGGGGACCAGTGAAGTCACCATAGATAAATTTTGCCCAGACAACCTCTTAAAAGTGGTTGTCCATAAACTGTAGGGGACACAGTGGCGGCCGCCAGGCAGGTGTAAAAATAAGAAAATTAAAAAAAAAAAAAAAGCATACTCACCTGTCCCCAGCACCCCGTTGTCCCCTGCCTGTGTCTGTTTGGTCTCATGGCGGCCCCTCATTTCTGGAAATCTTGTACCTAATTGGTCTTAGCAGTCACATGATGTGCAGGACTCCCAGCAAGGAGGTGCTGGCACGAGACTGAATGGACACTGGCAGCGGACAGTGGAGTGTTGGGGACAGGCGAGTATGCTTTTTAATTTGTTTAATTTTTACTTTACACCTCCTGCCAGCCACATAGGTTGCTCCAATTCGTGGACAACCTCTTTAACGGATTTATCCATCTTTCTAATATTGATGGCCTGTCCTTAGTATAGGCCACCAATATTACATCTGCTATGATACAACAGCCAGGACCTCTGCAGATCAGCTTTTCCAGGACAGTGCGGCTACAGGTAAAGGTAACAATTCTAGGAGCCACGCTGTTCACTTGCCATACAGGGTGTAGCAGTAGGTTTAGGCAGTGCAGTGGTGCACATGGTATAGTGGGTGAGCAGGCATGGCTACCGACATGGTATTACCTTTAGTCACCCTGTCTCGGTACCGCTGATATGCAGGGGTCCTGACGGTGGGCCCCTAGAAACAATTCCACTGGTGGGCCCTAGACATCCCAGTCCGACACTGATACCACCCAATTCTGTTTATAGTAGTTGACAGTAATCGACAAAACTATGTGATATTGAATGAAAAAGGGAACTGGTACAATAAGGCTGCTCCTGGAAAAGGTAGAAACAAACCACTGCTGTCCTGGTTTCAAAGACTAGAATGGTGGTAAATGATCAATGGGTGGTGTTTCCAATGTACAATTGAATATGCTTATTGCGTGGTAGGTAATTTGTGCATGTCATATAATGTTTGAGCTGAAGTCTCTAATGTGGCCAAATGATTGAAAGGTGCTTTGCCTGTGTCAGATAATCTTTACAACATTTACATCTGCGATGAAAGCATAATATTATATTGTTTTTTATATGTTGAATTAATTGGGTGGGGGGCAAAATATTTATCACTGTAGGGGTTCGTCAGTACATTAATATTGTTTTTTTTTTTTAAAATAGTCTGTACTGGCCCTATGGGAAGAGTCCATTCCTTCCCATATCCCTTCCTTTTCCAGAAACATGAGGATGTCTTCCACAATAGGGTTTACAGTCACTCGTTTGTCCCCTTAATCCCCTCTTATATGTGGCCACATTCCAGAATTTGGCCAATAGTTCAATGTCTAGATATGTCCTAATTTCCCCAGGCGCTCAAGCACCAAGCGCAGTCACCCACACCTGATGTTATCAAATGCTTTCATCAATTGTGACTAGAAATGGCTGTGCTTCCTGACCACCTTAACTGTGTCCATAACCATCCAAAATGTCACTCCCCCGCAATATCAGCTTGAAGAAATTTGCAAGAATGGTCCTGACCTCTTCTCTGAGTATTTTATAAAATTTATTTGACATCCGATCAGGGCCTGGAGCTTTACTTGAGACAAGCATCAAAAACTTTGAAACTGTGGTCTGTGGATGTAAAGCCCTTCATTCTGGTTTTGCCATTATTGCCAGATTATTCCCTTAGGTATCTGTGAAAAACATCTGTTAATCTATAAAGAATTAATTTCCAATAGGTGAGGCTAACCTCACATTCCTCTTTTCCACCATGGAGGTGTTATTCGTATCCCTTAGGCTAGGTTGCCATCTGCGCCAGAGTAACCATAGGCAGACCCGAACGACGCAGAGGCCGGCGCAAGTGTGAAGCGAGCCTTACCCAGAATTCTTAGCAGGGCATTCGTGTTCTAAGAAGTCCCAATAAGGTCTTGTTTGTATTCCTTCCCAAGAAGTGTCAGCAGGCCATGGAGGCTTTAAAAGGACTCCTCTGTACCATTCTCTCCCTGCTAAGGATTGTGGGTAAGGAATCCAAATAAGACCTCAATGGGAAGAAGATGCATAATTTTGTGTAAGATTTGTGGCTAAGGAATATAGATGAGACTTGATGGCCAAAACAGAGGAATTTGATGTGTGATAAGGGAGAGAGACTGGTGCAGGGAATTATTCCCCCAAAGATAATAACCTGGTAAGGATTGTGAGTAAGGAATAGAATGAAGTCCCTGCTGAGGAGAGTTGTGGGTTAGGCATAGCAGTAAGGCTTGATGGGTGAAGAAGCCATTTCCTCCCCGCCCTGCTAAATAAAAAGCAGCTTTCTGTAGGTTGGTATATATTGGGTGTTTAAGGATAGAAGATGAGGGGGGTGAAGAGAAAATAGAAAGATAAATCTAAAAAAAAATAGAAAAAAAGTGAAAGCAAAGGAAAGCATTACCACACTTACCTATGAGAAAGCTAATAGCTTCTGAACATGGCTTTGTATAGAGACAAAGCCCCAATTTCCCCAGCGTAAAAAAAGCAAGAAGATAAGGTGACCAAAAGCTCACTAGCTCCAGCTACACCACAAGGGTTCACACTTGACTGTGAGAAACCTTGAAAGTACATCAGCAATCCTCTCCACAAAAGTAAAAGAGGGTTGGGTAGCAAGCCAGCTACTACAAGCCACACAACTATTGCTCCTAGATGCCAGGAGAATCCCAAAATGATATCCCCATCTTCTTCATCCACTGAGCAACAAACCTCACTTGCTAACAGCACTTTGAAGGATGAACAGTACAGCAACACCCCACACATCTCCGTGTGGGTCAGACGGCATAATTGCTCTGATTAGGGAGAGCCTGGTAAAATGGCATTATTACACAAAGCATGCCCTGCTAAGAATTCTGGGTAAGGAATACAAATCAGATTTCATTTTGACTTATTAGACCATGTATGCCCTGCTAAGAATTCTGGAGAAGAAATACAAGGAAGCCATCATTGGGACTCATTAGGCCATTCTTCATTAGGCATGCAAATAAGACTTCATTGGTGAAAAAGAGAAATTTGCTCCTAGCCACCTATTAGAAAGTAGCTCCCTATAGACTGATAACTGGTTTTCAAAGAGGGCAAAATCTGGCAATAAGAGCCAAGCCAGTATGACATCCACAGGCAGCAGAATTCTGGGTAAGGAATACAAATAAGGTCTGACTGGTAAAATGAAGGAGGAAATTGCTCCTATTTCCACCTATTGGAAATATATCTCTGCATAGATTAATACCTTGCAAGGTTAATGTTATGGCTGCTCCAAAAAGAATGCACCAGGAAACCCAAGCTAGGAACTTCTTCTTGCTAGAGTTTGGTGGGATGTCAAGAGACATTCAACTTGCTTAAAGTTCCCGTTGTTAACACCTTGCATGCTGGAGATAGTCTCAAGGTTAATAGATAAGGCACTACATAGAGAGTGCATGGGGAAAATCACCATCTGGAAAAATCTGAGCGCGCTGCTTCTTCTGCTATTGTATAGTGTGGTGCCGTGAGACATTCAACCTGCTGAATTTTCCCGTTGCTGAAATAATGCACGCCAGAGATATAGGTAAGGATTTGGTGGGGTGCCATGACACATTCAAACTCCTGAATTGTCCCAGTCCTGGAACCTTGCATGCCAGAGGTATTTCCAAGGGTAATGTCTTAAGCGCACCATTGAGAATGCATGGGGAAAATCACCATTTCGAAAAATCCAAGCGAGCTGCTTCTTCTGCTAGGATTTGGTGGGGTGTCATGAGACTTTCCACCTGGTGAACTTACCTGGTTCTGGAACTTTGCACGCAGAAGACATTTGCAAGGTTAAAGTCTTTGTCGCTCCATAGAGTTTGCATGCGGAAAATCAACATTTGGCCAAAACTGAGCTAAGCCTCCTCTTCTACCAGGGTTTGGTGGGCTGCTATGAGACATTCAACCTGTTGGATTTTCCCGGTGCTGGCACCTTGCACACCACAAATCTTTGCAGGGTTACTATCATAGGTGCTCCATTGAGAATGCATTGGGAAAATCACCATTTGGAAAAATCCGAGCGAGCTGCTTCTTCTTCTGCTGTTGTTTTGTCTGGTGCCATGACACATTCAACCTGCTGAATTTTCCCGGTGCTGGAACCTTGCACGCCATAGATATTTGCAGGGATCCTTTCGCCCCCCTGGGGAAACCCTTGGAATCGGCTAGCAGCCTTGGCGCTAGGGTGGTGGGGGCGGCTTCACCTGGTGGTTCCATGGTGTAGAATTTCGCGCGGATTTTTCGGTTTTGTCTTTGGCACCCAATTTTGAATTGATAAATCACCTTGGAAAATAAAAGCAAGCCTCTTCTTCTACTAGGGTTTGGTGGGCTGCCATGAGACATTCAACCTGCAGAATTTTCCCTCTGTTGGAACCTTGTTGGAACGCCAGAGATGAAAGGTTATTGTTTTGGGCTCGCCGTTGAGAGTGCATGGGGAAAATCATCTTTTGTTGAAATCTGAGGCTAGTGGCCTTTTCTGCTAGGATTTTGTTGGGGGGGGGGGGGGGTGTCGTGAGACATTTCACCTGCTGAAGTTTCCTGGTTCTAGCAATTTGCACGCCAGAGATTTTGGCATGGTTAATGTCTTCGGAGCTCCGTAGCGTTTGCATGGGGAAAATCACCATTTGGCCAAAGGGAACTAGCCACTTTTTCTTTTACTTTTACCTCTGTTACATCCCCCACTCGCCACTCCCAGTTGTGGGGGGGAATTACTAACCAAGGTCTGATAAAAACAGATACTACACTTTATCTTAGTCAAAAGGGAAGCAACATTCAGGGGCGCACCTCTATTGAGGCGAAGTGAGGCGGCCGCCTCAGGCGGCACTGTCCGTCACGGCATTTTTTACTATCTATTTAACGTAAACCAGCCCAGGACAAGCCTCTTAAAAAAACAAAACAAAAAAAAACCTGAGCAGGACCTGTCCTGGGCTGGTTTACAATACCGTGTGCAGGGGCCGCTGCGGGGCAAAATACTGTGTACAGGGGCCGCTGTGGGCCATAATACTGTGTAATACTGTATTAAAAAAAACAAAAAAAAAAAAACAAAAACACCTACTCACCTGTCCCTTGTGCTCCGATGTCTCCTACCGCGGTGTGGTTCTGCTGCTCTGGTGTTTTCTTCTGGCGGAAGTCCCCGCCACACACGATCGCTGAGGTCACTGACACGGGACGTCACAGTGCTGTGGGGAAGAAAACACCAGAGCAGCAGGCCCGGAAAACGCTGGGAGACACCGGAGCACCCTCCCCAGCCTCATATTAAAAAAGTGGTTATTCTGGACAACCCCTTTAAGGTGGCACTTATTAAAGGGGCTTTCCAGCTCATTTTTATTGATGATCTATCCTTAGGACAGATTATCAATAAGAGATCAGTGGACCCCCCCCCCCCCCACCCCTCTGATCAGCTGTATGAAGGGACTCCCAAGCCTGTTTATATCACACGCTGTCTGTTTATAGTGACCGTGTAACGTAATTCCATTCTTGTCACATAGACGTGTATAGGACGAGGCTGTAGTTACGTTACATGGCCGCTATGAGATGAATGACACTATGTAAACAGAGAAGCTGATCAGTGGGAGTCTTGGGTTTTTGATTTTTTTTTATTAATGACCTGGAAAACCTTTTAATTAAGAAACACCCGGGGAATTGATAAGGGGCACTATTCATACAGGGTGCACACGGACATTATTAATATAAAGATGCACTTGGGAGTATTATTCATTATGGGGGGTTATATTATATATTTTATAATTGGGGGTAGCAGCAGAATGGGGGCTTTGTGTAGGTGAGGACAATGTGGGTTGGATGCCTGGAAAAGTGAGGAGCCAAAGATGTCTGTGTTGCAAACTTTACAAAGACAAATCGCAGCTGGAAGAAGTGGTTACGACGGTCAAGAGGGAAGAGAAGGGAAATGTGACCGATTAGTCAGACGTCACCTGTAAGTCACAAAATGTTACTGCACTGTATTCACCTAAATGATAGAGGATAAATACCTGATTGATGGGGGTCTGTCTGCTGAGACCCCCACTGAGCCTGAGAATTGGGTTTACCCCCCCCCCCCACTCGGTGGGAATACAGCCTGGCCGCAGCCAAGCTGAATACAGGCGTGTGGCTTGGTGGATGGACGAACCAGTGTGGCTCTCATTCACTTTGATGGGAGTGCCAAAGATACCCGAAATCCAGTACTCAGCTATCTACGGCCTCCTATTATAGAGAATGGGGGCCACGTGGCCTCGTCCATCCACCAAGCAGAAGATGTGTGAAGTTATTGTCATTGTTAATGCCGTGTTGTTGATTTCTGATACTGAAGTAATACAGGAAGAAGAATTCTTAAAAACTGTTTTATAAGTTTGTGTATGTTTATTGTGCGACGATAACAGCGTGTGAAGCTAACAGCATGTAAACTCAATTTTATTTATTTATTTTTTTGGGAGGGGAGGCGCGTCTTTCTATCATCCGCCTTAGGCAGCAAAGAGGCTAGGTTCACCACTGGCAACATTGAAGGGGTTTTCCGGGCAACAAAAAAAAATCTTTTTTTTAACCACTTCAGCACTGGGCCTATTTCTGGTCCAGGACCAAACGCATTTTTGGGTATTTTGAATGTGTGCTTTTGAGGGCTGTAACATCTTTATCATTTGGGTTATTCAACTAATTTCTGCGTCTTTTTTTCGGTGACACATAGGGCTTTATTTTTATGTTGTTTTTATTTTTGCATGGTTTTAATTTTTTTTTTTATATATCCTGGAAAAGGTGTCTGTTTTTCACTTTTCATTTTTTTATTTAATAGCACAAAGTTCTACTAAAAAACTTTTTTAGAAAGTTTTTCCTAATTTTTATTTTGTATGGTGTTGTCGGGGGTGTAATAAGGTTTTTTTAATGTATTATTTTATTTTTTTTAATTTAATTTAAGTTTTTTTTTTGTTTGTTTTTTTTTTTTACTTTTCTATTCAGGTTTTTTATTTTATTTTATTTATTTATTTTTTTTTCACATTATGTCCCCATAAGGTTCGTGGGGGAGGCTGATTTCCCCTTGCAACTGGGGCTGGTACATTTAGCCCCAGTTGCAATACAGCCTCCTGCACGTTACTATAGAGCTGATCTGGGTCCTGTAGGACCCAGCAGCTCTAACATACTCTGATCCCGGCTGATCACATGACCGCCGGGTCAGAGGGCAGCCGCATCATGGCGGCGCCGATAGCTGTGTATACGGTGCTCATTGAGAGCTGTGTATACAGCGATCGGGAAGGCAGGGACGGTAATAAACCGTCCCTGCCTTCTCTCTGCGACCTCTGGCTGAAGTTACAGCCGGTTCCTTGTTTCAGCAGCTGCACGATTTTGCGTAGCTGCTGAAAACTGCTTGGACGTACCGGTACGTCCTTGCAGAACAAGGAAGCCGCTATCCGGACGTATATAGTCTATGGTCGGTCCGGAAGTGTTTAAAAAAGGGTCCGTTAGTGCTAGTAATGGGTTAATAAGTACACCTATATACCTTTAGCTGTGTTTTGAGTGATTTCTGGGTGTTTGTGGGAGCTCCTGGCATCCTCTGCATTTGTTTACACGGTGTAACTTCCTGTTGTGTAGCTTCCTGTGTACCTTCCACACTACCTCTCTCTCACTGCCCCGCCCCTCCTCTCTCACTCCGTTACACCCCTGTCTCCCTAGCTAAGCTATCCCGCCCACTACCCCCCTCCCCACAATCGCATCATACTTTCCTATCTTCCTCTCCGGGAGACGGCTCCTCCTTTTTCCTTCACTGTGCGCAGGCTGGAGTCGCTTCTTTTCCATTCTCCTAGCCCATGCACAGACCGGAAGTACCTGTGACACCTGTCGCAGGCACCTGCAGACTGCGCAAGCGCTACCTGAAAACAAGAGGGGAGGGAGGCGTTCCAGGACAGGAAGACATGTAAGTATTGGATGGAGGTGGGGGGAAGGGGAGAGTACTGGTGACATTCCCTTTTGGAAGCGGTGAAACGGAACGTCACCTGATTATCAGAAAGTGTCCCTGGCGCGGTTACGTGACTGCCCCAGGGATACGGGTAATTATAGAGTTTTTTTTTTTTACCGGAAGTAAATTAGAAGTTAGGCAGGGAGTGGGGGTTTAGTTTAGGGGGTAATTCCTATTTTATCCCGGACAACCCCTTTAACTTTGCGAGGTATTAAGCTATAGGGAGCTACCTTCCAAAAGGTGGGGCTAGGAGGAAATTCCTCTTTGTCACCAATATGGGCTTATTTGTATGCCTTAGCCAGAACTCTTAGGCAGGCATGCACGGTCTAAGTCTCAATGAGGTCTTCTTTGTATTCCTTACCCACAGTGCTTAGCAGGGCATGCATGGTTGTAATAGGTTCCTGTAGCAATATTTGCCTAATGAGAAACATGACCCCTTCTGACCCACATCCAGACCTCTCACACCACCTACCAGCACATGACTCTGCCATAACAAGCGTCAAAAACTTTGAAACTGTGGTCTGTGGATGTAAAGCCCTTCATTCTGGTTTTGCCATTATTGCCAGATTATTCCCTTAAGTATCTGTGAAAAACATCTGTTAATCTATAAAGAATTAATTTCCAATAGGTGAGGCTAACCTCACATTCCTCTTTTCCACCAAGGAGGTGTTATTCGTATGCCTTAGGCTAGGTTGCCATCTGCACCAGAGTAACCATAGGCAGACCCGAACGACGCAGAGGCCGGCGCAAGTGTGAAGCGAGCCTTTCCCAGAATTCTTAGCAGGGTATTCGTGTTCTAAGAAGTCCCAATAAGGTCTTGTTTGTATTCCTTCCCAAGAAGTGTCAGCAGGCCATGGAGGCTTTAAAAGGGCTCCTCTGTACCATTCTCTCCCTGCTAAGGATTGTGGGTAAGGAATCCAAATAAGACCTCAATGGGAAGAAGATGCATAATTTTGTGTAAGATTTGTGGCTAAGGAATATAGATGAGACTTGATGGCCAAAACAGAGGAATTTGATGTGTGATGAGGGAGAGAGACTGGTGCAGGGAATTATTCCCCCAAAGATAATAACCTGGTAAGGATTGTGAGTAAGGAATAGAATGAAGTCCCTGCTGAGGAGAGTTGTGGGTTAGGCATAGCAGTAAGGCTTGATGGGTGAAGAAGCCATTTCCTCCCGGCCCTACTAAATACAAAGCAGCTTTCTGTAGGTTGGTATATATTGCGTGTTTAAGGATAGAAGATGAGGGGGGTGAAGAGAAAATAGAGAGGTGAATCTAAAAAAAAAATAAAAAAGTGAAAGCGAAGGAAAGCAATACCACACTTACCTATGAGAAAGCAATAGCTTCTGAACACGGCTTTGTAGTGCTTTAATGGTGTCAAAGACCTCCTCCACTGTGACAAAAGTATTAAGAGAATCTAACTGCTCTTGGGTCAAATGGGGTAGATTGATACTACTCACCTCAGGTAACTTGCAGCATCAGATGGCATCACGTCAGTTTCCCTATACTAAAAAGTAACCTGTAGTAAAAGTGTAATACAGAAAAAGAAAGAAAAAAAAAAGTGCACCATGAAAGCGCGGATGTGATCAGTAACTTAGGTCACTGACTGGAGCTCGCCAGCCACAGGCACAGGGGTTCAGGTACAAGTACAGGGGTGCAAAATAAAAAAAAAGAAGATGGCTAAAAATAAAAAAAAAAAAAAGTACAAAAAGGGAAAGGGGGCTGGTACTTATAGCATCCAGCAAAGGGGGGATTCACACAAACAACAGTAACTGCTGTGCTTGCAGTTCCCATTGGGAGTGATGTGAGCAGAACAGTTACAATTGAGTAAAACCAGTTGCTATTGTTTGGTCTGTCTGTAATAACAGCAATCGGGGGTTGTTCCACTGTACGCTCCCCTGATACTATGTATAGCACCAATCATAACTGGAGGCCACCTAAACTGTGGGCGCAGATCAATGCCCCACTAGCCTATGTGAGAAGATGATCTTCTGTAATGGATAGCAGCAATCTTCTCATAGTCACCGTCTCACTGGACACGATGACCACTTAATGCACAGACATACTATTTCGTCACCTAATAGTACGTTACGTGTCACCAAGGCTTTTTTAATAATTGCAGTGTATTTCTGTTTTTTGGCCACAATATGGAGCTAGTGCACCAATGTATTATATCACTTTTTTTTCAGTAGGAACATTCTATGAATTTATGAAAATACCACCCAATTCTGTTTATAGTAGTTGACAGTAATTGACAAAACTATGTGATATTAAATGAAAAGGGGAATTGGCACAATAATGCTGCCCATGGAAAAGGTAGAAACAAACCAATGGTGTTCTAGTTTCAAAGACTAGAATGGTGGTAAATGATCAATATTTGCTATTTCCAATGTACAATTGAATATGCTTATTGCTTGGTAGGTAATTTCTGCACTATTTTCCCTGAGGAAGCCAAAGAAAACTCTGTTATACCAGGTTGGGTGAAATATCATGCTTTTTGTACATTGGCTACAATAGTATGTACCTTACTAAATTATGTACCTTTATGTGTATTCATAAGATTTATTATGATATGTTCATATGTTGACCATATTGTATGGGTCTGCTTAGTTAATTAGAGATGGACTCTATGTTACCTTATTTAGTTAGTATGCAGTTGTTTGCACATGAGGTCTAATTTGGACATATTGAATACTTACCACTTTTGTTTTTCTGCTCTCTTTCTTCTTGTAACAGGGATAACTAACGCTAGGTTCACACCTGCATTCGAGTTTCTGTTTTTCGGGTCTGCATGGAGATCCGAAGAACGAAAACCCATTCAACTTAAAAAGCGGTCACCCACGGACCCCTTAGACAATAATGGGGTTTGCCGGGTTTCCACCCGAAAAATGTTCGGTCTATCTTTAACAAGAGCAATTCGGGGATTGATCCACTGTATGCTCCCATGATAGTATGTATCACACCAATCATAACTGGAGGCAACCTAAACTGTGGGCACAGATCATTGTATCATTGCAGGTGCTATCAATCCCTTCTAGCCTACGTGAGAAGATGATTTGCTTTCATGGGCAGCACCAATCTTCTTATGGTCACCGTGTCATTGGACAAGTTGACCACTTAATGCACCAACATACTATTACTTCACATAATCGTGTCGCCAAGGGTTTTTAAAAAAAAATTGCAGTGTATTTCTGTTGTTTGGCCACAAGATAGAGATCGTGCACCAATATATTATGTATCTCTTTTTTTTTCAGTAGAAACACTTGATGAATTGCTGAAAATATATCACTATACGGTCACCGTATAATGATATCGGTATACCCAGGGCCGGCGTTAGTGGGGGGCAAACTGGGCAATTGCCCAGGGCCCCTTCCCCAAAGGGGCCCCCGGGATCCGGAACCTGATGACTCAGGCCCGGCCAAAGCAATAACAGCAGGGCCCCTTTCCAAGGTGAGTAAAAATAACAAACATTTTTACTCACCTGTCCTTGGCGTCCGACGTCATCTTCTGGCGTTCCGGACATCACTGCTGAGGCGCTGAGGCCTGTCCTCAGCGGTCACGTGGGGCGTGCCTCACGTAATCGCTGAGGCCCAATCACAGGCCTCAGAGGTGACGTCCACAACGCGTGATGTCAGCCGCAGAGAAAAAGAAGCGGTCGCCGGCGGGGATAGTGGAGCAGCGCGAGGAGGCCCAGGAGAGGTAAGACAAGGTGAGTATAACTGTTTGTTATTTTACCTTACTTACCCCGGGCCTTCGATTATTATACTCTGGGGTCTGAAGAGATCCCAGAATATAATATTATAATAATAGCACTGTAGGGCCCCTGTGGAGCATTATACTGGGCCCCCCTCTGGATAGCATATTATACTGGGGGGCCCCCTCTGGATAGCATATTATACTGTGTGGGGCCACTGTGGAGCATTATACTGGGGAAGGGGCCCCTCTGGATAGCATGTTATATTCTGTAGGGCCTCTGTGGAAAATTATAATGTGGTGGGGGGGGGGGGCCTCTGGAGATAATGTTATATTCTGTGGGGCCACTTTGGAGCATTATGCTCTCCAGAGGGGCCCCCCCAGTATAATGCTCCAAAGTGGCCCCACAGAATATAACATGCTCACCAGAGCCCCCCCACTTTATAATACTCCATAGAGGCCCCGCAGAATATAACATGTTCTCCAGAGGGCCCCCTCCCCAGTATAATGCTCCACAGTGGCCCCACACAGTATAATATGCTCTCCAGAGCCCCCCCCCAGTATAATGCTCCACTGTGGCCCCACACAGTATAATATGCTCTCCACAGGGGCCCCCCAGTATATTATACTGTGCGGGGCCACCGTGGAGCAAAATACTGGAGGGGGCACTGTGGAGCATTATACTAGTGGGGGCCCTCCTGGGAGCATATTATACTATGGGCCACTGTGGAGCTTTATACTGGGGGAATGGACAGTGTGGGGAGCCTGTTATACTGTGTGGGGCCACTGTGGAGTGTATTATATTGTGTGGGGCTTTTCGGGAGCATATTATACTCTGTGGGGCCATTGTAGAGCATTATACTGGGGGGGACTGTGGGGAACATATACTGTGGGGGACCACTGTGGAGCATTATACTGGGGGAACCCCTCTGGGGAGTATATTATACTGTGTGGAGGTCATTATGGAACATGTTATACTGTGTTAGGCCACTGTGGAGCATTATACTGGGGGGGCATTGTGGGGTGCATATTATACTGTATGGAGCATATTATATTGTGTGGGGCTGCTGGGGAGCATATTGTACTGTCTGGGGCCACTGTCAGGGGTAGTATACAGTCATGGCCAAAAGTTTTGAGAATTATACAAATATTAATTTTTACAAAGTCTACTGCTTCAGTTTTTCTAATGGCAATTTGCATATACTCCAGAATGTTATAAAGAGTGATCAGCTTAACAGCAATTACTTGCAAAGTCAATATTTGCCTAGAAAATGAACTTTATCCCCCAAAACACATTTCAACATCATTGCAGCCCTGCCTTAAAAGGACCACCTAACATCGTTTCAGTGATTGCTCCATTAACACAGGTGTGGGTGTTGATGAGGACAGGGCTGGAGATCAATCTGTCATGATTAAGTAAGAATGACACCACTGGACACTTTAAAAGGAGGCTGGTGCTTGCCATCATTGTTTCTCTTCTGTTAACCATGGTTATCTCTAAAGAAACACGTGCAGTCATCATTGCACTGCACAAAAATGGCCTAACTGGGAAGAGTATTGCAGCTAGAAAGATTGCACCTCAGTCAACAATCTATCGCATCATCAAGAACTTCAAGGAGAGAGGTTCCATTGGTGCCAAAAAGGCTCCAGGGCACCCAAGAAAGACCAGCAAGCGGCAGGACCGTCTCTTAAAAGTGTTTCAGCTGCGGGATCGGGCTACCAGCAGTGCAGAGCTTGCTGAGGAATGGCAGCAGGCAGGTGTGAGTGCATCTGCACGCACTGTGAGGCGGAGACTCTTGGAGCAAGGCCTGGTCTCAAGGAGGGCAGTAAAGAAGCCACTTCTCTCCAGAAAAAACATCAGGGACAGACTGATGTTCTGCAAAAGGTACAGGGAGTGGACTGCTGAGGACTGGGGTAAAGTCATTTTCTCTGATGAATCCCGTTTTCAATTGTTTGGAACATCTGGAAAACAGCTTATTCGGAGAAGAAGAGGTGAGCGCTACCACCAGTCTTGTCTCATGCCAACTGTAAAGCATCCTGAAACCATTCATGTGTGGGGTTGCTTCTCAGCCAAGGGAATCGGCTCTCTCACAGTCTTGCCTAAAAACACAGCCATGAATAAAGAATGGTACCAGAATGTCCTCCAAGAGCAACTTCTCCCAACCGTCCAAGAGCAGTTTGGCGCTCAACAATGCCTTTTCCAACATGATGGAGCACCTTGCCATAAAGGAAAGGTGATAACTAAATGGCTCAGGGAACAAAACATAGAGATTTTGGGTCCATAGCCTGGAAACTCCCCAGATCTTAATCCCATTGAGAACTTGTGGTCAATCATCAAGAGACGGGTGGACAAACAAAAACCAACAAATTCAGACAAAATTAAAGCATTGATTCTGCAAGAATGGACTGCTATCAGTCAGGATTTGGTCCAGAAGTTGATTGAGAGCATGCCAGGAAGAATTGCAGAGAAGAAGGGTCAACACTGCAAATATTGACTCATTAACTCATTCTAACTGTCAATATAAGCTTCTGTTACTCATAATATGAATGCAATTATATTTCTGTATGTGATAAAAACATCTGACAAACACACATAAAAACCAGAGGACAGCAGATCATGTGAAAATATAATATCTGTGTCATTCTCAAAACGTTTGGCCATGACTGTACTGTGTGGGCCACTGTGGAGTATTATACTGTGTGGAGCCTTACAAACCATGTGGGACCACAATAGGGGGCTCAGGGGAGCATTTTATACTGTGTGGGGTCACTGTGGAGCATTATATACCATGTGGGGAAACTGGAGGGCTCAGGAGAGCATTTTATACTGTGGAGCATTATATATCATGTAGAGCATTAATACTGTGGGGGGGCTCACAATTCCTGCTGGCAGCCCTGTGTGCTATGTCTGCATCACAGCTCCCTCACTATAATCTTGCACCTATGTGTAGTGCTCCATGGCCATGTCATTCCCCATACAGTACTGTGCATGAACTGGCCATTGAGTGATTGGGGCCTGCACAGTACTATAGCGGCTGACTATACTGGGAACATACTCAGTAACACCAGATAGTCAGCACATATGTAAGACTTCAGTGAAGGAGCCGTGGTGTAGGCTATTAGCAGGAAGCTGTTGGGTGGGGCCCCAGAACAAGTTCCTTTGGTGGGCCTAAGGCCCTTCAGTCCGACACTGTATAACGGAGAACTTTTATATATAAGGGTGGGTTACTATATATAATTGGGAAACTTAAGTATGAGGGGGCTATTATTTATAAGAGGGGAACTATTTATAAGGGGGGTATAATTAAGTGGGCATATGTATAAAGGGGGCTATTAGTGATAATGGGGACTATTATTTATAAGGGTAACTATTATTTATGAGGGGGCTATTATTTTTAAGGGAGCAGTATTATTTTTACGGGGTGACTGTTACTGATAAGGGGGGATATTACTGATACAGGGCACTATTTATCATTTATAAGGGAGCTATTATTAATAAAGGTGTAAGATTATTTATAAGCAGGGACTATTATTTATAAGGAGGCGCTATAATAACTGATGACTGGGTGCAAAAATCTATTAGGTGGTACATAGGTGCTCACTTGAATTGTGTGTGGTAAAATGGGGCTTGTTATTACTTTTTTGTTGGCAGAAAGGAGGCGTTATTATAGGAGTTGTCACTGGAAGACGATGGTGTTGTTTGCATATCAGCATTTGGGGCCCCGCTTTTAATTTTTGCCCAGGGCTCCACTTTGTCTGAAACCGGCCCTGGGTATACCTAAGTTGTGGGCCCACTTGGACATGTTCGCACCCCCTGTGCTGAACCCCTAGCTACACCTCTGCTAGAATGGTGGTAAATAATCAGTGGGTGGTGTTTCCGATGTACAATTGCATATGCTTATTGCTTGATCCAAAAAGAATATCAGGTCTCATAATCATAAGTATATATCAAAAAAATCAAGAGAACACCAGAGCAAACTCAAAAAGAAAACCAATAATAATATAAAATAAATAAATATAAAATAAAATCATATATAATCAAAATTCATCTTTATTAACAAATAAATCAATTTCATTATGTTCCGATTAATAAAAACAAATTAAAAACAATTAAAAAGCAGAATGTGGTACAATGTGGTACACTGGTATGGCAAATTTATAACCGCAATATAGTTTTATAGGTAACACATGATAGAGTCATACAACCAAATTTACAGCCCAATAAATTGATATATATAAATGACAAAACCACCATAGCTGAGTAAATAAATAAATAATCAAAGGTGAACCAGTGCAAAATGTGCAAACAAAATGCAAGCAACTATAACCAAGGGCTTATCACGTACTCTGTTATAGAATAAATAACATAATCAATACCAACCAGCCATCATAACAAGACACCTGTGACCATATGGACCACCACCTCTTATTGCGTGGTAGGTAATTTATGCATGTCATATGATGTTCGAGCTGAAAAGTCTCCATGGTGGCCGATTTGATTGAAAGGTGCTTTGCCTGTGTCAGATGATCTTACAACATTTACATTTGCGATGAAAGCATTGGAAGCTTTGGTGACATGGGGATGCATGGAGAGGGTTCAGGAGCTGAGCTCTCTCCATAACAGGGCTGATGCCGGCTGTATAATACAGCCAGGACCCGCCGCTAACAGCAGCGATTAGTGCTTTCACCAATCGCTGCTGTTAACCCTTTAGACACCACGGTCAAACGGGACCGCGACGTCTATACTGCACAGGCACCACCGGCGCCGCCATTTTTCACCAATCGTCGCCCTCCTGAAGGTCATCGGAGGACGCCAATCAGTTGCCATGACAGCTGGGAGCCTATTGAAGGCTCCCAGGCTTGTCATTGCATTAGATCTATTGCACACTGCCAGAGGCAACGTGAAATAGACAGCTAGGCATTTTGCTATTCACTGAAATACAGTAGTATTGCAGTGAATAGTATGAGCAATCAGACCCCTAGGTTTCAAGGTCCCTAGGGGGTCTGATCATAAAAGTAAAAGAAGAAAAAAAAAAGTTTTTAAAAGTATAAAAAAAAAATTAAAAAAAAAACACAAAAGTTCAAATCACCCCCATTTCTTTAGATCAGATATAAAAGTAAATAAACAAAAGTAATCATAAACACATTAGGTATTGCCGCACTCCAAAATGCCCAAACTATTAAAATATTAAAATATTTATCCCATACGGTGAATGGCGTAGAGGTGAAAAAAATCAAAATGGCCAAGTAGTGTTTTTTTCAACACTTTGTCTCCTATAAAAAATTGAAAAAAAACTGATCAAACCATCAGATCTTTCCCCAAATGATATCAGTAAAAACATCATCTTGTCCTGCATAAAAAGACACCTTACCCAGCTCCTTACATATAAATATGAAAAAGTTACAGGTGTCACAATATGGCAACACAATTTTCTTTTTCTATTTTGCAAAGTTTTTCATTTCCTAAAAGGTATCAAAACATTGCAAATACTATATAAATTTGATATCACTGTATTTGTACTGACCCGCAGAATACAGGTACCATGTCATTTTTACCACACAGTGAACGCTGTAAAAATTAAACCCATATGAAGTTGGCGCAAATGCATTTTTTCTCCAATTGCACCTCATTCTGAATTTGGCACAACATATTGAATGATGCCATTGCAAAGTACAATTTGTTTAGCAAACAATAAGCCATCATGTGAGTCTGTGAACTGAAAAATGAAAAAGTTATGGCTCTTGGAATGTGGGGAGGGAAAAATGCAAAAACGAAAAATGACCCGGTCCTTAAGGGGTTAAAAATAAATACATTTTTTTTGTTTTATCACAATAATGTACAGCCGTCATAACCAGACATGAAAAGACATTCCAGGATGCAATTATAGAAAATGTTCAAATGTCATACATACAGTTTATTAGTGAAATGCGGTGTTTTACCCCATTTCGGGCTTTGTCTTCCCAGAGGCTGTACCTTCGTCAACTTTAGAATAGTTAACAACAAAACAAGATGCCTGCCTTAACCCCAGTATTCTAGTTTTTACCTCTAGTTGATACCAGATAGATATAGACTCGGCCTGTGCCTATTGACTAAGTAGACCCTTTTGTAGGCAGTTTTAGTCGCCCCAGGTCTCCACAAAGCAATGATTCCAAGTACTATGATGTATATCGGAAAGGTCAAACAATACTTTCTATCTCCGAGAACACCATCGTGAAATATAATTTTTCCACTTTTTAAAAAAATGTTTAGCTCTCATCTCCTTCCTCTTTAAAGTTTCCAGTTGTTCTAGTTCCATGAATATTTTGAGCTGTAAAGTCAATTCCCCCATTCCAGGAAGGGAAGGCTGTAGCCAATGCTGCAAGAGAATACACTTTGCTACCAGTAGAGTTGCTATTACGATTAGAGATGAGTGAATCGAAGCTGACTGGTAACGAATCACATTTTTTCCTAAAATGGCTGCTACACATGTTAGGACATGGGGCAAGGAACTCTGGGAGCGCGGGATCACCCAGCAGCCAGCCAGCCCTGTGATGTCACAGCCCTATAAATACCCTTTGCCATCTTGGATTCAGGCATTTTCCAGTGTACTTAGTGCAGGGAGAGACGTCAGCAGGCGCTAGTGAAAGTGGTAGAAAAGACTTGAAAACTATTTTGCTCAATCAAAGTTCATGGAAAGAGCATTAGAAGTGTAGGGAAAGGATAGGGAGGAATTTATACAGAGTATTGAAGCAGAACCGGGTTCATTTGGGGTGTTTGCAGCCTGGGTAATAGGAACAATCCTACTACAACTGCGGAGATTAATGGATAACAAACCTCTTTATTTGCCACTAATGCACAGGAAAAAGACCTGTAATTTTCTCCCTTCAACACACAACGGCGAATAAGCCACTTATTTTTTCCACACTACTAAACGCCAAGAAAAGGCGTTACAACATATAACTGCACCGCACAAGGACTAATAAGACCCCAATAATTTGTATTACACAGGTATGATCTATTCCAAACCTGCAATGAGCAGCAGTATAATGGCAGTCAGTGCAGCAAGGTGCAACTACTCACCAGCAGTTAGACATAGAGCAGAACCTGAACCAGCAGGTGGTGGCATACTTGGAGTGCACCCTGCCACCCCTCATTGAAGATCCACTGGACTACCGGGCAGCCAAACTGGATTTGTGGTGGCAACTGGCTGAGTTTGTCCTTGAAAAGCTGTCCTGACTAGCCAGTAGTTTGGCATCAGAGTGGGTGTTTAGTGTGGCGGGGGCCATAGTTACCCCAAGGAGAACTCACCTGTCCACCCAAAATGTGGAGAAACTGAAATTTGTCAAGATGAATCAGGTGTGGAATAGCCAGGATTTCCACCCACCAATGCCTGATGCATCAGATTAAATCATCCATGCTACCTCACCCAAACCTTGACAAAAGAGACCGGTTCCTTCTGGCTACCCGCCTCAGCTACTATTCTGATGCTGCCACCCGCCTGATGCCACACATCTGATGCCAAGTGCTCCTTCTTACAGCCACCATTTTCAGTGGGTACTGTTTGTGCCACTCACCTCCCCGTGTCACTCTATGCCCTCCTCATGCCGCTGCCACCTCCACATTATGTCACCTTGCCACTCTGTGGCCTAATCATGCTACTTCTACCTCCACATTATGTCACCTTGCCACTCTGTGGCCTCTTCATACTGCTGCTATCTCCACATTATGTCAATTCTCTTGCTGTTCCCACCCTCCCCACTCCATGACTGGGCCACTATTTTGCTTTTTTGGCCTGGTTGACATCATCACTTATTTGACCCTTCTTCTGATTTGTCAGAAGGAAGGAAAAATGAGACGCACAACGGATCCTGTCTATGTAGCAGCTGTAAGGTCTGTATGTTACATTCAGAATTGGCCTGTGATTTGGTAGCCAAAAGTAGAAGTGGGTGCAAAACACAGAAGACATGCAAATATTCCATTCACATGTCATCTCTGTTTTGGTTCCACTCTTGTTTTTTTTTGTCATCAGCAATACTGATGGATTACTGACCAAATCCTGACCAAGTGAAGGCGGATGCTCAACAGACAGGATCCGTTTTTTTGGGGTGTTATTGTTCTGACAGATCAGAGGAAGGGCAAAATAATCAGTGACGTCAACACAAACCTACTGCTGACACCCTCCCCACTCTGTCAGGGTGGCTCTGAATTGGATCGATACTAAATCTGTATCCTGAGTTGGTTATTTGGTTTCCAGATTTGTTATAAAGATAAGAGCACGCTCAAGAAGTAAACACTCTGCACAAAGTCAGGGTGGATACAACTTCTCCATTTTATTTACCACTGTACGATCTTATATAGCACTACATATGGGAGTTAACATGTATTTGTGTGTCCGTTTTCTGTTGGCTGAAGCATCTTTCAATTTCTTCTTCTTACATCCTGTTTTTGCACTTATCTTGGGTGTTGGTCAGGACGTAACCGCCATCTTGCATAGCTGATATCTAGTTACCTGCAGCAAAGTTCACAAAGGGATTGTAATAATAAACACTTAGGAAGGAAGGTATATATTTGGTTAATAGTAATACAAAATAGACCTGTTGATATCAAAAATAGACATTTTATCCACAACAGTCCCCCCTTAAAATGACTATTTTATTCACTGTCCCTAATTAATCCTAGCTCATCTGTCCTAATGAACCTTGCCCATAACCCCCCTTGTTGCACACTCTGTACATAAGTAAGTCAGATGCTATCCCTCCTGTTCTTGGCAAGCAGTTCTTTCTATGGGACTGTATGGACCATCAGTTTCATATAGTGGGATTTGCATCACATGGAGTGGAATAGTTTCTTCCACTGCTTTGCTCATTAACCTCCTAATACATGGGATAGCACAGCATACAATTACAGCAAAAATTACAAGGACCACCCCTATTTGGTCCAACATCCTTTCCAGCCAGACATCCATCCAAACCAAATGTCCCAGGGGTCTTTTACTCCCGAATTCCTTTTCAGTTTGTCAGCCAAATTATCCAGCTTCTTTATTGCCAAGGTGACTTTCCCATTTCGGCCTGTGTTATCAGGTATGTATGTGCAGCAGAACGCACCAATCATTTTGCACACGCCTCCTTTCTCAGCTAATGTCATATCCAGGGCAATTCTATTCTGAAGCACTATGATGGAGGTGGGACCTAATTGTTCTGCATCTTGTAGGGCATCTCTTGTGTAATTCACAAACCTCTGTTGGTTATAGTAGATATAATTGATCCAGGCTACATTTTTGTTTGCAGTGATATTGGGAAATATGGACTCAAATCCCACTTTCACCTGATCTCTTGCTTTAAATTCATCTGGGACCCCCCTTGGCACTCCTATAGCATCTATGTAGACGTGTGGGTCAAAACTACTCTTCGGAATATTACAACCCCCCCATAAAAAGACTTAGGCTCAACACCAGGATCTGGCTTCCTCACATCACGAAGGTGTTGGCTTTGCCTTCTAACAATGGCTGGCGTGGACCCAATTAGGTTTGCCCAATAATTTGACAGATGTGGTGGTTGTGAACAGCACCTGGAAGGGACCATCGAGTCGAGGCCCTTCTCACATGTCTCTTTATCACAATCCAATTTTTGAGTTGTAACTTATAGATTCCTTCCACTGACTCAGGTACTGGAGGAAGGAGAAAACTCAAAAGTGCACATTAGTCACATATTTTCAGCAATCCATCACATAGTCAGCATACCATACTGGACATCTGGAACAATTGTGAAAAAGACAATCCAAATACTCTAGGGGCTGAGGCCAATTCTTCTGTCAGGAGTGTACTCTGTCCTGTATAGTGAGTTCCATTATCACTTCCAATGGTCCCATACCTTCCCACTACTTCTTTCAGTAGCTTATCTGCAGTTCCTTTCTGTACCAGAAGTGCCTCAGGCCATCCTGAAAAGAGATCAATACACACAAGCACGTACTCATACCTTCCCACCTTTGGTAACGTAATAGTTAACCCGCAATCTCTGGAACAGATACAAGGGCTTCGGGGTGTGCTTCTGAGAAACCTTTTACTTTTTGGCCTACATTGTGTTTGACACGTTATGCAGGCTTACACGTATTTGACTGCAGTGATGCTAAAACCTTCATCTACCCATCATCTGTTCACCAGGTCACATATGGCTACTTTCGAGTGATGCACTTGGGCTGCTTCTGCCATCATTGGGAACAATGCTCTCGGTAAACATACTCTCTTACCACTGGCCATCAGGACTTGTTCATCCTTTTATTTCCTCCTTGCGGTTCCCAAAACTTCTTTTCTTCTGGGCCATTTTGATCCTGCAATGTTTTTAGAACCTGAAAAGAGAGCTGAGAGTTTTGGCCAAGTATGGTGACCACCTGTATTGAGGCAAGTTCCCTAGGCTTTCCTGCAGTTGTTTTGGTGGCAGTATCGGCCTACACATTACCTCTACTTTCCTTTGTATCAGCCTTGGTGTGTGCCTTGACTTTGACTATAGCTGCAGGGTCTCCATCACCTCCTGAATAGCCTGGAAATCCTTTTAGGCTTAACATTAAACGCACAAATCGGACGATAGTCCTGCTATACCAAAAGCTCATCTGGTTTACCCTCAGCCATTTTACACTGTCTCAGTGAGTACTTTTAAGGGGGGTTCTGCTTGTTTTACCTGGTTTCCAGTAACCATGGCATATCCAGTGTAGAATCTGTCACCTTCCCAAATCGAGAGACATCTATAAAAGAACTCAAAATCAGGGTTAGCAGTAGGTTCATCACTTACATGACCAAACCCAACAGTTTCTTGTGGCATACAATCATATTGTCAGCAGAAGATGCTTGTGTCTTTCTCCCCCCTGAACCTATTGGTAACAGGTCAAAGGGATTTTTAGTGATGTACAGTGTGCAAAGGTAACATGAGGAGGCACAAGTAAGGCACACTATAGTCTGAGTTGTCCAACCACTGAAATATGCTTAAGCTGGATCTGGGGCACTCACAAGAATGAATTCATATTATTAAGAATAATTCAATATTACTGAAACTCAAAATCTGCATTAACAATGGTTCTTGGTCTTCTATATTTTCTAAATCTTGTTATAAACAATCATATTCATGTATTAAATTATTTTGAATTCTGAATTGACTTAAATCAACCCCTGTGTACCTTCTTGGGCAGTTTCAACCAACACATTGCTTAGTTTCTCAAACCTTTGTCTGATAACCATCCTTTATGTGCATATTATCACATTTCAACATTCAAAGTTCCATCTTTTTGGCATACTAAACTTAGGCAACATCTTAAACATCCTATCTTAGGCTTACCAGACTTTCTGAACATTTTCTGGCATTCTTTCACTGCATCAGCATCCTCTTTTGCTCTTACAATCTCTGTAACTGGAATTTCTCTATTCTTGGGATCAACTCCACACCATCCAGGCAAATTCTCCATGATTTGCCTAACTTCTGCCTCAAAACCTCACCTTCGGCACACTAAGTGTTAATTGAGTGCAGCTTCTTGTTTAGAACCTGGGAAGACATATCCCGGACACACACAGTAGCCCCAGGTTGCTACATTCTCCTCCACCACAATTTGGAGAAGATGGACGGTGGGGCAACCTATCCTTCCCTCCACATGATCCAGCACATTAACAAACCAAATAGGATGCATGCCAAAAACACAGCACAAAATCTCTTCTTGGTATGGTTATACATTACTTTAACAAAGACAAGATGCAATTAGTATCATTAACATAACATGATTAGCTATAAAGTTATAACATAAGTTTTAACACATAACTATTGGATAATAGTTTCATAACATGATAGATAACAGTTTTCAGTAAAGGGGGGGAGTCCCCCCCGAGTCTCTTGTGTTGTAAGGGGCTGATTTTGCAGTTATTGAAGTTCCGCCAGTTCCCGAAGTACTTCCGCATGTTGGCGTCTCGATTCTTCAGGGTCAGGGATTGGAGGCAGAACATCCTCTAGGAGGCTCAGCATCATGGGAATGAGGGGTTTTGGGGCAGTTGGAACAGGGTCGTGGTAATAGGACCCATTGACATCTAACACTGGATACAAGGGAGTGTAGGGAGCAGCCTGAGGTGTAGCCAAGATGGCTGCCAGCTTGTGACAACACTACCGGGGGTGAGGCAAGGTACCGGTACTGGGGCTTGGTTTGACACAGGGAGTGGGAGTGGCATGGTAGTGTGTGGGCAGGGAGCTCCACATGCAGCACAAGTATCACAATAATTAGGATTCTGTTCACCGCAAACTAAACATGTCCATGAGGAGGCGCCGCCATTATAGGGTGGTGGCACCATTTTGCCATTCACACATAGCTACAGCAGAAACATTCTGTGGACATTTGTGATAGACATATACAATGCTTCCTCCTTTTCTTTGCACTTGTTCCTCTTTCCACCCCTCCCTATGAACAGCCTTCGCTGTTTCGTACCATGCCTCAGCCTGTTTCATAAGACCTTGGTCTTTTAAAACACCCTTCTTCTCCTTCAACACTTTCCTCCATCATCAATATCACATATTTTCATCAATTTGGTCATATATTTAACATTCTGCTTCCCTTCTCGTGCTTCTACCAACTGTTTGGCAGTGCATCCATTGGGGGACATTATAGACTGTGTGGGACCCACTGGAGTAGTGGTCACTATGGAATTATCAAGGAGAGTTTGACCTTTTGGTCGTCCGAAGACCAATCTGTCTACTTCCCTAATACCAATATATTGTCACCTCTACGGTTGCCTACAGTATGTATGGACCAATAGACGATCGGAGCTTAGGTGACAGCACAACATTCTTGTCGCCACTCCTCCAACTGGGTCCTCAAGAAGGCCTTTGACAAACACAAACAGTGAGACTAACGGTTACTGGAAAGTGGCCCTAGGACTCTGGGTAATGACGACCTCTCTATAGGTGCGTCCTAATTCGAGGGTATAAGCTTTACAAACATGACCCACCTGGCGAATTGAGTCCACCTACCCACTGTGCATCACCTTCCGCAATAACCTATTCCAGATTAATAGATGCCCAGTCCGTGACAACACTCCCCCAATAGGTGCCCAGTCACACTGACTCATGCCGTGCCTCCACTGTATGATCTACACACATAGACCAATCAAAATCAGTAATGGCAGACAAAACAAAAGATCAATAGTGACTACCAAATAACCAACCGGTTTGACAGGTTCTTAATTATCTGACTAGCGGAGAGTGAATTACCTACTGGAGGTCACCAACAGCTAAGACACAAAGAGACAACTGATAACGGAGGTAGGATATTCGGGTAAGATAACCAATTTTCTTACCATACTCAGTGGAGGTCAACTCTCCGTCCTCGTCCGTGTCGATTGTCTCCTCATGTCCGATCTGGCGCAGCTGTAGAATGACCTATTCACTAGCCCACCCAGGGAAAGCCATTTGAATTGGATCGATACTAAATCTGTATCCTGAGTTGGTTATTTGGTTTCCAGATTTATAATAAAGATAAGCGCACACTCAAGAAGTAAACACTCTGCACACAGTCAAGATGGATACAACTTCTCCTTTTTATTTACCACTGTACGATCTACATATGGGAGTTAACATGTATTTGTGTGTCCGTTTGCTGTTGGCTGAAGCATCTTGCAATTTCCTCTTCTTACATCCTGTTTTTGCACTTATCTTGGGTGTTGATCAGGACGTAAGCACCATCTTGCATAGCTGATATCTAGTTACACGCAGCAAAGTTCACAAAAGGATTGTAATAGTAAACACTTAAGAAGGAAAGTATATATTTGGTTAATAGTAATACAAAATAGACCTGTTGATATCAAAAATAGACATTTTATCCACAACAGCTCTACTTGTAAAAGCGTTTAATAGAACAGATTCTGTAGACATCTATGTGGAATCAGCAGACAATGGTGTAAAAGGAGTGTGCTCTTTCACGCTACGGTAGAATCTTGGGCAGTGTTGGACTGGGATGTCTAGGGCCCACCACTGGAATTGTTTCTAGGGGCCCACCATCAAGGACCCCTGCAGATCAGCGGTACCAAGACAGGGCAGCTCGGTACACCCACTGCTACACCCTGTATGGCAAGTGAACAGCGTGGCTCCTAGAATTGTCACAATTACCTGTAGCCGCACTGTCCTGGAAAAGCTGATCTGCAGAGGTCCTGGCTGGTATATCATCGCAGATGTAATATTGATGGCCTATCCTAAGGACAGGCTATCAATATTAAAATATGGATAAATCCTTTAAAGAGGTTGTCCAGGAATTGGAGCAACCCATGTGCTGTGCAGGAGGTGTAAAATAAAAAATAATTAAATAAAAAAGTATACTCACCTGTCTCTGGAGCTCCATTGTCTGCTGCCAGTGTCCATTCAGTCTTGTGCTCCTTACTGGGAGTCCTGCACCTTATGTGACCACTAAGACCAATTAGGTACAGGATTTCCAGAAATGAGGCACCGCCATGAGACCGAACAGACACAAGCAGTGGACAATGGGGTGCTGGGGACAGGTGAGTATGCTTTTTTTAAAAAAAAAAAAAAAAATCTTTTTACACCTCCCTGGTGGCCGCCACAGTGGTCGCTCCAATTTATGGACAACCTCTTTTAAGGGGTTGTCTGGGCCAAATTTTTCTATGGCTACTTCACTGGTCCCCCCATACAGTGGCCTCTTCACTGGTCCCCCATACTGTATGAGGAACAGTGATGGGGCCATTATATTGTGTGGGAACAGTGATGGGGCTAACATTTTGTGGGGGGGGACATTAAACTGTGTTATGCATTTTAAAGGGGTTGTCCATGGTTAATCTTTTTATGGCCTATGCTCAGGATAGGCCATAAATACCTGATCGGTATGGGGCTGATACACGGCCCCATCAGCTGTATGGAGCCACTTCCGGCGCCCGTTCTGTACACAACACAGGGCCGGAAGCAGAAAGCTCCATCCGCTGTATAGCAGCCCTAGGCCTTCACTGCAGCTCAGCTCCTACTAACTTCAATAAGTGCTGAGATGCAGTGAAGGTGCCCGGCTAATACACAGTGGACAGAGCTTTCTGCTTCTGGCCCTGTATTGTGTACAGGACGGGCACTAGAAGTGGCTCCGTACAGCTGATCGGTCCGTGATCAGGTCTTTATAGCCTATCCTGAGGATATACCATAACAAATTGTGCCTGGACAAACCCTTCAATATACCCCCCTAATGCGCCACACTTTAAAGAGGTTGTCCATTATAATTTTTTTCTTTTTTTATAATTAGTCTGGGGGAGGTGAAACCCCCCCCAAAAAAACAAAAAAAAAACATACTAAACATACCCACCTGTCCCCAGTGCTCCCATGTCCTCCCAGCACGGTCTGGTCCTGCAGCTCCGCAGTCTTCTGGAAGTCCTCACTGGCTGTGACGTCCCAGGTCCCTTCTCTTAGGCCACTGATTGACCTCAGGGGTCACGTAACATCACAGGTAGTCATGTGCAGAGGGAACTTCAGCTGGAAGAAAACAGAGCTGCAGGACTGAACCGTGCTGGGAGACACTGGGGACAGGAGAGAAAGGTTTTTTTTTTTTCTGCCTGCCCCGGTGTAATTAAAAAAAAAAAGAAGTTATCCTGCACAACCCCTTTAATATCCCCCAGGCTATTAGCCTCCATCACTGACTCCCCTCACAATATAATGGCACCATCAATGGTCCCCATACAGTACAGGGGACCAGTGAAGGAGCCACTGTATGGGGGGAAATAGTGAAGGGGCCATTGTATGGGGGGAGAATATTGAAGGGGCCACTGTATGCCCATACAGTGTCCCCTTCACTGGTCTCCCCTATAGCAGTATTGGAGTTTCTGCTACTTAGGTATAGGTACAGTGAGAAATTAGCTGGGGGGGGACTACATCTCTCAACAGACCCAGAGCATCTCGAGCTTCTGGGGGTTTTAGTTAGCAGAGTGGTCAGTGAAATTTAAAGATTTGATTGCAAAATAGGGGAAAATGTTGTTTTTTGTTTCCGTGGTTAAGTTGTACTTACCTTTCATACTGCTGGTCTGGGCTCCTATGCAGAAACTCGCCGCCGCGCACAGCGTCAGTGACGCTTGCAGCAACAAGCTGCAACTGGTTCCAACCAGAGGCATAGCTAGGGGTTCAGCACAGGGGGTGCCCCCAACCCAAGTTATATCACTATTATCACTATACAATAGTAGTATAGTACTGTAATAGTAGTAGTATATACTGGCTCTACACAGGGCTCTGCAGACCGATTTAGGTATTTACCTAAATCGTAACAGTGCAGTTACATGTAGTGACTTACAGGTGATGTCTCTAATCGTTCACATTTCCTGTCTCTTCCCTCTGGACCGCCATGACCATTTCTTCCAGCTGTGACTTGTCTCTGTAAAGTTTGCAGCACAGACATCTTTGGCTCTTCACTTTTCCAGGCACCTGACCCACATTGTCCTCACCTACACAAAGCCCACATCCTGCTGCTACTCCAAATTATAAAATATATAATATAAAAATACCCTATAAATGAATAATACCCCTGTATGTATCTTTAAATGAATGCTGCTGTGTGCCACTTCAGTTAATAATACCGCCTGTATGCTGTCTTAGAGTTTTTCCAGGATCAGACATTTTAATGTATGCAGCAGGGGAGAGTTATAAAATAAAACTGCGCTAACAGTTGCCTGTAATCCTCCCCTCTGTTCATGTGCTGGGCAGCCTGTCACCTTCACTGCTCTGTATATGGAGCAGCTTCAGTGACGTCAAGTTAACAGGACCGCTACAGCCAATCCCTGTGCTCAGCAGTACAGCAGTATACAGTGTTTGGCTGCCCATGGTCTTGTCGACATCACTGCTGCAGCTGCTCTGTATACATACAAGGTGACAGCCAACCCAGCGCCGGTAAGGAGGGGAAGATGCATTATAACCCTCCCCTACTGTCTGTATTAAAAGTTTAAACCTTTAAATTAAGAGTGCCCATCAATTAATAATGCCCCTTGTGTTCCCCCTAATAATAATAATAATAATAATAATAATGATACTCCTGCATATCCCCTTAAAGGGGTTGTCCAGGCAAAAATGGACTCAAATATTATTTTTTAAATCGGCCATGGGTGGTTGAAAAAAAACAAAAACATACTCACCTGTCCCCGATGCTCCGGTGCCTCCCTGCACGGTCCGGTCCTTTTGATCTGTTGTTGTCTTCTGGCGGAAGTACCCGCCACATGTGAACGCTGAGGGAACGTCACAGCTGGTGACAAATTCCACAGCAAGAAAGCAGCTGAGCTGCAGGACTGGACCACCCTGGGAGGACCCCAGAGCATCGGGACAGGTGAGTATGTTTTGTTTTTTTTTGTTTAACCTCCCCTGGCTTAATTAGAAATTTATGTTTAGCCTGGACAACCTCTTTAAGGCTAAGACCCCACGTTGCGGAAACGCAGCTTTTTTTTGTGGCAGATTTGAATGCGTTTTTTTGAGCCAAAGCCAAGAATGGCTACAAAAGGAATGGGAAATATATAGGAAGCTCTTATACTTCTACCTGTTGCTCAATACACTCCTAGTTTAGGCTCAAAAAATTGCAAGAACATCTGCAACAAAAAAAGCTGCGTTTCTGCAACGTGGGGCCTCAGCTGCACCTGACTGCTGAGGCCAATCAACGGCCACAAGAAAGGAACTAGTGATGTAAGTAAGTGACATCATCAGTTCCTTTCCTGTGGTCACTGATTGGCCTCAGCAGTCATGTGTGGCAAAGGGTCTTCCACCGGCAAAGCTGCGGTTTGCGCTGGACAGGTCAGTGGTGGCAGACACTGGGGACAGGTATGTTTTTTTTTGTTTTTTTTTTTTATGTTTCACGTTTCACTGTCTCCTCCCTGACTTCTGAAATTCCTGGACAACCCCTTTAAATCAATAATGCTCACCGTAAATTAATATAGCCCAATACCCCATAAGTTAATATCCCTTTACATCAATGCTGCCTGCCAGTACCCCTCCTTGTATTAATAATTTCCCTTAATGAGCTGTTTTTAATAACACTGCCTGCCCCAATGACCCCTTTTATATCGTTATTGCCCCCTAATATTAATGCTTTATTTTTTCTTGTAACAGAGACAACTAACAGGGACAGTATTTTTCTAACAACCTCATAATCAACTAATTACTAATAACTAATTATACTAAGATAACAATCAGTATATTTGTGAAACATATGGATATTAACAAATGGCATTTGATATGTTCACCCCCCTTTGAAAAGCATAACGTTTTTTAATTGTTTTTATATTCTTTCAATATGTGCAAAATAAAGATTTTTTTCACATATTTTTTCTACATAAAATGGGTAGAGCGTCTCTTTAATATACTGTACAACTTTCTTGTTTGGTTTGCCTTACGATTCCAAACACAATGTGTTAAGTCAGTTTTCTCTAGTCGGCACTTCAGACAAGATGTCAGAAGGTGCATTTGTACTGTGTCCATATTAGGACATCCTCAGATATTAGAGTCAAACATCAGATTAATAGCAGTTTACAACAGTGATACCTGACTTTGACACCTGACTTTGATACCTGACTTTGACTCTGACACCTGACTTTGATACCTGACTCTGATATCTGACTTTGACACCTGACTCTGATACCTGACTCCTGACACCTGTTTTTAAAGCAATGCGCGGGTGTGCGCTTACACCCTCTGTGCTGCGAATCCAGTTATTTTTGCTGGGAACAAAGTTGGACATGCAGGACTTTGTTTCCAACGGAAAAAACTGGATTCGCGGCGCAGAGGGTGTAAGCGCACACCCGCGCATTGCTTTAAAATCCCATTCAAATGACATACATACAACAGTAGTGTGAATGCTCCCTAAGGGAGCAGTAAAAAGGAAGTATTATTTAGGATAAGCAAAAGTCAGAAATGTCTCTTCCTATTGATGCACTGAAATGATTCTTCTGCCACTATTGTGAGGACTGAGGTCTGAAGAGTCTGAAGCCCCTGTAAAGTACAGTTATATATGGGGCGGACCTCATTTGTTGGCCAATCAGAAACTGCATATAGTCAGGTATCAGTCAGGTGTCAAAGTCAGGTATCACTGTTGTAAACTGCTATTAATCTGATGTTTGACACTGATATCTGAGGATGTCCTAATATGGACACTGTACAGGTATCAGACAACTTTGTGTCAGACAACTTTTTATCAGACCTCAGCCAGCAGCTCTTATACAATATATCTTCTACTTCTGAGTGTGAGCAGTGATGTCACTCAGAGGTCAGTCATCCTGGCCAATCACAGTGTAACATTGTATGTGCTTCATACTGACTGCTGACTTGTGATTCAGTCACAGATGAAAGTCAGAGAACATCTGAGTTTTTCAACCAGCCCAGAAACTGCACAGTGTGAATGGGACCTGTTTAGATGCCATTCACTATGCTGTGCCAGTAAATTGCCACAAGTTAGCCACTGGCAAATTTGTAGATAGCCCAGGGGGATTTCACCGGGATTTGATATGTTGTTATGTTGTCCATTAATGCCCCTTTTCACCAAATCCATGACATGTCGATTTTTTTTTTAGCAGACAGAATAACGTGGGGTGCAGGCATTAACCGTGCGTTATTTTTTAACATTAATGTCTATGGCTAACTGACAGTAATGGACGGTCGTCCGTTATACTGTTGGGTGTTTTCTGCGTATGCTCAGAAAGAAGAACAAAAAATTAAGGAAAAACGGAGAGTCTAAAAAACGGACACATTAACATCAGTTACTGTCTGTTATGATAGGTGTCCTTTTTTTTTTTTTTACAGACTCTATCAGAACAGTAGTGTGAACGCCCCCTAAGGGAGCAGTAAAAAGGAATTATTATTTAGGATAAGTAAAAGTCAGAAATGTCTATTCCTATTGATGCACTGAAATGATTCTTCAGCCACTATTGTGAGGACTGAGGTCTGAAGAGTCTGAAGCCCCTGTAAAGTACAGTTATATAGGGGGTGGACCTCATCTGTTGGCCAATCAGAAACTGCATATAGTCAAGTGTCAGGTATCAGAGTTAGGTGTCAAAGTAAGGTGTCAAAGTCAGGTATCAAAGTCAGGTGTCAGAATCAAAGTCAGTTATCAAAGTCAGGTGTCAGAATCAAAGTCAGGTATCAAAGTCAGGTATCAGAGTCAAAGTCAGGTGTCGGAATCAAAGTCAGGTATCAAAGTCAAGTGTCAGAGTCAGGTATCAGAGTAAGGTATCAGAGTAAGGTATCACTGTTGTAAACTGCTATTAATCTGATATTTGACTCTGATATCTGAGGATGTCCTAATATGGACACTGTACATTTGGGTGTGCTGGGATAGTAAATACATATGTGGCTTTGTGTATGAATTGAAAGCGAGTTTCCCTCCACCTCTCACTTATCGGTGCTTTTTTTACTGGCACCGTGCCCTCCTTAACCCTTAGTGGAGATGTCAGTGATCTGAAAAGCGATCAATTGGCAAATATACAGTATTATCTTTTGCAGATTTCGCGGGTCGCCTGCATGAGTCCTCTGTACAGATTAGATACCGCCCCCCTGCTCGTAGTAAGAGTGGGGGATTTATGATGCAATATTGCCCAACTTGCTGTGGTAGAACAATTTAAAAAGCTCCCTCCTTCAAACCAAACTTCTCTTGTATTTCAGGCAGGGTTAACCACCTCCTGTTTTCTGCAGACCATAAATCTATCCAACCAATTCCTTTTTTCACCATTTGTGGAACAGCTTATTGGTTTAGCCTTGGAGGAAACTCGGATGGCCCCAATAGCTCATATATTTAGAGATCTAGAAGGAGAGGCCGAACTGTCTTCCCACCTCTTTCCACGCTGCGATCGTGACTCTCAACACCGGTGAGCCCTTAACCTCCTTAGGGAGTTGTGAGTATGAGGTATGTAGCAGAGCAGCCAGGACCCACAGTGAGACCAAGGATGTCTTTAAGGTAACTGGAAACTGAACTCACCTGTCCTCGCTCGACAATATCAATTTAGTCAGGGAAATCTGAGGCCACGTCCCCCTCCATATATATGCCGTAAAGGCTGAGCAGAGGCGCCAGACATTCTCGTGCTTCAGTAAGAGTTGGCACAGTCACCATGGGATATAATAACCTGGGACAACTAAGCATCTTGACCAAGTAACATCTGCCTGGCAGTGAAAGTGGCACGGACGCCTAGCGCCTCTGCTCCGCACCAATCCTCCCAGTCAAGGGCCCCCCCGCGGTGGTTAAATTTATTAATTTTTTTAACTTTTTTCTAATTTTTTATCCAAAATTTTTTTTTGGGGGGGGTTTTTGAGGCAACAAAAAGGCGGGGGGGCCGGGGGGGGGGGGGGGGGGGGGGGGGGGGGGCCCCGCCCCCCGCCCCCCCCCTCCGCGCCCGTGATAAACCGCCCCCCGGTTTTTTATCTTTCTTGGAAGTGTGTTTTACTTGCTTAGGTCAGTCCTTCCCCCACTTGGAATGCGGTGCTTTAGTTGAGTCCACATTGCTGGACGATAGGCTTCACTGGTTTTATGTGTGTTCATTGGAGATGGCTTGCTATAGCCAGGCACTTTTATTATCCCTGGCCAGATGGGATGGGGGATAGCAAGCCTTAACTTCACCCATCTCTCCGAGGGTTCTGAAAAGGTGGGAGAAGGGGGGCTGCCTGGGTGCAAGGGGTGGGTGGAGCACTAGCCATATGCTGTGGGCAGACCTGGATTCTGGGGTCATTCAGCAAAGAGGCAGTAAGGAACTCTGATCTGGGAGAAGAGGAGAGAGCTTGCCCTACTGAGGAATGCATTGAGGGCCTAGCAGTGAGGCCTGAAGCCTTTCACTTGTTCTGGACAACATGTACAAGGATTGTTTTATGCAACTTGCTTAAGCTTGAGCCCTAGGCCCAAAACTATGCTGTGGCCTAGAGAAACGGACTACGAGTCTATTGTGCTGAGCATGGAAGAGAGACAGCTAGGACAAAGCTGTGTGCTCAGGTATCTTTTCTAAACTTCTATTTCCCTTTTATTTTGTTTTGTATTGTATCATCTCTCTTTTGCTTGTATGTTTATGCTTGATCATATTAATATTGTATATTTCTGTATATGCTATTAATCCATACCGACCCACTTGGGTTATTAAACATATAAAATTTATATCGCTTGCTTCGTTTTTATCCTATGACCCGGTCTACTCACGGTGTGTGAGTGGGAGGTTAGGAAAGAAGTTTGATCGCAGGCGTGCCAGGCGGCTGGGCGAGGCGTTATTCTTCACAGTGGTGGCAGCGTTGTGGGATATTAGGGTAACAGTGTGTGGGTGTGGTATCACGCAGACACTGGGGATTGCGGCAATCCTATGGAACGAGCGCGGTATGAGATCAAGCTTAAAATACGGTGAAAGTTTGGTACAGTACTGTTCCCTCCCTTCTTCTTTTTTCTGTCCTATCTTTTATTTGGCAACGGCTTCCAGTGGATGGCTGGTGGGACCAGAAGCATAACCAAACGTCTGCAGGACTTGGTTGCTGCTGAACTCCAGGAGATGGCAGATATGGAAGCTACCATAGCCATGCAGGAGGCGGAGCAAAGTCCTGAGAGGCTGGCACCAGAAAACATCACCATGCCAGACGGTTCCGCAGGTGCCCGGACCCCAGAGGTAACTGTGCCTGGAGGGACCAGTAGCCCCAGTTCTGTGGGGGTAACGGACTTATACTTGCAAATGGCCTTACAGCAGATAGACGCTAGTGACTCTAGCACCCGTCTGCAGGTGATTCTCCAGTACCGAGAAGCTGCAGAGCGACGAGCGGCGAGAGAGGCCGCTGCTGCTGCAGAGCGCCGGGCGGAAAGAGAGGCCGCTGCTGCAGAGCGTCGGGAGGAGTTGGAGCATCAGCTTGAGCTAAAAAAGCTGGAACTTTGCCAGCAGGCGCAACCTTCCCCTGCACCAACTCCAGGAGCCCGAGCACTAAAGATCCGATCCAAGGACTTTCCAATCTTGGAAGATATCGGGGACTTGGACTCGTTCTTGCGGGGATTTGAGCGGGTGTGTAAGCAGCATCATATTCCCCAGGCAGAATGGTCCCGTTACCTGTCTCCCCGGCTGAAGGGAAAAGGCCTGAATGTTTCCACGAGCTTACCAGTGGACGCGGACTATGAGACCATCAAAGCAGCGCTGATCCGGAGATACCGGCTCACGCCGGAGGTGTAGCGCAAAAAGTTCCGGAATATCCAGCGGGGTCCCACAGAGAGCTATGCGAATGTTCTGCACCACTTACAGGTTACATTCTGGCAGTGGATCAAAGGACTTACTGTCACCACGTTTGAGGGAATTGGGGATCTTATGATAAAGGAACAATTTCTCCAGGTGTGCCCTCTGGAGGTCCGCCAGTTCGTGTGTGACCGGAAACCCAAAACAGCAGACAAGGCTGCAGAGATTGCTGACGACTATGTGTCCACCAGGGAGCAAGGGATCAAGAGAGGAGCCACACTGCAGAGACCCCCAAGCTGGAAGGAGGGGCAAAGCTGGAGTTCACCACAGCCTGCGGTCTCCAACTGGGGTAAGACAAACTCTGTCCCGGGTGCCCCCTCTACTTCTCCTGTCCCAAGAACTCTGGGCGCCCCGGGGACCCCCTCCAAGTCCCAAGGAGAGGCCCGGCGGTGTCATGCTTGTAACTAGCCAGGACATTTCAAGGCGGAGTGCCCCAACCGCTCTAAGAACCCCCCTGTTTCCCCAGCCTCGGCAGCTGGCTCATCTGTATACTTGGTGGGGAGGGAGGGGTTGCAATCCGATGCCAACAGTCAACAGGTCATTGTGGGGGGTAAAGTGGTCATGGGATTTCGGGACACTGGGGCGCAGATTACTCTGGTGCAACCTGACTTGGTCCCTGCAGACAGTATTATCCCTGGAAAAACTCTGACCCTGAAGGGTATTGGACAAGAACGCGTAACTGTGCCCATGGCTTGCGTCCATTTGGACTGGGGTGCGGGAAAAGGGATGCGTGATGTGGGGCTAGTGTCTGATCTGCCTGCCAATGTACTATTGGGAAGAGATTTGGGGCCCTTGGTGTCCCAATATGGGGTGGGAGTAGCCCCACCTCGCTGTGACAAAATGTCTGTACTGAAGGATGATTTTAATATGGTGTTGAAGCCTGTCACACAGACACAGGCAGAGGGAGGGGTCTGCAGCCTGTCTCCCCTTGCTGTGCGTCCAGCTAAAGTAATCAGTGAGCATGTGAATGAGACATTGTGGAATGCTGATCTGGCTGTAGCCCCGCCCACATCTGCGGGTGATGAGAGCCCCCTCAGTGTGACCCTGGCTCAGCCATTCACCCATGCAGTTCACTGTGAATCAATGAATGAATGCAATGTCAATGTAATTGCTAATTCTTGCCTTGCAGGTTTACAGGGTAGCTCTTCTGAGATGCTGGGGGCAACCCCAACTGAGGACAATGTGCCAGGTGGTCAGGTGGGTCACGGCGATCTCAGGGCCGATCCGGATGAGGAACGGACTGCTGGAGTTGCGGTGGTGACCCGCAGCCAGAGTGCTAGAGGGGTGGAAGGCGCTCCGACCCCTGAGCCGTTCCCTCTGTCACCCGGAGATGGCACTGAGACCGCCATGACTAACCTCCCCACACTGGAGCCGGAGGAGCCCGGCGGGTATATGACATGCACATCTCTTCTGTCTGGTTCCAGTCAGGAGTTCAGGGACGCTGTCCAAGCTGACCGCAGTCTGGATGCATTGAAGGAGCGTGCTGATCAACCTCCCTTGGAGTCGGACAAGGACCGCGTGTACTGGGAGCAAGGGAGGTTGTACCGGGAAACGATCCCCACAAAGGGAAAAGAAAGTCGGCTCAGGGAGTAACATTTAGTGGAACCCCAACCCTATCGGGTGGAGTTGTTGCGGATTGCTCATGATTTTCCACTGGCAGGCCACCTGGGGATCGCTAAGACCAAGGCTCGCCTCAGCCACTTATTCTACTGGCCTAAGATGGGGACAGATGTAGCTAAATACTGCCGTTCATGTGACACTTGTCAGAGTATGGGCAAGGCTGGGCAAGGCTCCAAAGCACCAATGATACCTATGCCCATCATAACCAAACCTTTCCAGCGGGTGGCTGTGGATCTCATTGGACCCCTGTCCATTCCCAGCCGCACCGGAAAACGTTTCATATTAACGGTAGTAGACTACGCTACTAGGTACCCGGAAGCTGTCGCTCTGTCTTCCACCCGGGCTGATGTAGTGGCCAAGGCTCTGGTAGGCATCTTCTCCCGTGTTGGATTTCCCAGAGAGATGCTCACAGACCAAGGTACCCAGTTCATGTCTGCCTTGATGCAAGGCCTGTGTAAGGTAACAGAGGTGCAACATCTGGTGTCCAGCCCGTATCACCCGCAGACCAATGGCCTGTGTGAACGGTTCAATGGCACCCTGGAGCAGATGCTCAGGATGTTAGTCAAGTCCCACGGGCGCGACTGGGAGCCTTATCTCCCGCACCTGCTGTTTGCTTACCGGGAGGTGCCGCAAGCCTCAACGGGGTTCTTCCCCTTTGAGCTCTTGTACGGGAGACGTGTACGTGGGCCCCTAACTCTTGTGAAAGAGTCCTGGGAAGGAGAAACAGCCATCCAAGGTGTGCCAGTCGTGCCCATGGCCCAAGTGCAGACGGCATGGGGTGCTGGAGGTGGGACCCAAGAAGGGGGTGTGTCAAATGTATTACCTGTCAATGTATTGTGGAGGGATGGTTTGGGGAAGCATAATCTTAGTCATTTGCCCAAGGTATCACCATCACCCACCCAAGTACAGGAGGAACAGGGTGTAGGCCCAAAGGGGCAAGGCGTCTGGGAGGGAGGACAGGGTCCAAACATACCTGTGCCAGAACCAGAGGTGCCCCTAGGTTTGGAAGCAAAGGGGGAGGTGCAGAATCCCCTAGAACTCTCCCAACTAGCGGCTAGTGTGGGAGAGACCCTGAGAGACTGCCGGGAAGGGGTCTCTAAACTGGTATCACAAGGGCCTGGGGTTGCGAGTGTGGATCTGCGGGATGCCAGCACTCAGCACGAGGTCCCAGTGCAGGCCGGGGGTAGCCAGGTGGGCGGAGACTGCCGGGATGGGGTCTCAGCACCGGTACCACAAGGGCCTGGGGTTGTGAGTGTGGGTCTGAGGGACGCCAACACTCGGGGGGAGGGACCTAGAGCAAGCAGGAGGTAGCCAGGTCTACTTAATTCAGAGCCTGAACCTTAGAAGAGTCTCCATTCAGACAGGAGAGGAAGAGGGTATCAGTACGCCAGGAATATGGTCAGGGACCAGCGCAGGTCCTGGCGGGGTGAGGCCGCCAAGGTGTCCGCGGAAGGCGATCTTAGGATCGTCCTTCCTCCCGACACGCTCTAAAAGGGGGAGGTGTGATAAACCGACCCTCAGTTTTATATCTTTCTTGGAAGTGTGTTTTACTTGCTTAGGTCAGTCCTTCCCCCACTTGGAATGCGGTGCTTTAGTTGATTCCACATTGCTGGACGATAGGCTTCACTGGTTTTATGTGTGTTCATTGGAGATGGCTTGCTATAGCCAGGCACTTTTATTATCCCTGGCCAGATGGGATGGGGGATAGCAAGCCTTAACTTCACCCATCTCTCCGAGGGTTCTGCAAAGGTGGGAGAAGGGGGGCTGCCTGGGTGCAAGGGGTGGGTGGAGCACTAGCCATATGCTGTGGGCAGACCTGGATTCTGGGGTCATTCAGCAAAGAGGCAGTAAGGAACTCTGATCTGGGAGAAGAGGAGAGAGCTTGCCCTACTGAGGAATGCATTGAGGGCCTAGCAGTGAGGCCTGAAGCCTTTCACTTGTTCTGGACAACATGTACAAGGATTGTTTTATGCAACTTGCTTAAGCTTGAGCCCTAGGCCCAAAACTATGCTGTGGCCTAGAGAAACGGACTACGAGTCTATTGTGCTGAGCATGGAAGAGAGACAGCTAGGACAAAGCTGTGTGCTCAGGTATCTTTTCTAAACTTTTATTTCCCTTTTATTTTGTTTTGTATTGTATCATCTCTCTTTTGCTTGTATGTTTATGCTTGATCATATTAATATTGTATATTTCTGTATATGCTATTAATCCCCCCCCAAAAAAAAAAATTTTTTTTTTTTAAATATTTAATTTTTTTTTTTTTTTTTTTTTTTTTTTTATATAACCCGGGTGAGGGGGGGGGAGGAGGGAAAGATTAAAAAAAAGGGGGAGGGGGGGCGGGGGGGGGGGGGGGGGTGGGTGATATTATAAATAATACTTTTTTTTTTTTTTTTTTTTTAATGAGAAGGGAAACAAAAAAAAACAATATTAATTAAACCCCAACACCACCAGCGCCCCGCGAGGCGGGGGGAAAAAAAAAACCAGGAAAAAAGATAGGGGTCCGGCCGGGGGGGGGGGGGGGGGGGCAAAAACACCACACCCCCGCCCCGGGGGGGGGGGGGGGGGGGGGGGGGGGGGGGGGGGGGGGGGGGGGGGGCACCCATCAAAAAAAGAGGGGGGGGAGAGTAGTATTTTTTTTTTTTTTTTTTTTTTTTTTTTTTTTTTTTTTTTTTTTTTTTTTTTTTTTTTTTTTTGGGGGGGGGTTTTTAATAAGGGGGGGGGGGGATTTTGAAAATAGGGGGTTTTTTTTTTTAGGGGTTTTTAGGGGGGGTTTTGAAAAAAGGGGGGGGGATATTTATATAAGGGGCCATTAGGGGGCATCATTTATATTATATATGAAGGGGCAATTAATTTAATTAAGGTGGCACTTGGGCTTTATTAAGACTAAGGCTCCACGTAGCGTCCCACAGCAAAAAAGCGCTGCAGGAAAAACCGTGGCAGTAATGCATAGTGTTTTTTCCTGCAGTGCTTTTCACATAAGGTCCACAGAGGTTTCCTCTGCGGACTTTCTGCTTCCATTATACCTATAGGAAAATCACCGGTGTTTTCGTAGGTATAATTGACATGCTGTGATTTCCAAATACAAAACGGTTTTAGAAATCGCAGCGTGTCCGCTGCACATATTTTTCCACAATGTGTGGATGGGAATTGCAGGAACTGTAAAATGCTGCATTTTTTTCCTGTGGTGTTTTCGCCACGTGGGGCCCCATCCCATCCCCACTTCGCAGTGCATCCTCTGTGCATATTTTACTGCAATTTCCAAAACAGTCACGATTTTGGAAATCGCAGCATACCTACGGAAACGCCAGTGATTTCCCTATAGATATAATTGAAGAAGAAAGTCCGCAGAGGAAACCTGTGCGAACTTTCTGTACAAAGCGCTGCGGGAAGAACTGCTATGCGTCGCCTCCACAGTTTTTCCCACAGCTTTGCTGTGGGATGCCATGTGGAGCCATAGCCTTAAGGAGTTTTCCAGCTCATTTTTATTGATGATCTATCCTCAGAATAGATCATCAATAAGAGATAAGTGATTCCCCACTGATCAGCTGTATGAAGGGGCTATGGCGCCTGTTTATATCACACGCTGTCTGTTTATGGTGACCGTGTGATGTATTTCCATCCTTGCACATAGATGTGTTTAGGACGAGACTGTAGTTACATTACATGGCCACTATGAAATGAATAACACTATGAAAAACAGAGAAAGATTCACGGCGCTTACACAAGTACCACACTTCATTCAAACAGCAGATACTGGGGGTTGCCGGATATTGGAACCCCACAATTTTTTTTTTACCTTTTGTTTACCTTTTAATTAGGAAATGCCTGGGGCATTACTAATAAGTGGCACTATTTAAAGGGAGTACACAGGGAAGTTATTAATTTAAAGATACACTTGGGGGGGTTATAGGTAAGGACAATGTGGGTCAGGTGCCTGGAAAAGTAAGGAGCCAAAGATTTACAGACACTGGAAGAAATGGTCATGGAGGTCCAGGTGAAAGAGATGGGAAATATGAATGTCACCTGTAAGTCACTAAATGTTACTGCCCTGTATTCAACCAAATTGTCTGCAGAGCCTGTGTTGAGCCGATATATAGCACTATACGGTCTCTGTATAGTGATAGTATCGGTATACCTAAGCTGGGGGCCCACATGTACATGTTCGCCCACCTGTGTTGAACCCCTAGCTACGCCTCTGACTTAGACACATTTATTTTGAACCCAGAGTATTACCCAATCCCTTCTTTTTCCAGAAACATGAGAATGTCTTCCACAGTCCACTAAAGGGGTTACAGTCACCCGTTTGTCACCTGGTAGATATCGCCACCTTCCAAAATTTGGGCCAGTGCTTCAATGCGCAGTTACCCTTACCTGATGCTATCAAATGCTTTCATCAATCGTGACTAGAGATGGCTGCGCTTCACGACCCCATTAACTCTGTCCACAACCATCAAGACCTTCCTAATATTCACAGTGTTGTTACGGCCCGTATGAAACCGACCTATGAAGGTGTGAGTAGTGAAGGCATGATCAATGCCAACCGGTCCACCATGATTTTGGACAGGATTTTGAAGTCAACATTAATTAAAGAGATTGAGTGATATGATCCAGGCTGAAGAGGAGCTCAACCTCAGCTTCGGTAGTACTTTGATATATGCAGTTTGGGCCTTCGGGGGGAATGTTACTCCTGCGCAATATCCCATTGAAGAAATCTGCAAGAATGGGGCTGACCTCCTCTCTAAGTGTTTTATAAAATTTATTTGACATCCCATCAGAGCCTGGAGCTTTACTTGAGTGTAGTGCTTTAATGGTGTCAAAGACCTCCTCCACTGTGACAAAGATATTAAGAGAATCTAACTGCTCTTGGGTCAAATGGGGTAGATCGATATTACTCAGGTACCTTGCAGTGTCGGGTGGCATCACGTCAATCTCCCTATAGGGTCATATAGAAGGAGTGAAGTATCAAGTTGACATCTCCTGGGTGTGATTTAATGGACCCATTCAGTGCTTGCATTTTTAAGATGGGTGTGACCCCCCGCCCGCATTCCCTTTGCCAGTCTCGCCAGCATTCTCCCTGCTTTGTTTACGCGTCAGCCAGTGTTCAAGGCCGAACAACTGGTCACCTTCCTGATTGATTACTGTCCCTGATTCCTGATCGCTGTACTCCATAAGCACTGCATACACAACTATGGGAGCTGTCGAGATGCCTCTGACCCAGAAGTCATGTGATCCACTGGGAATTAGAGACTGTTAGATCTGCAGTTATAGACAGAAGGCTGAATTCCTCCTGTAACTGGTGCTAAATATATCAGCCCCCCCACCCAAAAAATTACTGTTAAAATGCCCCCAAAGGTTTATTATAACCTTATGGTTGGTTCACACTTGCGCCTGGTGTCCGTCCACTGTGAATCCGGCCTAAATATCAAGAAAAAGGATTGGGAAAGGTTTGCAAATGGTTTGTTTAAAAAACCATTCACTTCAATGGGTTTTTAAAGCAATCCGAAAGTGTCCGATTGCAGCCTCTGCGCCGTGAAGCCGCTTTTTTAGGTCAGAAACAAAGTCGGACATGCAGGACTTTGTGCCCGACCAAAAAAAGCGGCTTCGCTGCGCAGAGGCTGCAATTGAACACCTTCGGATTGCTTTAAAAACCCATGCAAAAATAAAAATAACAGAAAAATAAAGCCCTATTTGTCACAGCAAAAAGACGTAAAAATTAGTCAAATAATACAGATGAAAAAAAAAATGTTATAGCCATAAAAAAATACCCAAATACCCAATACATAAAAAAATACCCAAAAAGTGAAGGGAAATTGGTGTTGTAGCTGAGCACCCCAACACTCTTAAATCAAAAAAGGGAAAAAGAGGCCTCCCCTTTCCTTCGAGGTCATCAAGACTGCTTAGAAAATCTATGCTTGCTATTAGCCCAAATAAACTGTAACACAGACTCTTGTAGGGAGTGCAGTATCTCATAGTGAAATAGGAATAGGTAGGGCCTCAAATAAATACAGGAGTTTGGGTAATATAATAATTTCGATGGCAGATATTTAGCCAAAAGGGGACAGGGGAAGAGTTGACTATTTAGTAATAAGCGTCCATATATTGTTATAAAGAGGTGGGAAGTTATATCAGTATAGAGAGGAAAAAGATGACATGAAGTGAATTCCCAGGTATTTATGGATTGATATATGGAAAGTGGCAGGGGCGTAACTAAAGTCTTGTGGGCCCCAGTGCAAACTTTTGTCTGGGGCCCCCTACCCCCTCCCTACAGAAAATTCTGTAGGGCCCCACACAGTAGTATATGCTCTACAGTGGCCCCCACACAGGAGTATATGCTCTACAGCGGCCCCCACCCAGTATTATATGCTCCACAGTAGCCCCTACACAGTATATGGTCCCAACAGCCCCCCTCCGCTTCGGTGCTATTATTATACTCTGGGGTCTCGTCAGGTCGCAGGGGTCGTTACTCCACTGGAAAGTGGCCTGTAATTGGGCCAGCCATGTGGGAGGGATTTTAAAAGGAAGGGTCTCCATTTTTGTAGTGTTAAATTTGTATCCCGACAGGCAGCCAAATGTGTCCAATAGAAGAAAAAGAAGGGGAGAAAGTGGGCAGCCCTGCCTTGTGCCATAATGGAATCGTAAGGGAGGGGGAATGCATGCGGGAGGTTAATCATTGCGGAATGGGTGGTGTGGCCTAGATGCCGACATGGATGGCTGCCTGAATTTGCGGTTCCTGGTCTCCCCATCTTGAGGTTGGCGCCTTAACATTAGGGTGCAAGGTCTGCCTGAAGCTACGGGAGAGGAGGAAACTCACACTGGAAGCAATCTTCAATATGATTCTGGGTAAACCCCCTGACCACCGCATTAAGCTTGATAGGGCACACAGGGCCCTCCATCTAAAAGGGACTGACCTCTACCCCTAGGGATGTGATCTGTTGCATGCAAGATTTTGAGCTCAAAGAAGCTATCATGGCTCAGGCATGCACCAAGCGGGACTTTGATGGAGCTTCTATCCAATTATATCCTGATCTCTCCTGGATTACATTCTAAAAACGGAAATCCCTGCAGCCCTTACTGTCTGTCTTGTGGGAGTATCAACTGCCATACCGCTGGGGCTTTCCATTTGCCCTCATAGCTCATAAAAATGGATACTCAGCTACCTGGAGAGTGTTTGCGAATTTACTTGCCTTCTATGCATTCTTGGATATTCCTCAACCTTCTATGCAAGACTGGGAAGCAAATGCACCCACCCCGCCTCCACCACTTATCTGGAAGCCGGTTGCCCAGAAGAAGTGTCATCTTCCGTCTACTGAGTCTGCTTCTTCATCCAGGCCTTCCCGCCTGTCACATCGTGGCTCTGCCTATAATTTGATTTTCCACTTTGATTTTGAGTATCATTCCAAATCCAGACCTCCATGGGATATTCATTTAGCTTTACATTGATCATTTTTATGTTTTATTGTTCTCAACACATTACACTATGTAATGAATTAACATTTGCAACTGGAATATTTAATTCATTGATATCCAAGATGTGGTACTTTATTTTTTTGAACAGTGTATTTATATATTTTTCTATGGCACCCCTGTTTAGCTAACTTACGAATTTTGCTGTTATATCTTTCTCCCTAGCCCTTGCTGGGAGGTATTCGCCCTAGATTTAATGATTATTTTGCAGATGTTTTGTTTTTGTTGCACTGTGTCCTGTTGTCTCACCTTTTTCCCTCTTGTTCTCTCCCCGATGTTTCTGCCTCCTAATGCTGCCTTCAGCTTTCTCCATTCACGACCTGCCCAACTGCCTCATGGAGTCTTCACACCTCCTTATCCTTGTGACCCTTGGGGTGAGCTAACTGATTGCTATTCTCCTCCTATACTTTTTCCCCATGGTTAAGATATCCAGCTCTTGCAATGCATCATGGTAGTTGTAGGCTAAGACAGCAGGAAACTACACCATGTAAACAAATGCAGAGGATGCCAGGAGCTCCCAGAGAAACCCAGATATCACTCAAAACAATGCTAAAGGTATTTGGTGGCACTTATTAACCCATTAATAGCACTAACAGACTTTTTTTTTAAAAAATAATTTTTGCCTGGAAAACCCCTTTAAACCTGATACTGCTTTTTTGCAAGGGACCCAGTTTGATGCTTCCTATAATTTTTCTTTACAGTATTTTCCTGTCATTTACTCAGTGACACACCTCCTCTTGCCCACTGGTAGTCATTACCCAGGCGGTTGATTTGTCATACTCCATAGTAAACTAGAGAGCAAACCTATTACTTTATGTGATTTTTTTCACCTAATACCTCACAGCCTGACTTTCTCACCCAGGTCCTGAAAGGTGTCTAGACTAGCAAGTGCTTTTCTCTCCATATTTTTCGCCCTTTTGGGCGGAAACCCAACGGGTAACCGCTTTTTTAAGCGGATTAGGTTTCGGAAACCTGAACGCAGGTGTGAACCTAGCGTAAGCTGTACTCTTTTCTGACTGCTCTCCCCTCCGATCCGATTGAAAGGGATAACACCTTATCTGCTTTTTGGAGATCTTGTCCATTGCCTTCCCTCATTCCCGCAGCCCTTGCTCTCCTTAATAAGCCTATTGAACCTGATGAGTTAGAGCAACTAATAAAAGACCTCCCTAATGGGAAGTTGCTGCATTTTTTTGGGTTTTTTTTTAAACTGTAATTTTTATTGAAGAAAAATAATTATTTTTCAAAGTACAAAAAACAAATAAAAGAAGAACATGAATTAGGGGGAGCCAAACCACCAAACCAGAAGGCTAGGTCAAGTGGGAAGGAACCTGCACTTCACCCAGATATGTAATATCCAAAAACTCTTTATTTAAATCCAAACACTATGCGTTTCAGGGATATCTCCCCTTTGTCAAGTGTACAGGAAGTAGCAATGCTAACAGAAATACACAATCTGTGGTCTTATATAGGAAATTATGTCCACAAAAGGGGGACGTGACCAATTACAGAAATACAAAACACATGGTGATTAGTATCTAATACATGACAACATGTGAAGATCAAAACAATCAACAATCATAAAAACACTTCCTCATTTAAGAGAAGTTACTAAATAAAACAAATCTAATGTATCCCAGTATCCCACTTTCTACGGAAAGTCTCTCAAGTAGCCCGGATGGAAGAACTTTCCCACTTAGAACTTCAAACCCACCAGAAGTTTAGCTCTATGTGGGCGCCATGGTATAATTTTTCTAATGATCCTACCTGGGTGCGCCTGTGGGAACCCTCTGTTTAATTAAAATACCCTCTGAGACCCTTGGCCTTTCACCCTAAGAACTCATCGTCTCTTCCCCCCCCTCCCACGTTCCATTTCTTATCGAGTTTTTAGTTATTCGTTGTATGTAATTCACCAGCTCTGGGTGAAGCGCGGTTCCTTCCCACTTGACCTAGCCCTCCGGCTTGGAATTTGGTCCTCCTGTCTACACTCCTGACACCCTTGGGTGCCTTCTGGTTCCTGCTGCTGCTGTACACCCAGAGAGGAACCCTCTATGAAACGGTTCCAATGCACGATATAGTAGTTGTGGCCTAGCGCACAACTCCCCAAGGTGAGAGTACTACCTTAAGACCTATCATTACTTTTAGTGTCAAACAGTATTACACTATGCACTGCTCGGTGCTGTTTTCTTGTTTTATTTAAGCTATTCACTGGTAATAGGAGAGTTCAAAGAGGCCAAAGCGTCGGAGGAGAGGCGTGGCAAGTGGCAGTCAGCCAGGTAATCTGCTAATCGGGAGTGACCATCAGCAGAGCACAAGGCTCTTGGGGAGGGAAAGTTATACATCTTAGAATAATAAGAGTTGAACGCCAGTGTTACGGCGTCGGGGTGATGCTGGAGAATCCCCGAGGAATCCCGGACAAAATGCGGAGCGGAGGTCGCACAACGATCTCTGAGAGTCCTCGCCAGCAAGGTGTGAGACTTATTATCTCGTTCAAAATAATGTTGGTGGGTATACAAGAGAAGTCTCTGCACATGACGAGTCTCCAGGTCACGGAGATCCGCCCGGGCTAGGACCAAGCGGCGCAGGACCCCCAGCGATGGACGCGCTGCTAGGAGAGATGCAAGAGAGCGAATACGAGCCCGGAGAAGTTGCTCCTGAGCCTGTCTATCGTTCTTAAGCTTAGAAGCTAACGCAATGTAGTGGCGCCGCATGACTGCCTTATGGGCTTACCAAAGAACTGCGGGAGAGTTCACCGATCCTATGTTATCCCGGAAGTATTCAGTCAAGTGTGTGTGCAGGGCCGCAAGCGAGGTCGGAGTCGGAGGACTTGAGCAACGATTCATTGAGGTGCCAGTGACAGCGACACATAGGAAGCCATGAGGAGGACAAAGTAACCACACCCGGGGCATGATCGGACCAGAAGAGAGGGCTTATATGAGTGTCGACTAGCAAACAAAGGGTAGGGGCATTTCCAAAGAAGTAGTCAATACGGGTATGGGTGTTATGGGAGTGGGAAAATAAGGTGTAAGAGTGTGCAGTAGGGTTATCTACTCACCATAGGTCATATAGGGCATGGGAGCGGATTAACTGACGAAATTCCTGCGCAAGTTGGGCCTGTTTGCGGAGAAGCCCGCTCGGAGAAGACCATGTTAAAGTCTCCGCCTATTAACCGAGTCGCCGACGAGAGAGAGCACAGACGGGAGAGGACCTGACGTAGAAACGCGAGCTGTGCGGAATTAGGCACGTAAACATTACATAAGACTATTGGAGCACCATAAAGGAGTCCCTCCAGGATAACATAACGCCCCCCTGGATCTATGTGCGAGGCCGTGATCGAAATTGGGCGTGAACGGGAGAGGAGGACAGCTACTTAGAATTGGAGCCCAAGCCCTTAACATTAATTGTCACACACCTAACCATTGGGATCCAAGAACAAAGGACAGTAGCAGATTGTAAGCAAGCTCACCCACCTCACAGGACGCTGGCAAGATCCCCAAGGAGGAGCAGAGTCCCAGACTGCAGGCACGAAGAGTCTCTGGACCAGGTGGGAGGGGAGGGAAGAGGGGGAGGAAAGGAGACAAAAGACAGCATGAGTAAAAATATAACACAAAAACAGAAAGGTAGAACATAAGTTAAACAGTACATTATGGGTGGGGCTAAATCACTCGCCAGGAAGCCAGAAAAGAGTAGCGATTGGCAAAGTAAGGGCAGGGACCAATCAATACAATAGCCCCCTCTAGGGGGAATGCGACCTAGAGGGTTGAAGTGGAGGGCAGTAAGCTCCAAAGCCACCTAATAAGGGGAGTCAGAAAGGGAGCCACCTGAACCCCACTCCATTCCATACCATAAGAGTCCAACAACAAGTGTAACATATAAGACCTATGGACCAGGGGCGTAAATATCGGGGTAGCAGCGGTAGCGGCTGCCACAGGGCCAGTGACATTAGGGGCCCCGGAGCCCTGTGGCAGCCGCTACCGCGAACCCCATAAACCAGTAACGATCGCGGCGGTCGCAGGGGGTGCGACCACGAACAGACCCGGCAGGGTACGGAGCCCGCGGCCAGCTGGAGATGGCCGGACCCTGGACCATTATGATAGCTGTCGGGGAAAGCCTGGTTCCCCGACCGCTATACATACTGTTATTGGAAAGAAGTCCTAGCATATTGCAGGCCCCTTTCCAATAGATGGCAGCCCAGGGGAGATGACGGAAAATAATAAACACATATTCTCACCTCTCCTGGGCACAGCGTTCTCTCCGGCGCTCTTCCATCATGACTGAGGCCTGTGATTAGGCCCCAGCGGTCACATGGAGCGTGGCCGCGTAATGACGTCAGTGTGCCCCCATGTGACCGCTGAGGCCCAATCACAGACTTCGGCAGCGACGTCGGAAGAGGGCCTGAAGATGCTGAAGATGGCAGGATGGAGCGAGGATGCCAAGGAAAGGTAAGGCAAGGTGAATATGAATGTTTGTTATTTTTAATCACCTTCCCTGGGTCTCCGATTATTATACTCTGGGGTCTGAGGAGACCCCAAAGTGTAATAATAGCACCGAAGCGGAGGGGGGCTGTTGGGTGCTTATACTACTGTGTGGGGGCCACTATAGAGCATATAATACTGGGTGGGGGCCACTGTAGAGCATATAATACTGTTTGGGGGCTACTGTAGAGCATATAATACTGGGTGGGGGCTCCTGTGGGGGGCATATAATACTGTGTGGGGGCCACTGTAGGGAGCATATAATACTGGGTGGGGCCCACTATGGGGGGCATATAATACTGGGTGGGTACCATTGTAGGAAGCATATAATATAATACTGGGTGGGGACCACTGTAGAGCATATAATACTGGGTGGGGGCCACTGTAGAGCATATAATACTAGGTGGGGCCACTGTAGAGCATATAATACTAGGTGGGGCCACTGTAGAGCATATAATACTAGGTGGGGCCACTGTAGAGCATATAATACTGGGTGGGGGCCTCTGTAGGGAGCATATAATACTGGGTGGGGCCCACTATGGGGGGCATAGAATATTGGGTGGGTACCATTGTAGGAAGCATATAATATAATACTGGGTGGGGACCACTGTGTGGAGCATATAATACTGTGTGCTGGGGGAGCAATGTAGAGCGTATAATGCTGTATGGGGGCCACTGTGGAGCATAAAAAGCTGTGTGGGGGCCACTGCTGAGCATATAATACTATCTGTGGCCACTGTTGAGCATATTTTACTGTTTGGGGACCCGTAACCGGTTCGTGGGGGGGGGGGGGCCCATGTCAAATGTACGCCACTGCTATGGACCTAGGAAAAAAAAAAGGCAAAAAAGTCAATCATAATGCTAAGCAAAGCCAGGGAGAAGGGCAGCACATCAGGAAGGAACACTCTTCAAGGGATGTCCTCTATGCGGGGCCTCTGGGAAGTAGTTGCCCTTGTCGGTGCCACACCAGAGGCGGAGGTGGAGAGAACAATTCCCAGTCTGTCAATTCCGGCAGGGTGACATCCAGTAGATCACAGAAGGAGAGTAGATCAGAGTAGGTTCAGAGCATAGCCAAGCGTCCCTCCCTGCGGGCGATAAGAGCAAACGGAAAGCCCCAACGGTAAGGGATCTGATGATTGCGTAGAATCTGAAGAAGGGGTCGAAGATGGCGACGTTTCTGGAGGGTGATTAGGAAGAGATCCTGGTAGAGTTGCAGTTTAGCCCCGTCAAAGTCAACGTCTTTGAGCCACCGTGCCTTGCTCATAATAGTCTCCTTGAGTGTGAAGGCGTGAACACAACAGACGACATCACGCGGTGTAGACGAGGAACCCTTGGGACGGAGGGCGCGGTGGGCCCAATCAAGCTTAATCCTATGAGAAGGGGGTTCCTGGAGAATAGAATTGAAGATAGCCTCCAATGTAACATGCAGGTCCTTAGCCTGAGTGGCCTCTGGGAGCATCTTAATGCGAATATTATTACGCCAACCCTTGTTATCATGGTCTTCCAGGTGGTGTTGCATGTCCCGGATTGCCGAAGCTTGGTCAGCAGTAGTATCATGCAGAATCGAAACATATGCCCTGGTGGTATCATGGTTGTCTTCTAGCGTATCTACGTGGTTAGCAATAGAGTGTAGATCGTTGCAGAGGGTAGCGATTTCCGCCCTAACAGACGCAGTGAGGTCCGCAACCAGGGACTTAAAATCCTGTTTAGTAGTTAACTGAAAGAGAAAGTCCGACCAGGGTGGAGGAGCCTGGGAAAAACCAGAGGCACCAACTGGAGAGCACAGAGCTGGTGGTGAAGAGGGAGGGGAGGCACAGTCAGCACGGATCTTAGGAGACTGTGCTAGTGGAACCTCCATGACAGAGTCTCCAGACAGGTCATCATCCTCTGGTTCAAAAAGAGGGGGCACAACTGCAGAGGGCAGCAGGAGAGGAGGACAAGGCAGGATGACTAACCTCAGAACTACCTGGAGAGCAGGGAGCTCTGGAGTCTCGATGCTGCAACATTGGAAGCGCTGGAGAGGCTCAAGGTGGCTGAGAAGGCATCTCAGATGGAGGAGGCTGCGGGAGAAGCCGCACAGGAGAGATCTTTGGCCACCCTGGAGCCGATTGAGAGCGCTGGGACAGCGTTGTGCAGGCAGCCAGGGAGAGCACCGGAGGAGAGGAAGGGAGAGCGCCGGGGGAGAGGAAGATGGCCGCTGCCTCGTGACTGCACGGCCCGGAGATGAGGGCCGCAGGGCCAGATAACTATCCATCGTGGCCCAATTCGACCTTTCAGCAGGAGTGCCTGGGGGGTACTTTCGTAGGGAGTCTCTTGCACATGTCCCTGGAGGAAAACAGCTGCGGGTCCAAGGTAAGCTCCGATGGGATGGAGAGGGAGAGAGACACGTCTCACTCCATGAACAGCTAGGCCACGCCCCCGGGTCCTGGCGGTTTTATGTATTTGTAATATAAAGTTTTTGGAGTTGAGGTTCTCCCCCATCTGGTTCTCAATCTTTAATGCTTTTATGGAGGGAACTGCAATCCCTGACTCCCATCTGGACTGTAAGAATTTCAGGCTCATAGCACTTTTGTATGCTGATCCCAAACTGTTTACCATTATTCTACCTTCAAGAATCAATATATGCCTCCCTTCTCTGATACATAAGGTTAAGGTGGGATTTGTATCCTGCTGTCAATGCGCCGATAACACTCGGAGGATGATTGATCTGATAGACATCGCTTCCCGATCCGACTCTGAACTCTTGGTGCTCAGTTTGGATACAGAAAAAGTGTAACGTCTCTGCCTGTTCGGGTCTCTGTGCCACCCTCCACACGCACGCTGCGGCAAAGGAGGCGTATTCAGTTTGTTTCCTGGCGTAGGTTTCTTGTTGCTCAGTCTGAAAACTGTCCTAATACCTCCTGTCTGTAATTGAATTTCTGCCACACCCGTCTCCAGCATCTTTGTTTCTCTCTGCTCCTCTAATAGTTAATTTCAGCCTTGACTGTGTGATTGACAGTCTGTCTACCAATCCAATCTAGGGCAGGTCCTTACTTTCAATAAACAGGTTGTCAGTCCTCACATGCTCGCTGGCTATTGATTCTGTCTTGTCACTTTTCCCTGCTAGTTCCTATTTTGTTACCTGTATTCCTATTCCTGACCTCTGGCCTTGACTTTTGACTATTCTCTTGGATTTTGATTCTGTACTGCATTGCTCGTCTGTTACCGAACCCTTGGCTAGCCGACCTCCCTATTTATCGTTTGTGCTGTCTGCGTTCTGTGTTGTCACTTATATTAGGAAGGGACTGATCGACTGGTTGCTGGCTGTCGCCTAGGACAGATCGGGCAAGTTAGCCAGGGACAGTGAGGGGGTTCAGCTTTAGGGCTAACTGTCTTGTTGTGCCCCTCCCCCCAGGGTTCTGCAGCAGCACTGGGGAATTGCTCAACTGGCAATTCCCTTACAAAAAGCTTTTGACTGCCTAGGGTGGACCTTTTTGTATGCAACCTTGCAGACCTTTGGTCTGTGTGGTCCCTTCTTGACGGCAATTAGGAGTCTCCTCCCCACCAATAACCCTTCACAATGGTACTCGTCAAGGATACCGAGTATCCCCACTCCTCTTTGTCATGTGCATAGAACTTTTAGCGGCTGCTATCCGTCTGCATCCTGACTTTGGTGGGATGAGGATACGAGACAAGGAGTTTAAACTCTCTCTCTTTGCTGACGATGTCCTCTTGACCCTGACTAACTCACACATTACCCTCCCTAACCTTCATGCCCTCTTAGATAAGTTTGGCCGTCTATCCGGATATAAAATTAATTCCTCTAAATCTGAGGCTTTGCCCATCTGGATCCCCCCCCTTGCCCCTCACACTTAACCTGCTTGCAAGCCTCATTTCCCTATAGGTGGCCTAAAATATCTAGGCAATCACCTTACCAAATCCTTTTCCTACCTGTATCAGGCGATTTTCCCCCCCACCTTACCAACAGATATCCGCCCTTCCTTTGTCTCTCTTGGGCCAGAAAAAGGGGGTCGTATATTCTGTGGGGGCCAAATAAAGGGATTTTTTGATCTGCTAATGGAGGGGGGTGTCCTAATTAGGGGAGCCCCATCAAGCAACCAAAGATAACCCAGTTGGATATCTTTTTTTTTGGGGGGGGGGCCTTCTACAGCTTATAGTAGGCAGCAGAGAAGCTAGGTTCACTCCTTGTCATGAAGTACAGTTGTTCTGAAAACATTAAAGGGGTATTCCCACAAACATTTTTTAAATTTGTACATAATAAAAAGTTTAACATTTTTGTAAATATAAATAATTAAATATTTTGCAGAGTTTTAAATATTTTCTCTAATATCTTGTGATCACAGTCTTGTTGTCATGATTGGTTGCCAATGGATACGACCATGAATGCAGGACCTTTCTAAGGTCAGAAAATCAGCAATGATCTCCTAACTGTGAGCGGGTTATCTCCTCATACATGTAGTCTCCCTGGCTGATAACCTGCCCACAATAAGAAAATAATGGCTGGGTTTTTGACAAGTTCCAGACCATAGAAAGTTTCTGCATTCGTGGTTGTATCCATTGGCAACCGATCAAGACAACAGACTGTCACCGCTGATATAGTTAGATAAAATCTTTAAAACTCTGCAGAATTTTTAACAACTTATATTTGCAAAAAGGTTTAACTTTTAATTATCTACAAATGCAGATATGGTTATGTTCATGGAAATACCCCTTTAAGGAAGGTGGGGAGTCAAAAATGAAAAATGAAAATCAAAAAACGCTTCTGGCGGGAAGAGGTTAAGGCTTCAGTCCCTGAGTCTATGCATTGTTCTCTTACTAACTTAAAGCATAATTAAACTTTTATTTATTATTTAATATTTTTTCAGGTGAAAGGAACAAACTTTGCAATAAACTTCACTAAAGAAAATTGCCTGCGTCTTTACGTATTTCTCCTGTGTTTATTTCTTATCTGATTTCTTCAGTCCATACTCTGTACACAAAGCAGATCAGTTGACAATGGGCTCTACAAAGAAGGGAGGGGGAAGAGGAGAAGGAGAAAGGCGGATTTAGGTTAAGGCCCCATTTTGCAGAAAAACAGCTATTTTGTTGCATTGGATTGAGCAGAAGGTAGATGTGTATGTACTTCCTATATATTTCCTATTCCTTTTGTAGTCATTCTTGGCTTTGGCTCAAAAAACTGCAACAAAATCTGCAACAAAAAAAAGCTGTATTTCTGCAACGTGGTGCCTTAGCCTTAAGGATATCTACAGCAGCAATAAATTACTAATTTCTGTCAGGAGAAAACTGGATAGTTAGGGTATGTTCTCACTGAGATTTTTGCAGGCTGATTTTGAGGTGGAAAAAAAAATGCAAAAAAAAGTGGTTTTTGCAAAAACTGCATCAAAAACCGCAAGCGTTTTTTTAAAGGGAAGTTACCAGGAACATACAGTTTGCTGGAGAAAATAACCGCGGGAAAAACTCCAACAAAAACTGCGATGAAAAATGCAACAAAAACTGCATTTAAAAAAAAAAAGCCTCAAAAAAACGTTTCCTAATTGCTTAGGCCGGGCCCCACGTGGCATAATCGCCGCGTTTTACAGTCACAGCAAATCCCATCCCCACTTTGCGATAAAATATACGCAGCAGACACGCTGCGATTTCCACAACCATCGCGGTTTTAGAAATTGCAGCATGTCAATTATACTTACGGAAACGCCGGCGGTTTCCATATAGGTATAATTGAAGCTTTTTTTGCTGCGAGACGCCACATGGGGCCTAAGCCTGAAGCAGATTTTTTTTTTTTTTTTTCAATTCAAAGTTTATTAATTTTAGTTTACAAACAGACATAAGATACAGAAACAACAAGTAGCCACAAAAGCAGCTTCAATTCACATACTTTAGACAATGGGAAAACCCCAAGCAGGGGTTGGAGGACTAGAAAAGAAAGAGGAAGGGAAGAATATATAAAGTAGCGATAGCGCCCAATTGCAGGGGGAGAAGGAGAGGAGAGGACAGGAGAATAAGAAGAGGGAGAAAGAGAGAAGGGAGAAAAAAAAAAATTAAAAAATTATATAGTTTAGGAGGGGGGGGGGGGGGAGGAAGTTATACAACAGTAGCAACCGGGTCCAAGAAGAAACCCCAGGGAAGCAAGCGAATGAGAATATTTCAACAGAAGAGCGATAAACCTCACCACTAGGCAATGCCAGGAAATGAGGAGTAGGTCCAAGCTGGTAAGCTATCAATTAGCTATGGAGGTCGGAGCAAGTCCAGAGAAGTCTATGGGGGGGGGGGGCATAGGCCCAAGAAGCGCCCGATAGTCATTGGTACACTGGAATTCCATCCAATAGAACCAGGTTTTATTAAAAATTTTGACAGTATCATGCAGGAAAGAGGTAAGGCTCTCCACACGCATAATCTCGTTGACCTTTAGAACCCAGAGGGAAAGAGGGGGGGGTTCAGTTCGTTTCCAGAACTGTGGGATGCATGCTCGAGCCGCGATGATGAGAAATCGAAGCAATGAGTGCTTGTAAATGCGCACCGGGGACTTGCAATGATGGAGGAGGAACAGAGCAGGGCCCAAGTGGTGTGGCGTTTCCGTAACCCAGGAGATAATCTCCTTAAGGGAGACAGGACACTACAAGACCAGAAAATGTGCAACATGGTGCCCTCATCCACCCCACATCTCCAGCACGTCGATGGGACCTGCGGAAGAATGGCATGTAGTCTCGATGGTACACGATACCACCGGGTCAAGAGCTTAAAACTGGCCTCTTGGTGGCGTGAGCTGATTGATGTCTCATGAGCAAGGTGGAATACTCGCTCCCTTTGAGTTTGTGTGAGAGTCAGGTCAAGGTCGGTCACCCACTTCAGCATAAAGTGGGGAACAGCGTCGGGAGGCGGCTCTATCAGAAGTTTGTAAATGATAGCTAAGGAATGTCGCAGGGGTTCGGTGCCCATACATAACTGTTCCAAAGGTGTATACTCAATTCTAAATTCCGCAGGGGGGGGAGAGACTGTACGAAGTGGCGGATCTGTAGACCACGCCATGCATCCAAGGGGGGAAGATCGTCGGATGAGGTAAACCCTGGGCCCACCTGCCAGCCAGACTCAGTCCGAAGATGGGCTACCCTAAAGTAACCATGGCGACGCCAGTTACGGAACACTCTGTCGGAAATACCAGAAGGGAATTTAGGATTTCCCAAAAGGGGATAACAGCTAGAGTCAAGTGGGAGTGAGGTATTACGAACCAAGCGTTGGGCACAGACTCGCAGGGTTGGTCCAATGGTTGGGTGGGTACGGAGAGATGAAACCAAAGAAGGTTCGAGCCACGGAATCGTCTGCAGCGGTAGCCGGGAGAAAGCTTGTTCAATGTAGACCCACGGTTTAAGCGAGTCATGTCTACACCAATCAACTATCCTAGCCAAGTGGGCAGCAAAATAGTAGAACTTGAGGTCCAGGAGTGCCATGCCACCACTTCTCTTAGGGCGAGAAAGAAGGGCTCTGCTGACTCTCGCGGGTTTACTCAACCATATGAAATCTAATTGGACGGAGGACAGAGTTCGGAAGAAGGACAGGGGAATGTGAATAGGCAGTGTCTGTAAAAGGTATAGGAGTCTAGGCAGAATATTCATTTTGAAAATGGTGCATCTCCCAAACCAGGTGAATGTACCCTGTTTCCATCGGTGACAGTCAGAGCGAATGGACGTTAGCATGGGCGGGAAGTTGGCCTTAAAAAGGTCGGCAGGGTCAGGAGTGATGGATACGCCTAGATATGTCAATGCCCGGGTAGCCCATCGGAATGGGAAGGATCGGCTTAGGGTGGAGACCTGATGAGAGGGGAGGGTCACATTAAGTGCCTCGGACTTTGAAAAATTAATCTTGAAGTTGGAAAGTCCCGAATACTCGTCAAAGGCAGACATTAGGCATGGGAGTGAGATCTGTGGGCAGGTAAGGAAAAACAATAGGTCATCTGCATAAGCCGCCACTTTGTAAATGTGTGAGGCGTGGGCTATACCCGAGATATCCGGATGTGAACAGACAAGTCTAAGAAAGGGCTCCAGTGTCAGGATGAAAATGAGGGGGCATCCTTGTCTAGTTCCATTGGCTATGGGGAAAGGCTGCGAAAGAAGACCGTTAACCCGAACCTGAGCTGAGGGATAGGAATATAGAGAGAGGATCCAGTTCATCATGTTCTGGTGAATGCCCACATGTAGCAGGGTCTCTTCCATGAACTGCCAATTAACCCTGTCAAAGGCTTTCTCAGCATCCGTAGATAAAAGCATGAGAGGCCTGCCAGATACCTTTGCCCCATGTAGGAGGTTAATATTTTTTATAGTGTTATCTCTCGCCTCTCATCCAGGCATAAAGCCCGCTTGGTCTGGGTGAATAATGTCGCCTAATAAAGGAGTCAGTCGGGAGGAAAGAATTTTGACTAGGATTTTCAGGTCTACATTTAACAATGATATTGGGCGATAGCTAGGACATAAGAGTGGATCCTTTCCAGGTTTAGGAATTACAGTGATATGGGCGCGGAGTGAGTCACGACATAAGGATGATCCCGAGGTCAAGGAGTTGTACATCTTTAAAAGGTGTGGGCCGAGGTCTGGGCTAAGTTTCTTGTAGTAGGCCAATGGTAGTCCGTCCGGACCTGGAGCCTTACTCGTGGCCATTTGTTTAAGCGCAGCTGCGAGCTCCCCATCTGTGATCAGGGACTCTAGAACCTCTAGGTCTTCTGCTAAGAGCTTGGGAAGACCTGAAGAAGAGAGGTATGCCCATATGCGGTCGCGAAATAGAGAATTAGTGGAGTCTGGGTTAGGAGTATCTACCGAGTATAGAGTAGCATAATAGTCTCTGAATGCCACCGCAATTTCAATGGGGAGATTTACTTTGGAGTGTCGGGCAGTTTGGATTTGGGGGATATAAGTGGAGGTCTGCTGTATCCGTAGGGCCCTTGCCAGCGATCGACTACATTTATTACCGAACTTGTAAAAATGTCGCCGACATTTAGTCAGAGTTCCTTTGGCTTTATCCATCAGGAAAGAACGTAATTCTTCCCGAGTGTGCGCAAGCTGAGTGTATGTATCCACAGTCATCTGCCTTTTGTGGAGGGTCTCAAGTGTATGTATTTGTTGTAGGAGAGACTCAATGTGTGACCGGCGCTCTCTCTTTAGGCGAGAGCCATGCTGGATAAGGATTCCACGGACCAAACATTTATGGGCTTCCCATATTACCGGTGGGCTAAGCTCCCCAGTTTCCTCTCTAGTGAAATATTCAGATAAGTGGGTCTTAACATCTGCAAGGATATTCACATCGTCCAGGAGCGAGGTGTTAAGCTTCCATTGACGTTGGAAAGGGATAGGGGACTGCAGCAATAAGGTCATTGTAACCAGGGCATGATCTGAAAATGTAATACTGTCAATGGATGCAGATAGCAGAGAGTGAAGGTCCCGATGGCGGAGGAATATGTAGTCAATACGAGAATAGCGGTTGTGAACCGTAGAGTAATATGAGTAATCCCTATCCGTAGGATGTAACAATCGCCATGAGTCAATAAGTTGGTGGGAATGTAATTCTCTCCGGAAACTCCGCAGGAGCGAGTAAGAGTGGCTAGAGGAGCCCGAAGAAGAGTCAAGGGTAGGGTCCAGGACTAGGTTCAGGTCACCCCCAACCACCAAGACCCCCTCTACAAAATCGTGAAGCATCTCTAAATAGGTGTGGAGAGCGGGACCCTGACCAGAATTTGGGAGATAGAGCGAAGCAAAAGTATAAGTCTGAGACGCGATATGTCCCTTCACCATAACGAATCTGCCCTCCCCATCAACGCGAGTCCCCAAGTGCGTCCACCCCAGTGATCTAGCAATCAGAATGCTAGTCCCTCTAGATTTGGGGTCTGGAGAAGGACTATGATATGCTTGTGCAAACCAAGCGTTCGAAAGTTTGAATGTTTGTGGGAGCAATAATGTGTTTCCTGCAGGAACACTACATGTAAATGCTTACCTTTGAGTAAGTTGAGAAGAATGGAGCGCTTTCCGGGACTATGCAACCCCCTAACATTTAGGGATCCGACCTCGAGAGAAGTCTGCTGGCCTAGGGTTAGCATTCCCAAATCCTGTCGATGAACAAAAGAGAGAGGGGGGGGGGGGGACAGACAAAAAAAAAAAAAGGGGAGGAGGATTGGAGAAGGAGAGGACAGAGAACACAAAATGTGGCAAGAAGGGGGGAAGAAAATAGGGGAAGGAGGAATCAGAAGGTGGAAGGATAGGAAATGAAGTATAGGGAATAGACCAATCAAATCACCTCAACACAAAGAGGTGAGCTCTCAAATAGATGAGAGAGAGGGGGGCGAGGATAACAAGGAGACAAGCACAGTAAAAAACTAGCACAATGAAGAACCGCGAGTGCAATTAATAATATCTTCCCGCTACCCCCAATCGCCAACAAAAGAGGGCGAGAGGGAGCAGCACAGAGACCAAGACAAGCCATAGTCTATAATAATATAACATCAAGACAAAAAGAGTCTATAAGGAACTAGGGAGAATTACTGACTCCCTCCAATGAAGGTGGCCAGCAAGGTTACTAGGTGAGGCTGCAAGGAGCAATACAGCTCCAGCAGTCTCCTTCGTGGGCATCATAGTATAGCGAGCAATTTCCCAAGAAGCAACTAAGTAAACATATAACAGGGATAGTAGAGGCATCAATACGGTAGGATAGGGAAACCTGATATCTACCTCCTAATGAAAGAACAGATAGGTTCTTCAATGTGAGCCAGGAGTCGCCAAGCCTATGTAGGGAGGTGGCAAGGTATGTCAATATGGTACCCGGGAAAAATTACTAGGCTCTGTCAGTGTAAACAACTATTAAGGCAACTAAGTGGGGTCGTGAGGGGCAACAAAGCTCCAACAGCAAAATCTATATAGCACTATAGTATAGTGGGTATCTTCCCAAAGAGCAACATCGGTAAGTAAACATTGCAGCAAGAGTAGTAAGGGTACCGATATGGTAGACTAATGAATCTAATGTCTTCCTCCGACTGACTGAACACACAAACTCTTCAACATGAATCAGTGGAGGTAGGAGGTAATGGAAAGGCAGAATCAGTTCGTATATCTAGGAGCCGGGAACCATCACGCCTCTGTAGGGAGGTGGCGAGAGAGGTCGGGTTGATCCATTATTGGGAGTCGAGAATCTTCTCCAGGAAGCCTCAACGGAGAGGATCCCTCCCGTACTGGTGTTGAAGAAGGGCGTCTAGATCTACGCCGTCGCCTCTGGGGGAGTTGTTGGGTGAGATCCAACGCAAGCCAGTTTTGGACATCGATGGGGCTGGTGTCCAGAAATGAAAACAGCTCAGGTAAATCCGCAGGTGATCGGATCAGGATAGAGGTAGAGCCCTTACGGGCGATCAGGTGAAATGGGTGACCCCAACGATAGGATCCACCACAGTCCTTGATGAGACTTAAAAGGGGTTGCAAGACTCGCCGCATGGCGAGAGTGCGTGTGGAGACGTCGGGAAAAAGCTTGACATTAGTATCCTCAAAGGAGATAGGGCCCATGGGCCAAGCGCATCTCAGGATGTGTTCCTTCTCAGAATAATAATGTAGCCTGCAGAGGACATCCCGAGGGTTTGAGGGGTCCACGGGGCTGGACCGTTGAACTCTGTGGACTCTGTCAAACAAATAGGAGGCATCTAAGGGGCGTTGTGTCACCATGTTGAAGATGGAAGTAACTCTGGTGGTTAAGTCATCCGCTGAGCCTTTTTCGGGTATACCCCGCAAGCGGATATTGTTTCTCCTTCCCCGGTTTTCTTGGTCATCGATCTGTAGCGCAATATTTTGGAGGTGGATGGTGGAGCGGTGGTGGCGTCTTTCCATTGCAGTAAGTCTGCGGTCAAGGTCCAAGACGGATTGTTGAGTGGTATCGGCTCTGGAGCTGAGGTGGGTCACCTCTGCTTTGACTGTGTCTATTGCTTGAGAGTGCGTCTGTTCCATGCGGGAGACCACTTCATCCAGGTCCTGTTTAGTAGGAAGGGAATGTATGAGATCCCTAAGCAATTGAAAGTCCGCAGGAGCTATATGAGCAGCTGGATAATGCGTAGGTGGTGTCATATTGGAGGAGGCACCGCCCGATTGGGGGGGGCACAGTCCATCTGAGGGTTCCGTCCGTTCTCCATATTTCTTGTCCTTAGAAGAATGTGCCGGTTGCATTAAGGGTGGAATAGGAGAAGGTGGCGCCATGTCTTCAACGTCCGAGGACGCGGTTGAGATACTAGAGCGGGAGAGGTATCTAGAGATAGAGGATGAACGGGTAAGTGATCTGTCTGTAGTACGGGAGGGATCGGTAGAATTATTAGGGCGTTTTTTGGGCATATCCTGATAAGAAAAGACTAGGGGCAGTAGTGAGTACACTTGCGGTCGCAGGGCTCTTACATAGAGCTACTATCTCGCATCATTGTTAAGCCACGGTCCCCAAATGGGGCAGGGGAGGGTAGGCCAGGGGGTGGCGACACAGCAGAGTGTAGACAGAGCGGAGTTTAACAGTCAGATATGAGCAGGTAATAGTCCTGACCTTAGGTGATGGTATGAATTCGTGGCGAGACGGCTGCGACCTTTGTACTACGGTGAGTGCATCAGCACCGAGATGTCCTCTGGAGCTGGAGAGTAGTAGAATCGGCTGTAGAGAGGTCGGGTGTACCAAAATGGCCGCTGAGGTCTTGCAACCTGGTGCACCAGGATGGTCGCTGGAGCTGCAAGGCCGGATGTACCAAGATGGCTGCCGGAGCTGTAAGGCCAGTTGTACCGAAGTGACTGCTGGAGCTGTAAGGCCGGGTGTACCAAGATGGCCACTGGAGCTGTAAGGCTGGGTGTACCAAGATGACCGCTGGAGCTGTAAGGCAGGGTGTACCAAGATGGCCGTTGTAGCTGTGCTTTTGGGTGTACCAAGATGGCCGCTGGAGCTGTGCTTTTGGGTGTACCAAGATGGCCGCTGGATCTGTACTTTTGGGTGTACCAAGATGGCCGCTCGAACCACGAGGTCGGGTGTACCAAGATGGCCGCCGCTCACAGAAAGGCAGAGGGAGAAGAGCAACCACGCTTCTTGCACACTCACCACTCCGGGATGTCTAGTTGTTAGGGCCCAACACTGGGTGGCCCGGAGAGGGCGACCGATGCAATGGCGGGTCACGCGCGCGTCTTCTGCCCGGCGCCCGGCACGGCACTGGTTGCCAGCGCCTCCGCGGTAACTGCCAGAGGCTCGTAGGTATGAGCGGTCGGCTGGCACTGCGTACCCCTCCGGAGACCGTCAATATCAGCCGGCAGGGGATGCTGGTGTCAGCAGCGGCAGCACCGGATGTGTGCATGACCGCTACTGTGGTCCGGGGATGCGGTGCCCACAGTAGGCCGCAGCGGTGTAAGCGATCGATTGGCCACAAAAGTCCTCACTAGTGTAGGGGGCACTGTGGAAGCCCTGTGGGCAAGCTTCAGTGTCAAAGGTAGAGCCCTCTGGCCAGCAAAATGGGCACACAAATGGTCTCAGAGCAGGAGCTCCAACGATGTGCGTCTTGTCCGCTCTGTAGTTAGGCCACGCCCCCCTGAAGCAGATTTTTTCAGCCTGCAAAAAACTCTGTGTGAACCTACCCTAAGAGTACAAGAGTACAAATATGTCTGGAGCATAATGAAGAAACGTAAAGATCCAATATCAGATGTATAAACCAATAATAAAAGAAAAAAAAAGAATAGGGGGGGGGCACAAGACAAGAAGTAAGGGGGAAGACAGGAAAGGTTCAGGGAAAGTCACCATCAGCAATAGGTTCAGGGAAAGTCACAATACCAGGAGTAAAAGGTCACATAGTACTCAGAAAGTATCCCAGGGTTCCCATACAGCCTGACTTCGGTACTCGTCATTGTTCAAAAGAGTGGTCAGATGCTCCAAGGTTCTAAGTTTTATTATACTGGCCTACAGCTCCTCCAGGGAGAAGGGGGGGTCTGCCTCCAATGCTTAGCTATAAGGCACCGTCAGAAGTGACAATATACAACAGTAGTTGGAGCGACTTCTTCCTAATTTTTTCCATGGGGAAGTTGGGGAAATATGTTGGCTCCACGGGCACCCCAACTCCAGCTAGCATCTGGTATGTTGAAAGAATGCTGCCCCATTGTGATACCAATAGGGCAACATCTTATAAAGATTCTCTTTGTACGTAATACATCAAGAAGGTGTAGCCACTTGTCTCTAAATGATGGTCCAGGACATGCAGCATCCCAGAGTGCTACTGCTTAAATTGTTTGTCTTTTGCGCCTCTGGGTTGTGTTGGTATGTCCTGTCCTTTACGTTCTATGTTATGTGTCATGTATACATTGTTATGCAGTTTTCCTATTGTTTTCCCTCCAGTGTTTCAAACCCTTACCCTTGGTTCAGCCCTTGCCAATCACATGCCCCTGGGCGGGGTTGTAGGAGAACTAGGTCTTCTGGGTGTCCGTTGAGGACTCAGTTCTGTGCAGTGCAGTGCAGAGCATGAGTTCAGTTGTAGCAGTGATCCTGTGCAGTCTAAGCTGGACTGTGCAGAGAGGACACCAGCTCAGACCCCATACAGCCTCTAGGAGGATTATTACCTGCCCCAGGATCAACTAGAGACAGCCCTGAGAAAGGGAGAACTGCTGCCTGCCTATTTGGACACCATGCCAGGAGGAGCAGGAGAAGACCCTGTCAGGAGAAACGTATTCGGGCCTAAGTTGAAGGTAACCAGGTCCCTGTCAGGACTTCCTGTATCACTACTGTCCCTGGCATCCTTATCTGGTAGTGGCACGAGAGGAGGAGTAATTGGAGAACTTTGTTATAGAGCTTGTAACATCCCTGGGCAACCTACTATTAACAAGGCTGGGAGATTGGATATTGAGATACTACTACCCCCATTGGGAAGCTGCCATTTGTACCTGTCCCAGTTGCGGCAATAAAAACTGTTCCTTGTTCAACTGCACCACTGGCTTCCTGAGTCGAGCCTGCCATGACATCAGGGCCCTTACGAACACCATCACACCGGCTCAGAGAGGAGAGGTCCCCTGGAAGCACCCAAGGGGAAACTACTACCACCACTATCAGGTAGTGCTGCAGGACCCCCCTCAATGGTGTCCGGCCCAGGAGTGGGGTTGGAGTGCTTGGTGTGCTCGGCCTAGCAGGTGGCACATCATCTGCCACTAATACTCCCATCCTCCGGTTCCCTCCATCTGGGTTGTGGCAGACAGATCAGACAGAGTCTCGCCTGGGTAATCTTCCCAGGACGGGGTCTGACAGAATATCTGAAATATCTGAAGGCCTGCTGTGGAAGATTCAGATTTGCACAGTTTCTCAAAGAGTGTGGGCATAGGGGCCTGAGAGCCCCGAAAACTGAATGCGCAAGATGGCTAATTTAGATACAGGAGAATTAACTCGAGAGGGGAAGATTAAATTTAGCTTGGGGTACCCGTCTTATAGCCAATGTTATCTGTGAAACGGAAAAGACCTGCTGAAAATGGTCTCGCACAGGTAAGGCTGGGTGGGTAATACGGATGAAATGCGGGGAGGAGAGATGATAGAATGTAGGACAGGTGTGCCATACATTGCGGGTCAGAGCCATCAAGCTCAGAAGGGTAGTGAGGGGAAATAGCAGGTGAACCAGAGCAGAAAAATGGGGTGATTCAGGGTTAACCAAAGCTTCTCTATTTCCATCCACTTTGAGTATGCTAAGAGGGTAAACCACGCGATTCTCCGGAGTTCGGCAACCCAGTAGTAGAGGACTAAATTAGGAAGTAAACCACCTTTATATTTTGGAGTCATCATAATCAATCTGGAAATCCAATGTCTCCCACCATCCCAGATAAAATGCAGTATAGAGCACTGTAAAGACTGTAGGTCCTTAATAGGGACTGGGATCAGTAGGGTCTCAAAGAAATAAAGCAATTTAAAGCAATTAGCCCACCACATGGTATATGCCCCCTTTTTTTTGCCTCTCACAAGGTATATGACCCCTTTCTTTTGCCTCCACAATATATGGCGCTGCTATTTATGACACCCCCAGTATATGACCTCTTTCTTATGCCACACCCACAGTATATGACCCTGCTTTTTATTGCCCCCACAGTATATGACCCCTTTCTTAAGGCCCCCCATATATATATATATATATATATATATATATATAACCCCTTTCTTATGGTCCCCACAGAGTATATGACCCTGTTTTTTATGGCCCCCCAAAATATATGACAAATATATGACCCCTTTCTTATGGCCCCCCACACAGTATATGACCCTGTTTTTTATTGCCCCCCACAGTATATGACCCCTTTCTTATGGCCCCCACAATATATGACCTCTTTCTTATGGCCCCCACAATATATTACCCCTTTCTTATGGCCCCCACACAGTATATGACCCTGTTTTTTATGGTCCCCCCCACAATATATGAACTCTTTCTTATAGCCCCACACAGTATATGACCCTTTTATGGCCCCCTCACAATATATGACCCCTTTTTATGGCCCCCACATGGTATATGACCCCCTTTTTTTACCTCCTACACGCAGCATATGATCTCCCTATTTATAGCCCCCACACAGTTTATAACCCCTTTTTAAAGCCCACAAGCAATATACACACGTGGACAAAATTGTTGGTACCCATCGTTTAATGAAAGAAAAACCCACAATGGTCACAGAAATAACTTGAATCTGACAAAAGTAATAATATATAAAAATTCTAGGAAAATGAACAAATGAAAGTCAGACATTGCTTTTCAACCATGCTTCAACAGAATTTTAAAACAAAGAAAACTCATGAAACAGGCCTGGACAGAAATGATGGTACCCTTAACTTAATATTTTGTTGCACAACCTTTTGAGGCAATCACTGCAATCAAACGATTCCTGTAACTGTCAATGAGACTTCTGCACCTCTCAATAGGTATTTTGGCCACTCCTCATGAGCAAACTGCTCCAGTTGTCTCAGGTTTGAAGGGTGCCTTTTCCAGACGGCATGTTTCAGCTCCTTCCAAAGATGCTCAATAGGATTTAGGTCAGGGCTCATAGAAGGCCACTTCAGAATAGTCCAATGTTTTCCTCAGCCATTCTTGGGTGTTTTTAGCTGTGTGTTTTGGGTCATTATCCTGTTGCAAGACCCATGACCTGCGACTGAGATCAATCTTTCTGACACTGGGCAGCACATTTCTCTCTAGAATCCCTTGATAGTCTTGAGATTTCATTGTACCCTGTACAGATTCAAGACACCCTGTGCCAGATGCAGCAAAGCAGCCCCAGAACATAACAGAGCCTCCTCCATGTTTCACAGTAGGGACAGTGTTCTTTTCAAGATATGCTTCATTTTTCCATCTGTGAACATAGAGCTGATGTGCCTTGCCAAAAATGTTGATTTTTGTGTCATCTATACATAGGAAATTCTCCCAGAAGCTTTGTGGCTTGTCAACATGTTTTTATATATTATTACTTTTGTCAGATTCAAGTTATTTCTGTGACCATGGTGGGTTTTTCTTTTATTAAACGAGGGGTACCAACAATTTTGTCCACGTGTGTATGATCTCCTTTTTTACATTCCACCCACCCACCCAGGTTAGTACCTCTCCACCCCACCCCCACACAGAGTAGTGTCCGATAATTTTTACTAACCTGTCCATGCTCCTTGTTCAGGGAGCCCTCCGCGGTTGCCTCCAAGGGTGCATTGTAGCCAATGCTGAAGAACAATGGACACTGTACGTAGTGTCCCGGCGTTCTTCAGCATCTGACGTAAGTGTAGCGCCACCGAGGGGTGGGGTAGAAATTTTGAAAACTGAGTTTGCGTGACTTTCTTATGGGCTTTGTTATTATGATGATCACTGTGCAGCCAAAATGACATGTCACCTGTATTCTATGGGTCAGTATGATTCCGAGGATACTAAATTTATATAGTTTTCCAACCTGACGCCACCCCACGGGCACTATCTGCCCTTTACAGTTTCCTTCTCAAGGCGGCTACTCCTGATCGCTCATCCTACACTGGCCCCTGGGAGTCCGATCTCTCCATGCAGCTCTCACCTGCTGACTGGGACAGATCCTTCTTGTTTGCTCAGAAACTTCCGATGCCCTGTGTTGCGCAACAAAAGAATTTCAAAATTCTGACCCAAAGGTACCGCTGTCCTGACCTGCTCCACAGGTTTTGACCGGTATCGGCGCTGTAGCACCGAGAGGGGCACGCTCTTCCACATTTGGTGCGCATGTGATGGCATTAGGTCCTTCTGAGACGCAGTGTTTAACCCCTATAACAAATTGAGTTGCCAGTCTGTCATACCTTTTCCTCAAATGGCCCTCCTTTCGGGTCTTCCTGGCAGAATCTCTACAGTGAAGAAGGATCTCCTGTGACACTTCTTCACGACCGCCAGGACAGTTATCCTCAGGCATTGACACGCACTGCCACGCCGACCCTGGTAGAATTTTTACAGGAACTTCTCCTCATCCAGAGTATAGAGGTCTTGGTGGTGGAGGACTCTCCGGATTCCTCTAAATTCAAGGCCCTCTGGCGGCAGTGAGTGGAGTCCGCTGAGTTTTCCGATCTCTTTACTTGATTCAGAATTTCCCCTACTCCTTAGCTCCCCTATATGAAAGTCTGCTATTTTAGGTCCCTTCCCTCCTACTCTTACCACCCCCCTGTATGTTCTCCCCCTATTTGTTGTTGCTGGTGTCTTGTCCTCACACACCTTACCCACTGAATTATGCTGGTTTTTTTTTACTTCCTCATACCTGTGGTATTGACTATATTTAATTTACCAGAGTATGCAATTTATGTTACTGTTACTTATGAAGGCCATTCGCCTTAGTTTATGTTCTTGGACTGCATATCTGTTTTTCCCTTGCTGTTAAACTAAAAAAGTTTTCAATAAACATTGATTAAACATAAATTTATATAGTATTAAGCCCTTAAAAAAGATCCAAAACTTTGCAAAAAAAGGTAGAAAATTCTTGGAGTCGCCATATTCTGACCCCCCCGGCCCCAGCTGTAACTTTTTTATATTTCTGTGTATGGGGTTGCATAGGGCATCTTTTTTCGTGAGGTCAGATGTACTGTCATGGTAATGGATCGCCGGCCCCGGATCGCCGGCCGGTGATCATCCCCAAAATGATAGGCAGTGATTGAGGGAATTAGCGACAGGTCTCTGCTGTATAATGCAGTGGAGAGCCGTCGGCTATGGCAACTGCTCAGCTCCTTAGTGGCTGCCATATTTAAATATCTGACATCTGCCGTACTATTATGGCGAATGTTGGGCAGGGGATATAAACGCAATGGTGTGATGTTGTAGGGGTGCTGACGTGAGATGAACACCCGTAGAAAAGACATTGGTCAAACGTTCACATGGAGAATAATGTAGCGGAATTTGACACGGATCCATTTCCCATTCATTTCAATGGGAGTCAGCAGCGGATTTTTCTTGCTAGCTGATTTTTCGTTCTTCAGGCAGATTCCATGTAAGAAATCTCATAGAAATGAATGGGATGTGAAAAATACCAACTTTTCCATCAGCGTAGATTTTAACATGGAATTTGACCAATTCCACTAGAAAATACTCTCACCCTGCCCAAAAAAGGAGTGGCAACTTCATTAATAAGGCATCAGCCATTTTGAGGATGCAGGATAACCACTGTGTACATCAGCCAGAACTCATCAAGTCGCCTGGGAATCTTTTGTTTGCTGTCCAAAAAGTAAGTATGATCTACAGTTTTACGAATTTCTTATACATATCTACTTTGCAGAATACACCTCTGTTGCTGAACAGTGTGGTCTAATCTTTAACAATTCCAAGAAGGTATATTATAGTGTTTTGTTTGCTCTGCAAGCTTTTTAGCTTTTTAACCCTTTCATGCCTCTGTCAATTTTTGTTTTTTGCATTTCCGTTTTTCCCTCTCCCCATTTCAAGAGCCATATTTTTTCATTTTTCAGTTCACAGAGTCACACGATGACTTATTGTTTGCGTGACAAATTGAACTTTGTAATGGCTCCATTCAATATCTTGTACAATGTACTGGGAAGCTGGTGTGGTAAAAATTACCTTTATTCTGCGGGTCAGTACGATCACGGCGATACCAAATTTATATAATATTTGTAATGTTTTGATACCTTTTAAAAAATGTAAAACTTTGGAAAATAGAGAAAAATTTTTGTGTCGCCATGTTCTGATATCTGTATCTTTTTTATATTTATCTGTATGGAGCTGGGTAAGGCGTCTTTTTATGCGGGACAAGATGGCGTTTTTATTGATACCATATTGGGGAAGTTCTGATGGTTTGATCTCTTTTTATTCCATTCTTTATAGGAAGCAAAGTGTTTTGGCTATTTTGATTTTTTTTCCCCCACTATGCCATTCACCGTTTGGGATAAATATTTTTATATTTTTATAGTTAGGACATTTTTGAGCGCGGGGACACTTAAAGTGTTTATGTTTACTTTTGTTCTTTTATTTTACATGTGATCTAGGGAAAGGGAGGTGATTTGAACTTTTATATTCTTTGTGGGGTTTTTTTTTTTATAATTTTAAAAACGTATTTTATTTTTTTCTTTTACTTTTATTCTCAGACCCCCTAGGGACCTTGAACCCTATTGGGTCTGATCGTTCATACTATTCACTGCAATACTATATATATACAGTACAGACCAAAAGTTTGGACACACCTTCTCATTCAAAGAGTTTTCTGTATTTTCATGACTATAAAAATTGTAGATTCACACTGAAGGCATCAAAACAATGAATTAACACATGTGGAATTATATACTTAACAAAAAAGTGTGAAACAACTGAAAATATGTCTTATATTCTATTATATAGCCACCTTTTGCATTGATTACTGCTTTGCACACTCTTGGCATTCTCTTGATGAGCTTCAAGAGGTAGTCACCTGAAATGGTTTTCACTTCACAGGTGTGTCCTGTCAGGTTTAATAAGTGGGATTTCTTGCCTTATAAATGGGGTTGGGACCATCAGTTGTGTTGTTCAGAAGTCAGGTGGATACACAGCTGATAGTCCTACTGAATGGAGTGTTAGAATTTGTATTATGGCAAGAAAAAAGCAGCTAAGTAAAGAAAAATGGGTGGCCATCGTTACTTTAAGAAATGAAGGTCAGTCAGTCCGAAAAATTGGGAAAACTTTGAAAGTGTCCCCAAGTGCAGTGGCCAAAACCATCAAGCGCTACAAAGAAACTGGCTCACATGAGGACCGCCCCAGGAAAGGAAGACCAAGAGTCACCTCTGCTGCAGAGGATAAGTTCATCCGAGTCACCAGCCTCAGAAATCGCAGGTTAACAGCAGCTCAGATTGGAGACCAGGTCAATGACACACAGAGTTCTAGCAGCAGACACATCTCTACAACAACTGTTAAGAGGAGACTGTGTGCAGCAGGCCTTCATGGTAAAATAGCTGCTAGGAAACCACTGCTAAGGACAGGCAACAAACAGAAGAGACTTGTTTGGGCTAAAGAACACAAGGAATGGACACTAGACCTGTGGAAATCTGTGCTTAGGTCTGATGAGTCCAAATTTGAGATCTTTGATTCCAACCACTGTGTCTTTGTGCGACGCAGAAAAGGTGAACGAATGGACTCTACATGCCTGGTTCCCACCATGAAGCATGGAGGAGGAGGTGTGATGGTGTGGGGGTGCTTTGCTGGTGACACTGTTGGGGATTTATTCAAAATTGAAGGAATACTGAACCAGCATGGTTACCACAGCATCTTGCAGCGGCATGCTATTCCATCCGGTTTGCGTTTAGTTGGACCATCATTTATTTTTCAACAGGACAATGACCCCAAACACACCTCCAGACTGTGTAAGGGCTATTTGACCAAGAAGGAGAGTGATGGGGTGCTACGCCAGATGACCTGGCCTCCACAGTCACCAGACCTGAACCCAATCGAGATGGTTTGGGGTGAGCTGGACCGTAGAGTGAAGGAAAAAGGGCCAACAAGTGCTAAGCATCTCTGGGAACTCCTTCAAGACTGTTGGAAGACCATTTCAGGTGACTACCTCTTGAAGCTCATCAAGAGAATGCCAAGAGTGTGCAAAGCAGTAATCAAAGCAAAAGGTGGCTACTTTGAAGAACCTAGAATATAAGACATATTTTCAGTTGTTTCACACTTCTTTGTTAAGTATATAATTCCACATGTGTTAATTCATAGTTTTGATGCCTTCAGTGTGAATCTACAATTTTTATAGTCATGAAAATACAGAAAACTCTTGGAATGAGAAGGTGTGTCCAAACATAACAAACAACCTAGGTCACACACAGGCCCTAACTCACGGCTTGCTCCCTGACTGATCTCTGGGGCAACAAGCAGTCTGTCTCAGTAAGTCCTCTCAGGACACCAGCCCTCTGGGAACAGACCGCCTTGTCTGTCTTTGACTGGGTCCACGACTTCCTGATTCCTGCAGGTTTCCCCCAGCCCTCTAGAGTTACTCCCCACCCAAAGGTGTGGCTGAGGGCCTTTTCAGGCCTGGCCCTGGGTCGCTCAATAGCGCCCTCTGGGTTCACACACTCACATACCCTCCCCCTCAGCTCACTACCCATGGAGTGAGCTACAATGGGACAAGACATAGTATGTCGACGTCCCTCTTCAATCCTGTACACTTGTCCAATGTGTCTCCAGATGTCTCAATCTGGAAGTCTCTTCTTCCAAATTCTGGTCAGTCGAGATTTCCATTTTTTTCAGCACTTTAAATGCTACGCCAAGATCCTGGCCATTCTGTGCAAAGGCAAGTTCTCCTTCATCACCTTCACAATTCGCCATACAGGGGATCACATCATTTTCATCACATTTCTCGCCATAGTCTTCAGCCATGCCATTGCAATGACTTTGATCCCTTTAGTAAATAGCCGTAAGAATCTTCATCTTCACCTATCATGAATCCACAGGAGCTCAGAGACCAACTAACACGTACTTCATGCACATCAGTGTCTTTAGAGTATAACTGTTTCACAGGGACTTTTTCCGTAACCTTCATCTCAAAGCAAACTTTGCCATCACCATCAAGGCTTAGAGGTTTAGGAGACATAGGCTGCTTGCTCTCCTCTTTGTTTGAGATACACAAGCTCTGTACCACAATATCTTCTCCTTCTGCACAAGGGCCATACAGTACACCCTCACAAAACAGCTCACACTGAATTACATTTTCTGGTATGTCTTTAACAACTGCCACATCATATATTGGAATGGTTTCTTTATAATACTTCCACATCTGTACAGCAGCCGGAGAACCACTTCCATACTCTAGTCTTACCTCCTCTTTCTCATACGCATAACTTCCTGGAGGCATGTTGCGGTACTGTGATAGATTGCAAGAATTTTTGTGAAAATCCATTTCTGACAGTACAGGAGCTGGTGATATCGTCATCTCAACATTCTTCAAGTTATTTTCATTCTCTGTGCGAACACCGGAGGACTGGGATACCAAGTTTCCAACATCACAGTTTTTACTGTCAGTACCCAGATGCTTTTTGGTTACATGTTCTGGCTGCCTAATGGCTCTGCTTTCTCTGCCTCTATGCTGCCTCCCACTAAGCCAGCCAATTCACTTTGCTCTGTACTGATGAAGGACAACAATCCGGAAACAGCGCTGTATGCAGATAAGTGAAATTAGCTTGGCTAAAATCCCTTTTGCTGTCTCAAGGCTCGGTGAGTCAAAAGCAAATTGAGGATCTGTTACATCCAACTGAGGGCGCATGAGCTCCCCAGCTCCTTTCCCATAATGCCTTGTGATATGTAGATGCTAAGTAGAGGGCAAAAGGCAATTAAAATCTCTACACACCTTCACTGGTGCTCTCCTCAATGTGAGAGATTCTTGTCTCTATGCTGGCAGCTTTCTCCAATTCTAACGCCTTCTGTATCGCACAAATCTCTGATTCCAGCTCCAGAACTTTCTCCAATGTGGATCTGTGGATCGCTTGAGGACAGATGATATTTCTCCAGGGGTAAGGGACATTTGAAGGTCTGCCTCCCATTTTCGCACGTATGAGGGGAGCTCTGTGCCTAGTTCGCTCAGAAGGTTGGAGTAGAGAGTAGATAAAGGTCTTGGCGTATTTTGCTTCCGGAGTAGAAGCTGCTCTAGCCATGAAGTAGTGCGATTGTCAGACTCCTTCTTCAGCGCTTTCAGGTACAGTGTTTTAATCGACTGATATGTTAGGAAATTAGTATGAAAGGAGAGGGGGTGTTGTGTGAACTCAGAATAAGAAGGGAGAGTCTCTACTTTTTTGTGACACTCCTGTAAGGTTTGCACTTTCTGAGCATGGACAGACGACATCTCCCTCAATTTTTTGTCTTTATTTTGCACCAAAACAGACAATTTCTCATTATCTTTACAAGATCCTGAGAGTGCCCTCTCCAGGCTACCTTTTGTAGCTGTGAGTTCCATTTCTCTTTGTTCCAGAACTCCAGCTCTGCTCTGCCATTCCTTGACTTCATTATTTAGGCGAACCTGCAAGTTTTGCTCTGACTGCAATGTCTGCACCACAGATTCTAAATCACTCTCTAGGTCAGACACATGCTTCCTCAGCTCTGCAACTTCATTTTCTTTATCAGTTAATGCAGCTGAAAGTTTTTCACACTTCCTGACTTGGTCATCCAAACAATCTGACTGATACTGCAAAAATTCACTTCTCTCACATTTAGCAGTTTCAAGGTCATCTCTTAATTTTTCAATGACACTCTCTTTGGCAATGGAGTCTTGGACATGCTGCTCCTTTAAATCCTGCAATTGCTTCTCAAGCACTTGCTTTTGCTCTACACTCTGTATAACTTTATTAGATAGAGGGCATTTCATTTCTGCAACCTCCTTCTTAGTAACACAGTCCATTCCAGGCAAACCCAGTACCACATTTTCACAATGACTAGGATATGAACTCCTCATAGATTCAAGATCTTTCTTTAACTTCAGGTTCAACTTAAGGTGCTCTTTTTCTAATACCTCAAGTTGCCATTTTCAATCAGATATTTCATCTTCATAAATGAACCTGATGGTTTTAATCTCATCTTGAAGCTGCTGCACCCTAATATTTTCATCTTTGGCGCTTTCAGGCACTCCAGTATGAGACATACAGTCAGCAGGGACATATTCAATCATAGAACAGAGGTGCTTCAGAAAAACTGAGTCACTCTCATGCAACCCATCATCTTTACTTGCACTCCACATGCTCTGTTCCGTGTTTTGTGTCTCTCTGCGTTCAGACTGCTGCAATAATAAACCTGTGCATAACTTCTCTGCTTTTTACAAGCTGAAATTCTCTTTTTCTAGCCCATGGTTTACTAACAAGATTACACAATATTCCACAGCAACCTTGGGTTCAACCGGCAGCAACTTTTTGCTATCTTCTGCAGTCACATGTATTCAAACAGTTAACTTATGTGGCACTACAACAACCAGCATTTTCTTCTGTCTTCCACAGAAAACACAAACATGGCACCATAGTCTTTCACATAGACTGTTTGCAATATCCAGCTTCTACACACATTGCTTACTTTCTTGCCATCAGCAAGCACTTTACAGACTTCTGAGCCACAGTATACACAAAGTCCATTCCCTGGATTCCTCTTCCAGTTTTACTTTCACCAGTTTTTGCACACAATTTGTTATTTTGCAGCTCTACTCACCCCTTCCTGGGTTTCTCAGTTGAAATAAAAGATTTCTTCCAGCTGTAGGCCACAATGCACACTTAGCAGTACTGCAGTCACCAAACACTTGTCTTCCAGGACTTGCGTGGATCTCTTGAAATATCTCTCTGCCTGTTAAATCCCCCCCCCCCCTGCTACTTCCTATCTGTCTGTCTGCTATTAATGTAATGCCTCTCACCTTGGAACATTCCTGTACATGTTGTATTTGTATTTGTATCTGCTTATCTTATCTTTGCTGCTGTAACACACTGAATTTCCCCACTGTGGGACTATTAAAGGACTATTATTATTATTATTATTATTATTATTTATGCCCGCATCCGTAGTACCATATGTGACAATTTGGGGGGATTAATCTCAATGGCGGCAGACTCCTGGACCTGACAGCAGTGGTTGTGGTACTGAGCGCCGGAGAAGCAGCGTTCAGACGGTGCCAATTCAAAACAAAATGGCTTTTATTCAGCTTAGGAAACATACACAAAATAACAAACGACCTAGGCCACACACAGGCCCTAACTCACGGCTTGCTCCCTGACTCATCTCTGGGGCAACAAGCAGTCTGTCTCAGTAAGTCCTCTCAGGACACCAGCCCTCTGGGAACAGACCGCCTTGTCTGGGTCCACGACTTCCTGCTTCCTGCAGGTTTCCCCCAGCCCTCTGAAGTTACGCCCCACCCAAAGGTGTGGCTGAGAGCCTTTTCAGGCCTGGCCCTGGGTCGCTCAATAGTGCCCTCTGGGTTCACACACTCACAATATATATATACAGACATGGACAAAATTGTTGGTACCCCTCGTTTAATGAAAGAAAAACCCACAATGGTCACAGAAATAACTTGAATCTGACAAAACTGGAATTTGCCAAACTACATGTTGACAAGCCACAAAGCTTCTGGGAGAATGTCCTATGGACAGATGAGACAAAAATGGAAATTTTTGGCAAGGCATATCAGCTCTATGTTCACAGATGGAAAAATGAAGCATGTCTTGAAAAGAACACTGTCCCTACTGTGAAACATGGAGGAGGCTCTGTTATGTTCTGGGGCTGCTTTGCTGCATCTGGCACAGGGTGTCTTGAATCTGTGCAGGGTACAATGAAATCTCAAGACTATCAAGGGATTCTAGAGAGAAATGTGCTGCCCAGTGTCAGAAAGCTTGGTCTCAGTCGCAGGTCATGGGTCTTGCAATAGGATAATGACCCAAAACACACAACTAAAAACACCCAAGAATGGCTAAGAGGAAAACATTGGACTATTCTGAAGTGGCCTTCTATGAGCCCTGAGCTAAATCCTATTGAGCATCTTTGGAAGGAGCTGAAACATGCCGTCTCGAAAAGGCACCCTTCAAACCCGAGACAACTGGAGCAGTTTGCTCATGAGGAGTGGCCAAAATACCTGTTGAGAGGTGCAGAAGTCTCATTGACAGTTACAGGAATCATTTGATTGCAGTGATTGTCTCAAAAGGCTGTGCAACAAAATATTAAGTTAAGGGTACCATCATTTCTGTCCAGGCCTGTTTCATGAGTTTTCTTTTGTAAAAAATTCTGTTGAAGCATGGTAGAAAAGCATTGTCTGACTTTCATTTGTTCATTTTCCTAGAATTGTTATATATTATTACTTTTGTCAGATTCAAGTTATTTCTATGACCATTGTGGGTTTTTCTTTCATTAAACGAGGGGTACCAACAATTTTGTCCACGTGTGTATATATATACTTGTGGGGTCTGTATAGCAGCCCGGCACCTTCACTACAGCTCAGCTCCCACTGACTTCAATATGTTCTGATATGCAGTGAAGGTGCCCGGCTAATACACAGTGGACAGAGCTTTCTGCTTCCAGCCCCGTATTGTGTACAGGACGGGTGCCAGAAGTGGGTCCGTACAGCTGATCGGTATTTATGGCCTATCCTGAGGATAGAACAAAAAAAATTAAGCCTGGACAACCCCTTTAATAGAACCCCCTAACACCACACTTTAAAGAGATTGGGGGAACTTCAGCTGGAAGAAAACAACAGAGCTGCATGACTGAACTGCGCTTGGAGACACTGGGGACAGGAGAGTAAGTTTTGGATTTTTTTTTTTTTCACCTGCCCTGGCCTAATTAAAAAAAAAAAAATGTTATTCTGGACAAGCTCTTTAATGTCCCCCCAGGAAATTAGCCTCCATCCCTGCCCCCCCCCGCAATATAATGGCCCCATCAATGGTCCCCATACAGTATAAAATGACCAGTGGCCATTTTATGGGGGGGGGATAGTAAAGGGGCCACTGTATGGGAGGGAGAATAGTGACCCCTTCACTGGTCCCCCCTTCATGGCAGCATTAGGTCGGTACTCACCTGTCTGCTCCACTGTCCCGCTCCTTCTTGCTCTGGTCGCACTGATGTGACGTCATGTGCGCCCGGAGAAGGAAGAAGCAGAAGGCGTCGGAGAGTAGTCAGGTAAGTATTGGTGCATAGCTTGTAGGCCACAGGCTCAATGGGGCTTGTGGCCTACAGGCCTGAGAGTGGTAGAGCATGAAGCCTGTGGCTTTCTGCTCTACTAGTAGTAGAACCGGGTCAGCGGTGCCACTTCTTCCCAGTTTTGTAATCCGGTTATTAAGCCGGGGAGAACCTGGCTTACCTTTCCCCGCTCCTGCTCGTGGTCTCTCCTCTTCCCTGTTAAAGGGGAATTCCCATCTCAAGGATCCTATCTATACTATACTGCTAGTTTATGTAAATTGAAGAGTTTTTCTAAATATATTGCTTTAGCAATGCTGCTTTGTTTTCCTGCTATGTGAAATTATTCCTCCCATTGTTTACACAGCGTTTCCATAGAGCCGCACCTGTGTTATAAGACAAGACAGATGATGTCACTGCTCTCACTATTATCTACAGTAATGCAGTTCAGTTTGCAGATGTCTGTTATCTCTCTATATAAACACACAGATAACACTGTGTCGATTCTTTAGAAGCATGTGCATATTTGATCTGCATTTATATTAGATTTCTAGTAATCATAATAAGTATTGTGATACTTCATAGTGTCCTGTTCTGCTGCCGTATCCTTCAGCGGCATATAATATTTATTATAATCTTCATCAGTAGGACCATTTCAGTCCTGACTTTAATCCGCCCATCTGCTGGGGGTATGGTGTGGCTTAGGCAGTGGCGTAACTAAAGTCTTGTGGGTCCCGTTGCAAACTTTTGTCCGGGGCCTCATCCCTACAGTGAATTCTTGATAGTGATGGTTACGGGTGCTAAGGAGTTTAATCAACCTTAGTGTGGTTAGGGTAATCTGTGGGTCTCCTTGGCTTATGGGCCAGATGGAAGCTGCAATCTCAATATTGATGCCAGTGCTTAGGGACCCCCTAAGGCTCCAGGGCCCCGGTGTGACTGCACCCTCTGCACCCCCTCAAGTTATGTCCCTGGGCTTAGGGCTTTAGAGCTGCCAGCGTAAGACATGTGTCTTCTAAAGTGAGGTGTAAAATAAGAATCTGGCTGAAATTCTGGAAGCGGAAATTTTTCACTGTGCAAATTCCGCAGCAAATTTAGTGTAAAATTCAGTGACGCTTTCCTACATGTGACCCTAGCCTAAAAATTCTAAATGGGCTGCAAGACATATAGACATACATGATACTAACTGTGAGGGGGATTCCTCTATTAGTGTTGTTATGGCGGCAATAAGCAAGATGAATATTTCTATTTTGGAACTGGCGACAACTGCAGGGCCAATACATAAACATATTGTGAGTATGTGAACCTAGAGGGCGCTAGGGAGCGACCCAGGCCAGCCCTGAAAAGGCCCTCAGCCACACCTTTGGGGGTGGCATGTAACTCCAGAAGGATGGAGTATCCTGCATGAAGCAGGAGATGGTGGACCAGCTGGACAGATAGACGGTCTATCCCAGAGGGGCTGGGGTCTACAGGGGACTTTTGCTGGAGCTGAGCAGTGCCCCAGAGGCTAGTTAGGGGCTCAAGGAGTCAGTGAGTGCCCTAACTGTGGCATAGGTTTTTTGTTGTTTTGTTATGTTGCAGTTAAGCTGAATAAAGCCAGTTTTATTTACACTTGGACCGTCTGAACGCTATCTTTCCGGCGCCCAGTACTACGAACCACCGCTGTCCGGACCAAGAGTCTGCTGCCATTTGAGACTAATTCCCCCAAGTTGTTACATATGGTGCTACGGATTCGGGCAGAAAGAGATCCACGCAAGTCCTGGAAGACAAGTGGTTGGTGACTGCAGTACTGCTAAGTGTGCATTGTGGCCTACAGCTGGAAGAAATTGGTGATTTCAACTGAGAAACCCAGGAAGGGGTGAGTGAATTGCAACATAGCAAAGTGTGTGCAAAACTGGTGAAAGTAAAACTCTGGAAGAGGAATCCAGGGAATGGACTTTGTGTATACTGTGGCACAGAAGTCTGTAAAGTGCTTGCTGATGGCAAGAAAGTAAGCAATGTGTGTAGAAGCTGGATATTGCAAACAGTCTATGTGAAAGGCTATGGTCCCATGTTTGTGTTTTCTGTGGAAGACAGAAGAAAATGCTGGTTGTTGTAGTGCCACATAAATTAACTGTTTGAATACATGTGACTGCAAAAGATAGCAAAAAGTTGCTGCCGGTTGAACCCAAGGTTGCTGTGGAATATTGTGTAATCTTGTTAGTAAACCATGGGCAAGAAAAAGCGAATTTCAGCTTGTAAAAAAGCAGAGAAGTTATGCTCAGGTTTAATATTGCAGCAGTCTGAATGCAGAGAGACACAAAACCCGGAGCAGAGCATGTGGAATGCAAGTAAAGATAATGGGTTGCATGAGAGTGACTCAGTTTTTCTAAAGCACCTCTGTTCTATGAATGAATATGTCCCTGCTGACTGTATGTCTCATACTGGAGTGCATCAAAGCGCCAAAGATGAAAATGTTACGGTGAAGCAGCTTCAAGATGAGAATAAAACCATCAGGTTCATTTATGATGATGAAATATCTGATTGGAAACGGCAATTTGAGGTATTAGAAAAAGAGCACCTTAAGTTGAACCTGAAGTTAAAGAAATATCTTGAATCTATGAGGAGTTCATATCCTAGTCATTGTGAAAATGTGGTACTGGGTTTGCCTGGAATGGACTGTGTTACTAAGAAGGAGGTTGCAGAAATGAAATGTGCTCTATCTAATAAAGATATACAGAGTGTAGAGCAAAAGCAAGTGCTTGAGAAGCAATTGCAGGATTTAAAGGAGCAGCATGTCCAAGACTCCATTGCCAAAGAGAGTGTCATTGAAAAATTAAGAGATGACCTTGAAACTGCTAAATGTGAGAGAAGTGAATTTTTGCAGTGTCAGTTTGGATGAACAAGTCAGGAAGTGTGAAAAACTTTCTGCTGCATTAACTGATAAAGAAAATGAAATTGCGGAGCTGAGGAAGCATGTCTCTGACTGAGAGAGTGATTTAGAATCTGTGGTGCAGACATTGCAGCCAGAGCAAAACTTGCATGCACTAAAGCAAGTTTGCCTAAATAATGGAATCCACGAATGGCGAAGCAGAGCTGAAGTTCTGGAACAAAGAGAAATGTCAGGATCTTGTGAAGATAAGGAGAAATTGTCGATTTTGGTGCAAAATAAAGACAAAGAATTGATGGAGATGTCGTCTGTCCATGCTCAGAAAGTGAAAGCCTTACAGGAGAGTCATAAAAAAGTAGAGACTCAACTTCAAGAGCTGCAACTAAAAGTCACAGAAGGGGACAGGTTTCAAACAGAGCTGCTAGACAAGGCAAACGGTCTGCAGGTGGAATTGGATAATGTCACAGGGCTTCTTTCTCAAGCAGACAGCAAGTTTATCAAACTTTCCAAAGATTTTTCTACACTAGAATCTCAGCTTCAGGACACTCAGGAACTTTTGCAAGAAGAAACCTGTCAGAAGCTTGACCTTAGTACAAAACTAAAACAAATGGAAGATGAGAAAAATGGTTTCCATGAGCAACTAGAGGAAGAGGAGGAAGCAAAAAGAGATTTGACAAAGCAGATTTCAACACTACAGGCTCAGGCGACTGATATGAAGAAAAAAATGGAAGATAGTATGGGGTCCTTGGATTCTGTTGAAGAACTAAAGGAGAAGTTGCAAAAGGAGCTAGAAGCTACAAATCAACGGTTTGAGGAGAAGGTTGCTGCTTATGACAAACTTGAGAAGACGAAAATTAGACTGCAGCAGGAACTAGAAGATGTAGGTGTAGATCTTGCTCATCAACATCGGATTGTGTCAAATTTGGAAAGGAAGCAGAAAAAGTATGATCAGCTGCTTGGTGAAGAGAACTCTCTTTCTGCTAGATATGCAGAAGAACGTGACCGTGCTGAAGCAGAGGCCCTTGAATTGAAGGCCGAGTTAGAGAGGCTCAACAAGCAACTGCGCACTGAAATGGAGGATTTGGTTAGCTCCAAGGATGAAGTGGAGAAAAACCTGGAATCTGTGCAGATATTGTATGAGAACAAAGCTAATACTTATGACAAGCTGGAAAAGGCCAAGAGAGAATTGGACCTCCAGATGGAAGACATGAGGATTCAGTTTGAGAAAAAAATGTCTGATTTATCTGCTGAGATTGTAGATCTAAAAATGCTTGTTGCTAAACTAAAGGTGCAAGTGAACAAGCAGGAGGAAATTGCACACATCAAGGAACAGCTGGAGTTTCAGATGGTTCAAGTGAAGCACGAGTCAGAAATAAAGTTGGAAGAGCACACTTTTCAGATAGAACAGTTAAAAACCGAAGTGGAATCTAAAAGAGAAGAATTGGATCGATTGCAGCAGTCTTTATCCAATACTGAACAGTCGGTATCTTCAAAGCTGGCAGCACTAGAAGCTGAGAAGGACTCGCTGCAGAGCCTGTTAACTTCTAAAGAATCAGGGCTGATATCCCTGAAAAATGTGATTCAAGAAATAGAGTCTTTATTCAACCAAGAGCAAGATAAGAGAGCCACTGAGATACGGGACTTGAATGAAAGACTTGACAAAAAGTCTGCAGATGAGCAGAAGCTTTATCAGATGTTGGAGGATCAGTTCAATATAATTCAGGGAACAGTGAGGGAAGCAGAAAATATCATCCAGGATGCTGACCTGACAAATGTTAGAAGAACGCTGCAGAATATCCTAGAATTAGGAGACATAGTGGATAAAGAGATGGCATCTACATCTGCTGCCATAGAAGATGTCTGGAAGATTGAGGAAGTTCTGCAAGTTGCAATAGTAAAAACTGAGATGGAGGCTGCTCAGAGAAATGTGACGATGAAGAAAGTTCTGGAGCTGGAATCAGAGATTTGTGCGCTACAGAAGGCATTAGAATTGGAGAAAGCTGCCAGCATAGAGGCAAAGAAAGCAGAGACATTAAGGCAGCCAGGATCTGTAACCAAAAAGCATCTGGGTACTGACAGAAAAAACTGTGTGAAAATGATGTGATCCCCTGTATGGCGAATTGTGAAGGTGATGAAGTAAAACTTGCCTTTGCACAGAAGGGCCAGGATCTTGGTGCAGCATCGAAAGTGATGAGAAGACGGAAAACTCGACGGAGCGGAATTTGGAAGAAAAGACCACCAGATTGGGACTTCTGGATAGACACTGGACAGGCATACACGGTTGAAGAGGGACTTCGACATAGGATGTCTCGTCCCATTGTAGCTCACCCCATGGGTAGTGAGCTGAGGGGGAGGGTATGTGAGTATGTGAACCTAGAGGGCACTAGGGAACGACCCAGGCCAGCCCTGAAAAGGTCCTCAGCCACACCTTTGGGGGTGGCATGTAACTCCAGAAGGCTGGAGTATCCTGCAAGGAGCAGGAGATGGTGGACCAGCTGGACAGATAGACGGTCTGTCCCAGAGGGGCTGGGGTCCACAGGGGACTTTTGCTGGAGCTGAGCAGTGCCCCAGAGGCTAGTTAGGGGCTCAAGGAGTCAGTGAGTGCCCTAACTGTGGCATAGGTTTTTTGTTGTTTTGTTAAGTTGCAGTTAAGCTGAATAAAGCCAGTTTTATTTACACTTGGACCGTCTGAACGCTATCTTTCTGGCGCCCAGTGCTACGAACCACCGCTGTCCGGACCAGGAGTCTGCTGCCATTTGAGACTAATTCCCCCAAGTTGTCACAATATGCTATTGCTGCATAATGATATTCATAAAGGATAAAAGGGCTGGACCACTGTATAAGCAATGCTACCTCCTATGCTGCTCCTGCTACCTCTTCGGTTACTCCCTCAACCTCATAGATTGTAAGCTCTTTCAAGCAGGACACACAATCCCATTGTGTGAATTAACTTATTACTCTGAAATTTTGTCTGTACTTTAACCCTACGATTTGTTAAGTGCTGAGGAATATGTTGGTGCTATATAAATAAAATGTATTATATTAGTGTTGTAATTATTATTATTATTACAGGATCCTAAAAATTGTATAAGAAAACTGGGAGATCAATCAGACGAACTGTCTAAAGAGTTCAACTCTCTAAAAAAAAATGTTTATAAAGGGACTGACTTGGAGGGCAGATCATGTAGATATAACATTTGTTTGATGGGAGTACCTGAGAAATTTAAAGGGGATGACTTTTGTCCATAATTGGATATTGAAAAATATAGAGTGTACGTTTTTAACAGATTTTTTTCAAGTTAAAAGACACGCATAGGGAGCAATTGATGAAAACCATAGCAGGGAGACAGATATTGCCTGATATTGGTGCAGTTTTTGAGAACGTTGTCTGGTCTCCCTGAAGTGTAAATAGGTGGATAGAAAGTGATAATTTAGGGAAAGGTTTTTTGAAGTAAAGAAAAGATTAAGAGGAGCCGGATTGAAATACTCTATGTTGTTTCCAGCTAAATTGCGCTTGTTCCATCGGGATCAAATGTACTTTTTTCAGGGTCCAGTTGCTGTAGGAAAATGGGTTGATGAGAAAGGGGTTGTTTAAAATACTAAATTGTATATTAATATTATGTGCGGGAGTCAAATAGAACAAGTGCATCAATTCTTATGTTAGGGTCCCAACATGTTGTGTAGACATGTGGGGTCTTTAGAGGGAGAGTATCACAAGAAAAACCCCACCAAGGCTTATACACACAGTCAACAGTAAATTTTGTCAGTAAGCTTTGCAAATAAATCACTACATGCAGGGCCGGCATTAGGAGAGGAACAAACTGGGCAATTGCCCAGAGCCCTGTCCCAAAGGGGCCCCCGGTAGCTGGAGCCTGATGACTCCGAATCCTGGAGTCTGGACCGGCCATATTGAAAACAGAAAGGGACCCAGCGTCATGTACCGCAGGGCCCCTTTCCTAGTAAAAATAACAAACATTTTTACTCACCTGTCCTTACTTCCGACGTCATCTTCTGGCGTTCCGGACATCAGCGCTGAGTCGCTGAGGCCTGGCCTCAGAGGTCACGTGGGGCGGGCCTCACGTAGCTGCTGAGGCCCAATCACAGGCTTTAACAGGTAAGGCAAGGTGAGTATAACTGTTTGTTATTTTCCCTTACCTTCCCCGGGCCATCAATAATTATACTCTGGGGTCTGAAGAGACCCCAGAGTATAATATAATACTAGCACTAAGGGAGTCTGTGGGGCCCCTGTGGAGCATTATACTGGGGAGGGGGCCCTCTGGATAGCATATACTGTGTCGGGCCCCTGTGGATCATTATACTGGGGAGGGGGCCCTCTGGATACCATATTATACTGTGTGGGGCCACCATGGAGCATTATACTGTGGGAGGGGGCCCTCTGCAGAGCATATAATACTGTTTTGGGCCACTGTAGAGCATTATACTGGGGGAACCTCTCTGGGCAGTATATTATACTGTGTGGAGTCCATTCTGGAGAATGTTATACTGTGTGGGGTCACTGTGGAGCATTACTCTGGGGGGGCCATCTGCAGAGCATATTATATTGTGTGGCGCCACTGTGGGGCATTATTCGGGGGGGAACTAAGGAGCATTATACTAGGGGGCCCTCTGGGGAGCATAATATATTACGTGGGACCACTGTGGAGCAAAATACTGGGGGGGGGCACTGTGGAGCATTATACTAGCGGGGGCCCTCTGGGGAGCATATCATACTATGGGCCACTGTGGAGCTTTATACTGGGGGGGAAGGGACAGTGTGGGGAGCCTGTTATACTGTGTGGGGTCACTGTGGAGTTTATTATATTGTGTGGGGCTTCTCGGGAGCATATTATACTCTGTGGAGCCATTGTAGAGCATTATACTGGGGGGACTGTGGGGAGCATATTATACTGTGGGGCACCACTGTGGAGCATTATACTGGGGGAACTCCTCTGCGCAGTATATTATACTGTGTGGAGGCCATTGTGGAGCATGTTATACTGTGTTAGGCCAGTGTGGAGCATTATACTGGGGGGGGCACTGTGGGATGCATATTATACTGTATGGAGCATATTATATTGTGTGGGGCTGCTGGGGAGCATATTGTACTGTCTGGGGCCATTAAGAGGTAGTATACTGTGTGGAACCTTATATACCATGTGGGGCCACTATGGGGGACTCAGGGGAGCATTTTATACTGTGTGGGTCCACTGTGGAGCATTACATACCATGTGGGGAAACTGGAGGGCTCAAGGGAGCATTTTATATCGTGGAGCATTATATACCATGTGGAGTATTATACTGTGGGGGGGGGCTCAAAATTCCTGTTGGCAGTCCTATTTGCTATGTCTGCATCACAGCTCCCTCACTATAATCTTGCAAATACGCGTAGTGCTCCATGTCCATGTCATTCCCTATACAGTATTGTGCATGAACCGGCCATGGAGTTATTGGGGCCTGCACAGTACTATAGGGGCTGACTATACTGGGAACATACTCAGTAATGCCGCATAATCAGCACATATAAGACTTCAGTGAAGGGGCCGTGGTGTAGGATATTAGCAGGAAGCTGTTGGTTGGGGCCCCAGAACAAGTTCCTCTGGTGGGCCTAAGGCCCTTCAGTCTGACACTGTATAACGGAGAACAATTATAAGGGTGGGTTACTATATATAATTGGGAAACTTACATATGAGGGTGCTATTATAAGGGAGAACTATTATGTATAAGAGGGGCTATTATTTATAAGGGGGAACTATTATATATAAGACATCCATTATAAGGGGGAGCTATTATTTATAAGAGGAGAACTGTTTATAAGGGTGGTATAATTGTTAAGTGGGCTTATTTATAAAGGGGGCTATTAGTGATAATGGGGACTATTATTTACAAGGGTAACTATTATTTATGAGAGGGCTATTATTTATAAGGGAGCAGTATTATTTTTACGTGGTGACTGTTACTGATGTGGGGGAATATTACTGATACAGGGAACTATTTATCATTTATAAGGGCGCTATTATTGATAAGTGTGTAATATTTAGAAGCAGGGACTATTATTTATAAGGAGGCGCTATAATAACTGATGACTGGGTGCAAAAATCTATTAGGCGGTACAAAGGTGCACATTTGAATTGTGTGTGTGGTAAAATGGGGCTTGTTATTACTTTTTTGTTGGCAGAAAGGAGGCGTTATTAAAGGGGTAGCCACTGCAAGACAATGGTGTTGTTTGCATATCAGCATATGGGGCCCCGCTTTTAATTTTGCCCAGGGCCCCACTTTGTCTAAAACCTGACTACATGCATTAGATTTTTTAATTTGATCAAACACCAGCCACTCCTTTTATACGTCATATTTAAGGACGGTTAATATTTTAGATGTAATATTTCAGATATATTTTTCTTTATGGGTATTAAATGGATTTGAATGTGTCATGGCAGGGGTATAATTTCCACCTACATTTTTGAAGGAAGTTGTATTTAAATTACACGCGTTTTTATTGGATAAACAATCTATACCACTACTTATGTTTGGTGACTTTAATTGTGTAATGAATTCAAGTATAGAAAGGGATGGGCGTCCAGAAAGGAGTGTCTGCTATTCTAAAACTTATTCGTCCTTTTAAAGAATAAATTATCCTTTTTGTAATTCCCTGGCAGTGCTAGAACTGTCAAAAATAAGCTATGGTGTATGGTGTATTTCTGATCATAGTCTAGTAAAAAGGGAACATAGCCCTAGATTTGTAGTATATAGATTTAACACAAATTGGGCAGCACGGTGGCTCAGCGCTGGAGTCCTGGGTTCAAATCCTGCCAAAGACAACATCTGTAAGGAGTTTGTATGTTCTCCCCGTGTTTGCGTGGGTTTCCTCCAGGTACTCTGGTTTACTCCAAAGACATACTGATAGGTAATGTAGATTGTGAGCCCTATATGGGACAGTGACTGTCAATGTCTGTAAAGTGCCGTGGAATATGATGGCGCTATACAGTCATATGAAAAAGTTTGGGCACCCCTATTAATCTTAAGCATTTTTAGTTCTAAATATTTGGGTGTTTGCAACAGCCATTTCAATTTGATATATCTAATAACTGATGGACACAGTAATATTTCAGGATTGAAATGAGGTTTATTGTACTAACAGAAAATGTGCAATATGCATTAAACCAAAATTTGACCGATGCAAAAATTTGGGTACCCTTATCATTTTATTGATTTGAATACTCTTAACTACTTTTTACTGACTTACTGAAGCAGAAAATTGGTTTTGTAACCTCACTGAGCTTTGAACTTCATAGCCAGGTGTATCCAATCATGAGAAAAGGTATTTAAGGTGGCCAATTGCAAGTTGTTCTCCTATTTGAATCTCCTCTGAAGAGTGGCATCATGGGCTCCTCAAAACAACTCTCAAATGATCTGAAAACAAAGATTGTTCAACATAGTTGTTCAGGGGAAGGATACAAAAAGTTGTCTCAGAGATTTAGCCTGTCAGTTTCCACTGTGAGGAACATAGTAAGGAAATGGAAGACCACAGGGACAGTTCTTGTTAAGCCCAGAAGTGGCAGGCCAAGAAAAATATCAGAAAGGCAGAGAAGAAGAATGGTGAGAACAGTCAAGGACAATCCACAGACCACCTCCAAAGAGCTGCAGCATCATCTTGCTGCAGATGGTGTCACTGTGCATCGGTCAACAATACAGCACACTTTGCACAAGGAGAAGCTGTATGGGAGAGTGATGCGAAAGAAGCCGTTTCTGAAAGCACGCCACAAACAGAGTCGCCTGAGGTATGCAAAAGCACATTTGGACAAGCCAGCTTCATTTTGGAAGAAGGTCCTGTGGACTGATGAAACAAAGATTGAGTTGTTTGGTCATACAAAAAGGCGTTGTGCATGGCGTCCAAAAAACACAGCATTCCAAGAAAAACACTTGCTACCCACTGTAAAATTTGGTGGAGGTTCCATCATGCTTTGGGGCTGTGTGGCCAATGCCGGCACCGGGAATCTTGTTAAAGTTGAGGGTCGCATGGATTCAACTCAGTATCAGCAGATTCTTGAGAATAATGTACAAGAATCATTGACGAATTTGAAGTTACGCCGGGGATGGATATTTCAGCAAGACAATGATCCAAAACACAGCTCCAAATCTACTCAGGCATTCATGCAGAGGAACAATTACAATGTTCTGGAATGGCCATCCCAGTCCCCAGACCTGAATATCATTGAACATCTGTGGGATAATTTGAAGCGGGCTGTCCATGCTCGGCGACCATCAAACTTAACTGAACTGGAATTGTTTTGTAAAGAGGAATGGTCAAAAATACCTTCATCCAGGATCCAGGAACTGATTAAAAGCTACAGGAAGCGACTAGAGGCTGTTATTTTTGCAAAAGGAGGATCTACTAAATATTAATGTCACTTTTCTGTTGAGGTGCCCATACTTTTGCACCGGTCAAATTTTGGTTTAATGCATATTGCACATTTTCTGTTAGTACAATAAACCTCATTTCAATCCTGAAATATGACTGTGTCCATCAGTTATTAGATATATCAAATTGAAATGGCTGTTGCAAACACCCAAATATTTAGAACTAAAAATGATTAAGATTAATAGGGGTGCCCAAACTTTTTCATATGACTGTATAAGTAAGCATAATAATAATAATTGGTTAACCAATTCCTGCCACAGGCATTTTTCGTTTTTGACTCCCTGCCGTCCAAATCCTATAACTTTTTTATTTTTTCCATTCACAGAGTCATATGAGGCTGTTAATGTTTGCAGGACAAATTGTCCTTTGTAATGGCACCATTTAATATTCTGTAAGCTGTACTGGGAAGCTGGAAAAAATTCTTATTGTGGTACATTTGAATAAAAAGTAATTTACGGACCAAAATGATGTGTCACCTGTATTCTATGGGCCAATATGATTCTGAGGATACAAAAGTTTTAGTTTTATTTATGTTTTTAAGCCCTTAGAAAAGATTAAAACTTTGCAAAAAAAAGTAAATTCTTGGAGACATTTTCTGACTTTTTATATTTCCATATATGGGGAAACAAGGGCATGTGAAGGACCAGATGTACTTTTTAACTATGCTATTTTGGGGGATTTCCATTACTTTGGTTTTTATTCAAATTTTTAAGAGAAACGAAATAGCAAAAAAAACTGCGGTTTAATGCTTTTTTTGAGATTATGTTGGGGTGGTTTGATGGGAAATTTAACTCTATATTTGGAATCTTGACATATGCCAAAATATAGGAAATTGCATTATGTTTGTTGTTGCATAAAAAATATGGTTATATGGTAGGTAAAATCAAAATTTAAGCAAATCTCTGCCTGTGACCCCTATATGGGGAATAGATACCACTCATCAGTGGATGATCTGGATTTTGGATTACGGTGGAGGAAATTGAGGATTGTAACCACAGGCGATTTATAGGAGGAGGTAATTATGAAAACGTTTGAAGGATTGCAGGTTGAATTTGGCTTGGAGAAAATGGATAGGTTTATATATTGTCAAGTGATCTCAAACTCCCAGATGTTTGGGTAGTTAAAGACTCTCTACCTATTAAATTGAAATGGTATGGCAATTTGGGAGGGTTTACAGAACAATAATGGGATCAAATCCTTGATCCACAAGTTTGGGTTTTCTGTAGACACAGTATTTTATTATTTATCGTGCTTATGGGACCCCAAGGTTTCTCCATAAAATCAAATATAGGGAAGATGACTTGTGTCCAAAAAGTCAGAGGGATGTTGCTGATTTGATCCATCTATTATGGCGAGGCCCTAAACTATTTAGGTTTTGGGATCAATTGATTGAGGATATAAATACGATTTATTCACTGAATCTATTTCTTGAAAATATATTATGTATTTTGGTATTTCTAATATTTGTTTGGTACAAGCAGCACTTTCCTCTCCACATGTTTTGTGCGGAAACCACACGGACCCCATTATAGCCTAAGGGGTCCGCCGGTTTCTCAGGTAAACCGATTTTTTATGCGTATAGGTTTCCGTTCGGGGGGGTCCCCAAGCGGACTCCCCCGAACAGAAACCCAAATGCAGATGTGAACTGGGCCTGACTAGGGTCCCAGAATAGTTTTGGGATGAACAAATTGGCCTAAAACATACTGTATAAAACTCTCGGCTCCTAGGAACTTATCTATCCAATTTGTAGCTCTCTAAGGCAAACACAGCCAAAATTATATTAAAATGAAAGAGACATGAATAAGTTTAACCATACATTGCACTTCCAGTTGCTTTTATGCATTCTAACATGATGCTTATATTTCAAAAAGCAATGGTTTTGTAAAAAAAAATAGCTTGTTTTCATGACTTTTAAGTTCTACAGGCTTGTTGTTATTTGGGAGACAAATTTGTGGCTGTGATCCTGGTTGACAAGTGACAAAGGAAATGAATAGCAGATGTCAAACCAAGATGGTTTGGGTTTTTTTTTTTTTATGCCAACACTGTAGCACCAACAGTGTGGGATAGTGGAATGTAATGGACCAGGCCGCAAGACATGTGTGGAGCATGTGTGGAAGTACGGAATGGCATAATATGATAGACCAGGCTGCAGGACTTGTCTGGCTGAGTGGTGACAGTGGTGGTAGCTAAGAGTGGCAGGCAGTATCAGTTGTACAATAAATGGAACAAGATGATAAATGGAGAAAGTGGTTCCACAATTCGGAGGCATCAGCTGGAGGTGTGTGAAAATCCTCACAGATCCATGCCATTCATTTTGATAAAAGTAATTTTTTTTCACACTAGTGGTAGACAGTTTCTTCCTTTTAGGTGTTATAACGCCACCAGTAGCACTGAACGCCCTCTTGGCCATAACGCTTGAGGCTGGACAAGATAAAACTCCCATGGCAAACTGCGCCAGCTTCTTCCACTGCTCTAACCTATTGACCCAGAATTCCATGGATTCACAGTTATCTGCTGGAATATAGGCACACTCTAGTTACAACTAAATAAAGCCTATTTTGGCTTTATGGCATGGATCTAAGCACTGCCATTCAATACTCAATGCTTCTGTTTGATGCTAATAATATGCTTGTAGCTCTATAAGTAATGGAGCACACAGTCTGCCATGCTTGGCAGCATGTGCATGGACCCAGGGGCCTGCCATGATTGGTGTTCTTAGCCAGCATGGTCATCGTCATCATCATCATCATCTTGGAAGATATAAGGGTCAGCCGTCTTCCTTGGCTATGTCGGTGACATATCAAGGGCCCCCGCTGCATCCAAGGTAGAGTCTTCTCCTCCTCATCCTCCTCTTCCAGTCTAAGAATTCTAGTTTCTCTACCATAATAACCCTAACCCAGATCCTCCTCCTCCTCCAGTGTCGGACTGGGATGTCTAGGGCCCACCAGTGGAATTGTTTCTAGGAGCCCACCGCCAGGACCCCTGCAGATCAGCTGTATCGGGACAGCATGGCTACAGGTAATAACAATGACATGCTGCTGCCACACGGTTCCATCAGCTGTATGGCACCACTTCCAGCCCCCATTTTGTATACGATACAGGGCTGGAAGCAGAAAGTTCCATCTGCTGTATAGTTGCCCGGCGCCTTCACTACAGATCAGCTTCCACTGACTTCAATATGTGCTGAGATGCAATGAAGGTGCCCGGCTAATACACAGTGGAAAGAGCTTTCTGCTTCCGGCCCCGTTTTGTGTACAGGAGGGGTGCCGGAAATGGCTCCGTACAGCTGATCGGTCTGGGGTCTGGGTGTTGGCCCCCTACTGATCAGGTATTTATGGCCTATACTAAGGATAAAAATTATGCCTGGACAACCCCTTTAATATACCCCCCTAATGCCCCACACTTTAAAGAGGTTGTCCAGCATAATTATTTATTTATTTTTATTAGTCCGGGGGAGGTGAAAACCAAAACAAACAAACAAAAAAAAATACTCATCTGTCCCCGGATGCTCCGGTGTCCTCCGGGAGAACACCAGAGCATCGGGAACAGGTGAGTATGGTATTGTTTATTTTTTTTTTCACCTCCCTTGGCATAAATAAAAAAAAATGAAAAATTTAGTCTGGACAACTTCTAAAAGACTGATGCACAGTCTTTTATTAGCAACATATTGACAAAATTTTATTGTATTGGGGGTTGATTAAGGCTAGGTTCACACTTGCGCCCAGTCTCCACCTGGGAATTCTGTTCCCCATTCCTCTTTAAAAATGTGGAGAGAAAAGTGCTGCAAGCAGTGCTTTTCTCTTTGCATTTTCCACCCGTTTCGGGTGGAAACTCGGCAGGTAACCGCTTTTTTAAGCAGATTAGGTTTCCGTTCATGGGGTCCCCAAGCGGACCCCCCCAAACGGAAACCCGAAGGCAGGTGTGAACCTAGTGTATATATCTGCCATATACAATTTTTTTAGCAAAAATTTTCACTTGCGCAAAATAATTGTTACTTTTTTTTATGGCTTGTACACCATTTTTTTTTTGTTTTAGCCCCATAGTATTTACACTGTACAAATAGGATGCATGACGTTTTTTTTTTTTTAATGTCACGCTTCCTATTTGTACAGTGTAAATACTATGGGTCTGATTTAACACAGCTTGTGTGCTAAAAAATTTAAAAAAATAAAAAAAACTGGCATACAAGCCATAAAAAAGTAACAATTATTTTGTTCAAGTGAAAATTTTTTCTAAAAAAAATTGCAACTTTTTGAGATTTGCACACCACTTTTCTGGCCCTGTCATTTTTATTATCATTTACTTCTAGTGTTAATGATGCCGTTATGTGGATCGCCATGTGACTCCTTCACTCATGTTAGTGAATGGAGTCGCATTGCAACCTGAGGGTTCTAAAGCGACTCCATTCACTATAACGGTAGGGCAGCACGGTGGCTCAGTGGTTAGCACTGCAGCCTTGCAGCGCTGGAGTCCTGGGTTCGAATCCTGCCAAGGACAACATCTGCAAGGAGTTTGTATGTTCTCCACGTGTTTGCGTGGGTTTCCTCTGGGTACTCCGGTTTCCTCCCACACTCCAAAGACATACTGATAGGGAATGTAGATTGTGAGCCCTATATGGGACAGTGACTGTCAATGTCTGTAAAGCGCTGCGGAATATGATGGCGCTATATAAGTAAGCATAATAAATAAATAACGTGTAAAAGAGTCCCAAAGCAACACAGCGATCTTTGGTTTCATGACTTAAGTTGTAGTGTAGACATAACCTTATGCTAGATTCACATCTGTGGCAAGCTCTCCGTCATACAAGTCCTCTTCTGGACCTGAATGACGGAGAGTTGAACTGTTAAAATGACTATAATAAGGGCCACTATACAGGTTAATAAAGCGGCGAACCACCAGATTAAGGACATGTGCCATACAGGGACAATTCATCCTAACATCCAACAATTGTGCCATTTTCACTGGCAACACTTGCCCAGTTGGAGTTTGCAAGGAGCCATCCAGTGGGATTGTAAAACCACATGGTAGCGTTTCACCTTACATCCATGAAATGAGGGGAGAGGAGGAGTGGAAGCAACATCTTGCCCTGATAAAGGTGATGGTGTGAAACAGTCCAGGGAGGAGGATCCAGAGGAGGCGGATGAGCCCTGCATGGTATTGGAGTTGGGTTTGCAGAAATGAGGTGGAAGTAGCACTTGGCCTTGTTGCATTTCTGGACTGCGGTCTCTGCTGCTCAAAACATTGACCCAGTTGCCCGTGAAAGCCATGTATTGTCCTTGTCCATAACTGCTGCTCCTCATGCCGACAGTGGCATGCACCTTTCTCCAGACTGACATATCCAAGGAAAGGCCCACATTCTCCGACACATAGCGATATAAATAGGGACAGCTTTCCTAGAGAAATAATGGTGGCTAGGCAACCGCCATCAAGATGGAGCGCATGCCATCAGTTGGCGAAACTGATATCAGTGGTATCCACTAAGTGGTACAGCAGCGACTGTACCGCCAGCAGCTTGGCCAGGTGGGAGTCTAATTGCATAGCTGCTAAATTACACAGACTGGGCTAAAAATAAAGGAGGTGGAAAGTGTATGTATATTAGAAGTGAGTGAGAAAGAGGCAAATGTGAGTGCAGATTGTGAGGATGTGAAATCCTTGTGGGTGAAACTGCATAAGGATGTGACCATTGATAAAATACATTTTGGTATAATCTATAGACCCCCCCCCCCCAACATAACTGAGGAGCTAGAGCAGGGGTAGGCAACCTTTTTTGTTCAGTGTGCCGATTTCGATTAAAAAATCAAAGTTGAGGTACTCAGAGTGCCGGTCAATAATTGTAAGTCTGACGACCCCTGCACACGGTATTATGTCCCATAGCGGTCCCTGCACACGTTATTATGTCCCATAGCGGCCCCCGCACACTGTATTATGTCCTATAGCGGCCTCTGTACACGGTATTATGTCCCATAGCAGCTCTTGTACACGGTATTATGTCCCATAATGGTCCCTGCACACGGTATTATGTCTCATAGCAGCCCCTGCACACGGTATTATGTCTCACAGCAGCCCCTGCACATGGTATTATGTCCCATAGTGGCCCCTGCACACGGTATATGTCCCATAGCGGCCCCTGCACACAGTATAATATTCTTTTATAATATTCCAATTTTCGCCACTCGCTAGCTATTATTATACTGTGGGGTCTCTTCAGACCCCAGAGTATAATAAGAGGAGGGCCAAGAGAGATGACAAACATAAAAAACACTGTTAACGCACCTTTTCCTGCGCTCCGCAGCCGCTGTGGTCGGTTCCGACACTTCTGCCTGTAGTCAGTGACCGCTGATTGAGTCTCAGGGGTCACGTCATGTCATTATGCGAAATGACGTCGGACGTGACCCCTGAGATCCTGTCAGCGGTCTCTTACGTCAGGAAGAAACGCCTGGAGAGCACAGAGCGGCTGCGGAGCGTGGAATGGTGAGTATCATTGTTTTTTATGTTTGATCACCTCCCCGGGGGCTCTGCTTATTATACTCTGGGGTCTGAAGAGACCCCACAGTATACTAATAATATAATAGTATATTATATATGTATTATATATATATATATTATATATATGCTATTATAATATAATAATATTATAATAATATATAATATTATAATAGCAGTATTATATAATATTATAATAGCAGTTTCGTTTCGGCTGTGTTTGGTCCGATCGAAACTGCTGGGCAAGGACTCCGCTGCCCGTGCCAGGGAAATAAGCCAAGAGTGGCACGCGTTCCGGGGGTTGCCGACTCCTGAGCTAGAGGTTCAGTTGTATAAGCAAATTGAGTGGGCGGCAGAAGCAGATAAAGTGGTCTTGATGGGATATTTTAACTACCCACATATTGGCTTGAGTCATGGTTCTGCATCATCTGCAGAGGCAGAAGTTCATCAACTGTTGCAGGACAATTTTGTGGTCCAGTTTGTAGAAGATCCAAATAGGGTATGCTTTGCTGGATCTGATCATTTCTAATAATGCACCACTTTTTGGAAATGTCACAGTTGATGAAAATCTTGATAATAGTAACCATAATCTAATAAGATTCCACAACTAGTTCTACTGCTCTCTGATATCAGCCAGATCCTGCTATTTTTTGATATTTGCTCCAGGAACATTACTCCATAATACTCATGAGCCAGAGTGAGCAGTCTGTCCTGAGGTATTATAAAGTGATAGTCTCTCAAAAGAAAATTTGAGTCTGACACAGACAGTGAATGTGTAGCCTTAAAGAATGTAAGTATGTAATTTGTTCACCTGGCTGAAGGTGAACTTCTGCATTGCTTTCTTTCTAGTACTGTCAGTAACGTATAAAGCTTGCAGAAATTTATCAAAGCATTTCAGCCATTTATTCCAGCATCATCCCAAGCAGACCATAGTAGGTTGTAGCACAGATTGCTGAAGTACTGAAATACTTGTAGCTGACAGTTATTAATTCTCGTCGTCAGTTGTAATGTTGTGGTATGGACGCTGGTGATGCCAAGGTACCCCACTGTAATAGCTGACTGCAAGGTCAGAGACTTTATTCCAGGCTTCTCTTTATTGCTTTGTCTGTAGCATCTGCCCTAACTTGTTTTGTTCCTCCCACTCCCACCTAGTACCGCACTATTGCTGGACAGAACATGCAAATGACTGAATAACTGCATATCAGAAATGACAACAAAACTAGAGGACATTAGAATATTTACAACAACATCACAGATGTCACCTGTGGTACTTACATGGTGCCATTACTTTCAGTTTCGGGAATCAGCCACCAGCCGAGCGTGTGAGACATGCAGGAGAATTTCCACCATGCTAAGGAGGATACAACACTCCTAGTCTGGACAGATTTTTGGAGAAGCACAAAAGAGTAAGGTACACTCTATCATCCACCTTTGCAGAGTTTCAATGCCGGGCAAAATTCTGGGGCTATTGAAATTTGTATTTGCACAGTGATTGTGAAACGGATAAGTGCATTAAAACTCCCATCCGATGCATGAGACCATCATAGCGCTGGGCAGTACTGTCAGTGACCGACTGCTCCACCCTAAGTGTGAGAAGGAGCGCTATTGGAAGTCTTTCCTCCCCACTGCGGTTAGGCTGTACAACCAACACCGACCTAAGCGGAGTCCAATACACACAGAGAACTGAAAGATCTTTAAAGTTCTGGTTTCCCTTCTACTACTTTTTTTTTACCTGTAACTTTTTTAATGTGTACCCGCTTCTACCTTGGAGCTTTTTGTATATATGTATATGTATTTTATTATCTATGCTGCTGTAACACACTGAATTTCCCCATGGTGGGACTATTAAAGGATTATCTTATCTTAAAGCACTAAGGGGGATTCTGGATGCTTGTGGAGGGACATATTGCATGAGTAAAGGAGGTTATTCCTATATTGCAGAAATATGTCATCTACACGGCAACTGGGAGAGTAAGGAGATGAATATTAATATATAGTATTGTAATAATTATTTTGGGGTACCGAAGCAAGCAGCCCCTCTCTTTTTTTGCAGCACCCCATGTTATTTGCCGATCACTGAAGTGCCAGTGTAAATATTCTATATATGTGATTTAACATTGTCTTACTGAAATATGCAAGGCCGTCCCTGGATGGGATCATATATTGCTCTAAGCCTTCTATATACTGTGAGCAATAATAGTGCCTTTCGAGATATGTAAGTTCCCATGCCATAGACACTAATGCAACCAAATACCATCAGTAATGCAGGCTTCAGAATTGTGCACGGATAACCTGGATGGTCCCTCTCCTTTTGAGTCCACAGGATATGGCATCTGTGATTTCCAAGAATTTCACATTTTAATTAATCGACCATTTTGTTTCAGTTCATTTAAATGAGCTTTGGCTTAGAGAAAACCTAGAGACTAGCATTTCTATATTGTGTTGTGTAAATTTTTCTTTGCATGATGCAGCTTTAATTTACATTTAGGAATTAGACATACAATAATGAAAGTATTCCTGAGCCCAGGCAGTGATTTGCATTACCAATTTATGCCTGTTTTTAATGCAGTTCCGCCTTAGAGACCATGGATCATGAGCATCCAATATTGACCACTGGCCTTGTCCCATGTGCATATGGATTTCTCCAGATTCTCTGAATCTTTCATGATATTAAGTACTGCAGATGGTGGAATATTCAAACTCTTTGCACACTCGTACATTGTGGAACATTTTTCCAGAATGTTTAGACACAGTTTTTCACAGATTGGCAAACCTCTGACCATCTTTGCTTTTGAGAGACTCTGACTCTCTAACAGTCTTTTATTTTCACAGTCATGTGACTTTGATCCTCCAGTCTTTTGTTAACCCCATCTGAACTTTTTAGAGATGTGTTGCTGCCATCAATTTCTAAATTTGTTAATTTTTTTTCAAATGAAATGGAAAAATGTCTAACTTTCAATTTCTGATATGTATTTTATTTTCTGCTGTGAATAAAATATGGTTATATGAGATTTCCAAATAATTGTATTCTTGTTTTCTTAGCAGAAATAACATCTTACTTCTACACCCACCAAACCTGTATAACAAAAACCCCTTTAAGTTTACGCCAAAATACTGTATGTAAATTACAAATATTATTTTCACAATCTAAAGTATATGACACATTCTTGCTTTCCATGAATGACATAACTCAGATTTAGACATAAAACATTGCTTTAATAACTGTATTTGCAATCACATTGAAGGAACGCAAAAAGAGTTCTCATGAGCAATGGGTTGTGGTCCCATGTGTCTTAAAGCAAAAGCTGAACTCTAAACAAGAAGAAAACAATGGCAGACAAAACTATTCCAAGCAACACAAATCGCATGCATATACAGTAACACTGAACAAGTTCCATATATTATATTGCTGTAAGGATCGCCTAACATGGAAAATGTACAAAAAGGAGAAATAGGTCTTTGCATTAATGAAAAATACATTTTTTTTCCGTCTACAAAGGAATTTCTAATACAAGAAAATAAATATTGCAACATAAGCCAAAAATAATTTATAATTGCTCTTTTCAATATAGTTTTAATATTTCTCTTAATATTAACAAATGGCACATCACGTATTTTCTTTTTATAAAACAAAGACAGGAGAATTGTCCTCCTGTGACATTCATATAAGTTTCTGCATCTTATGTGATACTGTTTCACTTGGAAAAAGTATGGAAAAAGTAGGCAGAAGTTTCTTTAAAGGACAACTGGAAAGTTCATGTTATTACAAAGAGGACATATAGGTGACTTTAGCAGGAACTGAAAAATCTCATAGACGTGTTTGAAAAGTACTGACATTTCTGTTCAATAAAATAACACCACGGTGGTACAATTTCTTCATGTGTTTCAAGTTAGTTGAATGGCCATGAAATATTGTAATATGAATAATTAAGGGCAATTGTCAATTGTGTCTACCACTTCTAGACAATCTTATGAGGAACAAATGTAATTAGTAAGAGCTGAAATGTTCCTCAAATATATACATAATGGTCAACATATCTGTTTCAATTTTGGATATAGGTGGTTACAATCTATATAACATCTAATCCATAAACAATGCAATCTCACAAAATGGAAATCAAGATTGCAAACAAGTACAAAGCGTATATGGCAGGATTTTTTTTATTGTTTTAAGAGACTTTGATACTGATGGTCTATCCTTTGGTTGACAAATTGTCATGATAAAGGGAATAAACGGAATAAAGGGGCTGTGATGTTCTGGAGAGTGCCAAATCCCTTTCATTGTTTACCAGACACAGCTCCATAAAATTTGTAGTGGCTTTGCCAAGAATTGTAGCTCACTACAACTCAATATTGATGGCCCACCCTAATAATAAATCACCACTATCAGTGGCATAACTAGAGTCATTTGGGCCCCAGGTGCAAATTTTGAACTCCCCTGCCTCATCCCATATTCTTGATAGTAGCAGTTATAGGTGATGCAGTCATGTCCTATAGACGTGAATGGAACAGTATCTACAACTGCCATTATTAGGACTATGGCAAGTAAGCAGTACAGCTTCCGGCATATAAAAGTTGGACTCCCACCAATCTCGAATTGATCTCAGCTATTTGAAGGGACTGTGGCACTTGTTTGACTTTTTCACTGTTTACATCGCACGCCATTTATTTTATAATAACCGTGCGATTCATATGAGGCAAACAGTGTCATGTGACGTAAACAGAAAAGGGGCCATGCTTCTTGCTTTTCACAGCTTATCAACGGGGTTCCTGGGGGTTAGGCCTCCACTGATCTCATATTTATGACCTATCCTGAGGAAAGGTTATCAATAACTGGAATACCCCGATAAAATTTGTGCCAACTTCACTGATGGCTCAGGGAGAGGAGGGACGTTGCGGGGGATAAGATGCCTACAGCTAGCAGGAGAACTTTCTTTCCTCACTCCACCATTATGACAGGGGTCGGGGAAAGTCTGTTGATAACTCGACCATGGTCACCAATAGGGTCATAATACAGCATCGGAAGCAGATATCGGCATTATTCTCTGCTGTTGATGCTATATTGTGATCCTAGTGGAGACAGCCATTGGATTATCATCAGTCTCAACCTGACTGCTGTCATGATGCAGCACCAGTCATCTCCAGCTCTACACTCTGCAACCGTTATACCCCTGATCATGATTAAGGTCCCAGAAAACTCATTAGGCTAAGGCCCCACGTAGCGAATCACAGCTAAAAAAGTGGATTTTGTTTTTCCACTGTGTTTTTCATTGAGGTTTTTGTTGCATTTTTCTCTGCTTTTTTCTTTCCCCTATTAAATCTATAGGGAAAATGCTTGTGATTCTGCAGCTAAAATTAACATAGTGTTTTTCAAAAACACACATTCTTTAAAAAGCAACTTTTTGCAATTCTTTTTTTTGGATGAGATTAACCAAAATATCAATCACTTTGCTGGTATTGTAAAATGCTGCGATTTTTACCCGCCTTGTTTCTTCAGCAGCCAAAAAGCTACATTTCCACAACTTTGGGCCTTAAACTGTAATTGCCTAACATTTCTATTCACAACTGGATATGGAAACCACCATAGCACAAAGGCATGAAAATCAAATTCCACACTGCAGATAAATAGTTGCAGTGATTATGAATTTCATCAGCTTCACTCCATTGTTAATAAACATTATAGGAGTGATTCAGACTCTACATACATAGTCAGTAGATTTCAAGTTCACACACCCCATCCTAAAGATGTTATATAATGTATCTTCTTGAACTATTCTAAATAATTTAGGAACTGTAGTTGCAATTTGGTCCTGACATGCACTGCAACTTGTCACTTATGAGCTGAACGTTTAGCTTACAAAATACTGTATCTTAAGCTAGTGAAAAGTAGTAAGAGCTAGTGAAAAGATGCACATCTTGTTTTAATAAATCACTGGGACCTTTACAAATTATGAAAATAATATCTTTGGCCCACTGTGTGAACAGAACAAGTCCCCTTTAGTGATAACACATTATATTGAAATCCAGTTGTTCTTTAAAGAAATTCGTGGACTGTTTAGTTCCTGTATTGGTCAGGCGAGTAACACTACAAGCACAAAGCAGTGTATTGTGGACATATTTTACCCATAGTTTAACTGAAGCACACAGAAGCAAGGACAATTTAATGCAGCATATTACTTATTGGTTTGAAAGCTATACTAGTAACTGTATCTAAAAACTACCAAGCATGTAAAGTTCAACTAATCCTACACTGTATTTAACATTGTTTTAAACACACATGCCCCTTCATTGGCCCCTTAACCAATAAAGAAAGGAGCTTTATAGAGCTTTCTGACTATGGTGCATTCTGCGAGTTACCAACAGTCATTTGAATTTAGCTTAGTCGCATTGCTCATCCCGCATGTTTAGTTGACATCTTACATAACAATGCCAGTGTAAGGGGTATAACTGATCTTAAGCATTCGATGGTTTATTATTAGGTTTGTATATCTCTTGATAAAAACTGTGAGAATGATGTATTTGATAAGAGTGCAAATGTGACTCTTTAAGCTGGTGGTACGGTTGTTAATGTGTGGAAGTCTAAGAACAGCTGATAAAATGAACTTGTGACTGTGTTGAAAATAATCCAGCAGGAGGCACAGTCATCACAGACTTCACATCTCGGTGTTAACTCATGTGATCCAAGTTTTCAATAACTGCTATTAGTGTTTGTTTTCAAATACTCGCCTAAGATCCATATTTTGAATTATGTAATTCTTAGTCATGTACAATCATTCTTTGGCATCTGTTCAGTGAATTTTGTTGATACATGGCATATCTGGTGCATCTTTTGCTTTTGTGGAAAGCTACAGGTTTGTGGACTGCAGAAAAGCCCTGTGTTTTGCTATTTTGCTGTTATTGTTTATTTGACCTGTGGTTTTCCCTGAGCTCACCCTGGGGGTCACAGAATCTGAAATATATCAAATATTTTAGTGACCATTGAATGGTGGAATGAGACGTTCAAGTGCATGTCTGATTATCAGTGTCTGAAAAATAAAGGATTACTTTTTAAGGCTTAAGAGGGACTGCAATAGTTGTATGACAGCTGATGTGCTAATAGTCCCCAACAGAAACGGATGCTAAAAATTTTGCAATGTCGCTGTAAAAAGAAAATCAACAGACTGCTATATATATACATATATACCATTAACAGTAATAGATATTCTTGCTGTTCTCAAAGCTGCATGGGCTCTCTCACAGCACAGAATTTTACCTACACCTCTTAGAAAAGGCAAAAATGATATCATCCTTCCACTCAAGAACATAAAACCTTGTCACACATTAAACTTATCACAAGTACTATGCAATAAAAGGAGGGTCATTTTTACAATGTCACTGAATTGTTGAACACAAACTTACCACACATGAATTTTTACAGATCTCTCAAAAAATTGAAGTGCAAACGAGGTAAAGACCTGAGACATTTACATCTATACATCTGAAGCGAACATAGATACAATAAGAAACAATGTTTGAAGCTGGTAGCTGGTAGTTGACCCTTATAGTGAATGCTCATTGTAAAAAGGGTTTTCTGAATTGGAAGCGCTATATGACCTTTCAGTTTATTGGTTTGTAAAGTTATCATAGTACATTGGCACACCAGAAGCCATTTTCTTCTAAGTAAATACCACACTCCGATAGCAGTCATTACTAAATATGTACAGTTAGGATTGTATTTAGCTCCTCAGCTTAGAGTAGGACAGAGCTGTATTTGAAGTGGTGGAGCTACTCTGTTCCTTGGAGTTACCAGGAAGCGCCACTGAAAATCAGCATTATGATAAAAGGTCAAGATGCCACAGGTTATGTACAGTGCAATACAAAGATAGCATCAGGTCCTCTGAAGAGAGCATAGGACAAAATGCCATCAGAAAAGCTACCTAAACTGCCACGCTTAACCATTAAACAACTGCAACTGTATAATGTTCCTCAGATTACTAGTGCATTGCCACAGTATAAACAAGATCAATGACCAAGAACTAAAAGAATAAATAAACTAATACATTTTGTCATCGGTTCCTTTGACAATATATGTAGTTTGCTACTGGACATCTGGTTTCTGAAACATCGGTCTGTGATGATAATCCGTAAACATTCCATACTAAGTGCAATGATAGTTTTTGTGGCGCCCCCTGTGCTAAAATGAACTTTTATAAAACTGTACAGTCATCTATGTTAAAATATTTCTACTGTTTTTTTTTCTACTGGAGTGAAAAATAAAAAAACAAAAAAAAAATATGTTTCATTGGGTATAAAAGCATTCATTTTCTTATGCTTTTGTTAAATATTTATGTGGATTGAATCTTTACAACCCTAACTGAACTAAATCTTCTATGGCATAGGCTTTACATCATGAAAAAGATCAACAATAGGAAGGGTGTCATAGGTCATGCATTATAACATTATGCATTTTACAGTTTGTGTAGTAAGATACATAATAATGAAAAACATATGAGAACCCTAATGCTTCATTTAACCACATGTGTATGTTCTCCCATATGACAACATATATTTCAATTAAAATGTTTTGTTACAAAACTAATGCCTATGCTTTCCCATCCTGGGCTTACCACCGAGGTGAGCCTAGGTTTTTTTTTTCACCTGAGCAAGTAAAATCTAACCAGCTGTAAGAGGGCATAAATGTCAATATCTTCCAAATAGTTGTTTGCATATTCCACTACCAGGACCAGCAGATGTATGGATAAGGAGAGCCTAGCTCATAGTGCTGCACACTTCTGCTGTTTATATGTCTGTTCATGGCCAACAAAAAAGCCCTGGACAGAAGATAATGGGTTCAGGATAAACTTTTACAATAGCAAAAGTTGCCTTCCTCTACATATAACAAGTGCTTTTTTTCAAATAAGCATTGCATTTGTGCTTTAAACTACTAGCAGCAATGAATTTCTTCTACTAAACATTAGTATCATTAGATGATGACTGGAAAAACTTTATCTCACAAATGACTTGTGTCTGGTCATAAATGTAATGCCCGTTCCCACTACAGCTGTATTCATATCATCTTTTAATGGCCTGCTGTGAAAAAAGAAGCACAGGTCCCTTGATGCACATGCTTGCATTTAACTGGGAAATGCATGTTAGCTACAAAGGGACATCTACAGTACAATAACTGTCTGTGAGGCTTAAACATGTCTACAGGTAGAGAAAGACAACTGTGCTGGAAAGACGTGTTACATATATGCAAAATATGTAAAACAGATTATCTATACATATGACAGACACTTCTGCTGAGAGCAGGCAGAATTGTAAATGGCAGTCATATCATGGTTTTAGGCATCAAGTATTCCAGTTTCCTTTCAGCTGGAAAATTAAGATGCCAAAATACTCATTCGGACAATGTCATCACTTGAGGAGTCAAACTGTTTAAGCTGTGTTCTTCCTTGACTTGATTCCTCCTCAGAGTCGGTCATTTCTACATCTGAGTAGTAGCCATCAGTTTCAACATCTAAGTGGGAGTTTGCTTGACGCATTTCTTTTATTTGTAGTCCACTTGCTCTTTCAGAATTCTCTCTCTGTGACTCCAAACTGGCCTTGCCGCCCTTTGGTAATCTAAACCTCACCATTGACTTTGTACAACCTAGTGAGTCAGGCACTTTGACAGGAGAATTAGACTCAGGTTGAACAGGTTTTACTGTCATTTCACCATTTTCCACTTTACTGAGATCTGGAAAGTCTTGTGAGTCATTGGTCCTCAGGACAGGTGAAAGTGCTGAACCTTTCTTTAAGGTCTTTTTATCACTATGCCCTTTCTTTTCCACTTGTACCTTGGCAAACCCTTTGCCAGCTCTGCTGCGTCTGTGATTGTAGTTGGAAGGAATTACTTCTTCACCTGTCAAACACTTTAACTCATTCCACAAGGCAACTTGGTCATCCTGTGAAATAGTGCCATGGCTGTTTCTGAGAGTTTTTTTCTTTCCATGTGTTCTTGTTTTATTTTTCACCTTCTTTACAGTCTCCATCTGTTTGAAAGGAGACTTGAGTGAGTTATCCATCATGATGCTTAACAAGGTCTCTTCATCTTGTAACAGTTCTTCAGAAAGAAGACCTGAGGCATCATTCTCCCTGCGGCCATTGTTTAAGGACCACTGAGTCATTGTCATATTCTCAGCGGTAATTTGAACTGGCTGAGCCAACCAGCTGCTAAAAAATGTTCCATCTATTGGGAATGATGATGTCAGATCTGAAAGAATAAGAAACCAAAAGACATTAAACTATTTTAAAGCGCTTTAACACCATAACATTCATGTTAAAATTGCAAAAATCCCCCTAAAAATGTCATTTTTTTATTGCAGATTTTGAATTTATGGCCAAATACAGATAGCAGATAACTCCCATGCCTTTGGTGCATTTTAACCATTTTTTGATCTAGCTAATTTTAGTTTAAGGACCAGTAACATTTTATTCCCAGTGTGTGTGTGTGTGTGTGTATATATAATATATAATATATCCCTCGTTTAATGAAAGAAAAACCCACAATGGTCACAGAAATAACTTGAATCTGACAAAAATAATTTGCCAAACTACATGTTGACAAGCCACAAAGCTTCTGGGAGAATGTCCTAAGGACAGATGAGACAAAAATTGAAATTTTTAGCAAGGCACATCAGCTCTATGTTCACAGATGGAAAAATGAAGCATATCTTGAAAAGAACACTGTCCCTACTGTGAAACATGGAGTAGGCTCTGTTATGTTCTGGGGCTGCTTTGCTGCATCTGGCACAGGGTGTCTTGAATCTGTGCAGGGTACAATGAAATCTCAAGACTATCAAGGGATTCTAGAGAGAAATGTGCTGCCCAGTGTCATAAAGCTTGGTCTCAGTCGCAGGTCATGGGTCTTGCAATAGGATAATGACCCAAAACACACAGCTAAAAACACCTAAGAATGGCTAAGAGGAAAACATTGGACTATTTTGAAGTGACCTTCTATGAGCCCTGACCTAAATCCTATTGAGCATCTTTGGAAGGAGCTGAAACATGCCGTCTGGAAAAGGCACCCTTCAAACCCAAGACAACTGGAGTAGTTTGGTCATGAGGAGTGGGCCAAAATACCTGTTGAGAGGTGTAGAAGACTCATTGACAGTTACAGGAATCGTTTGATTGCAGTGATTGCCTCAAAAGGTTGTGCAACAAAATATTAAGTTAAGGGAACCATCATTTCTGTCCAGGCCTGTTTCATGAGTTTTCTTTTTTAAAAAAATTCTGTTGAAGCATGGTTGAAAAGCAATGTCTGACTTTCATTTGTTCATTTTCATAGAATTTTTGTATATTATTACTTTCGTCAGATTCAAGTTATTTCTATGAACATTTCTTTCATTAAACGAGGGGTACCAACAATTTTGTCCACATGTGTAATATATATATATATATATATATATATATATATATATATACACACACATATACAGTGCCTTGCGAAAGTATTCGGCCCCCTTGAACTTTTAAACCTTTTGCCACATTTCAGGCTTCAAACATAAGGATATAAAATTTTAATTTTTTGGTGAAGAATCAACAACACGTGGGACACAATCGTGAAGTGGAATGAAATTTATTGGCTATTTTAAACTTTTGTAAAAAATAAAAAACTGAAAAGTGGGGCATGCCAAATTATTCGGCCCACTTAAATTAATACTTTGTAGCGCCACCTTTTGCTGCGATTACAGCTGCAAGTTGCTTGGGGTATGTCTCTATCAGTTTTGCACATCGAGAGACTGAAATTCTTGCCCATTCTTCCTTGGAAAACAGCTCGAGCTCAGTGAGGTTGGAGGGAGAGCGTTTGTGAACAGCAGTTTTCAGCTCTTTCCACAGATTCTTGACTGGATTCAGGTCTGGACTTTGACTTGGCCATTCTAACACCTGGATACGTTTATTTGTGAACCATTCCACTGTAGATTTTGCTTTATGTTTGGGATCATTGAGCTGTGTTGCTTTTACGCCAAACATATCGTTTTGCATTGTGGCCATAAAGTTCGATTTTGGTTTCATCTGACCAGAGCACCTTCTTCCACATGTTTGGTGTGTCTCCCAGGTGGCTTGTGGCAAACTTTAAATGAAACTTTTTATGGATATCTTTGAGAAATGGCTTTCTTCTTGCCACTCTTCCTTAAAGGCCAGATTTGTGCAGTGTACGACTGATTGTTGTCCTATGGACAGACTCTCCCACCTCAGCTGTAGATCTCTGCAGTTCATCCAGAGTGATCATGGGCCTCTTGGCTGCATCTCTGATCAGTCTTCTCCTTGTTTGAGATGAAAGGTTAGAGGGACGGCCGGGTCTTGGTAGATTTGCAGTGGTCTGATACTCCTTCCATTTCAATATGATTGCTTGCACAGTGCTCCTTGGGATGTTTAAAGTTTGGGAAATCTTTTTGTATCCAAATCCGGCTTTAAACTTCTCCACAACAGTATCACGGACCTGCCTGGTGTGTTCCTTGGTCTTCATGATGCTCTCTGTGCTTTAAACAGAACCCTGAGACTATCACAGAGCAGGTGCATTTATACGGAGACTTGATTACACACAGGTGGATTATATTTATCATCATCAGTCATTTAGGACAACATTGGATCATTCAGAGATCCTCACTGAACTTCTGGAGTGAGTTTGCTGCACTGAAAGTAAAGGGACCGAATAATATTGCACGCCCCACTTTTCAGTTTTTTACAAAAGTTTAAAATAACCAATAAATTTCATTCCACTTCACAATTGTGTCCCACTTGTTGTTGATTCTTCACCAAAAAATTTAAATTTTATATCTTTATGTTTGAAGCCTGAAATGTGTATATATACATATATATACAGTCATATGAAAAAGTCTGGGCACCCCTATTAATCTTAATCATTTTTAGTTCTAAATATTTGGGTGTTTGCAACAGCCATTTCAATTTGATATATCTAATAACTGATGGACACAGTAATATTTCAGGCTTGAAATGAGGTTTATTGTACTAACAGAAAATGTGCAATATGCATTAAACCAAAATTTGACCGGTGCAAAAATTTGGGTACCCTTATCATTTTATTGATTTGAATACTCCTAACTACTTTTTACTGACTTACTGAAGCACAAAATTGGTTTTGTAACCTCACTGAGCTTTGAACTTCATTAGCCAGGTGTATCCAATCATGAGAAAAGGTATTTAAGGTGGCCAATTGCAAGTTGTTCTCCTATTTGAATCTCCTCTGAAGAGTGGCATCATGGGCTCCTCAAAACAACTCTCAAATGATCTGAAAACAAAGATTGTTCAACATAGTTGTTCAGGGGAAGGATACAAAAAGTTGTCTCAGAGATTTAACCTGTCAGTTTCCACTGTGAGGAACATAGTAAGGAAATGGAAGACCACAGGGACAGTTCTTGTTAAGCCCAGAAGTGGCAGGCCAAGAAAAATATCAGAAAGGCAGAGAAGAAGAATGGTGAGAACAGTCAAGGACAATCCACAGACCACCTCCAAAGAGCTGCAGCATCATCTTGCTGCAGATGGTGTCACTGTGCATCGGTCAACAATACAGCACACTTTGCACAAGGAGAAGCTGTATGGGAGAGTGATGCGAAAGAAGCCGTTTCTGAAAGCACGCCACAAACAGAGTCGCCTGAGGTATGCAAAAGCACATTAGGACAAGCCAGCTTCATTTTGGAAGAAGGTCCTGTGGACTGATGAAACAAAGATTGAGTTGTTTGGTCATACAAAAAGACGTTATGCATGGCGTCCAAAAAACACAGCATTCCAAGAAAAACACTTGCTACCCACTGTAAAATTTGGTGGAGGTTCCTTCATGCTTTGGGGCTGTGTGGCCAATGCCGGCACCGGGAATCTTGTTAAAGTTGAGGGTCGCATGGATTCAACTCAGTATCAGCAGATTCTTGAGAATAATGTACAAGAATCAGTGACGAATTTGAAGTTACGCCGGGGATGGATATTTCAGCAAGACAATGATCCAAAACACAGCTCCAAATCTACTCAGGCATTCATGCAGAGGAACAATTACAATGTTCTGGAATGGCCATCCCAGTCCCCAGACCTGAATATCATTGAACATCTGTGGGATAATTTGAAGCGGGCTGTCCATGCTCGGCGACCATCAAACTTAACTGAACTGGAATTGTTTTGTAAAGAGGAATGGTCAAAAATACCTTCATCCAGGATCCAGGAACTGATTAAAAGCTACAGGAAGCGACTAGAAGCTGTTATTTTTGCAAAAGGAGGATCTACTAAATATTAATGTCACTTTTCTGTTGAGGTGTCCATACTTTTGCACCGGACAAATTTTGGTTTAATGCATATTGCACATTTTCTGTTAGTACAATAAACCTCATTTCAATTCTGAAATATTACTGTGTCCATCAGTTATTAGATATATCAAATTGAAATGGCTGTTGCAAACACCCAAATATTTAGAACTAAAAATGATTAAGATTAATAGGGGTGCCCAAACTTTTTCATATGACTGTATATATATATATATATATATATATATATATATATATATATATATTTTTTTTTTTTAAGAAAGAGAGATATAAAGAGACAAAGTATCTGTAGGGGCACTTGCATTAAGCACTTCCATTAATATGATGAAAGCATTCATTGCACTGTTAAAAGTATTAGGCTCTGTTCACAAGGTGGAATTTCTTCTCCAACTCAGCGACAGATTCTTCACTCGTTCTGCCTCCCATTGTTTTCAATGGGAGGCAGAGATTGGAGTAGGACGCTGAAAAAAAAAGCATCCTGCTCTGTCCAGTAGGATTTGATTAATGGGCAATGCCACCAAATGAATGATAGGTTAACCGTGTGCTTATTGAATATCCAGTACAGTTTATTGCTGGAGAGCAATGATAGCACAATTCTGGAGTCTTACACCATCTGGTGAGTAGTTACAGTGATTCTCCTACAACAAGAGAAACCATTTGAATGGGAGAGAACAGAGAAAATTGACCGCTTAAAGTCAAAAGGAGCAGTTGGTTACCATATAGTCAAGGAGGAATTCTGTGACAGGAAGCTATGGCACAAAAAGGATAAAATTACTGTGGGAGGAGCACTCATAGGGATGGGAATGATGATAAGTTTGTGTGCACATGTTGTGAACAAGTCTTCATGGCAGTCTGGGAAAAGAAAAAAAGGAGCAAAGGGAAATGTAAATACTGCTAAAGCTAGGTTCACATCTGTGCATTGCTCTCCATCAGGAAAAATACAGGATTTTTCTCTCTGCCCATTTCTGGCATTGCAGATATGAACTTAGCCTAAAATGTATGGATGGGATGTAGCTGATGGTTGTAAGGAGTTGCGAAGGGGGCCCAAGCTGATAGTTTGCACCAGGGTCCATGAGCCTTTAGTTACGACCCTGTCAGTTGCCAATGGATATAATCATAAATTCAGGAACTTTCTATGGTCTGGCACTTGTCAGAAAGTCAACAATGATTTTATTATTTTAGTCAGATTATCAGGCAGGGACACTACATGAATAAGAAGATAATCTGGTAACAATAAGGAAATCATGGCTGGGTTTCTGACAAGCCCTAGACCATAGATGGCAAACCTTTTAGAGACCGAGTGCCCAAACTGCAACCCAAAACCACTAAATTATCGCAAAGTGCCAACACGGCAATTTAACCTTAAATTAACCAGGATCTGTTTTATATTGATCGTGCAATGTTATTACAGCCTGTAATAATATCACGTCTGCTATAAAACAGATACTGTGTGATATAAATAGTGAAGGGCCCCCAGACAGTACAATGCGCTCCACAGTGGCCCCGAGACAGTATTATATGCTCCAGAATGGCCCCCACACAGTATTATAAGCTCCACAGTGGCCCCCACTCAGTATTACAGTATATGCTTCACAGAGGCCCTGCACAGTATTATATGCTTCACAGAGGCCCCGCACAGTATTATATGCTCAACTTTGGGCCCCCTCACATTATATGCTTCACAGTGGGCCCCACAAAGTATTAGATGCTTCAGTGTGCCCCACACAGTAGTATATGCTTCAGTGTCCCCCATATAGTATTAGATGCATCACAGTGTCCCCCATACAGTATTAGATGCTTCACAGTGTCCCCCATACCGTAGTATATGCTTCAGTGCCCCCCACATAGTATTAGATGCTTCATAGTGTCCCCAACACAGTATTAGATGCTTCAGTGTCCCTCACACAGTATTAGATGCTTCAGTGTCCCCCACACAGTATTAGAGGCTTCAGTGTCCCCATACAGTAGTATATGCTTCGGTGTCCCCCATACGCATTCATGGTCATATCCATTGGCAATCTATCAAATCAAATGATTGCCACCACTAAGATCACAACAGAAACACTGTACAATTTTTAATTATTTATATGTGCAAAACAAAATGCTTCACAGTAGGCCCCCACACAGTAGTTTATGTTACTTACCAGCCCACGAAGAGCTGCAGCCCCACGAAGAACGTCCTCCTTCTTCTGTTCACAGGCGCTGATGAATGACGTCATCGCGCCTGCGTCGGGACAGAGGTCACACTCTGCAGTCAGTGTAGGCCGCGGTTCCGCGGACCGCGACCTACACTGACAGCTTTCAACTGTATGTACATTTACACATACAGCTGAAAGAAGCGATCGCTCACTAACCGGGATTCCTGTACCGGATTCCCCGTTAGTAAGCGATCATGGCGACGGCGCGTGTGCCAACTGAGAGGGCTCTGTGCGCCCTCTCTGGCACGCGTGCCATAGGTTCACCATCACGGCCCTAGACCATAGAAAGTTCCTGCATTCATGGTCATATCCATTGGCAATCTATCAAATCAAATGATTGCCACCACTAAGATCACAACAGAAACACTGTACAATTTTTAATTATTTATATGTGCAAAACTTTAAATATGACTATGTTCATGGGAAAAATTAAGAGACAAATTTTTTGTCTCTTTATTGATGAAGATTTTGCTGCAGTTTGGAAGCCAAAGCCAGGGGTGAACTCAGCAGTATAAATCTTTATATTTACCATTCCTGGTTTTGCTTAAAAATTGCTGCAAAATCTGCACCTACAAAGCAACTACATGTCATGTTTGTTTTCCACCTTAAAAGGAAAGTGTTGCCATTTTTATTATCTATTTATTAACCCCATTACGCTGGAGGAATTTTTTGATTTTCGTTTTTGACTAGCCACCCCCCTTCCAAACCCCATAACTCTTATTTTTCTATTCTCAGAGCCATATGAGATCTTAAGGTTTGTGGGATAAATTTTTCTTCATGATGCTATCATTTATTATTCTGTATAATGTACTGGGAAGCTGTAAAAAAAAATTCTGAATGGGGTGGATTTGAAGAAAAAGTGCATTTGTACGACTTTCTTACGGGCCTCGTTTTTACGGCATTCACTCTGCAGCCAAAATGACATGTCACCTGTATTCTATGTTTCGGTACGATTCCGGGGGTAACAAATTTATATGGTTTTATTTACATTTTAACCCCTTAACTATAATCTAAAACTGCAAAAAAAAATTTTTTTCTAAAAGTCACCATATTCTGACACCCGTAAGTTTTTTACACTTCCGTGTACGGGGATGCATAGGGTGTCTTTTCTTGTGGGGCCAGGTGTACTTTTTAGTTATACCATTTTGGGGAATTGCTATTGCTTTGATCACTTTTTATTCAAATTTTTATCAGAACCGAAACTGAAAAAACAGCGGTTTGGCACTTTTGATTCTTTTTTTTCCCGCTACGGCGCTTACTGTATGGGAAAAATATTTTTATAGATTTGTAGACCGGGTGTTTTCGGACACAGGAATACCTAATGTGTATGTGTTTCACAGTATTTAAGTACTTTTATATTTGTTCTAGGGAAAGGATGGTTTGATTTGAATTTTTAATGTTTTTTATTTTTTTTTTTTTTACTTTTTTACATTTATTAGACCCCTTAGGGTTCTTTGAACCCCAGGGGGTCTGGATCACTAATGCAATGTATTACAATGCTAATGCATTGCAAAATAACAACACTTCTATTGCAGGCTGCATATAGCAGTTTGTACTTTTTACAGTGTCTGAGAAATATCCTAAAGTCTATTTATCTACTATACACAAAAATATAAACATCACTTGTAGTGTCAACTTACCCAGGTGTCCCAAAACAGATTCTTTTCCTCTTCTTGTTCTTTCCTTTTTTTCAAGACAACTTGTTTTTTTTCCTTTTGGCTTCTTTCTAGAATCTGTTGAAATAAAAGGGGAAGATTTACTAATACTGTCTATGTTTTAAATATTGCAGATTTGGCAGTCTAAAATATTACCAGATTTATTAAAGTGTCTAAAGCTGTTTGATAAACCCGTTACATTATTAGACTAACCAGTCTAACTTTACACATTCTATTAGTCAGCACTGAAAATTGTCACATTTTTGGCAGACAATGTTGCAACTTTCAGTGAAGCAACATCCCTTTCATAGCAAGACCACTCCTCTTTTTTGTCCGAAATGTGACTAACACACTTGCTATATGCTTATATATATGCTATATAAGGCATTTTAAATCCCCCCCCCCCCAAAAAAAAAAAAAAAGTGAATAACTCCCAGAAAAATGTGCATTCTCTGGCCTACTTCTGAATTTGATTAATTTGATTTGCTTGTAGACCTCACATTTATAAAATAACTATTAATAGGCATTTATGACCTTATTAATCATACTAACTCTGCCACTAATGATCAGGCTTCCTTTAACTCAGAGACTCTCGATCCTCCTGCTATTAATACAGGCGGTATTTTTTTATTTATTTTTAATCGGCAGCTACTTATTGTGTTATTGCTGATAATTTTTACTCACTTGTTACACTTACGTAACAACGCTGAAGTATGCTCTTGGCTATTCGAGTAATATTTGTTACAGAGGGTACATTATTATTTGGGATGGCCCTCCCCATTAAATTCATGAGTTTACCCTTTACCTGAACAATAACTGGGCACTTGCTTTTATGGACTCCCATTCAAATAATGAGATAGAATGCTTGGATTTAGTTCTGAATCCTTACAAAAACTTGTGGGAACTGTAATAAAGAGAAATTCTCCTCTAGCTAGTATCTCCATACTAGAAAATCTGATAAAGTATGCCATAAGCATAGGCAGAGGCATAGAGAGATCCAGTACTGCCCCATAGACATTTATACAGATCAAAGCTTGTGCAGTCATTATACTCACAAGTGCACATAATCCCTTATGTTGCCACAAAAATAGTGAATTTCATACAATTCCAAAAAAGTTGGGAGAGTGTGTAAAATGTAAAGAAAACAAGAATGGTTTGATTTGGAAGTCTCATATAAGCATTTTTATTCACAATTGAACATAGAACACATATCAGAAGTTGAAAGTTAGATATGTTTCCATTTTATTACAAAGAATTAACTCACTTAGAAATTGATGGCAGCAACAAAAAAGTTAACACAGCGTTAAGAAAAGGCTGGAAAAGTAAGTGGTAATGTCCCATAGTGGTCTCCCATAATGATCCGCAGTGGCCCCTTAACATACCATAATGTCCCATATTGACGTCTCCACACAGTATAGTATCCCATTAGTGGCCCTACGAATTTTCCAAAATTTTGAGTTCACCCAAACCCAAAATTTTTGAGGTTCGCCACTCATTATTATTATACTCTGGGTGCCCAGGGAAGGTGATCAAAAATAATAAACAATGTTATTCACCGCTCCTCTACTCCAGTGCAGCTCCATGTTCTTTTTGGTGCTTCTGCCTAATGGCTAATTAGGCCAACAAATACTGTCAGTGCCGCCCCCTCAGGGACTCTGCAATCTGCCGTCTGAGGCGAGATTGTCATCTCACTTTGTTGCGGATGCACCTTTGGGTGCAGATACTGTGGAAATCGCCACCCCTTGTGCAGAGACCATTGCCACGCATAAGAAAAATTATGTAACAAATGCAAAAAGCATAGCCATCATTCCAAGGTATACAGGCAGAAAACAAATGACAAAATACATATGGCTGCACTGACTGAGAGCAGCATCTCACAAGAATCAGTATTCACAATTATTTATCAAATAGGTGCAAGAAGCACTCCAGGAGCACTGTGGTTTCTACAGCTAGAGCTAAGCATGGGAAGAAGGGTAGGAAAAAAGCCTAAATTACAGAAGAGTGATGACAAATTATAATGGTACAATGATGCACATATGATACCTATGGGTCAATGTAATCTAAATTGTACATACAAAGATAAAACATATCCACTATAATTCCAAGTCATGAACAGTAAACACAAGCCACTTCTCTCAGCAGATACATGCCAAAAGATGGGGCTGCTTACTCTGAATTTGGTATATTATGTATTATTACATGATCATCAATCAACTACAATCTCAATTCTCAATCCCACCTTCTCCATAGACTGAGATGTCTCCCAGGTGAGTAATCCTTAAAAATAGTTAAAACAGTACTTTCTGTACAACACCAACCATGTACAATCCTAGCTCCACTCAAAGCAGAGTTGAAGGTGCAAATTGACGGACAAGAGAAATTGAGAGTAATAACAAAGGTCACAACATGGATAAGTAGCATGGTTAAGAAACCAGGCAAGCTACAAATATCTATTAATCCAAAAGATTAAATATAGTGCCAAACCTAGCGAAAGCAAAAGTGTTTTCCTTTTTTCTTGGATGTTAAAAGATGACTTCTGTAAAGTGAAATTGGATATTAAAGGCATTTATCTCACTATATTTTGGACTCCATTTGAGCAGTGCCGATATCTAGTGTAGGGAACTGCCATTTCTACTAGTATATAATGTATCTGGCTTCTTTGCCCCTGCAGTTTGGCTTCAGAGACCCCAGGCATTTAGTGCAAGTTTTGTTTTGTAAATACAGTGAGTCAGACACATGTGAGGCAGAGCTGCTGGGGGGGGAGAGATGTGAGCAGAGCTGCTGAGACAGACATGTTATGTCTGGGGGAGTCTAAGAGCCACTTGTTCCTCTTTACTTCACAGTATATAGTTAGGTATGTGTTACCCCCTATATACTCACAGGACCTAGCTAGTAACCGTAGTTAGGGATCCATATATATATATACAGTTCAGGGCAGTGATAGGTTAGGCTTCCGAAGGCCAACTAGCTAGTTAGAGGCCCGGTGGCACTAGTAGTTTAGCTGGCAGGTTAAGGACTCAGTGTTAGGGTAGTCAGGCCTGCATCTACTGCCGTCACCGTCGCCCTGTTTGCGGCCTGTGAAGAATCTCACCATCATCATCATCTCCTGATCGGCTGTCTGTCATCTCCTGGAAGAATCCGAGGATCCACAGTCATCCACAGGGGCCCCTGCATCTCTTCTGTTGCCTGGAGGTATTGTGCACTGGACTCTTGCTATATATCTATATATATACCCGGGTATATAACCTAAGACGGTTGAGGACTTGCTGGTTGTTGTAGTATTGCTGTGTTCTGAGTATATTTTATGTATGTATTATTACCCTGTTGATTCTTATAAAGCTACTGTTATAACCTTATGTGGTATCTGTATGTATTCTTCAGACTGTGAGATTAGTACAGTGATCCTTGTTAAGGCTACTAACTGTACCTCATGGGTAAGTCCCAGGAAGAGATCCTCCCTGTAATACAGAGGCTCTATCCTGGGTGGAGGCACTGATATATTTCATATATGTTCCCACTCTTCCCTTCAGCGAAGGCTTCAGGTCCCATTATACACACAGGTCAGCGCCAGAGTCTGTTGCGGGAGGGATAATACTCATACCCCCCCCAAATAGGGCTACACTAGGTATGTCTTCTAGTTCGCAACTGATCCATAAGAATATCAGACAACATGAAACAGTGGAAGGCCTGTCTGGTGACAAAGTTATTGCAGATGATATTCTACTCTATGGTTGTGGCCACATGACTGAAAAAAGGCGCAAACAATCATGACAAGAATCTGAATGGACTGTTAGGGCCCATTCACATGGCAGAATTTGTCAAGGATTTTGAGGTGGATTCCGGGACTGATTTTTATCCACTGGGAGTAAGCAGAATGAAAGAAAGCAAGCAAAGATCTATAAACCATAAGTATTTGATACAGATAGTATTTTAGAAAATTGCACGACTTTTTACTATACAAACAATAACATTGGTCTCTCAATATTTATCTGAAACTGGCCAACCCCTTTAAAGTTCCAATTTCCTAAGTAAAGCTTCCACGCTCTGTAAGCAGAAATCAAAAGTGAATTGTTTTTATTTCCCTTAGTGATGGACGCAATAGGGGTGTGTAAAAAGGAGACCAACAATTCTTAAACAACATGAGTTTGATCTACTCTAGGGTCAGAGTAAATTGAACAGTCCGCCACTATGTGATATTGAGCTGCCAATCTACAATATTCCATGTATGGGAAATTCAACCCTCCCTTTTTCTTGAACTGATATAACTTTATTAGTCCTTTCTACTTAACAGTAACGGCACCATGGATATATAGTATAGTAATCTGGAGAAAATTATCAATTTCATAAAATGAATCCTACCATAGTACGATAGTAGTAAAGATTACCAGGAATTCAGCTCTGAAATAATGGACTGCCGCAAAGGGGTGAAGTTCAATCTGTATAACAGAGACAAGTTCCTATATGAGCATTATGCCTAAATGTTTAAAAGCGAAATTGGAATCGTATCTGGTGAAGTAATGTCATCAATTGGTGTTGGGTCTTGTGTCTTGTCTATCTCTAAGACAGGAAGGAAGCTTTTGCCATGTTTTTGGTCATATTTGAGTCAGCTGACGAATTGGTGAAGGGTGGGGGGGAGGTTCAAATGGATTGAGCCTTAGATGAGACTTAGATAGAGATCTGTTCATGGCTCTAGGGAGCAGGGTAAAACAGTGAGTAGGGGGAAGCTCTTAATGACTGGTCGGTAGATCAACATATCAACAGTCCAGCAGCCCCTGGCTAAAGGAGGAATCCGGCAGCAGTATTTATGTAGACTAACACATATAGGTGATTTCCCCCAGAGTCCACTAGATGGCAATCTTACTTCAATCTACATATCACAAGGCATTATGGGAAAGGAGCTGGGGAGTTCATGCGCCCTCTATTGGATGTAACAGATCCTCAATTTGCTTTTGACTCACCGAGCCTTGAGACAGCAAAAGGGATCTTAGCCAAGCCAATTTCACTTATCTGCATACAGCGCTGTTTCCGGATTGTTGTCCTTCATCAGTACAGAGCAAAGTGAATTGGCTGGCTTAGTGGGAGGCAATGAGTGGGTTAGGGACAAGAATCTCTCACATTGAGGAGAGCACCTTCACTGGTGCTCTCCTCAATGTGAGAGATTCTTGTCCCTTACTTCAATCTATGCAGATATCAGTAGAAATATACACACAGCACACTTCAGTATAATGGAGTATTGGTATCTTATTAGCAGAGTCAACAGTATGGGGAGAAAAGAAGTAGAGTTGAAAGTCCCCATATATACTGCTTAACAGTAATGGTGTCCTCCATACTACTGATATATGGAAACCACAGTCCTTAGCAGTGAGAGTTAGAAAGCAGCTCTACAGGCTGAGAGTGGGCACATAGGATGGCTCTGTCCAGACAGGGGAACAGATTCTAAAATTGTTGGGTTTAATAAAATCTCCTAATAATATTCAGAAATCTCCTGAGAAAACGCCATCAGTTATACTGATTATATATATATATATATATATATATATATATATATAAACAGTACAGACCAAAAGTTTGGACACACCTTCTCATTCCAAGAGTTTTCTGTATTTTCATGACTATAAAAATTGTAGATTCACACTGAAGGCATCAAAACTATGAATTAACACATGTGGAATTATATACTTAACAAAAAAGTGTGAAACAACTAAAAATATATCTTATACAGTGCTGGCCAAAAGTATTGGCACCCCTGCAATTCTGTCAGATAATACTCAATTTCTTCCAGAAAATGATTGCAATCACAAATGCTTTGGTAATAATATCTTCATTTAATTTGTCGTCAATGGAAAACCACAAAAAGAATTGTCAAAAAGCCAAATTGGATATAATTCCACACCAAACATAAAAAAGGGGGTGGACAAAAGTATTGGCACCCTTTGAAAAATCATGTGATGCTTCTCTAATTTGTGTAATTAACAGCACCTGTTACTTACCTGTGGCACATAACAGGTGGTGGCAATAACTAAATCACACTTGCAGCCAGTTGAAATGGATTAAAGTTGACTCAACCTCTGTCCTGTGTCCTTGTGTGTACCACATTGAGCATGGAGAAAAGAAAGAAGACCAAAGAACTGTCTGAGGACTTGAGAAGCAAAATTGTGAGGAAGCATGAGCAATCTCAAGGCTACAAGTCCATCTCCAAAGACCTGAATGTTCCTGTGTCTACCGTGCGCAGTGTCATCAAGAAGTTTAAAGCCCATGGCACTGTGGCTAACCTCCCTAGATGTGGACGGAAAAGAAAAATTGACGAGAGATTTCAACGAAAGATTGTGCGGATGGTGGCTAAAGAACCTCGACTAACATCCAAACAAGTTCTAGCTGCCCTGCAGTCCGAGGGTACAACAGTGTCAACCCGTACTATCCGTCGGCGTCTGAATGAAAAGGGACTCTATGGTAGGATACCAAGGAAGACCCCACTTCTGACCCAGAGACATAAAAAAGCCAGGCTGGAGTTTGCCAAAACTTATCTGAGAAAGCCAAAAACTTTTTGGAAGAATGTTCTCTGGTCAGATGAGACAAAAGTAGAGCTTTTTGGGAAAAGGCATCAACATAGAGTTTACAGGAAAAAAAAAGAGGCCTTCAAAGAAAAGAACACGGTCCCTACAGTCAAACATGGCGGAGGTTCCCTGATGTTTTGGGGTTGCTTTGCTGCCTCTGGCACTGGACTGCTTGACCGTGTGCATGGCATTATGAAGTCTGAAGACTACCAACACATTTTGCAGCATAATGTAGGGCCCAGTGTGAGAAAGCTGGGTCTCCCTCAGAGGTCATGGGTCTTCCAGCAGGACAATGACCCAAAACACACTTGAAAAAGCACTTGTAACGTCTCTGCCGTTTCGGGTCTCGGCGCCGCCCTCCGCTCGCACGCTGTGGCGAAGGAGGCGTCTTCAATTTGGTTCTTTGTGTAAGCTTCTTGATGCTCAGTCTGAACATGGTCCTAGTTCTCTTGCTGTGTAAAGCCACACCCATGTAATTAGGAACATTTCTCTCTGGACTGCATAGAGTTAATCTCTTCCTGGCCTGAGTGATTGACAGCCTGTGTACCTATCAGCTCTGGGGCTGGTCCCAGACTTTCTATAAACAGGTTGTCAGCCCTCACTTGGTCGCCGGTTATTGCTCTGTCTTTGCCTGCTCTCCTTGTGATATACCTTACTACTTTGTTACCTGATTTTCTGACCACTGGCTTTGACTTTGACTATTCTCTTGGATTTTGACTTTGTACTGCTTTGCTCGTTTGTTACTGACCCCTTGGCTAGCTGACCTCCCTTTGTTGTTGTGCGTCTTGTCTGCGTTCTATGTGAAAACATATTCAGAGTAGGGACCGGCTCCAAGTTGTTCCTGTCATTAGGACAGTGAGACAAGTAGGAAGGGACAGTGGCTGGGGTGATATTAGGGCTCACTTGTCTCTGTCCTTCCTCCCAGACTGCTGCAGTAGTGTCAGGGTTGCTACGTTTGGCAAGACCCTTACAGCACTAGAGAATGGTTTGAGAGAAAGCACTGGAGACTTCTAAAGTGGCCAGCAATGAGTCCAGACCTGAATCCCATAGAACACCTGTGGAGAGATCTCAAAATGGCAGTTTGGAGAAGGCACCCTTCAAATCTCAGGGACCTGGAGAAATTTGCCAAAGAAGAATGGTCTAAAATTCCAGCAGAGCATTGTAAGAAACTCATTGATGGTTACTGGAAGCGGTTGTTCGCAGTTATTTTGTCTAAAGCTTGTGCTACCAAGTATTAGGCTGAGGGTGCCAATACTTTTGTCCGGCCCATTTTTGGAGTTTTGTGTAAAATGATCAATGATTTGACTTTTTTTTTTCATTCTCTTTTGTGTTTTTTCATTGCAAGCAAAATAAATGAAGATATTATTACCAAAGCATTTGTGATTGCAATCATTTTCTGGAAGAAATTGAGTATTATCTGACAGAATTGCAGGGGTGCCAATACTTTTGGCCAGCACTGTATTCTAGGTTCTTCAAAGTAGCCACCTTTTGCTTTGATTACTGGTTTGCACACTCTTGGCATTCTCTTGATGAGCTTCAAGAGGTAGTCACCTGAAATGGTTTTCACTTTACAGGTGTGCCCTGTCAGGTTTAATAAGTGGGATTTCTTGCCTTATAAATGGGGTTGGGACCATCAGTTGTGTTGTGCAGAAGTCAGGTGGATACACAGCTGATAGTCCTACTGAATGGAGTGTTAGAATTTGTATTATGGCAAGAAAAAAGCAGCTAAGTAAAGAAAAACGAGTGGCCATCATTACTTTAAGAAATAAAGGTCAGTCAGTCCGAAAAATTGGGAAAACTTTGAAAGTGTCCCCAAGTGCAGTGGCCAAAACCATCAAGCGCTACAAAGAAACTGGCTCACATGAGGACCGCCCTAGGAAAGGAAGACCAAGAGTCACCTCTGCTGCGGAGGATAAGTTCATCCGAGTCACCAGCCTCAGAAATTGCAGGTTAACAACAGCTCAGATTAGAGACCAGGTCAATGCCACACAGAGTTCTAGCAGCAGACACATCTCTACAACAACTGTTAAGAGGAGACTGTGTGCAGCAGGCCTTCATGGTAAAATAGCTGCTAGGAAACCACTGCTAAGGACAGGCAACAAGCAGAAGAGACTTGTTTGGGCTAAAGGACACAAGGAATGGACACTAGACCTGTGGAAATCTGTGCTTTGGTCTGATGAGTCCAAATTTGAGATCTTTGGTTCCAACCACTGTGTCTTTGTGTGATGCAGAAAAGGTGAACGAATGGACTCTACATGCCTGGTTCCCACCGTGAAGCATGGAGGAGGAGGTGTGATGGTGTGGGGGTGCTTTGCTGGTGACACTGTTGGGGATTTATTCAAAATTGAAGGAATACTGAACCAGCATGGTTACCACAGCATCTTGCAGTGGCATGCTATTCCATCCAGTTTGCGTTTAGTTGGACCATCATTTATTTTTCAACAGGACAATGACCCCAAACACACCTCCAGACTGTGTATGGGCTATTTGACCAAGAAGGAGAGTGATGGGGTGCTACGCCAGATGACCTGGCCTCCACAGTCACCAGACCTGAACCCAATCGAGATGGTTTGGGGTGAGCTGGACCGCAGAGGGAAGGCAAAACGGCCAACAAGTGCTAAGCATCTCTGGGAACTCCTTCAAGACTGTTGGAAGACCATTTCAGGTGACTACCTCTTGAAGCTCATCAAGAGAATGCCAAGAGTGTGCAAAGCAGTAATCAAAGCAAAAGGTGGCTACTTTGAAGAACCTAGAATATAAGACATATTTTCAGTGTTTCACACTTTTTTGTTAAGTATATAATTCCACATGTGTTAATTCATAGTTTTAGTTTCAATAATTTTTATTCAAAGTTTTAGAGAATAAAAGTACAGAACAGAATTAACAAGCATTGCGATATACAGTGGTATGCAATATGATATTCCTATTCACGGTACAATCTTTAATCCGTATATCAATGAAACAGATAATGTAGAATTTTATAAGTAAACAATAACCATAACAATAACTGTAGGCACATTCATACGGCTATCATGAATTATTTCCGGGGTGGTTTCCCTGACTCTGACCATCTCTACCTTTGGAGTTTATGCTTGTGCATTGATTGTAACGCTTATAACGCTGAATCCTAGCACCCTTTACTGCCTATCCAGGGTTGGCAGGATCAACAGCCATCCCCCTTACTACTATATCCCCACTCTTGGAGTCACTGTAGCCCTTTGGTTTTCCTTCAGAGCGAATCAAGAATGAATCCACACCTCCCAGACTTTCTCAAAGCTATGAAAGGAGTTGTTTCCCAGTGCAACCACTCTTTCATAGGTATATGTGTTATTGACGGCCAACACCAAAGCCGACATGGGTGGCGATGTCATTGTCTTCCATCTCTGCACCAACATTAACTTGGCTATAGTCAAAATTTTACATATAAGTGTTTTATATGTATTTGTTTCATTGGGGATTCCGATTAGTAGCATAGCCAGGTTTGCGTTATAGGGGATTCGGAAGTCGCACAGCTCTGAGAGCATTTCAAAGACCCTACCCCAGTATTCATGGATCACGGGACATTGTCCCAAAATATGAAGAAGGGTACCTCTACCTCCGCATCCCCTCCAACAATGCCCAGATTCGGAAGGATAAGCTAACTGTAGAGTAGACGGGGTCCTATACCACCGTAAAACGATCTTCATAGCCCTCTCTATATGGGTACTACACTTTAAAGATGCATGGATCAGTTTAAATGTTTGCTGCCATTACTCTATGGTAATGGCCGGCCCTAGATCTCTCTCCCAGCAACGGAACGGTGCGGATCTAGTGAAAGTTGAAATTCCATCCATTTGGTCATACACAAAGCGCAATCCCCTCATTTTTGTCAACAGCCAGGTGAAAATCACTCCACTGTGGGGTACTATCGTCACAGGGTGTTTAGACAAGAAGTGTCATATTTGAAGATACTTAAGGAAGTCACCTATAGGAATTCCGTATTTCTGTCTTAAGTCTGTAAACGATATAGGTTGCATAGTGTCTAAGTATAAGTGAGAAATCTGTGTGATCCCCCTCGATTCCCAATCCGAGACCCTTAAGTCCTTGATCACCCATGCCATAAGTGATAATGGCATTTCTGAAATATGATAATGCTTCATAGGGTTAGCTTTCCCATGAAGTAGCTTCCATGCCGTTAATGAGGCAATCATGACCGGGGAGAAGGATCCAGGAGTAGGGATGTTCCAAAAGGGCAACCATAGTGCATCCTCCAGTTTAATGGAGCTATAAGCGCCTGTTCTATGTGCAACCATGGAGCAGAGGTATCCTTTGACTTCCACCTAGTGACCAGTGAGGCTATATAGTAGTTTCTAACCACCGGTACTCCCAGCCCTCCCGCCTCTTTTTGTTTAAATAGAAAGCTTTTATTAACTCTAGGTCTCCTCCCGTTCCATATATACTTCGAAATCACCCTTTGTGCTGTTTCAAAAAAGGAAACCGGAATGGATATTGGGAGCGTGCGGAACAGGTATAAGAGTCTAGGCAGTAGCAACATCTTGAAGACTGCCACCCGTCCTATCCAGGAGGTATCTGTTTTGGACATTCGTTCAGTTTCCTCTTGCAATAGTTTTAACATTGGTATATAGTTACTTCTATAAAGGGTCCCTGGGGATGCTGTCATCTGTGTCCCCAAATATTGAACACTGTCCTCCCTCCAGTCAAAATCATAAGTCGACTTCAGATGTTGGAGTAAAGAAGAAGGGACATTCAAGGGTAGCGCTTGCGATTTGGCCATATTTAATTTGTAAAACGATAGATGCCCAAAACTATTAATGGTATCCATAAGGCAAGGAATGGTTGTTCGTGGTTTAGTCAAAGTAAGAATAATATCATCAGCGTAGAGTGATATAAGGTGAGTTTTATCCCCTATGTCAATGCCTCCCATCCTCGGATCCAGTCTAAGCACCTGGGCTAATGGTTCCATGGACAGAACAAATATCAGGGGCGACAGGGGGCATCCCTGTCTGGTCCCATTTGTTATTAAAAAAGGATCTGACACTACTCCATTAGTAAACACTCTCGCCGAGGGTGCAGAGTATAGTGCCCCAATCGCTCTTAAAATAGCCCCCGAAAATCCCATAATTCTGAGCACCGAGAAGGCGTACGACCAGCAAATGCGATCAAACGCCTTCTCGGCATCCAGCGCGAGGATCACCGCCTCTACCTTCCTAGAGCCAATGCAGTGTATGAGATTCAAAATGCGTCTAGTGTTATCGTAAGATTGCCTCCCCTTAACAAACCCCACTTGATCATTCTTTATCAGACTTGGAAGATAAGTTGCTATTCTGCTTGCTATCAATTTGGCATAAATTTTTAGGTCCGAATTCAATAACGATATGGGTCGAAAGTTTTGGGGGTTGGTGGCAGGTTTACCAGGCTTTGGCAGTGTAATTACCAAGGCTTCTTGGTTTTCCTTTGGGATGGAGCCTGAGTCCACCGCGGCCATCAAAAAGGACAGCAGCGGGTTCATCAAGACTGGGAAGAAACGCTTGTAATATTCAATAGTGAGGCCATCAGGGCCCGGAGACTTTTGAGATGGCAGCGACTTAATAATGGACAGTAACTCTGCTGGGGTAATAGGCGCATTCAGAGCATCCAATTGTGGCTCAGTGAGTTTGGGTAAGTTAGCAGATGTAAGGAATTGCTCAATTGCTGGAGGGAGGAACTATTGCGGAATCTTCCGCTATGTTGTATAGGCCCTCATAGAATGTTCTAAAGGCGTCAGCTATACCCCTTGGGTCGTATATCTTGTACGTTCCGTCCTTACTGTTTAGAAACTGAATTTTGGATTTCGCATGTTTTTGTTTAAGCTGGAATGGCAGAAGTTTGCCCGCTTTATTGGACTGAGAGTAATATGTAGCTTTAGCCCTTTTCAAATTTTTCTCATATTTATGCAATAAGCAAGCTGTCAATTGCTGTCGTAACGTCATTAATTTCGCTGCGTTTAATGAAGAGGGGGATTTTTTATTGCTAGTTTCGATAGATTTTATTTGGTGAAGCAGCCGATCTATCTCTGCTAATCTATTTTTCTTTTCAATATGTCCCAAGCGAATAAATGTTCCTCTAATAAAGGCCTTGTGCGAGTTCCACAGTACATCAGGGCCGGGGGCAGAGGGGGCATTGATCAGAAAGAATTCCTTCAAATCCTTCTCCAAAATGACTTTAAATTTCGGCTGTGACATTTAGAAGTCACTGCACCACCACACGAATGCTCTTGGACTTTCATATTTTTCTGCTATAGTCAAAGTTATCGCTGCATGGTCTGACCAAGTAATTAATGAGATATCAGACTGCATAGCAATGGGAATACTAGACTGCTCAAGTAGGAATAAATCTATCCGTGAATAGCTATTGTGTGCGGTAGAAAAATACGTATAGTCTCTTTCAGTATTATGAAGTATGCGCCAAGCGTCAAATAATTCATGGCGCCACAAAGCCTGTGAAAAAGAAGGGTGGCGCGTCGGCGCCCAGAAGTAGTGTCAACTAGTGGGTCTGGAGCCATATTAAAATCTCCCATTAACACTAGACATCCCTGTTTTCTCTTATCCACCGCCCTCACAAGTCTTCCCAGGAACGCCACCTGTTTCCTGTTAGGGGCGTATACTGATACCAGTGTGTAAGTGACATTATTGAGAATACATACTAGTATTATAAATCTCCCCCCAGGGTCTGCATATTGTGACAATAGTTGAAACGCTACTGAATCCCTAATCCCAATCAGTGTGCCTCTACGCTTTGAGGAATAGTGAGAATGAAATACATGTGGGTATGCTGGGTGTTGAACGCGTATGGCGTCTGCTTTCTCCTGCACTGCAAGAATGTCACAACCCTGAGCTCGTGCCTCACGCCATAAGTTGGCTCTTTTTTGAGAGGAGTTCAGCCCTCTGACATTCATAGACATAATTTTAAGTACCATAATATACCAACAGAAGTTCTATCAGATTCTTACCACAACCCCTTATACCGGATAATGTCTCTGTTTTCATGAGGTGGAATGGCTTTCGCCATTTGTATTCACTTCGCCCAATGTGCCAGAACCAAGAAAGAAATAAACCAGTAAAACTACAGAACCAACAGATAATCCATCTTTCTGAATCAAGAGAAAAAAAAAAGAAAAAGAATGTGGTACAGCGGACCAGCAGCTGTCGTAATCCTGGGGGGATAAGTTCAGCCGCAGTGAGCATACGGAATCCAGGATAGATGAGTCTCTAGCTTTGTAGCCCTTTATGTGGGTGTCTCTTGGTTTTCACTTGGCTCCAACCATCAGATACGGGACCAGGCGGTTGCTTGGGTGGGAGATCAACGATCGGAATGTTCCATTCTTTTAGCAGGTTTTTCCCTTCCTCCAGAGACTTGATAACATATACCAGGTTATTTCGGGACACGATCACGCGGACCGGGAATCCCCATTTGTACAGGATGTGGTGTTGGCGTATAGCTGCAGTAAGAGGGATGAATTGTCGCCGTAATTGTAATGTCGTGGCGGAAAGATCTGAATAAATGGAAATTTTGTTATACAGCTCCGGTAGGCGGTCTGTCTTCCGTGAGGTCAGCAGAACCAGCTCTTTAGTGCGATAAAAGTGGATCTTTGCCAGAACATCTCTGGGTATGGTTTCATCTAAGTGTGAGGGTCTCGGAACTCTATGAGCTCTGTCAATAGTGAGATCCATCGCCGTGAGATTTGGTAGTAGCGATCGTATCATATCCTGTAGGAAAGCAGATAAATCTCTCGCAGATATTGATTCTGGAATCCCTCTGAACTTTAGATTGTTTCTTCTTGAGCGATCCTCCAAATCAGCTATTTTAGCTTTCAGAAAAGACACACCTCTCCACGTCATAGTGAGCATCTATAAGCGCATTATGTGATGCCGCAAATTCCGCCATTTTAGATTCAACATGTACAGTGCGGCTTTTTAATTCTTGAAGATCTCTATCTAGTGGCTTCACCATAAGTGACATGTCTGTTTTTAGTGAATGAAAAAAGGCCATAAGCATATTTTTCATGGAGGCCTCAGTTAAGAGATTCTCTGTCGCCGGTATATCTGCGAAAAAATCAATGGATGGAGGTGTATGTAGTGTGTTATTGCTCACCTCTTCGGCGTTCTGGAGCCTGGGTCTTTGCTTACTCGGACTCACGGTAGGCGAATAGCATGTCTCCAAGCTGTATGTAGCTGTAGCTGTGAGCCCCGTACCGCCATTTTGTGCAGGCCCGTGATCTTCGCCCGCCCCGGCCCGCCGGGAAGAAGGCCCAGGGGACCCCGGGTCCGCACCCTCTAACAATCGTGGTAGCGATGGGGCTGAAAGCACTCTCCTTTGTGCAGAGAGCGTGAGCGTCTCCTCTGGAGGGTCTCGAGTGGGAGTCGAGGCCCTGGAGGCTGCCTCTGTACGCGGGCCGTCGCCATCTTGCTCCTCTCTTCCCGCGTGAGGGAAGTAGAAGTCTGATATTTTCTGCAGCTTCACCGCCGACTTACGCTTTCTGGGCATCTCCGAAGGTAGGATATCGTTCCAGTAGAAAATCTATGCGTGCACTCCACGGGCTCGTCGCTGTAAGACGTCGCTGTATGAGACTCAGACCGAGAGCTCTGAGTCTATGCGGCCATTCCGCTCCTCAGCTCTTAATTCATAGTTTTGATGCCTTCAGTGTGAATCTACAATTTTTATAGTCATGAAAATACAGAAAACTCTTGGAATGAGAAGGTGTGTCCAAACTTTTGGTCTGTACTGTATATATATATATAAATCAAATTTAAATATAATAAAAATTGAAACTGTCAAAAAAAATTTTTTTTTTTGGGGGGGGGGGCAATATTTCACGAAACAAGGTGCAATATTTCCACAAATATTTAGGTCAATATATGAAACAAAATAATTGTGCATCATGTCAGTCCAGACATTGGACAAGTGCTGGCCATAGGGGAATAATTTAGTTACAAGCCTACAATTGGGAAAAATTCAGTAAAGCTTACATTCTATCCAAGTATGCGGTTTATAATACCAGTGTAAGAAGCTGATATGTTTAATGTTTCCCTTCATATACTCAAATGTACTACCAATAACTATTGGCAAAGTGCAGGAGACAATAAAAAGAACAAATGTTACACACACACTAGCGCCAAGTGGTTGACTTGTCTTGGCTTCACTTTGTATTTCTGGGCATGTCATTGCCTAAGTTTCAATATGCTGTGAATATGTCTGTAAACTACCAATAAAACATAAAATCTTATTTAGATAAATGTTGGCATCCACTTAAGAGTAAGAGATGAATGTGAGAGAAAAAAAAATGACAAAAAGCAAAACAATTTAGAAATATGCAGAAGGTTGGTCAGGGCTCATTAAAGCAGTTGTCTTTTTGTTTATAGGGGAATGATCTGTCATACAAAAAGGATTTCCTCTATCAGCAGTAGCCATGATTGTATTCCTACATACCATACTAACAAAGACAAATATCTTCAGAAATGTCCAGGATATGCTATAACATCAATGTCTTATGGATATACAGTGCCTTGTGAAAGTATTCGGCCCCCTTGAACTTTTCAATTTTTTGCCACATTTCAGGCTTCAAACATAAGGATATAAAATTTTAACTTTTTGGTGAAGAATCAACAACAAGTGGGATACAATCGTGAAGTGGAACGAAATCTATTGGATATTTTAAACTTTTGCAAAAAATAAAAAACTGAAAAGCGGGGCGTGCAATACTATTCGGCCCCCTTAACTTAATACTTTGTAGTGCCACCTTTTGCTGCGATTACAGCTGCAAGTCGCTTGGGGTATGTCTCTATCAGTTTTGCACATCGAGAGACTGAAATTCTTGCCCATTCTTCCTTGGAAAACAGCTCGAGCTCAGTGAGGTTGGATGGAGAGCGTTTGTGAACAGCAGTTTTCAGCTCTTTTCACAGATTCTCGATTGGATTCAGGTCTGGACTTTGACCTGGCCATTCTAACACCTGGATACGTTTATTTGTGAACCATTCCATTGTAGATTTTGCTTTATGTTTGGGATCATTGTCTTGTTGGAAGATAAATCTCCGTCCCAGTCTCAGGTCTTTTGCAGACTCCAACAGGTTTTCTTCCAGAATGGTCCTGTATTTGGCTCCATCCATCTTCCCATCAATTTTAACCATCTTCCCCGTCCCTGCTGAAGAAAAGCAGGCCCAAACCATGATGCTGCCACCACCATGTCTGACAGTGGGGATGGTGTGTTCAGGGTGATGAGCTGTGTTGCTTTTACGCCAAACATATCGTTTTGCATTGAGGCCAAAAAGTTCGATTTTGGTTTCATCTGACCAGAGCACCTTCTTCCACATGTTTGGTGTGTCTCCCAGGTGGCTTGTGGCAAACTTTAAATGAGACTTTTTATGGATATCTTTGAGAAATGGCTTTCTTCTTGCTACCCTTCCATAAAGGCCAGATTTGTGCAGTGTACGACTGATTGTTGTCCTATGGACAGGCTCTCCCACCTCAGCTGTAGATCTCTGCAATTCATCCAGAGGGATCATGGGCCTCTTGGTTGCATCTCTGATCAGTCTTCTCCTTGTTTGAGATGAAAGTTTAGAGGGACGGCCGGCTCTTGGTAGATTTGCAGTGGTCTGATACTCCTTCCATTTCAATATGATCGCTTGCACAGTGCTCCTTGGGATGCTTAAAGTTTGGGAAATCTTTTTGTATCCAAATCCGGCTTTAAACTTCTCCACAACAGTATCACGGACCTGTCTGGTATGTTCCTTGGTCTTCATGATGCTCTCTGCGCTTTAAACAGAACCCTGAGACTATCATAGAGCAGGTGCATTTATACGGAGACTTGATTACACACAGGTGGATTATATTTATCATCATCAGTCATTTAGGACAACATTGGATCATTCAGAGATCCTCACTGAACTTCTGGAGTGAGTTTGCTGCACTGAAAGTAAAGAGGCCGAATAATATTGCACGTCCCACTTTTCAGTTTTTTTATTTTTTACAAAAGTTTAAAATAACCAATAAATTTCGTTCCACTTCACAATTGTGGCCTACTTGTTGATTCTTCAACCAAAATTTAAATTTTATATCCTTATGTTTGAAGCCTGAAATGTGGCAAAAGGTTGAAAAGTTCAAGGGGGCCGAATACTTTCGCAAGGCACTGTATAACCTGGATTGACATGATTTGTATGATAAATAATCTATAGTTTATTACCTGTACATGCCATGAATTTCTGTTCTATATGTACATGCAACTTAGACATTCAGTACAGACAGAGAGACTAAAGTTGTCCTGTAGCCTGTTACCTAATCTATTATCTACAAGTACACCAATGTCCATCTCCACCAGTGACTCTCCCAGCTTTTCTCCCATTAGAACATACACGTTGCATGCAGATTTTTTTTCTACCACGTTGCATAATTTTACATTTTATCCTCATTGAACCTTATTTGCCAAGCCAAACACACCTTTGCAAAGTCCAGGAACACTATATCCAAAGTCTCACCCCTATCTAGACTTCTACTCACTGCTTCATAAAAACAAATAAGGTTAGTCATATAGATGATTCTGCAAAAACATAATGTCATTATTAATCAAATCATTATAATTATTTTAACAACCCAGATATAAACTGAGAGGTAGAAATCTGCAGGTCCAACAAAGGTAACACAACTAGTGCAGGACCCAACAAGAGGCTAAGCATTTCTAGACCTAATATTTACAATTGAAGCTGACAGACTGTCAAAAGTGGAGGTCAGGGGTCATCCAGGTAATAGTGATCACAACATAAGTTTTCATGTACATTTTAAAAAGATGTTTAGTAGAGGGGATACAAAAACACTAAACGTCAGGAAGGCCAATTTTTGCCAGAAACAATAACTGCCAAGGAAAGTAACAATAAATTATTCTTCAACTACAAAAATAATAGGAACTAAAAAATAAAAACAGACAAGGTGGGACCTCAAAGAAATAATCTGGGTGTAATGGTGGAAGTGGAAGTGGTAGATCTATTAAATACCTTCTTCTCTACTGTAGATATGTACAACTGGAACAGAATGTTCCCACGGAATCCCAGGAATTGTGCTCTCAAATATCAAATCACAGGATGATGACAAGGTAGAAAAGGATTCAAGCTTTAATTAGATAACGCGTTTTGGGGTTTTTATTGCATTCAGGAGAACGCACCCCTTCATCAGATCTCTGTAGTCCTCAGTATGTGAAATGTTAATCTTCTTCTCTACTGTATTTACACTAGAATAACCAAAGACTTGATTAAGGGTATTGTAAATTCTCCATGAAATGTCACCTGTTTCACTCAGGTGGAAGTACAGCGCCGCCTTCAAAATACTAAAATAGACAAATTGTTGGGTCGAGATGGCATACACCTCCTGTACTGAGGGAATTATCTACGGTGATAGACATACCCTTATATTTAAGGATTCAGTAATGACTGGGTCTGTTCCATAGGATTGGCGAATGGGAAATGTGGTGCCAAAGTTCAAAAAGGAGTTTAAAAGTGAGCCTGGAAACTATAGGCCAGTAAATTTAATCTCGGTGGTGGGTAAGATATTTCAAAAAGTTTTCTATGAGATGCTATCCTGGAGTAGTACTAGCTTAGATTAGAAAGATTGGTTTATCCCGGACAACCCCTTTAATAGTAAATTACTGGGTAAAACTGCCAGCTTACCTTTCGTGACCAGAGCCAGGCAGCTGCTGCCAAGGCAAATAAAATCATGGGATGCATCAAAAGAGGCATAGATTCTCTTGACAAGAACATAGTAATGCCTCTGTACAACTCACTGGTCCAGTCACACAGACTACTGTGTTCTGTGCAATTTTGGGCCCCGATGCAAAAGAAAGACATGATTGAACTAGAGAGAGTGCAGAAGAGGGTGACCAAGATAATTAGGGTAATGGGTGGATTGGAGTACAACGATAGATTAACAAACTTGGGGTTATTCAGTTTAGAAAAAAGATGTCTACGGGAAGACTTAATAACAATGTACAAATACATGAGGGCACAGCACAAATAACTTTATAATGATCTTTTTACTCCAGTGACAGTGACAAGGGGACATCCAGAGGAGAGAAAATTTCACCAGCAACATAGATGGGAAATCTTTATTAAAAGAGCAGTGAGGCTATGGAACTCATTGACACACGATGTGGTGATAGTGGATTCATTATACAAGTTCAAAGAGGGCCTAGATGTCTTGAATAGAGAATTAATACAGGTTATGGGTTTTAGATTTTGTTGATCCAGGGTTTTATACTGATTGCCAGATTTAGAAGGAATTTTTTTCCCCTGACATGGCGCAATTGGCATAAGTCTCATGGGTTGTTTTTTTTTTTTTTGCCTTCCTCTGGATCAAAACTGTAGGGTTTTAGGACTTTATGGACCTGTGTCTTTATCCAACCTCATCTACTATGTAACTAGTCTGGCAACTTCTGTCCTGCTGTCTGTCACTTATAATATTATCTACCATCACATACTTCTATAAATAGTTCCTTAAAGGGATTGTCCAGGATAAAATGATAATTAAACACTAAACTAAATACCCTCCCCCCCGCCTAACTTCTAACTTACTTGCTTTATAAAAAAATGTATATTTGCGCAGGCACATATTCTGATTTTCTGGGTACAATACATCACTTCCTTCACTTCTTCCAGCGACTGCTCAATAGAGCCAGAGTGCCGGCATGCCAACACTCTGGCTCTATTGTGAAGGCAGAAGTCAAGAGAAGAAGCAACCAGCGGCACAGAAGAAATGATCTCCAGGACAGGAAGACAGGTAGGTATGGTGGGGTGGGTTGAGTTATTTAGTTAGGTAGGGCTAGTACTCCACGGGCTAGCTAGGGAAACAGGAAAGGGTGCAGTGAGAGGAGGATCTGAGTGAAGAGCAATGCATCATGGTTGTAGGATAAGAGAGCAGGAAGCTACCGATGTAAACAAATGCAAAGGATACCAGCAACTACCAGAGAAAACTAAGAAATCACTCAAAACACTGCTAAAGGTATTTGGGTGCACTTATTAACCCATTCATAGAACTAACAAACCTTTTATAAAAAAAGTTATTTTGCCCGGAGAGCCCCTCAAACAATTTCCCCACAATGAATGTAAAACTCACTGGTCTGTAATTATCTGACCTAGACTCTTTTTTGAAAATAGGCACCACATTTCCCTTGTCACTGTACCAGTCACTAGAGGATTTCTAAAAATTAATAGGGGTACAGCAATGACTGGACTGAATTCTTTAGTTACTCGTAGGTATAATTTATCTAGACCCAAAGCCTTGCTCATGTTTAATTTGTTTAGCTTGGCTTGGACCATTTTGTATATTTATCGAATTTACTTTATTTATTGATGTTACCAGCATTAGTGAAACTTACATCCACTACTCTGTACATACAGTCCATTTAGTAGCACTCCTACCTTTCATTATTTTAGCTGATTTTATTTTGCTTTTGCAGATTTTAAGTTCCTTATAGTTATAAAAGGGTATGTTACCTGTATTCTATGGGTCATTTTGTTACTGAAATAACAATTATATATAGTTTTTGTTATGTTTTAATAACATAACAAAAGAAAAAAAAATTCTTGCAGTAGCAATGTTCTGACACTGGTTTTGCAACGAATGATGTACTTTTTATTTATGCCATTTTGGGTAATGTCTGACATTTTGATTCGGGATGGGAAAATATGGAAATATATGTTTTTATCTCAGACATTTTAAAAATATTTAAAGGGGCATGAACCTACAATCTTTACATCGCTTGCCCCATAGACTGCAACACAACAGCAAGCCTCAATAGATTGTGCTCACAGGGGCTGCGACTGTGACCAGAAGGGTACAGGGCCCACGGCCAGCTGGAGATGACCCACAGTACTATGATGGCGGTCGGGGAAAGCTTGGTTCCCTGACCGTTATACATTTCATTAACGGAAAGGGGCCCGGCGTTACATGATGTCTGTACATGCCGCCAGGCCCCTTTCCAGTAGAAGCCTGCCCGGGGGAGGTGATTTAAAAAAAACCCACAAATACTTATACTCACCTTTTCTGGGCGTCCATTGGCTCCCAGCATCCTCTTCAGGACTCTGATGTCACACTGGTGCCTGTGATTGGGCCTCAGCGGTATCGTGGGTCGCGTCGGTGTAATGACGTCAGCGCACCCCACATGAGTGCTGAGGCCCAACCATTGGCCCCGGCATTGACTTCTGGGGCACACTGCCTCAGTCGCAGAGAATAGAGGACCGAAAAGGTTTCTGGAGAGAGCCAGACGGAGCGAGGATGCCCAGGAGAGGTGAAGAAAGGTGAGTGCAAGTGTTTGTTAATTTTATCTCCCCTGAGCTTTCACTTATTATACTCTGGGGTCTGAGGAGACAGCTCAGGGGGGCTCTTGGGAGAATTTCATACTGTGTGAGGCAACTGTGGGGAGCTTAAACTGCGTGGGGGCCCACTGTGGAGCATATTATACTGTGTGGGGGCCCACTGTGGAACATATTATACTGTGTGGGGGCCACTGTGGAGCATATTATACTGTGTGGGGGGCCCACTTTAGGCATATTATACTGTGTGGGAGCCCACTGTGGAGCATATTATGCTGTGTGAGGCCACTGTGGAACATACTATACTGTGTGGAGCCATTGTGGAACAGATTGTATTGTGTGGGGGCCACTGTGAAGTATATTATACTGTGTAGGGGCCACTGTGGAGCATATTGTACTGTGCGTGGGCCACTGTGGAGCATATTGTACAGTGTGATAATAGCTGCTCCCAGATAATGTCCTGAAGTGCAGCCCTTAAAGAAGCAGTCAAGGCACTTTTTCCACCCCTGAAACCCCTCACCTGACTGACTGTCACTCTCCAGGCTATTTTCATGTATACTGCCATCATTCATGATTAGACTTCACTTTTACCGGTATATTTCTCTTTCTCTGTTCTGTGCAATCCCATGATACCTCAGCATAGCTTTACATAGGTAGCTAGAGGATTGTACCATCGCTGCTGCTAGGGGGCAGTGTAAATATCCTTTTTTTTTAAATATTCTCCCACATAATTTAAGAGACCAAAAATATACAGTCAGGGAGGCTGCACTGTGATCTACTCCATTATAGGTGTGTGACAAAAACTGTCTTATGTTACTAGTAGCTAGAAGATTTTGTCCCCCTGTGGACAGCATGTGTGATGCAATCCATCCTGTTTGAATCATACAGAAAGTTGTGTTGCCTGAGATAGTGACCCCCTTGAGAGAACAGAAAGCCAAGTTATGGTCAGGGGGTTCACCCTGAGCTCACATGACCCAAATGGGAAGAAGACGACCCTGAGTTTTCAGATAGAAAAGCACTTCAAATAGCTGTGACCACAATGCTTGTTTGGCAGACAGCTAGATCTTCCATAAACATGCAAGCTGCAGCTTATGGCCTTGACGTATGCAGCTCTTTGCCTTACAATTATACAATTGCATGCTTTTTCACCCCCATTGCAATACACAGAATTCTCTGTGTATGAAGCAAAATACTGATATGATAGCAGACATGATCCCTGATAAGTCAGATAGTTTGCTGAAATAACCAGCTCTTGACATGACATGATGGCCAAGCTGTCAGATAAGACTGTGGGACTACAGGCACACTTGGCTTTTCTATCATCATAACTGCCAAGGGGTGCAGAGTTAAAAAATAATTTTCTGCCAAATTTTATTTTCTCTCCACTGAGAACTTTGTTCTTCCCTAGTGAGGGATAAAGATTTCCTTTGGAAATTACCTTTCTGGAGATGAAGCACCAAATCTGGAAATTATTAGCTGGCCAAAAGCTTATATCAATGCCCCAGAAGTACTTTTCAGTAAAATAAAAAAAAATAATAATATATAAAAATCCAAACATTCAAAAAAAAAAAAAAAGATGTAGGAATTCAGAAGAGAGAAGCACGCAAGGAAATAGCAAGAAAGCATATTTGAATCACTGTAGAATTCAATTTAGTCTCCTGCAAGTCTAGTTTTGATCAGTTTCCTACTTAACACTCTTTGTTGATAATTAGTCAAGAAAAATCATTAAAATCGTTTTGCCACAAAAATTATTTACCCTGTATCCAGGATTGAGGTTAAATTGCTGATTGGTTGAGGTCCGACTGCTGAGACCCCCAACCATCCTTTCAATTCAATGAAACAGCAGACACCCGGTGGACCCCATTATAGTCAATTGGGGTCTTCTGGTGTCCGTCTGTAACCGCTGTTTTAACAGCCCGGCTTTTCGTTGTTTGAGTCCCCCGATTCAAGACCCCTAGTGGGCCTAATAAATACAGTAGAAAAAAAAGTAAATAAAAAAAAAAAATTACAAAAATTAAAAAGAATTAAAAATTCGAATCACCCCCTGATTTGAATTAAAAGTGATCAAAGCAATAGACATTCCCCAAAATGGTATAACTGAAAAGTACATCTGGTCCTGAAAAAAAAAAAAAGACACCCTACGCATCCCCATACCCGGAAATATAAAAAAAAATGTAACAGGTGTCAGAATTTGGCAACTCTAATAAAAAATTTTTTGCAAAATTTAGGATTTTTTTTTTTTTAGGGGTTAAAATGTAAATAAAACTATATAAATTTGGTATCCCTGGAATCATACAGAAACACAGATTACAGGTAACATGCCATTTTGGCTGCACAGTGAACATCGTAAAAAATGAAGCCCGTAAGAAATGTACAAATGTACTTTTTCTCCAATTCCACCCCATTCTGAATTTTTTTTACCCAGCTTCCCAGTACATTGTACAGAATAAGAAATGGTACCATTATGAAGAACAATTTTTCCCGAAAACATTACGCCCTCATATGGCTCTGTGAATGGAAAAATAAAGTCAAAAACGAAAATCGAAAAATGCTTGCGGGAAGGGGTTAAAGGGGTCTGCTATGTGAAATTATTCCTCCTATTGGCAATGTCTATATCTATTGAGGTACTTCATAGTGTCCTGTTCATCAAACAGTCAAAGCCCACCCACCAGCTTGTTGAAAAATACATGAAGTGAGAAGAAGAGACAGCAGGCAAAGCTGCTGAGAGAGGGAGATGGGAAAAACCCCTTCATTCTACTTTGCACAGACTAATACTGTATATCAAAATCTGAAATATGATCAGTGAAATTACAAAGTGCTGATATTCTTAAAACCACCTGAAAAGCTCTTCCCCATTTCCATAAATAACATACTGTATAAATAAAAGAGAGGCTCTGAAAAATGGTGGAAAAATAAAACTGTTTAAAATGAATAAATACATAAAGACAACTTGTAATGATTTATGGCTTAATTACCACTGCCAAACAGTAGAGCCTGTCAGAGTTTTTATACATTCTTTTTTAATGTAAAGTTAACAAAATATTACGCAATGTTTTTGGCTTCTCTTTCTTACCATGTCGAAGATCTTTCTCTATGAGTTTTGTTTGCAGCTGAAAAATTTGCTCCTCAAGTTTGCATATGGAGTGTTTCATTTTTTCACGCCTGGTGATCATGTAACATAAATTCCTAACCTGTAGACAGAAATTATAACAAGTAATAAAATAAAGTTACACAATTCAAAATAACATTGTTTATGGCTATATCCATAGGATATGCTCATCTGTTCTGAAAGGCCACGTCTCTCCATTCACTTGTATGGGAGTTACGAAAATAACCAAACCATCATGTATTATGGCATATCCTATGGATATAGTCATAAATACAGAGATGGAAATACCCATTTAAGTTGAGCAGAACAATTGAGTAGAATGCTGAGGTTAAAGCATGGCGGCATAGCAATCTTTGGTTGTGACTATGTAACCCTAGGCTTATTATATACAAGAAACCTCTACAAAAAACCCACTATTTTGAGAAAAGCACCACTTATCTAGGTAAAATAAGATCAGACAAGAATTTTAGCCAAATAGCTGTGATAGTTATTTGATTATGGGGAAAAAAATATCTACAAATTTAAATTTCTAATTTCAGTGAAGTTTGCATAAAGTTGACCAATAACAGCTCCATGTGAAGCAGACTAGGCTAGGCGGAAGACATTAAACACAGATTCCAGATGAGAGATGAAGCATTTCAAACTGTCTGTAGGAAAATCAGGTGCTGCGCCCTATGCACTTGAAGGCTGATTTATTATCCATGTATTACTGTATTTTTCGGACTATAAAGACACACTCCCCGCTCCCAAATTTGGGAGAAAAATGGGGGTGCGTGTTATAGTCCGAATGTAGTGTGGAGGGGGGTGTCATTGGTGGAGCAGGGTCACAGGAGGAAGAGCAGGGTCGATCGGCGTGGTACGGGCCCAGAGCCAGCTGGAGATGGCCAGAGCCCCACAGCACCATGATAGCGATCAGGGAAAGCCTGATTCCTCAACCACTATACACATAGTCTGCCCAGGGCAGGCGAGTAAAAGTAACAAATACTTATACTCTCTTGTGCTTCCGACAATCCCCCAGAGTTCGGGGCTCTTCCGACCTGTGAGGTCACATGCCCCAGACGCCACTGGTCTTACACGGGGACTTTGTAGTTTCTAATTCATCCTCACAGTTAGCCCACTTAGTATTCAGAGCTCAATACAGCTGTCTGAGAGTATGGACAAGGATGCAGAGACAAATTAATTGTATGTAGAAGTGACAATATCTTCCTGCAAATTTTTTTTGTTTTAGAATGAAAAGTATTGTGTGGTTACATTTTTGTTAAATAATCCATATATTCATTTATAAAATAAAATAAAAAAAATGAAACCATACTCTACTTTTCATTAGCATGACTGTTTAATACGGAAATTTTTTTATAAGACTGGTGCAGTTTAATATAGTGTTTAATCATTTTTGTTTTCCAGCTCTTTCAACCAACTTTTGACCAGGCAAAAGAGAGGAACAAAGAGAGAGATGCAATTACTTATAACTGAACTTACACACTTGTGTTTTGCCCACACACCTACGGCAGCAGTAGAAGTTGGGCCAAAGAGCTGAGGATACAAACTCCTTTTGCCCAACTCCCTCTATACTTGGATTTTGCCTCTGTGGCTTTTTAGCCCAGCTTCTGATTAGCTGCGGAGACACTAATGCAAGTGTGAACTCCACCCTTATTAACACTGGGGCATGAAAATTAAAAATTGCATTTTCCCTAATAAAATGTTGCTTTTTCCCCAAAATTTTCATTCTGACAAGGAGTAATAGGAAAAAAAAACACCCAAACTTCCTGAATACAGAAATACCTATATGTGGTTATAAATGCTTGTATGTGCACAAAGTAGGTCTCAGAACTTGAAAGAGAACTTGTCACCAGGAAAATGCAGTGTCATCTGCAGGCATCATGTTATCGAGCACGAGCAGATTTATTGAGTTTTGTGGGATATCATTGATTCATTGAAATTTCTCCTTTTTCTTTGCTATAAAGTCAAGGAGGTGGTCCTGTCAGAGATTGGCCGCCTCCTCTCTATGACATGTGCATACAGAGAATACAAATTATACTGACTATCTTCCTACAAACCTATACATCAATCTGCTCAGCATCTCTTGCTCTATAACATGATGCCTGCTGATTGTATTGTATTTTCCTGCTGACAGGTTACCTTGAAAAAGCACCGTTTGGAGGGCATGTTCTGTTGGAATAGTTTTCTGGTTCCATGTCTTATCTGCAGAGCTCCTAAAGTACCAGTACAATGGAGCCTCCCCATTTTGCAAACTATATCCCTCAAGGAACTTATGAAGGACTATAATGAGCATGTTGAGCTCACAGGTGTTTTGTAAAATTTATCAACATTGGGCTGTAAAATTAAAAATACATTTTATGCAATAAAACATCACTTTAGCCTATTTTTTTTCATTTGAATGAGGGTTTAAAGGAGAAAAAGCATAAACAATTTGTTATACAATTTCTTGCAAGTATGTAAGTACACTACATGGCAGGGTGAAGAAGGGGAGATTTTTCTGAAATCCCTTTTCAAATGCCATGATACATTTGCAGAGCCCCTAAGGTGCAAATGCAGTAACAAGGTACCAAGAAGTGACCCCCATTGTGACCCCAGAGATGCTTTCTAAAATGGTGCAAAATGGAAACTTAAATTTTTCCAGAAATAAGCCATTTCAGTTCCCAATATATTATGTCCAATTTGTGCCATAGCGAAAAGTCATCTCTCTAGTTATTATGCCGTGTTTCTTGAGCACAGAAACATGTGGCCCTAATCTTTTGCCTGGAAATATATCAGGGCTCAGAAGTGAAAGTGTACCATGCACAATTGGGGCCCAATTTGGTCATTTACACTGGACTGATGGGTAACTACAGAAGCTCTGAGATGTAATTAAAATTACACTCCTTCAGTAATTTCTCAAGTGGTATAATGACCATTGTAACCCAAGTACTTCCCAAAAATTAGTTATACTTCCGAAAAATTAATACACAGCAGTTGATGCAAAGTGAACACTGACATTTTCAAATAAAAACACCATTTCAGTTCCCTACATGTTGTGCTCACTTTGTGTCACAAACACTCTAAATACTACTAAGTTGGTTATGCCAGGTACAACAATTTTTGGAACATAAATTAATGTGACACTTGGGGGGTAGAAATGTTCATTATGTCCCTTTATAAATTCCTTGAGGGGTGTAGTCTCTAAAATAGGAATCACATCTCAGTAAATTTCACTTTACTGGTATCTCAGGGACCTGCAAAAGTGGCATGCTGTTCAAAAACCAAACAGTCAAAATCTGATCCAAAACGCAAAACAGTGCTCCTTCCCTTTCTCGGCTTGATGTGTTCCCAAACAGCAGTTTGCCAACATATATGACATTATTAGGAGGGAGGGGGGATCCCTGATACAACGTCATATATGTGGGTATAAAGTGCTGTTCAGGAAAAGTAAGCCCATTTTAGAAACTACACCTCTCACTGAATTTATCAATAGGTGTTACAAGCATATTCACCCCACAGTATTGTTGGATATATACAACATCCAGCTTTGTCTCTATATTTGCTGGATTGACTGCAGTTCACATGTATGACACTAGATGTAGCTGTTACTAAATGTTTATCTGTAGACACTCTGTACTTTTGTTGTTTTGATGCTCATGATATACACATCCTGTTTTGTTTGTGTGTGCTGAAACTAGATCTGTTATTCACCATGTGAAGTGATCTTCTCTTACTGCATTCATGTTTCACTAAAGTTTTGTTCCTGTTATATACAACTGTCTATCTGGTTTTGACTCTGCCACATCCATCAATCGCACTCTGCAACAAGTATTACATCAAGTAATTTTCCAGAAATTAACACAGTGAGGATAGTGAAATGTGAATTAAGTTAGTTGTGTGGAGTACGGTGGGTACATGAAATCCCACACTATTTTTCCGCTGATTAATCGGATGTGGGGCATTCTAGGGGGTCAGTTCTGGTGTCTTTTCTCTTGTAAACTCTAAACCTGGGGTGTACACTGATGGACTCTCACACAGCTTATACAATCACCTTCCTGTTGTAGCCATACTTTTTAAAATTTTTTGTTTATGTAGCCACATGAGGGCTTGCTTTGTGCAGAATAAGGTGCATTTTTCAATTACAACATTTTAGGGTGCTGTGGTACTAGTGGAAAATGATGGAGATTCTTTATTTCAGCCATAACTATAAGACTATTATATTTCAACAATAATTCTTCAAATAGCTATTGTTTATACTGTAATAGTAATGTTACAGACAGCCATTTTGTATCTTTGAAGCCATATTGCTACATTTGAAGTTTAGTTCTGGGCGTATTTCCTATAACTTTCAGATAAAAAAGACATAGATGTGTAGTGGTGATAATTCAGCCTTGGGCGTCTAGCCAGAATTCTATGAAATTTGAAATTTTGGCCTCATGACAAATGTTTATCAAAACTTACTGAATTCACGTAATTAAGTAAAATAGTTACATAAGTGCTTTGTTACAAAAAGGCATAAATATTGTAGTCCTACAGCATCTATCTTGGAAATCTCAGTCCTCATCCTGACACCTCGTTGAGGAACAACACCCAGATACCTGAGACTCCAAGTCCTACTTGGTTTGCAAATTGAAGTGTGGACTGCATGTACAGTGGGGAAAAAAGTATTTAGTCAGCCACCAATTGTGCAAGTTCTCCCACTTAAAAAGATGAGAGAGGCCTGGAATTGACATCATAGGTAGACCTCAACTATGAGAGACAAAATGAGAAAACATATCTAGAAAATCACATTGTCTGATTTTTTAAGAATTTATTTGCAAATTATGATGGAAAATAAGTATTTGGTCACCTACAAACAAGCAAGATTTCTGGCTCTCACAGACCTGTAACTTCTTCTTTAAGAGGCTCCTCTGTCCTCCACTCATTACCTGTAGTAATGGCTCCTGTTTGACATTGTTATCAGTATAAAAGACACCTGTCCACAACCTCAAACAGTCACACTCCAAACTCCACTATGGTGAAGACCAAAGAGCTGTGGAAGGACACAAGAAACAAAATTGTAGACCTGCACCAAGCTGGGAAGACTGAATCTGCAATAGGCAAGCAGCTTGGTGTGAAGAAATCAACTGTGGGAGCAATAATTAGAAAATGGAAGACATACAAGACCACTGATAATCTCCCTCGATCCGGGGCTCCACGCAAGATCTCACCCCGTGGGGTAAAAATGATCACAAGAACGGTGAGCAAAAATCCTAGAACCACATGGGGGGACCTAGTGAATGACCTGCAGAAAGCTGGGACTAACGTAACAAAGGCTACCGTCAGTAACACACTACGCCGCCAGGGACTCAGATCCTGCAGTGCCAGACGTGTCCCCCTGCTTAAGCCAGTACATATCCGGGCCCATCTGAAGTTTTCTAGAGAGCATTTGGATGTTCCAGAAGAGTATTGGGAGAATGTCATATGGTCAGATGAAACCAAAGTAGAACTGTCTGATAGAAATACAACTCGTCGTGTTTGGAGGAGAGTGAATGCTGAGTTGCATCCAAAGAACACCATACCTACTGTGAAGCATGAGGGTGGCAACATCATGCTTTGGGGCTGTTTCTCTGCAAAGGGACCAGGACAACTGTTCCGTGTACATGAAAGAATGAATGGGGCCATGTATCGTCAGATTTTGAGTGCAAACCTCCTTCCATCAGCAAGGGCATTGAAGATGAAAAGTGGCTGGGTCTTTCAGCATGACAATGATCCCAAGCACACCACCAGGGCAACGAAGGAGTGGCTTCGTAAGAAGCATTTCAAGGTCCTGGAGTGGCCTAGCCAGTCTCCAGATCTCAACCCCATAGAAAACCTTTGGAGGGATTTGAAATTCCGTGCTGCCCAGCGACAGCCCCAAAACATCACTGCTCTAGAGGAGATCTGCATGGAGGAATGGGCCAACATACCAGCAACAGTGTGTGCCAACCTTGTGAAGACTTAAAGAAAACGTTTGACCTCTGTCATTGCCAACAAAGGATATATAACAAAATATTGAGATGAACTTTTGTTATTGACCAAATACTTATTTTCCACCATAATTTGCAAATAAATTCTTTAAAAATCAGACAAAGTGATTTTCTAGATATGTTTTCTCATTTTGTCTCTCATAGTTGAGGTCTACCTATGACGTCAATTACAGGCCGGGCTCATCTTTTTAAGTGGGAGAACTTGCACAATTGGTGGCTGACTAAATACTTTTTTTTTCCCACTGTAGCTTTTCCTGCCATAATAACCGATGATGTATCTTTTTTCCTAATCTATTGTAAGACACACGACCAAGTTTCATCTGTGAAACTTCAGAAATCTTTGGACAGTGATACAAGTTTTGGCATTTTAGCTATTTCCGAAAACATATTCAAGATAGACTAAAAGTGCAAATGCTCAGCTTTAATTTGAGAGTATTCACATCCTAATTGGAGGAAAGGTTTAGGAATTGCAACTCTGTAAGATATAGCTGCCTCTTTTTCAAGGGACCAAAGATAATTGGACAATTATCTAAAAAGCTATTCAATGGGCTGCATGGGCTATTCCATCACTAATCCATCATCAATTAAGCCAGTAAAAGGTCTGGAGTTGATTCCAGGTGTGGCATTTGCATTTGGCAGCTGTGGCTGTGAACCCACAATATGCGATCAAAGGAGCTCTCAATGAAAGTGAAACAGACCATCATTAGGATGAAAAAAAAGAGGAAATCTATCAGAGAGATAGCAGAAATGATATGAGTGAGCTGGAGAATTCAAAAAGGCTGGAAGTCCACAGAAGGGGTGGATGATTGTAGAATCCTTTCCATTGTGAAGAAAAACCCCTTCACAATATCACTCTCCGGGAAGTATCTATGCCTACCATAAAGTGAAGACGTCATGAAAGCTAATACAGAGGGTCCTCCAGAAGCTGCAAACCATTAATCAGGCTAAAAAAGGCCAAAATAGACTTTGTCAAGAAAACATCTAAAGAATCCAGCCCAGTTCTGGAACAGCATTCTTTGGAGAGATGAAACTAAGATCAACCTGTACCACAATGATGGGAAGAAGAAAGTATGAGGAAGGCTTGGAATAACTCATGCTCCAAAGAAAGATACATCCTCTGTAAAACATGGTGGAGGGCAGTGTGATGGCATGGACGTACATAACATCCAATGGCACTGGGTACTAGTATTTATTGATGATGCGACAGAAGACAGGAGCAGCCAGATGAATTCTGAAGTGTACAGGGATATACTTTATCTCAAAATACATATATAAACAGAGACTGAATGTTTACTAAGACACTAAAACAACAAGGTGTGTTCCCAAGTCCAAAAAGTTGCTGCTGCTGATCTATGCTTTGGCTATATCTCTCACTTTATGGGAGTTATGTGAGTGGGGTTTGAACATGAATTTAATAAGAGCTACTGTACCTTAGAGAAGTGTGTACGATATCAAAGATGTTGACATCTGCATTTATGACCTTAGTGTAGTGTAAATTATATTTATGCTGTGCAAATTACATTATGACATAAATGACAAGTACATGACATATTGAGTACGAGTCTTCAAATACTTACACAGAATGTGCCTGAAATGCACCAAGATGTAATACTAATATCTAATTATACACACACTGTATATAGGTAAATGTAATACTCTCATTATCAACCAATGATGTAATGCCACTGATGTAATAATGCCACTCTGATGTACTACCATTCACACTCATTAACCAATTATATTTAGTACTTGGGTAATTGGCAGTGTACAAGAGTGTTAAAAAAACTAAAACTAGTAGAATGTCTAACAAATATTGCTGCAAAAAAATAAATAAATGAATGAATTAAAATAAAAGTTGTAGTCAGCAGAATCTAGAAATATTTCAAATGACCTTTAAATTTGGCTTGATGTATAAACACTGAAATTAACGTAGTCATAATTGAATGTTAGCTACTTACCCTTTCCAAATCCTGCCTTAGATGTGTAAAAAGTTTTAATCTCCTGTACAGTACATCTTGCTCTTGCTGAGCTAAATCATCTACTTCATCTTTTTTAGGACCTAAAAGAGGCTTGTTAAAGTTTGCCTTCCTCTTCAGCTTCCAGTACTGGTAAATAAAGTCAACCACATTCTTGCTAACATTAAGGTTCTCAGCCACATCCTCTGACTTTACAAGTTCATGAAAATCCTCCTCCAGTTGCTGAAGCTTCTGTTTTCTCAAGGTGACTTTTTCAAGATCCTTCTGCAATTGGTCAGCATCTACTGAGGCAACAGATGAGCATGGTCTTTGGCTGCACTGATCCTCTGGTTTGGTGGCTCCTTTGCTGTGCTCTAGACAATAGGACTTGAACTTCACCTCATCATTTTCTGCCAAGGTGGTGTGCATCTCAAGGTTGTGGTCAAAGGCGCAGGTAACATGAAACGCAGTAACACAGGTTGACATGGAACACTAAAAGTAAAACACACATACAATGTTACCCGAAATATAAAAAAAGTGCTTTTTTTTTTTTTTTTTTTAGTTCGAGTAAATATAAAAGTAAAGTGTGATTATAATATAGTATACATTATTATCTGTAGAATCAAATATTAAAGATTATTCCAGGGACACATCTACAACTCCTGACAAAACTCTACAGTAACAATTCTACTGGAATTGTTTATGAGATAGAGACCTGATAAAATGACAATATATACAGTAGAATTAATGGTGGTCTTTCAGATAAACAGCAGTACACATATACTACATTTTCTCTGCAGTAGTCACTACAGAGGAAAAGAACAACCAGCTACATTATCTCGCTGCAAAATCAGTTGCTTACTGCAGAGCTCCAGATTAAAAGGAGTATGGGGTGATGGGATAACCCGTTAAAGAGGGTCAGGCCTCCTGACACATCAAATTTAGTAAAGAGATGTATTTCTCAAAAATTTCTTCATAATGCTACATTGTAATGTTCTTCTGTTCTTCTTCCTGAAAATGGATAGATAAACTAAGGACTACCATTACGTGTTACTATTTGTTTTGTGAATGGCACATATCTGTACATTGTGTGAAATTGTCAGTGAAAACAGTATCATACTCTGTACTTACTTTTTAACATGGGATTGTTAACATCCAGATCAAATTTATTCATATATTTCATAAAGAATGGCAATGCAGAGTTCTAAGACAAGATGGCTCAGAATTTGTATTTTATGAAAAATACAGGTAAGTTTACACCTTACCATTGGAGGAATATAAGGGACAGGTTAGAGGTCCTCTGAGCTTTCTATTTATGTGAACTTATCTGCTGGATCTCATATATATCCAAACCAAGATAAATATTGAATACTTACAAGTATCAATAGAGTAAACTTTTAAACCGGACTCTCCCCTTGGGAAGGGAGTTATCTCATGCAATAAATAACTGTTGATAAAATGCACTCAAGAAATAAAGGATTTACAGTTATCGCTAGAAAGGGTATCTAGCGCTGTCCAGGTATAAAGTGTCTGTCTGTTTGTGTATTCATTGGATTTGTTCCAAGGAGACCAATACATATACTAAGCCCAGTCAAAACATGAATTGAAAAATCTCACAGTGGCTTTCAGTTTCCACTGCATTTGCAGAAATGTCAACCTGGGAGAGCTCTCCATTGGGTGACTCGGGAATGGCAGATTGCAACAAAAGTGGCAATGACTAAGGTGTGTGGCCTTTATAAAAGCGGACACAAAAGGTGTAACTAGCAAAGACTAGGCCTCATAGCAAACCTTTAACTTTGGGCCCCCTCGCACTCACATTGCATAGCAATCCCTTTCCTGGTGGCCACACGATATAACGCCTCCTTTACTGGCTCTCACACAGTAAAACGTTCCATTTTCTGATCCCATATGGTATAAAACCCCTCTTACCCCACACACTATATATTGTTTGTTATTGGCCTGCATAAAATTTTCTGCCTCCTTTACTGGCCCCCCACACAGAATACTGCCCCTTTTTGGGCCTCCATGCAGTAGGAGCCCCCTTTACAGACCCCCATGTAGTAAGTGCTAGTGACTTTAGGCCGCCACCTGCTCAGGCCCCTTCGGAATTTGCAGAATCCCTTTAATAATAATTTCCCACAGTGCACACTGAATAATGTCTCAAAGTGACCCCTCAATGTAATACTGTATATTACTGTATGAGGGGGCCAATATGGAACATTATGTGGAAAGCTGTTATGGGACATTATACTGTATGGAGGCCACTATGGACTTTATAGTGGCCCCTTCACATAGTATAATGTTCCATAGTGGTCTCCATTCACTTGAAGCAGCTCTTGGGAGCATTTTATACTGTGTGGGGCCACCTTGGGCAGATATTATACTGTGTGGGGCCACTGTGTGGAGCATATTATACTGTGTGGGGCTATTGTTGAGCATATTATACTGTAAGGGCCACTGTGGAGAGCATACTATACTGTTGGGGGGCTCTGGGGAACATATTTTACTGCATGGGGCTACTGTGAGCATATACTGTGTGGAGGCCACTGTGGAGCATATTACACTGTGTTGGGCTCTTTAGCTATTCACATTACACCCCATCTGTTTTATAGCAGCTGTGTACTATTATTACAGACTGTAATTACAAAGCACAGCCATTATAAAACAGATACTGTGCAATGTAAATAGTGAAGGAGTCACGGCACTCGCAAAACCACCACAGTACCTTCAAACAGCTGATCAGCAAAAAAAAAAAAAAAAAAAAACTGGAAAAAAAAAAATTAATTATATTGCCGACATTTGTCTGTCAGGTACTATTTGCATGTAGCGGTATAGTGGGCCCTAGGCACTGCTGTATATAATTATTTTTTCTACCGCAGGATGGAAAATTATGTCCTTAGACTCAATATATCTATATATACACTATATATATATATATATATATATATATATATATATATATATATATAACACACACTACTGTTCAAAAGTTTGGGGTCACCCAGACAATTTTTTGTTTTCCATGAAAACTTACACTTTTATTTATCAAATGAGTTGCAAAATGAATAGAAAATATAGTCAAGACATTTACAAGGTTAGAAACAATGACTTTTTTTTTCGTCAAAGAATGCTCCATTTGCAGCATTGCAGACCTTTAGCATTCTAGCTGTTAATTTGCTGAGGTAATCTAGAGAAATTTCACCCCATGCTTCCAGAAGCCTCTCCCACAAGTTGGATTGGCTTGATGGGCACTTTTTGCGTACCATACGGTCAAGCTGCTCCCACAACAGCTCAATGGGGTTGAGATCTGGTGACTGCGCTGGCCACTCCATTACAGATTGAATACCAGCTGCCGGCTTCTTCCCTAAATAGTTCTTGCATAATTTGGAGGTGTGCTTTGGGTTATTGTCCTGTTGTAGGATGAAATTGGCTCCAATCAAGCGCAGGGTATGGCATGGCGTTGCAAAGTGGAGTGATAGCCTTCCTTATTCAAAATCCCTTTTACCTTGTACAAATCTCCCACTTTATCAGCACCAAAGCAACCCCAGACCATCACATTACCTCCACCATGCTTGACAGATGGCGTCAGGCACTCTTCCAGCATCTTTTCAGTTGTTCTGCGTCTCACAAATGTTCTTCTATGTGATCCAAGCACCTCAAACTTCGATTCGTCTGTCCATAACACTTTTTTCCAATCTTCCTCTGTCCAATGTCTGTGTTCTTTTGCCCATATTAATCTTTTCCTTTTATTAGCCAGTCTCAGATATGACTTTTTCTTGGCCACTCTGTCCTGAAGGCCAGCATCCCTGAGTCGCCTCTTCACTAGACGTTGACACTGGCTTTTTGCGGGTACTATTTAATGAAGCTGCCAGTTGAGGACCTTTGAGGCGTCGATTTCTCAAAATAGAGACTCTAATGTACTTATCTTGTTGCTCAGTTGTGCAGCGGGGCCTCCCACTTCTCTTTCTACTCTGGTTACAGCCTGTTTATGCTGTCCTCTGAAGGGAGTAGTACACACCGTTGTAGGAAATCTTCAGTTTCTTGGCAATTTCTCACATGAAATAGCCTTCATTTCTAAGAAAAAGAATAGACTGTCGAGTTTCACATGAAAGGTCTCTTTTTCTGGCCATTTTGAGAGTTCAATTGAACCAACAAATTTAATGCTCCAGATTCTCAACTAGCTCAAAGGAAGGTCAGTTTTATAGCTTCTCTAACCAGCAAAACTTCTCTTTGAAAGTATAAGCGTATGTTCACACACTGGAATTTGCTGCAGATTTTAGCAGCGTAGCGGATTCCATTTTGAAAAAAATAAATGTCATGCTCGATCTAGCCGAGTCCGCAATTTGAAACTCATCTGGGCCTAATCAGCAGTGGAAAGCTACAGTGGAATGCCAATGCTCTGCATTCGCATCCCATTGAGGCTAGACCACAGACGAATATAAAGCGGCGGAAAATGAAGAGGAATTACTCTTCATTTTCTGCCATGTGAACATACCCTTAGTGGAGTCAGATAAACAACATCCAATACTAAAAACTGCACATAGTAAAATGAAGCAAAAGGGTTGAAAACTATTGAACAATCTATTATCCAATAGTTAAATAGGTTGTCCAGACAAATTGATAATTTTTATATAGGCCAGGGGGAGGTAAAAAAAATAAAATAAAAAAATCAATCAATCATACTCACCTGTCCCCAATGCCCTCCCAGCACGGTCCAGTCCTGCTGCTCCGGCGACTTCTCAAAGTGAAACTGCTCGCCATCTGTGACGTCACGGATCCCTTCCGCTGAAGCTTCTGATTGGCCTCAGTGGTCACGTGTGGCTGGGACTCTCGCCACACGTCAGCACTGGACCGAGAAGACCGGACCGCGCTGGGAGGCATCGGAGAAAGGAGAGTATAATTTTTTTTTTTTTTATTTCTCTGCCCCCAGCCTATTTAAAGATTAAATTTAATGTCCAGTTTTGCCTGGACAACCCCTTAAATTAAAGGGTCCAGCCCTGCTGCTCTGGTGATTTCTTCTGGCAGAAGTCCCCGCTGCACTGTGACGCTCCGTGTCCCTATCTTTAGGCTGCTGATTGGCCGCAGTAGTCACGTGCTGAAGAAAACTCCTGAGCAGCAGGACAGGACCGCACTAAACACACTGGAGCACCAGGGACAGGTGAGTATGTTTTTTTTTTTTTTTTTTTTAATCCGGTTTCATAAAAAAGTGGTTATCCTGCGGACAACCCCTTTAAAGATACAGTCATCTATGTAGGAAGAACTAATAGTAAATGAGCTCTTGCACTCATCCCTGATGCACTGTAACTAGCTCTGAGTCCATGCATGCATGTATAGGGCCAAATAACCAATACTAGCATAGAATATATTTATATACCGCATATAAATATTTGATTGGTTGGCAAAAGGTAAATGAAAATAAGGCAATAGCTTAAGATGCCAAAAAAGTATCACAGGCAGCCTTTGTAAATCTATAGTGTCTAGGATACTCAATAGGCCTTTACACACCACTCCATTACATGTTTCTATTGCTCAACAGAGAAATAATCTGTGCAGCTATCAAAAACCTTTGGGGATTTTCCGTAAAGAAGAACCAACTGCACTAATGGCTTATTTTAAGAGTCTCAGTGTCTGGAAATGACATGTTTAGACCTCTATGTACTTTTGCAGCTTAAACAACAATTGGAGATAATAACAAAGTTGAACATCTGCAGTTTTCTGAAATAGACATGTATGATTTGACGGACCATATTTTATTTTACCTAAAGGCAGGGCCTGATCCTAGACTTCCTGTCGTACTGTGCCAATAGTATCAACTGCTAAAGGCCACAGATGTTACAGTTTATAGTTAACACTAGGAATGAGTTTAAATCCTCCGGGATTCTATAGGATCATGTGAACACAGGAATTCATGCACAAATGAATGATAAATGCTCAAGTACTCGAGTTCCATGAAAAAAGTGAACTCTTTAGTCACCAGACATGATGCAACGTTTCAACCCAACGGGGTCTTTTTCAATCATAAATACAATTATTCAGTGCTATATATATATATATATATATATATATATATATATATATAACAGTATGACAATTTCCTGTTTTACAATAAATTACTAAATCACAAATATTTAATCATCACAATTTACAATACCTATAAACCAATAAACAACACGATATACCACTATTAAACAATTACCCCAATAACTTACTTAAAAAGGAGAACCACTGGGATAAACAACAGTAAGTACAGTACAATAAACTTACCAGAAAGAGCATGGGGATCACACAGATTGTGTATGGGAAATAGTCTTACAAAAGTAAAGACCAAATTCACACAAACACTCATGTGACTTCTTATATCACTAACCAGTAATAAATAGATCGCAAAGACTCCAACATACGCATTCTAATAATTGCATCTATTAAGCTGTAATGTGAGCATTGACACAAAGTAGTACAATAACAATAATCTAATAATAATCTTGTGATGCACTGTATAAAAATATATCAGCAATTCAAGGCAATCCCTAACAATTATCGACCTTAGAAGTGCTTGTTCAGTCAATCTCCACTGCCAGCATTTCAAAAGTGAACAAGTGCTCTGCTTGTTCACAAAGCAGCAACAAGTGAATTAATTACCAACAAAAACGTGAAAATGAAATCTGTCCGCCACAATAAGCCATCAAAATCAGCAAATGAAGACCAACTAAAATGTAACTATTAACATAGTACAAACATTAAAAAGTCATATCATAAAACTATAAAGCCAGTTGTGTATCATAGCCTGATCAGCAGGGGCCATGGCAGATGGACAAGTGGAACAACACTGAACGGCCTGATACTGCAAGTCCACCAACCATGCATGATATACAAAGAAGGTCTTACCCGTGTTATCCCTTTAGTCAAATGGGTGGGATCATAGTGGAGCAACTATAAGCCAGATCATGCAGGTGTTCAGCCAAGAAGGGTATATCCCTAATATGCTCTAAATTTTACCCTAACTGGCCTACATATGATTGCCATCATGACAAGGGCAGCACCAATTAACACCTATTATCCCCCTATCTATCGATCCAAATTGATTACAGTTTGTCCTGAAGATTCACATAACTCAGCAAAATAATGTCATTGCTAGCAAAGACATACCTGGATACAAGTACCGGTGCATTCTTTACACAGGCTACACGACAAAGCCCATCGGCTTGGTGGGATATGTGAAATCTTAGTAATAGGCTCCATCTTTTCTGGACAACCAATGCTGACCTGCATGGATAAGAGGCGCAAGGGGTTATCTCCATTTCAATTTTTATTTTTTTAAATCAAAGCCAAAAAAAATCCTTATAATAACAAAAATATATTGTAACAAAAATTGAAATAAAAGAATATATTAAGGTGGGAAAATAACAATTATCATATGAAATAGACTACAGTTATTCTAAGTATGCATGTAAATGTCCCACAGCAATGTTAGCTGTGGTAAAGTGTGCACATTTCTTACTTAAAGGGGTTGTACAGTTTCAAACCAATACTGAGAGACAAATGTTTTTGTTTGTATAATGAAAATTTTTCCAGTATACCTTCTTTAAATGCCTTCTTTATTTATTTGCTGTCATTCATTCAGTCCATGGTTATGTGATGAACACACAAGTGCACAGGCAGATATTAGAATACTGTCCTGTTACTATAACAAGCTGTGCACCTGTAAGTTCATCACATAACCATGGATTGATTTGTATCCACTGGAAGTAAACAGAGTGAATGACAGTAAGCAGAGATCTAGGTAACTGTGAGGAATTAATAGGGAAACAATATTGGAAAATTGGAAAACTTTTTACTACACAAACAATAACATTTGACTCATAATATTGGTCTAAAACGGGACAACCCCCTTAACGTTTTATACTGTTTTTCTCTGGTTTTACACTTTTTTTAATATATTACATTGTGCCTTTAACCCTTTCCCGCCACAGATATTTTTCGATATTCATTTTTTATTCCCCGCCTTCCATAACTTTTTATTTTTCCATTCATAGAGCCATATGAGGGTTTAACCCTTTCAGGACCAAGCATCATTGATGCCCCAATGCTCAGGCCAAATTTAGCACTTTGGTACGCATTGCTTTTTAATGGCTTTTCATATCTCAACTATTTTTACCATGTTTTTTCAGGACACATAAGGCTTGAAATAAGTAGCCTTGTTTTAAATAAGTTGAATATTTTTTTGCTAGAAGTAGAAGAATGTTATAAAATGTGAAAAAAAGGAAATTTTGCTTCTTTTAACTAAAACTAAATTGTTTTTATATATACCATTGCTCATAAACACATTAAAATTAGATTTTCTAGTTCTTCTTATTACAGGGGCTACACATTTATATACTTTTTCAACTAAAAATTAGGTTTTATATCCAGCATGGCTTATTTTTTTGGACCTCTAGTCCATGTGTAAATTAACCAGTAGTTTTAGTATAGTAGAGAGCTGTAAACTGCTTGTGTTATCTCTAGCTAGGCTCCATGCTGAGACAGAGCAAACATCCAGGAAGAAGGTGAAGGGAGGGGCTGGCAGGGGAGATGCACTTATCACTCCTACAGGAGCCACTGTAAATCACAGGTGTTTGACTTTAATTAACGTGACTGCAGCATCGGGCATCAGGTAGAGCAACATAAATAGTCAGATTAGCAATGTCTGGAGGTTAATGTTTGCAAGACAAATTGTACTTTCTAATGGTACCATTTCATATTCCAATACGATGTACTGGGAAATTGGAAAAAAATTCAGAATGGTGTGGAATTGGAGAAAGCCTGTTTGTGTGACTTTTTTACAAACTTTGCTTTTATGCTATTCACTGTGCAGCCAAAATGACGTTACCTGTATTCTATGGGCTAGGATAATTCCGGGGATACCAAAATTTACATAGTTTTTTTTTTATGTTTTAACCCCTCAATAAAACTCCAAAACTTTGCAAAAAAATGAAAAATTTTTACAGTTTATAACACCCATAACTTTTATATATTTCCATGTACAGAGATGCATACAGCATTTTTTTTTTTTTAACTATTTAATTAGTTCCCCTAGGGGGCTTTAACCTGCAATCTTTTATTTGCATGTCCCATAGACTGCAATATTGTACTGCAGTCTATGGGACTTTCGCTACATAGCTATAGTGCAGGGGTCGGCAACCCCCGGAACGCATGCCAAGAGTGGAACGCGAGGCTTATTTCCCTGGCACGGGCAGCCTGAGTCCTCACCCAAACACGGCCGAAACAAAACTGCTATTATTATACTGATTAGACCCCAGAGTATAATAAGCGGAGGCCCCGGGGAGGTGATCAAACATAAAAAATAATGTTAACGCACCTTACCTGGATCCGCAGGGGCTCTGCACTCTTCGGGCACTTCTGCCTCATGTAAGAGACTGCTGACAGGGCCTCAGGGGTCACGTCCGACGTCATTACGCATAATGACGCGACATGACCCCTGAGAACCAATCGGCGGTCACTGACTTCAGGCAGAAGTGCCCGAAGAGAACAAAGTGGCTGCGGAGCGCAGGAAAAGGTGAGTAACATTGTTTTTTATGTTTGTCATCTCTCTTTTGCCCTCCACTTATTATACTCTGGGGTCTGAAGTATAATAGTATAATGTAATAACTAGTGAGTGGTGACAATTGGAATATTATAAAAGTTAGAATATTATACTGTGTGCAGGGGCCACTATGGAACATAATACCGTGTGCAGGGGCCCCTATGATACATAATACTGTGTGCAGGGGCCACTATGAAGGATAATACCGTGTGCAGGGACCACTATGGGGCATAATACCGTGTGCAGGGGCCACTATGGAGCATAATACCATGTGCAGGGGCCGTTATGGAACATAATACCGTTTGCAGGGGCCGTTATGGGACATAATACCGTGTGCAGGGGCCACTATGGGACATAATACCGTGTGCAGGGGCCATTATGAAGGATAATACCGTGTGCAGGGACCACTATGGGGCATAATACCATGTGCAGGGGCCGTTATGGGACATAATACTGTGTGCAGGGGCCGTTATGGGACATAATACCGTGTGCAGGGGCCACTATGGGACATAATACCGTGTGCAGGGGCCACTATGGGACATAATACCGTGTGCAGGGGCCACTATGGGACATAATACCGTGTGTAGGAGCCGCTATGGGGAATAATACCGTGTGCAGGGGTCGTCAGACTTACAATTATTGACCGGCACTCCAAGTACCTCATCTTTTTAATCGAAATCGGAACGCCGAACAAAAAACATTGCCTACCCCTGCTATAGTGGCTGGTAAAATGGTTAAATCGTATCTCTAGTTATAAACAACTTTTCATAAATAAAAAGTACAAGTGAAAATAATCTTAGTACAGAAAAATGTTTTCTTTTCCACTTTTCAGGCAGTTACTTTCTACATATTAGTCTATGAAGAGAGGAGGAGGATTAAAAAAGAGACACTCAATTGCTGCTGTTTCTGGCTTCTTTAACATTACTAAGTTGTAGATAAGAATCTGATAATACCCAGAATGAGGCAATAAATCAATTTACCATCTGGCAGGATACTTCATCTCAGCCGCTCCCTACTCCATAGAGTTATATGTGTGAGGATGGGTAGTAGACAGATGTAATACAAACAAGCAGTCAGATTGAAGATAAGGAGCAAGAGAACAGCTTAATAAATGGTGAAGGAAACAGATCTCCTTAGTAAGATATATTACAACATTTCTTATATTTAAATGCGCTATTCATTTATGAAAAGTTGTTAATAACTGGAGGTACACTTTAAAGAGGTTGTCCATGATAATTTTTTTTTTTTTTTATTAGGCCAGGGAGTTGAAAAAAAAAACAGCCAGCAAAAGACCAGCATGGTCTGATCCTGCTGCTCCAATGTTTTCTTGCGGCAACAGTCCTCACCGGGTGTGACGTCACAGGTCCCTTATCTTACGCTGCTGATTGGCCTCAGCAGTGACCACTGAGGCCAATCAGCGGCCTAAGGAAAGGATCCGGGGACGCCACAGGTAGTGATGTCCTGTTTCCTTTGCTGAGACCGCTGATTGGCCTCAGCGGTCACGTGCGGCAGAAACTTCCACCGGAAGAAAACATCGGAGAAGCATGATAGTTGATAGCTTAGCAACCCCTTAGGCATTCTAGACCAGAGTTAGTTAGAATCCGCTGAAAAGACATGTTTGAGAAGTTGTGCTTCCCAGCTTTGTGGCAGTCAGAACAGGTACCCTGAGACATGCTGCCCAACACTACTGGGCCCCAAGAAGCTCACAGACATGTAACCCTTTTCTCAAGGGCTTAAAGAGCCACTTTCAGACCAATATTTAGATATTGAGATACAGAAAGTATTGTGAGTGTGTGAACCCAGAGGGCGCTATTGAGTGACCCAGGGCCAGGCCTGAAAAGGCCCTCAGCCACACCTATGGGTGGGGCGTAACTAAAGAAGGAGTAGAGACAGCAGCAGAGCTGTTGTAGAGGCCTGCAGGTAGCAGGCGTACATTGGACCCAGTTGGAGACGGACAAAGCGGTCTGTCCCAAGAGGACTGGGGTCCGGAAAAGACTGAGTAGGAATCATCAGGCTGCTTGTTGCCCCAGAGATCAGTTAGGGAGCAAGCAGTCAGTTAGGGCCTAAATGTGGCCTAGGTCGTTTATTATTTTGTGTATGTTACAGTTTCCTTAGCTGAATAAAAGCCATTTTTGTTTTGAATTGGCATCGTCTGAACGCTGCTTCTCCGGCGCCCAGTACCACACCCACCGCTGTCGGGTCCAGGAGTCTGCCGCCATTGAGATTAATCCCCCCAAATTGTCACAGTATATTGGAAAATTGTACAACTTTTTATTATACAAATAATAACATTTTTCTCTCAATAGTGGTCTGAAAGTGGCCAACCCTTTTAAATAAAGGCTCACAGGCCCTAATGCAAAATCTCAGCTTAAGGACACCTGTACAACGTCTCACAATTGTCAGATGCTCCCATCTGCACATTTTGGCATCATTTACATTTCCCTTTCCTTCTATATCTTGGCCCATGCCGCCATGAACACTTGTGGACACATGTCTGTGCACACAAGCTTTTCATCATTCCCATCCTGTCAGTTCCTCCCACACAGTAATTTTGCTCCTTTTTCTGCCACAGCTTCCCTCCACAAAGTCACTCCTTGACTATATGCTGATCAACTGCTCCTCTTGGAATCAAAAGTTTAAATTTCTCTTTTCTGACAGTGAAAGTTTGTGTATCATAAATCTCCTTCCCTGTCTCACTCTACTCTACCAGATAACAGGGGTAGTACATTTATGATCTACGGATTAACATTCATCAAAGCAAATCAGAAAAGTGATCAAAGTACAGTCATGGCCAAAAGTTTTGAGAATGACACAAATATTATATTTTCACATGATCTGCTGCCCTCTGGTTTTTATGTGTGTTTGTCAGATGTTTTTATCACATACAGAAATATAATTGCATTCATATTATGAGTAACAGAAGCTTATATTGACAGTTAGAATGAGTTAATGCAGCAAGTCAATATTTGCAGTGTTGACCCTTCTTCTTCAGGACCTCTGCAATTCTCCCTGGCATGCTCTCAATCAACTTCTGGACCAAATCCTGACTGATAGCAGTCCATTCTTGCAGAATCAATGCTTTAATTTTGTCTGAATTTGTTGGTTTTTGTTTGTCCACCCGTCTCTTGATGATTGACCACAAGTTCTCAATGGGATTAAGATCTGGGGAGTTTCCAGGCCATGGACCCAAAATCTCTATGTTTTGTTCCCTGAGCCATTTAGTTATCACCTTTGCTTTATGGCAAGGTACTCCATCATGCTGGAAAAGGCATTGTTGAGCGCCAAACTGCTCTTGGACGGTTGGGAGAAGTTGCTCTTGGAGGACATTCTGGTACCATTCTTTATTCATGGCTGTGTTTTTAGGCAAGACTGTGAGAGAGCCGATTCCCTTGGCTGAGAAGCAACCCCACACATGAATGGTTTCAGGATGCTTTACAGTTGGCATGAGACAAGACTGGTGGTAGCGCTCACCTCTTCTTCTCCGAATAAGCTGTTTTCCAGATGTTCCAAACAATCGAAAACGGGATTCATCAGAGAAAATGACTTTACCCCAGTCCTCAGCAGTCCACTCCCTGTACCTTTTGCAGAATATCAGTCTGTCCCTGATGTTTTTTCTGGAGAGAAGTGGCTTCTTTGCTGCCCTCCTTGAGACCAGGCCTTGCTCCAAGAGTCTCCGCCTCACAGTGCGTGCAGATGCACTCACACCTGCCTGCTGCCATTCCTCAGCAAGCTCTGCACTGCTGGTAGCCCGATCCCGCAGCTGAAACACTTTTAAGAGACGGTCCTGCCGCTTGCTGGTCTTTCTTGGGCGCCCTGGAGCCTTTTTGGCACCAATGGAACCTCTCTACTTGAAGTTCTTGATGATGCGATAGATTGTTGACTGAGGTGCAATCTTTCTAGCTGCAATACTCTTCCCAGTTAGGCCATTTTTGTGCAGTGCAATGATGACTGCACGTGTTTCTTTAGAGATAACCATGGTTAACAGAAGAGAAACAATGATGGCAAGCACCAGCCTCCTTTTAAAGTGTCCAGTGGTGTCATTCTTACTTAATCATGACAGATTGATCTCCAGCCCTGTCCTCATCAACACCCACACCTGTGTTAATGGAGCAATCACTGAAACGATGTTAGGTGGTCCTTTTAAGGCAGGGCTGCAATGATGTTGAAATGTGTTTTGGGGGATAAAGTTCATTTTCTAGGCAAATATTGACTTTGCAAGTAATTGCTGTTAAGCTGATCACTCTTTATAACATTCTGGAGTATATGCAAATTGCCATTAGAAAAACTGAAGCAGTAGACTTTGTAAAAATTTATATTTGTATCATTCTCAAAACTTTTGGCCATGACTGTAGTTTAGTCAGTCTTATTGTGGTGGGGGACCCTCTACATGTGACCACTGCAATGGTATAGTTGTGCTTGTAGGCCCCGATGTTTCTGCACACTCTTAAGGTACCTCCCTACTTTTCATGTTGAAGATACAAACTACACTGTAACTCACTGATGACCTTTATCTTTGGCTGAAATGAGCTATGCATTCCCCCAACAGTGGCTGAAAGTAAGGACCAAAAGAAGGAAAAGGGGACATATTCACAATGGAGGAAGGAGACAGAGGAGGGAGTGAAGAACAAATGACACTCCTGTCTCAGTTGTAAAGAGCTTTGCAACCGTATGCGACAACTTACTAAAAACTGTGCCTCCATTTTGCATGATTGGAAGTTTAGATTGCTAAAGGTATGAGAACCACAAGCTACGCCTGTTACAGGTCTCCTTCATTCACCGCACCTTTTATCTGCCAAGAGACCCACACATTTGGTGTGCTCTAGTGGAACTACCATGACCATTCTGCACTCCAATGCATCACTACCACCACTATGATACCCTAGGGCCTGCTGTAGGTTTGGTGCAAAAAAAATAAAAAAAAAACATTGTGACCAGTGTGAGGAATAAGAAAGCCGCAGATTTGGGTCTATTTTACTCTGCCACACTACTTCTCCTAGGGCCATTCCACAAGCATAGACTTAAAGGGACTGCCACCTACTCCCTCAAGCATATTCAACTGCCACCAACATGTTAGGGTATGTTCATGTAGCTCAGTTGCATCAGTATCTTTTTATTTATCCCTTAAATCATTTGACATCAACTGATGCCAATGTAGTTTTCACTAAAATTGTCCACGAAAAGGAAGTACTGAACCCACATACCCCGGTTCCTCCTCTCACCTGATCCCAATGTCAGCTAAGATCATGTGGCTGTCACTGGGACAAAGCCTAGTAAAAACAGCTCATTGAGCTATACTGTTTTTGTGACTCCCATTCTCTCATTCCTTGGAAATTATGGAACTAGCATAGACCAGTGAACTGCTGAACTACACTTTTCACAGAAACCCTACAAAGAAGGAAGAACTTTAAGAGATTATACATTTTTTTTGGTCTGGTTTTGCAGATTTCTAGCACCATTTGGACTACTTTGCATTTATTGAACTCTGTCAATTTTTTTTTTTAAATAAAACAGTCAAAGAGGAATATTTAAGGTTGTTCTTATTTCAATATTTTTTTCTTACGTGTCTGTTTTTTTTTTTTTATAAATTATTACTATCTTGATAATGGACAACTGTCTGAAAAGGTTGGGAAACACTACTTTGGACTGTTCATGTCTTGAGGGGTCCTTGTTAGTAGTCTGGCTCTTGCCTCGAACTAGCACCAGGCTTGAGATAGCAGGAAGATGCTACATGATTTGTGATTGGGGCTCCCCAGTGACTTAGTGAAGGTGGGGTCAGAGGAAGGAGATTACTGGCCTGCCTACGTACCAAAATATTATTTCTTCCACCTGATGTGTCTATGTAATCTTTACCTGGGTAGTTAAAATAATCTGGCTAGTTTATTGCATGGATGTATAGGCTGGCTGTACACTGCTCACCTGCATGCAGTGCAGAGAGTGTACAGTACTGTACACTACTCATGCAAGGGTTGGTTTAGGAGCACACCATGGCTCAGGGGCTCATCAGAGGATTCACCTGTATCACTGTGGGCAAATCCAAGCCTCCCTGACATCCATAACTTTTCAAAGGGCTTTATTTTTTTTTCAGGGAAAGCTGAAATTTTTATTAATGTCATTTTAGGGAATGTTTGACATTTTGATCACCTTTCATAAAATTTTTTGGGAAGTGAAATGATGGGAAAAATTAAATTGTGGCATTTTGATCTTATATTGTAGCATGGCATTCACTGTATAGTAATAGTACAGGCATTTTTGACATCATAATAATGTTTTTTGTGTATTTATTTTTATCTGTAACATGGGAAAGAGTGGATTTTTTTTATTTTTACTTATTTTTATACATTTTATTTTTTTCTTAACATTTATTCAACTTTAACTTTAAGTTTGGGCCCCCTATGGGTGTTAGAATATGTGATCATGTGATTTCTTGTATCATAGACAATAGTATCATAACAATACTATGGTGTCTATGGTACAATTTGCATGTTCCTAATGTAATGTATGCAAACAGATTCTGTGGTTGCATTTGACAAAAGCATCTGAGAGGTTTAATGTGTGATCAGAGACAGCTCTCAGGTGGATGTCTGCTGTGTAAAACACCAGGCACAAGTTGCCTAAGGCACCTCCATGTATAGTGTGTTCGAGAAGGGGTTAAAGAACTTACTTCAGGTATCCATAAGGCACAGCTAACGTGGACCCATTTTGTCCCACTTCTTGTAGGCTTCAAAGCTCCTCCTCTCTTTGGGCAAAGTAAACATTTTGCTTGAACGCCAAGTGCACAAGATCGACAGAGCCAGTTTCCTGTAGGAACTTTAAGGATTCCATAGCAAGCCTAAAGAACCAGAAAAGTTACAATAAATATACTTTGTTGATCAACACTCATATTTTATCTTGCACACAGAAAAATATTAATTATAGTGAAACTTCTCCAGCTCTTTTCACTCTGGCCTTGCTTAATATTTTTAATCCTGCTGTTCCATATACTTTCTGAAGGTGTGGTGCTCGTGGAGCCCCTGATGCTTTTTTTTTTATTTTTTTTTTTTAATTTAATTTAATTTAATAGGCCATTACCTGCTGGAGGTGGCATTTTGGAGGCGGCGTTTCAGGAAGGGGGGGGGGGGGGCATGTCAAATGTTCACCTTGGAGCCCAGCTATTCCTAGTTATGCCACTGGCGCCAGGTTTAGACTCTCATTGAGCAGGTACTGGGGCTTAGCCACCTCCTTCTCCCCTACACTTATCTTCTTAATTTCGCCATGGTGAAGCTCAGGATATAATCCCTCCAATTACTCCTATATATTCTCACATCTGCACGCTGCCTTATTGCCAAACATTGGAGGCAGACCTCCCCCCCGTCCTTGGAGGAGTTGTACGCCAGATTGAGAAACATAGGAGCCTGGAACATCTAACTGCCCTTTTGAATGATGAGGAGGTCCAAAGCCAGGATATATGGGAACCTTCTAAATTCTTAGAAATAGAAATTCACAGTTTCTTTTAAAGTTGCTTTGACAGTATGACCTTGTGCTTTGGTATATTTTTGAAAGAAGTTATCATTTCAAAGTTACACCTTCTAAACAAAATATTCATTAAAGTTTCTATACCATATCATAAAATATGAAGTGCATTGTCACTGTACTCATAGCACTTGCTTAGAAAGCTGAAATACATATAGTTATGCTTGTCCTGGATAAAGTGATAACTTTTGTTATTATTCAGTGTATAATATACATTGTATAATAATGCCAGTATAATGTCAGGAATATATTACTATTTCTCACACTAGAGTGTATCACCATTTACAGTGTATCACTTTATAGAAGTATGCCTGCCCAAGAATGGGTAGCTGTCAACAAAAATGCTAACACATTCCCTCTTTATCTCCCACCTAGATAACCACAACATCCTTCTTTGCAGTCTATCTTTACCAACTAATTTAATTCAAATGATTTAAAAAAATGACATAAAAGGCTTTCCACAGGGGGCGTGGCCTGGACGCGCATGGAGTAGCACGCGCGCAGGTCCTTCTCCGCTCCTCCGCTCGCTACTGAGACCCGTGGACCCCTCAGCAGGCGCAGTATGGGCAAGCGCTTACCGAGGAAGGTGGCCCCGGGCACCCCAGCGCCCGTGGAGAGGTCTGGGGGGGCCACCCTGGACGCCTTTCTGGCCCAGCGGCCTTCTCTACCGGGCCAGGCTGCTGCGGGGCGGCCATCTTGGATTTCCTCCGCTCTCCAGGCACAGGGGTCGCAGCGCAGCTTCTCTCCTCCCGCGCTCCCCCTGTCAGCCAGCGGAGCGCCGCTTCAACAGAGATCCCTGTCGGCGCCTGGGCAACCCAGAGTTTCCCCAGCACGAGTGCTCCCACAGTCTCCTCACCCTGGGATGTCCCAGCAACTACATTCTGCTTCACCAGCACTCCTGGCAGAGCGGCATGAGAGGACCCCGGATGTTTCCAGCTTCTCAAGGAGTTCTGAGGTCAGTGGCTCTGCACCCTCCTACACCGCTGATGAGTTGCAGCCTGTGGCCACAGAGCTGGTCTCTGTGGCCCCCCAGCTACTATCTTCCCCCATCGCCCCTCCCCTCCATAGCTCAGGGGGGGATGGCGCGGTGGAAGGCGCTGGCGTAGGGGCTCCTCCGCCCCACACTCCCAAGGATTATGGCTCCCCCCCTCCAGTCCTGTACCCCCAGAGCTGCATTCCAGGCCCATCTTCAGCACCATCATCCATGGCGGACCTTCTTCCTCAACTTCCTACTAAACAAGACCTTAAAAGTATGGTTGCGGAAATCACAGCATCCTTCCGATCTGAAATTGCTACCCTCCGCACTGATTTACACTCCATTGCTAACCGAATGAACACGCTGGAGAATGACCATGACACTACCAGGGACTATGTTGCCTCACTGCATGATACTACCACTGAACAGGGTTCAGCTATACGGGACATGCAACGCCACTTGGAGGATCTTGACAACAGGGGCCGGCGCAACAATATACGCATCAAGGGACTCCCAGAGGCTGACCAATCTGAGGATCTGCCTGTTCTGCTGGAGGCTGTCTTCAACACTATACTGCAGGAGCCCCCGTCCCACAAAATTAAGTTTGATAGGGCACATCGAGCCCTTCGACCCAGAGGATCTTCCGCCACACCCCGTGATGTCATCTGCTGCCTCCACGACTTCACCCTTAAAGAGGCTATAATGAGCAAAGTGCGCAAACTCAAAGACTTCGAGTTTCAGGGAGCTCCACTACAATTCTATCAGGATCTGTCGCTAATCACCCTCCAGAAACGCCGCCATCTCCGACCCCTCCTCCAGATTCTTCAGGAGCACCAAATTCCTTACCGGTGGGGATTTCCGTTTGCTCTCATTGCTCGTAGGGATGGTCGCTCCGCTACGCTTCGCTCCTTTGCGGATTTGCCTCTCTTCTGTGACCTATTGGATGTTCCCCTGCCGGATTTAACAGACTGGGAGCTATTCTCTCCACCCCCTCCCCCACCACCGGTTTGGCAACGATTGGAGCCCAGACGACGTCATGCATCCTCCGCGGTGGTGACCACTCGGAGGCCCCGGCTGGAGACTGATCCCTGAGGAGGCTGCCCGCCCTTGAGACGTTCTCCCTTTTCTCGGTGGTGCTTTGGAATCTGCATGCCTTAATGTTATGTTTGCTTCTCTTTTTTTTTTTTTTAGGTCTACGGGTCTCATCTATTATGCTTATTATTGGATTGTTTTAGCGGAGTGGGGCGGGGTGGGGTTCCGGTGACTCCCCTTCCTTCCTTCTTTTTACTGGTGGTTGGGGATCCACCGCCTCCCCTCCGACCTCCTGTCCACGCTCTCCCCCCTAAGGGGATACTTGGACTGTGCGGCCATTGATCCTGATTGGACCTCTGGCTGCCCTCATTGGTCCCCAGGCGAGTGACTTAGCCTCGCCCATAAAGTATTGTTTAACTGTTTTTATTTTTACTTTGTCATTTATGATGTCTTTTGCCTCCCTCCCTCCCACTCTTTCCCCCCCCCTCCCTGATCTAGAGACCCTGCCTCGACTTTGGGTTCCTGTTTGTGGATTGCCCTTTTGCCTCTCCGAGGGAAACTTGCCAGCGTCATGTGAGATGGGTGAGCTTATTGCAATCCGCCACTGTCCTCCAATCCTGGGTCCCAATGGTTAGGTGCGTGACAATTAATGTCAAGGGCCTGGGTTCCAACATTAAAAGGCGCCATGTCCTTAGAGAACTCCGCTCCTTACGAGCGGATGTGGCGTTTCTTCAGGAGACTCATTTTGACCGCGCTGGTACTTTTGCCTTCGCTAAGCATTATTTTCCCGTAGCTTTTTCAGCCTTCCACAATCGACGCAGAGCTGGGGTGGCTATCCTTCTTTCTCGATCCTGCCCAATTACAGTGACGACTTCCCACATAGACCCAGGTGGCCGGTTTGTTATCTTGGAGGGGCTCCTTTATGGTGCCCTGATTGTTTTATGCAATGTCTATGCCCCCAATTCAGCACAGATCCCGTTCTTGCGCCGGGTATTCTCCCGTCTGCGCGCTCTCCCACCATCAGCTTGGCTGGTGGGGGGAGACTTTAACATGGTCTTCTCTGAACGGGCGGATCGTCTGGCGTTACCCCAGGGCCCAACCCCCCATAGGTTGGCCCAACTTGCAAGGGACTTCCGCAGGCTGATCCGCGCCCACTCTTTGTATGACCTTTGGCGAGTGGACAATCCTACGGCGCGCTCCTACACCTTCTTTTCTCACCCTCATAACACTCACACCCGCATTGACTACTTCTTTGGAAATGCTCCCGCTCTTCGTTTGCTTAGGGACACGAACATTGGCCCTCTCACCTGGTCTGATCATGCCCCAGTCGTGGTTACCTTATCTACGACTCCAGTGCCTACTCGCCAATGTCATTGGCGTCTTAACGAAACACTGCTCAATTCGCCGACCTCCCTCGAGACCCTGCGCACACACTTGATAGATTATTTTAGGGACAACTTAGGCTCGGTAGACTCTCTTGCCATTCTCTGGGAAGCCCATAAGGCGGTCATGAGAGGATGCTGTATCGTATTGGCTTCTAGGCTTAAAAGGGACAGACAGGCCCAGGAACAGCTCCTCCAAGCCCGTATTCGGTCCCTTACGACGACTTTGGCAGCGCATCCATCCCTGGGGGTTCTTCGCCGTTTGGTCCTGGCCCGGGCGGACCTCCGTGATTTGGAGACCCGCCATGTGGAACGACTTCTCCTTTATACCCGTCAGCGGTTTTTTGAACGAGGTAATAAATCTCATACCCTCCTGGCAGGAACCCTCAGGGATCATCGGGCCTCTTCCACACCACACTCTGTCCGTGACCCCGCGGGTACTCTTCAACATCACCCTGATGCTGTGGCGCTGGCGTTCCACTCTTACTACTCTAAGCTGTATGACTTACCCCCCCCACGAGCACTACTCCCTGGGGATGACTCAACACTACTGGAAGACTATTTAAAGGATTGTTGTCTCCCACGCCTTCCTCCTGAGGCCCTAACCTCCCTGAACACCCCCATCACCAGGGAGGAACTAGAAGGGGTCCTGAGGGACCTCCCAAATGGGAAAGCCCCAGGCCCAGATGGGTTCACTTACAATTATTATAAGGTTTTCCAGGGTGAACTCTCTGCTCATCTATTGTCCCTCTTCAATTCCTTCCTTTCAGGTTCCCCTATACCCCCGACTATGCTCTCTTCACTACTCACATTGGTCCCTAAACCGGGTAAGGACTTGCAGGATTGTGCTAACTACCGACCGATTGCTTTGCTGAACACGGACCTGAAACTTTTCACCAAACTCTTAGCCAACAGACTGAATGCTTGGCTCCCTCTGCTTGTCCATAAGGACCAGGTGGGATTCATCCCCTGTCGTCAGGGTGGTGACAACACCAGGAGGACTGTGGATTTGGTGGAGGTGGCCAATCATTATTCTACCCCGGCCCTTCTCTTGAGCCTGGACGCTGAAAAGGCTTTTGACCGCATAAATTGGTCGTTTATGCATACTACGCTTAAGGCGTTCGGGCTTACGGGACCGTTTCTCACAGCTATCCAGGCCCTTTACTCCTTACCCTCAGCAGCAATTAAGCTTCCCCATGCATCTTCGCCCTCCTTCCCTATTCGAAATGGCACTAGGCAGGGTTGCCCCCTGTCACCCATCATATTTGCCCTCTGCATTGAACCGCTAGCGGCCAAGATTAGGCGAGACCCTAATATCAAGGGCATCATGGTCCAAGATAAGGAATTTAAGATATCTCTCTTTGCGGACGATGTACTCCTCACTCTCACCTCCCCTCATACTACCCTTCCAAACTTGCTGCGCTCGCTAGAGACCTATGGTGATCTCTCAGGGTATAAGGTGAACCCCGCGAAGACTGAGGCACTCCCACTTAACATCCCACGGGACCTTCTCCTTCTCCTCCGCAGTAATTACGATTTCCAGTGGCGGGAGTCCTCTATCCGCTACCTGGGAGTCCATATATCCACTTCCTATGCGACCCTCTACTCGGCAAACTACCCGCGGTTGTTTTGTGAGCTAAGAGCCCTATTGGACAAATGGCAACCCTTGCCTATCTCCCTTTTGGGGAGAATTGCTGCGGTCAAGATGACTCTCCTCCCGAAGCTACTGTATTTTCTCGAGACGCTCCCAGTCGCGATACCTCGGGGAGAATTACGGAACCTACAGAAAGCTATCTTCCAGTTTATCTGGAAAGCAAAACGACACCGAATACCTAGATCTGTTATGCTGGCGGATAGGGGGTCTGGGGGTATGGCTGTCCCACATCTGTTACATTATTACTGGGCGGCCCACTTACGCCATATCCCATTCTGGGCGGCTATGCCAGCATACACCAGATGGGTGCAGATAGAGAAGCTATGGCTGGCACCCATGCATCCTAACGCGCTTCTGTGGGTCAGCTCCCCCCCCACCCCCCTGCCTCGTACCTGTTGGGCCCCATTCGGTTTACTAGATCTATCTGGTCTACCTGTTGTGCTAGATTCTCCCTGATGTCCCCGCGCTCATCTATGGTCTCCATACTATACAACCCCCTTCTCCCAGAGAGCCTGACTTCTGCCATGACTAAAGTGTGGTCTGAAGCTGGCCTTTACCGGATTGCTGATATGGTTGACCCTGGAACCTTGGAACTCAGGTCCTTTGCTTATCTTACAGCTAATCAAAACCTGCCAAGTACTGAATGGTTCCATTACTTGCAGGTGGTTCACTTTGTCCGCTCCCTCCATGGGTCTCTTAAGGTGTCACTCCCCACCGCTTTTGAAAAGATTTGCCGTGCAGGCACGTCCACTAGGGGCTTTATATCCTCTATTTACCAACTTCTTAACTCACAAACTACAGGCTCTCCTGTTAATCATCGCTATATGCTTAAATGGGAGGAGGCGGTGGGTAAACCCATCTCCCAGGAACAGTGGCGGATTGTATGGTCTCGGGCCCAGAAATCATCTCAGTGCATTACGTTTAGGGAAACGCAGTATAAGCTGTTGATGCATTGGTATCATACTCCGGCTCTCCTTCATACTTTAAACCCATTAGTTCCCCCATGGTGCTGGCGCTGTGGAGCTGCGGTGGGTACCCTGCACCATATCTTTTGGACGTGCCCTCTCATCCTCGGTTTTTGGAGGGAGGTCAGGACTCTGACGACTGCTCTCTTTTTGCAAGAGGTTCCTCTTGACCCTCTTCTTTATCTCCTGAACCTTCCCCCCAGACACCTGAGCAATAAGTCATCCAGGCTTTTCTTGCATCTTTGTACTGCAGCTAAAACTCTCATAGCTAGAAACTGGAAGAAGGTGAGTCCCCCATCTAGTCTTGAGCTTGTGGCTAGAATGAAGGATGTGAGGAGTCTTGAATACCTGACTGCTGGCCTACATAATTCACGGGAAGCCTTTGGGGCTATTTGGGCACCCTGGGACATGTATTGTACATTACAGGGTCTCTGATCTCTAGTCCTCTCCTTCCCTCCCCCCCTTCCCTTTGGTCCTACCCTTGTCTTCTTAACCCCTCCATTCCCCCCTCCCTTGTTCACTGCTTAATTTAAATGCATATTGCTTAAGGGGGAGGAGGCAGATAGCCTCTATTTACCTCAATGCTTCCTGTTTGTTTGATTATTATTGTTTTTTTGTTTTTTCTTTATTCCTTGTTAATGAAAAATTTTTCAATAAAATTACAGTTATATAAAAAAAAAAGGCTTTCCACAAACTATACCCTCCAAACATCTCTGGTCTAATCTCCCCAAACCACTCATTGATTTTCAAAAGACCGTTTTCTATATGTTCCTCTTATCTGCTCCTAAAGGGGTAATCCAGTTTTTAGTATTTATGGCCTATCCTTAGGATAGACCATTATTATTAGATTTACTGGGGTCCAAAATCCAGAACCCCCCACTAATCACCTGTACCGACTGAGAGCGGTGAGTGTTGCTACTGAATGCCCCCCAACTTATTTATTCCATGTTTGTTGTACAGTACTTGGATTTTGTATTATGCAAATAAACCCTTTTCATATGTACAGAACTTCTGAATCAACGTGCTCTAAAATAAATAATAATAATGGAAGTACAACTTGTAGATCATGAGAATGGGGCACCCCTGAAACACTGTTTGAATGGAGCAGCCACTGCTGCCACTCCATTCATCTCTATGGAAATGCCAGACATAGCAGATATATCAATGGACTCCAGTTCTGGTGATCGGTGGGGCCCCCTGTGGTTAGACACCCCAATCTACAACTGATCTCCTATTCTGTGGATAACAGAAAAAAGGAAAATCAATATTTGTTATAACCACTCTTTGCATTCAAAACAATATCAATTCTTATAGGTACAATTGCAAACAATTTTTGAAGAAACTCAGCAAGAAAGTTGTTCCAAACAATTAACTACAGATCTTCTATAGAAGTAAGTTTGCTCAAATCCTTCAGCCTTTTCATGTAATCCCAGACAGACTGAATGAGGTTGAGATCAAGGCTCTGTGGGGGCCATATCATCACTTCCAGGACTCCTCCTCCAAAATATGCTCACACTAAATAATGATTTGATTTAGATTTCTCTTTTGCTCATTCACTTAAGTTTTGGGATTGACAAAAATAAAACAATTAATAGTTTTATCTTTGATGTCATTCATACTTCTTCTCCCCACACCTAAAAATTATGCACAGTACTGTATTATTCTGTCATGGGCATCAGGGCTATGGAGTTGGTAGATCAAAACACCAATGCCTCAAAATTCCAACGCCTTCACAATTGACTTACAGGCATGGTAAGACAGGAGCAGGTAAAATTCCTTTAACCCTTTCCCTGCCACCCACGTATTTATTTGTCTGGACAGGGTGGCACTTCAGTAGCAGAGGACATATGTAGGACATATGTAGTACGTCCTTGCTACCAATTCCGATTTCTCAGGATCCATTAGGGCTATGAAGATGATCTTGTATTAATGTTGAAGATGAGAATCATCATGAGAGATCATCATGATAGCCCTTTCAGATCCGGTGTGATTCGCTGGTGAAAACGCTGTTCGGAAAGGAGATCCTAATGCAGATCTCAATTCCTGACTGCATTTTTTAAACAGCAAAACCCTCTGAATCTGGGCTCTAAAGTGTCCTCCCTCCTCAGGCAGCATGTCAGAGCAGCGTGGAGGAGGAGGAGCAGAGCTGCAGAGACTATTACAAATCATCACTGTCTGTGCATAACCTGTATGTGACTCCAGGGGGAGGGGGTAGCGTGGACTTCTGTCCATGTTATCCCCTCTCCTATCAATCAGAGAGCATACTATACTTTTGCTCTCTGATTGTCAATTAGAGGGATACTGTAATACCCCTATAAGCATAATTAGAGGGGTATTATTTTGTAATACCCCTCTGAACATAACCAGGAGGTTTATTGGTACTCTGACCCAGACGTATAGGATTGTCTAGATCGCATTGCCAAAAGAGTTGCACCAAACACTTATACAACATACAAAGTCATGAACAAAGTTTAAATTTGACACTGTCCCTATCCTGTCAATACCTGATTTTTAGATTTTTATAGAGTAAAATACTCCGACCACCTCTCTAGCGATATCCGTTACATGCTAAAATAATAAACACAATAATACAGAAATTAATATATAACTTTTAATTAATTAAAGTTAAAAATCACAACAACATATAACCACCCTAAAAGCAGCACAATTAAATAGTCCTCAAAATATCAAAAAAAAAAAATATATAATTTGGAGACAAAAAAAAAGCAAACAAAACAGGCACGGCAGCCTGAAATAGGAAAAACCAACCAGACACTTACCGTGATTCAGATGGTGCCTGTGTTGCTGAAGCAAATACCAGAAGGGGAGAGGGGTGACATAGTCCACGGTTCAAAAGTAACACCAGTAACAACGGGCTAAATAAGGAAACACCTGTATCTAAACTATCCCTATAACACCCTATATAAAACACTAAATGGACCCTAAAGTCCTAACTCGGGGCCACCGCCCTAAATAGCAAGTGCCCCCGACTGGAACCTGGCCCTAGAATAAACTATCCCTATCAAATCCCTTCAAAACAAATAGATATAAAGAGAACAAAAAACACAAGAAACAAAACAAAACTAGGTACGCCTAACACACATATATATAGTAACCAAACATGCAATCCCGACATGCATGTTTTGCTAAACTCATCAGGGGATAGAGTTGGTTAAAAAATCTCAAATATACTAAATGCAGGAATGGAGCCACAGTAAAGATACCACCCTGTGCCAAGTATGGAAGAAACAAGCACTAAGGTCAAGTGTTAACCATCAAAAAACATAGCACAAATATAAGTAGTACATAAAACTCCTAATGGTATTGCAGATACCAGATAACTAATCACAGATACAAAACAACACCATGGTATATCAATGAGTGGCCATAAGTGTTGGAAGATAGCACAGTTCAAACATACCTCTCAGGTATGTTTGGCACTCCATATACCTGGTGTAGGAATACTTAGCGTTTGAACTGTGCTATCTTCCAACACTTATGGCCACTCATTGATATACCATGGTGTTGTTCTGTATCTGTGATTAGTTATCTGGTATCTGCAATACCATTAGGAGTTTTATGTACTACTTATATTTGTGCTATGTTTTTTGATGGTTAACACTTGACCTTAGTGCTTGTTTCTTCCATACTTGGCACAGGGTGGTATCTTTACTGTGGCTCCATTCCTGCATTTAGTATATTTGAGATTTTTTAACCAACTCTATCCCCTGATGAGTTTAGCGAAACATGCATGTCGGGATTGCATGTTTGGTTACTATATATATGTGTGTTAGGCGTACCTAGTTTTGTTTTGTTTCTTGTGTTTTTTGTTCTCTTTATATCTATTTGTTTTGAAGGGATTTGATAGGGATAGTTTATTCTAGGGCCAGGTTCCAGTCGGGGGCACTTGCTATTTAGGGCGGTGGCCCCGAGTTAGGACTTTAGGGTCCATTTAGTGTTTTATATAGGGTGTTATAGGGATAGTTTAGATACAGGTGTTTCCTTATTTAGCCCGTTGTTACTGGTGTTACTTTTGAACCGTGGACTATGTCACCCCTCTCCCCTTCTGGTATTTGCTTCAGCAACACAGGCACCATCTGAATCACGGTAAGGGTGGGTTCACACCTGCGCTTGGTGTCCGTCCGTCGCCAATCCAGTGAAAATCTCGGCGAACTGGATTGGCGTCGGATACAGACCGGTCAGCGGCGCATTGGTTAAAAACCCATTCATTTGAATGGGTTTTTAAAGCAGTGCGCGGGTGTGCGCTTACACCCTCTGCGCTGCCAATCCTTTTTTTTTTCGTCGGACACGTAGTCCTGCATGTCCGACTTTGTTTCCGACGAAAAAAAAAAGGATTGGCAGCGCAGAGGGTGTAAGCGCACACCCGCGCATTGCTTTAAAAACCCATTCAAATGAATGGGTTTTTAACCAATGCGCCGCTGACCGGTCTGTATCCGACGCCAATCCAGTTCGCCGAGATTTTCACTGGATTGGCGACGGACGGACACCAAGCGCAGGTGTGAACCCACCCTAAGTGTCTGGTTGGTTTTTCCTATTTCAGGCTGCCGTGCCTGTTTTGTTTGCTTTTTTTTGTCTCCAAATTATATATATATTTTTTTTTTGATATTTTGAGGACTATTTAATTGTGCTGCTTTTAGGGTGGTTATATGTTGTTGTGATTTTTAACTTTAATTAATAAAAAGTTATATATTAATTTCTGTATTATTGTGATTATCATTTTGGATTATATATTTTTTTTTCGGATAATCTATTGTTGTATACGACCTGTAAGGTCTTGGATTTGATGCTAAAATAATAACAATAACAATTATCACTAGAGATGAACATATAAAACACTTCTGACAGGCAGAAAAGTTCTATCAGTCAGATAACACATTTTCACCCACTGAATATCACTATAAAAAAATCCCAGTTTTTGGCAGTTTTCAGATGGGTATAATAGCGGGGGTCATCGGTTCTAGAATTATGACTCTAACTGCAGTAATGATGAACCGCAGGAACTTCAGAGGTTGCATCCATAATATGTAAGCAATAAAGCAGCCATGTTACGCCGATCTGAAACCGGCCCTAGTTATCACATTAGCTAGGTATAGAGATTATAATTATTCATTAGAGTTATAATTGGGATAGAAAATTATATTCTTATGCAAGCCCCTATTTAATTTGGTGTTTGTCACAAAGTTATATGAAGGTGGACATGGCTATTGATAACCCATTGAGACACATGTAATGTTCAAGTTGTCTAATTTCAAGAAATGTATAGACTTTAGGGGTGCACTTGCTTTTCACGGTGAGTAATCACTACATTTTTAGGATGATACTTTTTAACATTTTCAGCTTCAAAGCAGATTTTTGTTCCTTCCTTCCTGAAATCTGCACATGTTGAACTTTTATTTTTTAGGAGGTTTGTTGCATATAAATTTTTGTTTGATTTCCACTTTTAGCAACTAATATAAATTTATTTGCATTTTATTTTATAAAACATACACTTTAAATCAAAAATGCATGAAGGTGTTGAGTGTGTGAACCCAGAGGGCGCTATTGAGCGACCCAGGGCCAGGCCTGAAAAGGCCCTCAGCCACACCTTTGGGTGGGGCGTAACTCCAGAGGGCTGGGGGAAACCTGCAGGAAGCAGGAAGTCGTGGACCCAGCCAAAGACAGACAAGGCGGTCTTTTTCCAGAGGGCTGGGGTCCTGAGAGGACTTACTGAGCCAGGCTGCTTGTTGCCCCAGAGATCAGTCAGGGATCAAGCCGTGAGTTAGGGCCTGTGTGTGGCCTAGGTCGTTTGTTATTTTGTGTATGTTTCCTAAGCTGAATAAAAGCCATTTACTTTTGAATTGGTACTGTCTGAACGCTGTCGTTCCGGCGCCCAGTACCACAACCACTGCTGTCGGGTCCAGGAGTCTGCCGCCATTGAGATTAATCCCCCCAAATTGTCACAGTGTCTGTTCGTATACAATACCAAGTGGCTTTCCGACAATGTTGTAGGTGTCTACTTTCAGAAAATATATATGTAAAGGGGGTTAGTATAAATTTTTAATGCCCTGGCAGCTACAGGTGCAAAATATCGGATAACCCTGGCAGCGAAAAGGGTTAATTAAGGAAAAAAGCCAGTGATTGTGATAATTAGACAAGAAAAGAACATACCACAAAAAGAAGGCTTCAATGCTCCCTGAGACAGAACAGTCATGACACTTACATAATCCCAGAGCAGGAAGAGATAAAAGCTTCTCACCAGAACATTCAACAACGGTCCAAGAAAGTGGAATAAATAGTCATCTATATCAGTTTTATATAAAGGCTTTATATTACATATTTAAGTGATAACATTATATACATATTAAATTGATCAATTTTCTAAACTTTCCAAAAATCTTATGAAGGTAAATATATAACAACCTATGCATCTAAATAATCAATATGAATTACTGTACAAAATCATATTTAATAATTAATCATTTTCTTTTCAAGTTTTTTTTTCAAGCTAAATCCGACTCTAGGTCAAAAACTTGCCCCGACTCCAAATCCATAGCCCTAATGGTCATGGTGTCAGCTGTAGCATTCAGCTGACACTGCGCTGCAAAATCCACAATCCGAGGAAATCTCTAATGTCTAATCCAGTGAAATCTCCTCAATTCTTCTACCCCCTTCCCGAATGTAGTATGATCCAGTGGTGCCGATGCATTTCCATGGCAGTGGGAGGAACAATCAAGGCCCCTGGACCTGTCATCAGTAGTAGGCTGCTACTGACTAGTAGTTGATTTATTACCTCATTCTGTAGAGTGGTAAAGCATTATCTTTCTAGATATAGTAGAGTAAAAAGAGCCACCTTAAAGGGGTATTCCCACTAATATAACCATTTTTAACTTTGTAGATAATTAAAAGTTAAACATTTTTGCAGAGTTGTAAAGATTTTCACTCAAGTTTTAAAGATTTTCACTCAATATCTTGGGGTCACAAGTTGTTGTTTTGATCGGTTGCCAGTGGATACAACCATGAATGCAAGAACTTTCTAACGTCAGAAAATCAGCTATGATTTCCTTATTGTGGCCGAGATATCTTCTGATACATGTAATGTCCCTGCCTGATAACCCAGCTACAATAATCATGGCTGGATTCCTGGCAAGTCCCAGACCATAGAAAGTTTCTGTACCACTAAGTCACCACTAAGATAGTTAGAGAAAATCTTTAAAACTCTGCAGAATTTTTAACTACTTATATTTGCAAAAATGTTTAACTTTTAATTATCTACAAATATAGATATGATTATGTTCATGGGAATACCCCTTTAATGCTAACTGTAGCAGAGCTTAGCAGCTGCAGTATGTATATGTGTTTTGCAGAAGCCTCCTCCTCTGTGCTCTGCATAGACTTCTATATTAGAAATAACTGGAGGAACTCTTTAAGGATGTGGCCCAAAAGCAATTTTTTCTTTTCTTTTAACCACATAGCCATATAAGAACTTATTCTTTTTGTGTGACAAGTTGTATTTCTCTGTTATAGCCCCCTACTCTGTTCTCTATACTCCTGTGTATATGAAGTAGCAGGAGTACAGTGTGGTTGGAGAAGTCAGAGAATCAGCAGAAGATGCAGAGAAGCTAGACTTCCAGCCACCAAAAGCAGCTTAAAAAGTTGCAACATGCACTGGGGGTATATTACTAAGTTTGTTCATATGGTGTAGTGAGTACACTTCCCAAAATTATTATTTCCCACATAACCCCTTTAATTTAACATTTTTTAGGGAAAAAGAGCATGGAGTTTGTACATGACAGAACCACTGACACAAAGTTAATGATTTTAACCCAGAGTCATGAAATGTTCTCCTGTATGCAAAATCACACATATTCAATTAGACATGCGTTAAAGGGGTTATGTGGAGATATAAAAAGCTTACTAGTGCATTCTCTCCACTGGATATGTTTACTTACTAATACATTTGCAGGTCCCTTTTCGCCCCCCCAAGTTTGCAGAGTGCAGCAGGGGGCCTAAAGGCCTTGTGTTCAGCCACTTTTGCTGGCGCTTTGGGTCTCTTTGATGTCACAAACTCTACTCTATCCTCCTGCTAGAGTAGAGTGGAGTCAGTTATGTGACCAAGATTTGGAACACAGATCGTTATAGAGCAGGTCCTATCCTGGTCCGTGTCATTGGAACAGAATGGATTGGAAGCCCCCATGGATGTGAATGCATCATGGAATGCACTTGGATGTCACTCCGAGCGTCATCCTAGTGAATTCTGCTGCAAACTCGGAGCTTCCCACATTGGAAGCACACTCAGTCGTATGCATGTGGCCTTAGTAAGTTTATCCAATGCAGTTGAAAGAAACATGGTACTATGTTAGCCATATGTTCTCAATTAGAAAAAGCAAAATAGCAGTCTTATGGTTATGATACATTTTAATGGCTTTTTAAGCAGTGTGAAAATTCTATTCTATTCTATTCTATCTCAAAATTGATGTTAGTTTATAGAGGTGGTGATCCCATTCTCTCTCAAATAGATTTCTTAGATGTTGTACCAGGAGATAAATCCCGGAATTTTCGCAGAGATTTAGGTCCTGGTGCAGCATATAAGGAATCTGTTCAGTATAGAGACAACAGAACATTCACACTGCTTATCTGCAAACATAAACCTATTCTCTATTCTCTAATAACTGATGTGTTTATTTATGTTATTGCACCACTCAGGCTAGGACCAGCCCACTAGGCTCCATGCACCACACATCACATCAAGAAACTGAGCATCATCAGGTTGTTGCTGATGCTGTTCAGCACTGAAATTTAATGTTCCGTTAACAGGAGGGGGGCGTTAAAGTGGGGGATCAGTAAGTCGCTGTATGGGGGCACTTACTGTATGGGGGCCTGGAAAGGGAGAAGTTACTGTATGGTAGCCACTAAAGGGGGCACTTACTGCATGGGGGCCGATAAAGGAACAGTATAATGTGGGGGGGGACCAGGAAAGGGGGCATTATACCATATAGGGACCAGGAAAGGAGGCTTTTTACTGAGTGGGAATCCTAGAGAATTCCAGTATATCTAAAATATTTGCGCATACATGCAAATCTAAATGTACACCTCAACTATATCCCATAAATTAATAAACACATAAATAAACAAACACAATTGTACACAAGCAATTACCATTTATTAATTACATAACAAAAAGAGCCAAGAAGTCATTCATTAAAACACCTCAAATATGTTAGAAGGGAGAAGGAGTGATAACAACCTCCAGGCCAAAAATATTTCATTACCAAAATATGCAAAATATGGCTCTTTTTCTTATGTAATGATTAAATGATAATTTAACTTGTACAATGGTTTGTTTATTCATTTTGATTATGTGCAATTATTGGGGTATATATGTAGGTTTGTTTGTTTATACTATGTGGGAACCAATAAAGGGGGCGTTATATTGTGTAAGAGCCAGAAAAAGGGGCATTATGCAATGTGGGAACCAGTAAACGTGGCTTTATACCGTGTCGGAGCCAGTTAACCCCTTCCCGACTTCCGCCGTAAGGTACAGTGGATGTCAGGTATTTAAATATGGCAGCCGCTTGAGAGCCAATAGAAGGCATTAACCCTCCTGGCGCCTCAGTCAGCTTTGCACATTTTGCACAGGCACCGCCATTTTGCCTGGTATCACTGGCATCCGGAGAGAGCTCCAGGGCCAGCGTCCCATTACCATGACAACTGGAAGCCTTTTGAAGGCTCCCAGGCCCGTCTTTCATTATCTTCTATTGCAGGCTGCTCGTTATTTTGTAATGCATGAGCATTATAATGCACTGCATTAGTGATCAGACCCCCTGGAGTTGAAGACCCCTAGGGGGTCTAATAAATGCAAAAAAAAAAAAAAAAATTAAAAATATTACACTCAAATCACCACCCTTTCCCTAGAAAGTACTTAAATACTGTGAAACACCTACACATTAGTTATCCCTGCGTCCAAAAACGTCCTGTAACGTAAACGGGTGTTAGAATATGGCCACTTTTAGAAAAAAAAATTTTTTTTTTTTTGCACAGTTTTAGATTTTTGTTAAGGGGTTAAAATGTAAATAAAACCATATCAATTTGGTATCCCTGGAATTATACTGAAACATAGAATACAGGTAACATGTCATTTTGGCTGCAGAGTGAACGTAAGAAAGTCACACAAATGCACTTTTTCTTCAAATCCACCCCATTCTGAATTATTTTCGAGCTCCCCAGTACATTGTAGAGAATAATAAATGGTAGCATCATGAACAACAATTTGTCCCACAAACATTAAGACCTCATATGGCTCTGAGAACAGAAAAATAAAAAAAGTTATGGGGTTTGGAAGGGGGGGCGGGAGTCAAAAACGAAAAACTAAAAATTTGGCGAGAAAGGGTTAAAAGCCGATAAGAGGGTAAAGATCTGCTGCAGCTTTCTGCTGTGGGGAGCTGGAGGGCCAAAAAATGAAGAGGAATCAAAGGCCGAAATCCACCTCGGTTACTCTTCATTTTCTGCTGTCTGAACAAGCCCTTACTCTTCCCCGACCCTCTGAGAACTACAACCCCCAGCAGCCCCAAATCCTCAGGACCTGATGAGAGTTGTAGCTTTATTCTTGCCAACCACTGTACCATTATGCTGCAATAATACAATTCTATACTTATAGTAAAACAAATGAGTTAACATTTTCTTTTCATTAGAATGACCTGGATTTGTTAACCAAATGAATTCAAAAATGCTATTATAAAGCATATACACATGTATAAACTATTCAGTAAAATCGTAAGGCAAGGTTCACATCTGCGTCTGAGTCTCTGCCGCAGATTTTTCTCTCCACCGGTTTCAGTATAAAAATGGAAGGCACACAGTGGACCCCACTATAGTCTATGGGGTCCATGAATATCTGCGGGTAACAGCTGTTTTAGCGGACGGTCTTTCCATTGTTTGGGTCCCCTGGCGGACCCGAATGACAAAGAGCCCAGCGCTAGTGTGAACTTAGCCTAAACACTGTCGCATTGTATTTGTAAATCAGGGTCTCAGAACCTCCATTTAATTTACAGTAAATGTTTTTTGTGTATAACAATATTTTCCTTTACCTGGTGCACGCAGACATTGCATTTATCACAAAAAACCATCTCATTTCCATCCTCCCCTTCGGGCGAGCGGCAAACATCACAGACAACATCTTCATCATATTCAATTCCCAACCCTTCCTCCGTCTCAATGGCGACATTCATATTTTCATAGCAGAGCATCTCTAACTCCTCCAGAACCTTCTCAAGGGTTAGTTCATTCAGCAATGGCAATTCTGTAGGTAAAATGTATAAAAAGTATTTAGTCAAAGAAAATAATTATTCTGGTTTAACATGGGGAGAAGCTTTAGGATTGTTGCTACATTTTTTGGTGCAGATTTTGCTGAGGTTTTTTTGGGACAAAGACAGAAGGAAAACCAAGTGCTTCCTATATATTTCCTGTTGAAGCCACTCTTGGCTCAAAAAAACCACAGCAAAATCTGCAACAACAAAAAAAACTGCTTTTCCACAACATGGGGTCTCAGCCACTTTTCATCTTGCTGACCTGCTGAATTGTAACATGGCCTTTTATTACTTTAATGTTTAACATCCCCTTTAAAAGGGGTTTTCCGGGGGGGGGGGGAAATCATTTTTTTTTTTTTTAAAAAAGGTCAGTTAGTGCTATTAATAGGTTAATAAATGCCACCAAATACCTTTAGCAGTGTTTTGAGTGATTTCTGGGGTTCCCCATGAGCTCTTGCATTTGTTTACATCCCTATCTTCCTTTACTGTGTTTCCTATAAGTACCATCATGCCTCACTTCACTTTACCTCACTCTCTCACTCACCCCCCTCCCTCTCTCACACACTCCCCCCTCTCACACACTCCTCCGCTCCCTTCCTTCTAGAGAATGCCGACATCCTTTGCATGCCAGCATTTCACTATGCTGGTAGATGTATTGAAGGCGGAGCATGACGTCACTTCCGGAAGTGATGTCACGGCTCCACTCCGTACCAGATGGAAGGGAAGACAGGTGAGTATTGTGTGCCGGCTTCCCAGCACGCGTTCCGGCACTATTGCGCGTGCGTGGGGGATAGGGGGTTAAGCACACAGAAAGAACAGCATGCGGCCTTCAGAGAATGCCGTGTCGGCCCGGGTCTAAAGGAAATGTTAAGTAAAATGAGGCTGGGGGGGGGGGAACGCGAGGCCTTTACACTAACGTAAAGGGTCAGGATATGGATAACACCGAGAGGACCCGTTACATCAGTGGAAAGGTAAAAATGTAATGTATGTAGGTCCCATGACCTACATATATTAATGACAAACTACATACTATAATAAAAAAAAAGATATATTGGAAGGGGGGGGGGGAACAAAATATTAAATATCCCTTTAAGGATTTCAAGTAAAACCAAAAAAATACAGTCTTGGATTGTAACCACAATGTGTTTCCTGTGGCTTCATCATAGTTCTGTGTGCCTGTCACCTCCATTTTGTAGTGAAAGGATCATTGGTGATTTCTATAAGGACTTGTGAGTCATGACCTATTTTACTTACTGGCGCATAGCTTCAGATGGCGACAAGAATTTGCAAATGGCACAAAGACATTTTAGTATAACCGCGGTGTTGCCACTTTTAAGAAAAATGTGCCATCACCTAGCAGACATTCCCAGCAGTATGTCTACTAGTTGAAGGCCTTCCTCTTACCCTGCCATTACTGTTCATACTGCTGTGTGGTTGTTCCTCTTCTCAGGTTTTCCTGTCCAGCAGTCCTTTTTAGCACTTCTGGGCAAAGAAGCTGGGAAAAGAAACATCTGGGCAGCTGCATGAATGAAGAGAGATTTCAGGCTGTGTGAGGGTCTGGGCGATATATCTACAATATCTAGAAGGTTGATTTGACTACTTTTTCCGCTGTATGGCAGCTGGAGTCTTCTGAAGGCTTCCAGGCCTGCCAATGATATATTACAATTAGAGCCCAACCTCAACAGTATTATAGCAATTTCACTATAGACTGCAATACAGTAGTATTGCAGTCTATGGTATCAGCAGACGAGAGATTGTTGGTTCAAGTTCCCTGGGGAACTAAACAAATAAATATACAGCTGTAGCATAGGTTAAAATGACTCATAAAGCGTGAAGAACACTGTGGTACAGGCCAGGGGCTCCACGTGGTGAAATACCGTGGAAAATAATGCGTTGTTTTACAGATTCTAGCGAATCTCATCCCCATAGTTCGGGAAAATAAACGCAGCAGACACGCTGCGATTTCCAAAACCATTGCGGTTTTGAAAATCGCAGCATGCCAATTATATAGGATGGGATCGACAGAAAATCAAACATGTTTGGATTTTGTGCAAACTTCATAGAAATACTTAGAATTTTTTATTGCAAAACTTTAGTGCAATTTCTAGTGACAGGAGTTGCACAACAAAGGCTAGGGCTACATGACAACTTACAGCACACCACTCATGTCAGCATGTAGCCCAAGTCTTATTTATTCAATTTTGGAAATTGTCTGATGTTTAAATTGTGTTTTATTTATAACTGAGGTGAAAAGGTGAAAAAACAGTGTTTGATTTTTTTTTCTTTTTTTTTTACTGCTTTGACGATCACCATATGGGATAAATATTTTGTATATGTTTACAGTTAGGGCATTTTCAGATGTGGTGATACCTAATTTGTTTATGTTTGACTTCACTTCTATATAGGATGTAGGGAAAGGCTTTGATTTGAAAGATTTGAAATTTTATTATTTCTTAATTTTTTTTTTTTTTTTACTTTTATTTTTAGACTCCCCAAGTGACTTGAGCCACAGGGGGTCTGATCAGCAATACAATATACAGCAATACAACTGTATTGCTGTATATTGTAAAGTCCATTCACTTCTATTCTTCTATTACAGGCTGCCGTAGGCAGAAGTATAGTGAAGACAAGCTGCCCCTGGATCTCTTTCTCGTCTTCTACATGGCGGCAATAATAAGGAAGGGTTGTCTGTGATCAGAAAGAAGACTGGTTTTGCACATTGCCACTGGGTCCCTTCAGTGTAAGGGTATATTCACAATACCGTTATTACAAACCATTGCTGTCATCCGTCGTAGGACATTACCGATATTAAAAGAAACAAACACAGATGGAGCATCCATTGTCTGTGTACGTTTTCAATGACTATAATATAAAAAAAAAATAAAATTACGGACACTTTCTTCCGTCAAGTTTGTTTACTTTTGTAACAGAAGAAAAAGTCTGAAGCTTCCGTCATGAAAGTTTCCGCCATGTTTTTGACATGGGGATGAATGCAGATAGATAACTGACAGAAACAGTTTTGTCTGTACCTGTGACAGATGAGAGAAACAGACATTAAATAATGGCAGTGTGAATTCAACCTTACACAGTGGAGACTGGGCAGAAATGGCACCCGCTCAGCTCCTGAGCGGGAGCTATATTTAAAGATTAAACAGAGATTAAAGAAACATCATCAGATAACTAATATAGACAGAGCAAATCCTAACATGTAAGAGATGTAAATCACTTTTTCTGATTGTGAAAGAAGCTTTTTTCAGGGTCCTGAAACGTATACACAGTCCACCCGAAAAATAAAATGGTGCTGCTCTCACCCGGCGTCCAAAGGAGCAGCGTGTCCTGGCACAGGTAAAGAGAAGTACATAACTACTAGTCAGCCAGTCAGTGCATGTACTTCACTAATACAGAGGGTTTACCAGTGAGATGACCATGCTGATTTGTTGGAACCTCCAGCCAAACACTGTATGTGGAGTCTGTTTTCAAGTTACGAAGGTCCAGAAAAGACCACTGTATGCAGAAAATATTGTATTCTGAGGCCATTATAACTTGAAGTTTCCCTCTAGAAATAATTGTGGACAGAGACAAAGGTTTGCTGGCCTGCACATGAAGTAAACCAGAAAGAGACACAAAAAAACAAAGACAGACAAACCAATTCTTCCCTCAACACTGTTAGACATTAACCCCTTCAGGTCTGAGCCCAAAAATGCGTTAAAGACAAGGCCTCATTTTTCAAAACTGACATATGTCACTTTATATGGCAATAACTTTAAGACGCTTTAACTTGCACAAGTGATTTTGAGACTGTTTTTTCGTGAGACATTGTACTTCATGTTAGTGGTAAACATTGATCAATATTTTTGTATTTATTTATAAAAAAAAATAGGAAATTTGATGGAAATTTGGAAAAAAAAAAAAAATCGCAATTTTCAAAATGTGAAATGCTCTGCTTTTCAAACAGATAGTCATACCACCCAAATAAGTTAATAAATATTATCTTTTTTTTTTTATATGTCCCACTAGGACACCTGAACCAACGATAGTCTAATCGCTGATTCAGCACTATAGACTGCAATACACGTGTATTGCAGTCTACTGTATACAGGAATTCAGCCTATGTAGACATAGGCTGATTTCCAGAGGTCCCGGCAGGATCAACCAGGTACTGGGGGCTTCAGGCAGCCTGGGGTCACTGGCCAGATCCCGGGCTACATATTATAGATATCGGCACCCCCCGATCTCACCGCGGGGGGGTGCCGGGGGCGGCAACATGGCGGAACTCCTTGGATGCTGCGGTCATGTTTGACCGCGGCATCCAAGGGGTTAAAAACCCTGATCAGTGCTGAGCGCCGATCGGAGGTTAAGGAGCAGGGTTTTAGCTGTCAGTTACAGCTAACACCCTCTCCCGATGCCGCCCGCGGCACTCAGTGCCGCTAGCAAACACTTAAAATGCCGCGGTCGCTATTGACCACAGCATCTTAAGGGTTAAACAGCGGGGATCGGTGTTATCACTGGTCCCCGCTGTGATCGCACGGGCACGGCTTCTGAGCCCGCTCGATCACCGTCACGTACCTGTACGTGGGGATGCGGTAACTAACCACATTCTCCCACGTACATGTACGTGAGAATGCGTGAAGGGGTTAAACATGTAAAGTAAGCAATTTTCATCTAAACGTACCCATTTTCTTTAACTCTGTGTTAATAAGTTCCAACCAGTAGGTGTCCATCTCATCCAGGTCATATCTACAGCTTCTCTGTGCCATAGTCTGGAAGCCCCCTGGATGCTGTAATTCAGGTAATGAGTCTTCTACAGTTAATGGTGAGATTTCCTCCAATATTTCAATCAACCTAAACAAAGGAAAAAGATGTTGCTTTAATAAAAAAAAACTTTTTAATACTTTGCTTGAAGTGATAAGTACTAATCGTATATGATAGCTTATATTGCAAATACATGTCAAAACACACCATTAGGTTAAGGCCCCACGTTGCAGAAATGCAGCATTTTTTGTTGCAGATTTTGTTGCAGTTTTTTTAAGCCAAAGTCAGTGGCTTGAAAAGGAATGGTAAATATAAAGGAAGCTCTTAGACCAGGGGTGTAAAACTCATTTTCAACGGGGGCCACTTCAGCCTCACGGGGTACCTTGAAGGGCCAAGATTATTTTACACGTGTATAAAAGTAACTTCTCCTTAACAGTTAAGCGAGCTATTAGACAGCGTATAATATAAACAGGCGCCATAGCCCCTATTTATAGCGCCCCATTTACACACACTATAATGTTCCACAGCAGTCCCTGCACACTGTATTATGACTCGCAGCTGCCCCTGCACACGGTATTATGCTCCCTAGTGGCCCCTGCACACGGTATTATGCTCCATATTGGCCCCTGCACACGGTATTATGCTCCACAGTGGCCACTGCACACGGTATTATGCTCCACAGTGGCCTCTGCACTGGTATTATGCTCCACAGTGGCCCCTGTACTTGTATTATGCTCCATAGTGGTCCCTGCACAGGGTATTATGCCCCATAGTGGCCAAACCATGAACTATTATTATACTCTGGGGTCTTTTCAGACCCCAGAGTATAATGAACGGAGACCCAGGGGAGGTGACAAACATAAAAACCAGTGTTACTTACCTATCCTGGACACCGGTGCACTCCTTGCAGCTTTCGGCCCTGTTTAATTGCGCACACACGTCACGTGATCAGGCCGGCGACGCGACCTGATGACGTCACCAGAGGCCTCAAGCCTGCTCGGAGTAACACCGATTGCAGGAGAGGTAAGTTTTTGTTTTTTTTTTTAAAGCGGCCTGTCCTGGGCTGGTTTACATTGAATAGAAAAATGCCGCCCCCCAGACAGTGAGGGACAGTGCCGCCTGAAGGCACCGCTAATGAGGCGAAGTGAGGCGGCCGCCATCTTTATTGCTCTTGTATTGCGTGAGGCCGGGCCAGATAACAGAAGGCAGCGGACCTTGTGTTTGACACCTGTGTCTTAGACGTTTCCCTTCTCTTAAATCCACTCCTGACTTTGACGCAAAAAAAAAAAAAAAAATGCAGCTAAATAAATCTGAAACAAAATATGCTGCGTTTCTGCAACATGGGATCTTAGCCATAAATGGATTTGCCACTGGCAGAGGTATAACTTGAAGCTTCTGAGTCACAATGCAATATGTGTAACAGCACCACTCTTACCCGATGCTATCTATAATACTGGTGTCTTGTTATGTTGGAGAGAAGCCTATGGGCCCTCTTAGGTTCCTGGCCCTGGTAGCAATTACGACCTCTGCACCCACTATAGCTTCACCTCTGGCCACTAGCAACAGTGTTCAAACAGTGGTAGGGAAAGAGGTTTTTCTAGCGACATATAAAAGTTGGATAATAAAATTCGATGGGTAACAATCCTATTTTACATATTATTTTTTATAAGAAATATTGTGAAAGATTGTTGTTGTGGAACTAACCCTTTAACACTAGTCATATGTAAGAAGATCTGTCCAATTAACAGTCCCTCAGATATTTTCCACAATTGGGTTTCTGATCTTTAAAGGAGTTGTCCCACTATTACATGCTATATTTCTAAGATAACCTAGTAACACAGTTTTTAAAGCTGAAAAAGATAATGGGGGGAATTTACTGGAATAGAAAAACTGGACTAGATGGGATTAGATGTGGGACATTTTTGGAACATAGCCCCTTTTGCATCAAAGATTCACCACTTTTTTCTTTCTAAGCCCCACTTGACACATTTTTCTAAAGTGGGTTGGGATCAAATTTACTATAACTCATACCAGAAATCTGGCATGGGTTATACAGAAATCTAAGGCTAGGTTCACTAGCGCTCGGTCTATAAGGTCCGCAGGTAACCACTTTTTAAGTGGATTAGGATTCCGTTCTTCGGGTCCCCAAGCGGAACCAAGCATTGGCCAGTCCCTAGCCAAGTTTCAATTTTGGCACACAGGACCTCACTACATGCACTGGAATTATTAAGGGGGCAAAATCATTCTGGCACTTCTAGCTCACGACAGGCCTTGCATACAATTATAAATATGGCGTACATTATTCCTCCCAATAAGTTTAGCCAGTTCAGTCTACTATCCTGCATTGTTAATAAAAGATAAAATGTCGAAAAATTTTCCTCATCTAAAAAAAATATTTCTTGACTTTAGATGTGACAATCAGAAAAACCCTGAATTATCAACTTCTCTGTAGGATTCTAGTAGCCATAACTTTTAATATTATTACACCCAAGATAGGCATCCAGGCACCCTTTGACCACTTTTAGTGAATTCACTCTCTAAAAAATTTGGCAAAAAACTCCACAGTTTTACTTCTCTTACAGTAAAGAATCCCCTGCTATGTTGGTGTAGAACCCTTCTATCCTTTAGATGTGAAGGATGCTCCCGGTTATGTGTTTAAATAGATATTGCACATATTTATACATAGTTATTAGGTCACTCCTCAACTATCTCTCTTGGTACTGTAGTCCTCACGTTTCATTTATCACATTATTGCCCACTATTGAACCTATTCAAGCTACTATATCTTTTTGTGCACTGCTGTCCATAACTGTACACAATATTCTACATATGGTCTGACTGGTGATTAAATTCGATAACATAAAAAACTTCATGACAATAATCGGATTTGAGCCTAGGACCCTGGCACTGCAACACAACAATGTGGAACTGGACTTATTTTTGTAAAATGCTTAGGTGTGTAGATATTGCTCTTACATATAATCCCAGACAGATGCAATGATGTTGAGATCAGGGCTCTACAGGAGCCTTATCATCACTTCCAGAACTCTTCCTCCAAATGGAGGGATTTCTTTTTTGTTCATTCACTTTGCATTTTGCTATTTGACCAAAATAAACTGACATTTAACAACAACTATTAACTATTTTGTAAAGAATTCTTACTTCACAGCATTTATTCCACATATTGTGTATAGTACTGTACCTTCTTTCAAAACGATACGTGATTTTGTTTAATAATATCTAATAATTCAGGTTTTAGCATGTATTGGTCTGAAAGTGGACAACCCCTTTAATTTGGAATTGAAGTATACAGGTAGCATGTTCCCTCCATCTTCCTATTCATATTGATCTCCAGAAAAGGACACTAACAACTAATATTTAGAGATAGGATGCAGCCGTTTTCCTTGAACCAGTTGTAATCATAGCACCAATTCAATTCATTTTTAATATTAATGAGGAACAGTGAGGGCATTTTTTTTATAGCATGCTCATTTTTGAATACAGGGAACACAGTGTAGGCCAAATTTTTTTTACTCCAGGGGACAGTAAGAGTCACCTTATTATCCAGTTGGTAAAATGTAGGCTATTTTTTTATACAGGAGACAAAGTGTTGGGCAGTGTGTGGAATTAATTAATATTTAAGGTGCATACCTGTGAGGTTATTTTTCTTAATAACTTCATTCAGCCACTACCTTATCAGTATTGTAGTAACTTGTATGTTCTATCTGCAATTTCCAGCATACATTTATCATTGTTAAGGTGATACTGGGAGGTGAAGTGGTAAAAATTAACATAGCAAGGGTTAAACTGATTTTGCAAGATATCTCTGTACTGTTTAGTTAAAGTGGATTAAAGAGACACCTGAAAACCATGAATTAAAAACAAAAATATGCATGATATAAAAACTTCCTTGGGGGCACCCCTACCAGATCATTTTTACCAAATTATTACTGATGTGATTTTTGATTTACAGATGTAATATAATACAAAAACCAAATCAAAACTGTGCCCTGTGAATGCACCCTCAAAGCTACACCATCATATACTTTTCACCCAGCACATACAAAAATTCACCTTTTACCATCACCAGGCAGCATATGGTTCCACAGTGTTCCAACACATTATATTGCTCTCCACTGGCCCCAGAAATGTATTAATGCTCTCCAGTGGCCCCCTGGCAAGTAAAAATGTCCCCCAGTAGCTCCCAGGCAAGCCATAATGTTCCCTATGTGGCCTCCAGGCAAGTAATAATGTTGTCCCCCCCCCCCCCCCCGTGGCTCCCAGGCAAGTAATAATGCCTTTTTAAAAACAGGCAAAAAGACGCAAATGCACTCCAGTACATAAGCAAGGTAAAAAAGCCAGAGGTCAGACTGCATTAAAAAGGGGCAATTGCGCCTTTTTTAACAAAAAAGGTGCAAAGTGCACACAACTTATAAAGGTGCATCTAAATTAATATGTGCACAATATTTAACAAGGAGGTGCGCCAACATCATAAATAGGCACAGTAAAACTAGTCTTAAAAAAAAACGCAAATGCAAAAAATATGGTCAAAAAGGGGCAGATGATAAATAACCCCCTTTAAGTTAAACTTTCACTGTATTTTATGCTTGAGAGACTAGAAATGAAAGAGGTGGCACTATGTGAATATTATGAAATATTATAATGTAAACCTGCAAAAACAACCTCACTAAATAAAGTGGTCTATCTAGAACGAAAGACTGTGGAAATCCCTGCTGGCAGACAAGATGATGTAGTCTTTATTAATCATGCCTAGGACTGTTTCTTATGGGGCAGCCAGCTGTAACAGGTGATGCTTTGAAAAGTTTCCAGTTGGCAAAGAGTATCATGTTCTGGCCCTTGAAATAAGCAAAGACTTATTTTTATACGAGTACAAAAGAGCAAAAGATTAATGTGCTGCACAGGTATCAAAAGTGTGTTAGGTAACTTCTAATGTGACTCTTTCATTCTGATGACCACCAAGAGCTTTAATTTTCTTTAGGCAATAAAAAAGAGCTTGCTGCTCCCATTAATTCCTCAACCCATCAAAGTTAAACACTGCAAGCACAGCATTACTTAGAAAACGTAATAAATCACAGGCTCTGGAAATGTAACGAATGGTCAAAAAAGAAGAGTTAAAAAAAAAAAAAAAAAAAAAAGTAACTGCAAATATTTCACTGCCAAGGAAGCATGTAATATGTCTTGACTTTACATACTTGCATTGGCTATATTAGGGCTAGGACTGAGATCTTGGTACTATATTAAAGTTCAGAATATTACATAAAAATGTTGTTTTCTTTGTCAATAAGGGATGAGTGTTATTAAAGAAGCTGCAAGTGACATCAGGAAGATCACAGGCTGTTACTGTCATCTCTACCCCTGTACTGCCCTCTAATGACCTTGGAGAGAGAGGGCAACAAATGAAGGAACTTTTATTTAGGTTATCAACGCCGCTTACCAGTTAGAAAGGATATTTGTTCCCATACTGTCACATTTAGGAGCTCCTTTTTTTCTAGTAAAGGTGTTAGAAGATCAGCAGTTGCATTCCTAATCACCTCGCCCCCCACCCAAAAACATTTGCTAAGGCTACATTCATACCAGAGCCCTGCACTTGACCCTGAAAAAAAGGTAATCCATGACAGGTCATCCAGGGTATTCCAAGAGATGAGTTTACTGAGGGATCAGTGAACTCAGCTCAAGAAATGAGAGTTTCTAGTTGGACTCTGACTTTCACAAGGCCATTAAAAAAATCTATGAGATCTAAAATATATGGGCCTGTTTGCTGGCCATTAATAAAACGACTACACACGGCCTATGAGCCCTGTCGTGTGAATGAGCCCCAACTCTGTGACTCAAAAGCTTACTGACATCTGGATCATGGAGATTTTTTGTCAATTTAGTTCTTATAAATATGTGAGGATATGACCATGCAGATATAGGTATAGCCCCATAACGCATAAAATGTACCACTATTCTAAATGGCACAAGGTAGGTAGGACTACCATTGCAGATTTTGCATTAAGCTATGCCTCTGATAGAAAGCATGACTAGCTTGAATTTTATTTTTGGAGGGACTGTTTATCTGTTTATGGTTCTTCCATGTTGCACATCACAAACAGGACCCATCAGGGCTGCCCGCTGTCACCCTCCATTTTCATATTATGCCTTTAACCTATGCCTTTATCTGTTGTGCTGGATCTAAGCCCATCTGGAAAACAGTGGTGTCAAACATGATATACAGTTGTGCTAAAAAGTTTACATGCCCCAGCAGATTTTTTGTTTTTTTGACCTTTTTTCAGAGAATATGAATGATAACACAAAAACTTTTTCTCCACTCATGGTTAGTGGTTGGTTGAAGCCATTTATTGTCAAACTTCTATGTTTTCTCTTTTTAAATCATAATGACAACTAAAAACAATCAAAATGACCCTGTTCAAAAGTTCCCATCCCCCAGTTCTTAATACCGTGTATTGCCCCCTCTAACATCAATGACAGCTTGAAGTCTTTTGTGGTAGTTTTGAATGAGGCTCTTTATTTGCTCAGATGGTAAAACTGCCCATTCTTCTTAGCAAAAAGTCTCCAGTTCCTGTAAGTTCCTGGGCTGTCTTACATGTACTGCGCACTTGAGATCTCCCCAGAGTGGCTCAATGATATTGAGGTCAGGAGACTGAGATGGACACTCCAGAACCTTCACTTTCTTCTGCTGTAGCCAATGACAGGTCAACTTGGCCTTGTGTTTTGGATCGTTGTCATGTTGGAACGTCCAAGTACGTCCCATGTTCAGCTTCCTGGCTGATGAGTGCAAATTTGCCTCCAGTATTTGCTGATAACGTGCTGCATTAATCTTTCCTTCAACTTTGACCAGGTTTCCTGTGCCTTTGAAGCTCACACATCCCCACATCATCAGTGATCCACCTCCGTGCTGTACAGTAGGAATGGTGTTCCTTTCATCATAGGCCTTGTTGACACCTCTCCAAATGTAACGTCTATGGTTGTGGTCAAAAAGTTTGATTTTTGTCTCATCACTACAAATTACCTTGTTCCAAAAGTTTTGAGGCTTGTCTCTGTTCTGTTTGGCGTATTGAAGGTGAGATTCTTTGTGGTATTTGCACAGTAATGGCTTTCTTCTGGAAACTCGACCATGCAGCCCATTTTTCTTCAAGTGCCTCCTTATTGTGCATCTTGAAACAGCCACACCGATAGTTTTCAGAGAGTCCTGTATTTCAGCTGATGTTATGTGTGGGTTTTTCTTTACATTCCGAAGAATTCTCCAGGCAGTTGTGGCCGAAATTTTGGTTGGTCTACCTGACCGTGATTTGGATTTTACAGAGCCCCTGAGTTTCCATTTGTCAATCACAGTTTGAATTCTGATGACTGGCATTATCAATTCCTTGGATATCTTTTTGTATCTCTTTCCTGTTTTATACAGTTCAACTACCTTTTCCTGTAGATCCGTGGACAATTCTTTTGCTTTCCCCATGACTCACAATCCAGAAATGTCAGTGTCTGGAGGAAAGATGCAACAGTCTGTCTGGATCCCAGAAACTCACTCAGCTTTTATGCACACACACTGATTACAAGCAAACAGGTCACAGGTGATGATGTTACCTTTAGTAGCCATTCAAACCCCTTTGTGTCAACTTCTGGGCATGTTATCAGGCCAAAATCACCAGGGTATGTGAACTTTTGAACAGGGTCATTTGATGTTTTTGGTTGTCATTATGATGTAAAAAGAGAAAACACAGAAGTTTGACAATAAATGGCTTCAACCAACCACTAACCATGAGTGAAGAAAACGTTTTTGTGTTATCATTCATCGTCTCTGAAAAAAGTCCAAAAAACAAAAAATCTGCCCGGGTATGTAAACTTTTTAGCACAACTGTATATAGCAGCATCCAGAGAGAAAGATATATATATATATATATATATATGTAGATTCACACTGAAGGCATCAAAACTATGAATTAACACATGTGGATTTATATACTTAACAAAAAAGTGTGAAACAACTAAAAATATATCTTATATTCTAGGTTCTTCAAAGTAGACCCCCTTTGCTTTGATTACTGCTTTGCACACTCTTGGCATTCTCTTGATGAGCTTCAAGAGGTAGTCATCTGAAATGGTTTTAACTTCACAGGTGTGCCCTGTCAGGTTTAATAAGTGGGATTTCTTGCCTTATAAATGGGGTTGGGACCATCAGTTGTGTTGTTCAGAAGTCAGGTGGATACACAGCTGATAGTCCTACTGAATGGAGTGTTAGAATTTGTATTATGGCAAGAAAAAAGCAGCTAAGTAAAGAAAAACGAGTGGCCATCATTACTTTAAGAAATGAAGGTCAGTCAGTCCGAAAAATTGGGAAAACTTTGAAAGTGTCCCCAAGTGCAGTGGCCAAAACCATCAAGCGCTACAAAGAAACTGGCTCACATGAGGACCTCCCCAGGAAAGGAAGACCAAGAGTCACTTCTGCTGTGGAGGATAAGTTCATCCGAGTCACCAGCCTCAGAAATCGCAGGTTTGCGTTTAGTTGAACCATCATTTATTTTTCAACAGGACAATGACCCCAAACACACCTCCAGACTGTGTAAGGGCTATTTGACCAAGAAGGAGAGTGATGGGGTGCTACGCCAGATGACTTGGCCTCCACAGTCACCAGACCTGAACCCAATCGAGATGGTTTGGGGTGAGCTGGACCGCAGAGTGAAGGCAAAAGGGCCAACAAGTGCTAAGCATCTCTGGGAACTCCTTCAAGACTGTTGGAAGACCATTTCAGGTGACTACCTCTTGAAGCTCATCAAGAGAATGCCAAGAGTGTGCAAAGCAGTAATCAAAGCAAAAGGTGGCTACTTTGAAGAACCTAGAATATAAGACATATTTTCAGTTGTTTCACACTTTTTTGTTAAGTATATAATTCCACATGTGTTAATTCATAGTTTTGATGCCTTCAGTGTGAATCTACAATTTTTATAGTCATGGAAATACAGAAAACTCTTTGAATGAGAAGGTGTGTCCAAACTTTTGGTCTGTACTGTATATATATATATATATATATATATATATTTATATATGTTGGTATATGCTGACAACCTCCTGTTTGTTGTAGTTGCCCAGGACCTTCCCCAAAGTAATGTCAGAACTGTGTTATTATGCAGCCCTGTCTAACTATCAAATTAACTACCAAAACTTTGAAGCGCTTAAAGAGGACCTTTCACGCACTCACAGATGTGCGGTATTATATACTGATAGAAAGCCGACAGTGTGCTGAATTCAGCACACTGTTGGGTTTCCCAGTATGCGGCCCGATGCTGAAGATATTGGTGACGTTAGTTTTGGCACCAATATCTCCCCACTGTCAGAAAGGCGGGTCTTACAGCTCAGTGTCATCGCTGGGCTGTGAGTAAGGCCCTCCCTGTCAGTACAAGTCTATGGAAGAGTACTGTCAGATGGGGGCGTTCCTCACAGCCCAGCGATGACGCTAGGCTGTAAGGCCTTCCCTTCAGACAGTGGACAGATACTGGTGTCGAAATTAATGGCACCAATATCACTAGCACTGGGACGCACACTGGGAAAGTCGACAGTGTGTTGAAGGGCGGGCCTTACAACCTAGAATTATCACTGGGCTGTGAGGAACACCCTCCTGACAGTACTCTTCCATATACTTGACAGGGACAGGGGGTGCCTTCCTCACAGACCAGTGATGACGCTGAGCTTTAAGGCCCACCTTTCTGACAGTGGGGAGATATTGGTGCTGAAACTAAAGGCACCAGTATCTACAGCACTGGGCTGCATACCAAGAAAGCCAACACTGTGCTGACGGCTTACTAGCGTTACATAGTAACGCACATTTATGAGGATGTGAAAGGTTCTCTTTAAGGTCACCCTGACACCCTTGGTGGTCTCTGATGTGGCATTCAATTTTACATTCTGCTTGTACACAAATACGTTGAAATGAGTCTAATAGCAGAAATCTATAGACTGTACCCTTTACTAATCTAGAACCTTAAATGGTCTTTAATTTTTCAGACAACTTAGTCTTTTTTCATAGCGCATGTGATTTTGGACCAAAATATTATGTGCTTTTTTTTTTTTTTTTTAAACTCGTTTTATTGAAGTTTGTACAGCAAGGCATACAACACAAGGAAAAGGTACAAAGGAAATAGCAGGATAAGTACAATAAAATTCTGTATAAAAGATAACAGAAATTGAATAAAAGTAACAAAGGAAACAATTAAAACAGTTGCTGCAGAGTCCATAACATGTGAAACCTGAAAATAAAAAGCACGAGTAGTCCCAAAATCATGAAGTAGGTGGACAGAAGGTCCAGTCGAACCAACCTGTAGGAGAACAAAGGAAACAGATAGAAAGTATAGCAACTCAATCCAACCTATGCGGCCAAAACGAATTCCAGGGTACCACATGGGTCAGGAGACAGGAAAAACCCTTAGGGGAATGCACCTAATGCACCAAATCAAGTCATAAGTGCATCAAGGGCTGTACGAAAAGATGGGGTTGTGTATAAGGTTAGCGGTGAGTTAAACCAGGGACCCCAAACCTTTTCAAATTTAGTGGGCCGTCCTCTACCCTTGTATACCAGCTGGTTATAAGGTAAAACTAAGTTCACCAACTTTCTCCACTGTGAGAGAGAGGGTGGGCAAGGAGCCATCCATCTCAGAGCTATGGCCTTTCTAGCTAAGAATAAAGATTCTCGTAGTATAATACGAGTATGATGTATCCATAGCTCCTCGTCCAGGATACCAAACAGGCAAACTTCTGGGGCGAGTGGAACAGGGACACCTAGGACCTCCGATAGTATATCTACCACCTCTGTCCAGAAACTTTTAATAACAGGGCAGTCCCATATCATATGCCAAAAGTCTGAATACTCTGCAGGACAACGTAAGCAGCCCGGATGTTGTAGTCGTCCCATCTTATGTAACCGTGCAGGGGTCAAATAACTTTGGTGTATGATATACAGTCATGGCCAAAAGTTTTGAGAATGATACAAATATTAATTTTTACAAAGTCTACTGCTTCAGTTTTTCTAATGGCAATTTGCATATACTCCAGAATGTTATAGAGTGATCAGCTTAACAGCAATTACTTGCAAAGTCAATATTTGCCTAGAAAATGAACTTTATCCCCCCAAAACACATTTCAACATCATTGCAGCCCTGCCTTAAAAGGACCACCTAACATCGTTTCAGTGATTGCTCCATTAACACAAGTGTGGGTGTTGATGAGGACAGGGCTGGAGATCAATCTGTCATGATTAAGTAAGAATGACACCACTGGACACTTTAAAAGGAGGCTGGTGCTTGCCATCATTGTTTCTCTTCTGTTAACCATGGTTATCTCTAAAGAAACACGTGCAGTCATCATTGCACTGCACAAAAATGGCCTAACTGGGAAGAGTATTGCAGCTAGAAAGATTGCACCTCAGTCAACAATCTATCGCATCATCAAGAACTTCAAGGAGAGAGGTTCCATTGGTGCCAAAAAGGCTCCAGGGCGCCCAAGAAAGACCAGCAAGTGGCAGGACCGTCTCTTAAAAGTGTTTCAGCTGCGGGATCGGGCTACCAGCAGTGCAGAGCTTGCTGAGGAATGGCAGCAGGCAGGTGTGAGTGCATCTGCACGCACTGTGAGGCGGAGACTCTTGGAGCAAGGCCTGGTCTCAAGGAGGGCAGCAAAGAAGCCACTTCTCTCCAGAAAAAACATCAGGGACAGACTGATATTCTGCAAAAGGTACAGGGAGTGGACTGCTGAGGACTGGGGTAAAGTCATTTTCTCTGATGAATCCCCTTTTCGATTGTTTGGAACATCTGGAAAACAGCTTATTCGGAGAAGAAGAGATGAGCGCTACCACCAGTCTTGTCTCATGCCAACTGTAAAGCATCCTGAAACCATTCATGTGTGGGGTTGCTTCTCAGCCAAGGGAATCGGCTCTCTCACAGTCTTGTCTTAAAACACAGCCATGAATAAAGAATGGTACCAGAATGTCCTCCAAGAGCAACTTCTCCCAACCGTCCAAGAGCAGTTTGGCGCTCAACAATGCCTTTTCCAGCATGATGGAGCACCTTGCCATAAAGCAAAGTTGATAACTAAATGGCTCAGGGAACAAAACATAGAGATTTTGGGTCCATGGCCTGGAAACTCCCCAGATCTTAATCCCATTGAGAACTTGTGGTCAATCATCAAGAGACGGGTGGACAAACAAAAACCAACAAATTCAGACAAAATTAAAGCATTGATTCTGCAAGAATGGACTGCTATCAGTCAGGATTTGGTCCAGAAGTTGATTGAGAGCATGCCAGGGAGAATTGCAGAGGTCCTGAAGAAGAAGGGTCAACACTGCAAATATTGACTTGCTGCATTAACTCATTCTGTCAATATAAGCTTCTGTTACTCATAATATGAATGCAATTATATTTCTGTATGTGATAAAAACATCTGACAAACACACATAAAAACCAGAGGGCAGCAGATCATGTGAAAATATAATATTTGTGTCATTCTCAAAACTTTTGGCCATGACTGTATACTTGAATCAACCTATTGTTGACTGATGGGGATACAAATTGTGCTGATTCCTGTAGTTCTAAATAGGACTCATTGGTAAGGGCAGGAACCAGAGTGCGCCATTTCAACAAAGAGGGAGCAGCCAGATGAGATGTTTTAGCCTGTATGAGGTGGACATATAGGCTTCAGATGAGACCCCGAAGACCCTGGGACCGTAGTACACCTATTAGAGGATAAGTAGAAATGAGCACATCAGAGGGGGGGAAACTGTGTAGTAATGGTATGTTGCAAAAACCTGAAAAACTGTGTGCGGGGAATGTTAAACAGTACACTTAGGGAGTCAAAGGAACTAAATACACCCTGTTCGTATAAATCACCCAGAGACACAACTCCAAACTGCTCCCAGGACCGCACATCTGGGAGAGCCAAAAGCTCCGTAAGCCCAGGGTTATCCCAGAGCGGAGTCTCAGTAGACCTGCTGCCAAACTTGACCTGCTAGTTTGTGGAGAGGCAACAACCTGCCTTTATATAAACGTGGACTTTCTAATACTGACCATAAGGTGGGTATAACTAAATAATGCGCTAAGTGGTCCTCCGGGCCAGGTAGGGAGCCAGTTAACAGCCAAGACTTCAAATAGCGGAGTTGCCCCGCAATGTAATATAAAAAGATGTCCGGCAGGGCCATCCCGCCCATATCTTTGGGACGTTGCAAGGTGGACAGTCGCAGCTTGGACCTGGAACTCCCCCAGATAAAGGGAATAAATAGGGAGTCTAACTGTTTAACCCCTTATCGACCTTGGACGTACTATTATGTCCTTGGCGCTAGGTACTTCGCGCACCAGGGCGTAATACTATGCCCGAGGCATCCAAGGGGTTCCACCGTCTTGCCGCCCCCCCCCCAGCACCCCCCGCGGCGAGATCGGGGGGTGCCGATATCTCTAATCTGCAGCCCGGGGTCTGCCCAGTGCCCCAGGCTGCCTGGAGCCCCCAGTACCTGGTTGATCCTGCCGAGACCTCAGGAAGTCAGCTCTGTTTCCATAGCGCTGACTTCCTGTATAGGCTGCAAGACACGTGTATGCTCGTGTCTTGCAGTCTATAGTACTGAGCCAGAGATCAAAGCATCTCTGGCTCAGGTGTCCTAATGGGACACAAGAAAAAGTAAAAAAAAAAGTGAAAAAAAAAAAAAAAAGTATGTGAAAAAAATTAATAAAAGAATAAAGCCCCCTTTTCCTATATAAAATGAATTATATAAAAAATAAACCTAAAAATTAATAAAAACAATACATATTTGGTATCGTTGCGTCCGTAACAACTGGTACAATAAAAATGAAACCATATTTAATGTACACGGTGAAAGTCGGGGAAAAAAAACCGGAAAGAACCCGCCAAAAGTAACGATTTTTCGCCATCTCACCTTACAAAATATGCCATAAAAAGTGATCAAAAAGTCATATGTACCCCAAAACAGTACCAATAAGAAGCACAGGTTGTCCCGCAAAAAATAAGCCCTAAACCAACTCTCTAAACTGAAAAATAAAAATGCTACGCATCTTAGAAGATGGCGATGCAAAAAAAATTGATTTATGTCCCCAAATGGGTTTTAGTTCAGCAAAATTGGTATTGCATAAAAAAACAGTATAAATGAGGTATCGCCGTAATCGTACTGATCCGCAGAATAAAGGTAAAATGTTACTTACGCTCTACGCTGCATGGTGAAAAATTTAAAAGATAAAACGCAGTGCCAGAATTGATGGGGTTGTTTTTTAATCCACCAAGAAAGAGTTAATAAAATGTATTCAATAAGTTATAGGCGCCCAAAGATGATGTCATTACAAAATACATCTCACCCCGCAAACAACAAGCCTTCATATGGCTACATCACCAGAGAAATAAAGAAAATATAGCTCGTACAATGTGAAGACAAAAACCCCAAAAATCGCCAAATCATTAGAACATAATAACTGGCTGCGGCAGGAAGGGAATGTATAAGCTGTGCGAGCGTATATTAGGGTACACCCCAGATTTAGAGCTTACGAGGGATAATAAACCAGAAGTGAGCCCCAGAGTGACCTCCCCAATAATAGGAACTACTGGGGAAATAGTAGGGAATTTAGTGTACCCAATGTACTACGCACAGATTACATATTCATTCACTTTTCCCCATCCGCTGTGCAGTCACGTCTGAGATACTAATGCTCACTACACCCCTTGATAAATTCTGTGAGGGGTGCACTTTTCAAAATGGGGTCATTCCCTAGGGGATTCCACTTTACTGGTACTTTAGAGGCTCTGCAAACATGACATGGCATCCAGATCCCAAAGATCTGAATCTGCGCTCCAAAAGCCACATAGCGCTCCTTCCCTTCTGCGCCCTACTGTGTGCTCAAGCCGCAGTTTATACCCACATGTATGACACTGGTGTACCCAGGATAAGGTACTTAATGTGATATATGGGTATAAACTCCTGTTTGGGCACAGCCGGGCACAGAAGGGAAACAGCGCTATTTGGTTTTTGGAGCACAGACTTGGACGGTTTGGTTTTTGGACGCCATTGCACTTTTGCAGAGCTGAAATGCCAGTACAGTGGAATCCCCTGACATGTCACCCCATTTTGGAAACTGCACCCCTGAAGGAATTTATCCAGGGGTACAGTGAGCATTTTTAACCCCCGAGTGTTGCTATAATTTATTATCCGTAAATGAATACGCAGCTGATGATGAAAGGTGAAAATGACAATTATTCCAGGAATACATCATTTCAGTGCGTAATATGTTGTGCCCGGCTTGTATCAGAGATGAACGCTCCAAAAGCTGTTGTGCCCGGGATCCCCGCTCACCAGTTTTTGGAGTATGTGTCTGTGCAGACATAAACTGGGCACAACATATTGGGCACTGAAATGGCGTATCTATAGAAAAATTTCATTTTTAACTTTTCATTATCAGCTGCACATTCATTTTTGGAAATTAAAAGAACTCAACACTTAAGGGTTAATAATGCTTGCTGCCCCACTTGATAAATCCCTTGAAGGGTATAGTTTCCAAAATGGGGTGACATGTCTGCGGATTCCACTTTACTTACAATTCATGGGCTCTGCAAAAGTGGCATGGTGTCCAAAAAGCAAACTGTGCTCCAAAAACCAAAATAGCGCTCTTTCCCTTCTGTGCCCGGCTGTGCCCAAACAGCAGTTTATACCCACATATGGTATTATGTACGTTATCCTGGGTACACCAGTGTCATACATGTGGGCATAAACTGTCATTTAGGCACACAGCAGGGCGCAAATGTGAAGGAGCGCTATGTGCTTTTGGAGCGCATATTTAGACTGTTGTTTTTTTGGACGCCGTGTCACTTTTGCAGAGACCCTAAAATTGCCCCTACAAAATGGGGGTCACTTCTTGGGGAATTCCAATTTACTGGCACCTCCAGGGCTCTGCAAAAATATCATGGCGACCAGAAAGTCCCTCTAAATCTGTACTCCAAAAGCTAAAAAAAAAGTGCTCCTTCCCTTCTGAGCCCTGCTGCGTGCCCAAGCAGCAGTTTATACCCACATATATAATTTTTTTTGTCCCTGGGATAGCCCACTTAATAGTTTTAGGAGTGCATGTCTCTGATGCCACAAAGTGGCCGCAACGTATTAGGCACTGAAATTGGATATTTCTTTAAAAACTTTAATTTTCACTTCGTACATTAATTTTTGGGAAGCATTTTTAGGCTCTAAATGATAATACCCCTTGATACATTCTTTGAGGGGTGTAGTTTCTAAAATGGGGTCACTTTTGAGAGGTTTCCATTATATTGGTACTTTAGGAGTTCTGCAAATGCGACATGGCATCCAAAAACTATTCCAGCAAAATCTGCCCTCCAAAAGCTAAATAGCGCTCTTTCCATTTTGAGCCCTGCCATGTACCCATGCAGCAGATTACAACCACATATGGGGCATTTCTGTGTTCAGGAGAAATTGTGTAACGAACTTTGGGATGCTTTTTCTCCTTTGTCCTCTTGTGAAAATGAAAAATTTGGGGCTAAATTGACGGTTTATTGGAAAAAAAAGTAATTTTTCATTTTAATGTCCCAATGTTAATAAAATCTGTGAAACAGCTGTGAGGTCAAAATGTTCACCATACCCCTAGATAAATTCTATAAGGGGTGTAGTTTCCAAAATGGGGTCACTTTTTGGGGGTTTGTATTATATTGGTACTTTAGGGGCTCTGCAAATGCGACATGGTACCTGAAAACTATTCCAGCAAAATCTGCTCTCCAAAAGCTAAATAGCGCTCTTTCCATTCTGAGCCCCGCCATGTACCCATACAGCAGATTACAACCACATATGGGGTATTGCTGTGTTTAGGAGCAATTATTTTTCAAACTGTGGGGTGCTTTTTCTCCTTTAACCCATTGTGAAAATGAAAACTTTGGGGATAAAGTGACATTTTAGTAATGTTTCATTTATACATCCCAGTGTTAGCAAAATCTGTGAAACGACTGTAAGGTCAAAACACTCACTATACCCCTATATGAATTCTGTGAGGGGTGTAGTTTCCAAAATGGGGTCACTTTTTGGAGTTTTCCTTTGTATTGGTACTCTAGGGGCTTTGCAAATGAGACATGGTACCTGAAAACTATTCCAGCAAAATCTGCTTTTCAGACGCCCAGTGTCACTCCTTCCCTTCCATGCGCTGCCATTCGCCCAAACATCAGTTTACACCCACTTGTGGGGTATTTCCGTGCTCGGGAGACATTGCATAACAAACTGTGAGATGCATTTTCTCTTTTAACCCTTTGTGAATGTGTTAATTTTAGGGCTAAATTAAGGAATTAGTGGGAAAAAATTAAATGTCTAAATTTCACCTCCATATTGTTTTAATTCCAGTGAAATGCTTAAAGGGTTAAACTTCCCAAATATTATTTTGAATTATTTGAGGGGTGCAGTTTTGAAAATGGGGTGATTTATGGGGGTTTCTAATATATAGGCCATTATAATCCTCTTCAGAACTGAAGTGGTACCTAAAAAATTAGTTTGGGAAATTTTCTTGTAAATCTGCAAAATCGCTGTTACACTTGTAAGCCTTCTAACATCCAAAATAAATTACAGGACGATTAAAAGATGATGCCGATATAAAGCAGAGATATGGTAGATAATATGTATTAATGTATTTGGGTGGTATGACTATCTATCTGAAAAGCAGAGCATTTCACATTTTGAAAATTGCGATTTTTTTCCAAATTTCCATCAAATTTCCTATTTTTTTTATAAATAAATACAAAAATATTCATTAGTGTTTACCACTAACATGAAGTACAATGTGTCACGAAAAAACAATCTCAAAATCACTTGTGTAAGTTAAGACATCTCAAAGTTATTGCCATATAAAGTGACACATGTCAGTTTTGAAAAACGAGGCCTGGTCCTTCACGCACTTTTGGGCTGGGTCCTTAAGGGGTTAAAGAACCTGCAGGGCACTGGCATGGCCACATGCTCCAGTATATATAAACACTTAGGGAGTACCACCATCTTGATAAGGTTTATCCGTCCAGCTACAAACAAAGGCAGAGCCCCCCAAACTTTAAATTTGGTTCTGAAATGGCCTAAAAGTGGATACACATTTAGGTTCAGGGAGTTGTTGTGATCATTAGTGATATGAATACCCAGGTATTTGCAGGCATTCACCACTCTCAGGCCACACACCAACTCTCTGGTGTCTGGAAGTAGGCGCGGAGAGATAGCCATATATGAGGACTTAGGCCAATGAATTCGTAGGCCCGAATAGGCACCAAATCTATCAATGACATCCATGCGAGAGGGGTCAGACATAAACAAGAGCATATCGTCTGCGTATAGGGCCGTCCTTTCCTCTCGGGCGCCAATGGTCATCCCTTTGTATATCGGGTCTGTCCTAATAATAGTAGCGAGAGGCTCCAACGCTATCGCAAACAATAATGGGGCTAAGGGACATCCCTGACGGGTTCCCCTATGTAGGGGGAACGTAGGTGACAGAGCACCATTAATTGAGAGTGCCGCCATGGGGGACTGGTAGAGGAGGGTAATCCATGTAATAAAGGAGTCACCAAACCCAAAACAAAGGAGAACCTGTAGGAGGAAGGGCCATTCCACTGAGTCAAATGCCTCAGTAGCATCTAAATAGACAATTGCCCAATCTTCATGGAGAGCAGCCCCAATTTGGGATACCACATGGACTCTCCTAAGGTTGTCTGAGCTGGACTTGCCGGGCATAAAGCCTGTTTGGTCGGGATGAATCAAGTCCAAAATAATAGTGTTCAGTCTATTTGCTAGGATTTTTGCAAGCAGTTTATAGTCAATGTTAAGAAGAGAGAGAGATGGGTCTGTATGACCCACACTCCAGTGGGTCCTTATCTGGTTTGAGGAGAAGGATAATTGTAGCATCATAAAAGGACTCCGGCAGTGCATGGGCCGAGTAGGCATCCTGATAGCATTTTAACAATACAGGGAGTAACAGTTCCTGATATTGCGCATAGACCTTCACTGGTATACCATTAGGGTCACGGGATTTACCCCTGGCCATATCAGCCAGGGCATCAGATAGTTCCTCCATAGTAAGAGGGGAGTCTAGAAAAGCCCTTTGTTCTTGCGTCAAAGTTGGGAAAAATACATCGGTTAGGTACTGAATAAGTTCTTGACTAGGGGCCTGGAGCTGGGACTGGTAAAGACCGGAATAGTAATGGTGGAACCTATTCCGGATAGCAACACTGTCAGTCAAAACCACCCCATCAGCTGAGTTAATTTTCAGGATAGCCGGAGAGGCTGTGTTATAGTGAATCAGATGGGCAAGGAGACTAGTAGACTGGTTGCCTAGTTCATAAAAGCTCTGTTTGCTTTGTGACTTGTGTCACAAAGAATTGTGAATTGTGACCTGCGAGCTTTGTCATACAGAACATGCAAATATTGTCTGCCCATTTGGAGCCATGCATTTTTAGAGTCCTCACTGGGGTCAGTAATGTAGGCTGCTTCCAGGGAAGCACATTTATTAGCTAGCTCAGATTCTAGGGAGGAGGACTCTCGCTTGATATATGAAATGGATGATTTGATACAGCCTCTCAAGTATGCCTTAGTAGTTTCCCATAAGATGATAGGTGTAGTATCTGAAGAGTTGATATCTAGAAAGGTGTGTAACTGGTCAGGAATACGGTCATTGGTAGCTAGAAGTTTGAGCCAAAAGGGATGAAAACGCAAATTGTGTGGATGGCCCAGGGAGACACCCTCTCCGATTTCCACCAACAAGGGTGATTGATTGGATGTGGCCTTAGGCAAATATGAAATAGCAATTAGCTGGGAGCTAATAACCCAAGGCGTGATCAATTTGAGACAGAGTGTGATATGTAGCAGAGTGGCAGGAATATACCCGGGCCTGGGGGTGTTTAAGATGCCACAGGTCATACCATCCCCATTCTTGTATGAGGTGGGCCAAATGAATAGGTCCAACTATGGGGGAGGGGGACACATCAGTCGTAAATTTGTCTAGGGAGGCGTTCAACACCTTATTAAAATCACCCACACATAGCACCGTGGAAGCCGGGAATCTAGACACAAACTGGGCAGCTTCATGTAGTACAGAGAGGTCAGATGCAGGTGGCAAATAGAGATCAATAATGACATATAGTTTAGAATCTATCCAAGCCTGAACAAAGACATAACGCCCCTCCGGGTCTCTAAAGGTGAGGCCAGGCTCCCATCTAAGTCTGCGGTGGACTAAAAGAGATCTACCTCTAGAGGTGTGAGTGGAGTGTAAGGACCATTGGACCCAGGGCTTTCGCAAAAGCTGAGTCGTGTCAGCTAGTAAGGTGAGTTTCCTGCAAGCACACTATATCTGAGACATGTCTTCTTAGTTGGGAGAAGATGACTAAGCATTTTTTAGCGCTACCCATTCCCCTCACATTCCATGAGAACAGTTTAAGGGTTGCCATGGTAAGTAAGTTGTAATGGAATCGCCACAGGTGGGACACCATCCTCCACCCATACCTGAAAGGGCAGCATGAAGAAAAATATAGATCCGCAGCAACATTGAAACCAAGAACTAATACCCGTAAGGGGTAAACTAACCATAAGGGAAGGAGTCTAGACTCACTTCTGCAAACTATGTGGCACTTAGTAAAAGGAGGGAAGCAGCGCACCCTAGGTGGCACAATAGTGGGGCACTGTCTTCAACTTAGATAAAGAAAGGTAAAAGCAAATCTAGGGCAGGAACAATCTCTGCGTGGTGAAACACAGAGAACCCACAACATATAGTTTCAGTAAGACTCTGGAGACGGCAGCCCCGCACCCCAAATAGATGCAATTAACAGGCAGCTATAGACAATAGAACAGGGTAAATCACAGTAAAGTCATATAAAGAAATTGGGCCGCAAGGGCCCCTTACCCAACCGCGCCGCAGACTCTCAACGCTGCATCCCTGTCTTTGCTGCACAGGAGACGGGCCAGGAAAGGCCGAGGAGGTGCTCTCGGAGGAGGCAGTCTGGCCGGGACTCGGTGAGCCCTTTCCACTGCAAAAATAGGAGAGAAGGTCGCATCCGGCAGGGTCTCGTTCAGCCATTTCTCTATAAATTCACATGGAGCAGCTCCCTCCACCCGCTCCAGCAGGCCCAGGATTCATATATTATTATGGCGGAGCCTATTCTCCAGATCGTCCGCCCTCTGGGTCCACAGAACGGTTGCTCTTTCCAATGCGGCGAGCATCTTTGGCACTGGGGCAGCGTTGCCCTCCAGAATGGATATGCGATCCTCCGTTTCTTTCACTCTGTTTCGAAGAGTTTGAAAATCTTGGCGGAGGAGCCCAACGTCTATCTTTAACTCCTCAATTTTATCCGTGAGGGAGGAGGTGCTATATTGGATAGCCTCCAGTAACTGCTCCGTAACCTGCTGCAGGGTAGGATCAGGTTCCTCAGTTGAAGACGTAGACGGTGGTGGCTCCAGTGGGCTTCTTTGCGGCTGGTCCCTGGCAAAACCCCGGAGGCGCTCAGAAGTCGATCCCTTCTGTTGTCAGCTCATGATCACAAGGCTGTGTCTGAAAACCAGAGGCAAGGGCAATAGTAGGTAGGACAATGCCGCCAGTAGGTACTGTCAGAGGTGTAGCACGGAGTCAGAGGATCAGCAGCAAACAGTCACGGCTTGTACCAACAGCTTCACCAGTAGGTGTTATCAGAGGAAGAGCGTGCAGCAATCAAGATCAGTAGATGTTATCAGAGGATCAACAGCAGACAGTCACGACTTGTATTGGCAGCCCTGTCAGCAGATGTTATCAGAGGGAGAGCGTGCAGCAGTCAAGATCAGTAGGTGTTATCAGAGGATCAGTAGCAGAAAGTCTGGTCCGTACCGGCAGCTCAGCCAGCAGACGCCGCCAGAAGGAGAGCGTTCAGTAATCAGGATCAGTAGGTGTTATCAGAGGATCCGCAGCAACGGTCACAGCATATACTGGCAGCCCCGTCAGCAGGTGTTATCAGAGGGACACCATGCAGCAATCAAGATCAGTAGGTGTTATCAGAGGATCAACAGCAAACAGTCACGACTTGTACTGGTAGCTCCACCAGTAAGTGTTATCAGAGGGAGATCATGCAGCAATCCAGATCAGTAGGTGCCACCAGAGGATCAGCAGCAGACAGTCACGGCACGTGCTGGCAGCCCCGCCAGCGGGTGTTATCAGAGGGACAGTGTGCAGCAATCAAGATCAGTAGATGTTATCAGAGGATTAGTAGCAGACAGTCACTGTTGGTGCTGGCAGCTCCGCCAGCAAGTGTTGTCAGAGGGACACGCGCAGTAATGATCACAGTACAGCAGATGGCATTAGAGGAGCTGGCCAGGATGGGGATCAGCAGTGTGGTGCACAGGGGGTTAAGCTGGTCCACCCGTCTTTATACCTGACAGCGCTGAGCACAGGGAAACAGAGAGCTGCAGGGAAGATCCAGACCTCGTGTGCAGCAGTTCAAGGAAACGCTGCAGGACCTTGTCGGCAAGATGGCCGCCGCAGCTCTCAGGACCAAGTTCCAGACGGCTGTAGTGATGCAGCAGTAGGTAGTGAGCGGCACCGCTGGCCTGAACCCGCTGCAGGCAAGTCACTGAGGGGTCCGGGGGTTTTTGGGGCCACCAGGGCATCGGGGTCGGCAGGATAGATATAGGATAATGGTGGGTTCCTGCCGCAGCTCAACTCACATGCGTCCGGCAGGTATACGCACAAACCACGCCCCCAATGTAATGTGCTTTAATTAAAAATGTTGCTATTTTCTTTTAAACTGAAAATAAAAAGCAATTTTGTGGAGCATATTCTCTCTCAGAATCATGGATGCATTTACCTACCAGTGAGTGCTTCCATCAGTCTAAGAAGAAGGACAAGAGGACTGCAAAGAATTGAAAGACACAGAATTATGAATCTAATGTTTGATTTTGTATCCTGGTGCTACCTCTCCTACTATTATCCTTAACTCTGACATACAGAATTTGTGCAGTTCCTAACCAGTTTTCCATGGCGAAAAATACTTAAGCACAAAAATGCACATGAGGGGTGGGAAATTTTCCGTAGGGAAATCATTAATGCACAGGAACTAACAATACCTAGAAGCAAGAAAAATGGGAATCACCTAAAAACTCCAGGATGGATGACCAAAAAATTACATAACCTACTAAAAAAAGAAAAAGGAAACATACAACAAGTGGAAGATGGGAGCTATATCTAAGGGAGAGTATACAGCAGTTTGCAGACTCTGCAAGATAAGCATTAAAAAAGCTAAGGCTGAATACGAATTGAGGCTTGCAAAAGAAGTTAAGAGTAAGGTAAAAGGTTTTTGGGGATATGTTAAGAGCAAAAGAAAAGTGAAGGAAACCATTGGAGTCCTGAAGAACGATAAGGGTGAAAAAGTTAACATGGTGGATCAGCAGGTGGAGTTACTAATTTCATATTTTGTATCCGTCTTCTCCCATGAAATGGATGGAAATATCAACATAAATGGCGATAGTGATGAGGGGAAAGAGGACTCCAAGCTGTTTATAAGTGAAGGTTTGGTAAGAGAACATTTAGCTAAGATTAAGGAAACCAAGTCCCCAGGACCGGATGATTTACACCCTAGAGTTTTAAAAGAATTAGCAGAGGAAATAACAGAACCCCTTGCAATAATCTTTAATAAGTCATGGGAAACAGGAGTAGTCCCTCTAGATTGGAAAAGGGCAAATGTGGTCCCCATCTACAAAAAGGGGAATAGGGACGACCCAGGAAATTATAGGCCGGTAAGTCTGACCTCGATAGTAGGAAAAATCTTTGAACAAATCGTTAAAGAACATTTAATTAGGTACCTGGATGGGAAGGCTTTAATTAATCAGAGCCAGCACGGCTTTATGCCTAATAAATCTTGTCAGACTAATCTTATTTCCTTCTACAATAAAGTCAATGAATGGTTGAACCAGGGGAATGCAGTGGACATAGTATATCTGGACTTTAGTAAGGCCTTTGATAAAGTATCACATAACATTCTTATTGAAAAAAATGATCAAGTATGGCTTTGATAAAATATCAGTGAGGTGGGTTCACAATTGGCTTAATGATCGGGCACAACAAGTAATTCTTAATGGCTATACATCAAACTGGAAGAAAGTAAAAAGCGGGGTGCTGCAGGGCTCTGTCCTGGGCCCAGTACTTTTTAATATTTTTATAAATGATCTGGATGATGGGATTAATGGGGAACTAATAAAATTTGCAGATGATACAAAGATAGGAGGAATAGCCAACACTAGAGAGGAGAGAGAGTGCATCCAAAAGGACTTAGACACACTGGAACAATGGGCTGAGGTGAACAAAATGGTATTCAACAGGGACAAATGCAAAGTCCTACATCTGGGTAACAGAAATGCAAGAAGCATATATAGCAGGGGAGGAATAGAACTAAGTGAGAGTACAGGGGAAAAGGATTTGGGCATAATAATAGATCACAAATTCAACATGAGTCAACAGTGCAGTGCGGTGGCTAAAAAGGCTAATAAAATTCTAGGATGTATCAAGGCGAGCATTGAAGCTAGATCAAGAGAGGTAATTATTCCGCTGTACTCTGCCCTGGTCAGACCCCACCTGGAATACTGTGTACAGTTCTGGGCGCCCCAGTTTAAGAAAGACATCGATTTATTGGAGCAGGTCCAGAGAAGAGCAACCAAAATGGTGGAAGGTCTACAATCCATGTCCTACGAGGAAAGGCTAAAAGAATTGGGACTGCTTAGTTTGCAGAAGAGAAGGCTAAGGGGAGACTTAATAGCGGTATTTAAATATCTGAAAGGTTGTCACAGTGCAGAGGGATCTACCCTATTCTCATTAGCAGAAGGAAGCACGAGAAGTAATGGGATGAAACTAAGGGGAAGGAGATTCAGATTAGACATTAGGAAAAACTTTCTAACAGTAAGGGTAGTGAGGGAGTGGAATAGGCTGCCACGGGAGGTGGTGAGTTCTTCATCAATTGAAATCTTCAAGCGGAAACTGGATAGGTATATAGCTGGGATGATTTAGGAATTCCTGCTTTTGCAGGGGGTTGGACTTGATGGCCCTTGAGGTCCCTTCCAACTCAAACAAACAAACAGTTTAATTGCTTCTGTCCCTCACATCAGCAAAACAGCAGATCCCTTTCCTTCCTCTTCATGGAAGGAAAGCACATCAGAAATGCAAGATCCAGTTTTAGCTGCTAGGGGTCGGCTACTACAGTCAGAAGGCCCTAATAAATAAGAATGCTGATCCATTGAAGAACAAAAGGAGCCTACTTTTGACTGACAAATTCTCTTCTAATCAGCACTCCTGCTCAGTAAGGCTCTGGAACAGCAATTTTCTGGAAAAGTAGAATATGTGGACACATGTGGAAGGGAAGGGGAACAGTCTTCGCATCTGGAGGCCAAAGTCGCAACACTATCACCATATGAAGCAAAATAGCAGTGAATGTATAGTGACAAATTGGGCATTATTTAGTTCTTGGGATTGTCAGCTCTGGGTCCAGATGATTGGTGCATTCAGAGATTGTCACTCTTAGACACTGGATTCAGTTCAAAATTGTCTGCAACCAAGGGGAGTGTCAAGCACATGGAGAAGCATTCCACTGAACCAGATAGATTTGCCTGCTCTTTCTGGAGTCAAGGAGATTTTCCTTTTTCTCTTAAGTCTCCCAAATGTTCCAGGAAAGTGGTAATGTATGGTTCCGTATCATTACACAAGGTTTAGAATACCATAGGCCCTGGCACACTCTACTTCTTCCCAGGCAGGGAGAATCGTGGGAAAGAATAACCTCTTAATTTGAGAGCTCTCTCCCAGCTAAGAGCAAAGTAAGTAATTTGGTGGCCCAGCATTTCTGGACTACTATTATTCTACCAGTTTTCCATGGATAAGACACATGTCCAGAGGTATGTGTGAGGGCTTATTCAGATGTGAATTTTTAACAGTCGTGTGCTGTATCCATGCCTCTATCAATTGATGGAAGTGCCCATTTAACACAATTACTGTATTTTTCAACAATTTGGATCCATTAAAAACTGACAACACTTGGTGATTTTCAGACCCATAAACTACAATGCAGGTGAAGGGTCAGCAAAACATTGGCATTTTGAAAATGAATATCCTCCCCAGACTATTACATCTCCGACAGACTATCCCAACCTTTATTCAAACTGCATTCTGGGAAATGTTGAAAAATCACTTTATCTGCTCAATCTGGGCAGATACTGGCTTTAAAGGTCACAAAGACAGGCTGGTTTCTGAGAAGCCACAGTGAATGTCAAGTTGAATAGTTGAATCCTCATCCCCCCCCCCCCAACACTACTTTTAAAGTATTTTGTACTGCGCTCTTGCTTGGTAAGCAGTACACGTCCTTGCTGTTACAGAGTACACATTAAGTAGACTCAAGGATAGAGGGGGGCTTGGTCTCCCTGAATGCAGGAAATATTACTATGCGGTGCAGTCCTAGCGTGTGTACTACAATTTTTCATGGTTGCATAAACTCTGGGTGCAAATAGTGCAAGCCCTTTGAAATACTCCCCTGGACCCAGAACATGGCAAATCTCTCGCTACAGTCAGTGTCTTTCAGCACACAATCTACCCTAGTGTCCCTGTGATAGGCACCCGCAATTAATTCTCTCACAGAGAAAGGGCCCTTATTTCCGATTTCAGACAACCCTTCCTTTCCCCCAGGTATGTCTTCCAATACTTTCCTGTGTAGATTGAAATTTTCTTCCTTATTTTTCAGGCAGGATCTATCTGGCTCCTCTCAGGGACCCCTGTCGGAACTGGTACCCCTGACCGGTCAATCCCTAGGGCCTCTAGTATTACACCTAACTATCTCATTTTTACCTTTCACTGGACACCTCATTCAGAGTCCACCGAAACCTCACAGACTTTGAGAGACTCTGTTTGGCATCCTCTCCTCCATGTCATTTCCTTGATCTATGGTTTCCTACTTTATAAAACCACTGCAGAATTGCCTGCCTATTGCTGCGATTGAGAAGTGGAGCTGGTAAAACAGTTTGATAAATCTTAATGGAATTGTTCATTCCGCTTCACACATAAATCCCTAATCACAACAAAGTCTCAAGAGACCTTATTCAAAGGTTTTCTCCCAATGGTACAGGGTCCCGTCCCTTCTACATAAATGGTACCCATCATGCCCAGATTCATGCTGGCATTGTGGTTGGGAGGAGGGTACAATGACCCATATTTGGTGGTGATGTCCACTTTTACATGGTTTTTGGTCCCAGGTAATATCGTGCATGTCCACTATAGCCGGTACATCACTCCCTAACTCCCCAGAAGCTCTACTCTTATTTATGCTCCTCATTGGTTTCTCAAAGTACAGTCATGGCCAAAAGTTTTGAGAATGACACAAATATTATATTTTCACATGATCTGCTGCCCTCTGGTTTTTATGTGTGTTTGTCAGATGTTTTTATCACATACAGAAATATAATTGCATTCATATTATGAGTAACAGAAGCTTATATTGACAGTTAGAATGAGTTAATGCAGCAAGTCAATATTTGCAGTGTTGACCCTTCTTCTTCAGGACCTCTGCAATTCTCCCTGGCATGCTCTCAATCAACTTCTGGACCAAATCCTGACTGATAGCAGTCCATTCTTGCAGAATCAATGCTTTAATTTTGTCTGAATTTGTTGGTTTTTGTTTGTCCACCCGTCTCTTGATGATTGACCACAAGTTCTCAATGGGATTAAGATCTGGGGAGTTTCCAGGCCATGGACCCAAAATCTCTATGTTTTGTTCCTTGAGCCATTTAGTTATCACCTTTGCTTTATGGCAAGGTGCTCCATCATGCTGGAAAAGGCATTGTTGAGCGCCAAACTGCTCTTGGACGGTTGGGAGAAGTTGCTCTTGGAGGACATTCTGGTACCATTCTTTATTCATGGCTGTGTTTTTAGGCAAGACTGTGAGAGAGCCGATTCCCTTGGCTGAGAAGCAACCCCACACATGAATGGTTTCAGGATGCTTTACAGTTGGCATGAGACAAGACTGGTGGTAGCGCTCACCTCTTCTTCTCCGAATAAGCTGTTTTCCAGATGTTCCAAACAATCGAAAAGGGGATTCATCAGAGAAAATGACTTTACCCCAGTCCTCAGCAGTCCACTCCCTGTACCTTTTGCAGAATATCAGTCTGTCCCTGATGTTTTTTCTGGAGAGAAGTGGCTTCTTTGCTGCCCTCCTTGAGACCAGGCCTTGCTCCAAGAGTCTCCGCCTCACAGTGCGTGCAGATGCACTCACACCTGCCTGCTGCCATTCCTCAGCAAGCTCTGCACTGCTGGTAGCCCGATCCCGCAGCTGAAACACTTTTAAGAGACGGTCCTGCCGCTTGCTGGTCTTTCTTGGGCGCCCTGGAGCCTTTTTGGCACCAATGGAACCTCTCTCCTTGAAGTTCTTGATGATGTGATAGATTGTTGACTGAGGTGCAATCTTTCTAGCTGCAATACTCTTCCCAGTTAGGCCATTTTTGTGCAGTGCAATGATGACTGCACGTGTTTCTTTAGAGATAACCATGGTTAACAGAAGAGAAACAATGATGGCAAGCACCAGCCTCCTTTTAAAGTGTCCAGTGGTGTCATTCTTACTTAATCATGACAGATTGATCTCCAGCCCTGTCCTCATCAACACCCACACCTGTGTTAATGGAGCAATCACTGAAACAATGTTAGGTGGTCCTTTTAAGGCAGGGCTGCAATGATGTTGAAATGTGTTTTGGGGGATAAAGTTCATTTTCTAGGCAAATATTGACTTTGCAAGTAATTGCTGTTAAGCTGATCACTCTTTATAACATTCTGGAGTATATGCAAATTGCCATTAGAAAAACTGAAGCAGTAGACTTTGTAAAAATTCATATTTGTATCATTCTCAAAACTTTTGGCCATGACTGTACAAACACTCTCTCTGGTGGGCAGGAAAAAATGTACTCCCTAGGCACTGGAAAAGCCAATCAGTGTGGATGTTTGAGAAATGGTTTGCAGAAGTTGCCATTTTCTATAGAATGGAGGAGTTTATTGCCCATACTCTGGCTCAGCTGAAAAGTTTTACCCATGCCAGGAGTTCTTCGCTTTCCATTACTCTGCCAAATATCCATAGTGCTCTGTAGATAATTTAATTGTTTGGTCTCTTCTCCCGTGGTATGTCTCTATTACTGGGTCCCAGGACATTGTCTTTGTCTTGCTATCGCCATTTGGTGGACCACTTGCATTTTCTGCCTCAGTATGTCATCTGGGTGCACCCTGTGCTTCCATTCCCTCCTGTCTCTCCCTCCCCTCTTTCCATCTCCCCTCCTCCTACTGTTGCTTTTATTGTTTGTCCTGGTCAATGTATCTGTTGGGAGGCTGTGCCTCATGTGTTCTTTATAGTTTTGTCATGTTTAAAACTAATAATGTGAATCTAATTAAAAAAAAAAAAATATAGAGTGTTTTCAACAGACCTATGGTCCATGAACTATCTGCTATCAACAGACATATGAATAAAGGCCCTTCTACACCAACTACTTTTCTATCCGAGTGCTGTCTGTGAAAAAAATCAGACAGCACATGGACCCATTATAGTAAATAAAGTAATTCATAAGCCTGTTTTGTTTTTTTTCTTTCATAGCATGACCTATTTTGGTTTTTTTTTTAATCTTTTCCCTGCTCATCTCAGCCATTCAAGTCAATGAGTCAAAAAAAAAAAAAAATACAAAAAAACACTTAAAAGTAAAGATGATATCATCCTTTTTTGCGGATGACATAGGGATCAGACATGGATAGAACATTGAAATACACTAGGATGTGTACTTACTTAGCATTTTTAAACAATTATAAAATGTACTATTCTGTGGCCTGCTGGCCAAAATAGAAAGTCAGCATAATTGTAATTCAAAGAAGTGCGTCAAGAACATTATGAATAAAAAGGTTGATATAGTGATAAGCAGCTGGACATCATAAGAAAAACTGCGTATAGTAGGACTCGCCAGCTAAAGATAATCAGAGAATCAGCAAGTCCAAATGTAAGCAAGAACGACATGAGGTACGACTAGAAGAAAGTATAAGAGAGGGAAAAGCCTGTTCCATCATCACCCATTGCTTAGAGCTTCCATCCCTACATCTAAAGCCCCCATGCCAACACCTTTGCAGGAGGTGCACTGCGGAATGGTACAAGGAAAAGTACAGTAGAACAATCTGCCCCTCATGATCAGGCTGAAAAAATAGCAACTGAGCAATTTCTGAAGGATTCCAGCCCAAATGAATTTGGACAGCAGGATTCTGAAGTAGAAGAGAGGAATATGCAATTCCTGGACGAAGTAAAGGATTCTGAACAGGATGTTCAGCTTGTCTAGTTGTATAGGTTTTCTTTAAAGGGTACCTGAGTTTTCATGAAAAGTCGAAATATGTACAGTGTCTTGCTGGGCTGTCTGTTCTATGACTATATAAGCCATCATTCATAGTGTACTATCAGTTCTGCTGCTACTAATCAAATTATGGTTGAAACACAGTTTACATTTGTCTCTGGGATACTGAGGAAGGTTTATTTTCCCTCTCTGGTAATGCCAGGCTGCTGCTGTATTGGATCTGACTGATTAAGAAAAACAGGGATACCACCATATTATTTTAATAACTCACGCAGCATCAGCCTGGCATTCAGTTGAGAAGGATAAAAAAAAATGAGTCAAGAAACAGATATGTGGAAACTAAGATGACAACATTTCTTTGAGGAAATAAATAAATAAATATCAGATCAGTGAGATAAGGTGGCAAATTTTTGAAGAGGTACCATTAGCAAAAAAAAAAAAAACTGTTGTTACAGTATGAAACTAGATGGATCTTTAAATTGCAAACATTCCTCCTGATGGGATGTAATCAAAAGTGTTCTTTCAATGGGAGTCTGTCAGCATGAAAATTGGTATTAAATTAATGACAGTACCTTGTAGTGTGGCTTCTATCCTGATTTTCCTGCTGATAGACTCCCTTTAATGCTTTTCTCTAGAATGCATTATGTGATCCTGCTCGTATATTTCCAGTTTATCATTGATGTGGTATTGTTGGATTTATTATTTTTGTACGTTTGGTATGTTTGTTTTGTATTTGTATGTTCTTATTAAGTATGTAAAGGGTTAAATTGTTTACTCAGAGTGAGTGACTAGGTCAGCTTCTTCATGCATTAAGGAAGAGCCCCACCAAAACACTGGGTGACACTGGATTGATTTGTAAGGATACACCTCACAATTAGCTCTCTCTGTGGACAAATTTATGATGTTAAAAAATAAATATATGAAAGAATTATAAAGAGGACTGCTGAAGTTTAAGTACTCTAATTTATACCACAGCACGTGCACGGCACTTGGCTATGAGCTTCAAGTTCAGCTACGGGTGTTCCACTGACTTCACACCTCTGCTCTCAAAGGCTACCATGGGTGCATTGCGAAATGCAACTGGATGTAGTGATATCATTCCGCTGCAGAACCAGGGAGCTGGCTGTAACTATACCCGGAGCTCCTCTAGAGCTAGGTTTGCTGCAATAATTACTGCAAAACCTGCAACAAAAATGCAGCTTTTCAGACTTAAAGGGCTATTCTTATCTCAAGGATCCTATCTATACTGCTAGCTTATGTAAATTCAAGAGTTTTCCTATATACATTGCTTTAGCAATGCTGCTTCATTTGCCTGCTATGTGAAATTATTGCTCCCATTGTTTACACATCGTTGTCAAGGCACCCGGCCTGTTATCTGATCCAGGACAGATGACGTGACTCACTGCTCTCTAGAGGGGCAGGGGGCTGAGTTCTCTGCATTACTTTCAGAGCTGTTATATATAATGTTCTGTTAAGGCAGTCAGGTCAGCTAATTGCAGTTTGCTGATAAAGGCTCAGACAGTGCTTATTATCTCTATGTAAAGACAGAAGTTTTTAGACCATACATGACCTGCTAAGAATTCTGGGAAAAGAATACGAAAATAAGTCTATCTTAGTGAAAAAGAAGAGTTTGCTCTAGCGTGTTCTGGCTTGGCTGTATTTCCAGATCATGCCTCTAGCTTTCAGGAAAAGACGACATTGATAAAGGGAGACACCTATGTGTTTATCACATGACCATGGATTGTATATCACATGACCATGGTCAGAATTTCATCCACTAGAGGTAAGCAGAATGAATTACAGCAAGCTGAGATTTAGAAAACTGCAAGAAATTGATACAGAAAATTAGAAAATTGTACAACTTTTTATTATACAAACAATAACATTTGTCATATTGGTCTGAAAGTGGACAACCCCTTTAAGATAGCCCATCAATTTTAGATCAGCAGGGACCCAACTGTGATGATGTCCGCACATCAGTTGTTTTCACGTGAATGCAGCTCCTGGAATGGTTTACATGTCAGGAACTGCAGTGCTTTCTCGCCAGTTCTTTCATAGTGGCAGTTATGAACTACAGTAGTGGTGTCCAATACAAATCTCCCTGCTAGTCTCAAATTTATGACCTATCTTTAGGATATGCCATCAATTTTAGGAAAGTGAATAACCCTTTTAATGTGAATGAGTGATTGCAAGCTGTGTACAGCATTGCAGAATAATTTAGTGTTGAATAAAGAACAGCAAATAAATACGTCAGGGCCGTGGTCAATGGTGATCCTTCTGTGTGATGGTATCAGTCTATTCTACTTGATAACAGTGTCCCTCATCCTCATCGGTAACCATGCCTTTGGCTTCTCTTTGGGTTTTATTCAGTAAAATGCTACAGACACATTACGCTAAATACTGATTTTAGATTATGCATACTTTTAGACAGTTCTGTTTTGCAGCAACTGCATTTCAGGGAATCAATTTCCATTTTGTTATCGACATAAAGAGAAGCAAAGATGTTCTAACGTATGCTTGGCTCTAGGAGACCAATAAAAATAAGGAAAAAACACACAAGAAAAAAAACGCGATTTTTCCTTATGCCAAGATGCTAGCAAACAGGCATATGGAATTAATTATCGTATCTCAATGTTTTCTGAGCCTTTAAGATGAAGGAAATAGATGCGCTGTCATTTACAGATATCTACTAAAACACTATTTTTCTCCTTTCAATGAAGGGCATGTAGAAAAGACATCTGCTGACACAGTATGCAATGCAAATCCCTGTACACTGATACACTTCAGCTGGCAAGCATTCAGATAGATATCTGCAGTAGGATGACAAAAGAATCTGCAGGACAGGTCTGCACAACCTCATAAAGAACAAAATAGGATTCATTGTGAATTTATAAGAAGTTACTGTCTTTTATCTCCACTTGCTAACGCCTAAGTTGTTTAATAGAGCTACTATAAAGGGAATTTTCTAAAGTGTCATCTTGCTTATAATTCTAAAATGGATTGTACTAGTTTCTTTGAGTTATTAACCCCTTGAGAACAAAGCCATAATTTTTTCATCAAAATAGCCATATGAGGATTTTTGTTGGACAAATTGAACTTCCCAATGGAACCATTAAATATGCCATATTGTGCCGTGTGGTAAAATGGATACCATCACTTTATTCTGTGGGTCAAGATGATCACTACAATATCAAATTTATATTGTCATTGTTATGTCTTAAACTTTTTTGTTTATTTTATATGTGAACTATGGAAGGAGGGATATTTTAATGTCTATTTATTAAAGGCCGTCCTAGCATGTGACGCAGGTGCTGTCGGGTCAAATCATTCCACTCACTCAGTCTTTCACTCAGGCTGCAAATTGAGTGTAAATAGCACCTCAACACAGTCCACGCACCCCATATACATGTCGCCACAACCACGGACTTGACAGGCTCAGCGGAAACCGCATTAACATACACAGGCGACGCTCCGATAGTCAGACACAAACACAATTCAAAAAGGTAATGGGTCCATAGAGCAACACAAAGTAACCTTCAATTTGACAATGTAATACCCAAGGGGTTTAGTACTATATATACAAGAAAAGATAACAAATGACACAAAATGCAAAACAGCCTTAAAATAATGGGGGGGAACAGAATACTACTTTGGTTCCAGGAGTTGGAGGATCTTATCATGGAATTGGACACATCGAGCTCTCTTAGCTGACTTCCACATATGTGTGTTGATGGTAAGGTAAAACAGTTTCTTATGGCTCGTGCTTAACCACACCTTCCTGCCAGGGTGCCCCCCTCCTCTTACTCTCTGAGATGGGACATCCAGGACTTATCTACATCTACAAAAGAGGAATTCCCTTATTTGGCTTGGAGAGCTGCAGGAGTCTGCTGGTTAGCCCAGAGTCTCAACACCCACCCTTTCCAATGGTCCTGGTTGACCAAGAAATTGTAAAACAATAAAACAACATCTGGTTGTGCACAGCCAGGAAAAGCAATTTCACCTCTGACCCCCTCCCCTTTGTATACACACAAATCACTGGGGTAGATTGATAACACAAACAAAACATTCACTATACAGTAGTATAATGTTGTACCGTGTTAGCCATTGAAAGTAGTGGAAGAGTGAAGAAATCAGGCGATACCTTTTAGAGGCTAACTGAGTATATTTATAAGTAAGCTTTCAGGAGTACTCGCTCCCTTCATCAGACATGGTGTGATACAAGAACTGAAAATTAACAGATTTTTATACACATGGTTTTCAAAGCATTTTAGAGTCCTTAAAAAAAATTGCAATCTAAGTAGAGAAGTTATTTACAACAGGTCAAAAAAAACAGTCTGGAAACTTGTGGTGCGTGACGGAGGGATCAGTAATTCTTGCTGTTATCTGTTTGCTATCAGGAGGTGATTTGTGACCCTCACAGGTCACACATAGTGTGATTTGAAGCTGGCATGAATATTGAGTTCAGTTCATGGTTCAAACATAGTGTGACATGAAGCTGGCATGAATATTAAGTCCAAATTGCAGAGTTTGAAATTTTTGCATAAATTTATACTCCATTTCTTTTCTTTTCTCCTGTGTCTTAAAATGTCCCATTAAAACCACAACCCGCAAATCTTCAATAGAGTGGTTTTCTCCGGAGAAATGTGCGGCCACTGGGAGATCGGTTCTGCTGTTATTAATGGTGGATCTGTGTGAGTTCATTCGTTGACTGAGTCTCTGCCCTGTTTCCCCCACATAGAGGCCTGTGGTGGGACATTGCACACACATTATGAGGTACACCACATTGGAAGACCTGCAGGAAAATGTCCCCCTAATTCTGTGCACCTGTTGTGACTGTGGGATAGGTACACTGTCAGCGGTGTGGATGTGCTTGCAGGTCATGCACCTTTTATGTAGGCAAGGTGAGGTGCCATTTTCAGTTGGGGCCTTCAGGGCACTCCGGACGATAATGCGCCTCAGGTTTGGTGGTTGTCGAAAGGAGAGGAGAGGGGGGACTGGAAATATGTCCTTGAGTCTGTTGTCCCTATGTAGTACAGGTTGGAGCTCCTTGGCAATCCTTCGTAGGATCTCCAGCTGTGGGTTGTAGGTGACAACTAGGGGCACTCGGGCATCTTTCTGGGTCTCTCTATATGTGAGCAGACTGTCTCTGTTAATGGCTGCTGCTTTGTTTAATTGGTTGTCTGTCACTTTTGGTTTGTATCCCAATCTGAGAAATTTCATCCTCAGATCCAGGAGGTGCTTGTCCAGGTCTCTTTTGTCGGAGCAAATACGATTGTATCGTATAGCCTGGCTGTAGATTATAGATTGTCTTGTGTGCTTGGGGTGGAAGCTGTCGTTTCTCAGGTAGGCCGTTCTGTCTGTGGGTTTGTGGTATATTGATGTGAGTAGCCGGTGGTCTTTAATGTATATTGTGGTAACCAGAAAGTGAATTTCACTCCCTGAATAGCTAAGTTTAAGGTTGATGGTCGGGTGAAAGTCATTGAAGTCATTATGGAATTGAAGTAGGGCCTCCTCACCTGCAGTCCAGATGACAAGGATATCATCGATATAACGAAGGTAAATCATAGGTTTGGTGGTGCATGTTGATAAATATGTTCCTTCCATTTCTGCCATAAAGAGATTTGCATATTGGGGTGCACATCTGGTCCCCATTGAAGTTCCCATTCGCTGTAGATATAGATCCTCTCCAAAGGTAAAATGGTTGTGGCTAAGGATGAATTGTATGAGCTGCGTTACTGGTTCTGTTGGGAGGTTTTGTTTTGCCAGGTGTACCCGACATGCTGCAACTCCATCCTTGTGGGGAATGTTAGTATACAGGGATTCCACATCCATGGTGGCCAAAATGGTACCCTCAGGTAGAGGGCCCAGGGCATTCAGTTTGTTAAGAAGGTCAGTGGTGTCCTGGATATAGCTTGGAGTATCCCTGACAAGGGGTTTTAGGAGATTTTCCACCCAACCTGAGATGTTTTCTGTCAGTGTCCCAATGCCAGAAATGATAGGCCTCCCAGGGTTGCCATCTTTGTGTATCTTTGGGAGCATATAGAAGCAGCCCGGCCTGGGATCTTGTGGGATAAGTCCTTTTACCTGATTCTGGATCTGGACTGGAAACTCCTTGATCATACTCTTTAGTTCTTTCATATAGGCCTCTGTGGGATCTCTTCCAAGTTTGGAGTAATGGATGGGATTTGACAGTTGCCTGTTTGCTTCCTGGATATAGTCTGAGGTGTTCATTATGACTATTGCGCCCCCTTTGTCAGCTGGTTTTATTATTATATCCTGATTTTCTTTCAGTGATGTAATAGCCTTCTGTTCCTGCAGGGTTAGGTTATGCACCTGTTTCTTTTGTTTCTCCAGGATTTCTGATTTTACTTTGCTTCTGAAACAGTCAATATATTTATCCAGTGCTGCATTAGCTCCAGGGCGTGGGGTCCAGGTAGATTTTTTGGTAGGATTCCTTATGGGCTGTTCCATCTCAGAGTCGCTGCTGTATGGAAGGTCTTTGTCATAAAAATATTCCCTTAATCTCATTTTTCTGAAAAACTCCTCCATATCATTGCAGAGTTGGATATGGTCAGTGTGTGCCGAGGGGCAGAAGGAGAGACCTTTGGAGAGAACTGACATTTCGTGTTTGTTTGGCTCATAAGAGGAAAGATTCACAACACAGCTTTGCTGAGCTGGGCTAGTACTTGCGGTTGTAGTAATGAGGCCTTTTTGTCTCAGTCTGTGGAGCTTTTTCTTTTTGTTGTTAATAAGCATATCCTGAAGTTTCCAGTAGTATGTGTGGAGTCTGGCCTTCATTTCCTCTGTGTCATTAGCCAATGATGATTTCAGGGCCTGTATCTCATCCTGTGTTCTTTTTTTGTTGTTATAGGAAATTTTTATCATATTGTTCCGCAGCCTTTCAGATGTCCGGATACATAGTTGTTCTGCATATCGGCTGTTGTAGGTGTTCCGGGTTGGGTTACGTAAATTGAAGCCTTTTGGGATGAGTCTCTCCTTTTTGCATTTTGTTAAGAATAAGATGTCGCTGTTGAGTTGTGCAAGTTTCTTAAGCCGGTTTTTCAGTTCCATTCTTTTGCGGTACATTGTGGTATCTTTCAAGTTGATAGTAGTATAATGTTGTACCGTGTTAGCCATTGAAAGTAGTGGAAGAGTGAAGAAATCAGGCGATACCTTTTAGAGGCTAACTGAGTATATTTATAAGTAAGCTTTCAGGAGTACTCGCTCCCTTCATCAGACATGGTGTGATACAAGAACTGAAAATTAACAGATTTTTATACACATGGTTTTCAAAGCATTTTAGAGTCCTTAAAAAAAATTGCAATCTAAGTAGAGAAGTTATTTACAACAGGTCAAAAAAAACAGTCTGGAAACTTGTGGTGCGTGACGGAGGGATCAGTAATTCTTGCTGTTATCTGTTTGCTATCAGGAGGTGATTTGTGACCCTCACAGGTCACACATAGTGTGATTTGAAGCTGGCATGAATATTGAGTTCAGTTCATGGTTCAAACATAGTGTGACATGAAGCTGGCATGAATATTAAGTCCAAATTGCAGAGTTTGAAATTTTTGCATAAATTTATACTCCATTTCTTTTCTTTTCTCCTGTGTCTTAAAATGTCCCATTAAAACCACAACCCGCAAATCTTCAATAGAGTGGTTTTCTCCGGAGAAATGTGCGGCCACTGGGAGATCGGTTCTGCTGTTATTAATGGTGGATCTGTGTGAGTTCATTCGTTGACTGAGTCTCTGCCCTGTTTCCCCCACATAGAGGCCTGTGGTGGGACATTGCACACACATTATGAGGTACACCACATTGGAAGACCTGCAGGAAAATGTCCCCCTAATTCTGTGCACCTGTTGTGACTGTGGGATAGGTACACTGTCAGCGGTGTGGATGTGCTTGCAGGTCATGCACCTTTTATGTAGGCAACCACCAAACCTGAGGCGCATTATCGTCCGGAGTGCCCTGAAGGCCCCAACTGAAAATGGCACCTCACCTTGCCTACATAAAAGGTGCATGAACTGCAAGCACATCCACACCGCTGACAGTGTACCTATCCCACAGTCACAACAGGTGCACAGAATTAGGGGGACATTTTCCTGCAGGTCTTCCAATGTGGTGTACCTCATAATGTGTGTGCAATGTCCCACCACAGGCCTCTATGTGGGGGAAACAGGTCAGAGACTCAGTCAACGAATGAACTCACACAGATCCACCATTAATAACAGCAGAACCGATCTCCCAGTGGCCGCACATTTCTCCGGAGAAAACCACTCTATTGAAGATTTGCGGGTTGTGGTTTTAATGGGACATTTTAAGACACAGGAGAAAAGAAAAGAAATGGAGTATAAATTTATGCAAAAATTTCAAACTCTGCAATTTGGACTTAATATTCATGCCAGCTTCATGTCACACTATGTTTGAACCATGAACTGAACTCAATATTCATGCCAGCTTCAAATCACACTATGTGTGACCTGTGAGGGTCACAAATCACCTCCTGATAGCAAACAGATAACAGCAAGAATTACTGATCCCTCCGTCACGCACCACAAGTTTCCAGACTGTTTTTTTTTACCTGTTGTAAATAACTTCTCTACTTAGATTGCAATTTTTTTTAAGGACTCTAAAATGCTTTGAAAACCATGTGTATAAAAATCTGTTAATTTTCAGTTCTTGTATCACACCATGTCTGATGAAGGGAGCGAGTACTCCTGAAAGCTTACTTATAAATATACTCAGTTAGCCTCTAAAAGGTATCGCCTGATTTCTTCACTCATTCACTATACAGTACAGACCAAAAGTTTGGACACACTTTCTCATTCCAGGAGTTTTCTGTATTTTCATGACTATAAAAATTGTAGATTCACACTGAAGGCATCAAAACTATGAATTAACACATGTGGAATTATATACTTAACAAAAAAGTGTGAAACAACTGAAAATATGTCTTATATTCTAGGTTCTTCAAAGTAGCCACCTTTTGCTTTGATTACTGCTTTGCACACTCTTGGCATTCTCTTGATGAGCATCAAGAGGAAGTCACCTGAAATGGTCTTCCAACAGTCTTGAAGGAGTTCCCAGAGATGCTTAGCACTTGTTGGCCCTTTTGCCTTCACTCTGTGGTCCAGCTCACCCCAAACCATCTCGATTGGGTTCAGGTCTGGTGACTGTGGAGGCCAGGTCATCTGGCGTAGCACCCCATCACTCTCCTTCTTGGTCAAATAGCCCTTACGCAGTCTGGAAGTGTGTTTGGGGTCATTGTCCTGTTGAAAAATAAATGATGGTCCAACTAAACGCAAACCGGATGGAATAGCATGCCGCTGCAAGATGCTGTGGTAACCATGCTGGTTCAGTATTCCTTCAATTTTGAATAAATCCCCAACAGTGTCACCAGCAAAGCACCCCCACACCATCACACCTCCTCCTCCATGCTTCACGGTGGGAACCAGGCATGTAGAGTCCATTCGTTCACCTTTTCTGCGTCGTACAAAGACACAGTGGTTGGAACCAAAGATCTCAAATTTGGATTCATCAGACCAAAGCACAGATTTCCACAGGTCTAATGTCCATTCCTTGTGTTCTTTAGCCCAAACAAGTCTCTTCTGCTTGTTGCCTGTCCTTAGCAGTGGTTTCCTAGCAGCTATTTTACCATGAAGGCCTGCTGCACACAGTCTCCTCTTAACAGTTGTTGTAGAGATGTGTCTGCTGCTAGAACTCTGTGTGACATTGACCTGGTCTCTAATCTGAGCTGCTGTTAACCTGCGATTTCTGAGGCTGGTGACTCGGATGAACTTATCCTCCGCAGCAGAGGTGACTCTTGGTCTTCCTTTCCTGGGGCGGTCCTCATGTGAGCTAGTTTCTTTGTAGCGCTTGATGGTTTTGGCCACTGCACTTGGGGACACTTTCAAAGTTTTCCCAATTTTTCAGACTGACTGACCTTCATTTCTTAAAGTAACGATGACCACTCATTTTTCTTTACTTAGCTGCTTTTTTCTTGCCATAATACAAATTCTAACACTCCATTCAGTAGGACTATCAGCTGTGTATCCACCTGACTTCTGAACAACACAACTGATGGTCCCAACCCCATTTATAAGGCAAGAAATCCCACTTATTAAACCTGATAGGGCACACCTGTGAAGTGAAAACCATTTCAGGTGACTACCTCTTGAAGCTCATCAAGAGAATGCCAAGAGTGTGCAAAGCAGTAATCAAAGCAAAAGGTGGCTACTTTGAAGAACCTAGAATATAAGACATATTTTCAGTTGTTTCACACTTCTTTGTTAAGTATATAATTCCACATGTGTTAATTCATAGTTTTGATGCCTTCAGTGTGAATCTACAATTTTTATAGTCATGACAATACAGAAAACTCTTGGAATGAGAAGGTGTATCCAAACTTTTGGTCTGTACTGTATATATATATATATATATATATATATATATATATATATAGAAATATGATAATGTAATAACATGTACACAATACTATATAGGCTTCTGTCATCATCACACCTGGCGTCTATGGCACCCGCTCAACATGAGCAGGTGGATCAGACCCGGCATCCGCTGTAAAACGGAAGGAGTTTACTGCAAAACACATTGCAATACTGAAAGTGAAAAATAGCAAGTAATATTATTATTTTTATTTATATAGCACCAACATATTCTGCAGCACTTAACAAATCAGAGGGATCATGAACACAGTATTTGACATTACAATGTGGCAAAGAATTAACATATCAAACAGGAGTGAGGGCCCTGCTCACGAGAGCTTACAATCTGTGAGGAAATAGGGAGACACAAGAGGTAAGAGAGCTTGTTTGATACAATGGTCCAACCATCTTTTAATAAATAAGGTCATATAATTGAAGCTGTATAAGCCAGTCACCAGCCGGTACCTGAATATTGAGATTCTAAGTGCAAAAAGTACAGAGTAACTTCTAGATGGAAGGGTCAAGTTCTAAGAAATAGAATAGGAAGGATAGCTTAAGATAAGAAATGTTAGCATAGAGTGCGGAGGTGCTGAACAATGTGATCAGGTCATGTGAAAAACTTGCTTAACCAGATGTGATTTTGGGGCATTTTTGAAGCTGCTGTAGTCGGGTATTAATCTGATTGTCCGGGATAAAGAGCGTTCCAGGGCACCACTGCAGCTCGAGGAAAGTCTTGGAGACAGAAGTGAGTTGATCGGATAACATAACATACAAGTCTAAAGTAATTGGCAAAATGGCGAGGACAGTTAGGGTGGTAGATACTGACGAGGGAGGAGATGTAAGGAGGCGCAACTCTATGGATGGATTTATAGGTGAGTGTGATAATTTTATATTCTATTCTGCGGTGGATGGGCAACCAATGCAGCAACTGACACAAGGTAGATGATCTCAGAGGCCTTCCAAAGGTTACCCATACCTTGACCTCCAGCCAAGGCTGATGGGCATATGCAACAACCTCCTTGAGAGACTGGTGGAGACAATGACAAAGTCAACAGAGCCCTAAAAGCAAGAAACTCTGATTCCAGACCATGCAAAGTAATTTGTTGCATCCATTACCCTAAAGCTAATGTCCATCCTTCATACACAAAATATCCCATATCTGTGGGGGATTTCCATTTGCCTTGCATCTTACCCTCTCTCTTCTTAACTCCAATAGACTTTTTCCCCGTTGAGAATAAAAAAACAAAAAAACTTACTTGGTACCTTGGTGCACTTTCCACAGCATCACAACAAAGCAACCCCTGTTATTAGTTTTCATCAGTTATATATTTTGCCCCAGTCCCAGTCTAATTGAGCCCTGCTTATATGTATTGGACTTTGCTTATTTGCAACCCAATTTTTGTCTTCCATTGCCCCCTCAAGCAACATTACGGTGAACATCAATGTGTCTAAATTGCATTTTAAAGAATTTAAAGAGGACTTTTTATGTCCTCATCAATGTATGGTATTGTATACCGCTAGAATGCCGACAGTGCGCTGAATTCAGCATACTGTCGACTTTCCCCGGTAAGTGCCCCGATGCTGGAAATATCGGTGCCGTTAATTTCAGCACCAATATCTCCCAACTGTCAGAAGGGCAGGCCTTGCAGCCTATCGTCATTGCAGGGCTGTGAGGAACACCTACCCTTCCCCAACTGTACTCTAACATAGCCTTGTAATGTCAGAGGGAGCCTTCCTCACAGCTCAGTGTCATTGCTGGGCTGTGAGGAACGCCCTCAGTACAAGTCTATGGAAGATAGAGGAAGTGATAAGATACACAAAAATCGATGTGTTTTACAGTTTATTAAGACGGAAAAGGATCTCCTCCTCTCTCTGTATCTGTCTGCATAACTCTTATTGCTCCACCCACTCCTCCAGCCTGGCTGAGGTGCAAGTTGGCTAAGCCTGGACTTCAACTGGCTATGCCTCAGTCCCCTATTCTCCTGATCAGTGCCGTTCTAAATGGTTGGACACCCACTGATCTCCAAGTTACCTATGGAATGGGGATAACTTGCTTTGATGGGGAAAAAAATCATACAGGGAAGCTGCAAATTTCCTAGAAATAAACAAAGGTTATTTATTTAGATTGGGGTCAGAAACCCACCAGGAAGCCAATGTCAATCCAACAATGCAGTAAGTTTAAAGAAAAATAATAATATATTTTGTCACATAGAAACTGTCAGTAAAAAAAGAGCAATAAGTACACTAAATAATAATGAAGTAATAACTTGTGATTTTACTTACCTGACCTGTGGTTGAGGTATTGCTTCTAAGCCTGCTGGCACTTGGACTCCTTTTTCCCATTCCTGCCTCCAAGAATCAGCCAATATGTAAAAGTCATCTGGTCCAAACTGGAAGGAATCTGGAACTTTCATAGCAGTTATTAAATCAGTACGAAAAACCTATAAAATAATAATAAAAGAGGTTGATTTAATAGTTAATTAAAGGGGTTTCTCAGCTTTGAGACAGGTCATCAATGTCAGATCAGTGGGAGTCTGGCACCATGCCAGTTGGCTGATAACAGAACCTATCAGCACCTATGGAACCAGAAGCAGACTTCTCTGTACACTATAAAGTGGCTGTGGTGGGTTAATTCACTACTACATAGTTTACAAAGCCACTCTGTACACTGAGAAGTTCCAATGCCAGCTGACTGTGGTGGTGGTGGAGGCAGGATTTAGGATGTTGAACTTCCACTGATCTGATATTTAAGATATAAAGGTTGGAAAAACCCTTAAAAAATAACAAAGCATATTCTTAGTCTTGTACAGCCAATGTGATTAGAAATCTGAACCAAAGTGAAATAGAATGGCATTTCTCTTAAAGGGGTAAAAATGAGGCTGCAGAGTTGGTTTACTATCTCAAATAGTCTAGAATGGCAAGGCTTAAATCATGTGGGTTGTGTATCCAGTAGGTGGAGCTGCCCTGGCTCCAGGAGTGTTGGCTGTGCCATTCAGCAGGCCACAGACTGGCATTCGTGAAGTAGAAGCTAACTATGGCTCTCTTATATGCAACACTAACTTGCCCGGTTTGACGTGGATTAAAGCAGGTGGTACTTCATACGAACAGTCACAGGAGGCTGTGCCACCTACTGGATCCACAGCATACCAGCTAGCATCTGATCTGATGAACAGCAAACACTTCTAACTATCTACACATTCAAGCAAGGAAATATAGTGGGATCCAATATCACAACCATGACCACCACACCTTAATTTTATCAAAGCAGTTGGATGGCAGTTCTACTCCATGATACACATTGGACTAAACTCAGCACTGAAGTAATCCTCATGCTGAACTGTATAGATTATGACGCATTCACTGAACAGCTGACCAAACCATAGGATTATGCCTTCCAATTTTTACAAAGTTATTTTTGTAGTAAACTGTTTTTGTGAAATGTAATTAACTATATAACTGCTTCACCTGAGAGGTGGTTAATGTACTGGCTGACAAAAGTATAGATTTGCCAGTCGTTCCTACTTATTGCAGGTGGTAGTTCACAATTGACATTCTATGACTCTGTGACTAAGAGTTTGATGTAAACCTGAAACGCATAAGAAAGTCCTGCTGGTGTCATGTCTTATCTGGACTTCATGTGATACTTTAAGGTTAAAGTTCTTTTTTCCCATAGCTAGGAGCCGTTTGTTTGCTCATGTATCTCATGATCCTCAACCCAGAAATCTAAGGTTGTGAGAGTATCTTAACAATTTACATAGTTATAATAATACCAACATTACAACAAGAAATACATTTTTTTCCAAAGTATTTTTACTTAAATTCAAGTTGCTACTAAGACAACCCAATTTGTATTGGCTATTAACAAGTTGGCCCTAAAGACTGATCACACCTAGACCCTCCAAGAAGTTTTCTCATTCCTTTTGATCCCATCATGATTACTAACTCCAATGCACCTAAGTGCTGCCTTTCATTCTATAAACCTGAACTACTAACATGACAAAATACATATGATTTCATACTCTTAGTATGAAAGGGCTGCATCTAATCTACAATTTTTTTAAAATCCTTTGGAATTCTTAAAGAGACTAGAAAAAGTTGCAGAGGGTGGTTTAAAAGAAAAGCATTTTTGTCTGCTCTCAAACTAGTCAGCCATGGAAAGAAAATAAATATCCAAGAATTATAAAATTTCAGCAGTAATGAGTGGAACAAAATAATGGCTAAGGCTAAAAACACAAAATGTCCAACTCCATAAAACTATATTAGAGGTGGACTCTGCAGTGCAACATCTATAAACAACAAAACAGCAATCATACATGACCTTATTGAGCGCCACGACCTAACGTTTATTACTGAAATATAGCTAAATAGAAATTAAGGCTCCGTACTGGAAGTCGTAATCCCAAATGAGTACCTGGTGCTGCCCCAGGAGAGAAAGGGAGGAGGGGGAGCTATCTGCTTCAAATCCACCTTAAAGATAAAAATGGTCCACATTGATGCAAGCATCTACTTTGAATGCATTAGTGCTCACATAGCAGACAAAAGCATCAAGTTATTACTCATCTATTGACCCCCAGGTGAAGGAGCAGCATTTTCTCAAGGACTTAACAGAGCTGTTATCCAACTCAACCCAAGACCACCAGAAGTGGATCAAACTTGGAGACTTTAATGCCTGCATAGATGACTGCCTTACACTATTTGGAAAGCTTACTACTATGGATAAACTAAGCTTCTCTCAAGCAGTCCACTCTCCAAGTCACAGAAAGGGCTACACTCTTGACCTGATATTCTAAAGAGGGCTGAAAATCTCAAGAGTAACAGTAACAGTAAATCCAGTCACTTGGTCAGACCATCACACTATCGATTTCTCATTCAATTCTCCAGCTGCCAAACACCAAAACAAAGAACCAATAAAATACAGAATCCTTAAAGATTATCTTCCCAAGAAATTTGGAATAACCTCAGCCTCCTCTGGCAGAGTGACAAAACTTCAGACGCCAAACACCTAGTGATTGGTGCTATCCCCAATGCTTTTTGCAGTTTACATGATTCCATTAGGCAAATTAATCCTGGGTCATAGTCTGGCCTATCACTGCTATGCAGATGACACCAAACTATACATATCCTTCAAGCCCAGAGTCAATGACCCACCTCCAGCCATAAATTAATTCCTTGCTGAACTACAAGAATGGACAAATGCCAACAGGCAAGCTGAATCAGGACAAAACTGAAGTTCTCATGGTTGGAGTTCAGCACTTAAAGGTAAAATGGCAACTTCTATATCCACCACCTCCATCCCTAGGAAACACAACCCTTCAAAGCACTATATGCAACACTTAGTTACTGATGGAGTAGTTACTGATGGGAAACTGTCTCTTAGGAACCATGTATTCTCCATTAACAAAACTTGGTACTTCCACATGAACAACCTCTCATGCTGGTCCATGCCTTCATAACCTCACGTCTGGACTACTATAACGCCCTATATGGTTTTCCAGATAAATAAATACATAGTCTTCAGCGAGGTTAATAATCAAAAAGGCTCGATATGTTCCCTTAACCTCCATCCTCTGCTCACTGCTTTGGTTGCCTGTAAAATGGAGAATGACTTTTAAGCTAAAACCCCACATAGCGCGCCGCAGCAATAAAAAGCGCGGCGAAAAAGATTGCGGCGGAAACACATTGCAGAGTTTTCCTCTGCGGACTTTCTGTCCCTATAATATCTATAGGGAAAATGTCAGCACTTCCGTAGGAATAACTAACATAGTGTGATTTACAAAAACATTTTTTGAAATTGCAGCGTTTCTGCTGCGGATGTTTTTCTGCAATGTTTGGATGGGATTAGGCAGAATCCCATCCATTTTGCAGGTACTGTAAAACACCACAGCCAAATTGCGGTGTTCTGGCACTTTCTGAGTATGGTGTCGGCTATAGAAAAGGTTTCATGCACAAAAAGGGGTACCCGCAAGGATACCATATACAAGTGTGACACATGTCCATCCAACCCCAGATTCTCCATTAAGGATTGTGTCTGTCACATCTCCCAAGATTAAGAAATTTTTACTTTAAAATATACCCTTCTCCCTTTATCAGTATGTTTTTTTTACTCTAGTTTTAAAAATGGGGAAAATATATTACAAAACTAAATATTTTAATTATACCCCTAAATGAATATATAATACTCAATATTTTCCCAAATTTTTAGGCCTATACCATTACTGCCCAAAAATTGTCTAAGTAAAAATAAGGACTCAAAAATTCTGTTCTGCGCCTTCACTTTACTGCCACATGTTCAGAAAGCAGATTTTGGCCATTTTGGGGTAACTGCACCGCTTGATAAATTTCTTGAGGGGTCATTTGCAGGAGGTTTCCATAGTTCTGGTGTTTCATGGCACCTGTAAGCTAAATAGCACTCTTTCTGTTACGAGTTCTGCCATGTACCCATATAGAAGTTTAAATCCACATGTGGGGCATTTCCATAACGAGGAGAAATTACTTGTGAGTGCATACTTTCTTTTAACCCCTTGTGAAAACGAGAACAAAAAAATGGGATTAAAGAAGGCCTTTCACCACCTGCACTTCTTACCTTCTATTAATAAGCACTGCTCCACTGATTCTCGTGCAGCTGGAATTTTTTCTCTATCCCTCACCTCAATCTATGAAGTTAGTTTATGGTGGCTAATATGACTTAGACTCTCTAGAGAGACCGGGACGCATGGGAGGACTCCCAAATTTACCACTAATATGAGGTACAATGTATCACAAAAAAACAAACAAACAAAAAAAAAAAACACTGTCTCAAATAACTTTGGAACGTTAAAGCGTTTCAAAGTTGGAACCACATATAATGTCAGATTTGAAATATAGGATTGTGTCAGAAAATCCAACGCTAGCTGCGAATCCAAAAGTTAACTATTAGTAATCAATATACGTGAAAACATGGACATTGCCACAGAATAATATTAGGCTCTAAAAGTGACATGTCTAACAGTACATTTGTATGATAACCATATTAAATAACATATGTAGTGTCCAAATACGAACACTACAAAAATTAGCGGGGTTGTCCAGGCAAATATGGACAACCCTTTTAATGTTTAAATGATCTGGGGGCAGTGAAAAAAAAAAAATGTAAAAAATGCATACTCACCTTACTACGATGCTCCGGTGTCCTCCCGCGCGTCCCGGCTCTTCAGCTCCAGTGGCGTCTCCCAGGTCTCTCCCGGCGTTCTGCTGAAGCCGGTGATTGGCCTCAGCGGTAACGTGAGGATAATCAGCAGCTTCAGTGGACCACCCGAAGATGCCGCCGGAGCAGGAGAACAGGGATGTGTGGGAGGACACCGGAGCACCGTGGAAAGATGAACATGCAAGTATGCAAGCAGGACTTTTCTCTCCACATTTTTCCACCCTTTTCGGGTGGAAACCACACGGACCCCATTATAGACTATGGGTTTTCCTAAGGTAACTGCTTTTTTCTGCAGATTAGGTTTCCCAATAACTCGAACGCAGATGTGAACCTAGCCTTACTTTGTTTGCAGCCCTATCTCCCAGATCTAATTTCTGCACCTACAATCATAGACACTCCAACTGCCATCAGGCTCAGGCAGGCTCTGCCACTGCAGGCTCTGTACCAGCCTGGAAGGAACGTCGGAAGATTCTAACCTTACACCGAACAGGCTACTACAGGTGTGCTAGGGCAATCCACATTTTTCCAAACTCCATCCACCTAATGGAAGCATGCTCTGTAGGTTAGGACTGGTTCACATCTGCGTTCAGGTTTCCATTCGGGGAGTCCGCTTAGGGACCCCCCAAATGGAAACCTATACGCATAAAAAGTGGTTTACCTGGGAAACCACACAGACCCCATAGACTATAATGGGGCCCGTGTGGTTTTCGCTCGGTTTCCGCACAAAGCAAGCGGAGAGAAAAGTGCTGCAAGCAGCACTTTCCTCTCTGCATGTTTCCGCATGTTTCGTGCAGAAACCGAGCGGAAACCACATGGACCCCATTAGTCTATGGGGACCGTGTGGTTTCCCAGGTAAACCGCTTTTTATGCATATAGATTACGCAGATGTGAACCGGCCCTAAGATGTGCTTTAACTATACAATTTGTGGTCAATTTAAAGCTGCTCACACAGGCATTATGGCTCCACCCAATCTGGTTTATTATGTTGACCATGATGGGAAGATAAGAAGAAAAAAAAGCCGTAGCGATCAGGCAATGAGATCCATTAGTATCCCTTAAAATATGGGTCAAAACAAGTCATAGCCATCATAGATACTGTAAATATGAAACACATCGCACCCCAAACACATACTTAGTCATGTAATTAATGGTCATGCCTTAAATAAAGATTGTCTTTCTAATCCATTTAACTGTTATCTATCTTCATAAATGTCAGTGGTTCTGTGAATGATCAGTAAATCTGAACACGGCTCAACAGCTGATTGTTCTGCAGCATGTGTAAAACAGTGACTCTGTGTTAAGATAGCTGAGGTTTTACAAAAGCTGCTTGAGGCTAAGGGGGCGTTCACACTACCGTTGGTGACCGTCAGTAGTGTCCGTTGCTATTGTCCGTTACAAGATTTTAGCATCGGACACTAGCTGAAACGTCAGAAATCCGTTAAAATTTCCATTCATTTCAATGGGTTTTTATATAGTGTCAGTTTACACCAAATCCGTCAGAAGTCCGTTTTTTTTTTTCGCGGACAAAAAATCCTACATGCAGGACTTTTTGTCCGTTTGAAAAAAACGGATTCTTGACGGACAGCAAGTGTCTGTTATTTTTTTAACATTGAAGTCTATGGGTAACGAACTGATAGCCAACAGTTACTGTCCGTTATTTTATGTCCGTTTTTTTCCTGCGCATGCTCAGAAAGAACAAACAAAAAAAAAAACAGACAGTGTTAAAAAACGGACACTAACTGATGCTAACGGACACTAACTGATGCTAATGTGTCAGTTTTTTTTAACTGAACCATTAATTGGATCAGTTAAAAAAACGGACACATTAACATCAGTTAGTGTCCGTTATGATAGGTGTCCGTTGTTTTTTTTTAACGGACACTTTCATAACGGACTCCAACAGTAGTGTGAAACCTGCCTAAGGCCCCAAATAGCAGGCCGCAGCGAAAAAGCGTTGCAGGAAAAAAAAAACTGCGATGCACACTTTCTGCTTCAACTATACCTATAGGGAAACTGGTGTCGTTTCCGTAGGTATACTTGACATGCTGTGATTTCTAAAACTGCAACTGTGCGTATTTTTCTGTAATGTGTGGATAGGATTCTCTTTGCAGGGACTGTAAAACGCCGTGGCATTTCCGCCATGTGGGGCCCCGGCCTTAATGAGAGTCTGATGTCCTAGAGACAGCTCATGACATTTCCTATATCTCCTCAAGCATATATTAGGTATATAAGTGACTTAAATTCACAGTTATCACAAAGTTAGAGAGCTTTACAGAGGAAGCAATTAAAGAAATGGCACAACATACTTTATTACAGCATCTGATAAATGTTACAGCTGGTAGATATCATTTGTTTCTAAACCCTATTAGGTCGATAATGAATAATCCAATCTGTACACAACTGGCTATTTCGCACTTTCTGAAGCATGTGAAAAAGCCAGCAATGTGCAAAGAAAGTTTTTAAGAGCAAGAACAAGAACGTACACTGACAGAAAAGTGTCCTTGGGCCCCTGCCTTCGAAAGGCAAGAAACTACACATGTAGCTTCAAGCTATGTGCAGGCACACGAGACACATGCCACAAATACTCACTCACACAAGTATCACACTCATATATCCTGATGTACAGATACCACTCACACAGATACATGCCGCAGACACGTCACTCACACATTGGACACACTTTCATACATTACATGCATGTCACACTCGTACATCTATCTATATTCCCTATAGCCTACCTACCTGCTTTCTTTTGTTCTTTTGCACTGCATAGTCAAGCGTCACCCATCTATTCTGCACATGCAACTGCTCATACAATATACATTTTTCTACTGTTCTATTCCAGGGTATAATAGATATAATAATAATAATAATAGTCCTTTAATAGTCCCACAATGGGGAAATTCAGTGTGTTACAGCAGCAAAGATAAGCAGATACAAATACAAATACAACATGTACAGGAATGTTCCAAGGTGAGAGGCATTACATTAATAGCAGACAGACAGATAGGACGTAGCAGGGGGGGGGGGGGATTTAACAGGCAGAGAGATATTTCAGTTCTCTGTGTGTAATGATCTCCGCTTAGGTCGGTGTTGGTTGTACAGCCTAACCGCGGTGGGGAGGAAAGACTTCCGATAGCGCTCCTTCTCACACCTAGGGTGGAGCAGTCGGTCACTGACAGTACTGCTCAGCGCGATCAGCATGGCAGACCTAGGAGCCTAAAAAAGTGCCCTGTTACAAAAGTGAGAGACACTGATCAACAAGTAAGGAGAACTCCTTTGGGGGAAAAAAAAAAATTATATATGAACATAAATTTTCAGTATATCAAATCTGCAAAAATCAAAAAGCTTTATGGCGCTTGGAAAGATACAATAAAAAGGAAAAAATTGCTGTGACCTTAAAGGGTTGTGCCATTAAGGACTATCCACAATATTAAAATGCCAGATCGCTGGGGATCCCGGCAGACATCCCCATGTCTCCTCATTGTGAATAGAAAGACAGTGTGCTTGCGTGACCAGCCATTTAGCTGTATGGACTATCGGCATCACTACCCTGATTACGCAAGGCGTTCTGCCATGTCATAACCTGCATCTTATATCCTGCATAAAAGATGCAATCAGCCAATAAGCAAGCATTCGCTCGTTGGTCAGCTGATCAGAAGTAATATTAGACAGGGCTATTATCGGTAACAAGTATTCCTAGGAGCACTTGCTGCTAATAATCGCTCTAAATTTTGGCCCTTCTAATAGGGCCTTTAAAGGAGTATTGGCATCTTAAGCATTTCATGTTGAAAATTGGATTACTCATCTCTGCAGCACCCTGAGGTAGTTCATAGTTAGGAAACAGCCAAGCGAGCTGTCTTATGCGGATTCCATAACTCCCATTAAAGTGAATAGGACTGATATCTAAGCATAGTTATGAAACCAGTGCTCGGTGTGCTGCACTTTTTTGTAACTCCCATTTACTTGTTTAGGAGTTGGGGAAACCGTGTAGAATAGCCTCCTTAACTTTTTCTGTAATTCTGTTCACTGCTATGGAAATTGATATTCCAACGTCAGCCATAACAGACTGAGATAGAATTACATCCCTTTAAGATGGATTTAGCCATGAATTCAAAGTGAATGAAAAGTTTAGGAAGTGGAAGCCGACTGATAAGTGGAGAAAGTCCACTTGGAGACCTGAAAAACGGAAACCCAATCCACTTAAAAAGAGTTTACCCGCGGAAAGATAGACTATATATGAGGTTCGCTGGGTTTCCACCCAAAAAATGGGGAGAGAAAAGTCCTGCTTGCTTACTTTTCTCTCCGCAGTTTGAAGTGGAATGGGGGACGGAATCCCCAAACAGAAACCAAGCGCAGGTGTGAATCCAGCCTTAGAACTATTGATTTATGCAGTTTATTGAAAGCACGGTAACTATTTAAGGCCCCCAAAAAATTGTGTTTGCACAGACTGACTCCAAGGTTTTTTTTAAAAGGTTTACTTTAATGTTTAATAAAGTTTAAAATTCCTTCTATATGAGTTACATACAGCATGAGTAGTGAGTGGGTAGTCTCTGCTGCATGCTTGGTGAGGGGACTACATTATCTAATTATAATTCCCATCTTCCATTTTCACCTTTTTAAAAACACAGAGACTAAGACTGTACCTAACATACAGTGCCTTGCGAAAGTATTCGGCCCCCTTGAACTTTTCAACCTTTTGCCACATTTCAGGCTTCAAACATACTATAAAATTTTAATTTTTTGGTGAAGAATCAACAACAAGTGGGACACAATTGTGAAGTGGAACGAAATTTATTGGTTATTTTAAACTTTTGTAAAAAATAAAAAACTGAAAAGTGTGGTGTGCATCAACTAATCCACTCAAGCACTAATCTAAATGCATTTCACAAGTGAATTGCTTAAGACTGAGTGAAAAAAAGACTCAATTATTCTACTCAAACTCCACTGAATTATTTATGAAAGCTGAACAAATGTTAAATTGGACAATGATGAACAAGAGGCTTGATAGAATAGAGTAAATTTAGGGAAAAAAAGGAAGTCATTATTTTATTCTATTTTATTTTATTTTTTTTACTATGACTGTTTACTATTTCTTGTGTTCTGCACACATTGTCTATAAAAACCCAGCTGCTTAGCAACGCAGCATTTTACAGTTTTGCATGGGTGATGTTAATTACTGTAACAAACAATGTGAGCAACTGTTTAGGAGGCCAATCCACAATTGAAATACCCAGCAATGATGTTCAGGAAAATGAAATAAATGCAACGGCACAATACGGTAACTTTTTTTTTTTTTTTTTTTTTTTAGAGAAGGAGTCACAGTATCCACAGAAAAAAAAATGTGCATGACATAAACATACATAGTAAAATCATTAAAATACGCAACAGAAAGAAAAGAAAATGTCACACAGTTAAAGGTTAGTCTCGTATAGTGTTCTGATGGAAGATAATAATCCATTTTTACATAAAAAATGTCAAGAAATGATTTCAAATCAGTGGAAAGAACGATTTACATGTTTTTGCACCTTAGTTTTCTATAAACACAATACACAAGAATAAAATAGGTGAGATTAAGATGCTGGGTTCACATCTATGTTGGAGTCTCCGTCACAGTGTCCAAAATTGGAAAATGAAATAGTGCTGAAAGTCTGAGCTTTTTGTCTGGTAGTTTCAGTTTAAAAAACAGGCACCAGACAGACGCTATTATAGTCAAAGGGGTCCATTGGGCACCATTGGTGTCCAATGTTTTGGTCCTCCGATGGACCAGAACAATGGACACACAGGGGAAAATTAGAACATAAAGTAAGGCAGCTATCACCCAGAAAACGTTCCACTACAATTTCAGGAGGCTGGCCAAGCTTTTAAATTTTGCACTGCAAAGACTGAATACCGCTGATTATCTGCATTGAAAAGATGAGATTCAGCCTATGCACTGCTACTGTACAACGGGGTTAACCACAAGCTGTGTCACTGCAGCTAACCCACTGTGAGTGCACATTTTGTGCGCTCAGCCTAAATTCACACAACAGTGAAAATAGGCCCTATGACGTCCATCACATTAAATTCACGTATGTGAATGGTGGCTAGTCACACGACCAATGACTTCAAAAACTAAGTCATGTACTGTTTTGGCCAGGACCCATGTTGAAAAAACGGCAACATTTACAGTACCTGAAAAGTGGAAGGAATTCTGGATAATGCCATCCACACATTGCAAAAAAAAAAAAAAATCTGCAGTGGAAAAGCTGCAATTTCAAAAATTTAGCGTTTTTGAAAACCATAGCATGTCAATTATACCTACAGAAATGCTGGCGTTTTCCATATAGGTATAACAGAAGCTGAACGACTGCAGAGGAAAACTCAGTGGACATTCTGTGAAAAACGGTGCAGAAAAAAACGCAATGTGTTTCCACCGTGGTCTTTTCCGCAGCATTTTTCAGCTGCAGCTCGTTACATGAGGCCTTAACCTCTGTTTTTATGGACTCTGTTTTTTTAGTGTTTTTCTGTGTGAAAAACAACATTTTCAAGATGCTCCTTCCATATACTGAGATTGTCAAAAATGCTACATAAATTAAAAAAAAAAAAAAAAAAAAACTATGCTCTGTACCATTTCTTAAAGATCTATTGCAGTAACGCTCCTTAAATTAGTGACAAATTATATGTAAGTAGCAGGTCATCCCATAGGGTCATGCAATTTGGGTCCATTTGGGGACCCAAATGGCAGAGAGCCTGTCCGCTAAAAGAGCAGTTACCCAGGGACCATAAGGTTTCTGCAGTTTTTATACTGAAACTGGCGGAGAGAAAAGTTCTCCGTGCAGGACTTTTCTCTCTGCTAGTTAGCCTCAGTGGAAGAAACAGTGTAATATTAAAGGGGTATTCCCGTCTTGGCTAAAATGAAAATATGCAGCTAAATCCCATCTACCAGGCTAGGAGTTAAGGAAACAAGACACAGCAGTACTACACAGACGTGAATAGGAGTTACGAAAACAGTATAGCACACCAAAAGACAGTGACATATGGTGTCCACAACTTAGAGATGCAGTATGAACTATGATGTGGACATTGTGGGACTATGTATGAAGACAACACATGACTTATGTATTGTTATTTTGGTTACACAAGAATGTTTTGTAATGCAAGTTATACGTATTTATAAAGACCAAGTTGATACCTTTTTTATCGACATACACTTATTGACAATAAAAAAAAAAATGATGCAGATAGAAATGTCATATTGCAGCAAAACTCAGCATGCAGTTATATCTCAGGCAGATATGTAATTTATTACAGGTGTGATATAATTAGACAATTGGCACTTGCCAAAAATGAATGTAAAAGTGCTCTCCCGCTGTCCTATCTAAGGACTCTTAGAGGTTACTTGTGCATAGTTTCTCTCACATCACCAACTTCTAGACATACAGTACAGACCAAAAGTTTGGACACACCTTCTCATTCCAAGTTTTCTGTATTTTCATGACTATAAAAATTGTAGATTCACACTGAAGGCATCAAAACTATGAATTAACACATGTGGAATTATATACTTAACAAAAAAGTGTGAAACAACTAAAAATATATCTTATATTCTAGGTTCTTCAAAGTAGCCACCTTTTGCTTTGATTACTGCTTTGCACACTCTTGGCATTCTCTTGATGAGCTTCAAGAGGTAGTCACCTGAAATGGTTTTCACTTCACAGGTGTGCCCTGTCAGGTTTAATAAGTGGGATTTCTTGCCTTATAAATGGGGTTGGGACTATCAGTTGTGTTGTTCAGAAGTCAGGTGGATACACAGCTGATAGTCCTACTGAATGGAGTGTTAGAATTTGTATTATGGCAAGAAAAAAAAGCAGCTAAGCAAAGAAAAACAAGTGGCCATCATTACTTTAAGAAATGGAGGTCAGTCAGTCCAAAAAATTGGGAAAACTTTGAAAGTGTCCCCAAGTGCAGTGACCAAAACCATCAAGCGCTACAAAGATACTGGTTCACATGAGGACCGCCCCAGGAAAGAAAGACCAAGAGTCACCTCTGCTGCGGAGGATAAGTTCATCTGAGTCACCAGCCTCAGAAATCGCAGGTTAACAGCAGCTCAGATTAGAAACCAGGTCAATGCCACACAGAGTTCTAGCAGCAGACCCATCTCTACAACAACTGTTAAGAGGAGACTGTGTTCAGCAGGCCTTCATGGTAAAATAGCTGCTAGGAAACCACTGCTAAGGACAGGCAACAAGCAGAAGAGACTTGTTTGGGCTAAAGAACACAAGGAATGGACATTAGACCTAAGGAAATCTGTGCTTTGGTCTGATGAGTCCAAATTTGAGATCTTTGGTTCCAACCACCGTGTCTTTGTGCGACGCAGAAAAGGTGAATGAATGGACTCTGCATGCCTGGTTCCCACCGTGAAGCATGGAGGAGGAGGTGTGATGGTGTGGGGGTACTTTGCTGGTGACACTGTTGGGGATTTATTCAAAATTGAAGGAATACTGAACCAGCATGGTTACCACAGCATCTTGCAGCGGCATGCTATTCCATCCGCTTTGCGTTTAGTTGGACCATCATTTATTTTTCAACAGGACAATGACCCCAAACACACCTCCAGACTGTGTAAGGGCTATTTGACCAAGAAGGAGAGTTATGGGGTGCTACGCCAGGTGACCTGGCCTCCACAGTCACCAGACCTGAACCCAATCCAGATGGTTTGGGGTGAGCTGGACCGCAGAGTGAAGGCAAAAGGGCCAACAAGTGCTAAGCATCTCTGGGAACTCCTTCAAGACTGTTGGAAGACCATTTCAGGTGACTACCTCTTGATGCTCATCAAGAGAATGCCAAGAGTGTGCAAAGCAGTAATCAAAGCAAAAGGTGGCTACTTTGAAGAACCTAGAATATAAGACATATTTTCAGTTGTTTCACACTTTTTTGTTAAGTACATAATTCCATGTGTGTTAATTCATAGTTTTGATGCCTTCAGTGTGAATCTACAATTTTTATAGTAGTATAATGTTGTACCGTGTTAGCCATTGAAAGTAGTGGAAGAGTGAAGAAATCAGGCGATACCTTTTAGAGGCTAACTGAGTATATTTATAAGTAAGCTTTCAGGAGTGCTCGCTCCCTTCATCAGACATGGTGTGATACAAGAACTGAAAATTAACAGATTTTTATACACATGGTTTTCAAAGCATTTTAGAGTCCTTAAAAAAAATTGCAATCTAAGTAGAGAAGTTATTTACAACAGGTCAAAAAAACAGTCTGGAAACTTGTGGTGCGTGACGGAGGGATCAGTAATTCTTGCTGTTATCTGTTTGCTATCAGGAGGTGATTTGTGTCCCTCACAGGTCATACATAGTGTGATTTGAAGCTGGCATGAATATTGAGTTCAGTTCATGGTTCAAACATAGTGTGACATGAAGCTGGAATGAATATTAAGTCCAAATTGCAGAGTTTGAAATTTTTGCATAAATTTGTACTCCATTTCTTTCCTTTTCTCCTGTGTCTTAAAATGTCCCATTAAAACCACAACCCGCAAATCTTCAATAGAGTGGTTTTCTCCAGAGAAATGTGTGGCCACTGGGAGATCTGTTCTGCTGTTATTAATGGTGGATCTGTGTGAGTTCATTCGTTGACTGAGTCTCTGCCCTGTTTCCCCCACATAGAGGCCTGTGGTGGGACATTGCACACACATTATGAGGTACACCACATTGGAAGACCTGCAGGAAAATGTCCCCCTAATTCTGTGCACCTGTTGTGACTGTGGGATAGGTACACTGTCAGCGGTGTGGATGTGCTTGCAGGTCATGCACCTTTTATGTAGGCAAGGTGAGGTGCAATTTTCAGTTGGGGCCTTCAGGGCACTCCGGACGATAATGCGCCTCAGGTTTGGTGGTTGTCGAAAGGAGAGGAGAGGGGGGACTGGAAATATGTCCTTGAGTCTGTTGTCCCTATGTAGCACAGGTTGGAGCTCCTTGGCAATCCTTCGTAGGATCTCCAGCTGATACAAAAGATACACAAAGATGGCAACCCTGGGAGGCCTATCATTTCTGGCATTGGGACACTGACAGAAAACATCTCAGGTTGGGTGGAAAAGCTCCTAAAACCCCTTGTCAGGGATACTCCAAGCTATATCCAGGACACCACTGACCTTCTTAACAAACTGAATGCCCTGGGCCCTCTACCTGAGGGTACCATTTTGGCCACCATGGATGTGGAATCCCTGTATACCAACATTCCCCACAAGGATGGAGTTGCAGCATGTCGGGTACACCTGGCAAAACAAAACCTCCCAACAGAACCAGTAACGCAGCTCATACAATTCATCCTTAGCCACAACCATTTTACCTTTGGAGAGGATCTATATCTACAGCGAATGGGAACTTCAATGGGGACCAGATGTGCACCCCAATATGCAAATCTCTTTATGGCAGAAATGGAAGGAACATATTTATCAACATGCGCCACCAAACCTATGATTTACCTTCGTTATATCGATGATATCCTTGTCATCTGGACTGCAGGTGAGGAGGCCCTACTTCAATTCCATAATGACTTCAATGACTTTCACCCGACCATCAACCTTAAACTTAGCTATTCAGGGAGTGAAATCCACTTTCTGCATACCACAATATACATTAAAGACCACCGGCTACTCACATCAATATACCACAAACCCACAGACAGAACGGCCTACCTGAGAAACGACAGCTTCCACCCCAAGCACACAAGACAATCTATAATCTACAGCCAGGCTATACGATACAATCGTATTTGCTCTGACAAAACAGACCTGGACAAGCACCTCCTGGATCTGAGGATGAAATTTCTCAGATTGGGATACAAACCAAAAGTGACAGACAACCAATTAAACAAAGCAGCAGCCATTAACAGAGACAGTCTGCTCACATATAGAGAAACCCAGAAAGATGCCCGAGTGCCCCTAGTTGTCACCTACAACCCACAGCTGGAGATCCTACGAAGGATTGCCAAGGAGCTCCAACCTGTGCTACATAGGGACAACAGACTCAAGGACATATTTCCAGTCCCCCCTCTCCTCTCCTTTCGACAACCACCAAACCTGAGGCGCATTATCGTCCGGAGTGCCCTGAAGGCCCCAACTGAAAATGGCACCTCACCTTGCCTACATAAAAGGTGCATGACCTGCAAGCACATTCACACCGCTGACAGTGTACCTATCCCACAGTCACAACAGGTGCACAGAATTAGGGGGACATTTTCCTGCAGGTCTTCCAATGTGGTATACCTCATAATGTGTGTGCAATGTCCCACCACAGGCCTCTATGTGGGGGAAACAGGGCAGAGACTCAGTCAACGAATGAACTCACACAGATCCACCATTAATAACAGCAGAACAGATCTCCCAGTGGCCGCACATTTCTCCGGAGAAAACCACTCTATTGAAGATTTGCGGGTTGTGGTTTTAATGGGACATTTTAAGACACAGGAGAAAAGGAAAGAAATGGAGTACAAATTTATGCAAAAATTTCAAACTCTGCAATTTGGACTTAATATTCATGCCAGCTTCATGTCACACTATGTTTGAACCATGAACTGAACTCAATATTCATGCCAGCTTCAAATCACACTATGTATGACCTGTGAGGGACACAAATCACCTCCTGATAGCAAACAGATAACAGCAAGAATTACTGATCCCTCCGTCACGCACCACAAGTTTCCAGACTGTTTTTTTGACCTGTTGTAAATAACTTCTCTACTTAGATTGCAATTTTTTTTTAAGGACTCTAAAATGCTTTGAAAACCATGTGTATAAAAATCTGTTAATTTTCAGTTCTTGTATCACACCATGTCTGATGAAGGGAGCGAGCACTCCTGAAAGCTTACTTATAAATATACTCAGTTAGCCTCTAAAAGGTATCGCATGATTTCTTCACTCTTCCACTACAATTTTTATAGTCCTGGAAATACAGAAAACTCTTGGAATGAGAAGGTGTGTTCAAACTTTTGGTCTGTACTGTACCTGTACAATGCACTCAATACCATTTTACCCAGCTGACAGACTTTGAAAGGGTGCACATTATGCACTGAGCAAAGCAAGATGGTCATTTTTAATGAACTGCCCACCATCTATGCTGTTCTGACCTAACGGTTAGCAAATGTTGGGAGAAGTGGATACGTGAGAGCACACTTACAGAGCAAACAGGCTCCAGACAGCACAGACAAACTACCAGTAGAGAGTATAATGTGATCCACTGACCAGCAAAAGGAGCTCCCACAATTTCCTTGTCCAAATCCAAATGTGGTACCTTCATTGCACTCTCCTGTCTCTGCCTGGACCCTTTTCCAGGTGCTTAGCAGAAGGAAATTTGGTATCACAACACCCATTGAATATTCTGCCATTGCCAGCCAGCCACCGCTGCCTTCCTTTGCATTAGTTGTTATCAACTAGAAACCTGGAATGCTACGGACTGAAACCATACAGTCCTTAGCAATGAATCCAGTTGTTTGGGATCTGAAAATGGCCAGGCTTGACAATTCGCTCCAACTGCTGGTGTGATGATCTGGGTAGCCAGTTGGTCTCCCCTAGAAGTGATACGATACTAACTGCTTAGCAGTATGTGCAGGACATCCTGTGACCCCAAATGAAGGCTCGCCCACACACAGCATGGGTTTTTCAGAATAGTCTCCACCAGATAACCAACTGGACTGCTTGGTCACCATATTTCTTGCCAATCAAGGATTTATGGGATCAGCAAGCTTTGGCAACCAACAAGTGTGCAGGATCTACATGCCCAGTGGCAAAATCTGTGGGCAAATATGCCAAAGAATACCATATGGAACCTGTATGTCTCCATGCCCAACCGTATCTCATCTTCCATCCAATAGAGGTGGAACAACAGGATATAAGAGCCACTTTTCAATTGTACAGTGGGGATGGTGTGTTCAGGGTGATGAGCAGTGTTACTTTTCCGCTACACATAGCGCTTTGCATTTAGGCCAAAAAGTTCAACTTTGGTCTCATCTGACCAGAGCACCTTCTTCCACATGTTTGCTGTGTTCCCTATATGGCTTGTGGCAATGCAGCAGTCTCATGTCATCCATATGTAAACAGAGACCAGGAGGACCTTTGGAGAGTGCTGGATCTCCAGGGGAAGAGAGAGGAGTGTAGCGCTTCTTCGCAGGAAAAACTCCTTTAATTAAAATATCTTACTTTCATTGTTTGAGGTAAGTTTACAATTCCAGAATGTTCAGCTATTATACAATGCTGTATCTGTGATTTCTGCATTTCCTACAAAGTAAGAAAAGCTGATTGACCATCTTCTTTGTGTGGTGATTCCATAACTTATTCAAAATTTCAGTGTACATCTGTATACTTTTTTCTATATATAGATATGACGAATATACCTGACGTAGCAAGAACATTCAATTACTCATAAGAAGGAATGTATAAACAAACCTCTGATGGTTTTTTCTCTTTCTGTCTGGCCCAGGTATTTTTTGTGGTTGGGGTTTGGGAACATCTTGACCAGGATGTTGTGTGACCTACAATTAAGAAAACAAGCATGCAATACAATGAAGGAATGCCTTCCAGTACCGTGTCAAGATCACAGTAAAATAAATGTACAAGTATAACAATATAAACAACTAAATTCCAGATGCCACATTGCATGGCATATATTGCAGCAGTTCAAAGTGAATGGAGGAATCAATTTCCTAAATTGTTGGTACCCCTCGTTTAATGAAAGAAAAACCCACAATGGTCACAGAAATAACTTAAAAAAGCCAGACTGGAATTTGCCAAACTACATGTTGACAAGCCACAAAGCTTCTGGGAGAATGTCCTATGGACAGATGAGACAAAAATCGAAATTTTTGGCAAGGCACATCAGCTCTATGTTCACAGACGGAAAAATGAAGCATATCTTGAAAAGAACACTGTCCTTACTGTGAAACATGGAGGAGGCTCTGTTATGTTCTGGGGTTGCTTTGCTGCATCTGGCACAGGGTGTCTTGAATATGTGCAGGGTACAATGAAATCTCAAGACTATCAAGGGATTCTAGAGAGAAATGTGCTGCCCAGTGTCAGAAAGCTTGGTCTCAGTCGCAGGTCATGGGTCTTGCAATAGGATAATGACCCAAAACACACAGCTAAAAACACCCAAGAATGGCTAAGAGGAAAACATTGGACTATTCTGGAGTGGCCTTCTATGGGCCCTGACCTAAATCCTATTGAGCGTCTTTGGAAGGAGCTAAAACATGCCGTCTGGAAAAGGCACCCTTCAAACCCGAGACAACTGGAGCAGTTTGCTTATGAGGAGTGGGCCAAAATACTTGTTGATAGGTGCAGAAGTCTCATTGACAGTTACAGGAATCGTTTGATTGCAGTGATTGCCTCAAAAGGTTGTGCAACAAAATATTAAGTTAAAGGGGTATTCCCACAAACATAACCATTTTTAAATTTGTAGATAATTAAAAGTTAAACATTTTTGCAAGTATAAGTAATTAAATATTTTGCAGAGTTTTGAAGATTTTCTCTAAATATCTTGTGGTCATAGTTTTGTTATCTCGATCGGTTGCCAATGGATACGACCATGAATGCAGGATCTTTCTAAGGTCAGAAAATCAGCAATGGTTTCCTTATTGTGGTGTGTCCCTGCCTGATAACCCAGCTACAATAAGAAAATCATGGCTGGGTTTTTGACAAGTCCCAGACCATATAAAGTTTCTGCATTTGTGGTCGTATCCATTGGCAACCAATCAAAACAACAGACAGTCACCACTAAGATGGTTAGAGAAAATCTTTAAAACTCTGCAGAATTTTTACCTACTTATACTGTATTTGCAAAAATGTTTAACTTTTAATTATCTACAAATATAAATATGATTATGATCATGGGAATACCCCTTTAAGCGTACCATAATTTCTGTCCAGGCCTGTTTCATGAGTTTTCTTTTTAAAAAAAAATTCTGTTGAAGCATGGTTGAAAAGCAATGTCTGACTTTCATTTGTTCATTTTCATAAAATTTTTATATATTATTACTTTTGTCAGATTCAAGTTATTTCTGTGACCATTGTGGGTTTTTCTTTCATTAAATGAGGGGTACCAACAATTTTGTTAACGTGTGTATGTCACTATAACACAGCGACCCAACCTATTCCATTACCAGAGGTAAAATCAAACCCACTTCTATTGCCTACCTGGAAGGCTTGGTGCCAAGTACAAAAGGGACTTCAGGACTCTCCTCAAGCCTCCTTGTATTTGTCTCTAATGTCAAACCCAGATTTCCAAAATGGACAACCTCTTGGTAACTACAAGTATTGGCCTTACTTACATTACACATATCATACATCTTGACAACAAGCGAGTGTGATCCCTAGATGAGATTTTGGCCAAATACCCGGACATTAGATTACATCCTTTCCACTATCTCCAGGTTCAGCGCTATGAATGCACAAAGCTATGCTCAGCTTTTCCAGTTGCCTCCAAGGTGAAGAAGCTATGCAGGGAGCAGAAGGCATCATACACTGTATAGCAGCTGTCATACTGCACCTCTGCTCCTATGCATTTAAAGAGTGACAGACAATAACTTGTATAGCGGACAGAGCTGCCTGCTTCCAGCACATCTCTTATATAGTTACCTGAAGGCAGCCAGAACAGCTTATCAGTGCTGGGTCCATGTGCTGGACCTCCACCAATTAGATACTGAAGGCCTAGGTACTCATTATGAAAACCGCCTGGAGACACTGACAAATCCTTTAAAGAAGTTGTCCAGGACTCTTTTTTCTAATTACTGTACCAATAAAATATTCATGCCAGCTGAAACAAATTTGTAATATATTGTCATTACCAAAATGGCCCCCCTTTGTCCTGATCCACGGCAGCAGGATTCACTGGTGTGGGCTGGCCTAGCTCGGCCTTCCCCTGCCTTACTTCTGTGAGTGCGGCTTCACAGCACCAGTGTCTAGTGCGCATTGTGCCTGATCTCTGCTTGGGGGAAATGTCAATCATGCCTAGGAGCAAAGATTAGCAAGTAGACAGGGTGACTAGGCTGAAGCCTACTTAGGTTATTTTGCATATGACTTTTTATGCCTTTAAACATTTCTAACTTCACTGCAATTGAAAGACTACACAGGAGCACCAATGGAAAGGGAATTACTTGATTCTGCAGATGACTGGGTCAGTATATGGTAGAAAAACCACCTGACAGGTTCCCTTTAAGCCAATAAACTCCTGCTGCTGGGCCCTTCGTATTTTTGGTTTCTATAATGATCTCCTAAAACCAGCAAAAGCTTTAGGTTACAAAAGTTTATGTCTTACTGTCAGTTGTGTCAGAGTCATCGCTGCTTAATGAAAACTTCCTTCTCTTCTCTTCCATCTGCAAAACAAAATAAAAAAAAACAAAAAAAAAAAACTTAAGAAACAATATTGCGCACTGTGAAACTACCCTACAAAACACAATTATTAAAGGAGCAATCAGGGTGCAATTTCCTCTTTAGGTACAAAAAGGTGTTCCTCCAACTACGAGCTGTTTAAAAAGTTTTTACATTCACTGTAGCTTGTAAATACTGACACGTATAGCAAATGGCCATCACTGGTAAATTTAGAAGTATTTTTGCCTTCTGACCATTGACCATTCCAAAGATTGATCAAAATACTACTGCAGAGCATCCTGTACCTACCAGCTGCTGAAAAATCTGTTACTAAGAACATTATGCTGCAAATTTAATCTACAAGAATTCTGAGACAAAACATTAAATAAATAAAATCATCTAAAACAAATAATAATCTCCAAGACCTGCAATGTCTTCACATTAAAAAAAAACAAAAACACTTTGACAGCATTACCCTATGTATTAATTGTATTCAATCTGAATCCTTCTCATCATGAAAGGTTATGCGATTCTCTCTCTCTGACCAGATAAAATCTACATGAGTTAAAGGGAGTCTGTCAGCAGTAAATTCATAAAAAAAAAAAAAAAAAAAAAAAAAAACTAACCACAGTACCTTTGGGGCTTTGGTGCACCATTTTCATGTAAATCACCATTTTTTGGTCAGATTCAAAGAAAACATTTTGCAATGCTCCACATGGTCACCTACAGTCTATATTATATATCTACCTGCTGTGAGTTAGTGAAATTATCCTATTCCCCTAGTTAGGGACAGTCAGGGATAGAAAAAAGTGTTTTTGCTGGAGTGCTTCTTTAATAATCTACTATATCTGTCTCTTCATATATTGTATTTAGATTCAAGAAGGGAGACATGCAAAATGTTTTACTAAAGGAGTTGACCTTTAACCCTTTACCGACATATGCTGTGATGCGTCTTTAAAGATGGCGGCCACTCTGAAGCATAGCCACTATGACCAGCATCAATAGCTGTTTAGTGAATCTCCCATACAGTTAATGCAATCAAAACATTGCAGGTTCAAGTTCTCTAGGGCAGTGGTCCCCAACCTTTTACGTTTAGGGGCGGGGCTTTGGTAATGTGGGGGTGGGGTTATACGCTAAACAATGCTGTAGACCGGGGCCGTGCTGGCGGGACCTCGGTGTACAGCGCTGTAGACCAGGTCCCCGCCATTAGCTATGCTAGGAGCCCCGGCTCTTGGCACAATGTGCTGGGAGTGGCGTTTACCCAGAACAGCTTGCCGCCCCGCGGATCGGTGGTTGGGGACCCCTGCTCTAGGGGAGCTAATAAAAACATTTAAAAAAATTGTTTTTTTAAAAAAAGTTTTTAAAAAAACATGAAGAAAAAATTCAAAATCACCCCCTCTTCCCTAGATTTGAAATAAGAACAAACATATAAAAATCCATTTGATTATAATAATTTGTTTAACAGGTTAAAGGGGTTGTCCAGGATAAATTGAAAATTATTCCCTAAACTAAACCCCCTCCCCCTGCCTAACTTCTAATTGACTTAATTAAAAAAAATAATAAAATTACCTATATACCTGGGCACATTTTATGATGATCCGGTGACGTTCCGTTTCCGCATTTCCGGAAACAAATCGTCACCAATACTCCCCCCATCATACTTACCAGTCTTCAGTCTTCTGGCATGAAGAATCATTTCCTCCACTTCTGCCGGCGCCTGAGCCATAGAGCTTTATTGTGCGCTCTCTAGCAGAAGTGAAGAGCACATATCACGCATGCGCAAGAAGTCCACAGAAGATTATGCCGGCGGGACTGAAGAAACTGATCTCCAGGACACAGAAGACAGGTAAGTATGATGGGGGGGAGCTGAGTTAGCTAGTTAGGTAGGTAGATAGGGCTAGTAGTCCACAGCCTAGCTAGGGAAACAGGGAGTGGGTGTGAGAGAGGGATCATGGGAGTTGTAGGCTAAGACAGCAGGAAGCTAAGGAAGCATGTAAACAAATGCAGAGGATGCCAGGAGCTCCCAGAGAAAGCCAGAAATTACTCAAAACACTACTAAAGGTGTTTTGGTGCAATTAACCCATTAATAGCACTAAAATGCCTTTTTTTTAAAGTTTTTTTTGTCCGGAAAATCCCTTTAAACTGAAAGATAGTCAAAGAATGACCATAATCACACCAGAACATAATAAAATATTAGGGGGTTTTATAAATGAAAAAACATAATACTTAGACAAATGATCAAATAGTTCACAGGAAATGGGAGCCACATTGTATATCATGCACTAAAATACACCCATCTCATTCGATGACATTTAAAATGTTGATGGGCATCTTATGATCCCAGCTGAAGCCAACTAACACAATAGACCAGTGAATACAGACATCATTTTGGCTGCATAATGAGTGATGTAAAAACCCTATTGTGATTTTTTTTTCCACCTTCCTAGTACATAGTACGAAATTTAATAATGGCGCCATTACTAAGTACAATTATTCCCGCAAAACATTAAGTGCTAATGTGAATAAAAAAAAAAAAAAAAAAAAAGTTATGGCTCCTGGAAGGCAGAGAGTCAAAAACAAACTCGAAAATTGAAAAATGGCTACAGCGGGAAGAGGTTAAGAACCACTTTAAGAGGTTTGCTATTCAGAAAAGGTTCACTAAACATGGAAGAAATTTGAACATTCTCTAGTTATTACCATCTTTCCTTTACTTAGAGTTGTGACTAAAGGACACTGACATTGACTTTAAAATAAATACTTGTGTAAATAAAATCGAAGTTTGAGGATACAAACGAAGTTTGGAGTTTTACAAACAATAGACAGACCAAACAGGTCAACTAATGTCAAGTACATGTTAGAGGGAAAGCATCGTGCAAAGTCTAATGTGCTGCTGGCTTAGGCAATTGAAGTCAATTGAGAGCGTCGGAAATAGCAGAGTGCTTTATTTGAGCGGTCACCAATCCTCCCATGACTACCAGTCATGCACACATTCAGCCTGGCTGTGGAGAGGCTGAATGCGCATTGGGGGAAAGGATCCCCCTTTCTGAAACACGCACTGATTCCAAGAACAAGGGGGTCCTTTCCTATGGATAGAGGATAAAATTTAGTCATATTACACCTGATTAGTAAAAGCCCCACTCCAGACAAATTTATTATACTATAGCTCTGTAGTACAAGGCATACTAAAATGAATGATGCACTCACTCACCATGTGCATCATTCACTTTATTCTTCCTCTGAACATTTCCCCCAGCTGGTCATGTGATTGGCAGAATGGCCTGCTGATTCACAAACCATCCAGAAGCTTCTGATTTCTATGCAAGTCTATGAGAGCGTAACATCCAGGCTCTAATACATTGAAAAAGTGACTTCTGCCTGGTGAGTGAATAGAACGCCCAAGGCTAAGGCATAATAAATTTTGGCCGAAAGGGACTTTAAAACACAACAAAAATTATGATTTGACTATTTTTGAGAAAGAAAAGAATTGTGTTCGTTTCTGCCTGGAGGCCTACTGCATAGACCAGGACGCAGCAATCCTCAGCACTTGTGCAGGAGTGAGCCCCTCAGGCAACTTCACCCAGCACAAGGCTCTCTCTAAAGTAGGCGTTTGTTCATTTCAAAACGGTTTGACAGGTTGTGCAAGGTCCTGCCCCCACAAAGCTGGCTTAAAGGGGCTGTCCAGGATAATACAACAGTTTGTAACTAACTCCCCCATGCCTCCTCCTCCAATTTTGTAATATAACACTGCACAGTCTAGTGCAAATGCTGCTGAAGTTCATTCCACAATGTGGAATACATGCTGCTGACAGTTGGTCTACAGCCTAATGTTTTGGGGTTTTTTTACTTTTTTTTACATGTTAAAAAAAAATACATGTAATTTACATGTGATGCAGTGTTTCCTCCTTACTGAGCGAAGATCCAAACCACTAGAAACTTAGAAATAGAGCAGGAAGCTGTGCTAATACATAAAATAATATAAAATACTTTACACGGAGCAGTGTAAGGACTCTTTTCTTGGAGGCAACATATAGTTTTTATTTATACCATTCCCTATAGTAATATTGCTATGGCAAGCCTGGGGGCCTCCAGAACACTCTTGGCTGCCAAAACAACTGAAAATCTGCAATCCAGCTGTGCAGGAGTCCTTCAGCGAGAGAAAATGAAAGTAAAAGTGAGAGCAGCTTCTGAGGTTTTAAAGAGGACCTTTCACGCTAGAAAGCCGACACCGCACTGAATTCAGCGCACTGCCAGCTTTCCCGGTATGTGCCCCGGGGCTGGATATATCGGAGGTCTTAGTTTCACCGTTCACCGTCAGAAGGGGTTCCTGACAGTCTAGCTGGGCTGTGAGGAACGCCATTCCTGACTGTACTCGTCCATAGCCCTGTACTGGGGGGGCGTTCCTCACAGCTCAGCGTCATCGCCGGGCAGTAAGGAATGCCCCCTCTCTCCGTAGTCGTCCATAGCCCTGTACTGTCAGAGGGGGCGTTCCTTACAGCCCAGTGATGACGCTGAGCTGTGAGGAAGGCCCCCCCAGTACAAGTCTATGGACGAGAACTGTCGGGGAGGGCGTTCCTCACAGCGCAACTAGACTGTCAGGAACGCCCTTCTGATGGTGAACCGTGAAACTACGACCCCCGATATCTCTAAGGGTGAGTTCACACCTGCGCTTCAGTCCGTCCGTTGCCAATCCGAGTGAAAATCTCGGCGAACGGGATTGGCATCGGATACAGACCGGTCAGCGACGCATTGGTTAAAAACCCATTCATTTGAATGGGTTTTTAAAGCAATGCGAGGGTGTCCGATTGCACCCTCTGCGCTGCGAAGCCGTTTTTTTTTCGTCGGACACGAAGTCCTGCATGTCCGACTTTGTTTCCGATGAAAAAAAAGATTCGCAGCGCAGAGGGTGTAAGCGCACACCCGCGCATTGCTTTAAAAACCCATTCAAATGAATGGGTTTTTAACCAATGCGTCGCTGACCGGTCTGTATCCGATGCCAATCCCGTTCGCCAAGATTTTCACTCAAATTGGCAACGGACGGACTGAAGCGCAGGTGTGAACCCACCTTAACTCCGGGGCACATACCAGGAAAGCCGGCAGTGCGCTGAATTCAGTGTGCTGTCGGCTTTCTAGCGGTATGTAAAACAGCATATACATGAGGACGTGACAGGTCAAGTGTCAGTTTTAACAGAGATCCTACAGCTATGGTGTCCACAATGTTTAAATACCCAACATCCCACATGGTATATGACCTCCTTTTTTTGCCCCCCCACAGTATATGACCCTCTTTTTTATGACCCCCCCCCACATTAGATGATCCCTTTCTTGTAGTCCCTCCACATTATCTGACCCCCCCCCTTTTTTTTTTTACCTCCCCCCCCCGCCACAGCATATGATTCCCCTATTTATGGACCCAAAAACTGTTTATGACATCCTTTTTTTTTTTTCTTATCCCCACCCCCCAGAGTAGCTGGTCATATTGTTTACTCACCTGTCCACACTCCCTGTCCTGGCCACCATCTGCTGCCGCTTCTAGGGTTCAAGGTAGCCGACGCTGAAGAATACCAGGACGCTCTATGTAGCGCCTCGGTGTTCTTCAATGACATCACGCAAGTGTAGCGCTACCTAGAGGCGGCAGTGGAGGGTGGCCAGGACGGGAGTGTGGACAGGTGAGTAAACATTATCGGCAGATGCTGATAGCAATAAGATAATAAGTAGCTGCCGATTAAAAAAAATACCTCCCCCCCAGTTTATTTTACAAGACACTGTCTGAGGTCATCGCCTCAGGTCGTCTCATTGAAGATGTGCCCCTATGCATAAGGATAAAAGGGCGATTTTTACAATGAAACAGTGGTTCTGAATAAGAAATACATCATTGTAAACTGTGCCAACAGCCCTACAAGGTACTGTGATTAGTTTATATCTCAATTTTGTGCTGACAGACTTTAACCTCTTCATGCTGCAGCCAATTTTCGTTTTTGCATTTCCATTTCCAATGTACTGGGAAGCTGGAAAAAAATTCAGAATGTAAAGGAATTGAAAAAAAAAATTTTGTGCCAATTTCTTATCGGTTTAAATTTTACGGCATTCACTATATGGTAAAAATGACATGTTACATGGATTACATGGATTCTGCGGGTCAGTATGATCACGGCAATACCAAATTCATATAGTATTTATAATGTTTTGATACCTTTTAAAAAATTCTAAACTTTGCAAACTAGAAACATTTTTTTGTATCGCCATATTGTGACACCTGTAACTTTTTTATATTTACCTGTACATAGCTGGTTAAGGTGTGGTCTTATGCAGGACAATATGGCATTTTTATTGATACCATTTTGGGGAAGATCTGATGGTTTAACCACTTTTTATTCCATTTTTTTATAGGAGGCAAAACAAAAAGTTGAGAAAAAAAAAACACACCATTTTGATTTTTCCCCCACTACGCTGTTCACCATATAGGAGAAATATTTTAATAGTTCGGGCATTTTTGAATCCCTAAAGTGTTTATGTTTACTTTTGTTTATTTATTTTTATATGTGATCAAGGGAAAGGGGGGTGATTTAAACTTTTGTGTTTTTTTTTTTTTTTTTAAACTCGTTTTATTGAAAATTGCGTATCAGACACAAGAAAAGGAATCAAAACAAATACATAACATGTTGCGCACCAAAAAACGAGAATTTCAATGTAAATTCACTCAACGCACCACATCCCACCTCGCCAGGCCCTCGTCCCATCCGGACCATATAACGTAGACTCGGTACAGAAAGAATATAATCAGGACATGCGTAATACTGTATACATCAGTTATCATGTACAAAACATGCAGTCAATAAGTCAAGGGTAACAACAAGGATACACTCCAAAATGAGAGGTCGTGGATACTCCCGGTGTCTCGCACCCCTCACGGCATGAGTAAATTAATGGCAGAGCGCAATGAGGGAGCCGTATATTGGGTTACCGGAGAATTGCACCATGTTCCCCACACCTTATGGAATTTCTGAGGGCACCCTCTCCCTTTATACACAATCTGGTTATAAGGAAGAACAGTATTAACAAGTTTCTTCCACTGAGATACTGATGGGGGTTTCGGAGCCATCCATCGCAGTGCGATAGCTTTCCTAGCATAAAATAAAGACTCCCTCAAAAGGATTCTAACATGGTGTTGCCATATTTCTTCATCTAATACGCCGAAAAGGCATATCTCTGGGGTTAATGGTATAGGTTTAGCCAGAACTTCCGCCAGGAGATCCACGACCCCTTTCCAAAAACATTGTATGATCGGACATTCCCAAATCATATGCCAAAAGTCTGCCTGTGGACAAAGACACCTAAGGCATCCGGGGTTGGGCAGACGTCCCATTTTGTATAGACGGGAAGGTGTCAAGTAACATTGGTGTAGAATATATGTTTGAATCAGTTTGTTGTTAGCTGAAGGTGACACATGTTGAGGAGATTCAAGGATATCTTGAAACATCTCATCTGTGAGAGTTGGGATATTTATGCTCCATCGCGTCAAGGCCGGGGCGTCCAAAGTGGACACCTTGGCCTGTATCAGATGTGCATATAAAGTAGATATCAAACCCCCAGGGCCCTGTGAGCGAAGTATGCCGATAAGCGGATACTCAGATATATTGTCCAATCGATCCGGGAACTGAGAAGAAAGTGCATGTCTAATCTGTAGATATCTAAAGAACTGCGTTCTAGGGATGCCATAGGAGGAGCTTAGCGAGTCAAACGTTTTAAAAACCCCTTGTATGTACAGGTCACTAAGAGAGGACACGCCATACTGCGACCAGGCCCGGGCGCCAGGCAGGGCAAATAACGTCGGCAGACCAGGGTTGTGCCAAAGCGGGGTCTCCGCAGGTATATCAGAATAAGCGGACACCTTTTTCGCCTGACGCCAGACCTGTCCCGCCAGGGCATGGATGGGCAACAATTTCCCCCTAAACAAGGCCGGGTGTTCCAACACCGGCCACAGATTATGCAGACCCAGGTGGTGAGCCAGATGTGCCTCGGACCTCGGTAGGGGATCAGATGAGAGCCACTTCCTAATAAAACGGAGCTGTCCTGCCAGGTAGTAAAGAAACAGATCAGGGAGTGATGTACCCCCGAGCTGTTTTGGTCGTTGTAGAGATGACAACCTAAGCTTAGATCTAGAGTTTCCCCATATAAAGGAGATAATGAGGGAGTCCATTTGTTTAAAAAATCTAAGGGGCACGGACACAGCAGAATGGCTTATAGCATATAGACATTTGGGTAGTACTATCATTTTAACTAGGTTGATTCTACCAGCCACCGACAAAGGCAGTGTAGCCCAAAGATTAAACTTAACCCTAAAGTGCGAGATGAGCGGAAAGATGTTCTGTTCCAAAAAACACCTATGGTCCCTAGATATAAAGATGCCCAGATATTTGCAGGTTGAGACTGTAGTCAATCCACATACCACATTCCCCTCAGCTACACTTGACGCACAGCCAATATGCATGTATGAGGACTTAGTCCAATTGGTCCGTAGGCCAGAATAATTACCAAATTCGTCAATTATAGCCATGGCTCTGGGCAGAGACCGGGAGGGGTCGCTCATAAACAGGAGTAAGTCATCGGCATATAGTGCTGTTCTCTCCTCCCGGGTGCCTATCACTATGCCTTTATATATGGGGTCATTCCGAAGCAGTATTGCCAAGGGTTCCACCGCCAGAGCAAACAGTAGCGGTGACAATGGACATCCTTGTCTTGTACCCCTACCCAAAGGAAAGTAGGAAGACAACGCGCCATTAATGGACAGCGCCGCTCTAGGGGAACAGTATAGAAGGGAAATCCAGGTAACAAACCCCTCTCCAAATCCGTATCTTCGCAACACCTGCAATAGAAAAGGCCACTCGACAGAGTCGAACGCCTTTGTTGCATCTAAAGAAGCCATCGCCCAGTCATGTGAGGATGATGCCCCAATCTGAGTTATCACCTGAGCCCTTCTAAGATTATCCGATGTGGATTTTCCAGGCATAAAGCCTGTCTGATCCGGATGGACAAGGTCGAGAACAACAGAATTTAGCCTTTTCGCCAACATTTTAGTAAGGAGTTTATAATCTATATTAAGCAGTGATATAGGCCTATATGAGCCACAGTCCAGCGGATCCTTGTCAGGCTTAAGTAACAGGATAATGGTGGCGTCATAAAAGGACTCCGGGAGACTGCGACCCACAAAGGCAGCGTTATAACAGTCAAGCAACACTGGGAGAAGCAGGCCCCCATACTGGGCATAAACCTCCACCGGGATGCCGTCCAGACCCGGCGATTTGCCCCTTGCCATATCTGCCAGGGCTCCCGATAGCTCCTCTAGCGTAAAAGGGGAATCTAAAAATTCACGTTGGTCTTCTGACAATGTAGGAAGGGGGATCAAGCCCAAATAGGTGGCAAGCTCTCCGTCAGTGACTCTAAGCTTGGAGAGGTATAACTCACTGTAATACCTATAAAATCTGTCACTAATGGCCAAGCTATTGGACAGTACCTCCCCCGTCTCTGAATGTACTCGTAGTATTGCAGGTGAGGCTGTGTTTTGATGTATCAGTTGAGCTAGAAAGCTGCTCGACTGGTTGCCGAGTTCGTAAAACTTCTGTTTGCTAAAAAACAGAGACCTACGTGCCTTGTCATGCAGTATATGCAGATATTGTCTACCCGTCTGCAACCATTGAGACCTAGCCTCATCAGTTGGATTAGCCACGTATGCGGCTTCGAGCGAGGCACACTGGGTCGCCAAAGTGGTCTCCAACAGCGAGGATTCCCTCTTTACAAAGGAAATGGAGGACTTAATACAACCCCTAAGATATGCCTTCATAGTTTCCCATAAGAGGAGCGGAGAAGTGTTTGGGGAATTAATGGTCAAAAACGTCTGAAGTTGATCAGGTATTCGATCATGTGGTACAAATAGTTTCAACCAAAATGGGTGGATTCGCCAACCCTGTCGTGGCTTAGCAGCCGTACTACTATTTAATTGGACCAACAACGGGGAATGATCAGACACTGCCCTGGGTAAATAGGATATGGTCTGCAACAAAGAATATGCTTTAGTATTTCCAAAAGCATGGTCAATCCTGGACAGAGTATGTCTGTTGGCAGAGTGACAGGAAAAGGTGCGGGCCTCCGGAAACCGGACCCGCCACAAATCCAACCACCCCAATTCACGGATCACTCCGGCCATTGTAGTAGGGCGAGGCAGAGAGGGGGAACCTGGCTCCGCGGAGAACCGATCCAATGCAATATCCATAACTTTGTTAAAGTCACCCAAACGTAATGCAATAGCCCCAGGGAATCGGGTCGCAAACTGCGCAGCCTGCTGGAGCACAGCAAGATCAGACGCCGGTGGCAAGTACACACCCAGGATAACATACAGGACAGAGTCAACCCAGGCCTGGACAAAAACGTATCGTCCCTCGGGGTCCCTTACAATGAGGCCTGGCTCCCACCTGAGTCTACGATGCACCAAGATGGACACCCCCCTGGAATAGGAAGTGTGTGTAGAGTGAGCCGCCCACTGAACCCATGGCTTCTGAAGTCGCCTGGAATTGTCTGGAACCAAATGAGTTTCCTGAAGGCATATGAGGTGTGGGTCACCCCTCCTAATCTGAGAGAAAACCAACGACCTCTTTCATGGGCTACCCAGGCCCCTCACATTCCAAGATAGTACACTAAAGGACGCCATGGTCGTCTAAGAATGTAATGTAATCATGGCAATTCAGGACCCCAAAAGTGACCCGCCTATGAGTGTGTAGCGCGTGGCTGAGTGAAACACAAAGTGGTGTGCAGCAACCTAAGAACCATATACAAACGAAATGAACCATTACACCCCTAAAGGGTGTGAGACATACTACTGGCATAAACAAACAATATTTGTTAAATTAACTGTGGCTACAATTAACGGGGGAAGAAGTGCACCCACAGTGGTTGGTATACGGGGCACTGTCTTAAAGGTATGGATAATCACTAGGCTAGGAGATATACTATTCAACAGAGCCAGGTTCACATGAGTAAATGAGATACACCGGCGCCCCGGGGGTCGCCAGCCCAGGTAACTATAAGACTACAGGATACTATAATAACAGAACCGCACTTTCATAAAACTACTTATGAAATAAACAAGAGCATCCCGTAATACATAAGTCCTTATGTATGGTCCGATCGGACCTCTCACCACACGCCGTCAGGATCATCGTCTCGGAGATCGAGGAAGAAGAGATAGCCAGTCCTCCACATCCCTCGGTGAAGTAAAGAAAAGGGACCTGCCGTCATGGACGACCCGAAGACGTGCTGGGTAAATCATGGAGTATTGTATAGCCTTTTCTCTCAACCGCCTCTTAACGGCCACGAAGGATGCTCGGGTCTTCTGGAGAGCCGCCGAGAAATCTGGAAACATGGCCACTGCTGCTCCGTTGTACTTAAGCTCGCCGGCCTGGCGCGCAGCCCGCAACGCCGTATCCCGATCCGTGCTGTTAATCAGACGGGCCAACAAGGGTCGAGGAGGTGCGCCCTGAGGCGGCGGTTTAGCCGGAACCCTATGGGCCCGTTCCACTGCAAATATTGGTGAGAAGTGAGCCTCCGGCAGGACATTTTTCAGCCACCCCCCCCCCACAAAGGCCCGAGGATCTTCACCCTCCGCCCGCTCCGGCAGGCCCAAGATACGGAGGTTGTTTCGTCGCAATCTATTCTCCAAGTCATCCGCACGCTGGGTCCACAAACTTGCAGCTCTCTCCAGCTCCTGGAGTTTGGCAGGAAGTGGGTTAACAGTGTCCTCTACCTGAGAGACCCGATCCTCCACCTCACACACCCTGCCTCGCAAGGTCTGAAAGTCCTGACGGAGCAGGCCCAGGTCGATTTTTACCTCCTCAATTTTCCCGGTCAGCGAGGAAGTGCCGGCATGGATCGCCTCCAGTAGCTGTCCAGTAACTTGCTTTAAAGTGGGCTCGGGGTCCTCCTCTGGAAGGGCAGGAGAGGCTGCCTCAAGCGATGGTGATGTAGAACAGGATGCTGCCCTGGAGAACCCCCTCAGGCGATCAGAGACAGAGGTTGATTGCGGGCGACTCATTTTAGAGAGTCGGCGGCCGCTCTTCCTGCGTTCCGTACGGGTGGATATGTTGGCAGAGGAGGAGGTGTGATTGTAGCAAGACCAGGCCGGCCCCAGAGGATTATAGACAAGGTCTCTGGCTAATAGCAGTTGCACAGTAGGAGCCTCTATGTCAGGCCACCAGGGCCAATAAGCCAGCCGAGGACAGACAGTAACTCAACAGTCCAATAGTATCGATGGCAACAGACTCTGGATTATAAACGATGTCTCCAAGAGAGAGCCGTCAGCAGAGTAATGAAATAAATAGATTGCCAGGAGGAACTAAGAGGGAGCGGATGGCAACTCAGCGATCCAATAGTGCCGATAGCAACAGTCACTGGATTATAAGTAAGGCCTCCAAGAAGGCCAGTAGCGAAGTGATGGAGTAGATAGATTGCCAGGAGGAACTAGAGGAGGACAGATGGTAACTCAACAGTCCAGTAGCACATACAGCAACCGTCACTGGATTATAAGTAAAGCCTTCCAGAGAAGCAGTCAGCAGGACGATAAATCGTACAGAGGCACACACCTTCAATGGGTCAGAGACAGTTGATGGCTGCCACAAATATTGCCTTGCACTACTGCCCAGAGGAGCCAGGGGATGGTCCTATCGTGCCCAGCAGCAAGCAGGAGAGAGGAATGCCGGCTCCCAAACTTCCAGGCAGGGAACCATAGAAGGAACCGTCAGAGATAGGCTCAGCTCGCCAGGAACGCCAGACTCAGCGCCCCCTCATCAGCAGATGGCCAAACCGGTCAGGGTTAAAATGGCCGCCCGCCACGTGGAGAGAGGGGAGACCGCCGTCCGGGTGCCAGCAGGACCAGCGGCCTCAGCGGTGCCTGCACAGCCCAGTCCGGCCCACGAGCGCAGCCCCAGAACGGCAGCTCCACCCCAGCTCCAGCCCACAGCAGCGCGGGACAGAGCGGCTCCGGCAGCGGCGGTGGGAGTGTATGGCCGCCGGCCACGTGTAGCGATCACCGACTACTACCCAACGGAGAAGGACACCGGCAGAACGGGAGCTCTGGAACCAGGAGGAGGGCCTCAGAAGTGCGTTCCAGCGGACAGCGAACCCGGGCACCGGTAAGCAAGGATGGATTTCAGGATGGATAAGCGGCTCTAGCCAGAGCTCCGCTCACATGCGACCGTCCATGTTGCGCGCTAGCCACGCCCCCCAAACTTTTGTGTTTTTTGGTGTTTTTTTTTTTGTACTTTGTACTTTTACTTTTATTTTCAGACCCCTAGGGACATTGAACCCTATGGGGTCTGATCACTCACACTATACACTACAATACTAATGTATTGCAATGTATAGTGAAATCCATTCACTTCTATTACACGCTGCCTCTGGCACTGATGTAATGACAAACCTGGGAGCCGATGACGTTGTGGAGGGCGGCGATTGGGAAAAGATGGTGGCGCCCATGGCGTCTGCGCACTTTAAAAGTCGTGGTCGCATTTGCTGTTAGCAGCGAGTGCTGCCCATGTTATACAGCCGGCTCCTGAGCCCTCTTCATACACCCAGTCACACCTAATCACATACATGTACGTGATTTTGCGTGAAGGGGTTAATATGTCACTGGGATTACAGCTCAAGCCAGGGCTCTCAGCAGGCCAGTCAAGTTCTTCCACACCAAGCATTGCAATTATCCTTCACTGGAACGAAGGGGCTTAGACCAACCCCTGAAAAACATTCTTCTAGAAACATTCTTTCTATCTATAGCATTATCTCCCTCCATCAAACTTTACAGTTGGCACAGTCAGGCAAGTAAAGTTCTCATGACATTCGCCAAACCCAGACTCATCCATCAGCTTTCCAAATAGAGAGACTATACACAACACTGCGCCAAAAGGACTTTTCAGGGGAGTCTGTTAGCTGGAAAATGGTCACCACACCTGCCACCTTAACTACCAATTGTCAGTAAATAAAGCACCCACATACCCTTACTTTTGAGAATCTTGCCTTCATTTGCACAACAATTGCGTTTTCCAGTCATGCAAATTAGAATATGGTGCTTTGGGAATGTGGCAGAACCTTGATGGGCTCAGTTTCCAGCTCTGCCTCTCTGCAATAAAACCCCACCCAGCTCCACTCCCTGCAGTCGGCTGACATGTTCTGTGCTTGAAGAGCTTGGCAGCTAAAATCCACCCAACATCCAAAGGGAATATGTATATATTATATATATTTATTTATTTCTTTATTTACTGACAACAATCAACCCTCTACCCACCAATCAAATGAATAATTTACATAACAAGAAATAGGCTTTTTCTGAAAAACGCCGGCAATAGTCAGGAAATAAAAGGTATGCCTAAAATAGCCTTTGTAAAAATTGAAAATCTCTATGATAGACTCATTTTAAAACCAGAAACATCTACAACAATGAACAAAATTCATAACTAGACACAATAGGATCTATTGCATAACTCATAACACACTCCATTCTGAATTATTTTCCAGTTTCCTTGTACATTGTATGGAACATAAAATGGTGCGATTTTGAAGTATAATTTGTCCTGCAAAACGTAGGCCCTCTATGGAAAAATAAAAAAGTTATGGCTTTTGAAAAGTCGGGAGAAAAATGAAATGCAAAAACCGAAAATTTTGAGGACAGATTTATGAAGACTGGTATTACTAATGCCTCCTCATACCCTGGCGTACAAGGCATAATAAATCTTGGCTACTGTCTCCTTAAGGGGTTAAAATGTACCTCCAATCATAAAAAGAAAAAACATAAACAGGAGACTTTGTAGTATATCTGATTTAAGGAAATCTGTTCTCTTCACTCAGATGTGTTTGTTTATTTATTTTTTATTATACTGGACAAGTTCCCGGCTACCTCACGCAATGGCAGGTGCAAAATCTGCTCACCCGCTCCTGAGTCCTGCCTCCTGAGTCCCGGCTCCTGGGTCCCACCTCCCAGACGCTACTACTATGCAATGGGCTTGGCTACCTACGTGACCAGATGTCAGGTGCCACCCCTCCTCGCTCCCACAGACGCAGTCACTCCACTACAGTACCTCCCCCTTAGCGTAAAGGGAGAGCATAAAGGAAAGGAGATAGAGAGTTCACGGGCCACTGAAACAACAAAGTGTTTAGAGAGAGAGAGAGTGGAAGAGTGAAGAAATCAGGCGATACCTTTTAGAGGCTGAGTATATTTATAAGTAAGCTTTCAGAAGTGCAAGCTTGCACTTCTGAAAGCTTACTTATAAATATACTCAGTTAGCCTCTAAAAGGTATCGCCTGATTTCTTCACTCTTCCACTACTTTCAATGGCTAACATGGTACAACATTATACTACTAGAGAGAGAGAGTGTCAGTAAGTTTTTTTCAAGATCCACAGACACTGCACCATCAATTGTGAATGTAAGTTAGGGTTAGGGTTACTAACCCTAACCCTTTTACAAGATTCATCTGGACCAAGTCAGAAAAGATTCTGATTCACTCTGGTGCCTGAAAAATAAGACCTATCCTAAAAATAAGCCCTAGCCCTTTTTTCAGAGAAAAAAATAATAATATAAGCCCCGGTCTTATTTTTGGAGGAACACAGGTAGAAACCAATGCAGGAAAGCTTAATAGAGAAGCCAAAATTATTAACTTTTTCCATATTTTCCATGTATAACAGTTTGCATCTCATTGTATTCTCTAAGCAATTGTGATTCTTGCATAAGGCAACGTTCACTATAAAATGAGATGCTTTTCCTTGGACCAGTGTGTAGTATAGCCACTAGATGTCAGCACATAGGAAATTTGCAACATTTAATTATTTGTATACAAAATTAAAAGTGTCACTATAATTTAATATTTCACTACCAAAATGAACAGACAGAATGGTAAGCATCTCTTATTTTTATAAACCATACTAAGCAGTTTACCAGCAAAGTTTAGATAACACCTACATTTTTTATGTTAACTATATTTTCTAAACCAAATAATAGGGTGGGTGAGACATCCTGTTCTATAAAGATCACATTTCAGCATTCATCTCATTATCATTGCAGTGAGGATTATACATAGATAAAAAAAGGATTTTTCATTGACAATAGGAGATCAAAGAGCATGGCTATAACATTCAGCCATAAAAGCCAATAAACCTTTCAGGTCTACAGTTTCATATGGTCCATGTGGCTCCTGTAAACAATTTCCATGAGTGCTGTTAAAAGGACCAATAAACCCAGAATAAAAAAAAAAAAAAAAAAAAAAGGGAACATATATAAAACCTCACATCATCCCCTTACTTTTCCTCCCACTCTTCAGTCCTATATCACCATTAGAGACAGTGTCGGACTGGGGTGCATTGGGTCTACCAGTATAATTAATTCTTGGAGCTCACTATACATCTACTGTATATGCAAATATTATCTGACATTTGTTTGCAAATAACGTTGCCAACATTATTTTTTTTCTTGCCAGCTTGCTGCTTAAAGAGGTATTCCTATTAACATAATCATATCTATATGTGTAGAAAAGTTAAACATTTTTGCAAATATAAGTAGTTAAAAATTCTGCAGAGTTTTAGAGAATTTCTCTAACTATCTTATTGGTGACAGTCTGTTGTCTTGATCGGTTGCCAATGGATATGACCATGAATGCAGAAACATTCCATGGTCTGGTACTTGTTAGGAACCCAGCCATGATTTTCTTATTGTAGCTGGGTTATCAGGCAGGGACACTACATGTATCAGAAGATAACCCGGCCACTATAAGGAAATCATAGCCGATTTTCTGACCTTAGAAAAGCCCTGAATTCATGGTCGTATCCACTGGCAACCTTTCAAGACAACAACTTCTGACCACAAGATATTTAGAGAAAATCTTTAAAACTCTGCAAAATGTTTATTTAATTATATTTGCAAAAATGTTTAACTTTTAATTATCTACAAATTTAAAAATGGAATACCCTTTCAACTCTTGCCTCTGATTGTTTCTGTCCAGGTGTCCTGTTAGTAGCCTGCCATCGGACTCTCTTGGGTCTATAGGCTAGGGATATATGATCATAAAGCCGCAGGCCTCAGATTATTGGTAATTGGGGCCCCTGCACCCCCTGTATACTAAAGCAGAGACCCAGCTATGTGCCCAATTGGGGAATTTTAAAGCAATGGACCCTTATCTGCAAGTTTTCTAGCAGGAGTTGTATTAAATCTGGTAGGCCCTGATTTGATTTCCCACCTGCTCTACCCACTGTCTTAGAAAGTGGCCAGTTAGGCATCTCTGGTGCAAAATAGAACGGTGCACTACAGATTCCCCACGTCTATGCCATGTTTCTTGCACAGGCTCCATAGTAAATTGCTTCCAATAAGTGTGGTCATTTTGTTGAAAGGAATGCTCATATTACCTGATAGTATAAAATAGACGTGGAACCAGTAACAACAGTAACACCAGCAGAAGTAACATCGCCAGCAGCAGCAGCAGCAATTGCCCGGGGCCCCGTCCCCAAAGGGGCCCCCAGGATCTGGAGCATCAGGCCTGTAGGCTTGAATCCCGGGAGCTCCACTCCTGTATGAGCGTGGGGGGCATTCCTCACAGCCCAGTGATGATGCTATGCTGTAAGGCCCGCCCTTCCTACATTGGGGAGCGATATCTCCAGCAATGGGGCATATACCGGGAAAGCAGACAATGTGCTGAATTCAGCACACAGTGTCGTCTTTCTAGTGGTATATAATACCGGACATTGATGAGGACAGGTCCTCTTTAAGTAAGCCAAATATTGGTGAAAATTTAGACTAGTTAGTCTAAAAATGTACCCGATTTATCATCCAGCATCAACCATTGTAATAAATCTGGCACATTAGACTGCCAGGTTGACCAATCTGTGTATAACAACTCCATTTACTATGTGACCAATCTTTCCCAGGAAAAGAAAGTCTGGCAAGGTGTATCAGGGGACTCCCGTATATGTATTTGTGTACAAATATGTATCTAGCTGACCCCTTCCCTCCCCTTGGTGGACCATTTGTTCAAACTCCCCCTCAGCTCAGCTATTGTGACCTGAATCCCTGTTGCTGGTTAATTACCGTCCCTCTGTTGTATTGCCCTGAGTAATTAACACTCCTTTTTAAACATCCTACCTCTCCCCAGGAGATTTCCTGGTGAGCCACAGTGCAGCCAGACAGCCTGGCACCGCTTATAGATCAGATAGATCAAAGTTTTATGCCCATATCTCCTAAGGGGGCATAAATTCTGTAGGTGCCCCAGAGAAAGACGCACACGGTCAGTCCAATCATGGCGCCGTTGTGAGCCAGACACAGGTCCAGACGTTCAACTGCCTACCCAAAGGGAATTGAGGTGCCATTCTTGGTATGTATACGAAGAGGATCTCACCCCGAGTCCCCCCCCTTTCCACTTGCCCGACAATCCAGTTGCCTGATAAGGAACCAGAACCATTTTCTAGTTCAGGGGCTCCAAGCTGGTAGGTGTAACTTCCCTCCCCAGTGACATCACTCTGGGCGGGGGCAGGGAAAACACAAAAGTCTGCCATGTGAGGGCCACATGGTCTTTGGCCTGTTGTTCTGCTGAAATTCACCCGAAGGGTGGACTTTTGAAGTACGTGCCCTGAGCTCTTCACCATCACCATCTGGAGCTAGAAAGCCAATCGCAGACTTGTGTTGGTAATATGTTCCTTTCGTTCTGTTATCTCCCATTTTTATTTTGTGCACCGTGTCATGTTGCTTTCCACTTGTATTTGCTTGCTAATTGTTACATGTATTCTCTGTATGTGTTAAGTGTCTAGTGCCGACCCGTTTAGGGGTTAATAAATATATAAAATTTAGAAGGCTCGTCTTTCGTATTATCCTATGATACGGTCCACTCACGGGGTGTGAGTGGGAGGCAAAGAAGATTGGTCGGAGGTGTGCCAAGAGGCTTGGCAAGGTGAGATCCTTCACACAAAGTATTTCACGATTATGGACTAAGAAGTGAGGTTTATTTAGGTAGATTTAGTCTTTATTTAAAGTCTACAGTCTATGCAACCTAGCCTTCCCAGAACCCCGAAGGGTCAATCTGGCAAGCTACAATACAATTCTGGAGCAAGGAGAAAGATTTAATTCAGCGCACTGTCGGATTTCTAGCGGTATATAATACCGCACATTGTTGAGGACATGAAAGGTCCTCTTTAAGCCTATACTTTATGTCAAAATATATCTTTAGACATCCATTTAGGTGGCTTACTTTAAGTTAGAATTTTATGGCACAGTTTTTCACATTAAGTCAAAATGCGCTACATTGTGGCACATTTTACGCCAGTGTCTTGTCATAACCACAAAAGTAAGACCCTATTCAGATGACCAAAAAGAGCAAGAGCAGCATTGGGCAAACAGGTTGGTTTTTACAGACCTGATCCACCTACTGAGGTGAGCAGGTCTGTGAAAAAAAGATCCTGCACGGACAAGTCTCGGATTAGTTGTATGAACATGGTGCAAATCTGCTACTGTTAGCATACTTTCAATATATGCCAGTATACCAGTTTTCAAATGTACTAGTAGACTATGCTTCATAGTAGACAAAATACATTTCACATGGTAGACTATTCTTTTGCATAGAATTGCATAAGCAACATACGCCGTACCATGTTCAGGACATACGCCAATGCATGTCCTGGCTTATGTGCTAAATTAAGGTCAAACGTGATAAGATATATAAAACTAAAAGAAAAACTAATCTTTATTGACCATAGAAACCTATCACAACACAACTTTTATTTCATGTTCTGCTCCACTGTGATTAGTTGCTATGGCGAACAATGACAGTTTTCCTTTCAGACGGTTCCATACATGTGGCCCTATTTAGACAAGTCTTACAGTTAAACTATCTAGTCTTACAGCTACTATACTTCTACTGAATGAATATATTCATAGACAAAAATATGGCACACCAAGTAGGTGTTGTTGGAATTGAATTAAACTTTATATATGTGAATATAATAATGAAAAATGAGTAAGTGATTATAATATTAAAAGGAAAAGGACAAGTTTATTGGGGAAAACTGTACAATTGAAAGGAAGCTCTAGTACCCTGTTACCTGGATATAAGATAAGATATGATTGAGCATGGAGGTATACAGAGTTTATATGGTATCCTGCACATCTTCTCACAGTTGTTACAGCTGGGCCTGTAGATCCTGCACACTTGTAGGTTGCTGAAGCTGGTCCCACAAATGCTCGACTGAAGACAAATCTTGCAACCGGTTAGACCAAAGAAGCGTTGCCATGTGTGAGCTGTTGAAAACCCTGCCATGAGAGGCAACAAATGTGGCCACAAAATGTCCTGCACATATCACGGAGATGTCAGTGTCCCACGTGTCCCTGTTTTATGCAATGGCTCCCCAGAAAATCAAACCAGAAATCGGAGCAGTATGCTGCTCCACAACAAAAGCAGAACTGAAGAGGTCTCCACAGGACCTTCATATTCAAACCCAAAAGCCATCGAATACCAAACAGAATCTGCATTCTTGTGACTAAAGATGATAGCTTTGTAGCTGCCCAGATTTCATGTTCATGACACGATTGAGATAAAGGTGACAACAGCTGGCTGTCAATGGCATGACACGTAATGGGCGACATGACACCAAGTATCCTTCTGCTACGATGAACAAGAAAACTGGAGCTCTTTGTGCATGTTGGAAGGTCACACTAACTGGGTCGTCTGGAGCTTGTTCACCATGTTTTTGTACCCTCACGTAACCACTGCTCACAGCACCAGCTAGGTCAGTTTTTTGAAACAACCATGCTGCTTCTCAGTCCAATGATATGACCCCTCTGATAGTGTGTCAACTGGGTAAAATGTGTTCGTTGCGTCATAGAGGCTTGTCTAGCAGTTCATGATCTCTGACCAAGAAGTACACTATCCAAAAGTGGCCTCTGAGGGCCTTTTTATAGGGAAGAGGAGGGTAGTATTTTTATAACCTCTTGTGGCAAGACCAAGTGACTAGTCAGACCACACAAGTAATAGTTTATGTATCTGCCTGAGATATAAACACATGCCGAGTATTACTGCAATCTGACATTTCTATCTAGGTGCATTTTTTTATTATTATTATTATTATTTTTTTTTTTTTTTGGTCAATGAGTATTTAATTGCTTTCTTACAATGTTTTTTTTTGTTTGTTTGTTTTCAATTGAGGATGGCCAGAAATTGAAGATGTGCTGCAACTTAAAATCAGGCAATTTTCCCATAAATATCTCAATAATTGATCATCATTCTTCAACAAGACAAAACATCAAGTATTACGTTCCTAAAAGAAATACGCTACACCACCCAGTGGCTTAAGTACAATATGACAACGACCAATGTCAGTGGAAATTTCTGGTGCTAGCCATGACAAGAAGGTGAAGAAGGAATTATACTCAGAATGAAATTGCAAAGTCAAGAACCAGCTGTAAGGTTACTGCAAAACGAGGAAGCAGCAAGTGCCACTAAGATATGCAAATTAATTTTCAAGCACCAAGCTCCAATCTGTGGCATAATTGTGAGCCCTATATGGGGGACAGTGACTGACAATGTCTGTAAAGCGCTGTGGAATATGATGGCGCTATATAGGTAAGCATAATAAATAAATAAAGCCACATGAAACTTCAAAAATCAGATCAAGTGGTGTGGGATGATCATGTGATGCCCCCTGTTCATTAACGTGCCAGTTATCACCACCTGTCACAAGCTGAGAGGGACAGAATTCTTTAAACTGCTAGATCTCGGTCTATCATTCCAGCTGTTCAACAGTGCCCTGGTGGGCAAACTGGAATGATAGCAAAAAAGTGCAAGGAGGTGAACCTTTGCACAGATAGATCACCTGCTGGAAGAATGGTGTACTGCAATGAAAACTGTGCATCACATCCCAAGCCTATGGCGGCAAATAGTGTTGACAAAAACCATCATAAGGGGATTGCATGGCATTGGGCTGTGAGACAGATGTCCAACTACAGGTGTTTCATTGACCTCACACCACTGCTCTGAAAGATTATCATGGTGCACAACAAGATGGCAAATGGAGGTTGGAATGGAAGTCTATCCTCTTCAGCGATCAGTACCGCTCTTGTCTCAGATACAATGATACCCAGAGATCTGTCTGGAAACCACATGAGCGAAGCCATGAAGAGACCTACACAAATGATCGTCATACAGGTCTTACTCCTCGGATTATGGCATGCCATTGGCATAATAAACATTAGCCGGACACATCTTGTCTTCATTTAAAGTACACTAACAGTCTGGTGTTACATTGATTTGATTGTGGAGCCGTGGTATGCCCAGTGTCCCAGGAACAGTTTTTCAACAGGACAACACCAGGCTGCATGCTGCTTGTACTATGAGCAGCCTGCCTCACCTAAACATGCTACCATGAACTGCAGTGTTTTTGTTTTTTTTTGTTTTTTTTTACTAGTTGGCAAATAGAGATAGCATTATCTGTGTAATGTATCACAGCCCATAGGAGAGCTAGGAAAGGAAGTAAACCCTATTTCTTATGTTGCTGTATATATAGTTGCTAAAAGCATACTTGTCAATTTTCAGTAGGCAGGTAAATCTCCAGGGCCGAAGGGACAGCCGTCACTTTATATGTGACCTGGGTAATGTACGAAAAGGGGCCATGGCCAGCATATTCAGATCCCAAAGTGGGTGTGGTGATATATAAAAAGTTTGCTATATCACCATACCCACTTGGTGTTGTGAATTCCAGTTTTAGGCAAGTTGCAGGAAAAAAGCACTGTGGAAAAGACTGGAAACTCATCACGTTTTTTTTTTCAGCAGCGCTTTTCACATAAAGTCCAGAGTTTCTCTATGGATTTTCTTTCCCTATTATACCTAAACGGAAAATGTCAACGTTTACGCAGGTATAACTGATATGCTGCAATTTACACAATGGTTTTTGAAATCGCAGCATTTCCAGTGCTGATTTTTTTTTCTGCAATGTGTGGATGGGATTAGCTAGAATCCCATCCACTTTGCAAGTACTTTAATATGCATCTTTTTTTGCCCCAGTCTTAAAGGTTTTCCAGGATATAATATCCTGAAATGGAGATTTATGCCTAAACACCCTATTCTGTACCAGAATCCCTGGCACAATAACTTCATACTGCTCTCAAGTCATATGCTGCCCATGGAGCATGTGCTTTTTCCTGTTAGAAGCGCCCACAATGAACAAATAGTCATTTCTGCCGTCGCACTTACAGCGGGGAGTCTTGGGGGGGGGGGGTGCCCTGTCAATATAATAAGCTTTATTGCACTGAACAGAGCAGAGAAGAGGATTTTGGTGTCTCACACATACACGTTTCCAATTACAACTTAGTTCCCCACTGTGCATCCCCCACCTCTACAGCAATGCCCCTTTGTTCCCTCCCCTACCCCCTAGGAAGATAGCACTGACTATATTAATAATAATAATGCCCCTTGTGTCCCCCACCCCATGAAGAGAGTGCTGAATAAAATTAAAATATTGCCCCTTGTGTTATTATAATCTCCCTTATGTCCCTCGCACCACCCTGGGAAAACAGCACTGAATAGGATTACAATAATGCTCCAGAGTCAGGCTTGGACTGGCCCACAGGAGTACCAGTGAATGCCCCGGAGGGCTCCGTGCCTTTAGGCTATGTTTACACACAGTTTTTTGCAGGCGGATTTTGACGCAGAATCCGCCTCAAAATACGGCTGAAAATACGCCTCCCATTCATTTCAAAGGGAGTCAGTAGAAGTGTTTTTTCCTCAGATTTTTTCAGCTAGTGAAAAAAAAAAAAAAAAAGCGACATGACCTATCTAGACCTATCTATCATGACCTAGATTCCGCCTTGAAAAAGCCACCGAAGTCAATGGGAGGCGGAAAAACCGCTAGTGTTTTTTTGATGCGGTCACATGACCGTTCCAGGAATATGGGTAAATATACATTTTTTGATTAATTATGTTATTTAGAAAGTAGGAGGGGAGGAGGGTGTTTAGATTAGTGTAGGGATTTCCAGTTATCCCAGGCAACCCCTTTAAGCCTATGGCCTATAAGCTGGGTACCTGTCTGGTCTCCGGCCTCTCCCGCATCTTCCTGCTCCAGGCGCACATGACACCACAACAGTGAGCCAGATGCAAGAAAGAGTGGGACCGGGAAGCTGACAGGCAAGTTATCATCTAATACTGCTATAAGGGGGAACCAATGAAGAGGCCACAGTATGGCTAATACAGTGGTGCCTTCACTATCCCAGCTGATGGGTCCGTATATCAGCCCCTGCCGATCAGATATTTATGGCCTATCCTGAGGATAGACCATAAAAGAATTAAGCCGACAACCCCTTTAATATTCCGCCCTAATGCTCCACACACTGTAATGAGGTTGTCCATAAATTGGAGCAACCCCTGTGGCAGCCAGGAAAATGTAAAATTAAAACAAAAATAAATAAAATTAATATAGCAGTCCGAGTTCTCGTTTCTGTATTACAAGGGGGGTGTGGATCCCTGCATAGTTGGACAAGCACTCCCATTCTATTGCGCAGTTTTACTTAACTCAAATAGAGAATATATATAGTTTTCATTCTCCCATCTGCCTTAGGTTATTTTAAATGGAGTAAGCTCTGCATCCTACTTGAAATTTGTAGACCTGTTCTGGGTCCAAGAGAGGTATGTTTATTTAGTGTAGGGTCCCATCTGAATGAGGTTGCCTTGTCGTGGCAGGTGGGCTTCTTACTGTTTGATCAAATGTGTATAACGAAGAACCTCTAATTTATACGTATAGTGTATAGATCATATTGGTTGATTTTAACAATAGTAATGCTTTTCTATTCCTTATACCTTTGTGCTGCTGCATTTTCTATATATATGTTTACACACATTTTCTCACTTGCACCCAGTTGTCCCCCACCAGTGTCTGTATGGTTTCATGGAGGAGCCTCATTTCTGGAAATCCTGTACCTAATTGGTCTCAGCGGTCATATGAGGCACAGGACTCCCAGGAAAAAGGTGGCGGCATGAGACTGAATGGACACTGGGGGACATCGGGGTACTGGAGACAGGTGAGTATGCTTTTTTTTTTTTTTAAATTTTACTTTACACCTACCCGCCACATGGGTTGCACCAATTCCTGGACAACTTCTTTAAAAGGGTTTATCCATCTTTCTATTAATAATGGCCTGCCCTTAAGATAGGAATTCAATATTACAAATGCAGGAGTCTGACAGCCAGGATCTACTTAGATCAGCTTTTCCAGGACAGTGAGGCTACAGGTAATATTAATAAATCCAGAAGCCAAGTTGCTCACTTGCCATACAGTGTGTAGCGGTGGGTTTAGGAAGTTCAGTGGTGCACATAGTATGCCGGGTGAGTATTGTTATTACCTGTAGCCGCAGGGATCCTGGCGGTGGGCCCCTAGAAACAATTCCACTGGTGGGCCCTAGACACCCCAGTCCGACACGGTCCACAGTCCTAAAAGAGGTTACATAATCATACTTAACGCTGTCTTCTCGGGGAGACAAGGGTCATTACTGTATGTGGGTGTATGTGGGCACAAGAAGCACTATACTGTAAAAGTGCATAAGGGTGTATTATATTGTATTATTCTGTTATAATGACACATTGACCTGAAAATAGCAGGGTGCATTTCTACCTGAAATGGTTTTTCAAAAGTATGTATACACAGAACCTAAACTTCACTAGTGAAACAGAACAGAGAGAAGTAAGGTTGTAGCACTGATTGTACACCACCAACCCTGCTATAACAGGGCCATTTTAACTCAGCGCCAAAATACAGTGTTTTGGGAAACATGTATAAATAACTTTATATATGCATGTATACATATATAAAGGAGAAGGTAGTGAAATACACTGCTGCAGTACAAGGAGTATTAGACATCAAAGAGTGTATGGGGAAAGGTGAATGAGCAGTGGGCTGACCCAAAGACCTTGGGTCCGATGCACACTAGCAGGTATCCTTAATAAATAATATTAAGCAGTGCCCAATCGGGAGGTATTTATCATATAATACAAGACTGGGCTGGGTAAGGATCTGGCTGAGGAGGTGTCTTAGGCATTGACAAAAGCTACTATGACAGAGGTTGACAACCAGGCATGGTAGCCCGAGTACCTGAGAGGGTGGTACTTCAGCGAACTCGGATGTATGCATCCAGGAGCACCGTGTGGCAGCACCCTTAGGGTCTGTCAGCTGGAAAATCGGTATTAAACTAATGACAACTACTGAAGCACTGTTCAATTGTTATCAATAGGAAAGTGTGGCAGTACCTAAACCCTCCTCTCCACATTGTACAGAAAGTGGGCAGCCTGGCTCATGACATGTAAACCTAACCAGAAGCCACACTGTCAGTGGCAGAACGTCTGCGACCTTTAGGAGCACGGTCAGCCACCTGCTCTTTTTTATGCGTTTAATAAGCTGCTATTTACTTATCAATCCCTGCTCCTACCCACATCCATCTCCACTTCCCTTTCAGCCCTCCAGGGAGCCCTCAAGCATCCCACATCAAGCAGCTGACACTGTTCAGCATGGCACACAGGACCTCCTGGAGGCTAAAGGGGAAGCGAGGCCGACAAATTGGTGGGGAGGCTTAGCCTGTGTAATATAACTCAGGTCAGCAGCTCCAACAGTGTGCTTGATATTTACATATAGCGATAACAGAAGCATGGATCAAGCACTGTTTGATCCAGATAAGTTCACTTTTCAGAGCTATTAACTGTCAATCACAGTGAAGGGAAATGAACAGCAGTGGCTGGGAATAGGAACTGAGTTAGTCGACCACTGCAGCTAGGCAACAAGCTGCAAACATTAAACTACATATTTAGCTGTAACTTACATGCATTGCTTTATCAATCTTACTGTGTATTAGATAAAACACTTCTGTTAAGTAAAAGGTACAAGTTTAACCCCTTCTCTCCGAAGTAATTTTTTTATTTTTACTCCCCTCCTTCCAAAAGCCATAACTTTTCTATTTATCCATTCACAGAGCCATATAAGGTCTTAAATTTTGCAGGACAAATTGTACTTGGTAATAATACCTTTTATTATTCTGTACGAAGTACTGGTAAGCTGGAAAAAAAAAAATAAAAAAATAAAATTAGAATGGGGTAGAATTAGAGAAAAATTGCATACGTCCACTTTCGTACGAGTTTTGTTTTTATAATGTTCACTGCCAAAGTGACATGTTATCTGTATATGCGGGTTGTTTCGATTATGGCAATATCAATTTACAATATTAAAAAAAAATATATTTATATAATATGTATAAATATATATATATATATATATATATATAAACAGTCATATGAAAAAGTTTGGGCACCCCTATTAATCTTAATCATTTTTAGTTCTAAATATTTGGGTGTTTGCAACAGCCATTTCAATTTGATATATCTAATAACTGATGGACACAGTAATATTTCAGGATTGAAATGAGGTTTATTGTACTAACAGAAAATGTGCAATATGCATTAAACCAAAATTTGACCGGTGTAAAAATTTGGGTACCCTTATCATTTTATTGATTTGAATACTCCTAACTACTTTTTACTGACTTACTGAAGCACAAAATTGGTTTTGTAACCTCACTGAGCTTTGAACTTCATAGCCAGGTGTATCCAATCATGAGAAAAGGTATTTAAGGTGGCCAATTGCAAGTTGTTCTCCTATTTGAATCTCCTCTGAAGAGTGGCATCATGGGCTCCTCAAAACAACTCTCAAATGATCTGAAAACAAAGATTGTTCAACATAGTTGTTCAGGGGATGGATACAAAAAGTTGTCTCAGAGATTTAACCTGTCAGTTTCCACTGTGAGGAACATAGTAAGGAAATGGAAGACCACAGGGACAGTTCTTATTAAGCCCAGAAGTGGCAGGCCAAGAAAAATATCAGAAAGGCAGAGAAGAATGGTGAGAACAGTCAAGGACAATCCACAGACCACCTCCAAAGAGCTGCAGCATCATCTTGCTGCAGATGGTGTCACTGTGCATCGGTCAACAATACAGCACACTTTGCACAAGGAGAAGCTGTATGGGAGAGTGATGCGAAAGAAGCCGTTTCTGAAAGCACGCCACAAACAGAGTCGCCTGAGGTATGCAAAAGCACATTTGGACAAGCCAGCTTCATTTTGGAAGAAGGTCCTGTGGACTGATGAAACAAAGATTGAGTTGTTTGGTCATACAAAAAGGCGTTATGCATGGCGTCCAAAAAACACAGCATTCCAAGAAAAACACTTGCTACCCACTGTAAAATTTGGTGGAGGTTCCATCATGCTTTGGGGCTGTGTGGCCAATGCCGGCACCAGGAATCTTGTTAAAGTTGAGGGTCGCATGGATTCAACTCAGTATCAGCAGATTCTTGAGAATAATGTACAAGAATCAGTGACGAATTTGAAGTTACGCCGGGGATGGATATTTCAGCAAGACAATGATCCAAAACACAGCTCCAAATCTACTCAGGCATTCATGTAGAGGAACAATTACAATGTTCTGGAATGGCCATCCCAGTCCCCAGACCTGAATATCATTGAACATCTGTGGGATAATTTGAAGCGGGCTGTCCATGCTCGGCGACCATCAAACTTAACTGAACTGGAATTGTTTTGTAAAGAGGAATGGTCAAAAATACCTTCATCCAGGATCCAGGAACTGATTAAAAGCTACAGGAAGCAACTAGAGGCTGTTATTTTTGCAAAAGGAGGATCTACTAAATATTAATGTCACTTTTCTGTTGAGGTGCCCATACTTTTGCACCGGTCAAATTTTGGTTTAATGCATATTGCACATTTTCTGTTAGTACAATAAACCTCATTTCAATCCTGAAATATTACTGTGTCCATCAGTTATTAGAATATCAAATTGAAATGGCTGTTGCAAACACCCAAATATTTAGAACTAAAAATGATTAAGATTAATAGGGGTGCCCAAACTTTTTCATATGACTGTATATATATATATATATATATATATATATATATATATATATATATATATATATATATATATATATATATATATATATATATATATATATATAAAAATAAATATATATAACACACACACACACACACACACACTATAAAAAAAAAAAAATTTGTGGGGCCAGATATACTTATTTATACCATTTTCGGGAAGGTCTGATGTTTTGATTGCTTTTTTTCCCACTATTGCGTATGGAAAGAATATTTTTAAAAGTATTTAGTTCTGGCTGCCGAGATACCTAGTGTGTATGTATTTCACTTTATTTTTATATCTAATGTAGGAAAAGGGGGGTGATCTGATCTTTTAGATTCTTTTTGACTTTTATTTTTAGACCACCTAGGGGGTCTTCAACCCCACGGGGTCTGTTCACTCTTACAACACACTACAATGCTGATAGAGGTCTACTACAGGCTGTTTACAGCAGATTATAATAGACCTATACAAATGAAAAGCCAGAAAAGCCTTGAATAGGCTCCTGGCTGTCGAAGGTACAGATCCCTGCCCCTGGATTTGGTTCCAGGAGACAGTCATCACCACCACCATGTAAGTCGCTGGCAAGAAGATGCCACGTTAGGGGTTTATGCCCCTGATCAATGGAGGCTGAGATCATGGGCACTGCCATCAGGTCTGTTCTGTATTATGCAGATTAAACCTAGCTCACTACATGGCATCTACCGCAATAGTATGGAGGATGTCAGGAATAGATTAAATATGATTCTAACAATGGAAATACCCCTTTAAGTTGAAATGCTCAACAACATACGATTATGTGTATTTTTCCTACACATATAAGGGAGGGGAAATGCAAAAATGCAGTGAAAAATACATGCATTTTTGGGATAGTGTTTTGTTTCCTTTATTTCCAACATTGTTTTGCTACATATGACCTTAGCCTTAAAGGGGCATTCCATCTCCAGGATCATTTAACTTGTAACCTAAAAGCACAACTAAACTTATTAACAACTTTTGATTTTCTGGCAGCATCGGTGTCATTTGCCTCCTTCTGTGAAATCCTGCATTCCTTTATTATGTTCCTTTACTGAGTGCTGTATCCTATTTCTCATGTATGCTTGTGTGTAATGAAGCAGAAATAAGGTTGAATGGATTTATTTATTTAACTTATATAATGCCATCATATTCCGTAGCACTTTACAAACATTGTCAATCACTGTCTCATATAGGGCTCACAATCTATATTCCCTATCAGTAGGGCTTTGTGTTGGTTTCCTCCGGGTACTCTGGTTTCCTCCCACACGCCAAACACAGGAAGAACATACAAACTCCTTGCAGATGTTGTCTTTGGTCAGATTTAAACCTAAGACTCCAGCACTGCAAGGCTGCAGTGCTAACCACTGATGGATCATTTCAAACAGTTACTGTATATCTCAGGAATTATAAAATGCAGAAACGTGCTTCTGGAGTCTCATGAAAAAAAGGAGGAGATTCTCTTTCATATGATACTAATTGTCTAGAAGAGCATTTCCACTACCTGTATGATACCGAGATGTCACTGATTGAAAACACTTGCAAAAGTATTCATACCACTTGAACTTTTTCACATTTTGTCACCTTACAACCACAAACTTAAAATGTATTTTATTGAGATTTTAAGTGACCAAAGAAGCAAATAATTGTGAAGTGGAACGAAAATGATACGATTTTCAAAATTTTAATCAAATAACATTCTGAAAAATGTGACATGCAAAGGTATTCAGCCCTCTGTACTCTGATAGCCCTAAATAAAATCCAGTGCAGTCAACTGCCTTCAGAAGTCACTTAAAGGGAATCTGTCAGGTCAATCTGGGACACTAAACCACCCACAGGTCCTTATAGACCTGGGGTTTAGTGTCCCAAATCGCCCTGTTATAATGCAATCCGCAGGTGCATTAAAAATAAAAAAAAACCCTTATACTTACCTAGAGAAGGGTCCGATGAGCGTTGTTTGGCTGAGAACAGTCCGGCTTATTCATGAGCTTCTTTGTTGGCATGCCTCCCGGCGCCTGCGCTGTTCTTCAGTGAAGTCGAAGATGGACACACCGGCTTCACTGCATAATTGCCGGAGGTACGGGGCATGCGCACTGAAGCCGAGGTGTACTCCTCTGGATTCATTGAAGAACTGTGCAGGCGCGGGGAGTACAGCAGCAGGGTGAATATAAAGCTTTTTTATTTTTAAAGCCGGATATGGATTGCAGGGTGATTTGGAACACTAAATCCCAGGTTCATATGGATGTGTGGGTGGTTTAGTGTCCCAAATTGCCCTGACAGATTCCCTTTAATGAGTAAATAGAGTCCAGCTGTGTGCAACTTAGTCTCAGTATAAATACACCTGTTCTGTGAAGGCCTCAGTGGTTTGTTAGAGAACACTACCGTGTTTCCCCGAAAATAAGACACCCCCCGAAAGACATAGGAGAGGTTTCGGAGAATTGCCCAATATAAGGCATCCCCCCGAAAGTAAGACGTATGTTCCCGAACAGAACATACAGTATATACGGTATGTGAGGCTGCGGGCCGAACCCCACAATCATTGCAATCATTATACTCCGGGGTCTTTGAAAAGACCCCGGAGTATAATAATTGGAGGCCCAGAGTTGGTGAGGGAACATAAAAAACAATGTACTTACCTCTCCTACGCTTCTCCAGACTGCGGGCCTGTTTGGTGACGTCGCGGACGTCATTTTGCGTCGCGACGTCGGCCTGGTCCAACATTGAAGAAGGCCTAAATAGCCTGGAGTGGACCGGAGCGAGGAACAGGTAAGCAACGTTGTTTTTTTATGTTTCTATCCTCCCCTGGGTCTCCGATCATTATACTCTGGGGTCTGAAAAGATCCCGGAGTATAATAATTGTTCATTGGTGGTCTACAATGGGACATATAATAGTGTGTGCAGGGGCCACTATGGGGCATGATACTGTGTGCAGGGGCCACTATGGGGCATGATACTGTGTGCAGGGGCCACTATGGGGCATGATACTGTGTGCAGGGGCCACTATGGGGCATGATACTGTGTGCAGGGGCCACTAAGGGGCATGATACTGTGTGCAGGGGCCACTATGGGGCATGATACTGTGTGCAGGGGCCACTATGGGACATGATACTGTGTGCAGGGGCCACTATGGGACATGATACTGTGTGCAGGGGCCACTATGGGACATGATACTGTGTGCAGGGGCCACTATGGGACATGATACTGTGTGCAGGGGCCACTATGGGACATGATACTGTGTGCAGGGAAATTAATGGTTTCGATTGTTATGATGATGTCCTAGAACAGGGGTAGGCAACCTTTTTTGTTCGGCGTGCCAATTTCAATTAAAAAAATAAAAGTTGAGGTACTCGGAGTGCCGGTCAAATAATTGACGACCCCTGCACATGGTATTATGTCACATAGCGGCCCCTGCACACGGTATTATGTCCAATGGCGGCCCCTGCACACGGTATTATGTCCAATGGCGGCCCCTGCACACGGTATTATGTCCTATAACAGCCCCTGTCCACGGTATTATGCCCCATAGCGGCCCCTGCACATGGCATTATGCCCCATAGTGGACCCTGCACACGGTATAATGCCCCACAGCGGTCCCTGCACACAGTATTATCCTCCATAGCGGCCCCTGCACACAGTATTATCCTCTATAGTGGCCCCTGCACACAGTATTATCCTGCTATTGCTATTATTTTAGCGTGTAACGGATATAACTAGAGAGGCAGGCGGCGTATTTTACTCTATAAAGATCAGGTATGGACAGGACAGGGACAGTGAAAAAAATGTAAACTTTATTGGTGACTTTGTGCATGTGTTGTGTAAGTATTTGGTGCAACACTTTTGGCGCTGCGACCTGGAGGATGGTCACAGCGCCAATAAACTTCCTGGTTATGTGATTAGGCTCAGAGGGGTGTGACATTATCCCTCTATGTGACAATCAGAGAGCAGAAGTATAGTATGCTCTCTGACTGATAGGAAAGGGGATAACATGGACAGAAGTCCATGCTACCCCCCCCCCCCACCGGGGTCATCTGCAGCTTATGCACAGACAATGCTGATTTATCATTGTCTCTGCAGTCTGCAGCTCCTCCTCCCCCTCCTTCCTTAGCTCTAAGATGCTGCCTGAGGCAGGAGGGCGGGGGCACTTTTAGAGCCCCATTTCTAAGGATCTGTTAGGGCCACAAAGATGCAACTGGATTCGGTTCTTGTGCCAGAACCGATCCCATAGAAAACTATGGGATCTGTCCTGGCATCAGTTTCCCTCCGGCTTGTGTGCACCACGCTGGAGGGAAACAGATAGCTGCGCCGGACATATGTGAACGCACCAATAACTCACTTTTTCCTGCTCCGCAGCCGCTGTGTGGGCGCTTCTCCCTGATGTCAGCGACCGCCGATTTGGTCTCCGGGGGTCACGTCGCGTCATTATGCGTAATGACGTCGGACGTGACCCCTGAGGCCCTGTCAGCAGTCTCTTACGTCAGGCAGAAGCGCTCGAAGAGCACACAGCGGTTGCGGATCCAGGGAAGGTGAGTTAACATTGTTTTTTTATGTTTGATCACCTTCCCGGGGGAACCGTTTATTATACTCTGGGGTCTCAAGAGACCCCACAGTATAATAATAGCAGTTTCGTTTCGGCCGTGTTTGGTCTGATCGAAACTGCTGGGTGAGGACTCCGCTGCCGTGCCAGGGAAATAAGCCTGGCGTGCCACTTTCGGCACGCGTGCCAGGGGTTGCCGACACCTGTCCTAGAAGATGATGACATAACTGTCATTGAATAAATTTTACTTTCTATTCATACCGTAAATATTGGTAAATGTACCATACTGTTAATTGTTGTACATGGAAATAATGGTACGGTAGTAGTAAGAAATTCTTGATAGGATTCACAGTTTGTCTGGTTATGCTGGTTTGTGATGACAACTACTGTACAGTACCGTATATAATAAATGTTTTTTTGTTCAGCAATAAATGTGAATTCTTCTTCATTGAAAAAAAAATAAGACATCCCCTGAAAATAAGACACAACACATCTTTGGGAGCAAAAATTAATATAAGACGCTGGAAACAGGGAAGTGAACAAACAGCATCATGAAGACCAAGGAACTCACCAGACAGGTCAGAGATAAAGTTGTGGAGAAGTTTAAAACAGGGTTAGGTTATAAAAACATATTCAAAGCTTTAAGCATCCCAAGAAGCACTGTTCAATCCATCATCCAAGAATGGATAAAGTATTGTACAACTGCAAACCTACCAAGACATGGCCGTCCACCTAAACTGACAGATCGAGCAAGGAGAGCAATACACAGAGAAGCAGCCAAGAGGCCATATGGTGACTCTGGAGGAGCTGCAGAAATCCACAGCTCAGGTGGGAGAATCTGTCCACAGGACAACTATATGTCACTCCACAAATCTGGCTTTTATGGAAGAGTGGCAAGAAGAAAACCATTGTTGAAAGAAAGACATAAGAAGTTGTAGGGATCAGCACGCACGGTGGGGCAGCAATGACCAAGTTCACACACAGCAGGTTGCTTAAAACGGTGATAGAGCTTTATTTGTGGCAATTCCAGCACAAAACAAAAGTGTCCAAACAAAATAAATGTCTAGGCCTGTCCGGCGCTAGCTAACAACAGCGTACCTCACTGTCCTCATGCAGGTAACCATAACATAGTGAGCACAGCAGTCCAGTGTAAACGCTCACCTCCAGGAGCGTTTGGTCTTTCTCTCCCCTGCAGTATACCAGAGCTCGCCTTTTGTGTTGAGCTTCCTTCCTCAATCAAAAACCCACAGGAAACCTCACCTGGGGTTAGGAGGGGCAAATCCCTAAGTGGACTAGGGTGTGGACTGGAGAGTACCCACTACCAATCCTGCCCTCCAGTCCAGAAAAACCAGCCCATATATTATAATGTAAAACGCTAGCAGACTATGGTCTGCTAGAGCAAGCTAAACCCTGGATTTCCTCTCTCTCACCTGGCTGAGGAAACCAGCCGAGATATACACCAGGACTTTGCCGTACACTTTACGACAAAATGTAATTTGCAGTTTGCCACAAGCCATACAGGGGACACAGCAAACATGTGGAAGAAGGTGCTCTGGTCAGATGAGACCAAAGTTGAACTTTTTGGCCTAAATGCAAAGCGCTATGTGTGGCGGAAAAGTAACACTGTTCATCACCCTGAACACACCATTCCCACTGTGAAATATGTTGGTGGCAGCATCATGCTGTGGGGAGGCTTTTCTTCAGCAGGGTCAGGGATGCTGGTCAGAGTTGATGGGAAGATGGATGGAGCTAAATGCAGGGCAATCCTGGAAGAAAACCTGTTGGAGGCTGCAAAAGACTTTAGAATGTGTTAGAATGGCCCAGGCATCTGTGGCAAGACATGAAAATTGCTGTTCAGACGCTCTCCATCCAATCTGGCTGAGCTTGAGCTATTTTGCAAAGAAGAATGGGCAAAAATCTCAGCCGCAAAGCTGGTAATGACATACCCCAAAAGACTTGCAGCTATAATTCGCAGCGAAAGGTGGCTCTACAAAGTATTGATATAGCAGGTGCTAAATACCTTTTGCACGTCACACTTCTCAGATATATAATGGATTAAAATTTTGAAAACCATGTATCATTTTCGATCAACTTCACCATTATCTGCTACTTTGTGTTGGGCTATCACTTAAAATCTCAACAGAATACATATAAGTTTGTGGTTGTAAGGTGACAAAATGTGAAAAAGTTCAAGGGGTATGAATACATTTGCAAGCCACTGTAGAAGTTGCATATAAAAATATCCCAATCCCAACTGTGTTTTCAACCAGAGATACAAGTGCATCTCAATAAATTAGAATATCATCAAAAAGTAATTTTTTTTTTTTAGTAATTCAATTGAAAAAGTGAAAGTCATTACAGAGTGAACTTTTTCAAGTGTTTATTTATGTTAACGTTGATGATTATGGCTTGCATCTCAGAAAATTCACAGAGTGCTGTATCAAAGCATATTACTGGAAAGTTGAGTGGAAGGAAAAAGTGTGGTAGAAAAAAGGTGCCCAAGCAACCAGGATAACCGCAGCCTTGATAGGATTGTTAAGAAAAGGCCATTCAAAAATTTTGGGGGGATTCACAAGGAGTGGACTGCTGCTGGAGTCAGTGCTTCAAGAGCCACCACACACAGACGTATCCAGGACATGGGCTACAAGTGTCGCATTCCATGTGTCAAGCCACTCATGACCAATAGACAACGCCAGAAGCGTCTTACCTGGGCCAAGGAGAGAAAAAGAACTGGACTGTTGCTCAGTGGTCAAAAGTGTTGTTTTCAGATGAAAGTAAATTTTGCATTTCATTTGGAAATCAAGGTCCCAGAGTCTGGAGGAAGAGTGGAGAGGCCACAATCCAAGCTGCTTGGGGTAGTGTGAAGTTTCCACAATCAGTGATGGTTTGGCGAGCCATGTCATCTGCTGGTGTAGGTCCACTGTGTTTTATTAAGACCAAAGTCAACGCAGCCGTCTACCAGGAAATTCTACAGCACTTCATGCTTCCCTCTGCCGACAAGCTTTTTTGGAGATGGAATTTTCATTTTCCAACAGAACTTGGCACCTGTTCACACTGCCAAAAGTACAAATACCTGGTTTAATAACCACAGTATCACTGTGCTTGATTGGCCAGCAAACTCGCCTGACCTTAACCCCATAGGGAACCTATGGGGTATTGTCAAGAGGATGATGAGAAACACCAGACCCAACAATGCAGACGAGCTGAAGGCTGCTATCAAAGCAACCTGGGCTTCCATAACACCTCTGCAGTGCCACAGGCTGATTGCCTCCATGCCACGCCGCATTGATGCAGTCATTCATGCAAAAGGAGCCCCGAACAAGTATTGAGTGCATTTACTGTACATACTTTTCATTTGGACAACATTTCTGTGTTAAATAATTTTTTTACAGTTGGTCTTATATATAATATTCTAATTTTCTGAGATAATGACTTTTAGGTTTTCCTTGGCTGTAAGCCATAATCATCAACATTAACATAAACAAACACTTAAAAAAGTTCACTCTGTAATGACTCAATATATGTGTTTCACTTTTTCAATTGAAAAAAAAACACACACACACACCTTTTTGATGATATTCTAATTTATTCAGATGCACTTGTATCTCAGGAAATAGAGTAAGGCCTTCTCTTCTTAAAGCAAGTCTATCATTCACAAAAACACTTTTAAGCTAATGGCACATTGGAATGGACTTTAAAAAGGCCATTCTTCTCTTACCTTTCCTTGTTTTCTTCTCCCAGCCAATTCCAAGATAATTAGTTTCTTCATGTATGTAAATGAGCACCACGGATCACCGGGGGCGTACCTTCTCTTCTGCGAGCACCCATCGAGTCATCGCTTCTCACCACTCCTTTGGCCGTTGCGCAGTTGCAATAATACGCTGCCAGAGAGAACTAAGAAGAAAGAAGGCCAAGAGGGGAGTCACCGCAACGGCCGAAGGGGCGGTGAGAAGCGATGACACGATGGGTGCTCGCAGAAGAGAAGGAATGCCCCGGGTGCTCATTTACAGTGCCTTGCGAAAGTATTCTGCCCCCTTGAACTTTTCAACCTTTTGCCACATTTCAGGCTTCAAACGTAAAGATATAAAATTTTAATTTTTTGGTGAAGAATCAAGAACAAGTGGGACACAATTGTGAAGTGGAACGAAATTTATTGGATATTTTAAACTTTTGTAAAAAATAAAACACTGAAAAGTGGGGCGTGCCAAATTATTCAGCCCCCTTACGTTAATACTTTGTAGCGCCACCTTTTGCTGCGATTACAGCTGCAAGTCGCTTGGGGTATGTCTCTATCAGTTTTGCACATCGAGAGACTGAAATTCTTGCCCATTCTTCCTTGGAAAACAGCTCGAGCTCAGTGAGGTTGGATGGAGAGCGTTTGTGAACAGCAGTTTTCAGCTTTTTCCACAGATTCTCGATTGGATTCAGGTCTGGACTTTGACTTGGCCATTCTAACACCTGGATATGTTTATTTGTGAACCATTCCATTGTAGGTTTTGCTTTATGTTTGGGATCATTGTCTTGTTGGAAGATAAATCTCCGTCCCAGTCTCAGGTCTTTTGCAGACTCCAACAGGTTTTCTTCCAGAATGGTCCTGTATTTGGCTCCATCCATCTTCCCATCAATTTTAACCATCTTCCCTGTCCCTGCTGAAGAAAAGCAGGCCCAAACCATGATGCTGCCACCACCATGTTTGACAGTGGGGATGGTGTGTTCAGGGTGATGAGCTGTGTTGCTTTTACGCCAAACATATCGTTTTGCATTGTGGCCAAAAAGTTCGATTTTGGCCACAAAATCCAGAGCACCTTCTTCTACATGTTTGGTGTGTCTCCCAGGTGGCTTGTGGCAAACTTTAAACAAGACTTTTTATGGATATCTTTGAGAAATGGCTTTCTTCTTGCCCCTCTTCCATAAAGGCCAGATTTGTGCAGTGTACGACTGATTGTTGTCCTATGGACAGACTCTCCCACCTCAGCTGTAGATCTCTGCAGTTCATCCAGAGTGATCATGGGCCTCTTTGAGATGAAAGTTTAGAGGGACGGCCGGGTCTTGGTAGATTTGCAGTGGTCTGATACTCCTTCCATTTCAATATGATCGCTTGCACAGTGCTCCTTGGGATGTTTAAAGTTTGGGAAATCTTTTTGTATCCAAATCCGGCTTTAAACTTCTCCACAACAGTATCACGGACCTGCCTGGTGTGTTCCTTGGTCTTCATGATGCTCTCTGCGCTTTAAACAGAACCCTGAGACTATCACAGAGCAGGTGCATTTATACGGAGACTTGATTACACACAGGTGGATTATATTTATCATCATCAGTCATTTAGGACAACATTGGATCAATCAGAGATCCTCACTGAACTTCTGGAGTGAGTTTGCTGCACTGAAAGTAAAGTAAAGGGGCCGAATAATATTGCATGCCCCACTTTTCAGTTTTTTATTTTTTACAAAAGTTTAAAATAACCAATAAATTTCGTTCCACTTCACAATTGTGTCCCAGTTATTGTTGATTCTTCACCAAAAAATTAAAATTTTATATCTTTATGTTTGAAGCCTGAAATGTGGCAAAAGGTTGAAGAGTTCAAGGGGGCCGAATACTTTCGCAAGGCACTGTACATACATGAATAAACAATTTATCTTGGAATCGGCTGGGAGAAGAAAACAAAGAAAGGTAGAAGAATGGCTTTTTTAAAGGCCATTCCAACATGCCATTAGCTTAAAAGTGTTTTTGTGAATGATAGACTCCCTTTAACAATGTTAGATCCCAGGCACACAACCAACTGTGCATCCAATGTGGGGCAGCGTTCGCAGCGGAATGCAGTCGGATGAAACATCAAAATGCATTCCGTGATGCATTCACGTCTATGGGGGCTGCCATTCCATATTGATGACATGGAGCCGAATAAGACCTGCTCTATTCTGCTCCTTGTCATTAGAACGGATTGGAAGCCCCCGTAGACGTAAAACTTGGCCTCACATCAGATGCACACTCGGTCGTGTGAATGGGACCTTGTCTATCTTAATCTCTTTTATAAGACACTACAAGCATGTTTCTATGGTTTATAGTGCCCGAAATAAAATTGTTTTAAATAACCCAGCCACCCTTATTTTCTCTTCATTACACAAGCCCATACACAGAAGCTGGAAACAGCTCTCAATAGAGAAGTAAGGGAAATAATAAAGAGATGCAGGATTTCACAGAAAGGCTGTAAAGCCCGCTATGGCACATTCTACTGTGTGGAGGGCCCGCTATGGTACATTATATTGTGTGGAGAGGCCACTATGGCACATTCTGTATGACAGTGTTTTTTTGCACATTTTTGTGCAGAACAGCACCATTTGAATGTAGCTTTACATTGAAGTCAAAGTACCAGTGGCCTAGGACTGGATGCAGCTATAGCTAAGGTGCTCCTGAATGAATACATTATCACTACTTTTTAGCTTCTAATGGGAAAACACTTCTTGTGTTGCAAGCCATGGTATGATTTTAGTGCAAGGATGTAGATTTATGTAGGTAAAGATAGTATTCGGTATTCCTTATTATAGCATTACCTGGTATGCTACCCAGCTTTTCCAGGACCTTAAAAAGCAAATCTGGCATGGTATGCTATAATAAATACATATGCATATAGTTTCATGAAAAGTGTGGTCTGGTATACAGTATCCATTGGTTGCTAATCAGCTTTTCAAAGCTCCTGAAAACTAAACAAGCATAATATTGCAGGGATATAGAAAAGATGGGAATTGTCAAAGAATAACTACACGGATTTGCCATTCAGTTTGGAAAAGTTAGGTGACTCTTCCTAGGTAGCTGTGCTGAGTTGTATTGTTGTCACTGTGAGTTAGTGAAGTACAACCGGATGGTGTCACTGTGCTTATGCTACTGCTGGCACCATTACTGCTGGTGTAAGTGGTACTACTGATCGTATCTATTTCATACTGCCGGTCACTTGGAGGATTCCTTCCAAAAAAAATAACCATACTCACTGTATAGACAGAAAGCATGCAACCTAAACCCTGTCCTCTCCTAAACTTCCTGGCTCATGAGGACTAGAAATAGTTGAGAGGGGGGAAAAAAAAAAAAAAAAAAAACACAGCTCCTGCCAGAGAGAATATATTGCTTTACTTAAAGCAATATATTTAATTTTTCATGCTTTTTAATTACGATTTAAAGAGAAAAAAATATAATCCGGAAATGGTATGAGGCTATATTTAATTAATTTTTTTGGGGGGTGTCACAAAATACCTGTCTCTACAGTGGTATACATTGGGATATCCTTCCAATGTAGGGATCTGTTTACTTTGTCTTTGCAGTGTACATCAGAGCCAAAAGCTATGAGAACAGTAAAGTACAACTTGTAAAACAAGTTTCCATCTTTCAAAACACTCAGTGTCTTTGTAGGATATAAGACAAATAATAGTTTTGTAAATAGATCCTCTGCGTCCTGTAAATGTAACATGACATAATCTTATGACATATTAGCTTTACATACCAACTTGAAATTTGAGTGCAAGAAAACACTTCCCCTCCACACTGCGTCCCACTTGACTGTGCAACCAATAGCTGAGCAGCATCACTTGCACCAATCGCTACTTCACTCTCTCTCTCTTCCAGCTCTGCAGAATGTCAGGAAAACTACTATTGGCTTCATACTGTACTGTGTGGGAGCCAGGGATCTTCAGCAGCAGCAAGCAAAATTAACTGCTACCTAGAGATGTACTAAATTATATGAAACCCACCAAAATGGAGATTGTAGTCTTATAAATTCCATCTGTACACATTGGAAAGAGGAGATTAACCACAGCAAATATATGTAGAAGAAACTCCTATGCCAGTAGACACTGGAAGATCTAACATGAACAGAGAGTTCAAAACTATCAACTAATGTCATGACTGCAAAAAGAAAACCAAAAAACCACAAACACATGAAAACTGAATTAACACCTATAGTATGTCAGGCATATATGGATAAAACATAAAATGTATCACCATGTTACCGTGATTTACAACTGCAGCAGTAAAAAAAGTACAGTTACGAGACAGGCTATTAGCAAAAACACAAGGTCCAGCAGAGGGTACTATTTAGAAATCACCGGATATATTCGTGCTGCATGCTGCATCCGACTCAGTCCCAGAAATCACTGATGTTAATCTATAGAACAATGAATTACTTAAAATAGTAATAAAGACACACACCAAAACCACTTAGAAGAATGACCACTTAAAGGGAACTTGCTTTTTTTGGACACTAAACTACCCACAGCTGCATAAGTTTCATGGCTTAGTGCCCCAAAAGAGGCCTATTATTACACTATACGTGGTAGCTATTTAAAATAAAAACCTTCAAACTTAGCTAGAAAGGAGTCTCATCGGACTCATCTCTGCAGTTTCCTGCGCCATGCAGCTTATGGTCCAGTGCATGTGCAGTGAAGCTGAGGTGTACTTCCGGATACAGGAGTAGCAGGATCCAGATATCATTTTTGGTATGGACGGAGTTTGGTACGTAAAGACCTCTGGCATGTGTCGAAAAATTCCTTGACTGGTTCCCTTCTAATTTGATTGATGGCCAAAGCCAGTTCTAACATTGTAGTAAATTATAGTGCACTACTTATATAAGACCATGGTCTTGTCTGGACCATTGCAACTTGAAACCAGACTCAACATTCAATGCTTGCCTGGAGGATCCAACAAGTCAGCATGGTCATCTCACTGCTAAACTTCTATATTAGTGAGGTACATGTACTGATTGGCTGACTAGTAGTGCCGCTCTACAGTATAGTGCAGTACTACATGTTCTGTACTTCTATTTACCTGTGCTGACACCAGGATAACACCAGGTGAGAGCAACTCTATTTTATTTGTCCAGTGCACTCTAGTACATTTCAGGACCCTGAAAAGGCTCTGATCACAGTCAAAGAACGTGATTTACAGCTTCCGGCAGCTAAGACTTTTTTTTATATTGATATTAGTTTATTATGATTTTTCTATCATCTTCATTTTTTCTTATTTAAGGCGACTTTTTGGGGTCTTTGGAACCAATTGCTAGTTTTCCATAGAATTGTGGCTTCAACTTCTAGTTGAAGTCTAAGTTCACAAAACCATTATTACAGTCCATTGCTTTCATTTCCATTCGAAAAGTAAACAAACATGAAAGAAGGAAGCTTCCAGCATGACTTTTTCATTACAGTGGATGCAGACAGAGGGTGCTCCATCTGTACCAGTCATTCTATCGCCATTTAAGTCCACTGCAATCACCAGGCAGTAAGGACTGTTATGTGAACTTCGTCTCACAATGGTCATCTTGCAACCAATTAATAATGTAACTTTAGGGACCACGGCACAAGTACATATGAAGAAAATATTAAATTGTATTTATTACGACCAATATAAAACAAACCCTATTTGGAACAATTGCACTGCTGTGAAACACTCAGCCACAACACTGAAACTTGGCTACAGAAAAAAAAAAAAAAAAAAAGTTACTGCAGTTAATCCCACACCTATTTCACCTAGGCTTCACTCACACTACCGCCTGTGTCCGTTCCCATTGACTGTAAAGTAAACCACATGATGGACTCAACGAAGAGGCGTCAGCAGAAGAGAGAAGCGGCGCTGGATCTTCGGAAAAGCGTCTTCTTTGAGCACAGGGGGAACACCCCCTGTGCTTTCTGAAGACTCATTTGCATAAAGAAGAAAAACAAAAATTCTCAGAAACGGCGACTTGTAGCATAAAAATAAAAGGTAGAAGAATAGTCTTTCTAAAGGCTATTCCGACATGGTGTTAGTGAAAAACGGGTTTCCCAATGACAGAATCCCTTTAAGTAACGGTAGTGTGAACCTACCCTAATTGTGTCCAGTGACTAGTTAGGGGTATGAAGGCTATGGCCCCAAGTAGTGAAATATAGCTAAAAAAGAAAAAGTAAAAATAAAGTAGGAAAAATGCAGTATGTTTTTTCTCACATCGTTTTTCATTGATCCATTCGTCTATAGGGAAACTCTTGCGATTCTACAGCTAAAAGTAGCATGTTGCATTTTTGAAAAAGCAGCTTTTCCACAATGTGTGGATGAGATTAGCCAAAATTTAATTCATTTTGCTGGTACTGTAAAACACAGCATTATTTTCATAAAGAAAGTGAGGCCAAAGCCTAACTTTCCATCGGGACCAGTCTTTTCAGACTGCAGATCGAACTACTGCTGGTGAGCTAGGGGTCTGCATCGGAGACTGATCAGGAAGGAAAAACCAAAGCAGAAAGCTGAAGTTCAGCTTTGCCTTTCTGCTGAAGGGCCCGTTTGATGTTCTCACTTGTCCCTTAAATGGGTTTTCCAGGCAAAAAAAATCTTTTTTTTTTTTTAAAAGGTCTGTTAGTGCTATTAATGGGATAATAAGTATACCCATATACTTTTAGCAGTGCTTTGAGTGATTTCTGTGTTTCTCTGGAAGCTCCTGGCATCTTCTGCATTGTGTAGCTTCCACACTACCTCCCTCTCACTGCCCCCCTCCTCTCTCACTCCATTACACCTCCTCCCTGTCTCCCTAGCTATCCCGCCCACTACTAGCCCTTCCCAACTAACTCAGCCCACCCACCCCCACACATCATACTTACCTGTCTTCCTCTCTGGGAGACGGCTCCTCCTTTTCTTTCACTGTACGCAGGCTGAAGACACCTCTTCCTCTCTGCAAGCACATACACAGAACGGAGTGCCATCTCTACTGCGCATGTGTTGCAGGCACCTCCAGACTATGCAAGCGCTGGCAGAAAGGAAGATGGGAGGAGCCATCCCTGGAGAGGAAGATATGCAAGTATAATGGGGTTGGGGGAAGGGTGGGGGTATCTTTGAAGTCACCGGATTATCAGAAAGTGTGCCTGGGGCAGTAATTATAGATTGTTTTTTTTTTTTTAATACAAGTTAACTAGAAGTTAGGTGGGGGGAGGGGGTATAGTTTAAGGGTTATTTCATCCCGGATAAGAGCATATCACCAACTTTTCTTTTATTTATTAAACCCAGACAGCAAAATCTACTGTGTTTCTCCGAAAATAAGACAGGGTCTTATTTTTTTTTTTTTTCTCCAAAAAAAGGGCTAGGGCTTAATTTTTTCCATGAACAATCACACATTTGATCGCTTTTTATTTCAACTTTTATCAGAGGTGAAACAGTGAAAAAACAGCAGTTCGGCACTTTTGATTTTTTTTTTTAATTTTATAAATTTGTAGAGCGGGCGTTTTTGGACACAGGGATGTATGTGCTTCACAGTAATATTTTATTTTTATATGTATTTTAGTGAAAGTGGGAGAGGGCTTGAACTTTTATTTTGTTTTTGTTATATTTTTTAACTTTTTTTTTTTTTTTTTTTTACTATTAACTCCTCCTAGGGGGCTTGCACCTGCAATCATCCCATAGACTGGCACAATCAACAATGCCAGAGTAACATAGGAAATTTAAAAATAATATAAAATATATATATATATATATATTTCAAAATCAGCTTAGTTCATCTAGATTCAACTTGGTTTGTTTTCCACTGCAGAAAGTACCCACTTCAGGTAGAGCAGAGCAGTGTTTGGACATGTGACCTTCAATAACAGTTTACAACAATTTAGTGGAATACTAAGACTTAACTTTTATTAACGACACAATGGAACATTAACCCTGTATCTACTTGGTCACTGAATCTCTAACTGTCCTCACCTTGGCAAATTGAGCTTATATTTAGAATATACTTTCAAGCATCCATCCCAATCCTTTTCAGGATGGCTAAAAATTGCTAGTTTAGGAAAGTTGAATGTCTACCGCCTTTTTATTAAAAACATGTCACCACTGTTTCTAGCTGTACCTAGTTCTGACTAAAATGGGGACATACAGGTGGATAATGAAGTCTGGAATTACCTATTAGGGGACATCTGGAGACAGGGGACTCACTGTAGGTCTACTCCCTTCAGACATTTGAGTATTTATCTATGGTCCCATATGATAATGGACAGCAACCTAGGGGTCGATGACCAAAAGTTTTCATCATAAATGTCACCATTCTCATGTACTTTTAGTATCACTAAGAAAAGTTAAGTTTTAGGATTCCACTAAATTGTTGTAAACAGTTATATAAGTCTAGTGGAGGGTCTTTGAGGAAGACCATCTGATTTATTTCCCATCCACTGTTTGATAATTGACATGTGATCTACTACTACTTTGGCTTGCCTAGTATCTAGCCTAAAGAAGGGAATTAAAAAAACTACCTGATACCAAGTACTCTGAGGTCGTTCGTCACAGAACAAAAACAAAATTAGTTTAAAGTGAGCTGAAGCGATCTGGTACCATTCAGTGGAAAAGAGGCTTTACAGTACCGTGCAGAAATTGATAAACTGAACATCTGTGTAATCGTGTTACCATCCCCTGGAAATAATAAAGGGTCACTTCTAATAATATCAGAGATCTTGAGAACTGTTAAGAATACACTAAAGTTTTATGACCAAGAATTCCCCTTTAACCCCTTCCTGAAATCTGCTGTACATGTACAGAGGATCTCAGGTTTTTAAACAGGATGCCCGCTTAGGAGCTGAGCACATGCCAAGGCCAGCAGGTGCCTGCTGTTTTACACGGCAGACATCTGCCAGCAGAGTTCGTGATCTGAGACATCTTGGATCACATACATTTATCCTCTCAAATGCCGTGGTCTCTTAGCTTATTTTGAAGGAGGGGGCTCTCTCTAGCAACTGAACAGCCCCCATGACAAGATCGAGGTAGCCGTTGGGTTGCTATGGCAGCCAGGAGTCTTCTAAAGCCTGCCAATGCAAAGTTCCTATTGAGTTCTGTCACACACACTTTAGTATTGCATTCTTCGGCAAAGAAGGTATAACCACCAAGAAGTACTAAAAATAAAAAGTTAGGAAAAAGTCTGTGCTAATAAGATAGAAATGTATTTATTACTACAGCCTGCCCTTACAGTATTAAAACAAACTATATAAATTTGACATTACTGTAATGCCTCAACCATGTGCACTAACCGTATTTTTCATGCCTAGAACACTGACCCGTTTATTTCTATGGCCCCATACACATGACTGTGTATTTTCACGTTCCCATGTACAGGGCTGTGAGCAAAACTCAGTACAAGTCCTATTCCTGTACGTTTTGCGGCCCGTGCTCACTGAATGGGGTCATAGATGCATAGATGGCACACAGATGTCATCCAATCACAGCCTGGCGACATGTCACAACCTAAGGCTGATTTCACATTTGCGTTGGGGTCCATCTTTTGATGAGCAACAACTGGTCCTGAGGAAACCCAATTACTATAATGGGGTTCATAGGGTGTCCATAGGGTGTTTATTTATTTTTTTTAAGCAGACATCTATGGAGAAAAAAAAAAAAAGTTGTGCTTTTTTTTGTCTAGGAGTCTCTGCCCCAGAGACTATCGCAGATGTGAACACAGTATAACTGTACTGACCTGCAGAACAAAGGTAATGTGTCATTTTTACTACACAGTGAATAGTCGGAACAAAAAAAAAAAAAAAAAAAAAAAAAAAAAAACACACTTTTGGAAGGTGAAAGTAAAAAAGATAAAACACAAGAGAGGCAAATGGCTGGAAGGATTTAGAACTCACCACCTGTAACCAAGGCCGTAGCTATAGAGGGACACAGAGGTTAGTATCGCTAATGGGCCCTGGACACTGAGAGGGCCCAAAGGCCTCTCTACAACATAAAAAGACACTGTTATTAGAATTAGCACATAGTAAGTGAAGTCCCCATTGCAGAGTTTGATGATACAGATGCTTGTTCTTCCCATGTTTGAACATGTATGTGGGACCTACCTGAGGCCCTATATGTGTACATATAGGACCAAACTTACAGACTGCCTGAAATAGAAAGGTACAGCACAATCCAGGAACTGACAGTTTTGTAACTGGCTATATTTATCTCATAGTTTAGACCCCATAGAAATAATCTGGCATCCTGTAAGTATGCAGCACGACTTGTAGGCCATTCCCGCCAGGTTCTGATTATGATCCCCGAGAAAGCAGAAATCAGACGTCCGGTTGTAGAATGAGCAGCAGCTAGAAGAGGTGGAGGTGGCAGAATGTCACTGACTATGTGGCTGGGGAGATGTTTATACTGAGAGCAGATGATGATTAGCATCTTGAAAACGCCCCCAGAACAGCCCGATGGGAACCGTGAGATTCAGAAGGTAAACAACAGCCACGCCCCCTACAGTCTTCTCCCTCAACGTGCAGCATGAGGCCAGCAGTACATTTCCATTAGCAGCGCGGCTCTCATCCACCTCCTGATATTCAAAACATATTAAATTATGTATATCAGAAACCTTCCCCTCGTCCAACAGTATTAGCATCTCCTTGAGCAATGCTGAGTAACAGCCATGTGATATATGTGATAGAAAGACTGCGCGACCTAACACATCGCCTAGAACTGCAGAAGGTGCACCTGGAGGAAAAGTAGCTGCACCATCCACCAGTGATCACAGCAACATGGAGCCACACTGTGCCAACCAGGGGAGCTGCCCCCGGGCGATACCAGGCGCGCAGGAGGATGACCGAGCAGGATGCCCGTGTGCCAAGTGCCGCAGTCATTAATAAAGAGTTTTATAGGTAAACAAGCGATGGAAGGTTTGCTAAAAGTTGCTCTTTCCAGCTCTCCCCTCCCTCTTACTCTTTAAACATGACTGCCCAACATGCGCAATGCCTAATGCTGCTACTGCTGCTGCACATTCCCCCACCTCTAGCAGCTTCCTCCTCTATAGGGCTCAGTAGAAATTCAGCAGAATCCATCCAGCTCTCAGAGCAGCCACAACTACCATCATTCCATCACACACGGGTATCACACCCCAAATAGACCCTGAACACCCCCTCCCCTTGCAGAGCGCTCACCTTTTTGGGGGTCGGTGGTGTCCTCGCTGTGGAAAGAAGCTCAGGTTAAAATAGGGGAGGATCCCACGGAAAAGACAGGGAAGACCATGAGCCTTGTAGAGAAAGTCCAGCGGTTCATCGCACACACACTGTAGCCAAAGAAGCTCTCTTGCTCTCTGCTTTTAGGACGATACAAAGTAACTCCCATGTATGTCACAGCATAATCCTCAGCTTCCAAGTGAAATGGCTGCTCATGCAGATCCCACTGTTCCAGGCTGATCGTCCTCGGCTGCAGACTTCCTTGATCCGCTGTAAAATATACACATATACATGTTTCTATGTGCGTGTGTATGCTGATATGAATGGTTGCAGGCTGCTCTGCTGGGAAAGGGGGAGGGTGCTGTTAGGCTTACTTTGCACTCAATCCTATGTCAGTCTCCAGCTAGGGAGGGGGTGTAACCCCTGTCCCTTGCAGCCTGATGGTATCCTCTCTGCCATGTAACATCAACCGCTGCACTGGATTATACACAACAGAACACAAGTGGAAGAGCCCTGCACACACTTTATTGACAGTCCTAGGAGACACCATGTCATACTGCACCTTCACTCACTTACTGAAGTCACTACTCGTAGCCCTTACTTTGCCGCCCCTCTCTCTATCTTGCCCTTCTAGAAGTATTCTCCCTCCTGCTCCTCCTCCCTTCACCTTACGCTAATGATGCTCAGGAATACTAGTGACGTACTTGTTATTTGGATTGCTGCTGCTGCTTCAGAATGCGAGCTTTCTAAATACTCTGGAGCATAAGATGCACGTATGTGTGGAAGGGACGGGTGACAGGGGCGGGGAGCTCTGTACTCCCTGCAAGTGCAAAGGAAGTCAGATTGGGCCACGATTACTGTCTGCACGCATGTAACTGCACTGCTCTCATAGCCAATGGGGCAGCTAAACAAGGCCTGTTGTATCCAGTGATGTCTGGTCCAATTCACAAGATCTCAAGTATTTACAGCAATCGCCTCTAGCAAGTGAAATAAAGTTCATTTATCGCCTGAGAAATAGTGGATAAAAGTAGAAGTTAGGGTTATTGTATGAAATCACAGGGATCCTTATTACTACTGGTACCTGTCATTGTAATGACACTTCTACAAGCCTACTGATCCGAACTAGACCATTAATAGATCACCTAAATTCGGTTATGTAAAAATTAGCTGACAGGTTTTTAATCTTCAACATGGACTTTAAAATACAGATGTAATACAGCTGTGGGAAGCCAACTTAAAGGGAGTTTGTCTAGAGTTTTGTCTGTCACATTGCTTGTGCGATCCCTAACAGTAAAGTGTCCTGAGCCCCCTGTGATAAGGGGACCTTGTTGACCTGTCCTTAGATCAGCATGCATCCAACACCTGGAACCTCCACAGATGAGCTTGTGAAAGAGGCTGTGGCGCTCACCTCTTCCCTGTGCCAATGACATCATGTCCATCAGTCACATGGTACAGCAGCTGCTCAGACTCATTTAAAAAGGAGCTTTCAAGTCCTCTACAATGTGGCATGTTATATGCTGCTGGAATGCTGACAGTCCACTGAATTCAGAGCAGTTTCACTTTTGCAGCTATGTGCCCCACTGCCAGAGATATTGGTGCAGTTAGTTTCGGCTACTGATATCACTGTGTTGTCAGAGAGGCTGGGCTCACAGCTCAGAGTCATGGCTGGGCAGTGAGGAAAGCCCACTGACAGTACACTTCTATAGACTTGTATTGTAAAGGGAGGCGTTCCTCACTGCCCAGCAATGATGGTGAATTGAGAGGCCGGCCCCTCTGAGAGTACAGGGATATCAGTAGTCATATCTAACAGCACCAATATCTCTGGTACTGGGCCATATACTGTAGCTACAAAACTGAAAGTGCACTAAATTCAGCTTTGCACTGTTATAGAAAATGGCATGTCTTAAAGAACACAAAAGGTCCTCTTTAAGCGAATCAGGCTGAGCTGCAAAACGAAGCATAGCCATTACACAATGTACAGCAATATGCTTGGTATTCACAACTTAGCCAAACATGCAGGCTCTTCAGCCAGCTGATCTGTGGAGTCCTAGGTGTTGAGTACCACTCATTATGTATTGATGACTTATCCCAACGTTAGGTCATGAATGTATACATCCCAGTAAAACCCCTTTAAATGCTCCCCAAGAGCTCCCAACTGTAACAGTCTCATTAATGAATGCTAGCCCAGCCAGTTTATATAGGAATGGATTGGGGATGTTTAGTGTAGAGAGCTCAGGACACTTCACAGCTGGGGAAACTCAGCGGACACTTTACATCACAGCACAAGATGGATTTTAATATATAGTATATACTAAATGACACTTATACTCTTTCCACAGAATATGGAATAAGCGTCTGATCGCTGGGGGTCTTACTGCCAGGACCCCCAGCAATCACAAGAACAGAGGTCCCTGATAGGACATAAGTCATTAGTGGAAAACCCAATGAGGCTTAGGCCAGTTGCATTTTTTGTTGCACATTTTGCTATTTATTGAGCCACAAAGCAAAGAGTGGATTTAGCAGGATGAAGAAATATAAATGATTCTTTGATATTTCACAATCCTTTAAGGGCCAGTCTTGGCTCAAAAAACGCAGCAAAATCTGCAACAAAAAATGCAGTTTATCAACTATTTTTCTAGCACTCAGTGGTTTTGAGGGCTCAAAACAGCTTATGTACATGGCCATATTACATCTTCATGCCAAGCATGTGATTGGATCTCAAGATGTTAAATCAGTCTTTTTTATGCAGGCTTTACAGAGACTGTACACATCAGCAGGCAATTATGATAGTTTTAAGTGATAAGATATGAAAATTGGCCTTGAGCATAGATGCCATATTTATCAAGCAATCATACTTTTATCATGGGTTAGGATCTAGTTGACTCTGCTGTGGACTACTCTATTGATCATCAATATCAAATGGGGTGGGCAGGGGTCTGACACCCAGCACCCCACAGATCAGCTGCTAATAGCAGTTGTGGTGCCTCCACTTCAATAGTCAACGATGTCACATTCATCTGTAAGCGTGGTCAATAGTGAACAGACTGCAACACCCATCTAACCACCACTGCCTCTTCAAATAGCTGTTTAGTGAGGGTGATTGGCCCCCCACTGATCTGATATTGATGGGTAATTAAAGGGGTTGTCCCAGATAAGAAATTTGATGCTTGGCTACAGTGGTCTCCTTGACATCACTATACCTCAGCAGAGATGACAGGCAGCCCAGAGTAAAGATGGAAGTACTAAAGCAGGTAAGTATCAGTGCAATTTCAGTTTCTACCTCCCCTGCTGGTTGCAATTACATTTCTGATCTGGGACAACCCCTTTAATATCAGAGTCTCTAAAAAGCCTTTAAAGATAATCCACTGCTGAAACTCCAATTTCTGCCAAATATGCAAATTGAATAGCTCTATAGCTATTTCACCTTCAATCCACAATAATACATATGCTGTGAATTCTGCAGAGCATTATTTCATGTGGATTTTTTTCCAGAGCATGTGAATGAGGTATAAAATACCCCCTTCATACCAATGGATTCGGTCAGGTTTTAACTTTGGAATCCACAACGTCAATATGGCTTCACAATTTTCATTTTGCATTGGTTTTAAGTTATTTATAAATATATATATATATAGCGTTCACACCTCTATTGCTACATGAACTCTTCAGACACCTTAGGCCTTGAACATAATCTCCAGCAACAACTAGTAAGTGCCTCTGTCGCCTGCAGCTTTATATAATGACACAACAAGTGCAGGTGTTTCCTGCCTCCCAGGACGCGCAGAGTTAAGTGAGCGGTCGCTTGTAGGACCCAGTCACGTAGTAAGAGATGAGAGAACGGTGTGTGCTCTTATACAGAGCGGGGCAGTCACCAAACACTGCCGGGGACACATTACGTTATTGCCGCCCACCACACAGGATTTTTCACGGTCTCTGAATTTTTACTGCGTGATACGTGAAACACTCAGGCGCCTGAAGTGGCCTACTAACCACACCCACCACTTCCCGCCTCAACATTTTACGCGCGACCACAAAGCCCCGCCTCCTCCCATAACTGCGAGCTACCTCCAAAGCTAGTTCAACGGAGCCACGCCTCTTAACCTGACAGCTCACTGACGGTGCCCGCCGCCGCTTTCAGCGGAGTTGCCAATTTCGCTGCTATTATGTGACGTCATCTTCTCCGCCCCATCATGTGGCCGTAGCTTTCATAGTACAGTACAGCCCAGCGCCCATTTTACCTTGTATTGATTTGCACTTTAGGTGTGATGTTTTTCACTGTTCTTTCAATAACTGGCCATTCTCTCTGGCCTGATACTAAAAGAAGTTTGAGGATTTACAACACAGTACGGTATGCTGTTAAAAAGTATTTTTTTTAAAATGAAAAATTTACATTTGCATAACTAGGCTAAGTTCACATCATCATCTTTTCAGTCCCTTGTTACGATCTACCGTAGGATCAGAACAATAAGCTGAAAAACAAATATAATGGCGGATTGAGACAGAGCACATAGGAGCATATTTATGAAGACTGGTGTTACTTACAGCAGTCTTCATAGACCTGGAGCCGCTGGAGAGTGAGCCTCATAGATGACAAGGCATGTGCCTACTCATAAATGAGGCGCATGGTCCACTGGGCAGTGTGCCTGGGGTTAAATGTACGCCAGGTTGTAGCTGGCATATATTTCTCTCAGCATTTGCTCCAGATTTCTGATATAAATTATAGTAAAGCTGGTGGCCTGTGAAGCCCCCTTTTCAGGAAAGTGGTGAAGGCAGCGCAGATTTTAAAATATAATATTTTTTTTTTTTTGCGCAAAGGCAAATGCAAAATCTTATGCCCTTTATGCCAGAAAACTGCTTTCATTTCTGGGTTTAGTGTTCCTTTCACAGCATTTAGTGATAAGCTTTACAGCATAGTTATGGCTGTAGGCAGCAATAGACTGGATACAGCACTGGGGAAGGTGAAACATTAAAAAAAAAAAAAACTTTTCTGTGACCACTGATTGGCCTCAGTGGTCACATGACGCAACGACTTCCACTGGAACAATCCCCCAGGCGCCGCTGGACCAGACAGCGGCAGGGGACTCCGGAGTGCCGGGGTCAAGTGAGCATGGAGGTTTTTTATGTTTCACCTTCCATGGTCTCTTGCCGCAGTTCTGTATTTCCTTGATAACCCCCTTTAAGGTTTATGGGAGAGTTCTCTAGATATACTCTGTGTCGGGAGGGGGAGTAGATATCCTGTGACATCATCTATTGTCTGTAGTGGATGCAATGGTGGGTGTTATGTGTTGTCATCTATCTTGTCTGTCATGTAAATGAGGTGACTGCTGAATCAAAAATCCCCACAAAACTTATTGTCAGTCTATTATTAAGCTTAGTGGCTCATGTGAAAATTGCCAAATATACAGTGATGTGCAAAGTTTAAGGCAGACGTTAAAAAAAGCTTTAAAGTAAGAATGCTTAAAAAATAGAAGTATTAATAGTTTATTTTTATCAAGCAACAAACCTAAGTGATTGAACAAAAGGGAAATATAAATCAAATCAATATTTGGTGTGACCACCCTTTGCCTTCCAAACAGCATCAATTCTTCTATGTATACTTGAACACAGTTTTCGAAAGAAACTCTGCAAGAACGTTGTTCCAAACATCTTGGAGAGCTAACAACAAATTTTCTGTGGGTTCAGGCTTGCTAAAATCCTTCTGCCTCTTAATGTTGGGATCAGGACTCTGTGAGGGCCATATTATCACTTCCCAGGACTTCTCCTCCAAAGGGTGGTCATACCAAAGATTGATTTCATTTACATTTCTCTTTTGTTCTTTATTTAATTTTGTTAATTGACATAAATATACTAACGCTTCTATTTTTTTAAAGCATTCTTAATTTGCAGCATTCTTTCCCGCACCTGCACCTGTACAGTACTGTGGTACTTTTTTTTAAAACAGTGATATGGAACCTTTAAAAATAAATGATGGAGTCTTAAAAAATAGTTTTTTAAACACTTGGTTTAAAAAAATTGATCATTTTTGAAGACGCGTTCCCTTTAAGTTGGCCATACACATAAGGAAGCTGTGGGCCAATAGCTATCTCTCCCACCCTCCATATACGTAGACACACTTGTCTCACCTAAACATGCATGTGTTGTCAATAGCAAGAGGTGAGAAAGTTGATGCCAGACTTCACTGGCAGAAGCTTAACCCTCAATAACAAAAGGATCAAACATTTTGAAATTCAATACCTTGATCCTTTCTTTCCCCTGATATTTGCCAACAAGTGAGTGTCAAGAGGCCCCCATACACATTAGAGTCCCAACTAAATTGATTAGTGTAATGTGTATGGCCAGCATTAGCAATTTTTCAGACATTTGCTATAGTATTGTCCATATTACCAGCTTCAGCTACCTGATTGGGAGGCGGTCCAACCTGTCCTGACCTCTTCCTGATTACTGTATAGACTCTGTGCTGCCTGACTTGACCTATGTCTGTATTTTCATTGCGCACAAACTCTGCCATCCCTGACCTCAGCCAGCTCCCTGATCATGTCTCTGCCTACCCATTTAGAGTCACGCAGTCAGCTTCTCTTGCCCACGTGGGTCACCTGATGCTGAATGGAGTCTACTCCAAGAGGTACTGACCAGGTGGATTCCCAGCAGCAATGTCCAGATTCCTGAACAAGGGTTAACAGGCAAACACAAAGTGACCACTTAGACAACGCAGTACAAATTCTAATACATTCATTGACCCTGTGGGTCCACACCCCCTGCATTACATAATGCTTTATTGTAAGTCAGATAATAGAAATTGTGATGATGTGGAAATAAGGGGTAACTAGTGGGGGTGAGACATAGATATACACACGTATTGTTGGTACCCCTCAGGCACATGCGGTTTTACATACCGCTAGAAAGCCTACAGCACGCTGAATTCAGCGCACTGCCGGCTTTCCCGATATGTGCCCCGGGGCTGGAGATATCGGTGGTGTAAGTTTTCCGGTTTACTGTCAGAAAGGTGTTCCTGACAGTCTAGCTGCGCTGTGAGGAACGCCCTCCCTGACTGTTCTCGTTCATAGACTTGTACTGGGGGGGGGTGTTCCTCACAGCTCAGCGTCATCGCCGGGCAGTAAGGAACGCCCCCTCTGGCAGTACAGCGCTATAGACGAGTTCAGAGAGAGGGGGCGTTCCTTACCGCCCAGCGATGATGCTGAGCTGTGAGGAACGCCCCCCCCAGTACAACTCTATGAACTAGAACTGTCGGGGAGGGCGTTCCTCACAGCGCAGCTAGACTGTCAGGAACGCCTTTCTGACAGTAAACCGTGAAACTAAAACCCCCGATATCTCCAGCTTCGGGGCACATACCGGGAAAGCCGGCAGTGTGCTGAATTCAGCGCGCTGTCGGCTTTCTAGCGGTATGTAAAACCACATGTGCCTGAGGACATGAAAGGTCCACTTTAATGAAAGAAAATCCCACAATGGTCACAGAAATAACTTGAATCTGACAAAAGGAATAATATACAGTGGGGAAAAAAAGTATTTAGTCAGCCACCAATTGTGCAAGTTCTCCCACTTAAAAAGATGAGAGAGGCCTGTAATTGACATCATAAGTAGACCTCAACTATGAGAGACAAAATGAGAAAAAATATCTAGAAAATCACATTGATTTTTAAAGAATTTATTTGCAAATTATGGTGGAAAATAAGTATTTGGTCACCTACAAACAAGCAAGATTTCTGGCTCTCACAGACCTGTAACTTCTTCTTTAAGAGGCTCCTCTGTCCTCCACTCATTACCTGTAGTAATGGCACCTGTTTGACATTGTTATCAGTATAAAAGACACCTGTCCACAACCTCAAACAGTCACACTCCAAATTCCGCTATAGTGAAGACCAAAGAGCTGTGGAAGGACACCAGAAACAAAATTGTAGACCTGCACCAGGCTGGGAAGACTGAATCTGCAATAGGCAAGCAATTTGGTGTGAAGAAATCAACTGTGGGATGAATAATTAGAAAATGGAAGACATACAAGACCACTGATAATCTCCCTCGATCAGGGGCTCCACGCAAGATCTCACCCCGTGGGGTCAAAATGATCACAAGTACGGTGAGAAAAAATCCCAGAACCACACGGGGGAACCTGAACAACCTGCAGAAAGCTGGGACTAATGTAACAAAGGCTACCGTCAATAACACACTACGCCGCCAGGGACTCAGATCGTGCAGTGCCAGACGTGTCCCCCTGCTTAAGCCAGTACATATCTGGGCCCGTCTGAAGTTTGCTAGAGAGCATTTGGATGTTCCAGAAGAGTATTGGGAGAATGTCATATGGTCAGATGAAACCAAAGTAGAGCTGTTTGGTAGAAACACAACTCGTCGTGTTTGGAGGAGAGTGAATGCTGAGTTGCAGCCAAAGAACACCATACCTACTGTGAAGCATGGGGGAGGCAACATCATGCTTTGGGGCTGTTTCCCTGCAAAGGGACCAGGACGACTGATCTGTGTACATGAAAGAATGAATGGGGCCATGTATCGTGAGATTTTGAGTGCAAACCTCCTTCCATCAGCAAGGGCATTGAAGATGAAACGTGGCTGGGTCTTTCAGCATGACAATGGTCCCAAGCACACCACCATGGCAACGAAGGAGTGGCTTCGTAAGAAGCATTTCAAGGTCCTGGAGTGGCTTAGCCAGTCTCCAGATCTCAACCCCATAGAAAACCTTTGGAGGGAGTTGAAAGTCCGTGTTGCCCAGCGACAGCCCCAAAACATCACTGCTCTAGAGGAGATCTGCATGGAGGAATGGGCCAACATACCAGGAACAGTGTGTGCCAACCTTGTGAAGATTTACAGAAAACGTTTGACCTCTGTCATTGCCAACAAAGGATATATAACAAAGTATTGAGATGAACTTTTGTTTTATTATTATACTTATTTTCCACCATAATTTGCAAAAAAATTCTTAAAAAATCAGACAATATGATTTTCTAGATATGTTTTCTCATTTTGTCTCTCATAGTTGAGGTCTACCTATGATGTCAATTACAGGCCGGCCTCATCTTTTTAAATAGGAGAACTTGCACAATTGGTGGCTGACTAAATACTATTTTTCCCCACTGTATAAAAATTCTATGAAAATGAACAAATGAAAGTCAGACATTGCTTTTCAACCATGCTTCAACAGAATTTTTTAAAAAAGAAAACTCATGAAACAGGCCTGGACAGAAATGATGGTAACCTTAACTTAATATTTTGTTGCACAGCATAGCAAAGCAGCCCCAGAACATATCAGAGCCTCCTCCATGTTTCATAGTAGGGACAGTGTTCTTTTCAAGATATGCTTCATTTTTCTGTCTGCGAACATAGAGCTGATGTGCCTTGCCACAAATTTCGATTTTTGTCTCATCTGTCCATAGGACATTCTCCCAGAAGCTTTGTGGCTTGTCAACATGTAGTTTGGCAAATTTCTTTTGTCACATTCAAGTTATTTCTTTGACCATTGTGGGCTTTTCTTTCATTAAACGAGGGGTACCAACAATTTTGTCCACGGGCACACCAGTAAAATTCATTTTGGGGACCCACTGTGCACCTACATGCAAATATCACACTCTCATTTGCAATTTCCAAAAACTATGCTCACATAGCAGCAGGCCTCAGGTAGCATGAAGTTGCTGCAAGAATGGTGTTCCTCAAAAGGTGGGGCCAGAGGAGGAAGGATACTGTCTGGCCTGCCTATGAACCTAGCTGTTATCTCTTCCACCTAATGTGCCTATGTAATCATTGCTTGATTAGTTAAAATAATCTACCCAAGTTACTGTATGGATGCATAGACTGGTTGAGATGTTGTTGTATGTTGTCTATCACTTTGTAGTGTACTAAGCTGTACACTGCTCATGCAACAGTTGGGGTTAGGGGCCTACCATGGCTTAAGGGCCCACTGCGGATTCACCTGTACCCTTCTGGGCCAGTCAGAGCCTGTATACTGTATGGTACAATGCACCTGCACTGTGATTTACATCTGCAAGACCATAATGGAAATGAATACACAGAGAAAGAGCAAACCTATTGAAGACAAAAGGCTTAAACATTAGGTACAAGTTACATTTCGATGTTTTAGGGATCTTAAAGGGGTTGTCCAGGCAAAACTGGACAACCCTTTTAAAGTTTAAATAAGCTGGGGGCAGTGAAAAAAAAAAAAAGAAGCATACTCACCTGTCCCTGTTGCTTCGGTGTCCTCTCGTGTCATCTGCTCCCGGCGTTGTGTTAAAGCCGCTGATTGGCCTCAGCGGTCACGTGACCAATCAGCGAAGGGCCTGAATGTCACTACCTGTGACATCACGGGACCTTTTCTGAGGCCGCTGATTGGCCTCAGTGACCGCTGAGGCCAATCAGCGGCTTCAGCACAAAGCTGAAAGAGACCCAGGAGAGCAAACGAACCGGGAGGTGCATAACGACAACAGAGCAACTGGGACAGGTGAGTGTATTTTTTTTATATTTTTCACTGCCCTCAACGTATTTAAACTTTAAAAATTTAGGCTGGACAACCCCTTTAACCCATAAGACGCAACTTAGTTTTATACTTACTTTTGTTATTCTGTTGTCACATTCTAAAATTGATTACTCTTTTTTTTGCTGGGTGGCAAAAAAAAAAATCTGTTTTGCCATCCTTTTTTATGTTCTGAATTTTGTGTGGTGCATTGGGTATCATAAATAACTTGTTCCCTTTATTCTGCTGGTCAGTACGATTACGGTGATGCCAAGTGTATGTGTTTTTTTGTTTTTTTTATGTTCTACTTTTGCGCAATAACATCACCTATTGTGTTGTTTCTTGCTAAAACATTTGTCGTTTCTGTTGATACCAATTTTGGTTATTTGTAACCTTTTTATATATTTTTAAAATATGTTTTTTGAAGGTAATATGACCAAAAATCAGCAATTTTGATGTTGTTGTTTTTTTTTTGTTTTTTTTACAGCATTCACCGTGTGGGATAACTAGCATTCTACTTTCACACATTAATAACAAATATGGTTATTTTTAATTACTTTATTATTACAAAAATATTGTGAAATGGCTGTTTATGTTTTTTTATGTTATTATTGTTTTATAGTTTATTCAATTTTAATAAATTCTTTTTTTTACTAAAAAGCTGTCCATATATGGACATCAGCACCCCCAGACACGCCACGGGGGTCTGATCGGTGTCAGCCGTATCACACAGCTGATGCCCACTCGGCATGGTGCGCACTCAGCTTCTGTGTGCACACCATGCTTCTGCCGTAATAGTACAGTGGTATGCAGGAAAGCCTTCCCGGCTGCGCGGTGCTATTACCCTCACTATTTCCCATGAATATAAACATTTTCAATTATTTATATTTGCAAAAAATGTTTAACTTCTAATTGTATTCAAATTTAAATATGGTAATGGTAAAACAGCTTTAACCCCTTAGCATTCTGCACCATACTATTATGTTACTCTGAGCATACAGTGGGGAAAAAAGTATTTAGTCAGCCACCAATTGTGCAAGTTCTCCCACTTAAAAAGATGAGAGGCCTGTAATTGACATCATAGGTAGACCTCAATTATGAGAAACAAAATGAGAAAACAAATCCAGAAAATCACATTGTCTGATTTTTAAAGAATTTATTTGCAAATTATGGTGGAAAATAAGTATTTGGTCAATAACAAAAGTTCATCTCAATACTTTGTTATACAGACGTGGACAAAATTGTTGGTACCCCTCATTTAATGAAAGAAAAACCCACAATGGTCACAGAAATAACTTGAATCTGACAAAACTGGAATTTGCCAAACGACATGTTGACAAGCCACAAAGCTTCTGGGAGAATGTCCTATGGACATATGAGACAAAAATCGAAATTTTTGTCAAGGCACATCAGCTCTATGTTCACAGACGGAAAAATGAAGCATATCTTGAAAAGAACACTGTCCCTACTGTGAAACATGGAGGAGGCTCTGTTATAAGTACCTGGGTTTTCTCCTTAATAATAAGCTGGACTGGGCAGATCATATGGAGGCCCTGTACAGGAAGGGCCTTTGGAATCCGGGGGGCACTTCTTAGGACTTTCTTCAACTCAGTAGTGGCATCAGCCATCTTCTTTGGAGTGGCCTGCTGGGGGAGCAGTATATCAACCAGGGACAGAAATAAACTTGACAAGCTGATTAGAAGGGCCAGCTCTGTCCTGGGGAGCCAACTGGACCCAGTGCAGGTGGTGGGTAACAGAAGGATACTGTCCGTGGTGAGCTCCATGCAGAAGAAGAAGTCCCATCCCATGCATGAGACTGTGATAGCGCTGGGTAGTACTGTCAGTGACCGACTGCTCCACCCTAGGTGTGAGAAGGAGCGCTATCGGAAGTCTTTCCTCCCCACCGCGGTTAGGCTGTACAACCAACACCGACCTAAGCGGAGATCATTACACACAGAGAACTGAAATATCTCTCTGCCTGTTATATCCCCCCCCCCCTCTGCCACGTCCTATCTGTCTGTCTGCTATTAATGTAATGCCTCTCACCTTGGTACATTCCTGTACATGTTGTATTTGTATCTGCTTATCTTATCTTATCTTTGCTGCTGTAACACACTGAATTTCCCCACTGTGGGACTATTAAAGGACTATTATTATTATTATTATTATTATTATTATTATTATTATTATTATTATGTTTTGGGGCTGCTTTGCTGCATCTGGCACAGGGTGTCTTGAATCTGTACAGGGTACAATGAAATCTCAAGACTATCAAGGGATTCTAGAGAGAAATGTGCTGCCCAGTGTCAGAAAGCTTGGTCTCAGTCGCAGGTCATGGGTCTTGCAATAGGATAATGACCCAAAACACACAGCTAAAAACACCCAAGAATGGCTAAGAGGAAAACATTGAACTATTCTGAAGTGGCCTTCTATGAGCCCTGACCTAAATCCTATTGAGCATCTTTGGAAGGAGCTGAAACATGCCGTTTGGGAAAGGCACCCTTTAAAGCCGAGACAACTGGAGTAGTTTGCTCATGAGGAGTGGGCCAAAATACCTGTTGAGAGGTGCAGAAGTCTCATTGACAGTTACAGGAATCGTTTGATTGCAGTGATTGTCTCAAAAGGTTGTGCAACAAAATATTAAGTTAAGGGAACCATCATTTCTGTCCAGGCCTGTTTCATGAGTTTTCTTTTTTTTTAAATTCTGTTGAAGCATGGTTGAAAAGCAATGTCTGACTTTCATTTGTTCATTTTCATAGAATTTTTATATATTATTACTTTTGTCAGATTCAAGTTATTTCTGTGACCATTGTGGATTTTTCTTTCATTAAACGAGGGGTACCAACAATTTTGTCCACGTGTGTATATCCTTTGTTGGCAATGACACAGGTCAAACATTTTCTGTAAGTCTTCACAAGGTTGGCACACACTGTTGCTGGTATGTTGGCCCATTCCTCCATGCAGATCTCCTCTAGAGCAGTGATGTTTTGGGGCTGTTGCTGGGCAATATGGACTTTCAACTCCTTCAAAAAGGTTTTCTATGGGGTTGAGATCTGAAAACTGGCTAGGCCACTCCAGGACCTTGAAGTGCTTCTTACAAAGCCACTCCTTCGTTGCCCTGGTGGTGTGCTTGGGATCATTGTCATGCTGAAAGACCCAGCCACGTTTCATCTTCAATGCCCTTGCTGATGGAAGGAGGTTTGCACTCAAAATCTCACGATACATGGCCCCATTCATTCTTTCATGTACACGGATCAGTCATCCCCAACAACCCCAAAGCATGATGTTGCCACCCCCATGCTTCACAGTAGGTATGGTGTTCTTTGGATGCAACTCAGCATTTACTCTCCTCCAAACACGATGAGTTGTGTTTCTATCAAACAGTTCTACTTTGGTTTCATCTGACCATATGACATTCTCCCAGTACTCTTCTGGAACATCTAAATGCTCTCTAGCAAACTTCAGACAGGCCCGGATATGTACTGGCTTAAGCAGGGGGACACGTCTGGCACTGCAGGATCTGAGTCCCTGGCAGCGTAGTGTGTTACTGTCGTTAGCCTTTGTTACGTTAGTCCCAGCTTTCTGCAGGTCATTCACTAGGTCCCCCTGTGTGGTTCTGGGATTTTTGCTCACCATTCTTGTGATCATTTTGACCCCACGGGGTGAGATCTTGCGTGGAGCCCCTGATCAAGGGAGATTATCAGTGGTCTTGTATGTCTTCCATTTTCTAATTATTGCTCCCACAGTTGATTTCTTCACACCAAGCTACTTGCCTATTGCAGATTCAGTCTTCCCAGCCTGGTGCAGGTCTACAATTTTGTTTCTGGTGTCCTTCCACAGCTCTTTGGTCTTCACCATAGTGGAGTGTGACTGTTTGAGGTTGTGGACAGGTGTCATTTATACTGATAACAATTTCAAACAGTTGCCATTACTACAGGTAATAAGTGGAGGACAGAGAGCCTCTTAAAGAAGAAGTTACAGGTCTGTGAGAGCCAGAAATCTTGCTTGTTTGTAGGTGACCAAATACTTATTTTCCACCATAATTTGCAAATAAATTCTTAAAAAAATCAGACAATGTGATCTTCTAGATATGTTTTCTCATTTTGTCTTTCATAGTTGAGGTCTCCCTATGATGTCAATTACAGGCCTCTCTCATCTTTTTAACTGGGAGAACTTGCACCATTGGTGGCTGACTAAATACTTTTTTTTTCCCCACTGTATAGTTAGTGCTCAGCCCAGTAATAGTCTGGCACAGTTCTGCAGCATGTTCAGGAGCTGTGTCTGCATCCTACCCTGCATCCTTAAAACATTGATGACGTTACCCATTTTCTCCTGAGAATGTATTTTCCCCCAACTAGGACATATTTTAAACTGGTTGTTTTATTGTGCTATCAGTCATTTCCAGTTTTTTTTGTAGGTCTTGTGATATTTCACCACACACTTATAGGACATGTTGCACACTTTAGAATACCGAAAAGAGCAAAAAGAGTACAGAGCCAAGCGCCAAATGGTATAATATTGTTATGTACAAATGGTGATGGACAAAATGAAAATATTTTCACCTTATACAGTTGTGATGAGCTCACAACTGCTATATCAGCGTAAAGTATAGTATACTTCCGTATGGGATAGAACTCTTGAAGCAGCTGGGCGCCTCCTTTATGCAGTTATGATTATCCCACTTCTTAAGGATCCAAAGAATTAGGAGATGAAATCCCCAGAAAAACACGAGGGTAACCAGCGCTGGCCAGTGGAGCAACTTTTTTTAAAGCATAACACACTACGTGTTTCGGGCAAAACAGAGCTCTTTTTCAAGTGTATAAAACAGCACAATTGCAGAACAAGACCATTAAACATTTCCTTATTCATGACTATTTATACATGCTTCCTTTTCTGATATTCGCTGTACTATTATGGTGGGTGTCAAGTCTTTAAACAAGGTGACTGCTCAGGAGCTGAGCGGCTGCCTTAGCCACCAGGTCTCTGCTATATTATACAGTGATGTCATACACATTATATAAGGTTGTGTGGGCCAGAACACGAGGCATTTCAGTGAGTAGAAGTTGGGGGTGGATGTGTTATTTATCTCCCTGAATCATACAGAGCACTGAGTGCCTCTAAGCTTGTAAAAGAGCCAGGAGTAGGAGAATTAGAACACAGTTTAGTCAGATTTAAACAATTACAGACAGGTTAGTGATAGAAATCATAGGCTGTGTGAGCCTGACTAAAGTAATATAGACAAAAGACAGTCAACCCTTTCATTGTCAATCTGATTTTGCCTAAATTTGTTTTGCAATAGAGCAGTTTGATCTATCTACACAGTGTTTAAACATAGTTTTACTGACAAAGTCAGTCCTGTCAGTGAAAAATCTTTTCTTAAGGGTTTTTGGGCTAGAGTTTAAATTTTTTTAGTTAAATACATACAAACTGCTGTTCTAACAGCAAAACACTGATTCTGCCTGCGCTAATCTAAAAAATATCCATTTCTTAAGCATTTTTTTTTTTTGTTCTGAAAGAACGTACTGATATGTCCAAGCAGAACTCAGCATCTGTACGAAATCGTATGAAGGCTTAATTTTTGTGGGACAAATTATACTTCCCAATGGTACCATTTAATGTTCCATACAATGTACTGGGAAGCTAAAATAATTCAGAATGGGGTAGAATTAGAGAATGGGGGCTTGTTTGATTTTTTTTTTTTCCTTCTGTGGTGTTCACAATATGGGAAAATTATTTTTGAAAGTTTGCAGAGCGGGTATTTTCAGAAGCAAGGCATACAGACGTGGACAAAATTGTTGGTACCCCTTGCTTAATGAAAGAAAAACCCACAAAGGTCACAGAAATAACTTGAATCTGACAAAAGTAATAATATATAAAGATTCTATGAAAATGAACAAATGAAAGTCAGACATTGCTTTTTAACCATGCTTCAACAGAATTCTTTTAAAAAAGAAAACTCATGGAACAGGCCTGGACAGAAATGATGGTACCCTTAACTTAATATTTTGTTGCACAACCTTTTGAGGCAATCACTGCAATCAAACGATTCCTGTACCTGTCAATGAGACTTCTGCACCTCTCAACAGGTATCTTGGCCCACTCCTCATGAGCAAACTGCTCCAGTTGTCTTGGGTTTGAAGGGTACCTTTTCCAGACGGCATGTTTCAGCTCCTTCCAAAGATGCTCAATAGGATTTAAGTCAGGGCTCATAAAAGGCCACTTCAGAATAGTCCAATGTTTTCCTCTTAGCCATTCTTGGGTTTTTTAGCTGTGTGTTTTGGGTCATTATTCTGTTGCAAGACCCATGACCTGCGACTGAGATCAAGCTTTCTGACACTGGGCAGCACATTTCTCTCTAGAATCCCTTGATAGTCTTGAGATTTCATTGTACCCTGCACAGATTCAAGACACCCTGTGCCAGATGCAGGAAAGCAGCCCCAGAACATAACAGAGTCTCCTCCATGTTTCACAGTAGGGACAGTGTTCTTTTCAAGATATGCTTAATTTTTCCGTTTGATGTGCCTTTCTAAAAATGTCGATTTTTGTCTCATCTGTCTATAGGACATTCTCCCAGAAGCTTTGTGGCTTGTCAACATGTAGTTTGGAAAATTTCTTTTGTCAGATTCAAGTTATTTCTGTGACCATTTTGGGTCTTTCTTTCATTAAACGAGGGGTACCAACAATTTTGTCCACGTATGTACGTGTGTAATGTATGTATATCTGATCTAGGTAAGGGGGGGATTTGAACTTTTTTAATTTTTTTAACTTCAATTTTCAGTAATACAATATACTGCCATGCAGAGTGAACGCCATAAAAACAAAATGCAAAAAAATTTGATAGAATTCTATTTTTTTTTTCACACGGACCCCTCAAAACATTGTTACAAGCTAATCAAAACATTATATATACCCCAAAATGGTGCAATCTGAAAGTACAGCTCGTCAAACAAAGAATAACATCATAGCTACGTCAATGGAGAAATAAAAAAGTTATACATTTTGTAAAGAGGGGAAGGAAAATCTGAAAAAAGTTGCAGAGCATTAACATATAAACTACCCTGCGTCTATAAAGGGTTACAGATTAAAGGACCTTGCTGTACAATATACCATTGTATAGAAGTATCTACTATTATATAAACTTATTTGCACTTTTTAAACTAAATCTGATTTTATAAAACAAATTAAGTAATTTGTATTCTTTATGTAAACCGAGTAGTCAAGTTTATACTGATGCACATGAATAGATCTTTGCTGGTATTCACAAGAATAGTTTCATGCCAAAACAGAAAGCTTTCCAACTCGAGGTTTAATCCTCTACTAGTCAGAACCTTTTGAAATGTATCCTCCTCTCTTTACAGTATGAAAAATACATTATATTCATCCAGTTTTCAGTGAACCAGTGTTAATTACACTTTTCACGTACTTTAATTCACCACCCACTTGGCAGACCAAGAATACACTAGATTCAGGATAACCGTAGTTACCATTATACATTATATAAGGATTTCCTGAAACCATCAGTGAATAAATGGACCTATTGTCATTGTTGTATCGAAAGGGGGGCTTTCCAACTCATTTGAGGTTGGTGGGGTTTCAACACCCAGACCCCCACTAATTAGTGTACAAGCGCCATGACCTTTTCACTTTTATGGCAGCTGTACAATGTACTTGCAGTTTTGTCCCTTTCACTTTTGTGAGGCGAGGCTGTAATTATATCGCACAATAGATATACAGATGTAAACAGTGAAGAGGTCACAGTGCTCATTGTGATGACACTTTTGGACACCTGCATATAGGAAGGTCATAGCTAAATTAGAGAAGATGCAGAACAGGGTGACCAAAGTAATGAAAGGAATGGATGAGTTAGATTACAAAGACCAGTTATTTTAAAGCTGGGGTTGTTCAGTTTGGAAAAAAAAATCAGTATTTTAACAGTAACAACACAAAGGAAGCAGACGAAGAGCCAAGTGAAAGGATAGTACAATGAACTACTCTTTACACCCAGGCCTCTAACTACGACCAGGAGTACTCTAACTCTGGAGGAAAATAAGGTTTTACCACAGTAATGGTGCTACTTTACAGTAAGAGAGCAGTGAGACTATGGAACTCATTCCATAGGATGTATTGATGGTTGATAGTTGGTACAAGTTCAGGAGGGGACTGAATGCCTTTATTGAAAGATAGAATATTGCAAGTTATAGGAACTAGCTGAAGAGGACAACGAGAAAACAAATCATGAGACGAAGACGGGTCTGGAAAACAAAGCCAATAGTCAAATCCAATCGGAAACGCCAGAACAAAATCGTAAGACAGAGAGGAATCGAGGAACATAGCCAGGGGTCAGAATAGGTATGATCAAAGCAAGGTCAGCAAATGAACTGGAGTACAACGAGGTTTACCAGCAATCCTAGTGGAGAAGGGAGTGGTTTATAAAGGCCTGCTTAGGCACTGATTGATTAAAGCTTGAAGGTCTAGGACAGGAAGCTTCCCTATGTTGTCATGGCAACCTTAAAGAAGCAACAAAAATTTCTAAGAGGAAGCTTCCCCATGTTGACACAGCAACCGTAAAGCAGCAACATACCTGACAGGTCCATTGAAGTCCCCGCTGCATGTGACTGCTTAAGCCAATCAGTAGCTTCAGCGGAAGGGATCTGGGACATCACAGCCGGCAAGGAGTTTCACTTCTGGAAGACATTGAAGCAGAAGGACTGGACCACGCTGGGAGGACACCGGAGCACCAGGGACAAGTGAGTATGATTTATTTTTTTTTCTCCCGGCCTATTTTAATTTTTTGCCTGGACAACCTCTTTAACCCTTCCCAACATCTACTATAATAGTACGGCGGATGTCAGGTACTTAAATATGATAGCCGCTCGGGAGCTCAGCAGCTGCCATAGCCACCAGGTCTCTGCTGTATTATACCGATGCGGGCACTGATTACGGGCATTAATGTCTTGGTCAAACCATCTGGTTGGCGGCAAGCTTCGGGACCGGTGTCCTGTTACCATGACAGCCGGGAGCCTTTTGAAGGCTCCCAGGTCTGCAATAGAAGTATCGTTATTTTGCAATGCATTAGCATTGCAATTCATTGCATTAATGATCAAACCCCTTGGGGTTCAAGACCCCTAGGGGGTCTAATAAGTGCAATAAAAAATTTTTTTTAAAAAGTTAAAAAAAATATATAAAAAAATATATATTAAAAATTAAAAAAAAAAAAAAAAACTTTCCCTACAACACACTTCAGTACTGTGAAGCACATATACATTAGGTATCCCTGTGTCCAAAAATGCATGGTCTACAAACATATAAAAATATTTTTGCCATACAGTGAATGCTGTACCAGGAAAAAAAAAATCAAAATTGCCGAACCGCCTTTTTCTGCGGTTTTGTCTCTGATAAAAATTTGAAAAAAAAAAATAATCAAAGCAATAGACATATCCCAAAATGGAATAACTAAAAAGTACACCTGTACCCGCAAAAATAAGATGCCCTATGCACTCCCATACACGGAAATCTAAAAATGTTATGGGTGTCAGGATATGGCAATTTTTCTAAAAAAAATTTTTTTTGCAAAGTTTTAGATTGTTAAGGGATTAAAACGTAAATAAAACTATATAAATTTGGTATTCCTGGAATCGTACCAAAACATAGAATATAGGTGACATGTCATTTTGGCTGCACAGTGAACACCGTAAAAACAAAGCCAATAAGAAAGTCTTACAAATTTTCTCCAGTTCCACCCAATTCTGAATGTTTTTCCAGCTTCCCAATACATTGTACAGAATAATAAATAGTACCAATATGAAGAACAATTTGTCCTGCAAATATTAAGCCCTCATATGGTTCTGTAAAAGTAAAAATAAAACAGTTATGGGGTTTGGGAGGCGGGGAATCAAAAACAATAATTGAAAAATGTCAACGGCGGGAAGGGATTAAAGAGGACCTTTCATCAACTCAAACAAATCTGCCTTTTTACATAATTTAATATGCGCAACTTTACTGATTCTGGCACAGTTGGATTTTTTTCTCTAGCCCCTACTGTTTTCGAGCAATCAATGCTGTTCATTTTGGTGACTGATATGCTATTTAGTCTCTGTACTATCAGGAGGGTGGTGCAGGCAAGAGCAGACAAGGGGTGTGATTCTGACACTGGCTGCCTCTGATTGGAGCTCTGAATCACACCCCCCCCCCCTTGACACTGCCCTTCTGACATTACAGAGCTTACATAGCACATTAGGCATCAAAACTAACTGCGCTTGTTGCACGGGAACAGTGGAAGCTATAGAGAAAATTCTAACTGTGCCAGGATCAGTGGAGCAGTGCCTATTAACATGACGTACCTGTCATTGCTCTCTCCATACAGGGCGGATGCCGGCTGTATAATACAGCCAGGACCCGCTGCTAACAGCAGCGATCGGTGCCTTCACCGATCGCTGCTGTTAACCCTTTAGACGCTGCGGTCAAATGTGACCTCGGCGTCTAAACTGCACAGGTGCCACCGGCGCCGCCATTTTTCACCGATCGCCGCCCTCCTGAACGTCATCGGAGGGCGGTGATCGGTTGCCATGACAGCCGGGAGCCTATTGAAGGCTCCCAGTCTTGTCATTGCATTAGCTCTATTGCACGCTGCCAGAGGCAGCGTGAAATAGAGAGCAGAGCATTTTGCTATTCATTGCGATACAGTAGTATTGCAGTGAATAGTATGAGAAATCAGACCCCCTAGGTTTCAAGGTCCCTAGGGGGTCTGATCATGAAAGTAAAAGAAGAAAAAAAAAGTTTTTAAAAGTATAAAAAAAAAACAAAAGTTCAAATCACCCCCCTTTCCCTAGATCAGATATAAAAGTAAAATAAACAAAAGTAAACATAAACACATTAGGTATCCCCGCGTTCCAAAATGCCCGAACTACTAAATTATTAAAATATTTATCCCATACGGTGAACAGTGTAGCGGCGAAAAAAATCAAAATAGCCAAATAGCGTTTTTTTCAACACTTTGCCTCCTATAAAAAATTGAATAAAAAGTGATCAAACCATCAGATCTTTCCCCAAATGATATCAGTAAAAACGTCATCTTGTCTCGCATAAAAAGACACCTTACCCAGCTCCATACATGTAAATATGAAAAAGTTACAGGTGTCACAATATGGCGACACAAACATTTTTTTATACTTTGCAAAGTTTTTCATTTCTTAAAAGGTATCAAAACATTGCAAAGACTACATAAGTTTGGTATCGTTGTGTTTGTACTGACCCACAGAATACAGGTGATGTCATTTTTACCACACAGTGAATGCCGTAAAAATTAAACCCATATGAAGTTGCCGCAAATGCATTTTTTCTCCAATTGCACCTCATTCAGAATTTTTTTCCAGCTTCCTAGTGCATTGCACAGCATATTGAATGGTGCCATTACAAAGTATAATTTGTTTCGCAAACAGTAAGCCATCATGTGAGTCTATGAACTGAAAAATGAAAAAGTTATGGCTCTTGGAATGTGGGGAGGGAAAAACGAAAATGCAGAAACAAAAAATGACCCGGTCCTTAAGGGGTTAGCTGATGTAAAGAAATTGAGTTGTTGGAGGTGAGCACTTTTACTATGTGGGAGACTAAAAAAGACACTTGTGGGAGGCTATTACTATTTGGAAAACATTTTCCAAACATGATGAACTACACTCAATAACGTAAGGTGTAACTGTTGTTTCAAAATAGTTTTTCATAAATTAATAGTTCAGGTGAATGTAAGAAGCTTTGTAACATCTTCAAGCAGTAGTGCTCAAGAAGAGAAGCTGATCGTTCTCTTACGACAGAAATTCTGGATTTTCTTCAAAGTGGCTTGGATTCAGGCTTTTCTCCTGCTACAGTGAGGGTACAGATTTCAGCCTTATCTGCCTGTTTAGGCAGATGATTGTCCCAGGATTCCCTTACTGTTGGATTCCTTAAGGGCGCTACCAGACTTAGACCGGTGGTCTCAGCTTCGATTCTCCAGTGGGATCTCTCGACTGTTCTTTCAGGTCTTTGTGGTCCTCCTTTTGAGCCTTTGGAGGATGTAGATCTTAAATTTCTTGCCATTAAAACCACCTTTCTATTAGCCATCACTTCAGCCAAAAGGGTGAGTAAGCTCCAGACTTTTTCTTCCAAGGAACCTTATATATCATTTTTGTGGCTAGGGTGCAACTTAGGTTTCTTTCTGGGTTTAACCATAAGGTGCCTTCCTGCGCCAATATTAACCAATTAGTCTCTTTACCTGTGTTTTTTCCAGCCCCTTCCTCTGAAGAGGAGAAAAAAACTTCACCCACTAGATGTGAGATTTCTCCAGATTTACCTCTTACGTACACATTCCTTTAGGAGAGCTGAGAATCTCCTTGTCAACATGTATGGTAGAGACAAAGGTCTCAGGGCATCCAAGCCTATCTTGTCTAGGTGGATCAAGGAGGCAAACAAGGTCTCTTTTTTTGCTCAGGGGTTAGCTCCACCCAAATTTTGTACAGTCCATTCAACCAGGGCTGTATCAACCTCTTGGGCTGTGAACCGGCCTTACCGCTGCATCAGATCTCACCTAACCTTTGTAAAACATTATCAACTAGATGTTCGGAGTTCTGTGGCGACTGCCTTTGGGCTGTCAGTCCTAGGTGTTGTAGAGCAGGAATACCCTCCCTAAGGGAATTACTTGCTATATCCCCATATTGTGCTGCTGTAGGACATAAGGGAATCATTGATTATGATGTTAATCTGTTTTCCCTTAGTCCTAACAGCAGCACAAGCTTCCCTCCTTAAACTTAGAAATTTTTACTTTCTTGATAGATCTTCGGGCCCAGATTAGGGAGACCCTTCTTCAAAAGACCACCAAGTTACTGCTTTACACTAGGCAGCGGTACTATGATAGGGCCAACAAACCCCATAAGCTTTTGACTAGTCAACTACGAGACCGAACGGAGAGGGGTTCGGCTTATGTGCTGCGGCGATCTGACGGGGTCATTGTGTACGACCCTAGTGGGATTGCGCGTCTATTTCATGCCTTTTACTCAGACCTGTACTCCCTCCCATCGGACTTACCCCCTGATCCTACGACGTGCTCAGCATTATTGCAGGACTTCCTGTCTTCCTCTAATTTGCCTGTTCTTTCCCCGGAAGACCTTGCTCTTCTTAACAAACCTATCACGACGGACGAGGTCTCCCAAATGCTCCAGGAACTCCCTAATGGGAAATCGCCTGGCCCTGATGGCCTCACCTACCTATACTACAAGGTATTTGGGGCAGAGTTGATCCAGCATCTTGTTTCCCTATTTACGGCCTTTTTGTCGGGCGAACCAATCCCTGATTCTATTTCACACTCTTTTCTAACCCTCATCCCGAAACCTGATAAGGACCACCTAGATTGCAGGAATTACAGGCCCTTATCACTTCTGAATACGGATCTCAAGCTGTTTACCAAGATTCTGGCGTCCAGACTTAACATGTGCCTCCCCTCCTGATCCATAAAGATCAGGTGGGCTTTGTACCTTGCCGCCAGGGAGGTGATAATACCAGGAGAACCATCGATCTTATAGACGTGGCATCTCGCTCTGGTTCCGAACTCTTGGTACTCAGCGTGGACGCGGAAAAGGCGTTTGATCGTCTGGGATGGCCCTTTTTATTTGAGGCCCTGGCCACGTTTGGCTTTGCGGGTCCCTTCTTGACAGCAATCAAGGGTCTTTACTCCTCCCCGTCGGCCACTGTCATGCTTCCTCACGCCTCGTCTCCCCTGTTTCGTCTACACAACGGCACTAAACAGGGTTGCCCTCTATCTCCTCTTCTTTTTGTACTCTGTATTGAGCCACTGGCGGCGGCCATCCGTCTGTGTCCCGATATTACGGGGGTCCGTGTACGCAATCGAGAATTCAAACTTTCCCTATTCGCTGATGATATCCTCCTGACCCTTACTAACCCCCATGTATCTCTTCCCAACCTCCATGGCCTCCTTTCCCACTTTGGCCGTCTGTCTGGTTATAAGGTCAATACTTCAAAGACAGAGGGCCTACCTATTCGAATTCCCCTGTCTAGCTTGGCTGGCCTTCAGGCCGCCTTTCAGTATAGATGGCAGTCCTCCTTGCTAAAGTACTTGGGCATATATTTAACTGGATCGTTTTCCCAATTATACCAGGCAAATTTCCCCTCCCTTTTTAGACTTATTTGGGCCCTCCTTACTAAGTGGTTGGTACTGCCTCTGTCTCTCTTTGGCCAGATCAACGCAGTGAAGATGTCTATCCTGCCTAAGCTGCTTTATTATTTTGAGACCCTCCCAGTCCCTGTGCCCCTTAGGGACCTCCGGGCGCTGCAGGGCTCAATCCTCCGATTTGTTTGGGACGGAGGGAGACACAGGCTTTCTAGGCAGCTTATGATGACCCCTAGGGAGAGAGGTGGCCTTTCTCTCCCCAATTTAGTTTTATACTACTGGGCGGCCCACCTACGCAGGGTCCCGGCTTGGTCCACCCTCCAAGCTTACTCTAAGTGGATGGAGATCGAGAAGCTATGGCTTGCCCCGCAACATCCTAATTCCCTGCTTTGGACTGGTCCTCATTCCCCCCCTGGGAGTGCCTTGTTAGGCTCTATGGCACTCACGAGAGATATTTGGCGCACATGTGTATCCCGTTTCCCCCTCTCCTCCTCGTGTTCCTCCATGACCGCTTTCCTTCTTCACCCTAATTACCCGCCTGGACTCACTGGGCCGGTAGCGGGTCCTTGGCTGAGAGCGGGCCTTTTTCGGTACGCTGACATCATTGATTATAGGACCCGGGCTCTTTTACCATTTGCTGATCTCCAGTCCTGATTTGGCCTGCCCCAGTCCAGTGAGTTCACGTATATCCAGGTCTCCCATCTGGCCTCCTCTATTTTTCAAGGCCCCACAGCACCCATCCCTACGCTTTTTGAGAAACTTTGTAAAACGGGTGTTGGGACAACAGGGATTATTTCTGATATATACCGCCTTCTTTCGAACCCCACCCCAGATGCTCTGCCCCAACATACCTATATGTCACGGTGGGAGAACTATTTGGGGACACCCATATCGAGTAACGATTGGTCCCTCATATGGAGTAGAGCACCCAGGACTTCTAGATGTGTTACTCAAAAGGAAAATATTTTTAAGATGTTGATGCATTGGTACCATACCCCAGCTGCACTTCACTCTTTTGACAAGAATGTCCCGGACTGCTGCTGGCGGTGTAGCACCCGTCCCGCACACATTTTCCATCTCTTTTGGAACTGCCCCATGCTCCAGCCTTATTGGCGCCAGGTCCGGGGTCTCCTGGAAAGGTTCCTGGGTGTTAGCCTTCCCCTGTCCCCTAGGACTTACCTTCTCAACCTTCCCCCCCCCCCCTGATATTTTGCGCAAGCCCGCTCTTCAGCTCCTGTTGCTCCTCCTTACCTCCGCTAGATGTCTGATTGCGAAACACTGGCGACATCCAGCCCCCCCGGCCCTTGAGGAGTTATACGCTAGGATAAAAGATGCACGCTCCCTGGAGTACCTGACGGCCCTTCTTAATAATGAGGAGGAGAGGTTCTGCCTGATCTGGAAACCGTGGGATGAGTTTTGGGCACCCCGGCCTCTCTGATCCGGCTGTTGTGGGGCCCCTTACTTCCTGGATGTCCTTCTGCCACCCTTCTGTCCTCCTGTCTTGTCTACCCCTGTTTGTTGTCGGATTCCTTGGCCTTTTTGGGGCCATTTCTGGCCAGTTTGTTTAAAGCCTTGTAATTTATTGAGAATGCTGAGTAATCCCCGTCTGTCCTATGTTTGTTACCTTCAGTTATCTTGTTTTTCTTGTATATTGTTATTCTCTTTGTATGACAAAAACTTTTAAAATAAACAGTTGAAAAAAAAAAAAAAAGAAATTTTTACTTTATAACTTACACAAGAGGGGAGGTCTCGTGGCCCTCTTTATAGGGTAGCGTAGTCATGCATATTTTATGTAAATTAAAAGTTCCACCTGTCCTACCAGCACACAGGGGCAGAAATACCCCATATTGTGCTGCTGTTAGGACTAAGGGAAAACAGATTAACATCATAATCAACGAGCCCATATTCAGTGAAGACAGATCTCATCATTAAACTGAGCAGTTTAGTAGGCAAGAGAAAAGCTAATAACAGGAGATGGAAGAATTTTCCTCTGACATGTTATATTACAAAGTTTCTTATATTCACCTCAACTATTCATTCACATAAAATTTGAAATGATGGTTATTCTTTAACATAACAATAGCTGTTTCTCCATGCAACACTTGTGATGGTAGGAAAAACATAAAAACGCAGATCAACAGTTAACAAAGTACATTGGGGGGAATTCTATTTACACCAGAAATCTGGCAATAGAACTGGTGCATCTGTGGTGTTTGATCTACACATGTGGACAAAGATGCTCAATAGGATTTAGGTCAGGGCTCATAGAAGGCCACTTCAGAATAGTCCAATGTTTTCCTCTTAGCTATTCTTGGGTGTTTTTAGCTGTGTGTTTTGAGTCATTATCCTGTTGCAAGACCCATGACCTGCGACTGAGACCAAGTTTTTTGACACTAGGCAGCACATTTCTCTCTAGAATCCCTTGATAGTGTTGAGATTTCATTGTACCCTGCACAGATTCAAGACAACCTGTGCCAGATGCAGCAAAGCAGCCCTAGAATATAACAGAGCCTCATCCATGTTTCATAGTAGGGACAGTGTTCTTTTCAAGATATGCTTCATTTTTCCGTCTGTGAACATAGAGCTGATGTGCCTTTCCAAAAATTTAGATTTTTGTCTCATCTGTCCATAGGACATTCTCCCAGAAGCTTTGTGGCTTGTCAACATGTAGTTTGGCAAATTACATATTAGGTCTCTATGAGCCCTGACCTAAATCCTATTGAGCATCTTTGGAAGGAGCTGAAACATGCCGTCTGGAAAAGGCACCCTTCAAATCCGAGACAACTGGAGCAGTTTGCTCATGAGGAGTGGGTCAAAATACCTGTTGAGAGATGCAGAAGTCTCATTGACAGTTACAGGAATTTTTTGATTGCAGTGATTGCCTCAAAAGGTTGTGCAACAAAATATTAAGTTAAGGGTACCATCATTTCTGTCCAGGCCTGTTTCATGAGTTTTCTTTTTAAAAAAATTCTGTTGAAGCATGGTTGAAAAGCAATGTCTGACTTTCATTTGTTCATTTTCATAGAATTTTTATATATTATTACTTTTGTCAGATTCAAGTTATTTCTGTGACCATTGTGGGTTTTTCTTTCATTAAACAAGGGGTACCAACAATTTTGTCCACGTGTGTATAGTTGCACCAAAAATGACAAGAGGGAGCAACAAGAAATAGCGTAGCGAGGAAAAAAAAGAAGAGTAGTGGTTATTGGCGACTCACTGCTAAGGGGCACAGAGGCAGCTGTCTGCAGGCCAGATTTAACTGCACGAGAAGTATGCTGCCTCCCAGGAGCAAAAGTTAGGGATGTGGCCGATAGGATTCCATGCCTCTTCAGCTCTAAGGATAACTACCCATTTTTGTTGTTACATGTTGGTACAAACGACACGGCAAAAAATGATTTACCAACTATTCGTAAAGACTTTGAAAATCTAGGAAAGAAAGTGAAGGAACTGGATGCGCAGGTAGTATTTTCATCAATTCTCCCAGTTGATGGTTATGGTATCAGGAGATGGAATCAAATACTAGAGGTAAACAAGTGGCTTCGGCAGTGGTGGATTTGGATTTCTGGACCATGGAGTGAATTACCTCTATGATGGACTCCTTGCTAGAGATGGGATACATCTCACAAAGCCTGGGAAACACATATTTGCCAGAAGACTTGCCACACTTATCAGGAGGGCTTTAAACTAGAAGAGGAGGGGATGGGAAGTAAAACGGAAGACAAGAACATGCAGCTAAAGGATATACTAAACAAGGTTACTAGATGTGGTAATGAGGACCAAAGACAGGATACTCAGAATGAAATTAAGAAAAAGGAAGTACCAGAGCGCAATCTGAAATGTTTTTACACAAACGCGCAAAGCTTGAGAAATAAACAGGGAGAATTAGAGCTGATAATACAGAAGGAAAAATATGATGTCATTGGTATTACAGAAACTTGGTGGAACGTTAAGCATGATTGGAATATACAGATGGAAGGATACAACTTATTCAAAAAAAATAGAACTAATAAAAGAGGGGGAGGAGTTGCATTGTATGTTAAAAAAGACCACATTTCCACGGAAATCACAGTTTTACAAAATGATAACTTATTGGAAAATATTTGGGTAACAATTCAGGGGAAAAACAATGATAAGGACATCATAATAGGTGTTTATTATAGACCACCAGGACAGACAGAAGACATGGATGAGATTTTTTCACAGCAAATGACCACACTTTCGAAGAAATTTGAAATTGTTATCATGGGAGACTTTAATTACCCAGATATTCATTGGGAAACTCACACAGCTACGAGTAAAAGCTCTATCAAATTTTTATCCTCTCTAGCAGACAACTTCATTGCCCAGTTAGTAGAAAAAAACACGAGAGGAACATCCATTCTGGACCTAGTTTTAACTAACAAGGAGGACATGGTTAAGGAATTAAGGATAGCAGGGACATTGGGATTCAGCGACCATGCTATACTCGAGTTTGGGGTTGTAAGAAGAAGACCTGAGAAGACAAAGACTAGAAGGCTCAATTTTAGTAGGGCAGATTTTAGGGGCCTAAAGGTAAGGGTTAGTAGAATTCCATGGCGAAAAATACTTAAGCACAAAAATGCACATGAGGGGTGGGAAATTTTCCGTAGGGAAATCATTAATGCACAGGAACTAACAATACCTAGAAGCAAGAAAAATGGGAATCACCTAAAAACTCCAGGATGGATGACCAAAAAATTACATAACCTACTAAAAAAGAAAAGGGAAACATACAACAAGTGGAAGATGGGAGCTATATCTAAGGGAGAGTATACAGCAGTTTGCAGACTCTGCAAGATAAGCATTAAAAAAGCTAAGGCTGAATACGAATTGAAGCTTGCAAAAGAAGTTAAGAGTAAGGTAAAAGGTTTTTGGGGATATGTTAAGAGCAAAAGAAAAGTGAAGGAAACCATTGGAGTCCTGAAGAACGAAAAGGGTGAAAAAGTTAACATGGTGGATCAGCAGGTGGAGTTACTAAATTCATATTTTGTATCCGTCTTCTCCCAAGAAATGGATGGAAATATCAACATTAATGGTGATAGTGATGAGGGGAATGAGGACTCCAAGCTGATTATAAGTGAAGGTTTGGTAAGAGAGCACTTAGCCAAGTCCCCAGGACCGGATGATTTACACCCTAGAGTTTTAAAAGAATTAGCAGAGGAAATAACAGAACCCCTTGCAATAATCTTTAATAAGTCATGGGAAATAGGAGTGGTCCCTCTAGATTGGAAAAGGGCAAATGTGGTCCCCATCTACAAAAAGGGGAATAGGGACGACCCAGGAAATTATAGGCCGGTAAGTCTGACCTCGATAGTAGGAAAAATCTTTGAACAAATCGTTAAAGAACATTTAATTAGGTACCTGGATGGGAAGGCTTTAATTAATCAGAGCCAGCACGGCTTTATGCCTAATAAATCTTGTCAGACTAATCTTATTTCCTTCTATAATAAAGTCACTGAATGGTTGGACCAGGGGAATGCAGTGGACATAGTATATCTTGACTTTAGTAAGGCCTTTGATAAAGTATCACATAACATTCTTATTGAAAAAATGATCAAGTATGGCTTTGATAAAATATCAGTGAGGTGGGTTCACAATTGGCTAAATGATCGGGCACAACGAGTAATTCTAAATGGCTATACATCAAACTGGAAGAAAGTAAAAAGCGGGGTGCCGCAGGGCTCTGTCCTGGGCCCAGTACTTTTTAATATTTTTATAAATGATCTGGATGATGGGATTAATGGGGAACTAATAAAATTTGCAGATGATACAAAGATAGGAGGAATGGCCAACACTAGAGAGGAGAGAGAGTGTATCCAAAAGGACTTAGACACACTGGAACAATGGGCTGAGGTGAACAAAATGGTATTCAACAGGGACAAATGCAAAGTTCTACATCTGGGTAACAGAAATGCAAGAAGCATATATAGTATGGGAGGAATAGAACTAAGTGAGAGTACAGGGGAAAAGGATCTGGGCATAATAATAGATCACAAATTCAACATGAGTCAACAGTGCGGTGCGGTGGCTAAAAAGGCTAACCAAATTCTAGGATGTATCAAGACGAGCATTGAAGCTAGATCGAGAGAGGTAATTATTCCGCTGTACTCTGCCCTGGTCAGACCCCACCTGGAATACTGTGTACAGTTCTGGGCTCCCCAGTTTAAGAAAGACATCGATTTATTGGAGCAGGTCCAGAGAAGAGCAACCAAAATGGTGGAAGGTCTACAAACCATGTCCTACGAAGAAAGGCTAAAAGAATTAGGACTGCTTAGTTTGCAGAAGAGAAGGCTAAGGGGAGACTTAATAGCGGTATTTAAATATCTGAAAGGTTGTCACAGTGCAGAGGGATCTACCCTATTCTCATTAGCAGAAGGAAGCACGAGAAGTAATGGGATGAAACTAAGGGGAAGGAGATTCAGATTAGACATTAGGAAAAACTTTCTAACAGTAAGGGTAGTGAGGGAGTGGAATAGGCTGCCACGGGAGGTGGTGAGTTCTTCATCAATTGAAATCTTCAAGCGGAATCTGGATAGGTATATAGCTGGGATGATCTAGGAATTCCTGCTTTTGCAGGGGGTTGGACTCGATGGCCCTTGAGGTCCCTTCCAACTCAAACAAACAAAACAAAACAAAACAAATGCAACACTTTGTGGTTATTCCATCCCATTGCAACTTTTTTAAGACCGTGGGTAAAGGGCAGGCATTAACCCTTTAAGTATACAGGGTAGTTTTTATGTTAATGATCGGCGACTTTTTTAATATTTCATATTTCTAATTTCTGTTGACATAGCTATGTGGGTGCTTATTCTTTGCATGACAAGTTGTACTTTTATTTGGCACAATTTTGGGGTACATATAATGTTTTGATTAACTTTTATTAATGTTTTTGGGGGGTCCGTGTATCACTTTTTGAAAAGGAACGATTTTCCTGGAGTCACCATATTCTGACACCTATAACTTTTTTACTGTTTTGTTGACAGAGATATTTAAGGGCTCTTTATTTGCAGGGCAAGTTGTACTTTTTATTGGTACCAATGTTTGGCATGTATGACTTTTTCATCACTTTTTATTGCTATTTTTAGAGAAAGCGAGGTGATCAAAATTCATTATTTTGCACATTGCAGTATTTTTTTTTTTTTTATATGGCATTATGGCTTATGGGATAAATAACACTATTTTTGAGTAGTGGGGACTTGTACACACATGAGGATACCTAACATGTTTGTTTAATTTTTTTTTTTTTTAGTTATGTGTTTCCTTTTAAAGAGGACCTTTCATGTCCTCATGTATATGTGGCTTTACATACCACTAGAAAGCCGACAGTGCGCTGAATTCAGGGTGCTGTCGGCATTCCCGTTATGTGCCCTGGGGCTGGAGATATCAGCGGTCTTAGTTTCACCGTCCACCATCAGAAGGACGTTCCTCACTGTCTAGCTGGGCTGTGAGGAACACCCTCCCTGACAGTACTCGTCCTTAGTCCTGTACTGTCATAGGGGGAGTTCCTTACAGCCTAGTGATGTATTGCAGGACATTGAACAGGGGATCAGAGATTCCAGCTTCAAGTCCCCTTGTAAGACATGTAAAAAGTGAAAAAACACACACACATAGTAAAAACAAACAAAAATAAATAAACAAATAATGTAAAGTTAAAAAAAACCACCTTTATATTAACCACTTCAGTACCAGGCCAATTTCTGGTTCAGGACCAGACACATTTTTGTTTTTTTTGTATGTGCAGTTTTGAGGACTATAACATTTTTATCATTTGCGTTATTCAACTAATTTCTGCATCTTTTTTTCGGTGAAATATAGGGCTTTATTTTTATGTTGTTTCTATTTCACATGTTTTTTTAATTTTTTTTAAATCCAGGAAAATATAAGCAAAAGAGGAGGGAAAATGTATCTGTTTTTCACATTTCTTTCATTACTAAAAAACTTTATAAAATAGTTTTTCCTCTCAGTTACGGTAACTTTTATTTTGAATTGTGTCGTCTGGGGTGGGGCTTGAACCTGTAATAGGACTGTGTTATTGGCATATTATTTTATTTATTTTTTTTATTGTTTTAGTTTCATTTCATTTAAATTTTTTACTTTTTTTTCCTTCCTTCCTTCCTTCCTTCCTTCCTTCCTTCCTTCCTTCCATCCTTCCTTTCTTTCTTTTTACATTGTGTCCCGATAAGGTCATAATAGACCTTTGGGGACATCTGATCACTTTTTTTTTTGTTGGGGGAGGCTGATTTCCCCTGTAACTGGTGGTGATACATGTAGGACCCAGCAGCAATAACAGCCTCTGATCCCTGCGGATCACGTAACAGCCGGGTCAGAGGGGAGCCACATAATGATGGCTCCCATAGCTGTGTACACAGCACTCATTGAGAGCTGTGTACACAGCTGTTGGGAAGGCAGGGATGGTAATAAACCTTCCCTGTCTTCTCTAGGGGAGCTCCGGCTGTAGTTACAGCCAACTCCCCATTTCTGCAGCTGCACAGTTTCGTGCAGCTGCAGAAAACTGCAAGGATGTACCGATACATCCTTGCAGAACAAGAGAGCCACTTCTGGATGTAAATAGTCTATGGGTGGTTCGTAAATGGTTAAAAAAATATATATAATGTAAACAAAAAACAAATAAACAAACATGTTAGGTATCCCCACGTGCGTATAAGCCCCCACTTTCCAAAAATAGCTTTATTTATCCCATACTCTGAACGCCGTAAAAAAAATATATATAAGATAAGATAATCCTTTAATAGTCCCACCATGAGGAAATTCAGTGTGTTACAGCAGCAAAGATATGCAATACAAATACAATACATGCAAAAAGCTCCAAGGTTTCACACGCTTAAACGCTCCAAGGCATTACAGTAACAGTAGGTATAGATAGAAAGGTACAGGTAAAAAAGTAGCAGAGGGAGTATCACAACTTAAAGATCTTTCAGTTCTCTGTATGGAATGATCTCCGCTTAGGTCGGTGTTGGTTGTACAGCCTAACCGCAGCGGGAGGAAAGACTTCCAACAGCGTTCCTTCTCACACTTTGGGTGAAGTAGTCGGTCACTGACAGTACTACCCAGCGCTATCACGGTCTCATGCATGGGATGAGAGTTATTCTCCCGCATGGAGCTCACCACGGACAGTATCCTTCTGTCACCCACCACCTGCACTGGGTCCAGGAGACTCCCAAGGACAGAGCTGGCCCTTCTAATCAACTTGTCGAGTCTATTCCTATCCCTGGTTGATATGCTACTCCCCCAGCAGGCCACTCCAAAGAAGATGGCTGATGCCACTACTGAGTTGAAAAAGGCCCTAAGAAGTGCCCCCTGGACTCCAAAGGCCCTCAGCCTCCTAAGCAGGTAGAGCCTGCTGTGGCCCTTCCTGTACCATACATCCAGGTGATCTGCCCAGTCCAGCTTATTATTGAGGAGCACACCCAGGTACTTATAGGTGTTGACAATCTCAATGCCCGTCCCGTGGATGTCCACTGGTTTAGGAGGGTATCTGCATTTACAAAAGTCCACCACCATCTCCTTGGTCTTCCCAGCATTAATCCTAAAGTGGTTCCGCTGGCACCAGTCCACAAAATCCCTATTCAGTTCTCTGTACTCCCTGTCATCTTTGTCTGTGATGAGGCCTACCATTGCAGAGTAATCAGAATACTTCTGTAATTAGCAGCTAGATGAGTTGCACCTAAAATCTGCAGTGTACAGTGTGAAGAGGAAAGGGGCAAGAACTGTACCCTGAGGTGCCCCCGTATTACAGATCACGGTATCTGACACACAGTCCTGGGCTCTCACATACTGAGGTCAGTTTATGAGGTAGTCTAGGATCCAATTGGAGAGGTGGTGGTCCACTCCAACAAGGCCCAACTTGTCTCTCAGTAGCCCTGGCTGTATGGTGTTAAAAAGCACTGGAGAAATCAAAGAATATCATTCTCACAGTGTTCCCTGATTTCTCCAGGTGGGAAAGAGCTCTGTGCAGTAGGTGGATGATGGCATCATCCACCCCAATGCCCTGCCAATAAGCAAACTGGAGAGGGTCCATAGCCGAGCTCACTAGAGGGCGGAGATGTGTGAGTACCAATCTCTCTAAGATCTTCATCAGGTGGGATGTCAATGCTATGGGTCTGTAGTCATTAAGGTCCATAGGATGAGGTGTTTTTGGAACTGGTACCACACAAGAAGATTTCCACAGTTCTGTTACCATTCCCAGCTTCAGGCTCATATTAAACATATATGTAATAATACCACACAGCTGGTCCCTGCAAGTCTTAATTAGCCTTGCACTGATGCCATCTGGCCCTGAGGCTTTCCCAGCTTTGATCTTTTTCAGCTCCTTTCTCACCTGAGCACATGTGAAGCTCAGACGTTAGCCAGATAACTGACTGCTGGATTTGCTGGTCAGGTGAGAAATAACAGCAGGAGGTGAAGTCAGTGTGGGAGAGGGGATTGAAAGACATGACATACCGCAATGCACAAATTAACGTATTTTGGTCACTTTGCTTTCCCCAAAAAATAACAATAAAAAGTGATCAAAAAGTCATACATACCAAACATTGGTGCCAATAAAAAGTGCAACTTGTCCCGCAAATAAAGGGCCCTGACATATCTCCGTCAACAGTACAGTAAAAAAGTTATAGGCGTCAGAATATGGTGAACCCAGGAAAATCGTTCCTTTTCAAAAAGTGATGTTTTATTTGTAAAAGCGGTAAAGCGTAATAAAAACCAATATGAATATGGTATTGCCGTAATCGTAATGACCCGCTGGACGAAGCTGTCATGTCCTTTTTAATGCAGGGTAAGCGCCATAAAAAACAAAATGCAAAAAAAGTATGATAGAATTGTGTGTTATTTCACATGGACCAAAAAGCATAAATAAAAGCTAATCAAAACATTATATGTACCCCAAAATGAAAGTACAACTCGTCACGCAAAGAATGCGCCCTCACATAGCTATGTAGACAGAAAAATAAAAAAGTTATGAATTTTGGAAGAGAGGGGAGGGAAAATATGAAAAAAGTCACCAAGCATTAACGTACAAACTACCCCGCATCCTTAAAGGGTTAAAGGGATCAGTTAAAAAAACAGACACATTAACATCAATTAGTGTCCTTTTACCATCGGTTATGATAGGCATCAGTTTTTTTTTTTTTGTTGTTTTTTTTTAACAGACCTTATCATAACGGACTTCCAACAGTACTGTGAACCTACCTTTAGTCATAGACAGAAAGCAGGTTCCCTGACTGTACTCATAATGATCTCTGAAACTGCATCATGCCCTATATTTTCAATCCAGTGTCCCTAGATCTCCTATATTATGGTCACTTGGGCTTTTCTCAACTATTTGTTTGTTATTTTGCCGAAACTCCTGGCACAATTACATGGACAGAAAATCAGTAGTAGTAGTAATAATGGATAGGGGAGGGGGCAGACTGCTCTTTATTGTACATGCTCACATCCTCAGGGAGAAAAGTTAGATGTGCTGCAGCCATAACAGGGCTATTAGCCACAGAAAAACTGATAGAACACCATCTATGAAAGCTTATACACCAAAGAACAGATTGCCCAGCAAGGCCCTGCAGATATTTCAATATCTGATGAAAACTCTTTAATATTAGTTTTCTGTGAGTGATTGAGGACACTATTGTTACATAAGCTAAAAACCAGTACATAGATACTCCTCTCAGCTGAGCAGGAAAGACAAGTGTATCTGTCAACTGCCTCTTCCAGTTCCAGTGCCATTTCCCAGAAAGTAACTGAGGCTCCAGCGACAACCATGTCTGCTTTGTAGACAACTGGATGGCTTATATTTTGTCTTCTGGCAGAAAAGAGGCAGAGAGACACATCTGGAGTTGTAAATCTGCAACTCTTTTCAGCCAGTAGCATTGCAGGCAACTAACATCTGCAGGTAATGTAAAGCCTGAAGATCTATTAAAAAAAACTGCCAGCTTCCAATATCCAATAATAGAAGAAAATTCATAAATAGGCACATAACTCATAACACAGTTTGCTATATGCATAGTTTCTCACACCTACTATTACTAGGGCACTCTGATCTGTATTTTGCTGATGCCAATGATAACTATAGCATTTGTGCGAAACCATAATAGTTATGATTCTTCAATGCAGAACTTACATTATTTTACATGATCATACTTTGTGTTATTTACACTACATCTGTAAATAGTGAGTGAAGCTGTCCAACACACCCACAGCAGCTTCTCTTGGTGCATGTTCTGCATCTTACAGTATATATATATATATATATATATATATATATCCATATATAAAAAACAAAGAACCAGCACTTTCCAAGGCTAAAAAATATTTTATTGTTCTATCCATGGGAGGTAAAAACAGCAATACGAACTATCCAAACAAAGCGTCCTTTCCTTCCTGACGCATTTCTGACTCACACGGAGTCCTTAATCGTCTATGACGATTTGTTTGGATAGTTCATATTGCTGTTTTTTATCCCCTGTGGATGGAACAATAAAAGATTTTTTTAGCCCTGGAAAGTGTTGGTTCTTTCTTTGTTTTTTTTGTTTACACAGCCTTCAGATGGTCTTTTTTTTACCTGTGCATTTCAGAGGTGAGCTGACTTACATTCTCTTGTCAAATGTATTGACAAAGGTTCAGGTTGGATTGCAATGTCAACCCTGTCTGTGGTGACCAGTTATGTTTGAAACAATAATGGTTCAGTACAAGACAACCAAATTTAAATGGTAGTGTGGTCTTTTTATTAGAGGATGTTGAAGGCTAGATCCCCAAAATCATTTTAGCTGGTGGGCCCAAGGGAACTCTGTCTGACACTGAGATAGAATTCACCTTTCATCAAGCATTCAACACTGACTATGCATATATTATCTATCATGCTGTGAGTAAGGCTGTTCTCACACTATCATTTTATAGTTTGTTGCTTTGATCGATCAGAGGATCAGAACAACTGACTGTAAAACTGTCAGAATGACTGATGCAAACTGAATACTTTCCATTTGCTATCAGTCATGATTGACTGCAGAGTCAAGAAAAGAGACGGAAGGTCTCTTCTGTCTGTTTTCATTTTTTTTTTAGTTTTTTAGAGAAGAGAGGCTGCAGTTCACAAAAATCCTTCAAGAGGGGAGCAGTGGAAAAGGTGAATAAAGTGCACAGGGAGAGAGAAGAGACGCAGTTGTTAACAGTTTATGGCCTTAAGCAGGGGTAAACCTAGACTCTCTAATGCTTGAAGCGTACTATAGAATGGAACCCCCCCTCAAAAAAAAAGACCCCCACGCAGTAAATGGCCCCCTTTGTTTTCGCCCCCACATGGTATATGACCCCCTTTGTTTGGGCCCCCGCACGGTATACGACCCCCCTTTTTTATGGCCCCCACACAGTATAGACGTTCTTTTTGAGACCCCCACACAGTATATAACCCCCTTTTTCTGGCCTCCACACAGTATATGACGTCCCCTTTTATGGCCCCCCATGGTATATGACTCCCTTTCTTGTCCTCCCCACACTATATTGCCTTCTTTTATGGGGCCCTCACACAGTATATAATCCCCCCTTTTTTGGTTCCCACACATTATGACCCCCTTTTTTCTTGCCCTCCCCCACCCCCACAGTGATATGTTAGGCGGCTAAATATTGTATTATTCCAATAGGTAGCGGTTGATAATTTATTCACTCATCCATGCTCCTGTCCAGGCTGGCTCCGCTTCCATCTCCAGGTCATGCTGTACCCAATGCTGAAGAAAGCCAGGATGCTGGATGTAACATCCTGACGTTCTTCAGAGTTGTAATGTAAGTGCAGTGCCTCCTAGAGGCAGCAGTGGAGGCCAACCTGGACAGGAGCGTGGATTGGGGAGTAAATTATTGGCCACTACCTATTGGAGTAATACTATAAATAGCAGCTGATTAAAAGAAGACTTCTTCCCACCGTTTATGCCAGAAGGCGACACCTAAGGCCATCACCGCAGGTCACCTCATGGAAGATGTGCTCCTGGCCTTAGGACAAACTGTGCATTGTCTGTGTTTTTCATGGCTAGCACACTGATCCATTATATTCTAATTGCCCCATACACATACACACGTGTAGTTTGCCTGGGGCAAAACTCAGGACAGTCCCTATACCTGCCTTTTGTGGCCCGGGTTCACTGAAGCAAATTAATGGGTCCTTGGAGGCACAACGGCAAGCGGATAACATCCATGTGCAATCCGTGCTGGCTTTCCATGGACTTGGCACATGCACACTTTCATGTGTATGTAACCTTAGAGTACATATATAGGTTTAGGTTCTTACATGACATTTTTGAAACCACACCCAGGACTGGATTGAAAAAAAATGAGGAAGAGTAGCACCTGCCACTTATACTTTCTTCTATACATTCACTTGCTTTTGGCTTCAAAAACTGCATGAAAAAACCTGAGCATGTAAATGTTCCCTAAGGTTATGGACATGTGGCTTGAGTTTTTAGCAGGCTTGCTATGACAAAACTGTTGGTAGCTAGCCTGCTGTGATATACAGTAACAGTTTAATGCATGAGATTTAATGAAATCCCATTCACACACTGCCAAAAAAAAAACCTGCAATGCAAAGTATATTGCGCTGCTGATATTGAATGTGCTGCATGTTAATGATTGCTTTAGGTTAGGCCACAAAGGTTGAAAACTGAACCAGTGAAAACCATCTGATTTCCACTATGGTCATCCTTCAATGGGCCCATCCTGTGTATCACTAGCCTCAGGAGCAGATTAGCAGCACACTTAAGACATAGCTACATGGTGCAACATCTGCAAAAATGTGGTCAAGATCCGTGGCAAGTTCAAAGAGATAATACTGAATATGAAATTTCACCAGAAAACACTGGCACTAATAATAAATACAAACTTTATTTGATACAATTAAAAATCCATATGCAAAGACAAACCATGAGTCACACGGTAGACCAATAAAACCCAGGCACAACATATACAATTCATGTCCAATGTCATTGTCTTAAAATATGAAAAATATATACAATATAAAAATATGTTAATGAATGATACAAAGAATAAGAATGAAGATAAAAAAAATTAAAATGAGTGCTAAGAGATGCATGTGAAATTACAGTGTGAAATCCATTAAAATTAACACAATTATGTAATGAAAAATTATGCAAAAATACATGTGTTGTGACATAACTGCAAAAACTATTGAATAGACAAAAAGTGAATAAAAATAATACAATGCAAATAGAGATAAAATATGTAAGAAATCTGTTTAAAACAATGTGTATGTATAAGATTTGAGGTATCGAGATCAGCTGAAGATGAGGTGTGACAGAGGAGTCATGGCATGCACTGGACATCCCTGATCGAGCCCGGGAAGTCATTTTGGAAGGACCATATGTTCCCAGCCCTGTACAACTTCACCTAGGACAAGGGGGGTGGTGGGCCTGTGACATAGAGTAAATCTTCAGTTGAACAATGAATTAGCCTCAGCAGCCGCGCCTTCATATGTGAGACTTGGAGCCAGCTACTAGGGCCAAGAGTCTGGCAGAAGGGCTGTGGGAGCCTCTACGCATGGAACCACTGGAGTGGTGTCTCAGTGTGGAACCACCATGCATGAAACCACTGGAATGGAGTATGGTACAGACAAAGAAAAATCTTGGATGTGCCAGCACTGAACAAGAGTTGATGTGATGTTATGCAAACTGCTAACCGAGAAGTCTCTGTCAGTGGTGGAGGAGCATGGGGTGCAGTGTCTCCAGTCCCTGCTAGCAGAGGTCCATGAGACAGTAGAGAAGACCAGTGGTGAAACCCATCAAAAATTTTCAGAGGAAAATGTGCTACTAGACCATGGAGTTGTTCTTGAAGGTGCAGCGGTCAACAAAAGTTCTGAGGAGGAAAGCAAGACCCATCTGCAAATTGTACCATCCTGATGAGGAAAAAAAGGGAGGATTTGAGAAGAATGATTCTTGTGAGTTGAGAGGACTCACCTAGCACATGCTCTTGCAGAGTAACTGTTTATTGTTTACTACTAGGTTATTTGTTTGCATAACATGATGCAAGAGGGAGCTGAGTTAGGAGAACCAAGAGTCATGGATCCTGTTTGACTAGCAACCCAGATCCGAAAATAGATGACTGACCTTTGGACTTTAGCCTATGGGTAGTGTAAGTCATAAATGAGGGGTATAGCTTAAGTGTCATGTAGTTACAGGTGACTGAGTGTTAGTGGCAGTGCAACGTAGAAATAGCTCCTCTGGGTTCCCCTCAACAGAAATAAGTTCAGTCTGTGGGTCAGACGCAAGCTGGGTCCAAGCGACAGGTTTCGTATGTTAGTTAGCCCCATGTGAAAATTATGTCCCTAATGCATGGCTAAATTAGTGTGGCACTTATCCCTGCACAAGATGCTGCCTGAGTACTACCCTTTTCCGCTTCAGTGCTTGGAGTGGTTGTCAGGAATGACAACTGGGAAGGATGAGGGTTTTTTTTTAAATCTGTGGAAGACATACCTTTCCGCAAAGTATATTAGCCTAAAGTGTGTGACTGACATTCCTTCCCCACTCAGAATAGACCTCTACAGTTATATGCATTTGTTTGTGTTCTTTATGCTTCTATGCGTTGTCTTGTAAAGTTCAGTAATGCCAATGCTGATGACTTATTGTTGCACTGTGTGTTTTGTATTCCACTGTCACTTTAACTGTGTCATCGTGCCACTACTGGTACTTTTTGAATGGGAAGAGGTGCAATAATTCCCTAAACACACAAAACTCTGTTTTGCAGTGAGTTTTGTACTTCCTGAGGTACAACTTATGAACACTTTGGCCTGACCCTCTACTGTCATGCCTGAGGCAGGAAAATCTCCTTTTAATAGGGGTTTTCCTGTACCTTTCGAGAGTCCGGTCCAAAATATAAGTGCGGGTGGTGATCATTGACCTGGGCTTTTCCCGAAAACCAGCGGAGCAAACAACAGCAGATGCTTGGAGTGGCTGGGCCATGTGCTGAGCGCAACCTCTGTTTGAGGAGGAAGGCTGCCCAGGTGTCTGTGTCCTATAGCTTTCAGTTCAGTAGATTTTAGAACAGAGGCATGTGGCATAGTAGATTATGCCCTTGGTGAAGCATGTAATGGGCAATGTTATATATACGCTTCCCAGGGGAATCTAAGAAATTAGTGAGCTCCACATTTGGGCAAGCTATAAATTCATCACATGGGCTGCATCCGTTTGTTTTTTTCTGCTCCAAAGAGAGTGGTGCCACTAGCTTTGGGAGTGTAGTAGATAGAGATGAGTGAATTGGTTTATAACTAACTGGATTCAACCTGAATGTGATGATTCCGCATAAATATGGCTATAACTCAAAGCTGTATTTTGATCTCTGGGTATAGTATCTCCTTTCTTACTTGCATTTATTCATAATGTGCACAGCATACTCATAGGTATATTGCCAATAGTGGCCGGACTGGAACAATAGGGCTTTGTATCCATCCCAGCAGGGCTCCATTGAATTCATACCCAGCCCTGAGTGATCAAAGAAACATGCATTGTGCAGGTAGATCAGACCTGGTTGATAACATTGTATCATACCACTTGGTCTCAGCTCTTTACAAAGAATCTGGACTTGAGTGCATTAATCAATCAGACTTGCTGTTGTTGATGACCTCATTCTGGGTGGTGTCATAAAGGGTTTAAAAGATGAGGTAAGAGGTCTGTGGGAGGAGATTGTGCTGGGACTACAAGAGAACACTATGAGAGGTTTTTACAGACAGACTACAGGAGATTACAGACAGACCACTGTGAATAGCATGCAGGCTGGATTGTTGTATTGATGCCACATGCTGAGAAGCCTCCACTGGTTATTCACACATGACAGAGCATGTGTGAGTGTTGGATTATAGAGCCACATCAAGGAGATGCGTGGTAAAGTAACTATTTCACTTTTATGCCCTTTTATTTCATTGCACTGTATCTTGTAACTGTTAATGCTTGCATATATCTGCATATCTGTTCTGAACTGCATGTGTTAGATGTTAATACCGACCCATTTAGGGGTTAATAAATATATAAAATTTAGAAAGCTTGTCTTGTATTTATCTTGTGGACCCAGCACTCACTGGCGGTGAGTGTGGTTTTTTATGAAAGAAGACTCAGGTGTGGGCCACCGCGGGGTTGGCGCACTGAGGATCATTCACACCGAATATTGTAAATTGTTAGGTTTTTAATGAAACCAAACAATTTGGGATTTGTCTCAAATTAAGTAAAATAGCCACCGCGAGTAGATGATAGCCGGACCACCGAAGCTATTATCAGCAGTAGTCCTGCTGTCACAGAAGAACTGATAATAGTGGCGGTGATCCCGCTAGCATCTTTTCCTGTGCTGTGACACTATAATGATGAGAGCAGTTGCTTTGGTACTAAATTCAAATGGCCAAGTGTCTATTCATAGTGCTGGCAATAGCGGCAGTAGCTCCTGTATGATTTTTTTCTTTTTTCACCCACTGCCACCAATTTTTTTATACTATCTTTGTGCAACAAAGATCATAGGGATAGATCATAGCGGGACCACCACTACTATTATCAGTGGTGGTCCTGCTATCACAGAAGAGACTCTGCAGTTGGATTCAATAGTGGCTCTCCTGTGATTTGCACATTTGAATTAAGCGCCAAAGCAACTTGCTTTGGCGCTAAATGCAAATAGCCAAAGTGTCTATACATAGCAGGGTATAATAGGCAGCAATAGCGGTGTTAGATCTGCAATGATTTTTTTCTTTTTTAACCCACTGCCAATTTTTTTTTTTACTATCGTTGTACTGTTACATCATAGTGTTACAGCACAGGGATAGATGATAGCTGTGGTGGTCCCACTTTCACAGTTGCTATTAAATTCCCAGCAGCAGCTCTCCTGTGATACTCACTTATTTTGTAAGTGAGCGGCATATTGTCTGTTGATAACTGTTGACATCTGCCATACATGTGCTGTGGATTTCTGCAAACAGTTAAAAGAATCTCATGTGCATGCTGTGAGATTCGACCTACAGTTGAAACCAGAAGTTTACATACACTATATAAAAAGACACATATGCATGTTTTTCTCACTATCTTGACATGAAATCAGAATAAACCTTTCCGGTTTTAGGTCAATTAGGATTACAAAAATGATTTATATTTGCCAAATGCCAGAATAATGAGAGAGCGAGAATTTTTAAGACTTATTACTTTCTGCAAAGTCAAAAGTTTACATACATTTCATTAGTATTTGGTACCATTGCCCTTAAACTGGATGACTTGGGTTAAACGTTTTGGATAACCTTCCACAAGCTTCTCACAATAGTTGGTAGGAATTTGGGCCCATTCCTCCTGACAGAACTGGTGTAACTGAGCCATGTTTGTAGGCCACCTTGCTCGCACCTGCCTTTTCAGCTTTGCCCATAAATTTTCAATAGGATTGAGATCAGGGCTTTGTGATGGCCACTCCAAAACATTGACTTTTCTATCCTTAAGCCACTTTGTAACCAGTTTGGCAGTATGCTTCGGGTCTTTGCCCATTTGGAAGACCCATTTGCGCCCAAGCTTTAACTTCCTGGCTGATATCTTGAGATGTTGCTTCAGTATTGCCACATAATGTTCTTTCCTCATGATGCCATCTATTTTGTGAAGTGTGCCAGTCCCTCCTGCAGCAAAAAAACCCCACAACATGATGCTGCCACCCCCATGTTTCACAGTTGGGATGGTGTTCTCAGGCTTGGCCATAATGACCATTGTTACATTTGGAGGAAAAAGGGAGAAGCTTGCAAGCCTAACAACACCATCCCAACTGTGAAACACGGGGGTGGCAGCATCATGTTGTGGGGTTGTTTTGCAGCAGGAGGGACTGGTGCACTTCACAAAATAGGTGGCATCATGAGGAAAGAATATTATGTGGCAATACTGAAGCAACATCTCAAGACATCAGTGAGAAAAACATGCATATGTGTCTTTTTATATAGTGTATGTAAACTTCTAGTTTCAACTGTATACAATGCTGTGTAAGCTGTGGGGACCCATAGAGAAACCTTTAGGTGAGCCACAGCAAAAAACATGATTTTCAGTATCTTGTAGAGAAGAATGCTATTGAATTTCCCTATGAGAAATTCTGTAGTGTCTTCATCCTATGTAGTCCTGGCTGTATGCTGTTGTAGAATTTGTTAGTGCCATAGAGAACATACGTTTTTCTGTCAAAGTGCAATCTTGCTGCCAAAAAAAATCAACTTTTAATCCATGTTCAATTTTGTTGTTCGGTTTACTTCGGGTGTGGCCTCATCTACCTGAGCACCTGTTTTTGCCTTTTGTTTAGAAGTATATTTTGTGGTGATAGACTCCCTTCACATCAAACAGCATCTTCCTTTCTGAGTAGTCTGTAATATTTACTTGGTAAAGAAGAAACAAAGTAGTAACTGCCTTTCCATTTCCAACTCTCAATAATAATAATAATAATAATAATGATTTTATTTATATAGAGCTAACATATTCCACTTACAAGGCACATGAACGGACAATATTAGACATTGCAATTTGTTAAAAAATGAATATGTCAAAAAACAGGAGTGAGGGCTCTGCTTGCGAGAGCTTACAATTTCTTGGTGTACTTCCAGTATATTTACTATTTGGTATTGCGTGGTTAAATCTTGGGAATTACACCATAGTAGAAGAAATGTAAATAGAATAGAGTTAATGATGCCTAAAGAAAATAGATGTTAACAAAATTCTGGGACACTTTATCCATCTGCCCCTCCAACAACCAATCACAACAGCAGTGCATCCTCTTTAGGCCTATCCAGGTGACATCACACGCCCTGGGGTCACCGCTGAGGCCTGTGATTGGGTCTCAGCAGTCACGTGGGGCACAACGACATAATGACGCTTTGATGTCGGTGTGTCACACTAGGCTGCTGAAGCACAATAACAATGTTGCTTAGGATGAGAGCCTCCTCTATTTGTATTCACTCTCATGTTGAAAAAAACATGACGTAAGCTTGTACAAGAACGTTGTACAAAACGGCTGTGGAAAAGGGACATTTTTCACTTCAGTTTTGCCTCAGTGGGGCACCCATTTTCATGGACCCCTCATAGATTTGAGTCTACTAAAACGAACCTTCAAAATATCAGTCATGTGAATAGCTCCAATTAGCTCCATTCACATGAATTGATTTTACTGCAGTTGTTTGAAGGGCTGTTAACATTGTTCCTGTGAATAGAGCCTTAGGCCATTACAAGGCTGCATTAAAATCAATTGATGTGAATGGGGCTATACACATGACACATCCTATTTTTGTCCGTTTTCACAGATCCCATAATGAACTCAAATCTATGAGGGATTCATGAAAATGGGTGCCCCATGGATGCAAAACACTTGTGAAAAAATTCTCTTTTTTCACAGACATTTTGCACAACGCTTGTCTGAGTAGAGCCTTATGCTTGGGCTACATAACAACTTTGGCTGCGACACATGCCACACAGCCAAAGATAACAGGATGTCTAAGCATACATTGCAGCTAATGAAAGTGAACCACAGTGAAAAGATCACAAAAAATATTAAGGACCTGGATTTTCTTAACTGGAAACAATGCTAAACAGATATTTAGTCACTCCTTAATGTTCTAAATTCAAGATCATATTCCTCAGAATGTTGCTGCTTTAAATGTTTCAGTATTATTCTGGACAGATTTTCTTGAGAGTCTTCAGGAATTGAAGAATCTGAAAGAAAATAATGAAGATCCATGATTGTTTTAATAATATCAATATTAAGTGGAATGGGTGACATCTATTAATCTATTACAGAAGTTTTATTCACACGTCTGCATTTTGTGGACATGTGAATAAGGCCTTAGGAGATCATGCATGTTAAAACCCAACAAACAAATCATGCACAGGGATAACCTACAAAAGGCAAACCATTTTACTTAGTGTAAACTTATTAGGGAGTCTACTGATATAGATGTGTAGCTGACAACTGAACTTTATTACTTTGAAGGGGCCATTACTCATACTGTACCCCAACAAACAGAAAAAAATGTCTCAAGAAAGGTATGTGCAGTAAGTCAGCAAAGGTCCATGCAACAGTCTGTAAGTGGTTTAAGGCTGAGGCCCCACGTTGCAGAAACACACCTTTTTTTGTTGCAGATTTTGATGCGGTTTTTGGAGCCAAAGCCAGGAGTGGATTGGGCAGAAGGTAGAAGTACGTCCTATAAATTTTTCTGATTGCTTTTGTAGTCTTTCTTGGCTTTGGCTCAAAAAAATGCAGCAAAATCTGAAACAAAAAAGCTGTGTTTCCGCAACGTGAGGCCTTAGTGTAAGGGAATCACTAGAGGAGCGATTCCCCAGAAGCTGCTGGAGAACTAGGGGGGAGGGGCACAACGAGACAGTGGACCCTAAGCTGAATCCCCCCACTGTCCCTGGCTAACTTGCCCGATCTGTCCTAGGTGACAGCCAGCAACCACGTCGGCAGTCCCTCCTTATAATAAGTGATCACATAGAACGCAGACAAGACGCACAACAACAAAGGGAGGTCAGCTAGCCAAGGGGTCAGTAACAATCGAGCAATTGCAGCACAGAATCGAGATCCAAGAGAATAGTCAAAGTCAAAGCCAGTGGTCAGAAAATCAGGTAACAAGGTAGCAAGGGAAATAATGAAGAGAGCAGGCAAAACACAAGTGTAATAACCGGCAACTTGCAGAGAAGTGACAACCTGTATATAGAAAGTCTGGGCCCAACCCCACACCTGATAGGCACACAGGCTGTCAATCACACAAGCCAGGAAGAGATTAACTCTATACCATCCAGAGAGAAATGCTTAGAACACGGGTGTGGTTAGAAATCCATTACACTGATTAGGACCATGTTCAGACTGAGCATCAAGAAACTTACACAAAGAACCAAATTGAAGACGCCTCCTTCGCCACAGTGTGCGAGCGGAGGGCGGCACCGAGACCCGAAACGGCAGAGACGTTACAGTACCCCACCCCTTTATGAGGGGCCACCGGACCCTCACCAGATAAACCAGTTTTAGTAGGACCCAGTATTTTCTCTGCCTTCAATTCAGGGTCTTTTTGCACAACCACAGACACTGGTGGGCCAGGCAAACATTTTTTATTCACCTGGTGTTTCCCACCTTTTGCAGCCGAGACAGTCTCCTCAGTAACACAATTTAAGGTGTGCAAAACAATACAGTGGGATGAGCACTGATCTCCCCATTTTACCAACTCCCTTTTACCCCAATCAAAAATAGGGTTATGGAGGTTCAACCAGGGGAGCCCCAAAATAATATCGGAAGACAGATGCTCCATAACAAAAAAGTTCATGACCTCTGAATGAGTTGAACCCACTTGCAACGTTATTAAGGGGGTCTTGAATCGGACCTTACCCCTGGCCAGTGGGGCAAAATCCGCTCCAGTAACCGCCAGAGGAGTGGCAAGTGGCAAAAGCTCAATGTCTAAAGCTGAGACAAACGAAAATGTTACAAAGTTTGCCGCAGACCCAGAGTCAACTAAGGCCTGGCCAGAAACAGATCTGTCCCCAGAGGACAGAGACACGGATAACATCTTATTGTTACTACTGCCAAGTACCTGGTTGCCTGAGTGGTTCTTCCGACTACCACTCAGGCACTGAAGTTTTTCCCCTGGTGTGCGGGGTCTGATGGAGCAGTCACGGATGAAATGACCGGAAGTACCACAGTACAGGCAGAGGTTGTTCCTGAGACGATGCTCTCGTCGCATCTTGGCGTCCATAACTCCCAGTTGCATAGGTTCCTCACCAGGACTCATGGGAGAAATAACAGGGTTTTCAGGAGAGAGTGAGGGAGAGACAGAAAACTTGGAAGAAGCAGACCCTATTCTCTCTTTAACATTTTCCCGGATCCTACGGTCAATACGGACAGCCAAAGTCATGGCCTGCTCAAGAGTGGGAGGATCTGGGTGACCAACCCAGAGCTCCTTAACACGGTCACATAGGCCTTGTTTAAAGTGGGCCTTTAGAGCTGACTCATACCAACCTGCAGTCACGCTGCACTTGCGGAATTCTGCGCAATATTCCTCAGCAGAGCGTTTGCCCTGCCGCATGGTGAGGAGTTGCGATTCCGCAAGACCAATGTGGTCTGGCTCAGCATATATAGACCCCAAAGACAAAAAAAATTTTTCAAAGTCAGTCCACTCCTCAGCCCCTGGAGGGATTTTAAGGGCCAAAGCTTGTGGATCCCCCTGTAGGAGGGATATAACTACTCCAACCATTTGGACCTGGGATGCATGTGGATTAATCCGAAAATACAGGCGACAGGACTCCCGGAAAGTCTCAAATTTTTCACGATCCCCTGAAAAACGATCCGGGAGTAACATCTTCACCTTAAAAGGGGCAGAAACAACTGGAGATGCTGCAGCGGCATCAGTAAGGGTCTGCACCTGTTTAGCAAGCTCATTTACCAGGACTGCCAAGCCCTCCAACTTGGCTGCAAGGCCCTGAATAGGATCCATGCTGACCCTATGGGAAGCAATGGCAGAAAGTATGGGCCGGTTATTCTGTAAGGGAATCACTAGAGGAGCGATTCCCCAGAAGCTGCTGGAGAACTAGGGGGGAGGGAGCTCAACGAGACAGTGGACCCTAAGCTGAATCCCCACCACTGTCCCTGGCTAACTTGCCCGATCTGTCCTAGGTGACAGCCAGTAACCATGTCGACAGTCCCTCCTTATAATAAGTGATCACATAGAACGCAGACAAGACGCACAACAACAAAGGGAGGTCAGCTAGCCAAGGGGTCAGTAACAATCGAGCAATTGCAGCACAGAATCGAGATCCAAGAGAATAGTCAAAGTCAAAGCCAGTGGTCAGAAAATCAGGTAACAAGGTAGCAAGGGAAATAATGAAGAGAGCAGGCAAAACACAAGTGTAATAACCGGCAACTTGCAGAGAAGTGACAACCTGTATATAGAAAGTCTGGGCCCAACCCCACACCTGATAGGCACACAGGCTGTCAATCACACAAGCCAGGAAGAGATTAACTCTATACCATCCAGAGAGAAATGCTTAGAACACGGGTGTGGTTAGAAATCCATTACACTGATTACACTGTCTGACCATGTTCAGACTGAGCATCAAGAGACTTACACAAAGAACCAAATTGAAGACGCCTCCTTCGCCACAGCGTGCGAGCGGAGGGCGGCGCCGAGACCCGAAACGGCAGAGACGTTACACTTAGCCTAAAATAGGTTTGGTGGTGGTAGGTTACATTTATTAAAACAGCCCCTGTCTGAAAAAGAGTTAATTACTGGACAACCCCTTTGAGAATATTGGTGTTACTCTACTGCTTAGGGTTTGTTTGGCAGTAAATTATACAGATTCAGCCACACAATTTTCAATACACTCCTCAACATTGAAATTGCAACACCAAGAAGAACAAGCTGTAAGGTTATGCAAATCAAGGAAATAGCAGGTGTCACAAAAGATCTGCAAATGATCACATTTTAAAGCATTTAGCTCCAATCTGTGGCATGTGGGAAGGCCAGAAAAGCTAGATTGAAAACAAAGTTTTTTTTTAGTAACATAAGTGGTGTAAGATGATTGTGCGATGCCTCCTGCTTGTCAACGTGCCAGTTCTCACTACTTGTAGCATGAGAGCAACGGACAGTCATTGTAGAATGCAAATGGAGTCTCCTCTATATGTATTCACTCTCATGTTAAAAAATACATGACGGAAGCTTTCTTCCATCTTTTTTTCTGCCGAAAGAAAAAGTTCTTAATACAGGACTGTTTCTTCCATTTCAAAAGTAAACAAACAAGACAGAAGTAAGCTTCCGTCATGTTGTTTACGTTAGAGTGAATAGAAATAGAAGACTGTTACTCTCATCTTATGAAAGATGTGAGCAAGAGATGTTCACAACAGTAGTGAAAGTCCTCTTAAAATGCTTTTTAAAAAAAATAAAAAACAAACCACAGTGCATCTTCCACAGTGTTTTTTTTCCTGTAATGTGTGTATGATAGAAAAATAAAATAGTTATAGTTTGAAAATTTTAACTAATGACAAAATAAGAATTGAGGTGCCATTAAGGCCATAAATGTCAGTATCACGTAGGGGTTAATAATGCATTGTTCATAGTTCCTTCATTTCTACCTGAATGTGTATAATGTGCTTTAAAATACAAGGCCATCCTCTTTACTGTTGTTGTCAATCTCTTTATCGTCACATAATCTTGGCACTAGCAGAGATGTGGAATCCCCATTCCTCAATTCTAGATCAATTTATTACAATCCATCCAGCAAAAGAGGCTAGAGTTTACAACAAATGAGCATACTTCCTTCCCATAGTCATGCAAATTAATATTTATTCCTTTCCTCTAAACTCAATGGCCGCTGCTGTTTGGGATCTAATACAATAGCAGAAAATATCAAGATCTGCAGAAGCAGAAATGCCTTCCAGATGTTTCACAATATAAGTTAGTATGAAGATTGCTAAAACCGACTCAGACAAATGCATTTTGCTCTTGCTATGTAAATGGCAACAAATATTGAAATAATGTTGAAGATACATTTGTATAAAATATAGATAATAATAATTTACATTGAGAGTAGTTTACTTTACCGTTATATATGACTAATCGAAAAGTATTGTGGCATTCAAGTGAACTTTCCAGTATATCCTTCAATGTGTGGTAGAACAGTTTGGCTTGCTCTATTCGATCCTCTCTGCTAAAGCCAGCACTGGCGATATATGACATTTCATACAGAGATGCAAGAGGTGTAGCATACTCTGCTATACAGTAGTATGGCTGTGACATGTAAACAAAAAACAACATGAGTAAAGATTATTATTATTATTGTTTATTTATATAGCACCATTAATTCCATGGTGCTTTACATTTGAGGATTTACATACGGTACACAAGATATACAAAACAAATACAATACTAACAGTGACCAACTGGCACAGTGGGATAGAGGGCCCTGCCCACAAGGGCTTACAATCTATGATAAGATAAGAGCTTCAAGAAAACCTAATCATGCCGAAATAGATTACCAGGGACAAAAGTGTTCAGTCTATCAACAGTCATGGTATAAATTATATATTATAAAACTAAGTAACCACTTTTGTGTTGTATTATGAAATTATACTGCACATTAATCCAATGAGTTATACACAGTGTAACTAGACAGTCGTATTAGATAACTTCCAACTAGCTCCCTGTGATGTATGGACTGATGTAAATCGCAACCCAACACAGTCCACACACCCCAAATACACGCTGCCATCACCACTGGCTTGACAGGCTCAGCAGAAAACTCACTTGCAAATACACATGTCTCTCAACAGTCAGACGCAAACACCCTTCAAACACATAGCAATCACAAAGTATCATTAAATTTAACAATTTAATACCAAAGGGTTCAGTACTATATATAAAAAGAAAAGACAATAAAACAAATGACACATAAGCAAACAGACTTAAAAACAACAGGAGATAAATACAAAAGAATCATATACTTACTATACCCCATTTTGTACGCTGACTGACCTTGATGTGTGCTAAGTAAAAAACAGTCTTTTGTGTCTTGTACTTAACCACACCTCCCTGCCAGGATGCCCCCCCTCACTCCCTGAAATGGGGGATGAACAACTCATCTTCACCTGGAAAAGATGAATGTTCCGTCTCGTTGCCTGATAGAGCTGTGTCTCTCAAGTTAACTCTGGTCACAACTCACCCCCTTCTGCATACCTGACCAGTTTGGTTAATTGCAACTAGTCATAAAACAATAAAATCCTCTTCCTTGGACATCTGTTTTTGAGCTGCAGAAAGTTAATGGTCTTAACTAGAGATGAGCGAATCGAGGCTGACGAATCGGAACTTGTTCCGAATTTCAGGAAATATTCAATTCGCATCTAATCCAGATTTCCTAACGCTTCATAGTAACGAATCGCATTTTTTCCTAAAATGGCTGCTGCACATGTTAGGACATGGCGCTAGGAACTCTGGGAACAGCCAGACCTGTGATGTCACAGCCCTATAAATACTTAGTGCAGGGAGAGGCGTCAGCAGGCGCTAGGGAAAGTGGTAGAAAAGACTTGAAAACTGATATTTTACTCAATCGAAGTTCTGGGAAAGAGCATTAGAAATGTAGGGAAAGGGTAGGGAGGAATTTATACAGAGTACTGAAGCAGAACAGAGTTCATTTGGGGTGTTTGCAGCCTGGGTAATAGGAACAATCCTACTACACCTTGCCGCACTGACTGCCATTATACTGCTGATCATTGCAGGTTTGCGTACTGACTCACAGTATTGTTTCACTACCACAGCAGACTCCCTATGCGTGTTACTGCAAGGCACAGTGTTCTACACCCTTATACAGGCTCTCCACAGCCAGGAAATAGCTGTTTTTAATGCGATTTGCTGCAAATTAATTCGGATCAAATCGGTTTGGAAAATTCAGCGAAGCGGCCAAATTGAATTTTTTAAAAATTCGCTCATCTCTAGTCTTAACACCCATTCCGACCTTGCTTGCATACACGCATACCAATGTAGTATACTGATAAGACATGCATAAACAATACATTCAGTGCTTCCTGCTGATTTTATAACTTTGTGCTGCAGATGGACTTGAAGTGCTCTCCCCCCAGATGCAGGCTGGTTAACCCTTTCATTGACACACAACTCAGCAATTGACAATTTAGGAGGGTGAAGGGGATGACCTGATATGGTACTTTATAATCCTGTCTTGTACCTCCTTTGATAGTGGATGCTCATTTACGGGATCCCTATAGGTCACCTCTTTTTCCTGGGGAACCCTGGGCCTAAACTGGATCACAGGATGTATACCCTCATGAGAGCCTATACTTTCCAGCTCCTCTTCCTTCTGCTCTGTACTAGAGTAAGGTAAGGAGGAAAGTTGAAGCACCTCTACTAGGCCATCACCCTGGAAACTTACTGAATTCCCTCCAATACAGCACTGGTTATGGGCCTCTCTGGGAACCCTGCTATGACATAAGTTTCGGTTTTCTCCCCTAACACTGGTTCTGGTACCTGAACTTCTCCAGACACACTGGTACCATCCAGTGGCATAACTAAACTCTCCCTACAGTATTCTCTTGAATGCAACCATTATGGGCACTGCAGCGGTATCTCAGACACTTGAAAGGGATACAACTATAGTACCCACAACTGCGCAGTGCCCTGCATGGAAACAATACTGGGAGCTGTATGTTCTGGTAAGCATCTGGTCTGCAGGGTCCTAATAGTCTAAGAGATCAGTGGCGCAGTCTAAGAGATCAGTGGCGGTATAATACCCAGGGCTCCTGCTGATCAACTGTTTGAAGGGACTGTGGTGCTTTTGCAAGTGCTGTGACCCCTTCACTTTTTACATCGCACAGGATCTGCTTTATAATGACCATGCAATGTAATTACAGTCTGTAATAATAGTGCATGGTTCTATAAAACAGATAGGTGTGATGTAAAGAGTGGAGAGGGCCCACAGAGTATAATGCTCCACAGTGGCTCTATACAGTATAATATATTCCCCAGAGCCCCCACCCACAATATAATGCTCCACAGTGGCCCGCAGACAGTATAATATGCTCCACAGTGACCCGCACACAGTATAATATGCTCTATAGTGGCCCCCACACAGTATGATATGCTCCACAGTGGCCACACACAATATAATATGCTCCACAGTGGCCCCCACACAAGATAATGTGCTCCACCCACACAGAATAATATGCTCCACAGTGGCCCCCACACAGTATAATATTCTTCACAGTGGCCCCACACAGTATAATATGCTCCTCACAGTGTCCTCAAACAGTATAAAATACTCCCAAGAGTCCCCCTTGACCTGCTTCTACTCCTGTCACCCTGTCCTCACGTCCAGACACACTGTCCCCTCGGGCCTATGCCCATTCCCTCAACACTTAAGGTATGTTCATACAGAGTTTTTTGCAGGCTGTCTTAAAATCCGCCTCAGAAAACGTCTCCCATTCATTTCAATGGGAGTCAGTAGCAGTTTTTTTCCTCTGATTTTTTTCAGCTAGAGGAAAAAAAAAAAACCAACATGACCAATCTTCAGGTGGATTTTGCCTTGAAAAACACGCATTTTTTATGCAGTTTTTGACGCGGTTTTTTGCAAGAAATGCATCAAAAACTACAACCGTTTTTTTAATGGAAAGTTTCCAGGCCCATACAGTGTACTGGAGCGAAAAACCACAACAAAAAACAGATCTTTTATATCTAGTCATTATTGACAACATATGAAAAGTGAGAATCTCAGCTTTCTTGTCATGCCAGAACCATTTTTCTACATGGTATAAAACCAGAGATACAGCTATTTGAACTGACCATCCCCCTATGATAAATGTTTCAGCTCTACATACTGCATTGAGTACAGGTGTATAGGCAGAGTGCTTAGTTAGAGCATTGCTAATGAGAATTTTACAGCCTGTTTTCTATTTAAAGGAAGTTTGATATGTTCATAAAGTAAAAATGCCACCCCCCAACACAATAGCCAAAAAAAAATTTAAATACAATGGGAGTTTAACCCTTTCTCGACATCCGCTGTAATAGTACGTTGGATGTCGGGTATTTAAATATGGCGGCCGCTCAGTTCCTGAGTGTTATACAGCAGAGACCCGGCACTAATAAATATAAACCCCCCCTCCCCCCCGGTGAACAGGTTCTGCCATTTTGCCGGGGATCATCCTGTTACTATGACAGCTGGGAGCCTTTTGAAGACTCCAAGGCCTGTCTCTCATTATCTTCTATTGCAGGTTGCTCTAATCGTAACGACACTTAGAATACAGGTGGCATGTCCACAAGAAAGTTGCACAAATGCACTTTATCTCCAATTTCCCCTCATTCTGAATTTGTTTCTAGCTTCCCAGTACATTGTACAGAATAATAAAAGGTACCATTATGAAGAACAATTTGTCCCACAAACATTAAGCCCTTATATGGGTCTGTGAACGGAAAAATAAAAAGGTTATGGGGTTTGGGAGACAAAAACGAAAATCAAAAAATAGAAAAATGTCATCGGCAGGAAGGGGTTAAATTCTATTAAATATTTAAAATATCAAAATCTTAAGAATATTAAATATTAAAAATATTCAATTCCTAAAAATTCTGCAGGACTCACATACGGTAAGTAAACACTAACCGAATTATGTGCTTACAATTCCTGTTCTGTAGAGGATTTCCTTTTGCAGCAGCCACTTAACTTATAAGCAAACTGACTATAATAGCTATTGTAATGTTTCAGGGCAAGCCTTGCAGAGATGACATCACAGAGGAGGACCAAGATGACAGCTCACTCCTACTTGTGTCACTGTGTCTTTGGCACAAAGTCCCTACTGTGGGTCTCCTAAGTGTTGGTGTTTTGGGATGCGAATGAGAATTCCGACTATGGCAGTGCATGAGGTCACGGCAAAGACTCCAGCTGCCATGGCAAGCCCTTTGCACTCCACAATTGCACTGTGGGGGACTTGGGGCTGACAAAAGGAACCCCTTCCCTCTGTCTAGCCACTTTATATGCTGTAGTCGCTATTGACTGTAGCATGTAAACGGTTAAACTGCCAGGGATCAGAGTTATCCATCCCCGACAGTATGGCAGGGACCCAGCTATGTGTGATTGCATGGGTACAATAGCAGAGCCCATGTGATCAACATGACAAATATGATGATCATAATGCATAATTTACCCCTTATTCAGTGGGAAGGGTTTAAAAGACACTGGGGCATATTTACTATTGTGGGTGCAATTTGATCGTGTCGCAAAATCTGCCAAATCTGGGGCAAATTGGCACATTATTTGGCATACAGCCACACCCATGCTTGAAAAGGGGGTGGTTTTGTGGAAAAGGGGTGTGGTTTCACAAATTTTGAAGTTAAATTCTGGCCAATGTAAGTCAACTAATAGGTGGTATAAAACTTTTTTTGACTCAATCTGTCATGAAGCTGGGGCCTTACCAGCAAAGAAATATTACCACAGGTTGTCAAACAAATGCCACTGTACTGTACACATAATACCTTTACCTTTGGCAACCAAATACCAAAGTCTAGCACAACTAATACCCATTGCAACATCAAATACCACATTGCAGCACAAAATACCTCCCCAGGAGCACCAAATACTGGCATCCAGAGGATAATACCTTCTATAAGAGCCAAAGACCACAGTGCAGCACAAAATGCTTCTAAGAATGTGCCGAACACCAAAAATGGCTGATACTGAAGAGCTTTGCACATTATATAACAACCCCAGAATAAGTATTTTGAACAAAATAAAATTGTTATTTTTAACTATCTTTGGAGAAATTTTCTCAGTGCCTATGAAAACATCGGGAGACATCAAACCCACCAGTCCAGAATTCTAGAATAAAAAGTCGCTATATAGAGATGTGAGACCATTTGAAGTTATTTGTTCAAAAAAGACCACTTTTTACATGCCAACTCCACTGTTGAAAAATGGGTGAGAAAATGAGTGTGGTTAGCCTGTTGAGCTACATAAAATGAGACTTTGGAAAAAAAAAAAAATAGCAAAAATTTGCTGCCATCTCACTTCACTAGGGGTTTGGCATAGAAAGTGTTGTAACCTCTCAGGACAGAAGTGTTAGGCTTAAAGATGTGCCAAATCCATCAAACACTGTGCAACATTTGGAAAATTTCACCCAAGTTTAGCAAACTCAAGTAATTACTCTCAGAAATAACAAAAACGATAATATAAATCTATCCCATTGTGTATAAAATTAAGCATGAGACAATGAAAAGTATATATTTATACAAATCAAGAGACAGATTCAACATAGTGATTACCAAACCTAGATTAATGAGAAATGGCTGAAAATAAATATCAATAAGTGGATGTTTTTATCAGGTCCAATTTTTTACCTTATTATTGTAGTTCATTGCGTCATTGTCTCTACAGTAGTTGTAAATATGGTGGGGTTGGAAAACACATGATGGGGAACATTCAGTTTAACAATAATACAGATCTATTTAATATTGTGATATGTATAATGGAAAGTGAAACAGAAAAAACTTGAAAGGCTCTCCTGGAACGTTCGGGAAGCTCCCAAAAAGAGGGGAGACCTCTCATACACCTGGGAGACCTAGCAAATCTCCCATGTGGCCAGAAATCTCCCTTAGCACAGGGATATTGCCTCTGCCAGAGAGACATAAAGACTTTTCTGCCAGCAACAGGTACCCTGCCTGATGGCTCTGACATACAGTGCTCCCCAGCAGCAGATGTCAGATTATTGAGACCGAGAACTTCTATGTCTTGTAGACTTAACCCCATGGTTTGTGTTACTTACATAGGTTATCAGGAAAATAATGATTTCTCTTCCACTGTACAGGAGCAGCAGTCTGGCAAGAACAAAGTCACATTTCTCTATGAAACTACAGCGCCTGTGCCACACAGGAGCATTATACTGTGTGGAGGGCATAATATTGTGTTGTGAGAGCCACAGAGTGCATTATACTGTGTATGGAGGACACAAAGTGGTATTATACTCTGTGGGGGCACCATGGGGTAATAGTACTTTGTGGGGGTCACCAGGAGCATTTTACTATGTGAGAACAACTAAATGGGCATAATTCTGCGTGGGAGCAACTAAAGGGATATTAATGCATGCTGCACTATTTTGGCTGGATTTTTGACCTCTAAATAGAGGACATGACATGTAAAAAGATGGTATGGACTGAGAAATTTTTCTGAAATATGTGCACCACTAGCCTGTCTCTCTCTGAAGGCAATTTTCAAAAGTTGGCATGTTTGACAGAGAAGAACTGAGCATTAACTATACTATACGTATTAAATATGCTGAATTCTTTACCCACATCTTCTCAGTTTAGTGCTGATAAAGTACTGTACTGTATTGTGTTATATCAACATCTTGAGATCTAAATATGCCAGAAAACGGTATGAATAAAATGCAACATACCCGGTGCTCGGCATCCAGAATCCGATACACATTGTTTTTAAATACTCTTTCTCTGATGCCAGCTCGATTGATGCAGAGTGGAGGAATTTCTTTAATAAATGTTATGTTTTCATCTTCCTCTTTTAAGTCATTATATATTTTGCAGCTTAAAGGCATTAAAATATACAGCTTCAAAGTTTCTGGAGACCTCAGTAAATTGTTGTTCTTTTCATTGAATTCTTTTACCAAGTTTTTCAAAGCTATAAAACAAGTGTATAATAGTCAGATGGAACAATTTAGATACAGAGGAATTAGAGTTGAATTATGTAAATATTCCTGTACAGCAATTTATATACAGTAACCATTTTTATGCTACATCTCAGTCATTCAATAATATTTATTAACAACAACATGTATAGCCCTGAAATGTACTTCATAAGGCCACTGCAGAGTATAGAACATGTGTAAGTTTGTCAGTCCCAATGTATACTATGATTCTGTAGATTTGTGGATCTGACTGAACATGTGTATAGTTTATGAGATAATGATAAGAATATTTATTTGTAACCACTGGATATGTTCTGTAGTCTACATTCATCCAAGTCAAGTATGCTTAGTTTCTCTCTTAGTTTCTTCTCTATAGCTGTTTATCAGATTAGTGCTGCATAACCATACATATGTCCTCACAGCATGGAACAATGGTTTGGCCGCAGCAGAAACGCTGTGGCAAAAATTGTGGCATGTTACAGTCCTATCCACACATTGCAAAAAAATACCGGCAGCGGAAATGCTGCGATTTCATTACAGCATGTCAGTTAAATCTCCAGAAATGCTGGAGGTTTCCATATAGGTATAATTGAAGCAGAAAGTCTGCAGAGGAAAACTCTGTGGACTTTCTGTGAAAAGCTCTGCGGGGAAAAACGTGTTTCCACAGAGGTTTTTCCCACAGCGCTTTTTGGCTGTGGCCCGCTACATGGGGCCTTAGCCTAAAGGAGTTAATTTGTTTAGTCTTGAGAAGAGGTGTTTAAAGAGGACCTTTCATGTCCTCATCAATGTGTGGTATTATATACCGCTAGAATGCCGACAGTGCGCTGAATTTAGTGCACTGTTGGCTTTCCCGGTATGCACCCCGCTGGTGCCGTTAGTTTTGGCACCGATATCTTCCCACTGTCAGAAAGGCAGGACTTACAGCCTTACCGCTTTACCGCCCAGCAATGACGCTAGCATATCTTGGAAGAGAGGGCACACAGGAGGTGGCTGAAATCACAGTTACAGTGAAGATGGTTTGTCCGCATAGTTGCTCAAGTTTGAAAAAAAAAAAGAAAAAGTTGCTTGTTGGAAAACCTTATTTATAATTTAGAATATGTAGTCATTTTTTTTTCTTATAATACACACCTTAGCTCCTGCAAAACCACTTTTTGATGGTTAAGGTAGCATTTCCTGTTCATCATTGGTTGGTTGATATAAAACTTCCTCTTTCTCTTCAAATTTAAGATTTACAGCATCTGACCAATGTATTATGATGTCTAAACTAGCTGTGACATAGTACTGTATAACTACAGTGGTGTCAGTGACTCTTCTTTTTGTATGACTGCTAGTAACTGTGTTTTTTTATTGGAATGTGAAAAGGATTTTGAGAAATAAGAGCACTGGATCTACTTTTCTTTTATGCCTATAGTACAGTATAATACACACAGCAGCTGCCAAATAACTTCTTTTTAAATAAAGAGGACACACTGCTGTTAGTCTGGGGGTGGGACAGGATAAGGACCTTTCAGCAAACTTGTATCTATCTAGAGCTGTATAATCATCAGCTTCTAACATCACAATGTGATATTAATACAAATATCCTACTTAGTGAAGTGTTAAAGCGAACCTCCAATAATATACAGTATATATATATATATATATATATATATATACACACAGACGTGGAAAAAATTGTTGGTACCCCTCGTTTAATGAAAGAAAAACCCACAATGGTCACAGAAATATCTTGAATCTGACAAAACTGGAATTTGCCAAACTACATGTTGACAAGCCACAAAGATTCTGGGAGAATGTCCTATGGACAGATAAGACAAAAATCTAAATTTTTGGCAAGGCACATCAGCTCTATGTTCACAGATGGAAAAATGAAGCATATCTTTAAAAGAACACTGTCCCTACTGTGAAACATGGAGGAGGCTCTGTTATGTTCTGGGGCTGCTTTGCTGCATCTGGCACAGGGTGTCTTGAATCTGTACAGGGTACAATGAAATCTCAAGACTATCAGGGGATTCTAGAGAGAAATGTGCTGCCCAGTGTCAGAACGATTGGTCTCAGTCGCAGGTCATGGGTCTTGCAACAGGATAATGACCCAAAACACACAGCTAAAAACACCCAAGAATGGCTGAGGAAAACATTGGACTATTCTGAAGTGGCCTTCTATGAGCCCTGACCTAAATCCTATTGAGCATCTTTGGAAGGAGCTGAAACATGCCGTCTGGAAAAGGCACCCTTCAAACCTGAGACAACTGGAGCAGTTTGCTCATGAGGAGTGGCCAAAATACCTGTTGAGAGGTGCAGAAGTCTCATTGACAGTTACAGGAATCGTTTGCAGTGATTGCCTCAAAAGGTTGTGCAACAAAATATTAAGTTAAGGATACCATCATTTCTGTCCAGGCCTGTTTCATGAGTTTTCTTTGTTTTAAAATTCTGTTGAAGCATGGTTGAAAAGCAATGTCTGACTTTCATTTTTCATTTGCATAGAATTTTTAAATATTATTACTTTTGTCAGATTCAAGTTATTTCTGTGAATATTGAGGGTTTTTCTTTCATTAAACGAGGGGTACCAACAATTTTGTCCATGTGTGTATATATATTGTGAGAAGGTGACAGGACAAGTGCTGGAGTCACGGTATGTCAGCCCCGGTTTTTGTCATATGGCTGGTCCAGGGCGGGTTTTGAGTAAGCCCTAGTTCAGGTGCGGGTCTGGAGACTCATTACTGGCCCATATAGGCCTGCAGAGCCTGCACTTGAGGGCAGATCCTGGGGAGTGAGAGCAGGCGTCTGGATCTGTCCTGATCTCCTAAAAACTCTAATACGGTGCCAAACTGTTTGCTGGTGTGGCTGGCAGAAAGCCACACAAGATAGTAAGTGTTATTTTGTTTAGGTAGCCGCTCAGACGATCAGGAGTTTATTTATTTTGTGCCTAAAGTTAAGGCTGATATTGTTTTAACCTGTTTTCCTGAAGTGAAGGTTTATTTTTTTTTTTTTTTAATAAACCTGTTGCACCTGAGTTTTCGTGTCACTGTCTCTGACTGTTTGGGTCCGTACCTAGGCTGCTACCGAGCTACCTCCCCCACAATATATATATATATATATATATATATATATATATATATATATATAGTACAGACCAAAAGTTTGGACACACCTTCTCATTCCAAGAGTTTTCTGTATTTTCATGACTATAAAAATTGTAGATTCACACTGAAGGCATCAAAACTATGAATTAACACATGTGGAATTATATACTTAACAAAAAAGTGTGAAACAACTGAAAATAAGTCTTATATTCTAGGTTCTTCAAAATAGCCACCTTTTGCTTGGATTACTGCTTTGCACACTCTTGGCATTCTCTTGATGAGCTTCAAGAGGTAGTCACCTGAAATGGTTTTCACTTCACAGGTATGCCCTGTCAGGTTTAATAAGTAGGATTTCTTGCCTTATAAATGGGGTTGGGACTATCAGTTGTGTTGTTCAGAAGTCAGGTGGATACACAGCTGATAGTCCTACTGAATGGAGTGTTAGAATTTGTATTATGGCAAGAAAAAAGCAGCTAAGTAAAGAAAAACGAGTGGCCATCATTACTTTAAGAAATGAAGGTCAATCAGTCCGAAAAATTGGGAAAACTTTGAAAGTGTCCCCAAGTGCAGTGGCCAAAACCATCAAGCGCTACAAAGAAACTGGCTCACATGAGGACCGCCCCAGGAAAGGAAGACCAAGAGTCACCTCTGCAGAGTTCATCCGAGTCACCAGCCTCAGAAATCGCAGGTTAACAGCAGCTCAGATTAGAGACCAGGTAAATGCCACACAGAGTTCTGAAAGAGTGAAGAAATCAGGCGATACCTTTTAGAGGCTAACTGAGTGAATAATAGATGGTGCAATCCTAGGCCCATTGTGATTAAGGAGCAAACTTGCTGTAAGGACATTGAACTATTAGCTGTGAGCATGAGACCTTTCTATCTACCAAGGGAACTATCACATGTCATCGTGATAGCTGCATATGTCCCCCCCTCTGCGAAAGCTGACACTGCCTGCGAGGTCCTACAAGCCACGCTGAGCCAGTTACAGTTAAAACATCCCCAGGCCCTCTTTCTTCTGTCGGGTGATTTCAACCATGCCTCTCCATCATCCACACTGCCCAGTTTCACACAGTATGTAACCTGCCACACAAGAGACAACAAAACACTGGACTTGTTCTTTGCCAACGCGAGGGAGGCATATAACTCATCAGCCCTACTGCCCCTGGGGAGATCGGATCACAACCTAGTACATCTCCGACCTGTGTACAAGCCACTTGTACGTAGAGAACCAGCTGTCACCCGCACAGTGAGGATATGGTCCGAGGAGAGTGATGAGGCTCTGAGGGATTGTTTTGACACAACCGCATGGGAAGTGCTGCAGGATTCTTATGGGGAAGATATAGAAGGACTCACACACTGCATAACAGACTACATTAATTTTTGTGTGGACAACACAGTACCCACAAAAGTGGTGAGGTGCTTCTCCAATAACAAACCACGGATTAACTCTGATATAAAAACACTACTTAAGGAGAAAAAGATGGCATTCAGGACAAGAGATAAGGAGGGGTTGAGGGAAGTACAAAAGGAGCTGAGGCATCAAATCAGGCAGGGAAAAGCCAGTTATAAAGAAAAAATGGAAAAGCAAATGGAAAGAAAAGACATAAGGGGGGTCTGGGAGGGGCTTAAGTCAATTTTGGGTCATAAACAGTCTGTCTGCCAGATTGAGGCAGATGTTAATTGGCTTAATGAACTAAACCTATTCTTCAACAGATTTGATCACACACCAGCTCCTCCCACCCCAGTATGTCCTTCAGCTTCCCCCACCACAATGACTTCTCCCCATGCGGCCACTTCCCAACAGACCAGTAAATCCAGAAATCCGTCTTTATCTGGCCACAGTCTGACCTTCACACGGGCCCAGGTGAGGAAGGAGATGAAAAAGATCAAGGCGAGGAAAGCCGCAGGGCCAGATGACATCAGTGCAAGGCTAATTAAGACTTGCGGGGACCAGCTGTGTGGTATAATTACATATATGTATAATATGAGCCTGAGGCAGGAAATAGTCCCTGAATTATGGAAATCTTCTTGTGTGGTACCAGTTCCAAAGAAACCCCACCCTATGGACCTCAACGACTACAGACCTGTAGCACTGACATCCCACCTGATGAAGATCTTGGAGAGATTGGTTCTCACACATCTCCGCCCTCTAGTGAGCCCCGCTATGGACCCCCTCCAGTTTGCTGTACAGGAAGGGCCACAGCAGGCTCTACCTGCTTAGGAAACTGAGAGCCTTTGGAATCCGGGGGGCACTTCTTAGAACTTTCTTCAACTCGGTAGTGGCATCAGCCATCTTCTTTGGAGTGGCCTGCTGGGGGAGCAGTATATCAACCAGGGACAGAAATAAACTTGACAAGCTGATTAGAAGGGCCAGCTCTGTCCTGGGGAGCCCACTGGACCCAGTGCAGGTGGTGGGTGACAGAAGGATACTGTCCGTGGTGAGCTCCATGCAGGAGAAGAAGTCCCATCCCATGCATGAGACTGTGATTGCGCTGGGCAGTACTGTCAGTGACCGACTGCTCCACCCTAGGTGTGAGAAGGAGCGCTATCGGAAGTCTTTCCTCCCCACCGCGGTCAGGCTGTACAACCAACTCCGACCTAAGCGGAGATCATTACACACAGAGAACTGAAATATCTCTCTGCCTGTTAAATCCCCCCCCCCCTCTGCTACGTCCTATCTGTCTGTCTGCTATTAATGTAATGCCTCTCACCTTGGAACATTCCTGTACATGTTGTATTTGTATTTGTATCTGCTTATCTTATCTTATCTGCTGTAACACACTGAATTTCCCCATTGTGGGACTATTAAAGGACTATTATTATTATTATTATTATTATTATAAGTAAGCTTTCAAGAGTACTGTCTCTCTTCTTCAGACATGGTGTTATACAAGAACTGAAAATTCACAGATTATTTATACTTTATACACATGATCTTCAAAGGATTTTAGAGTCCTTAAAAAAACCCAAAACAAAATGCAATCTAAGTAGAGAAGTTATTTACAACAGGTCAAAAAACAATCTGGAAAGTTCTAGCAGCAGACACATTTCTACAACAACTGTTAAGAGGAGACTGTGTGTAGCAGGTCTTCAAGTTAATATAGCAGCTAGGAAACCACTGCTAAGGGCAGGCAACAAGCAGAAGAGACTTGTTTGGGCTAAAGAACACAAGGAATGGACATTAGACCTGTGGAAATCTGTGCTTTGGTCTGATGAGTCCAAATTTGAGATCTTTGGTTCCAACCACCGTGTCTTTGTGCGATGCAGAAAAGGTGAACGAATGGACTCTACATGCCTGGTTCCCACCGTGAAGCATGGACGAGGAGGTGTGATGGTGTGGGGGTGCTTTGCTGGTGACACTGTTGGGCATTTATTCGAAATTGAAGGAATACTGAACCAGCATGGTTACCACAGCATCTTGCAGTGGCATGCTATTCCATCCGCTTTGCGTTTAGTTGGACCATCATTTATTTTTCAACAGGACAATGACCCCAAACACACCTCCAGACTGTGTAAGGACTATTTGACCAAGAAGGAGAGTGATGGGGTGCTACGTCATCACCTGGCCTCCACAGTCACCAGACCTGAACCCAATCGAGATGGTTTGGGCTGAGCTGGACCGCAGAGTGAAGGCAAAAGGGCCAACAAGTGCTAAGCATCTCTGGGAAATCCTTCAAGACTGTTGGAAGACCATTTCAGGTGACTACCTCTTGAAACTCATCAAGAGAATGCCAAGAGTGTGCAAAGCAGTAATCAAAGCAAAAGGTGGCTACTTTGAAGAACCTAGAATATAAGACACATTTTCAGTTGTTTCACACTTTTTTGTTAAGTATATAATTCCACATGTGTTAATTCATAGTTTTGATGCCTTCAGTGTGAATCTACAATTTTTATAGTCATGAAAATACAGAAAACTCTTGGAATGAGAAGGTGTGTCCAAACTTTTGGTCTGTACTGTATATAGTGGCATGCAAAAGTTTGGACACCCCTGCTCAAAATGACTGTTATTGTGAACAGTTAAGCAAGTTGAAGATAAAATGATCTTCAAAAGGTATTACATTAAAGTTGACACATTCCCAATGTTATTTTTTGGAAAAAAATATATATTTTCATATTTTAAATTTTCAAAATAATAAAAAATGAAAATGGTCTGATGCAAAAGTTTGGGCACCTGGCATGGTTAGTACCTGCCAGCACTCCCTTTGGCAAGTATCACAGCTTGTAAAACCTTTTTGTAGCCAGCCAAGAGTTTTTCAGTTCTTGTTTGAGGGATTTTTATCCATTCTTCCTTGGAAAAGTCTTCCAGTTCTGTGACATTCCTGGGTTGTCTTGCATGCACTGCTCTTTTGAGGTCTAGCCCCAGATTTTCAGTGATGTTAAGATCAGGGGACTATGGGGCCATGGTAAAACCTTCAGCTTGCTCCTTTTTAGGTAGTCTATGGTGGATTTTGACATGTGTTTAGTATCATTATCCATTTGTAGAAGCAATCCTCAATTCAATTTCAGCTCTTTTACAGATGGTGTTATGTTTGCTTCAAGAATTTTCTGAAATTTCATTGAATCCATTCTTCCCTCTTCCCGTGAAATGTTCCCTGTGGCATTGGCTGCAACACAACCCCAATGCATGATTGATGTTCTTTTCCAGAAATTCTGTGCCCTTTTTTCTCCAAACATACCTTTGACCATTGTGACCAAAGAGTTTTATTTTAACCTCATCGGTCCACAGGAATTGTTTCCAATATGCATCAGGCTTTTTTAGATGTTCTTTTGCAAACTTCTGATGCTGAATTTTATGGTGAGGACACAAGAGATGTTTTCTTCTGATGACTCTTTCATGAAGGCCCTATTTGTGCAGGTATCGCTGAACAGTAGAACAATGTACCACAACTCCAGAGTATGCTACATCTTCCTGAAGGTCTTTTGCAGTAAAGCGGGGATCTGATTTGCCACTCTGGAAATTCTATGAGCAGCTGTCTCTGAAGTTTTTCTTGGTTTTCCAGACCTTATCTTGACCTCCACTGTTCCTGGTAACTGCCATTTGTTAATTACATTTCCACCTGAGGAAAGGGCAACTTGAAAACGCTTTGCTATCTTCTTATAGCCTTCTCCTGCTTTGTGGACCTCCACAATTTTCATTTTCAGAGTGCTAGGCAGCTGCTTAGAAGAACCCATTACTGCTGTTTTTGGCACAAGGTTAGAGGAGGTATTTATAAAACTGTAAAATTTGCATCACTTGGCTTTTCCAAATGATGATAGTGCACAAGCCATAACCCTAACTGGCGAATGAAGGTCTGAGACCTTAATCACAGTTATCTGACCACACAAATCTACAAGGGTTCCCAAACTTTTGGAAGGTACTCCTTTCTTTTATTCACTCTAAAATTGTACTCAAACATAATGATACACTGATATTGCTTAAAATTATAGACAAGTGTGTTTAATAATAATAATAATAGTCCTTTAATAGTCCCACAATGGGGAAATTCAGTGTGTTACAGCAGCAAAGATAAGATAAGATAAGCAGATACAAATACAAATACAACATGTACAGGAATGTTCCAAGGTGAGAGGCATTACATTAATAGCAGACAGACAGATAGGACGTAGCAGAGGAGGGGGGGGGGATTAACAGGCAGAGAGATATTTCAGTTCTCTGTGTGTAATGATCTCCGCTTAGGTCAGTGTTGGTTGTACAGCCTAACCGCGGTGGGGGAGGAAAGACTTCCGATAGCGCTCCTTCTCACACCTAGGGTGGAGCAGTCGGTCACCGACAGTACTGCTCAGCGCGATCACAGTCTCATGCATGGGATGGGACTTCTTCTTCTGCATGGAGCTCACCACGGACAGTATCCTTCTGTCACCCACCACCTGCACTGGGTCCAGTGGGCTCCCCAGGACAGAGCTGGCCTTTCTAATCAGCTTGTCAAGTTTATTTCTGTCCCTGGTTGATATACTGCTCCCCCAGCAGGCCACTCCAAAGAAGATGGTTGATGCCACTACCGAGTTGAAGAAAGTTCTAAGAAGTGCCCCCCGGATTCCAAAGGCTCTCAGTTTCCTAAGCAGGTAGAGCCTGCTGTGGCCCTTCCTGTACAGGGCCTCCATATGATCTGCCCAGTCCAGCTTATTATTAAGGAGCAAACCCAGGTACTTATAGGTGTTCACAATCTCGATGCCCGTCCCCAGGATGTCCACTGGTTTAGGAGGGCTTCTGCCTTTGTGGAAGTCCACCACCATCTCCTTGGTCTTCCCCGCGTTAATCTTCAGGTGGTTCCGGTGGCACCAGTCCACAAAATCCTGGTTCAGTTCTCTGTACTCCCTGTCATCATCATCTGTGATGAGACCCACTATTGCAGAGTCGTCAGAATACTTCTGTAGGTAGCAGCTGGATGAGTTGCACCTAAAATCTGCAGTGTACAGTGTGAAGAGGAAAGGGGCGAGAACCGTACCCTGAGGTGCCCCCGTATTACAGATCACGGTACCTGACACACAGTCTTGGGCTCTCACGTATTGAGGTCGATTTGTGAGGTAGTCTAGGATCCAGTTGGAGAGGTGGTGGTCCACTCCAGCAAGGCCCAGCTTTTCCCTCAATAACGTGGGCTGTATGGTGTTAAAAGCACTGGAGAAGTCAAAGAACATTATTCTCACTGTGTTCCCTGGTTTCTCCAGGTGAGACAGAGCCCTGTGCAGAAGATGGATGATGGCATCATCTACCCCAATGCCCGGCCGATAAGCAAACTGGAGGGGGTCCATAGCGGGGCCCACTAGAGGGCGGAGATGTGTGAGAACCAATCTCTCCAAGATCTTCATCAGGTGGGATGTCAGTGCTACAGGTCTGTAGTCGTTGACGTCCATAGGGTTGGGATTCTTTGGAACTGGTACCACACAAGAAGATTTCCATAATTCAGGGACTATTTCCTGCCTCAGGCTCATATTATACATATATGTAATTATACCACACAGCTGGTCCCCACAAGTCTTAATTAGCCTTGCACTGATGTCATCTGGCCCTGCGGCTTTCCTCGCCTTGATCTTTTTCATCTCCTTCCTCACCTGGGCCCGTGTGAAGGTCAGACTGTGGCCAGATAAAGACGGATTTCTGGATTTACTGGTCTGTTGGGAAGTGGCCGCATGGAGAGAAGTCATTGTGGTGGGGGAAGCTGAAGGACATACTGGGGTGGGAGGAGCTGGTGTGTGATCAAATCTGTTGAAGAATAGGTTTAGTTCATTAAGCCAATTAACATCTGCCTCAATCTGGCAGACAGACTGTTTATGACCCGAAATTGACTTAAGCCCCTCCCAGACCCCCCTTATGTCTTTTCTTTCCATTTGCTTTTCCATTTTTTCCTTATAACTGGCTTTTCCTTGCCTGATTTGATGCCTCAGCTCCTTTTGTACTTCCCTCAACCCCTCCTTATCTCTTGTCCTGAATGCCATCTTTTTCTCCTTAAGTAGTGTTTTTATATCAGAGTTAATCCATGGTTTGTTGTTGGAGAAGCACCTCACCACTTTTGTGGGTACTGTGTTGTCCACACAAAAATTAATGTAGTCTGTTATACAGTGTGTGAGTCCTTCTATATCTTCTCCATAAGAATCCTGCAGCACTTCCCATGCGGTTGTGTCAAAAGAATCCCTCAGAGCCTCATCACTCTCCTCGGACCATATCCTCACTGTGCGGGTGACAGCTGGTTCTCTACGTACAAGTGGCTTGTACACAGGTCGGAGATGCACTAGGTCAGTGATGGCGAACCTTTTAGAGACCGAGTGCCCAAACTGCAACCCAAAGCCCACTAAATTATTGCAAAGTGCCAACACGGCAATTTCACCTTAAATTAACCTGCCTCCCCAGCATCCCCCCTCTTGCTCACAAGCAGCCTGCACCCCCATTCCTCCCTCTTGCAAGCAGCCTACATCCCACATCTCTCCCCCCACACTACACCCTGTATCCCACACTACACCCTGCATCTCTGCACCCCACAATACACCCTGCATCTCTGCACCCCCCACTACACCCTGCATCTCTACCCCCCACTACAACCTGCATCTCTACCCCCCACTACACCCTGCATCCTACATACTGCACCCCACATCTCTCCTCCCCCACACTACACTCTGCATCTCTCCCCCACACTACACACTGCACCCCCACATCTCTACCCCCCACATCTCTATCCCCCACACTACTCTGCATCTCTCCCCCCACACTGCACCCCACATCTCTATCCCCCACACTACACCCTACATCTCTCCCCCCACACTACACCCTTTATCTCTACCCCCCCCCCACTACACCCTGCATCTCTACCCCCCACTACACCCTTCATCTCTACCCCCCACTACACCCTGCACCCTACATACTGCACCCCACATCTCTCCTCCCCCACACTACACTCTGCATCTCTCCCCCACACTACACACTGCACCCCCACATCTCTATCCCCCACACTACACTCTGCATCTCTCCCCCACACTGCACCCCACATCTCTATCCCCCACACTACACTCTGCATCTCCCCCCACACTACACCCTGCACCCTACATCTCTCCCCCCACACTACACCCTGCACCCTACATCTCTCCCCCCACACTACACCCTGCACCCTACATCTCTCCCCCCACACTACACCCTGCACCCTACATCTCTCCCCCAAACTACACCCTGCACCCCACATCTCTAACCCCCACACACCTGCACCCTACTTACTGCACCCCACATCTCTCCTCCCCCACACTACACTCTGCATCTCTCCCCCACACTGCACCCCACATCTCTACCCCCCACACTACACCCTACATCTCTCCCCCCACACTACACCCTGCACCCCACATCTCTAACCCCACACTACACCCTACATACTGCACCCCACATCTCTAACCCCCACACTACACCCTGCACCCCACATCTCTCCCCCCACACTACACCCTGCACCCCACATTTCTGCATGTTCCTCCACTGCTCTTGATACTTTTCTTCATGTGGAAGGAGCTTCTTACAAGCAAAGACACGCCTACCCTGTCATGTGACCTTATGATGTCAGAAGGTCCTTTCAGAGTACAGCATTTAGCATGTACAGTCATGGCCAAAAGTTTTGAGAATGACACAAATATTATAGTTTCACATGATCTGCTGCCCTCTGGTTTTTATGTGTGTTTGTCAGATGTTTTTATCACATACAGAAATATAATTGCATTCATATTATGAGTAACAGAAGCTTATATTGACAGTTAGAATGAGTTAATGCAGCAAGTCAATATTTGCAGTGTTGACCCTTCTTCTTCAGGACCTCTGCAATTCTCCCTGGCATGCTCTCAATCAACTTCTGGACCAAATCCTGACTGATAGCAGTCCATTCTTGCAGAATCAATGCTTTAATTTTGTCTGAATTTGTTGGTTTTTGTTTGTCCACCCGTCTCTTGATGATTGACCACAAGTTCTCAATGGGATTCAGATCTGGGGAGTTTCCAGGCCATGGACCCAAAATCTCTATGTTTTGTTCCCTGAGCCATTTAGTTATCACCTTTGCTTTATGGCAAGGTGCTCCATCATGCTGGAAAAGGCATTGTTGAGCGCAAACTGCTCTTGGACGGTTGGGAGAAGTTGCTCTTGGAGGACATTCTGGCACCATTCTTTATTCATGGCTGTGTTTTTAGGCAAGACTGTGAGAGAGCCGATTCCCTTGGCTGAGAAGCAACCCCACACATGAATGGTTTCAGGATGCTTTACAGTTGGCATGAGACAAGACTGGTGGTAGCGCTCACCTCTTCTTCTCCGAATAAGCTGTTTTCCAGATGTTCCAAACAATTGAAAAGGGGATTCATCAGAGAAAATGACTTTACCCCAGTCCTCAGCAGTCCACTCCCTGTACCTTTTGCAGAATATCAGTCTGTCCCTGATGTTTTTTCTGGAGAGAAGTGGCTTCTTTGCTGCCCTCCTTGAGACCAGGCCTTGCTCCAAGAGTCTCCGCCTCACAGTGCGTGCAGATGCACTCACACCTGCCTGCTGCCATTCCTCAGCAAGCTCTGCACTGCTGGTAGCCCGATCCCGCAGCTGAAACACTTTTAAGAGACGGTCCTGCTGCTTGCTGGTCTTTCTTGGGCGCCCTGGAGCCTTTTTGGCACCAATGGAACCTCTCTCCTTGAAGTTCTTGATGATGCGATAGATTGTTGACTGAGGTGCAATCTTTCTAGCTGCAATACTCTTCCCAGTTAGGCCATTTTTGTGCAGTGCAATGATGACTGCACGTGTTTCTTTAGAGATAACCATGGTTAACAGAAGAGAAACAATGATGGCAAGCACCAGCCTCCTTTTAAAGTGTCCAGTGGTGTCATTCTTACTTAATCATGACAGAGTGATCTCCAGCCCTGTCCTCATCAACACCCACACCTGTGTTAATGGAGCAATCACTGAAACGATGTTAGGTGGTCCTTTTAAGGCAGGGCTGCAATGATGTTGAAATGTGTTTTGGGGGATAAAGTTCATTTTCTAGGCAAATATTGACTTTGCAAGTAATTGCTGTTAAGCTGATCACTCTTTATAACATTCTGGAGTATATGCAAATTGCCATTAGAAAAACTGAAGCAGTAGACTTTGTAAAAATTAATATTTGTATCATTCTCAAAACTTTTGGCCATGACTGTACTGTGAGAGATATGGTGACGGCGCGCGTGCCAACTGAGAGGGCTCTGCGTGCCCTCTCTGGCACGCGTGCCATAGGTTCGCCATCACGGCACTAGGTTGTGATCCGATCTCCCCAGGGGCGGTAGGGCTGATGAGTTATATGCCTCCCTCACGTTGGCAAAGAACAAGTCCAGTGTTTTGTTATGCCTTTTAAAGATCATTTCATCTTCAACTTGCTTAACTGTTCACAATAACAGTCATTTTGACCAGGGGTGTCCAAACTTTTGCATGCCACTATATATATATATGTTGCCTTTTCCATTTAGGGGTAGAAAGCTAGAAAACACGCCAATATAACTGTTGCTACAATATGGCATTCTGTAATTGAGGGGTGGGCTCTCTTAATACTGCTATGCTATAGATAAGAGGCTACCAGTTTACAGAATAAGGCAATAAATCAATTAACATCCTCCTCATTCCCCTCCCATCTCCATAGAGCTCTGTGTGTGTGCAGGATGTGGATATGGATTCAAAACAAACAGGCTCATATAAAGGATATAAATAGAAGGAGACAAGCCTAATTAGTGAAGAAAGAAACAGATCTCCTTAATAAGATATATTACAAAGTTTCTTATATTCTCATGTACTATTCATTTATGAAAAGTTGTTTATAACTGGAGGTACGCTTTCAAATCTGAACTGTATCAGATCTTAAAATTGGTTAATAAACAATTTATTAACCATTTCACACCAGTTTTCTGGTGTCAAAGAGTTTCATATTTGATGCATGTCGGATTTGTACAGAATTTGAAAATTTTTGAGGGTGTGTCAGTATTTCTAAAAAGTGGGCTGAAATGATGTGGGACCTCTGTGGGCAGCATAATTATTTTAAATTTATGCCAGAAAACTACTAGTTTGTGTAAATTTCAGTTTTTGGCACATGGACACCCTGAGATGCAGCAAAAATATAAAATAAGAGACACATCATAACATGTTTCCAACAAGGTTTTTCCTACCTGGCAAGACAAATTTTAAGTATCCAACATAATAGGACCATGCAAGCCCATGAGCCACATTTAACTGTTTCTTTTCAGTTATTTCAGATATCGCTGCCTGTGTTGGGTCCTAAAAGAAAATAAATTTTAGTATTATTAATAGTCAAATGAGCTATTGTTGTATATTGCTCAAGTCATAAGAGAAATCTTTACCAGATTTAGGACTCTTTATTCTGCAGTCTTACCTGAGTCCCCCCTCATGCCTGAGATGGGAATAAACTGCTGTAAATCCCTTCCACCTAGCCCAGGAACTACGGAAACAGCCAAGCACAGCTCAAATATGCTGTTTCTGTATCCCCCACATAAGTAAATAGAAGTTATTGAAGCAGCATAGAACAGCCGCATTCATCTGTTTCTGTAACTCCCAGGTACCATTAGATATAGGTATTCTCATTTTAGCCATGAAAGGCTTAGATGCAAATGTCCCTTTAATCCCTTCCTGCTGATGGTATTTCAAACCTGTCAAGTACACTTAGGCCCCGTTCACATCTGCATTCGGGTTTCCGTTTGGGGAGCCCGCTTGGGGACCCCCCGAATGGAAACCTATATGCATCAAAAAGTGGTTTACCTGGGAAACCTGCGGTCCCCATAGACTATAATGGGGTCCGTGTGGTTTCCGCTCGGTTTCCACATGGAGGAAGCGGAGAGGAAAGTAGTACAGTGTACTGTATTTCCATAAGCATCAATGCTATTTTTTTCTAAAAAGGTATCTAAGCTGTTTATGAAGCTGTCAGTTGTTGTTGCTTTGACCAGCTCATGGAGTAAACTATTCCACAGATTCACAGTCTTTAGCCTTAGCCACAGTTCTTAGCCTTTTGGCCTCTGGAGATTAAACCTTTTTTTTTCTCCAGATGGAGGGCATGCCCCCTTGTCTTTTGAGGGAATTTTACATGGGCACAGCTTTTCCCCATATTTCTTATATGGGACATTTATATACACTCTCAGTCTGTCCAAGCTTGTAACCTATGTACATCCATCATAGACTGTACTGTACTACATAGCTTTGGATCGTCTGCAAAAATAGAGACTGCTATTAAATCCTTTTTGAATATAGGCACCACATTATCCTTGCATCAGGGGTACAGCAATGACTGGACTGAGTTCTTTAAGTACTTGTGGGTGTAATCCATCTGGACCATGAGCCTTGCTCACGTTTAATTTGTTTAGTTTAGCTTAGACCATTTCTATGTTTAATCCTATTTAGTGTATTGGTTGATGTATTATCAGCATTGGTGAAACCTACATTAACTACTGCCTGTTCTTTTGTATATACAGAAACCATTTAGTAGCTCTGCTTTTTCTTGCATTTATATATTTTAAAAAAATTGGGGGGTTAGTTTTGCTTTCCTTAGCCACCTGCCTTTCAATATGTATTTTAGATGATTTTATTTCCCTTTTACAGATTTTCTTAAGCACTATAATTCTCATATGCTACATTTGACCCTTCGGATTTAAATTTTTTAAAGGCCGATTTTTTATTGTTTATTGCGCTTCTAACCATAGCAGTAAGCCATGGTTGGTTAATTTAATAAGTTTATACCTATGGTATAAACACTCCCTATGGGTTTTTTGCTATATACTTATTCAACATAGATTTAAATGTCTCCAAGTTAACCTGTATCACTATTTGTCAATAAGATGGAATCTGATTAGAATATGGTCACTATTACAAACCTTTTTGCTAACAGTGACATTTCCAAATCCCACGTTACTAGCAATGATCAGATCCAGATAGCATCCCCTCTAGTTGGATCTTCTACTAGCTGGACCATAAAATTGTCCTGCAACAACTTCATGAGTTACCTCCATTTTGAAGACTATGCAAAACACATCAAGACCGCTGTACCCGCCTGTGCTGCCCACTCAATTTGCTTATAAAACTGATCCTTTAACACCCTAACACTCACATTAAGGTTAAGGACCCATGTTGCGGAAACGCAGCATTTTTCCAGTTGCATTTTACAGTACCAGCAAAGTGAAAAAGATACTGGCTAATCCCATCTGCAGATATTGCGGAAAAAAAAACACTGCAGGAAAAAATGCGTTTTCAAAATGTAGGGCCCTAAAATTGCAAAAACCCTCCTGAAATTGTTACTTTTTTATTGCAGATTTTGAATTTCTGGCTGAAATAAATATTACTGGCACATAGCTCTGGTGCCTTATGTACATTTTAACCCTTTAGTGATCTAACACTTTTAGCCTTAAACCAGTAACATTTTATCCCTCTCTGCATTCCAGCGTTCATAACTTTTTACATTTTATTTCAGTGTGGCTTTATGAGACCTTGTATTTAGTGGGTACATAAGATATTTGATCAGTTTTATTACTTTTTATTTTTCAGAGGTGATATCAATTCTGGAATCTGAATTTTAATGTTGATGTCGTTTATCATGTAGAATAAATAATGTACTTTTATTTTAGGGGTTATGGATGTGGTAATAACAGTTCTGTGTTTTTATTTATTTTTTTCAACAACGAGAAAAAAGTCGATTTTTACTTTTATTTTGTAAAATAACTTCAGCATGGACCACAGCATATAAGGGGTTAATTGGTCAGTATGCTTCTGACTGATAATGAAAGGGGGTATATTTGCACTATGTCAGGACACTTAGTCTTGAACATTTTAGACTGTCAGAACATTGGCCAAAGTGAATGAAACCCTTTTCTTTCCTTTATACTTCTTTTGAAATTTTTGTTCACTGTACTTTACCTCTTTGTAAATCAATTTTCGGGGTAGATAAAATGTCAAGTTGCATCTAACAACACTAGTACAAATATAGTAACTATTGTCATAGCTGGTAGTAGTAAATTATCTTCTTAGCTTGTCTGCATATTTTGCCCTCGGGTGCACAGTCAGTCCCTGATAGTGATGAGCGAACCGGTTTGTAATGAGCTGTTCATTATGAATTATTCAAAAATGTTTGGTGTTCACCACCCACAAACCATTATTATATCTCAAGAGCTGTTGTCTTCATTCAGGTGATTGGAAGAGGCCCAAAGAGGACAGGGGCCATGTAGCTGATGCCACAATGAAGTCCAGGGAAGGCAAGTATGACTTTTTGTTATGTTTACACATCTCCCTTGAGCCTCTGCTTATTATAACTCTGGGATTTGGTTCCAAGAGTATAATAATAGTAATTCTGGTTCAAACTGTGAGCAAACCTCATGTTTCTCAAGGCTAAGACTCTCGAGGTTTGCCTAACACTAGCCCAGCACACTGAATCACATTGCATACAAAATTAGTTTGAAAACATCACAGCTCCTAGTTATTAAAGGGGACGTTAAAAGTCGCACCCACATGCTTCTTGACACCTAAAGATAGAATCTACTTGTTTGCCATATGCAATCTTGTTTGATCATTTCAGGCATTGCTTGCTTACTGCCTCATGCTGCCCATTGAAGTTTATGGAATAACGCTGCAGTACCTAAATCTGCCACTATACTTTGTACGGCAAGTGAGTAACACAGCTCTCAAATGTTAACATTACCAGGAGCCATGTTGTCCTTGAACGGTTGACCTGTGGGAGTCTCAGACCCTAGCATAAGCACATCCTAAGGAGAGGCCATCAATATTACAAAGGTGGATAAACCCTTTTATACATTTATACAGTATTAATGTGCTCGTCCATGCCCTTCTTTTCTACCATTCCTGTTATTATATTTACAGTCAAGTTACAGCCAGAGTGTATGCATATTTACATCCAGAATATTAGCTAAGACATTGACAAGTCACAGTCCTTATACATGCAATTGCAGCTAGACAGTGATCAGCGAGATTTCTCTGTGTTAAAAAAAAAAATGCTCATATAACTTCTTCCTCAGTCCTACACAACTTTTCTCTACTTGCAAGTTACAGGTGAGCAGCCAGTTATTGAGTATTGACTCACTTTTTATCCCCCTCCCCCCCAGTTTTTTTAGTTGGGGATTGACCTAGGGTCCAACTACTTATACAGTGGGGAAAAAAGTATTTAGTCAGCCACCAATTGTGCAAGTTCTCCCACTTAAAAAGATGAGAGAGGCCTGTAATTGACATCATAGGTAGACCTCAGCTATGAGAGACAAAATGAGAAAACATATCTAGAAAATCACATTGTCTGATTTTTAAAGAATTTATTTGTACATTATGGTGGAAAATAAGTATTTGGTCAATAACAAAAGTTCATCTCAATTCTTTGTTATATATCCTTTGTTGGCAATGACAGAGGTCAAACGTTTCCTGTAAGTCTTCACAAGGTTGGCACACACTGTTCCTGGTATGTTGGCCCATTCCTCCATGCAGATCTCCTCTAGAGTGATGATGTTTTGGGGCTGTCACTGGGCAACACGGACTTTCAACTCCCTCCAAAGGTTTTCTATGGGGTTGAGATCTGGAGACTGGCTAGGCCAATCCAGGACCTTGAAATGCTTCTTACGAAGACACTCCTTCGTTGCCCTGGCGGTGTGCTTGGGATCATTGTCATGCTGAAAGACCCAGCCACGTTTCATCTTCAATGCCCTTGCTGATGGAAGGAGGTTTGCACTCAAAATCTCACGATACATGGCCTCATTCATTCTTTCATGTACACGGATCAGTCGTCCTGGTCCCTTTGCAGAGAAACAGCCCCAAAGCATGATGTTGCCACCCCCATGCTTCACAGTAGGTATGGTGTTCTTTGGATGCAACTCAGCATTTACTCTCCTCCAAACACGACGAGTTGTGTTTCTACCAAACAGTTCTACTTTGGTTTCATCTGACCATATGACATTCTCCCAGTAGTCTTCCTGACATCCAAATGCTCTCTAGCAAACTTCAGACGGGCCCAGATATGTACTGGCTTAAGCAGGGGGACACGTCTGGAGCTGCAGGATCTGAGTCCCCGGCGGCGTAGTGTGTTACTGACGGTAGCCTTTGTTACGTTAGTCCCAGCTTTCTGCAGGTCATTCACTAGGTCCCCCCGTGTGGTTCTGGGATTTTTGCTCACTGTTCTTGTGTCCATTTTGACCCCACAGGGTGAGATCTTGTGTGGAGCCCCTGATCGAGGGAGATTATCAGTGGTCTTGTATGTCTTCCATTTTCTAATTATTGCTCCCACAGTTGATTTATTCACACCAAGCTGCTTGCCTATTGCAGATTCAGTCTTCCAGGCTTGGTGCAGGTCTAAATTTTGTTTCTGGTGTCCTTCCACAGCTCTTTGGTCTTCACCATAGTGGAGTTTGGAGTGTGACTGTTTGAGATTGTGGACAGGTGTCTTTTATACTGATAACAATGTCAAACAGGAGCCATTACTACAGGTAATGAGTGGAGGACAGAGGAGCCTCTTAAAGCAGAAGTTACAGGTCCGTAAGAGCCAGAAATCTTGCTTGTTTGTAGGTGACCAAATACTTATTTTCCACCATAATTTGCAAATAAATTCTTAAAAAAATCAGACAATGTGATTTTCTAGATATGTTTTCTCATTTTGTCTCTCATAGTTGAGGTCTACCTACGATGTCAATTACAGGCCTCTCTCATCTTTTTAAGTGGGAGAACTTGCACAATTGGTGGCTGACTGAATACTTTTTTTTCCCCACTGTATCATATTGAAAAACCATTACAACATTTATACATATAAATTTCTAAATAATTATATATATCATGAGACACAAGATAAAAATTGTTACATACCTTAAGTCCAAAACACTCACATAGCAAATTACAAAGGAACAGCAACACCACATTAATCATTCCTGGTAAAGGGTCTTCTTTATAAAGAACGTAGCAGCAAATGAGAGTTAACATCATTAAAAATGTGTTCCTGGTACTGACACTTACTTGTAATGTTTTCAGGTATTCTCCATGATACCTTAGAAAATTAAAAATATTTTTAAAAAAAATATTTCTTTGTCATTAGTATTAGTTTTTTGCTAATTCTTCAAATTCTAGCAAATTCTAGTTCCTTCTACTTTTCCAACTCAACACTTCAAATGTACCAAGCTGATATAAGCAGAGAAAAATTGTCTCTTTGTATGACTTAGAAAGTTCAAAACTGAATAAGAACTATTCATTGTGGACTTCATGAAATTAGTTTCCATGGTCGAACAGTGGCACACAAGTATAATATTAGCATGCCCATTGCCAAGCATTGGCTGTAGAGGATGCCATGCCTAGAAACAGGAGTAATGAAAACATGCTTGCTGTAGATAATCACAGTTCATTGTCTGGAAGTATGATAAACAAGTGTGTTTGGTCAGCTAGAACAGGGATCAGCAACCTCCAGCTGCTGTGAAACTAGAACTCCCAGCATGCTCTAGTCACTTCTAGTGGAAGAGTGAAGAAATCAGGCGATACCTTTTAGAGGCTAACTGAGTATATTTATAAGTAAGCTTTCAGGAGTACTAGCTAGCTCCCTTCATCAGACATGGTGTGATACAAGAACTGAAAATTCACAGATTTTTATACACATGGTTTTCAAAGCATTTTAGAGTCCTTAAAAAAAATGCAATCTAAGTAGAGAAGTTATTTACAACAGGTCAAAAAAACAGTCTGGAAACTTGTGGTGCGTGACGGAGGGATCAGTAATTCTTGCTGTTATCTGTTTGCTATCAGGAGGTGATTTGTGTCCCTCACAGTTCATACATAGTGTGATTTGAAGCTGGCATGAATATTGAGTTCAGTTCATGGTTCATATATAGTGTGACATGAAGCTGGCATGAATATTAAGTCACAGAGACCTATATGAAAGAACTAAAGAGTATGATCAAGACGTTTCCAGTCCAGATCCAGAATCAGATAAAAGGACTTATCCCACAGGCCGGGCTGCTTCTATATGCTCCCAAAGATACACAAAGATGGCAACCCTGGGAGGCCTATCATTTCTGGCATTGGGACACTGACAGAAAACATCTCAGGTTGGGTGGAAAATCTCCTAAAACCCCTTGTCAGGGATACTCCAAGCTATATCCAGGACACCACTGACCTTCTTAACAAACTGAATGCCCTGGGCCCTCTACCTGAGGGTACCATTTTGGCCACCATGGACGTGGAATCCCTGTATACCAACATTCCCCACAAGGATGGAGTTTCAGCATGTCGGGTACACCTGGCAAAACAAAACCTCCCAACAGAACCAGTAACGCAGCTCATACAATTCATCCTTAGCCACAACCATTTTACCTTTGGAGAGGATCTATATCTACAGCGAATGGGAACTTCAATGGAGACCAGATGTGCACCCCAATATGCAAATCTCTTTATGGCAGAAATGGAAGGAACATATTTATCAACATGCGCCACCAAACCTATGATTTACCTTCGTTATATCGATGATATCCTTGTCATCTGGACTGCAGGTGAGGAGGCCCTACTTCAATTCCATAATGACTTCAATGACTTTCACCCGACCATCAACCTTAAACTTAGCTATTCAGGGAGTGAAATTCACTTTCTGGATACCACAATATACATTAAAGACCACCGGCTACTCACATCGATATACCACAAACCCACAGACAGAACGGCCTACCTGAGAAACGACAGCTTCCACCCCAAGCACACAAGACAATCTATAATCTACAGCCAGGCTATACGATACAATCGTATTTGCTCCGACAAAACAGACCTGGACAAGCACCTCCTGGATCTGAGGATAAAATTTCTCAGATTGGGATACAAACCAAAAGTAACAGACAACCAATTGAAAAAAGCGGCAGCCATTAACAGAGACAGTCTGCTCACATATAGAGAGACCCAGAAAGATGCCCGAGTGCCCCTAGTAGTCACCTACAACCCACAGCTGGAGATCCTACGAAGGATTGCCAAGGAGCTCCAACCTGTGCTACATAGGGACAACAGACTCAAGGACATATTTCCAGTCCCCCCTCTCCTTTCCTTTCGATAACCACCAAACCTGAGGCGTATTATCGTCCGGAGTGCCCTGAAGGCCCCAACTGAAAATGGCACCTCACCTTGCCTACATAAAAGGTGCATGACCTGCAAGCACATCCACACCATGGACAGTGTACCTATCCCACAGTCACAACAGGTACACAGAATTAGGGGGACATTCTCCTGCAGGTCTTCCAATGTGGTGTACCTCATAATGTGTGTGCAATGTCCCACCACAGGCCTCTATGTGGGGGAAACAGGGCAGAGACTCAGTCAACGAATGAACTCACACAGATCCAATATTAATAACAGCAGAACCGATCTCCCAGTGGCCGCACATTTCTCCGGAGAAAACCACTCTATTGAAGATTTGCGGGTTGTGGTTTTAATGGGACATTTTAAGACGCAGGAGAAAAGGAAAGAATCGGAGTACAAATTTATGCAAAAATTTCAAACTCTGCAATTTGGACTTAATATTCATGCCAGCTTCATGTCACACTATATATGAACCATGAACTGAACTCAATATTCATGCCAGCTTCAAATCACACTATGTATGAACTGTGAGGGATACAAATCACCTCCTGATAGCAAACAGATAACAGCAAGAATTACTGATCCCTCCGTCACGCACCACAAGTTTCCAGACTGTTTTTTTGACCTGTTGTAAATAACTTCTCTACTTAGATTGCATTTTTTTTAAGGACTCTAAAATGCTTTGAAAACCATGTGTATAAAAATCTGTGAATTTTCAGTTCTTGTATCACACCATGTCTGATGAAGGGAGCTAGCTAGTACTCCTGAAAGCTTACTTATAAATATACTCAGCCTCTAAAAGGTATCGCCTGATTTCTTCACTCTTCCACTACTTTCAATGGCTAACACGGTACAACATTATACTACTAGTCACTTCTGTAAGAGTTTGGAGAACAGTTGAGCATGTATGCATGCTGGAAAGTGTAGTTTGAAAACAGCTGGAATCCTGGAGGTTGCTCATTCCAGAGTCAGAATGCATATTGCCTACTGTAAAGGTTTGAAGGCATAATAATATGGGTCTGCTTTTTGGGGTTTGGACTAGGTCCCTTATTTCCAGTGAAGGATAACATTAATGTTCTAGCAAAGAAAGACATTTTAGTAATTAGATAGAAATATATAAAATAATTAAAAAGAAATAAAAGAAAATGATATATGACACAGCACTTCTATTATTAAACAAAATGAATAGAATGAACAGATTAGGCCAAACAAAAGCCTCTTACTCTCCTGGTGGGTAGGTGTAGGGGGCACTTGCTAGGTGAGCTCACATACAGATATAAAAGTACTCCCTATAGTTCTCATAAGTAAAGGGTGCACTAAATCCTTAGGTCCTGATTAAACCACAGTCTCCATCCAAGGGTCAGCAATACCATCAATAGCAAAGAAAAAGAAGTGCAAACAACTTCAGGAGAATGCTCAATTCATCAACTTATATATGTAAGGAATACAAATAGGTCATTGATGAAAAAAAGGGATTTGCTCGTTGCGCCACCTATTGGAAAGTAACTCCCTATAGATGAATATCTGGTTTTCAAAGATACATAAGTGCATAATCTGGGAATAATAGCCAAGCCAGTATAACTCCATCAGAAGGAAGAGGTTCTCATCTGCAGATAGCTGTTTCAAGGTTTTTGCCTCTTATGAGTGCAGAGTAGGATACTGGCTGGCTGTGTGAGAAGTCTCGACGTGTCTCATTAGGGAGAGACTGGTACAGGAACTTATTACACCATGTATGCTATTTGCTTTCATAATTGTTGCAACTATCTGCTTGTAATAACACTCAGCTGGTGTTCAATGGGGTGGGTGGGTGTGCTTATCCCTCAGTGCTTGGAGTCTCTATCAGGACATCTACCTTTTACAGTTATAAATGCTGATGCTGGGTTTTCTATTTGAGTAGCAGCAGTCTATGTGCAGCCTAAATAATATCCCTGCTTCTTTTACTGAGGATACAGAAGAAGCTGTACTGTATTCTTTGGGCATGCATGACTAGCTAAGTCACTAGAATGACATGCACAGACCTATACGTTTTGAATACAGGGGGTACTATTAAAAACAGATAATTGTGATATTTCTGAGAGGAAACACTTTTTTACAAAGTTACTATAAAATGCATATTGTGTTTACTTACTCCCATTTGTATTGATGGCACAACCCTTTTAATGTCCTAGCCTGGAAAGGATTACATGAAAAATTGTAAAGTGTATGTTAATGTTATAGCAGTAAGTTCCACATCATGGAAAGCTCAATATTATGGGGTTTCCAGGCTGGAAACACCGTATGCATGGACCATTGTTTCCTAACCCACCCCTAATGCCAGATGGAAACTAGGATTTCATTTCTTTCACATCCCACCCCATAATTTCACCACGTCAGTTTCTTTGCCAGATTGTTTTATTTGTGGGTATATAAAGATAGTTTATTGCAACATTTGAGCTTCTGCTCCTGAGGAAGAGGATGCACTGTGTACCCCTGAAACGTGTTAAGCCCTTTTTGTCTATTTTTTTAACTGTTTATCTTATTATTTTTTTAGAAAAATAAAAAACAGTAATACGGTAATACAACAAAGCATATACATGATAAGCCCATACACACCATGCCCAAATTCTGCTACAGGGAGTGTGTGGGGGGATTATGAATTCATAATTTAATAAAACTTTTAAAGCTATAGCCATCAATCTAGAAATTACAACTATGCCATTGCAAATACATCTTTGCTTATATAGGCCAGTCACTAAATCGACCATTCTAAATTGAGTTGCTTTCACTTCTTTTTTTCTGTTATTGATGGTATATTAGACAGTTGTATGCTTGCAACTTTGCAAGACCTTAAGGAAAATTTTTTCTGTTTCAGGGTAAACTTGACGTTGAAGATGGCCTTTTCTGAATAGTACATCTCCGACCTGTGTACAAGCCACTTGTACGTAGAGAACCAGCTGTCACCCGCACAGTGAGGATATGGTCCGAGGAGAGTGATGAGGCTCTGAGGGATTGTTTTGACACAACCACATGGGAAGTTCTGCAGGATTCTTATGGAGAAGATATAGAAGGACTCACACACTGCATAACAGACTACATTAATTTTTGTGTGGACAACACAGTACCCACAAAAGTGGTGAGGTGCTTCTCCAATAACAAACCATGGATCTGGGAGGGGGGGTCTGGGAGGGGCTTAAGTCAATTTCGGGTCATAAACAGTCTGTCTGCCAGATTGAGGCAGATGTTAATTGGCTTAATGAACTAAACCTATTCTTCAACAGATTTGATCACACACCAGCTCCTCCCACCCCAGTATGTCCTTCAGCTTCCCCCACCACAATGACTTCTCCCCATGCGGCCACTTCCCAACAGACCAGTAAATCCAGAAATCCGTCTTTATCTGGCCACAATCTGACCTTCACACGGGCCCAGGTGAGGAAGGAGATGAAAAAGATCAAGGCGAGGAAAGCCGCAGGGCCAGATGACATCAGTGCAAGGCTAATTAAGACTTGCGGAGACCAGCTGTGTGGTATAATTACATATATGTATAATATGAGCCTGAGGCAGGAAATAGTCCCTGAATTATGGAAATCTTCTTGTGTGGTACCAGTTCCAAAGAAACCCCACCCTATGGACCTCAACGACTACAGACCTGTAGCACTGACATCCCACCTGATGAAGATCTTAGAGAGATTGGTTCTCACACATCTCCGCCCTCTAGTGAGCCCCGCTATGGACCCCCTCCAGTTTGCTTATCGGCCGGGCATTGGGGTAGATGATGCCATCATCCATCTTCTGCACAGGGCTCTGTCTCACCTGGAGAAACCAGGGAACACAGTGAGAATAATGTTCTTTGACTTCTCCAGTGCTTTTAACACCATACAGCCCACGTTATTGAGGGACAAGCTGGGCCTTGCTGGAGTGGACCACCACCTCTCCAACTGGATCCTAGACTACCTCACAAATCGACCTCAATACGTGAGAGCCCGAGACTGTGTGTCAGGTACCGTGATCTGTAATACGGGGGCACCTCAGGGTACGGTTCTCGCCCCTTTCCTCTTCACACTGTACACTGCAGATTTTAGGTGCAACTCATCCAGCTGCTACCTACAGAAGTATTCTGACGACTCTGCAATAGTGGGTCTCATCACAGATGATGATGACAGGGAGTACAGAGAACTGAACCAGGACTTTGTGGACTGGTGCCACCGGAACCACCTGAAGATTAACGCGGGGAAGACCAAGGAGATGGTGGTGGACTTCCGCAAAGGCAGAAGCCCTCCTAAACCAGTGGACATCCTGGGGACGGGCATCGAGATTGTGAACACCTATAAGTACCTGGGTTTGCTCCTTAATAATAAGCTGGACTGGGCAGATCATATGGAGGCCCTGTACAGGAAGGGCCACAGCAGGCTCTACCTGCTTAGGAAACTGAGAGCCTTTGGAATCCGGGGGGCACTTCTTAGAACTTTCTTCAACTCAGTAGTGGCATCAGCCATCTTCTTTGGAGTGGCCTGCTGGGGGAGCAGTATATCAACCAGGGACAGAAATAAACTTGACAAGCTGATTAGAAAGGCCAGCTCTGTCCTGGGGAGCCCACTGGACCCAGTGCAGGTGGTGGGTGACAGAAGGATACTGTCCGTGGTGAGCTCCATGCAGAAGAAGAAGTCCCATCCCATGCATGAGACTGTGATCGCGCTGAGCAGTACTGTCAGTGACCGACTACTCCACCCTAGGTGTGAGAAGGAGCGCTATCGGAAGTCTTTCCTCCCCACCGCGGTTAGGCTGTACAACCAACACCAACCTAAGCGGAGATCATTACACACAGAGAACTGAAATATCTCTCTGCCTGTTAAATCCCCCCCCCTCCTCTGCTACGTCCTATCTGTCTGTCTGCTATTAATGTAATGCCTCTCACCTTGGAACATTCCTGTACATGTTGTATTTGTATTTGTATCTGCTTATCTTTGCTGCTGTAACACACTGAATTTCCCCATTGTGGGACTATTAAAGGACTATTATTATTATTATTATTATTTTAGTTCAGAAACCACAAACCTTAATAGACACTATAATAAGTACTTTGGGTAGCATTGGAATTTGTCACATGACGCATCTGGTACAGCGCTAAGGCTTCCCTTATGAACAGAAGCCACAATGGACACATGAAAGAAACCTAACAAGGCAGAGTATTTAGTATGAAAGGAGATTTAACAGCAATATACTGGATAACGCTTTGGCAATGAGCTTTTATCTAAAAATCTACACGTTTTTATAATTACCTTGTTTGAATATGAGCAAGTTCTTCAGAAAACTCGCATAGGCCAATAAGGAAGTGGCAGCTTTGTGCAAGTAGACAATGAACTGCCATCGCATAGGCAATTTGACTCCTTGTGTAATTTCCGATTCCAAGCAGGTACAGAAAGAAAATACAAAGAACAATAAAGAAACAAGCGGTTTTTGCAGCTCGATTTCCTCTTGGTTGCGGAATAATTGAGCTAATTTCAGAGTTATTCCTTGCTGTAGGTGTCATCTGATATAGAAAAATGAGATGTCATCTTCACACAAAACCAGACACAGAAACAGACAAGTAACATAACAGCCAGGTAAGAATCATTAGGACAGCTTTAACATTTGAGTGATAAGTCACAGCAATAAAAAAAAATGTTAAGGCTTTCAGAATGTTGTTGAATTCATGGCAAAATGGAAAAGTATTCAGCCATAATGAGTTGAATTCTTATGGGCTTAAAATACAAACATGTAAAAGGATGAAGAATAATTTTCTTTGTCCATTTTTCTTTGTCACTGCAATGGAACTTCAAGTTGCACTTAGTCCCTTCACAGTGAATAAGATGGTGTACCAAACTGGATTAAAGGAGGTCATGGTTATCATGGAACAAAGTTCATTTTTGATAGTATGAGTAGTTTGTCCCTCAATGGTGCATGTAGACTGTAGAATTGTTCTGTATTTTTTTAGTGCAGTAGCTGGACATTCCAAGAAAAGGAGGAACTTTTGTGACATTCCGGCTTAACCAATTAATTGAGAGATCTGTCCTCAGTGTGAAGACAATTAGAACTCATAGACAGATCTGATTACATAGAAGTCTATGGAGAGGGGGAGGGGGGAGGAAAAGGAGCTCAGTGAGTAAGAAACAAGCACAGACACAGGAAACGTTTCTAGTACATATCTAGTACTTTTACAACAGTATTTAAGTACTGAGCAGCATAGATATGAATAAAGCTTGGTGTGGGAGAGATATCTTACTGTAATCTTCTCAAGGACATCTGTTTCTCCTTTCTGGCATAGGATGTTCTCTATATATAATTGACTCACCATTAAAAGGGTTGTCCAGGATAACCTGTTTTTGGTAAGGAGGCCTGGGAAGATGAAAAAAAAAATCCATACTCACCTGTCCCTGGTGCTCCGGTGTCTCCCACCACGGTCTGATTCTGCTGCTCTGGGGTCTTGTTTTGGCGAAAGTCCCTGCCACATGCTGAGGTCTAAGGAAAAGACAAGGGATATCACAGATGACGTATACAAGTGACATCCCGGTTCCTTTACTTAGGCCACAATCAGTGGCCTCAGTGGTCACATGCAAAACAAAACCCCAGAACAGGAGGACCAGACCACGGTGGGAGACATCGGAGCACCGGGGAACAGGTGGGTATGTTTTTTTTTTTCACCTTCCCCAGCCTCCTTACTAAAAACAGGTTACCCTGGATGACCCATTTAACTCAGTTTGTGCCTCCCCTAAAATTGCATGTCTTTCTACTTTCCCAGGCTCCATTACAGAAAGTTTATGAACCCTTCCGTAGATAAAGGGTAGATAAAGAAAACCAATTCAAACAAATGAGTCAAAAATATTAGACTTGGTCATTTATTTATAGAAGAAAATTATCCAATATCACATATCTGTTGGAGGCAAAAGTAAGTGAATCTTTGCTTTCAGTATCTGGTGGGACCCCCTTGCAGGGGAATAACTGCATCTACACATTTCTGGTAATTGTTAATTAGACTTGAACATTGGTTTGAAGGAATTTTAGCCCATTCCTCCATCCAAAACCACTATGTTGGTTGGGTTGCATTTCCTTCAATGAACTGCTCACTTCAGGTTCTTCCACAACATTTGTATTGGGTTAAGGTCAAGACTTTGACTTCACCACTCCAAAACTTTAACTTTATTCTTATTTATCAGGATGTCCTGATATTTTCCTTTAAAATTTGCTGGTATAATTCAGAATTGATTGTTCCATCAATGATGCAAAGCTGTTTTGGCCCAGTTGCAGCGAGACAGGCACAAACCATGATACTGCCACCACTGTATTTCACAGATTGCATGAAGTTTTTATGCTCGAATGCAGTATTTTTCTTTTTCCAAATATAATGATTCTCATTTAATCCAAAAGCCATCCACAAAACATTAAAAATTAGAATAGAAATAGAAGAAAATTAGAATATTGTAAAAAAGTTCAGTATTGTAAATTCAGTGTGTCACCTGCCAAGGTTTCCTAAGCCTTTAAATGGTCCCTCAGTCTAGTTCATTAGGACACACAATCATGGAAGACGCTGATTATGAATTGACTTACTGAATTACTGAAATGAATGAACGTTTCAAAGATATTCTAATTTATTGAGATGCACCTGTAATGTGAGAAGTGCTTTGAGATTACATTGATTACTTTTTTTATTTCGATTACAATACACCTTGCTCTTGCCGTGATCTTTGTTGACCACACTTGGTGAGGGTAATAATGGTCTTGAATTTCCAACAACTCTTCTTCTGAGCTCCTCAGAAATCTCGATTGTTTTTGCCATGATACACCTCACAAACGTGTTGTGCAGAGCAGACTTTGATAGATACCTGTTTTTTACAGCGGATGTCAAGTATCTACATATGGCTGAAGGTTAGAGGCTGTCATAGCCGTCGGGTCTCTGTTGTATAAGGAAGGAGATGAAAAAGATCAAGGCGAGGAAAGCCGCAGGGCCAGATGACATCAGTGCAAGGCTAATTAAGACTTGTGGGGACCAGCTGTGTGGTATAATTACATATATGTATAATATGAGCCTGAGGCAGGAAATAGTCCCTAAATTATGGAACTCTTCTTGTGTGGTACCAGTTCCAAAGAAACCTCACCCTATGAACCTCAACGACTACAGACCTGTAGCACTGACATCCCACCTGATGAAGATCTTAGAGAGATTGGTTCTCACACATCTCCGCCCTCTAGTGAGCCCCGCTATGGACCCCTCCAGTTTGCTTATCGGCCGGGCATTGGGGTAGATGATGCCATCATCCACCTTCTGCACAGGGCTCTGTCTCACCTGGAGAAACCAGGGAACATGGTGAGAATAATGTTCTTTGATTTCTCCAGTGCTTTTAACACCATACAGCCCAGGTTATTGAGGGACAAGCTGGGCCTTGCTGGAGTGGACCACTACCTCTCCAACTGGATCTTAGACTACCTCACAAATCGAACTCAGGACGTGAGAGCCCAAGACTGTGTGTCAGGTACCGTGATCTGTAATACTGGGGCACCCTTTCCTCTTCACACTGTACACTGCAGATTTTAGGTGCAACTCATCTAGCTGCTACCTACAGAAGTATTCTGACGATTCTGCAATAGTAGGCCTCATCACAGACGATGATGACAGGGAGTACAGAGAACTGAACCGGGATTTTGTGGACTGGTGCCACCGGAACCACCTGAAGATTAATGCGGGGAAGACCAAGGAGATGGTGGTGGACTTCCGTAAAGGCAGATGCCCTGCTAAACCAGTGGACATCCTGGGGACGGGCATCGAGATTGTGAACACCTATAAGTACCTGGGTTTGCTCCTTAATAATAAGCTGGAGTGGGCAGATCACATGGAGGCCCTATACAGGAAGGGCCACAGCAGGCTCTACCTGCTTAGGAAGCTGAGAGCCTTTGGAATCCGGGGGGCACTTCTTAGGACTTTCTTCAACTCGGTAGTGGCATCAGCCATCTTCTTTGGAGTGGCCTGCTGGGGGAGCAGTATATCAACCAGGGACAGAAATAAACTTGACAAGCTGATTAGAAGGGCCAGCTCTGTCCTGGGGAGCCCACTGGACCCAGTGCAGGTGGTGGGTGACAAAAGGATACTGTCAGTGGTGAGCTCCATGCAGAAGAAGTCCCATCCCATGCATGAGACTGTGATCGCGCTGGGCAGTACTGTCAGTGACCGACTGCTCCGCCCTAGGTATGAGAAGGAGCACTATCAGAAGTCTTTCCTCCCCACCGCGGTTAGGCTGTACAACCAACACCGACCTAAGCGGAGATTATTACACACAGAGAACTGAAATATCTCCCCCTCCTCTGCTACTTCCTATCTGTCTGTCTGCTATCAATGTAATGCCTCTTACCTTGGAACATTCCTGTACATGTTGTATTTGTATTTGCTTATCTTTGCTGCTGTAACACACTGAATTTCCCCATTGTGGGACTATTAAAGGACTATTATTATTATTATTATGTATAAATGGTGGTTAGTACTCTAGTCTTGCAGTGCTGGAGTTCAAAGTTCAAATTCAACCAAGGACAACATTTTATATTTTGGGGTGGATAGTCAGTGACTTTAATTTTTACTTTTACTTTTATTTTTAGAGTCTGATCAATAGTGCAATACATTGCAATGCTAATGCATTGCAACGTATAGTAAGATCACTATTCTTCTATTATAGGCTGCACACGCTCCTCATAATCGCTCTTTGGAAAAACAGCGATGGTGGCAGAGGAAAGAAGTCGCAAATCTTTGCAAAAAAACTAGCGTACAAGGCAAAATTTTATTTTCACTTGCTGGAGGTGGGTCATATGATCCCTATTATGCAGTCATTTCAGATCATTAGCCCCATGCGCTCATATTACTCTTGTGTGACATTGGCCTCTCTGGAAGGATTAAGAGATCCTTTCCTAATAACACTAAAGGGAGTCTGTCATTGCTAAAATCACTTTTTAAATAAGCATATCTTCAAATAACCTTTATAAAGGCTATTCCAGGCATACCCCTTATTTTTTTTTCTTTCAGTCATTTTTCCAGAAATAAGGTTTTCTTCATATGCAAACCATCTTCACAAAGCACAGGAGGCATTATCAGGAGTTCAGCGCCTCCGCCTCTGTTCAGTAATGCCACCTTTATCAAAAATGAGCCCTCCTTCTTCTCCTCTTAGCTGCGTCATGAGCAGCTAGTGACTTTGGCGCGATCCAAATCTCGTACCTTGATCATTCAAGAAGAGAATAAAGATGGCGCACGGAGCATGTGTAGTACGCTCGGCCCGAACCCGAAGTGGCCGAGTGTACAGCACATGCGCCAGATTTGTATTGTACCAACGTCACTAGGTCTTGACGCTGCTAAGAGGAGGAGAAGGAGGGCTCATTTTTGAAGAAGGGGGTGTTGATGAATAGAGGCAGAGGCGTTTAACTCCTGATGACGCAGCTGTTCTCAGAGCACAGCGATAACGCTCTGTGAAGATGATTTGCATATGAAGAAAAACGGATTTGTGGAAAAATGGCTGAAAGATAAAAAAATAGAAGGTATGCCTGGAATAGCCTTTATAAATGCTATTTGAAGGTATGCTGATTTAAAAAGTGATTTTAGCAATGACAGACTCCCTTTAAATTCAACAAGTATTCTGTTCACACTAGCCCAAGAAGTATAAGAGCATACTGAGTATTCAGCACAACATGTTGTACAAATTCAGTATTGATTATTGTACAATGATGTATCTTCATTAACATGACCTATCTACATAATCTGCACATTTATTGAAGGAGGATAATCTAAATAATCTTACCTTGAATCCTTCGACTTCTCAGTGCTTGCAACTGAGAATAGTAAGTAGAATCGCAGGGAGTGGTTTTCACAGCCTCAGATTCAGGCTGGGAAATGAAAGCAAAAGTACAGTAGATGTTTAAGGTGGAACTTGCATTTGCTTCCTGTTTTATATGCAGATCTACCACAACTTTAATTTAATTCTAAAAAGCACAGCCGTTTATGGACCGACTGGCCGCAAAACTATTTCAGCAGTAGACAGAGAAAAAAATACTGTTAGGCTACATTCACTTTACTTTTAATGTGAAAACAGCAATGCTATTTTTGGCATAAAAAATACTTCAAATCAGTGGGATCCATTACTAGATTTTGTTGGCCTCCATTTAAAAACAGATATGCCATAGCTGTCATACTGTAACTCCATTGAGAATGGAAGCCATGCCTCTAGACAGTGGCGAAAATATCGGGGTAGCAGCGGTAGCGGCTGCCACAGGACCCAGGACATTAGGGGGTCTGGCGGGCCCCTGATGTTGTTTTTTTAATCAGTCATTACCTGCTGGAGTAACCCCAGCAGGTAATGAGCCCTATTTACTTACCGATCCCCGCTCCTGCTCACGGCCGCCTGCACTTCCCCTTCTACGGAGGGTAAACTTGATAAAATGCGAACAGAGACAATGTTTCAGCAATTCACATGACAATGCACAGGTACATCCTTTAGCATTAAACCCCCTAGTGGTGGGAATGGACTATGTGCCAGGCCTGGCGGGTATAATAAACTATAGGGCCGTTTTGGCGAACCTATGGCACGCAGAGCCCTCTCAGTTGGCACGCGCGCCGTCGCCATGATCGCTCACTAACGGGGAATCGGTACAGGATTCCCCGTTAATGAGTGATCGCTTCTTTCAGCTATATGCAGAGCCGCTCCGGACGCAGATGAGTTAAATACAGTGAAGCACATCCTTGTGTGCTGCGGTCCCTGGAGCTGCGGGCGCGATGTGATGACATCACTCACATTGCGCTTGCAGCTCCCTGAACAGTCTGGAAGAAGAGACCTCACAGAGCGGCAGCGGAGCGAGGAGAGGTGAGTATCAGTGTTTTATTATGTTAAACTGGTGGCAGATGAAGGGGGGACATCAAACTGAGAGCAGATGAAGGGAGGACATCAACCTGGTGGCAGATGAAGGGGGACATTAAACTGGGGGCAGATGAAGGGGGACATTAAACTGGGGGCAGATGGAAAGGGGCATCAAACTGGTTGCAGATGAAGGGGGCATTAAACTGGGGGCAGCTGGAGAGGGACATTCAACTGGGGGCAAGTTGTAAGGGGGCATTAAACTGGGGGGCAACTGGAGGAGGCCATTAAATCGTGGGGGTAGCTGGAGGGGAACATGTCTGCCTCTAGTTGCCCCCAGTTTAATGTCCCCATCCAAGTAACCCCACAGTTTAATGTCCCCCTCCAGCTACCCCAGTTTAATGTCCCCATCTAGTTTCCCCCAGTTTAAACTGGGACACCAGGAGCGGAGACTTCATACTGTGGGACAATTGGAGGGGAACATTATAAAATAGATGAGAATGGGCGGAGTCAACGTAGAAGTGGGTGGAGTTACATTTGCTGTGGCGCGCATAGCCTAATCACAGGGGTGTTATGTTATACCCCTCTGAACATAACATAACCAGGAAGTTATTGGCGCTGTGACCCAGACGTTTACCATCGTTTAGATTGCAGCGCCAAAAGAGTTTCACCAAACACCTATACAACACATACACAAAGTCATCAATAAAGTTTACATTTGACCCTGTCCTGTCCATACCTTTATAGAGTAAAATACTCCGACCGCCGCGCATACACGCTAAAATAATAACGATTATTATTAGAGATGAAGGTATAAAACATTTCTGACAGGTGGAAAAGTTCCATCAGTCAGATAACACATTGTCACCCATTGAATGTCACCATATAAAATCCCAGTTTTTGGCAGCTTTCAGATGGGTGTAATGGCAGGTGGTGATGGGAGGGACTTATGAAACCTTTGCACTGGGCCCACCAATGTGTTAAAACGGCTCTGGCTATATGTACAAATGCGGATGACAGCTTACACTGACTGCAGAGTGTAACCTCTGCCCCGAAGCAAGTCATCATCACCTATGATCAGAAGAAAGAGGGCGTTCTTCGTGGGACTGCAGCCGTACTGGGTAAGTAGCATAAACTACTGTGTGGGGGCCCACTGTAGAGCATATAATACTGTGGGGGGGTACCAAAGTGGAGCATATAATACTGTGTGGGGGGCCTACTGTAGAGCATATACTACTGTGTGGGGGCCCACTGTGGAGCATATAATACTGTGTGGGGGCCACTCTGGAGCATATAATACTGTGCGGGAGCCACTGTGGGCATATAATACTGTATGAGGGCCACTCTGGAGCATATAATACTGTCTGGGGGCCACTGTGGAGCACATTGTACTGTGTGGGGGCCCTTCACTATTTATATCACACAGTATCTGTTTTATAGCAGATGTGATATTATTACAGTCTGTAATAACATCGCACGGTCACTATAAAACATATCCTAGTTAATTTAAGGTTAAATTGCCATGTTGGCACTTTGCAATAATTTAGTGGGTTTTGGGTTGCAGTTTGAGCACTCGGTCTCTAAAAAGTTCGCCATCACTGCTATAGGGAATAGCACAGGGTTAAGATAGTGACCCACAGATGATAGTCATCACACACATGCAATCATACTGCAGGTAACAGCTTGCACTCCTAAATAACAGCACACAATGTAGAATTACTAATGGCTGCAGCAATGAAAAGAACAGTCCATCCGTTGGGGCCCAGTTGCCGCAGACGATGGCACGCATTCAGGAAAGGTTGGTGCACTATAGACACAACAGATCCTTTCTAGAACAGTTCTCAGAAACTTTCTAGCGGAACAGCAAATTCCAGCAAAGTCTACTCAGTAACTCTTGCAGGGAATCTGGTGCCAGCCTGGAGTCTCACTGGGTGCTGCAGCTTTCAGATGAGAGGATACCAATGGAGTATGAGGCAGGAGTTGTATTGGATGCAGCCCTGGGTACCTTTTGAGAGTCTGGTCAATCTGGACAGGTGGGGATGCTGCTTCTTCCCTCAGAGTGAGCTGGTGGGCTGGCAGGACTGTCTCTATGTGCTCCCTGGCAGTTGTTGGAAGAAGCCTTTTCTGCAGCCCATGTGTCTCTCTCTCTCTCTTTCTTTCCTCTCTCTTTTCTCTCTCTCCAGACCTTTCCCATAATTCCCTGCTCAGCCAATCAGTCCCTTACTCTGATACTCCTCCCCCTGGAGTAAGGGGTGTAGGGAAATGTAATCAACTGTTCCTCAGAATAAAATGGCTGATGTCTACTGTAGTGGGTCCTGGCTTGGCATTAACTGCAGCATCTGCTGTATGCAAAGTACTTCTTGCAGGGTTTACGTGAAAACGCAGCGTTTTTTGCAGCATTTTTTTTCCTGCAATGGGTGGATGAGATTAGCTTTGCTGGTGCTGTAAAACACAGCGTTTTTTCTCAACTGCGTTTCCGTAATGTGGGGCCTTCATCTTTAGGGTTCATTCACATCAAAGTCTTTTTTTACATCTCTTTAGCACATCCGCTACAAAAAACGTATGCAAACAGATGCGCATCCTTTTACATAGATGTAAATCGGATTCTGTCTGTTTTGTTTTTTTAAAATACTTTTGTGTCTACCAACAAAATGTTCAGTAACTGATCCTTTTTTTTGATTTCTGGCTTTAGCCTAACTTATTGTAGTCACATGATGTGTCTTTGTATCTACTTGCTAAAAAAACACCAAAATCAAGCACTCCAAGAGGATGATTAATATGATGTTTCTATATTGTTGATCACATGAATGAAAAGCCACACAGCTAAGATGCTGATATGGTTTTCCTCATAGCATAGCATTCTTCGGAAAGGCTCCTAATTATATACCGCCTACTTGCTGCACAGTTAGATACCACTTCAAAAAACATACAATACTTCTATTACAAGCAAAATACAAAACCAAGACATATCCCAGCAAAAAAAGGAAAAGGATCTGGCACAAACACAGCTAAAACAGTCATTTCAAACTGTATATAAAAAATGTATAAGGTGGCAATGTAAAGGGTCAACACCCACTACCATATTAACCATTCACATTACCACAGATGGACTGCACATGTCCTCGATAGTACAGGAGCATCTCAATAAATTAGAATATCTTTGGAACGTTCATTCATTTCTGTAATTCAATTCATAATCAGCGTCTTCCATGATTGTGTGTCCTACTGAACCAGGCTGAGGGACCATTTAAAGGCTTAGGAAACCTTGGCAGGTGACACACTAAATTTACAATACTGAACATTTTTACAATATTCTAATTTTCTTACATTTTGGTTTTCATTACCTGTAATCCATAATCAACATTTACAGAAATAAAACACTTGAAATGGAACACTCTGTGTGTAAAGAATCTAAAAAATATAGGAGGTCACTTTTTAAATTTAATTACTGAAATAAATAAACATTTCAAAGATATTCTAATTTATTGAGATGCACCTGTATATCAAACATAAATGAAATAGTTTAAATGAAATTATTTTTTAAATAGGTCGAGGGAGGTAAAAAAAAAATAAAATAATACTCACCTGTCCGGGTGCTCCAGTGTCCTCCCAGTGCGGTCCGGTCCTGCTGCCCGGTGTGGTCTCTAAGTGAAACTCCTTGCCAGTTGTGATGTCCCAGATTCCTTCCGCTGAAGCCGCTGATTGACCTAGCAGTCATGGACGGCGGGGACCTCCGCTGGAAGACAACAACGGACTGGCAGGACTGGATCGCACTGGGAGACAAAGTAAGTATGTTTTTTTTACATTTCTTTCACCTTTCCCAGCCTATTTAAAATATAATTTTTTTGCTTAGCCCTACATATTGTCCACACAAAAAATATCACATACCTACTGGTGGTGATATACAAGGTCATATCTAATAAAAAACATTTTGCTCATACTCTTGACGTACCAAAGTGCTTGGTTTTAGAATCCTTTATGATGTTCTACAGCATTCATGCTGCTATACACACAGATAGTGAGAAAAAATTGCTATACTGTAACTTCTTTTATATAAAAAAAATCAAATTTCATTTAAAACTAAAAGGGAATGTGACACCAAAAATTACCTACTTTTTAAACCATGATCTTATGTTACACATATTTTTTTAGACTTTTTTTTAACATTTTCTATGTCACTAGCTATATTTTAAAAAAAGCCACATCTGCGCTGGGCTCTCTGTTGTTCGGGTCCGCCAGCAAAAATCTTACTCTGTCATTGTTTTTGTGGTAGAAATGAAAATTCATGTGAAATTGGAAAAGAAGATTAAGGAGTGCTTCCAATTATAACTAAACTTCTCATAAATGAACAGTATATGTGTATATAAAAAATTTGTAATATATCTTATTAAAGAAAAAATATTTGTTCTCCATTTATCAGGCTAAGTAAGGGTGGGTTCACACCTGGGCTTCAGTCCGTCCGTTGCCAATCCGAGTGAAAATCTCGGCGAACGGGATTGGCATCGGATACAGACCGGTCAGCGACGCATTAGTTAAAAACTCATTCATTTGAATGGGTTTTTAAAGCAATGCGAAGGTGTCCGATTGCACCCTCTGCGCTGCGAATCCTTTTTTTTTCGTCGGAAACAAAGTCGGACATGCAGGACTTCGTGTCCAACGAAAAAAAAACGGCTTCGCAGCGCAGAGGGTGCAATCGGAAACCCTCGCATTGCTTTAAAAACCCATTCAAATGAATGGGTTTTTAACCAATGCGTCGCTGACCTGTCTGTATCCGATGCCAATCCCGTTCGCCGAGAATTTCACTTGGATTGGCAACGGACGGACTGAAGCGCAGGTGTGAACCCACCCTTACTTCTAACACAGAAGTCTATGGAGAGGAGAAGAAGAGTAGTAGAAGTGCCTTGCTACTCGTAGCTCTTTAAAATCTACTACATACAGTGCCTTGCGAAAGTATTCGGCCCCCTTGAACTTTTCAACCTTTTGCCACATTTCAGGCTTCAAACATAAGGATATAAAATTTTAATTTTTTTGGTGAAAAATCAACAAGTGGGACACAATCGTGAAGTGGAACGAAATTTATTGGATATTTTAAACTTTTGTAAAAAATAAAAAACTGAAAAGTGGGGCGTGCCAAATTATTCGGCCCCCTTAAGTTAATACTTTGTAGCGCCACCTTTTGCTGCGATTACAGCTGCAAGTCGCTTGGGGTATGCCTTTATCAGTTTTGCACATTGAGCGACTGAAATTCTTGCCCATTCTTCCTTGGAAAACAGCTCGAGCTCAGTGAGGTTGGATGGAGAGCGTTTGTGAACAGCAGTTTTCAGCTCTTTCCACAGATTCTCAATTGGATTCAGGTCTGGACTTTGACTTTGCCATTCTAACACCTGGATACGTTTATTTGCGAACCATTCCATTGTAGATTTTGCTTTATGTTTGGGATCATTGTCTTGTTGAAAGATAAATCTCCGTCCCAGTCTCAGATCTTTTGCAGACTCCAACAGGTTTTCTTCCAGAATGGTCCTGTATTTGGCTCCATCCATCTTCCCATCAATTTTAACCATCTTCCCTGTCCCTGCTGAAGAAAAGCAGGCCCAAACCATGATACTGTTCAGGGTGATGAGCTGTGTTGCTTTTACGCCAAACATATCGTTTTGCATTGTGGCCAAAAAGTTTGATTTTGGTTTCATCTGACCAGTGCACCTTCTTCCACATGTTTGGTGTGTCTCCCAGTTGGTTTATGGCAAACTTTAAACGATACTTTTTATGGATATCTTTGAGAAATGGCTTTCTTCTTGCCACTCTTCCATAAAGGCCAGATTAGTGCAGTGTACGACTGATTGTTGTCCTATGGACAGACTCTCCCACCTCAGCTGTAGATCTCTGTAGTTCATCCAGAGTGAATTTGGGCCTCTTGGCTGCATCTCTGATCAGTCTTCTCCTTGTTTGAGATGAAAGTTTAGAGGGATGGCCGGGTCTTGGTAGATTTGCAGTGGTCTGATACTCCTTCCATTTCAATATGATCGCTTGCACAGTGCTTTTTGGGATGTTTAAAGTTTGGGAAATCTTTTTGTATCCAAATCTGGCTTTAAACTTCTCCACAACAGTATCACGGACCTGTCTGGTGTGTTCCTTGGTCTTCATGATGCTCTCTGCGCTTTAAACAGAACCCTGAGACTATCACAGAGCAGGTGCATTTATACGGAGACTTGATTACACACAGGTGGATTATATTTATCATCATCAGTCATTTAGGACAACATTGGATCATTCAGAGATCCTCACTGAACTTCTGGAGTGAGTTTTCTGAACTGAAAGTAAAGGGGCCGAATAATATTGCACGCCCCACTTTTCAGTTTTTTATTTTTTACAAAAGTTTAAAATAACCAATAAATTTCGTTCCACTTCACAATTGTGTCCCACTTGTTGTTGATTCTTCGCCAAAAAATTTAAATTTTATATCTTTATGTTTGAAACCTGAAATGTGGCAAAAGGTTGAAAAGTTCAAGGGGGCCGAATACTTTCGCAAGGCACTGTATGATCAAATATTGCACAGAATGAGGCAGTAAATCACTTCCTGACTGGCAGTAGCCTCTTCCTCCCCCTCCCCTCTCCACAGATTTATTTGTGTGAGGCTAGAAATGGGTGCTATTATAGATAAGACCTTATTCTTTAATAAGATATCTTCCATCCTCTGGCTCCTTGACTTCATAGCAAAGAAAGAACAGAGATCTGAATGAATAAAAGTCTGGTTACAGTGCTGGCACCCCTGCAATTCTGTCAGATAATACTCAATTTCTTCCAGAAAATGATTGCAATCACAAATGCTTTGGTAATAATATCTTCATTTATTTTGCTTGCAATGAAAAAACACAAAAGAGAATGAAAAAAAAAGTCAAATCATTGCTCATTTTACACAAAACTCCAAAAATGGGCCGGACAAAAGTATTGGCACCCTCAGCCTAATACTTGGTAGCACAACCTTTAGACAAAATAACTGCAAACAACCGCTTCCGGTAACCATCAATGAGTTTCTTACAATGCTCTGCTGGAATTTTAGACCATTCTTCTTTGGCAAATTTCTCCAGGTCCCTGAGATTTGAAGGGTGCCTTCTCCAAACTGCCATTTTGAGATCTCTCCACAGGTGTTCTATGGGATTTAGGTCTGGACTCATTGCTGGCCACTTTAGAAGTCTCCAGTGCTTTCTCTCAAACCATTTTCTAGTGCTTTTTGAAGTGTGTTTTGGGTCATTGTCCTGCTGGAAGACCCATGACCTCTGAGGGAGACCCAGCTTTCTCATACTGGGCCCTACATTATGCTGCAAAATTTGTTGGTAGTCTTCAGACTTCATAATGCCATGCACACGTTTAAGCAGTCCAGTGCCAGAGGCAGCAAAGCAACCCCAAAACATCAGGGAACCTCCGCCATGTTTGACTGTAGGGACCGTGTTCTTTTCTTTGAAGGCCTCTTTTTTTTTTTCCTGTAAACTCTATGTTGATGCCTTTTCCCAAAAAGCTCTACTTTTGTCTCATCTGACCAGAGAACATTCTTCCAAAAAGTTTTTGGCTTTCTCAGGTAAGTTTTGGCAAACTCCAGCCTGGCTTTTTTATGTCTCTGGGTCAGAAGTGGGGTCTTCCTGGGTATCCTACCATAGAGTCCCTTTTCATTCAGACGCCGACGGATAGTGCGGGTTGACACTGTTGTACCCTTGGACTGCAGGGCAGCTAGAACTTGTTTGGATGTTAGTTGAGGTTCTTTAGCCACCATCCGCACAATCTTTCGTTGAAATCTCTCGTCAATTTTTCTTTTCCGTCCACATCTAGGGAGGTTAGCCACAGTGCCATGGGCTTTAAACTTCTTGATGACACTGCGCACGGTAGACACAGGAACATTCAGGTCTTTGGAGATGGACTTGTAGCCTTGAGATTGCTCATGCTTCCTCACAATTTTGCTTCTCAAGTCCTCAGACAGTTCTTTGGTTTTCTTTCTCTTCTCCATGCTCAATGTGGTACACACAAGGACACAGGACAGAGGTTGAGTCAACTTTAATCCATTTCAACTGGCTGCAAGTGTGATTTAGTTATTGCCACCACCTGTTATGTGCCACAGGTAAGTAACAGGTGCTGTTAATTACACAAATTAGAGAAGCATCACATGATTTTTCAAAGGGTGCCAATACTTTTGTCCACCCCTTTTTTATGTTTGGTGTGGAATTATATCCAATTTGGCTTTTTGCCAATTCTTTTTGTGGTTTTCCATTGACGACAAATTAAATGAAGTTATTATTACCAAAGCATTTGTGATTGCAATCATTTTCTGGAAGAAATTGAGTATTATCTGACAGAATTGCAGGGGTGCCAATACCTTTGGCCAGCACTGTATATTGAATCATTTTCCACAAAACTATATGTCAATCTGTTCAGTTCTTCCAATGCAGTTTCAGCTGACAGGTCCCTTTAAGTAAAATAAATTTTAGGAAGGAATGACATTTTGTCCTAATAAACCAGCCTTTTGCTCACAACTAGTTATTGGAAACAGAACCTCAGTTTGTTGAGCAATTTCTCCTGAACACGACATCCACCGTATATGCATATAAACTGCTGTATAGGCACACAGTAGAGCACGAGAAGAAAAGCTTTTGTAGATTTTGTAGTAGTATAATGTCTGAAGAAGAGAGCTAGTACTCTCGAATGCTTACCAGTAGATTCTGTATCGTAGATTTGGTTGGAACCATTTTCAAGTGCTATAATGTAGTGTGCCTGAGTTACCGGTACCTTAGAAGTGTTTCATAGAATTTATTAAAGTATATATTGAATGTAATTTTAACCCCAAATTTTTCATTTTCATAATAGGTTAAAGAAGAAAATATTAATGATTCCATGTGCACTTGCAACATGGTATCTTCTGGAAAACATAAAGGGATCTTTGGGCAGGTTCAAGGTCAATCCAGCATAGGAGTTAGGGGTATACGCCCCAACAAACTGCATAATTGTTTAAATTGGTGTTATAATTGTTTAACTGTATATAATATGATAGTTGATACAAGACTGTGTTGTCATTTAAGCCACATTTCTATGTGGCGCTATTTGTAGGGCAGATTTTGCTGGAGTAGGTTTTGGGTGTCATGTCAGAACCCTTGAGGTACCAGAACAGCAGAAACCCCCAAAAACATTTTGGAAAGTAGACCACCATTTATCAAGGGGTATAGTGAGTATTTTGACCCCACAGATGTTTTATAAAATTTAGAAGGAGTTGTCCAAGAATCTCAGATCTCAAAGAAGAGGCCAGGGAAGGTACACACATAAAAAAAAAAATCATACTCACCTGTCACTTACATACATCACCAATTCCTTTCCTATGGCCGCTGGCAAAGGCACGGCACTGGTCCAGACAGCGGCTGTGAACAGGAGAGTATGATTTTCATTACGTCTCACCTTTCTCGGTCTCCTCCCTCTGAAATTTCGGGACAACCCCTTTAACATTGGACCATGAAAATGAAAAATTACAATTTTTTCCAATAAAACTTCACTTTAGCCCCACAATTTGTTACACAGTTTCTCCGGAGTAAGGCAATACCCCACATCTGGGTGACTGCTTGGACACAAGGCAGGGCGCAGAGGTTAAGGAGCGCCATTAGACTTTTCGAGGGTAGATTTTGCTGGAATCATTTTCATGGTTCATGCAGAGACCCTAAGTGCAGTAAAAATACTTAGAAGTAACCCCTTTGTAGAAACTACACCCCTCAAGAAATCTGTTTCTGAAGCCCCACCCCCAACTCCTGCTCCCCCTCCTACACAGCTCATGGCAAGTACCCACCTACATTGTTATCCTCACTTGTTGCAGATGGAAGAGTTACCGCAGCCCAATAGTGGGGGAGCAGGAGGTGCAGCTGTAGGAGAGGATTGGGTGATTGAAGACGATAATAAAGGAGAGGTGGTCTCTGAGAATGCAAATGCTGGAGGGTTCAATGCAATGGAGAGAAGACAGACAGTCTGAGAACTGTATTGCTAATGCTAAGGTGTCCTCATCACACAACAAAGCTCTATCCAGCTCCATGGGTGTTGATGACTTGCTTCTCCAAAAAGACTCCTGCTCCAGTACAGGATTTGCTGCCTCTGCATACATAAGGTCTAATAGAAGCAGTATGTCTTTTTGTGGCACCCAAAGCAGCAAGAGCAGTAACACCAGCCAATATTTTGTTAGCATTGACCTTTCGGAGACCAACTTAAAAGTCAAAAAGGTGGATAGGTGGAGCAAAATTCATCGGATATGTGATGCAGGACCCACTCTGGTTTCTGATGGCCAATGCTGACCATAAAGCCATGAAGGTTCTACAAATTCCCGTCAAGAGATCTTGAAAGTATCCTTCAGAAATATTGGGAGAAGCTTCGACAACTTCAAAGAAATCAAACTAAGTTCAGCGAGGAGCAGAGAAGAGAAGGCTGGGTGAGGTCCATCTTTGGATCTGGAAAGGCTGTTTCTCCCATGTCATCAACCATCAACGTTACTTCCTGCTCCTTCACTTCCTTCACTTCCCCAAATTACGAGAAAGATCTGGATTTGTCAATCATGATGGTAGAGAGAGGGGAGTGCAGAGGGCGAGGCGAAGCTACCCCTGGGAATGCCATACTTGTGTAATAAATATTCTTGCCACATTTACCATATCTCTACATTATGTTAACATCACATTTTTGACATCCTTTTATTTTTGTAGTATGTCAGATATTTTTAAAAAAATCCTTTTTTTCCTGTAACAAAGCAAAGAATAAAAGCAGGTGAAACCTCAATATTTATTTCCACAGTCTGCAGTTTCTAGAAATATTCCATATGTGGCATAGTGTTCTACCTGTCTAAACCACAGTCTGCAGAAATGAAGGGGCACCTTATCAATTTCAGGGCTTTGGTTTTATTAGGATGTTTTTCAGAACACCCTTTGTCAGGTTATCATGAGATCTTGGAGTGACAAAACATAGGAAACACCCATCAAGACCATCTTTTGTAAACTGTACCTGTAAAGGAATTCAACAGGGGTGCTATGACCATTTTTAAATGACATTTTTTTTTCTTTCCACCTATTACCCCTTGTGAAAATGAAATATTTGGGGCTAAATCAATCAAATATGTCATTTTCACAAGGGGTAATAGCATCCCACAATTTTATACATTTTCTCCTGAATTCAGCGATACACCATATGTGGTTGTAAAAGGAATTTATCTACGAGTGTAGTGATTGTTTTGACCCCATCTTTGTTTCATAGGATTTATTACCATTGCCTATGAAAATGAAAAATTACATTTTTTTTTTCAATGTTGCTTTAGTCTCAAATTGTTCATTTTCACATGGGGTAATAGAAAAACTCCCCCACCATTTGTTACACAATTTCTCCTTAGAACAGCAATAACCCATATTTAGTGGTAAACTGCTGTTTGTGAACATGGCAGTGCTCAGAATGGAAGTAGTGCCAATTGGCTTTTGGAGCACAGATTTTGCTGGAATGGTTTTTGGCCACCATGTAGCTTTTCTATTTCCATCCATTTAGTGTAGGTAGAGAGTTTTGACCAAGCTGGTACCTGCCTTAGAAGAGCTGCCCAATAATACTTTCATAAGCCTGGCACTGCCAGCCCACCCGACAACTTACTAGCTAACATAATATTTTGTGCTATTCGGTGTCGTCTGCCCAGATGAAGTGGAACATTGAGGCTTGGAGAGATTTAAGGTCGCTACTGGGTATTGGAACGGGTAAAGTCTTGAAGATGTATATTAGTTTCAGAAGGATAGACATTTTGACTACTGCAATGCGACCAAAAAGTGAGAGAGGAAGTGAATGTAATTTATTAAATAAGTCTTTCATGTCTCAGAAAAGTTTGGGGAAATGATATATGTATAAAGTGTTGCAAGATATAGTCAACTGAGTACTGTAAGGAGGTTTACTGCCATTTATAATGGAATGCTGATTTAAGATTAGACGTTGGGGAATATTTAAAGGAAGGGTTTCCGTTTTTATAATGTCTACTGTACTTTATAACCTGATAGTAAGCCATATTCAATCAGGAGGAGATGAAGGTTTAGGAGCGATATTAAAGTTTGTGTGAGTTTAAGCAGTATGTCATCCGCGAATAGGGATAGTTTAAACTCTTTATCACAAACTGTAATACCATGAATGTCAGCATGTAAACAAATGGCCAACACTAACGGCTCTATATATAGTACAAACAGAAGAGGGGAGAGGAGACACCCCTGGCATGTACCATTTTTGACCAGAAATGGTTGGTAGGAAGTACGAGGAAGTTTAATGGTGGCTGTAGGTGTAGAGTATAGGTTAGTCGAAAGTTTACAGAAAGTGTCAGAGAAGCCATACATTTCCATAGTCACAAACATAAAGGGTCAACCTAAGCAAAGGCCGTCTTTACCTCAAGACTTAGTAGCAATGCTTGTACATTAGATTTATTAACAACATTCGTCAGGTCAATGGCTCTCTTTGTGTTGTCACCCCCTTCACAGCAGGGAAAAAAAATCCCACGTGGTTTGTATGGACCAACTGAGGGAGCCATATTGACAAGCGGTTTGTGATAATCTTGGTGAATATTTTCATATCAACAATGGGTCGATAATTAGCACATTCCATGACATCTTTGTCTGGTTTGAATGAAGCATGGAGGAGGAACTGGTGTGCAGTCATAAAGAAGTTGTATAGCTTGGTCATATGTGGCAACAGGTGCGTGCTGAAGGTTGATGATATAGATAAGTCAAATTTTTCCATTAGGGTGTTTTAATACTTCAGCAAGCCCCCCTTATTTAATGGCTGCATCTAAGTCAAGACAAGCTTCTGGGGGAAGAGTGGGAAATTAGCATTTAGTGAGACAGTCTCTAAATAATTTATTTTGCTTACATATATACCATCAATATATTTCCCAGGGCTTTACAGATATTGTCAACACTGGCCCAAGTAGGGCTCACAATCTAAATTCCCTATCAGTATGTCTTTGAAGTGTGGGAGGTAACCAATGTACCCGGAAGAAACCCATGCAAACATGGGTAGAACATACAAAAATACATGCAGATGTTGTCCTTGGTTGGATTCAAACACAGGACTCCAGTGCTGCAAGGCAACAGCGCTAACCAATGACCCACTGTGCTGTCTGTCTTCTAGTGGAGTCATAGGGAAGGGGAGTAAAGAATATAGCCCTGAATAGTAGTCATGAAACATCTCTGCCAGGACCTGGGGGTCATGAACGAGCGTTCCATTGGGTCTCCTCAAAATGTGGGGAGACTGCTGCTCTTTAAGGTCCCTCAGTTGTTTAGCCAGCAAAGTATGGGACTTGTTCCCCCTCTCATAATAGCATTGTTTGGAATAAACTAATAGTTTATCTACTTTAGCAAGCGTTATGTCCTTTAATTTAGCTTGTGTGGAAATTATTTCCTCGTGTCGGTCTGGCTAAGAGCTTTATTTACAAGGACTTACTTGAGAAGTTTGGTGTGTAGAATCCTTCTTAAGTCTAGAATACAGGGCTATATAATGTCCCCTGAATACTGCCTTATGGGCTTCCCAGAGTGTGGTCTGCAAGGTAACTGATCCCTCATTCATCATAAAATAATCTATATGATTCTTTTGCAAGGCCTTTCTATGATGGGTTGTCTTAAGTAAGTACTCGTTCAGATGACAGTGACATGACCAGACAAGAGTGTGAGATGCTTTTAGCTTGAGCATAACTGGGGCATGATCAGACTATGAGATAGGATTCATATCAGCATTGGAGAGTCTGTGTAAGGTAATTATGATTCCAAAAAAATAATCGATGTGAGTATGGGTGTTATGAGGGGTAGAGAAAAAAAGAAAACGCGTTAATTAGTGGGATGACCTACACGCCAAAGATCATACTGTATCTGCGGATAAGTCTTCTAAATTCTGTTGCGATAAGTCTTCTAAATGCTAGCGACCAGGGAGGTGACCATGAATTTTTTGCCTATCCATAGAATAGTAGAAAGGTAAGCTAAAATCATCACCAATAATAATCGCCGCTGGGGAAGAGTTTTGAAATGTTAGAAAAAACAAATACACCCCTAACACCCGTTAAATTCAGTTTCTTAGGCTGAGGCCCCACGCTGCAGAAACTTTTGCAGATTTTTTTTTGAGCCAAAGCGAAGAATGACTGTAAAAGGAATGGGAAATATATATAGAAAGTATTTATACTTCTACCTTGTTCTCAATCCACTCCTGGCTTTGGCTTAAAAAACTGCAGCAAAATCTGCAACAAAAAAAGCTGTGTTTACGTAATGTGGGGCCTCAGCCTAAGAAACTGAATTTGATGTGTGTTAGGGGCGTATAGGTTACAAAGAGTAATGGGGAAGCCTTGGTAAGAACCTTGCAGTATCAAACTGTAGCCACCTGGACAGTGGCGTAACCAGGAATGGCTGAGCCCCAAGGTGAACATTTGACATGGCCCTCCCCCCCCCTGAACTGCCGCCCCCAACCCCCAGAGTATAATGATCGGAGACCCAGGGCAGGATACAAACAAAAAAAAAAAAAGTCACTTACCTCTTCCTGGCTCCGGTGCACTCTGATGCGCTACTTCGGCCATCTTCAGTGTTGCACCAGATCTCACGTGAGCCAGTACGGAGTCGCGAAGCATAATGACGCAGGCCCGGCCCACGTGGCGTCACCAAACAGGCCCGAAGCCTGCGGAGCGTAGGGGAGGTAAGTCACAGTGTTTTTTATGTTCCCTCACCTCCTCTGGCCCTCCGATCAATATACTCAGGGGTCTGAAAAGACTCCTGAGTATAATGATAGCAGTGTTTGTGGGGTTCACGGCCCGCGGCCTCACTTACCGATCCCCGCTCCTGCTCACAGCCGCCTCCGCAGAATGGGAAGTGCAGGCGGCCATGAGCAGTTGCAGGGATTGGTAAATAAATAGGGCCCTTTACCTACAGGGTTTACTCCGGCAGGTAATGGCCTATTAAAAAAAAAAAAAGCCCTGTGGCAGCGGCTACCGCTGCTACCCCGGTAGTTACGCCCCTGATCAGAGATCAAGGAGGAGATGGAAATAGGACAGGTCCAAGAGAGAAGAATAGCTATAGGGTATTTATTATTTATTTATTTTGTCTACTAATATGGCACCATCATATTTAGCGCTTTACAGACATTTACAGTCACTATCCCATATAGGGTTCACAATCGAAATTCCCTATCAGTATATTTTTGGAGTGTGGGAGAAAACCAGAGTACCTAGAGAAAACCTGCACATACACGGGGAGAACATACAAACTCCCTGCAGATGTTGTCCTTGGCTGGATAGTATGCACATGCAAAGGCAAAGGTACCTGCCTGGTGAAAGTGGATCTCCTGGATGAAGGCTACATTTGCCCCAATGATATGTAACTCAGTGAGGGCTAAACATAGTTTAGAATTAGAATTAAGCCCTTTGACATTTGATGTAATTAAAGCATAAGGTAGGAGGATAAAGCATAAGCAGGCCAATAGAATTCAAGGGCATAAGGTCTTAGATTTTGTTGGATGCTTGTCGAGGAAAATAGAAAATAGGGTGGGAAGACATAACAAAAATAATAAACATTAAGCATCAAATAAACCAAAAGAAGCACTTCAAAGCAATCCTGGAACAAAGTTCTGGCTTGGCTTAAGAAAATAACTAATTTCTCAATCAAAATATCTAACTCCACTCAGTATGAGGAAAACATACAAAATAGAAACCCTGAGGAAGGGGTAGAGGGAATGCCCAAGTAGCTAAGGTCAAGAGGTACAGAAGTACAGGCGCTCCACAACAGCCTGCTGGCTGCATAAACAGTGTTGAACAAATAAAAGATGATTTTTTTTTTTTTTTCTTTTGGGGGGGGGGGGGGACACCAGATAAAAATAAAAAATGCTATCCACTAAAATTATCTGGCCTATAGAAAACTAAAAACCACTGTAAATATGCTGTTTGTGCTCTGGAGGACATTAATTTAAATGTGTGCTATGTAATATCCTAGGTTTTTCATAAAAATGGTTTTTCATGTTTATCAGTGCTTATAATGAAGTTTCTCCAATTATACAGATTTTCCTAACTTTCTTCAATCTATGGAGGTCTAATGTGGTTTAGTGGTTACCCTGTAAATATACACACGTGGACGAAATTGTTGGTACCCCTCGTTTAATGAAAGAAAAACCCACAATGGTCACAGAAATAACTTGAATCTGACAGACTGGAATTTGCCAAACTACATGTTGACAAGCCACAAAGCTTCTGGGAGAATGTCCTATGGACAGATGAGACAAAAATGTAAATTTTTGCCAAGGCAAATCAGCTCTATGTTCACAGACGGAAAAATGTAGCATATCTTGAAAAGAACACTGTCCCTACTGTGAAACATGGAGGAGACTCTGTTATGGTCTGGGGCTGCTTTGCTGCATCTGGCATAGGGTGTCTTTAATCTGTGCAGGGTACAATGAAATCTCAAGACAACCAAGGAATTCTAGAGAGAAATGTGCTGCCCAGTGTCAGAAAGCTTGGTCTCAGTCGCAGGTCATGGGTCTTGCAACAGAATAATGACCCAAAACACACAGCTAAAAACACCTAAGAATGGCTAAGAGGAAAACATTGGACTATTCTGGAGTGGCCTTCTATGAGCCCTGACCTAAACCCTATTGAGCATCTTTGGAAGGAGCTGAAACATGCCGTCTGGAAAAGGCACCCTTCACACCCGAGACAACTGGAGCAGTTTGCTCATGAGGAGTGGGCCAAAATACCTGTTGAGAGGTGCAGAAGTCTCACTGACAGTTACAGGAATCGTTTGATTGCAGTGATTGCCTCAAAAGGTTGTGCAACAAAATATTAAGTTAAGGGTACCATCATTTCTGTCCAGGCCTGTTTCATGAGTTTTCTTTTTTTAAAAATTCTGTTGAAGCATGGTTGAAAAGCAATGTCTGACTTTCATTTGTTCATTTTCATAGAATTTTTATGTTATTACTTTTGTCAGATTCAAGTTATTTCTGTGACCATTGTGGGTTTTTCTTTCACTAAACGAGGGGTACCAACAATTTTGTCCACGTGTGTATATGTGTAATATATAGTGTTATTATTATATCGTTATACAGCATAATGTAGGGTTTACTGTGAAAGTCTATGGCAGGAAAGAATACATATCATTTAATTTTACTTAATTTAAATATGACCAGCATTCTTCATATGATTTGGAGGCCTTGTTTCTGATATAGAGCTTTAAACCCCTTTCTTCCATATATATAGCTATAGTTATATGATAAAATTTTGTCTGTTTGTATTCACCACTAGATGGAGCTCACTGCATAGGGATTTACATAGGGCCTGATCCCACTGATCAGATACACGTCCTCTAGTGGATAGGGGATACATTTAATTTGTAGTAGTGCACCCCTAGTTAAAAGGGTTGTCTGGGCTTTTTTTTAAAAAATTTTTTATGGCCTATCCTCAGGATAGACCATAAATATATGATCGATAGGGGGCCGATACCCAGCCCCCATCTGTCAGTCCCCTATCAATCATATATTTATGGCCTATCCTGAGGATAGGCCATATGAAAAGCGAGCCTGGACAACCCCTTTAATTGTATAAAGAACACAGTTTCAATTCTCAATACTAAGGAGTCCTTATGGCAGCAAAAAGGCAACAAAAAATGAATCTCAATAAAATGTAAAATATGGCATTTATGGACAGGAGATTAAGATTGTATTAATTTTCCAATGCAGTCCCAGACTTATTCTGTAAGTATTGTTTGCAGATCATTCGGTATGATAACAAACCAGCTGCTCTGATGACTCAGCTTCCTTAATTTCAATAGCCAGACATAGCCACTGCAGCTTTTATCTCCAACTCATTTTCAAAAGCGTATAGATTATGCCAAGCTATACAAGTGTGTCATGGAAAATTGTGCTATGATTTACAGGAATTTAAAAAGAGAAAAACTGTTAGATTGTGGTACAAAGGTCATGAAGAGGTTACACAGTTGCGGTCTATAGATATAACATATACATATACATATATATATATATATATATGTATACACAGTCTATCTATAGATAGCATCTTTTACCTTGACAGCTAACGAATTAGGCTGGGTTCACATTTCTTCTATTTCATCCATTCAAAGTCTATAGGACCGATAAACATGTTCATTCATTGCCATTTTTAATTTTTAAATTTCTAATTATTTGTTTTAAATAATAATAATAATAATAATAATAATAATAATAGTCCCACAGTGGGGAAATTCAGTGTGTTACAGCAGCAAAGATAAGTGTATACCATGCCAAATGCCTTTGTTAAAAATGTCTGATCCAGCGTTATTGCATTGAATAGTGAAATTTGTTAAACCACATACCAATCAATTCTATGCTGTCACTGTGAGAATAATAGTATAATGTTGTAACGTGTTAGCCATTGAAAGTAGTGGAAGAGTGAAGAAATCAGGCGATACTTTTTAGAGGTTAACTGAGTCTATTTATAAGTAAGCTTTCAGAAGTGCATGCTTCCTTCATCAGACATGGTGTTATACAAGAACTGAAAATTCACAGATTTTTATACACATGGTCTTCAAAGGATTATAGAGTCCTTAAAAAAAACAAAACAAAATGCAATCTAAGTAGATAAGTTATTTACAACCGGTCAAAAAACAATCTGGAAAGTTGTGGTGCGTGACAGAGGGATCTGTTATCTGTTTGCTATCAGGAGGTGATTTGTGAACCTCACAGTTCATACATAATGTGACATGAAGCTGGCATGAATATTAAGTCCAAATTGCATAGTTTAAAATTTTTGCATAAACTTGTACTCCCATTGTTTCCTCTCCTCCTGCGTCTTAAACTGTCGCATTAAAACCACAACCCGCAAATCTTCAATAGAGTGGTTTTCTCCGGAGAAATGTGCGGCCACTGGGAGATCGGTTCTGCTGTTATTAATATTGGATCTGTGTGAGTTCATTTGCTGACTAAGCCTCTGCCCTGTTTCCCCCACATAGAGGCCTGTGGTGGGACATTGCACACACATTATGAGGTACACCACATTGGAAGACCTGCAGGAAAATGTCCCCCTAATTCTGTGCACCTGTTGTGACTGTGGGACAGGTACACTGTCAGCGGTGTGGATGTGCTTGCAGGTCATGCACCTTTTATGTAGGCAAGGTGAGGTGCCATTTTCAGTTGGGGCCTTCAGGGCACTCCAGACAATAATACGCCTCAGGTTTGGTGGTTGTCGAAGGTAAAGGAGAGGGGGGACTGGAAATATGTCCTTGAGTCTGTTGTCCCTATGTAGCACAGGTTGGAGATCCTTGGCAATCCTTCGTAGGATCTCCAGCTGTGGTTTGTAGGTGACAACTAGGGGCACTCGGGCTTCTTTCTGGGTCTTTTTATATGTGAGCAGACTGTCTCTGTTAATGGCTGCCGCTTTGTTTAATTGGTTGTCTGTCACTTTTGGTTTGTATCCCAATCGGAGAAATTTCATCCTCAGATCCAGGAGGTGCTTGTCCAGGTCTGCTTTGTCGGAGCAAATACGATTGTATCATATAGCCTGGCTGTAGATGATAGATTGTCTTGTGTGCTTGGGGTGGAAGCTGTCGTTTCTCAGTTAGGCCGTTCTGTCTGTGGGTTTTTGGTATATCGATGTGAGTAGCCGGTGGTCTTTGATGTATATTGTGGTATCCAGAAAGTGAATTTCACTCCCTGAATAGCTAAGTTTAAGGTTGATGGTATAAAAATCTGTGAATTTTCAGTTCTTGTATAACACCATGTCTGATGAAGGAAGCTAGCACTTCTGAAAGCTTACTTATAAATATACTCAGTTAGCCTCTAAAAGGTATCGCCTGATTTCTTCACTCTTCCACTGTGAGAATAAGGCTAGGTTCACATGGCGGAAAATGAAGAGAAATTCCTCTTCATTTACCGCCACCGTATATTCGGCCACAGTCTAGCAGTCTATTCCATCATGGCCTTCCTCTGCTGATTAGGCCCGGATGAATGGGCCTAATGAGCAGGGATGCCCAAGCCATGGAATCCACCGCTGAATCACTAACAGAATCCGTGGCAAGATCAAGCAGGACGCTGATTTTTTTTCCACGTCCTGCTGCAATCTCTGCCTCCCATTGAAAACAATGGGAGGCATATTTGGAACGGAATCTGCCACGAATTCAGGGGCAGAATCCGCTCCCAAACCCGTGGCAGATTCTTCCATGTCAACATATCCTTATAGGTCTATATTCTCTACAGTCTTTTCGTTAGTTTTTTTTTTCTCCCCTCTTCAAAAAGCCACAACTTTTTTATTTTTCAATTCACAGAACTGTAGGAGGACTTATATATATTTGTTTTTGAGGACTTATTTTTTTATGGGACAAATTGAACTTCAGAATGTTACCATTCTGTATCACGGGCAGCACGGTGGCTCAGTGGTTAGCACTGTTTCTTTGGAGCACCGATGTCGAACAAAGGGCAACATCTGCATGGAGTTTGTATGTTCCCCTTGTGTTTGCATGGGTTTCCTCCCACATGCCAAAAAATATACTTCCTGTAAAAAGATCAAGGCAAGGAAATCCACAGGGCCAGATGACATCAGTGCAAGGCTAATTAAGACTTGTGGGGACCAGCTGTGTGGTATAATTACATATATGTATAATATGAGCCTGAGGCAGGAAATAGTCCCTGAATTATGGAAATCTTCTTGTGTGGTACCAGTTCCAAAGAAACCTCACCCTATGGACCTCAACGACTACAGACCTGTAGCACTGACATCCCACCTGATGAAGATCTTAGAGAGATTGGTTCTCACACATCTTCGCCCTCTAGTGAGCCCCGCTATGGACCCTCTCCAGTTTGGTTATCGACCGGGCATTGGGGTAGATGATGCCATCATCCACCTTCTGCACAGGGCTCTGTCTCACCTGGAAAAACCAGGGAACACGGTGAGAATAATGTTCTTTGATTTCTCCAGTGCTTTTAACACCATACAGCCCAGGTTACTGAGAGACAAGCTGGGCCTTGCTGGAGTGGACCACCACCTCTCCAACTGGATCCTAGACTACCTCACAAATCGACCTCAATACGTGAGAGCCCAAGACTGTGTGTCAGGTACCGTGATCTGTAATACGGGGGCACCTCAGGGTACGGTTCTCGCCCCTTTCCTCTTCACACTGTACACTGCAGATTTTAGGTGCAACTCATCCAGCTGCTACCTACAGAAGTATTCTGACGACTCTGCAATAGTAGGCCTCATCACAGACGATGATGACAGGGAGTACAGAGAACTGAACCGGTTTTTTGTGGACTGGTGCCACCAGAACCACCTGAAGATTAACGCGGGGAAGACCAAGGAGATGGTGGTGGACTTCCGTAAAGGCAGATGCCCTCCTAAACCAGTGGACATCCTGGGGACGGGCATCGAGATTGTGAACACCTATAAGTACCTGGGTCTGCTCCTTAATAATAAGCTGGAGTGGGCAGATCATATGGAGGCCCTGTACAGGAAGGGCCACAGCAGGCTCTACCTGCTTAGGAAGCTGAGAGCCTTTGGAATGCGGGGGGCACTTCTTAGGACTTTCTTCAACTCGGTAGTGGCATCAGCCATCTTCTTCGGAGTGGCCTGCTGGGGGAGCAGTATATCAACCAGGGACAGAAATAAACTTGACAAGCTGATTAGAAGGGCCAGCTCTGTCTGGGGAGCCCACTGGACCCAGTGAAGGTGGTGGGTGACAGAAGGATACTGTCCGTGGTGAGCTCCATGCGGGAGAATAACTCCCATCCCATGCATGAGACTGTGATTGCGCTGGGCAGTACTGTCAGTGACCGACTGCTCCACCCTAGGTGTGAGAAGGAGCGCTATCGGAAGTCTTTCCTCCCCACCGCGGTTAGGCTGTACAACCAACACCGACCTAAGCGGAGATCATTACATACAGAGAACTGAAATATCTCTCTGCCTGTTAAATCCCCCCCCCCCCCCTCTGCTACGTCCTATCTGTCTGTCTGCTATTAATGTAATGCCTCTCACCTTGGAACATTCCTGTACATGTTGTATTTTTATTTGTATCTGCATATCTTATCTTATCTTTGCTGCTGTAACACACTGAATTTCCCTACTGTGGGACTATTAAAGGACTATTATTATTATTATTATTATTATTATTATTAAATATCTGCAGAAATGGGGCATGGAAATCCCGCCATGAAGGAGGCAGTGTACCTTCTCCTCCTGACTCCAACCAACCCCATCAGCCAAAAAGAAAGCCCTCTCCATACCGTTTTGCAGACCAGCTAGAAAGATATCCAGTCCTATCGGATTCAATGGACCCCATCCGACAACAGTAAGTCCCTATTATCCCCTTCCAGTTCCATGTGACGCGCTGTCTCTCACCTAGGACTGCAAGGACCCGGGCCTCACACCACTTTCTACGTGGAACCACTTACAATCAGACCAATACAGATTTTTCAAAAAACTCGGAAATAGAAGAGAAATCTTGTTTTATAACAGCGATAAGCTCGCCCAGCTTCGCCTTACTGAAGTCATTCCCACTAGCATGTATGACCAGGATGAACATACCAGACACTGACCTGCTTAACTTAAAGGGGTTGTTCAGGCAAAAATCGACAACCCATTTAAGTTTTAAATAGGCCAATGGTAGTGAAAAAAAAAAATCATACTCACCTTTCCACGGTGCTTTGGTGCTTCTCGGTCCAGTCACACATGACCGCTGAGGCCAATCAGCAGCCTCAGCGAAGGGCTTGCAATGTCACTACCTGTGACATCACGGGTCTCTTCCTGAGGCCTGCTGAGGCCAATCAGCGCCTTCAGCGGAACTCAGGACGAGACCCGTGAGAAGCCGCTGGAGCAGAAGGACCGGAACGCTCTGGGAGGACACTAGAGCATCGGGAACAGGTGAGAATTTTTTTTTCATTTTTTCACCTACCCCGGATGTCCAGACATAAAAAAAAATGCTTGGACAACCTCTTTAACTACTTCGGCCAATATTTGAATCCAGAGCAGCCCCCTATACCCCAGCCAATTTACACTAACCTACTGAATGCCCAAGAACTAGCCACCAAGGCGTATCACTTCTGTCCTCTCAGTGGTAGCATTCCGACTTCCATTGACCCAGCTTCTTCACACCCTCAAATCCCATTCCACGCGCGTCAGCTGTAATGACTGCACCAATACGGAAAAAATGCTGGATTTTTATATCCAAAAAGGATAAAAGAGTAACTGTGCCTTCCTTTTTTATTTTGACAATGGCACACCAACTTGACCCATCAAACATTGGAAAGATTGCAACAAATATATGCAAAATGGTGAATCAGGATTGCCTAGAAACAAAAAATTATCGAGATTCATCAAGTATATAATAGAAGAAAAACCTGTTTCAAAATGGACTACCCATTCTAAAAAAAACTAAAACTTTGAAAAGATGACATAAATTTGAATACCCCACTGGGAGACTCATGTCAATGAAATATTTGTCTTGCAGACAACCGTCCAGCAGATGAAAACAGTCTGGGTGCACAGCCAGTAAATGAGAAGCGGATTCTATATCCAATTTTGGAAGAAGCGCTTCCTTGCCTGTCCAGTGAGCTAACTGAACCACTCTGTCGAACGAGGTATATGAAACCGCTACCACCTCTTTGGATATACCCACTTTCTGTCTCTATCCCTCTTCCCTCATAGATTGTAAGCTCTTGCGGGCAGGGCCCTCTATCCCACTGTGCCAGTTGGTCTCTGTTAGCATTATTTGTTTTGTATATCTGGTGTACCGTCTGTAAATCCGCAAATGTAAAGCACCATGGAATTAATGGTGCTATATAAATAAACAATAATAATAATAATAATAATAATAATAAAATATAGCATTATTAACAGATTTTTCCTGAGGGAACTGCAGGACTTTTCTCTCCGCATTTTCAAGTGGAATGGGGGATGGAACCCCCAACGGAGACCGAGCGCTGGTGTGAATCCAGCCTTATCTATATTCTGTAGATTGGTGTGATCACAGTGCATCTACCATAGAATACAATTTAAACTTCTCACCCAAAAGTCCTCCACAGTGCTGCACCTTCCTTCATCTTCTCCATCATCTCTATCTACAACCCCTATATTGTCTGTTCTGCCAATGATTTAATACCAACCTCTCAATATTCTGAAACACCCACTCCTGCCTTTAAGAGTTTCCTATATTTGAAATAAACTATCCTGGTAAACACCTTTATAAAAATAAAAAACTTTTTTTTTTACGTTAGGTCCACACTAACGTTCAGGTTTCCGTCATTCGGGTCCGCATGGGGTCCTGAAAAACTGAGACCCAGTCTGCTTAAAAAGCGATTACCCACGGAAACCATAGACAATAATCCTCACAGTACTTTTCTCTCCGATGATTTTAGGCGGAATTTGAGGCGAGTCTCGACCACAGGTGTGAATCCAGCCTTAGTCGCCATATTCTGACACCTGTAACATTTTTATATTTTTGTGTACGGAAGTGTGTAAGGTGTCTTTTTTGCAGGACAAGCTGTAGTTTTTATTTTGGGAATTCCATGAAAAAAGTGGTTCTGCCATTTTAACTAATTCCCAGCTACAGCAGAATGGGATGAATATTTTTATAAGTTTATAGTTTAGCCATTTTTGGATGCAGGGATAGCTAATATATTTATGTTTGTTTTTGTTTCTAAATTTTTATTTGTGACCTAGGAAAAAAGGAGGGTGAATTAGGCTTGAAACCTTGTGAGTCTAATCAGCAGTACAATATGCTGCAATGCTCATGTATTGCAGTAAATTGCAAAATCCTTTCACTTGGCAGGTTGTCTATGCCAGCCTGTAATACAAGTATAGCAGTGGCGTAACTAAAGTCTTGTGGGCCCCTGTGCAATCTTTTGTCCGGGGCCCCCTACCTCATCCCTACAGCGAATTCTTTTTTATATAACTGTAATTTTATTGAAAAATTTTTCATTAACAAGGAATAAAGAAAAAACAAAAAAACAATAATAATCAAACAAACAGGAAGCATTGAGGTAAATAGAGGCTATCTGCCTCCTCCCCCTTAAGCAATATGCATTTAAATTAAGCAGTGAACAAGGGAGGGGGGAATGGAGGGGTTAAGAAGACAAGGGTAGGACCAAAGGGAAGGGGGGGGAGGGAAGGAGAGGACTAGAGATCAGAGACCCTGTAATGTACAATACATGTCCCAGGGTGCCCAAATAGCCCCAAAGGCTTCCCGTGAATTATGTAGGCCAGCAGTCAGGTATTCAAGACTCCTCACATCCTTCATTCTAGCCACAAGCTCAAGACTAGATGGGGGACTCACCTTCTTCCAGTTTCTAGCTATGAGAGTTTTAGCTGCAGTACAAAGATGCAAGAAAAGCCTGGATGACTTATTGCTCAGGTGTCTGGGGGGAAGGTTCAGGAGATAAAGAAGAGGGTCAAGAGGAACCTCTTGCAAAAAGAGAGCAGTCGTCAGAGTCCTGACCTCCCTCCAAAAACCGAGGATGAGAGGGCACGTCCAAAAGATATGGTGCAGGGTACCCACCGCAGCTCCACAGCGCCAGCACCATGGGGGAACTAATGGGTTTAAAGTATGAAGGAGAGCCGGGGTATGATACCAATGCATCAACAGCTTATACTGCGTTTCCCTAAACGTAATGCACTGAGATGATTTCTGGGCCCGAGACCATACAATCCGCCACTGTTCCTGGGAGATGGGTTTACCCACCGCCTCCTCCCATTTAAGCATATAGCGATGATTAACAGGAGAGCCTGTAGTTTGTGAGTTAAGAAGTTGGTAAATAGAGGATATAAAGCCCCTAGTGGACGTGCCTGCACGGCAAATCTTTTCAAAAGCGGTGGGGAGTGACACCTTAAGAGACCCAAGGAGGGAGCGGACAAAGTGAACCACCTGCAAGTAATGGAACCATTCAGTACTTGGCAGGTTTTGATTAGCTGTAAGATAAGCAAAGGACCTGAGTTCCAAGGTTCCAGGGTCAACCATGTCAGCAATCCGGTAAAGGCCAGCTTCAGACCACACTTTAGTCATGGCAGAAGTCAGGCTCTCTGGGAGAAGGGGGTTGTATAGTATGGAGACCATAGATGAGCGCGGGGACATCAGGGAGAATCTAGCACAACAGGTAGACCAGATAGATCTAGTAAACCGAATGGGGCCCAACAGGTACGAGGCAGGGGGGGGTGGGGGGGGGAGCTGACCCACAGAAGCGCGTTAGGATGCATGGGTGCCAGCCATAGCTTCTCTATCTGCACCCATCTGGTGTATGCTGGCATAGCCGCCCAGAATGGGATATGGCGTAAGTGGGCCGCCCAGTAATAATGTAACAGATGTGGGACAGCCATACCCCCAGACCCCCTATCCGCCAGCATAACAGATCTAGGTATTCGGTGTCGTTTTGCTTTCCAGATAAACTGGAAGATAGCTTTCTGTAGGTTCCGTAATTCTCCCCGAGGTATCGCGACTGGGAGCGTCTCGAAAAAATACTGTAGCTTCGGGAGGAGAGTCATCTTGACCGCAGCAATTCTCCCCAAAAGGGAGATAGGCAAGGGTTGCCATTTGTCCAATAGGGCTCTTAGCTCACAAAACAACCGCGGGTAGTTTGCCGAGTAGAGGGTCGCATAGGAGGTGGATATATGGACTCCCAGGTAGCGGATAGAGGACTCCCGCCACTGGAAATCGTAATTACTGCGGAGGAGAAGGAGAAGGTCCCGTGGGATGTTAAGTGGGAGTGCCTCAGTCTTCGCGGGGTTCACCTTATACCCTGAGAGATCACCATAGGTCTCTAGCGAGCGCAGCAAGTTTGGAAGGGTAGTATGAGGGGAGGTGAGAGTGAGGAGTACATCGTCCGCAAAGAGAGATATCTTAAATTCCTTATCTTGGACCATGATGCCCTTGATATTAGGGTCTCGCCTAATCTTGGCCGCTAGCGGTTCAATGCAGAGGGCAAATATGATGGGTGACAGGGGGCAACCCTGCCTAGTGCCATTTCGAATAGGGAAGAAGGGCGAAGATGCATGGGGAAGCTTAATTGCTGCTGAGGGTAAGGAGTAAAGGGCCTGGATAGCTGTGAGAAACGGTCCCGTAAGCCCGAACGCCTTAAGCGTAGTATGCATAAACGACCAATTTATGCGGTCAAAAGCCTTTTCAGCGTCCAGGCTCAAGAGAAGGGCCGGGGTAGAATAATGATTGGCCACCTCCACCAAATCCACAGTCCTCCTGGTGTTGTCACCACCCTGACGACAGGGGATGAATCCCACCTGGTCCTTATGGACAAGCAGAGGGAGCCAAGCATTCAGTCTATTGGCTAAGAGTTTGGTGAAAAGTTTCAGGTCCGTGTTCAGCAAAGCAATCGGTCGGTAGTTAGCACAATCCTGCAAGTCCTTACCCGGTTTAGGGACCAATGTGAGTAGTGAAGAGAGCATAGTCGGGGGTATAGGGGAACCTGAAAGGAAGGAATTGAAGAGGGACAATAGATGAGCAGAGAGTTCACCCTGGAAAACCTTATAATAATTGTAAGTGAACCCATCTGGGCCTGGGGCTTTCCCATTTGGGAGGTCCCTCAGGACCCCTTCTAGTTCCTCCCTGGTGATGGGGGTGTTCAGGGAGGTTAGGGCCTCAGGAGGAAGGCGTGGGAGACAACAATCCTTTAAATAGTCTTCCAGTAGTGTTGAGTCATCCCCAGGGAGTAGTGCTCGTGGGGGGAGTAAGTCATACAGCTTAGAGTAGTAAGAGTGGAACGCCAGCGCCACAGCATCAGGGTGATGTTGAAGAGTACCCGCGGGGTCACGGACAGAGTGTGGTGTGGAAGAGGCCCGATGATCCCTGAGGGTTCCTGCCAGGAGGGTATGAGATTTATTACCTCGTTCAAAAAACCGCTGACGGGTATAAAGGAGAAGTCGTTCCACATGGCGGGTCTCCAAATCACGGAGGTCCGCCCGGGCCAGGACCAAACGGCGAAGAACCCCCAGGGATGGATGCGCTGCCAAAGTCGTCGTAAGGGACCGAATACGGGCTTGGAGGAGCTGTTCCTGGGCCTGTCTGTCCCTTTTAAGCCTAGAAGCCAATGCGATACAGTATCCTCTCATGACCGCCTTATGGGCTTCCCAGAGAATGGCAAGAGAGTCTACCGAGCCTAAGTTGTCCCTAAAATAATCTATCAAGTGTGTGCGCAGGGTCTCGAGGGAGGTCGGCGAATTGAGCAGTGTTTCGTTAAGACGCCAATGACATTGGCGAGTAGGCACTGGAGTCGTAGATAAGGTAACCACGACTGGGGCATGATCAGACCAGGTGAGAGGGCCAATGTTCGTGTCCCTAAGCAAACGAAGAGCGGGAGCATTTCCAAAGAAGTAGTCAATGCGGGTGTGAGTGTTATGAGGGTGAGAAAAGAAGGTGTAGGAGCGCGCCGTAGGATTGTCCACTCACCAAAGGTCATACAAAGAGTGGGCGCGGATCAGCCTGCGGAACTCCCTTGCAAGTTGGGCCAACCTATGGGGGGTTGGGCCCTGGGGTAACGCCAGACGATCCGCCCATTCAGAGAAGACCATGTTAAAGTCTCCCCCCACCAGCCAAGCTGATGGTGGGAGAGCGCGCAGACGGGAGAATACCCGGCGCAAGAACGGGATCTGTGCTGAATTGGGGGCATAGACATTGCATAAAACAATCGGGGCACCATAAAGGAGCCCCTCCAAGATAACAAACCGGCCACCTGGGTCTATGTGGGAAGTCGTCACTGTAATTGGGCAGGATCGAGAAAGAAGGATAGCCACCCCAGCTCTGCGTCGATTGTGGAAGGCTGAAAAAGCTACGGGAAAATAATGCTTAGCGAAGGCAAAAGTACCAGCGCGGTCAAAATGAGTCTCCTGAAGAAACGCCACATCCGCTCGTAAGGAGCGGAGTTCTCTAAGGACATGGCGCCTTTTAATGTTGGAACCCAGGCCCTTGACATTAATTGTCACGCACCTAACCATTGGGACCCAGGATTGGAGGACAGTGGCGGATTGCAATAAGCTCACCCATCTCACATGACGCTGGCAAGTTTCCCTCGGAGAGGCAAAAGGGCAATCCACAAACAGGAACCCAAAGTCGAGGCAGGGTCTCTAGATCAGGGAGGGGGGGGGGAAAGAGAGGGAGGGAGGGAGGCAAAAGACATCATAAATGACAAAGTAAAAATAAAAACAGTTAAACAATACTTTGTGGGCGAGGCTAAGTCACTCGCCTGGGGACCAATGAGGGCAGCCAGAGGTCCAATCAGGATCAATGGCCGCACAGTCCAAGTATCCCCTTAGGGGGGAGAGCGTGGACAGGAGGTCGGAGGGGAGGCGGTGGATCCCCAACCACCAGTAAAAAGAAGGAAGGAAGGGGAGTCACCGGAACCCCACCCCGCCCCACTCCGCTAAAACAATCCAATAATAAGCATAATAGATGAGACCCGTAGACCTAAAAAAGAAAAAAAGAGAAGCAAACATAACATTAAGGCATGCAGATTCCAAAGCACCACCGAGAAAAGGGAGAACGTCTCAAGGGGGGGGCAGCCTCCTCAGGGATCAGTCCCCAGCCGGGGCCTCCGAGTGGTCACCACCGCGGAGGATGCATGACGTCGTCTGGGCTCCAATCGTTGCCAAACCGGCGGTGGGGGAGGGGGTGGAGAGAATAGCTCCCAGTCTGTTAAATCCGGCAGGGGAACATCCAATAGGTCACAGAAGAGAGGCAAATCCGCAAAGGAGCGAAGCGTAGCGGAGCGACCATCCCTACGAGCAATGAGTGCAAACGGAAATCCCCACCGGTAAGGAATTTGGTGCTCCTGAAGAATCTGGAGGAGGGGTCGGAGATGGCGGCGTTTCTGGAGGGTGATTAGCGACAGATCCTGATAGAATTGTAGTGGAGCTCCCTGAAACTCGAAGTCTTTGAGTTTGCGCACTTTGCTCATTATAGCCTCTTTAAGGGTGAAGTCGTGGAGGCAGCAGATGACATCACGGGGTGTGGCGGAAGATCCTCTGGGTCGAAGGGCTCGATGTGCCCTATCAAACTTAATTTTGTGGGACGGGGGCTCCTGCAGTATAGTGTTGAAGACAGCCTCCAGCAGAACAGGCAGATCCTCAGATTGGTCAGCCTCTGGGAGTCCCTTGATGCGTATATTGTTGCGCCGGCCCCTGTTGTCAAGATCCTCCAAGTGGCGTTGCATGTCCCGTATAGCTGAACCCTGTTCAGTGGTAGTATCATGCAGTGAGGCAACATAGTCCCTGGTAGTGTCATGGTCATTCTCCAGCGTGTCCATTCGGTTAGCAATGGAGTGTAAATCAGTGCGGAGGGTAGCAATTTCAGATCGGAAGGATGCTGTGATTTCCGCAACCATACTTTTAAGGTCTTGTTTAGTAGTAAGTTGAGGAAGAAGGTCCGCCATGGATGATGGTGCTGAAGATGGGCCTGGAATGCAGCTCTGGGGGTACAGGACTGGAGGGGGGGAGCCATAATCCTTGGGAGTGCGGGGCGGAGGAGCCCCTACGCCAGCGCCTTCCACCGCGCCATCCCCCCCTGAGCTATGGAGGGGAGGGGCGATGGGGGAAGATAGTAGATGGGGGGCCACAGAGACCAGCTCTGTGGCCACAGGCTGCAACTCATCAGCGGTGTAGGAGGGAGCAGAGCCACTGACCTCAGAACTCCTTGAGAAGCTGGAAACATCCGGGGTCCTCTCATGCCGCTCTGCCAGGAGTGCTGGTGAAGCAGAATGTAGTTGCTGGGACATCCCAGGGTGAGGAGACTGTGGGAGTACTCGTGCTGGGGAAACTCTGGGTTGCCCAGGCGCCGACAGGGATCTCTGTTGAAGCGGCGCTCCGCTGGCTGACAGGGGGAGCGCGGGAGGAGAGAAGCTGCGCTGCGACCCCTGTGCCTGGAGAGCGGAGGAAATCCAAGATGGCCGCCCCGCAGCAGCCTGGCCCGGTAGAGAAGGCCGCTGGGCCAGAAAGGCGTCCAGGGTGGCCCCCCCAGACCTCTCCACGGGCGCTAGGGTGCCCGGGGCCACCTTCCTCGGTAAGCGCTTGCCCATACTGCGCCTGCTGAGGGGTCCACGGGTCTCAGTAGCGAGCGGAGGAGCGGAGAAGGACCTGCGCACGTGCTACTCCATGCGCGTCCAGGCCACGCCCTACAGCGAATTCTTGATAGCAATGGTTACAGGTGCTAAGGAGTTTAATCAACCTTAGTGTGGTTAGGGTAATCTGTGGGTCTCCTTGGCTTATGGGCCAGATGGAAGCTGCAATCTCAATACTGATGCCAGTGCTTATGGGCCCCCTAAGGCTCCTGGGCCCTGGTGTGACTGCACCCTCTGCACCCCCTCAAGTTACGCCCCTGAAGTTTAGTAATGATGGGACTGGGAGACTTCAATAGGCTTCCAGCTGTCATGGAAATGGATCACTACCCTAAGATCTTGTTCTGGGAAATGGCAATCCATGGTACCCACACGCCACCACTAATCAGATTGCTTGGTCAGATATGACTGAGACTTCAGAAGAGTTAGTGTAGGAAGGACTACAGTATTGCAAATCCTTGTCTTACTATTGAGCCCTGCTAAAGGCAGGTCTGAGAAGTAATGTAGCACTGGCAGGCCTTGGAGGCATCAGAAGGCTGCCATAGCGGTGGAATGTCTCCAACGATTTCCATGCAGGAGAGGTGTTCCAAAACCAAACAGGAAACTGAAAGTGAAAGTAACATCTCAGATACCATGGCTGCATTTGATCACAGCTTATAAGGAGTTAATTGTCCATGGTTGGAGCTGTCTCCAATCATGGACCCTGGTGCCAGTAAAGACCCAGTGGCTATGGAGCTTTGGTGCAAAACATCATGCAAAGGTTTAAAGCCTCTCAGTTAGGGACATATATATATATATATATATATATATACAGTACAGACCAAAAGTTTGGACACACCTTCTCATTCCAAGAGTTTTCTGTATTTTCATAACTATAAAAATTGTAGATTCACACTGAAGGCATCAAAACTATGAATTAACACATGTGGAATTATATACTTAACAAAAAAGTGTGAAACAACTGAAAATATGTCTTATATTCTAGGTTCTTCAAAGTAGCCACCTTTTGCTTTGATTACTGCTTTGCACACTCTTGGCATTCTCTTGATGAGCTTCAAGAGGTAGTCACCTGAAATGGTTTTCACTTCACAGGTGTGCCCTGTCAGGTTTAATAAGTGGGATTTCTTGCCTTATAAATGGTGTTGGGACCATCAGTTGTGTTGTTCAGGTGGATACACAGCTGATAGTCCTACTGAATGGAGTGTTAGAATTTGTATTATGGCAAGAAAAAAGCAGCTAAGTAAAGAAAAACAAGTGGCCATCATTACTTTAAGAAATGAAGGTCAGTCAGTCTGAAAAATTGGGAAAACTTTGAAAGTGTCCCCAAGTGCAGTGGCCAAAACCATCAAGCGCTACAAAGAAACTGGCTCACATGAGGACCGCCCCAGGAAAGGAAGACCAAGAGTCACCTCTGCTGCGGAGGATAAGTTCATCCGAGTCACCAGCCTCAGAAATCGCAAGTTAACAGCAGCTCAGATTAGAGACCAGGTCAATGCCACACAGAGTTCTAGCAGCAGACACATCTCTACAACAACTGTTAAGAGGAGACTGTGTGCAGCAGGCCTTCATGGTAAAATAGCTGCTAGGAAACCACTGCTAAGGACAGGCAACAAGCAGAAGAGACTTGTTTGGGCTAAAGAACACAAGGAATGGACATTAGACCTGTGGAAATCTGTGCTTTGGTCTGATGAGTCCAAATTTGAGATCTTTGGTTCCAACCACCGTGTCTTTGTGTGACGCAGAAAAGGTGAACGAATGGACTCTACATGCCTGGTTCCCACCGTGAAGCATGGAGGAGGTGTGATGGTGTGGGGGTGCTTTGCTGGTGACACTGTTGGGGATTTATTCAAAATTGAAGGAATACTGAACCAGCATGGTTACCACAGCATCTTGCAGCGGCATGCTATTCCATCCGGTTTGCATTTAGTTGAACCATCATTTATTTTTCAACAGGACATTGACCCCAAACACACCTCCAGACTGTGTAAGGGGTATTTGACCAAGAAGGAGAGTGATGGGGTGCTATGCCAGATGACCTGGCCTCCACAGTCACCAGACCTGAACCCAATCGAGATGGTTTGGGATGTGCAGGGCCGCAGAGTGAAGGCAAAAGGGCCAACAAGTGCTAAGCATCTCTGGGAACTCCTTCAAGACTGTTGGAAGACCATTTCAGGTGACTACCTCTTGAAGCTCATCAAGAGAATGCCAAGAGTGTGCAAAGCAGTAATCAAAGCAAAAGGTGGCTACTTTGAAGAACCTAGAATATAAGACACATTTTCAGTTGTTTCACACTTTTTTGTTAAGTATATAATTCCACATGTGTTAATTCATAGTTTTGATGCCTTCAGTGTGAATCTACAATTTTTATAGTCATGAAAATACAGAAAACTCTTGGAATGAGAAGGTGTGTCCAAACTTTTGGTCTGTACTGTATATAGTGGCATGCAAAAGTTTGGACACCCCTGCTCAAAATGACTGTTATTGTGAACAGTTAAGCAAGTTGAAGATAAAATGATCTTCAAAAGGTATTACATTAAAGTTGACACATTCCCAATGTTATTTTTTGGAAAAAAATATATATTTTCATATTTTAAATTTTCAAAATAATAAAAAATGAAAATGGTCTGATGCAAAAGTTTGGGCACCTGGCATGGTTAGTACCTGCCAGCACTCCCTTTGGCAAGTATCACAGCTTGTAAAACCTTTTTGTAGCCAGCCAAGAGTTTTTCAGTTCTTGTTTGAGGGATTTTTATCCATTCTTCCTTGGAAAAGTCTTCCAGTTCTGTGACATTCCTGGGTTGTCTTGCATGCACTGCTCTTTTGAGGTCTAGCCCCAGATTTTCAGTGATGTTAAGATCAGGGGACTATGGGGCCATGGTAAAACCTTCAGCTTGCTCCTTTTTAGGTAGTCTATGGTGGATTTTGACATGTGTTTAGTATCATTATCCATTTGTAGAAGCAATCCTCAATTCAATTTCAGCTCTTTTACAGATGGTGTTATGTTTGCTTCAAGAATTTTCTGAAATTTCATTGAATCCATTCTTCCCTCTTCCCGTGAAATGTTCCCTGTGGCATTGGCTGCAACACAACCCCAATGCATGATATATATATACAGTATATGTATTGTGTTCGTTAAGTAGTTAATAAAGAAATATGAAACTACAATAGGTTAATTGATAGCCAATACCTGGCCTACATATTATAATAGCATGTTGAAAACACTTGAATGCTTTATTTTTATTCATGAAATTCCAGTGTGTTCTTCTCATCTTACAAAAATATTCCTCAATCTTGCCAGTAGGACTTTTTCATCTGTGATTTGAAATAGGGAATACTAAAAAATCTCTGATCCAGATGTGAACATAGCCTTTGACCCCATGCACACGACTGAGTGTGCATCCGACATGGGGCCGAGTTTGCAGCGGAATGGATGACACTCTGAGTGACATCCGAGTTTCATCAAAGTGCATTCCGTGATGCATCCACATCTATGGGGGTTTCCGATCCATTCTGATGACACAGAGCAGGATAGGACCTGCTCTATAATCATCTGTGTCATCAGATCGGAAGCCTCCATATACGTGAACACAAGGAATGCACTCTGATGACACTCGGATGTTACTCAGAGTGTCATCTGACTGCATTCCACTGCAAACTCAGCCCCACATTGGAAGCACACTCAGCCATGTGCATGGGGCGTACGTCTAGCACTGTGCTTTCCAGTGATGTAACTGAGGTTTTCCGGTGTTGACACTAACACACTGATACATTTATGGCACAGTGGATCACGGACAACTAACGGTTTGATAATTCAACATTCCCACGGATGCCAAGATACTATTTTAACGTATCAGGTAACATCTACACATATTGATATATTTTTAAGGGAAACTTGGTGTATCAGCTGTAAAATCCCCAGAACAAGTTCATTTATATTAACACACAAATATACAGAAGTGATTCCTTATGGGTGAGATCTATGTGGTTAGCACATTGTATCTACAGATACAACAGGTCAGAAACACAAAAAATAGATGTTCTGCACGCAGATGAGGTATGTGGATTGCTGCCTTGCTGGAAATATTTTGCTTTTACAGATCTTAACATTGGGAGTGAATGTTATGACAAAAGCCTGGATTTCTGGGGTGTTCATTTAAAAGCATTAAGAAGCACAAATATTAACGGTAAATAGTCAGGAAATGTTTATTTAATTATTTAAAGAACAGAATGAGCAAGTGGAAATACAATCATTTGTGATGCTTTATAAAAAGAGTACTTGACTATATTGCAGAGGTGCATAGCCTTCTACTGTACTACTTAATGGGCTTATCTAGCTTTTTTACAATTGATATCCTATTCATAGCCATACCTTTTAAAAGCGGTCATAGTCAGTACTGTAGTAGTAGTTTCATAGACCTGAATGGGACAACCGCTACAGTATTTATTATGACCACTATTAAAAGTACCACAATTGAGCAATGCAGATTGCACTGGCACAGGGAAACAGCTGATGTCTGGATGACCCTGTTAAAGAGTCCACAATAACATTTTGGCAACATTTGTATTACAAACTTATAGCAAACAGGTTTTTTTATAAAATGTTATAGCTCTTTAAAAGAAAAGTGTCATCTGGAAGTGCAGTCATATTGCTTATACAGTAACATCTGAATTTGTTTTTCATCGGCATCTTTTTACAGTTAGAGTGTGCTGAGAAAATAGTCTGTAAGACCACTAGTTAACTACTGATCCACTAATATATTGCTGATGTTATACTTTGGGTGATAAATCCCACAATAAAAACTTATCGCAATGGTGATAAGTGTCTGATGGCTGGAGGCCCCCCACCAATCACAAGAACGGGGGTCCTCTGTCCCCTGTTTGAATTAATTGGCAAATGTTCATAAATGTTGCCACTCCATTGAATCTCTGACTGATAAAGATAGTTGAGTACAGCCAGGTTCAGACTGGCCCACAGGGAAATGGGTGAATTCGCCGGTTAGTCCCTGAGCCAGAACAGGGGTAGGCCCCCAACAACCACTGCCCAAGTGATGCATGACTCAGTGTACACTCACTGTCTTACATACAGATAGACATATAATTATCTGAGTGAAAACTACCCAATTTATTATTATATAGACACTGAACTGACATCTAGGCACAGAGGCAGGCAGACCAATATCTTTCTTCCCCAATCAACATTGCTGCAGGAGCTCAAAACACTATCATGTGTGAGCAGATTTTCCTGGGTGAAAGAAATAAGAGAGCCAAAGTTGTAGGCAAATGCCAGTAAACTGGCTACTGACGCTAGGTTCACACTAGCATTGGGGATTCCGTTTATTCAGGTCCGCTTGGGGACCTGAAAAACGGAAATCCAATCCGCTTAAAGGGGTTGTCCAGGATAAATATTTTAAATATAAGCCCCCCATGTCCCCCCCCTCCAACTTTCTAAATAACATGTATAACTAATTTTTCGTTTTATTGTAATATATGTAGGTCAAATTTTTTGACTTTCCGCTGACATTCCGAGGTGTTGGTCTAAGGGATATCCGCCCCCTGGGACGTCACTGAAAAGAAGTCCACCCCTCCCAGCCCCATTATACTTACCTGTTCCTCCTGTGGCTATCCGGATCCTGGGACGTCATCGATGGAAGGTCGACTCTTCATTGCGTGTGCCGGCCTTCCACGCATGCGCAATACAGTGGGCGGCCATCACATGTCACAAAGAGGTGGTGTTGGCCGCTAATGATGTCCCGGGCCCGGACTTGAAAGGAAGGTCAAAGAGGAGATGCCAACCGGTACACGTCACAAAGAGTTTGTGCTGGCCGCCATCTCCTGTCATATAGAGCCATATAATATGGACTTCAAATGCGCAGTATTCCGTGCAGGAGCCACTATGGAGCATTATGCCGTGCGGGGGCCACTGTAGAGTATATTATACAGTGCGGGGGCCATTGTGGAGCATTAAACCATGCAGGGGCCACTGTGGACCATATTACACCGTGCAGGGGCCACTGCAGAGCATTATCCTGTTCAGGGAACAATCTGGAGCATATTAAACTGTACAAGGACAACTGTGGAGCATTATACTGTGCAGGGGCCACTGTGGAGCATTATCCTGTGCAGAGGCCACTCTGGAGTATATTATACTGTGTGGGGGCCACTGTGAAGAATATTATACTGTGCGGGGGCCAATGTGGAGCATTGTACTTTGCACAGGCCAGTGTGGAGCATACTATACCATGCAGGGGCCACTGTGGAGCATTATCCTGTGCAGGGGCCACTGTGGAGCATATTATACTGTGTGGGGACAACTGTGGAGCATTATACTGTGCAGAGGCCACTGTGGAGCAATAGTCTGCGCAGGGGCCAATGTGGAGCATTATACTGTGCAGGGGCCACTGTGGAGCATTATCCTGTGCAGAGGCCACTCTGGAGTATATTATACTGTGCGGGGGCCATTGTGAAGAATATTATACTGTGCGGGGGCCAATGTGAAGCATACTATACCATGCAGGGGCCAATGTGGAGCATTATCCTGTGCAGGAGCCACTGTGGAGCATATTATACTGTGTGGAGGCCACTGTGGAGCATTATACTGTTTGGGGGGCCACTGTGGAAAATATTATATTCTGCGGGGGCCATTGTGGAACATTATACTGTGCATTGGCCACTGTGGATCATGCTATACCATGCAGGGGCCATTGTGGAGTATTATCCTGTGTGGGGGCCACTGTGGAGCATATTATACTGTATGTATGTGTATATATATATACACACACACACGTGGAAAACATTGTTGGTACCCATCGTTTAATAAAAGAAAAACCCACAATGGTCACAGAAATAACTTGAATCTGACAAAAGTAATAATATATAAAAATTCTATGAAAATGAACAAATGAAAGCTAGACATTGCTTTTAAACCATACTTCAACAGAATTTTTAAAAAAAAGAAAACTCATGAAACAGGCCTGGAAAGAAATGATGGTACCCTCAATAATCTCAAGACTATCATCTCAAGAGTCTCATTGACAGTTACAGGAATCGTTTGATTGCAGTGATTGCCTCAAAAGATTGTGCAACAAAATATTAAGTTAAGGAAACCATCATTTCTGTCCAGGCCTGTTTCATGAGTTTTCTTTTTTAAAAAATTCTGTTGAAGCATGGTTGAAAAGCAATGTCTGACTTTCATTTGTTCATTTTCATAGAATTTTTATATATTATTACTTTTGTCAGATTCAAGTTATTTCCGTGACCATTGTGAGTTTTTCTTTCATTAAACGAGGGGTACCAACAATTTTCTCCACGTGTATATATATATATATATATATATATATATAAATATATATATATATATATTGTGAGGGTGTGGCCATCTCTTGCATGAGAAAGCTGTTGAACACACTGCCCTGTGTGTCTAGAGGAGAAAACCCAAAATCACCCAGTGTATTGGTGAGAAAACTCTGGGGAATTATTTTCTTTGTATCCTGAATTAAGGACAATTTATGTTACTGACTTTGTACCCTCATGCTGAAGCAAGCTGTTTGATTTATGAACTGGTGGACTGTATGAACTGCTACTAATAAAACTACAACTGTGAACTGGTACCTACACCTCCATGTGCCTGACTTACTCAGTAACCAGCCTACCCTGAGGATCCCGTGTTTACATATGGTGCTTCGGATGCAGGCAAAAAGAGATCCATGCAAGTCCTGGAAGACAAGTGTTTGGTAAACTGCAGTATCGCTAAATGTGCATTGTGGCCTACAGATGAAAAAGAAGTCTGTGATTTCAAGTCAGAAACCCAGGAGGGGTGAGTGGAACTACAAAATACCAAATTGTGTGCAAAACTGATGAAAGTAAAACTCTGGAAGAGGAATCCAGGGAATGGACTTTGTGTATACCGTGGCACAGAAGTGTATAAAGTGCTTGCTGATGGCAAGAAAGTAAGCAATGTGTATAGAAATTGGATATTGCAAACAGTCTATCTGAAAGGCTATGGTGCAATTTTTGTGTTTTCTGTGGAAGACAGAAGAAAATGCTGGTTGTTGTAGTGCCACATAAGTTAACTGTTTGGTGAATACACGTGACTACAGAAGATAGTAAAAAGTTGCTGCTGGTTGAACCCAAGGTTTCTGGTGAATATTGTGTACTCTTGTTATTAAACCATGGGCAAGAAAAAGAAAATTTCAGTTTGTAAGAAAGCAGAAAAGAGGTGCACAGGTTTATTAGTGCAGCAGTCTCAAGGCAGAGAGACACAAAAACCGGAACAGAGCCTGTGGAGTGCAAGTAAAGAAAATGGGTTGCATGAAAGTGACTTAGTTTTTTTGAAGAGCCTCTATTTTATTTGTGAATATGACCCTGCTGACTGTATGTCTCATACTGGAGTGCATGAAAGTACCAAAGAAGAAAATGTTATGGTGCAGCAGCTTCAAGATGAGATTAAAACCATCAGGTTTATTTATGAGGATGAAATATCTGATTGGAAATAGCAACTTGAGGTATCAGAAAAAGAGAACTTGAAGTTAAAGCAAGAACTTGACTCTATAAAGAGTTTACATCCTAGTCATTGTAAAAATGTGGTGCTGGGTTTGCCTGGAATGGACTGTGTCACTAAGAAGGAGTTTGCTGATATGAAATGCGCTCTATCTAATAAAGTTCTACAGAGTGTGGAGCAAAAGCAAGTGCTTGAGAAGCAATTTCAGGATTTAAAGGAGCAGCATGTCCAAGACTCCAGTGCCAAAGAGTGTGTCATTGAAAAATTACGAGATGAACTTGAAACTGCTAAACGTGAGAAAAGTGAATTTTTGCAACGTCAATCAGAATATTTGGAGGCCCAAGTCATGAAGTGTGAAAAACTTTCGGCTGAATTAACTGATAAAGAAAATGAAATGGCACAGCTGAGGAAGGATGTGTCTGGCCGAGAGAATGAATTAGAATCTGTGGTGCAGACATTGCAGTCAAAGCAGAACCTGCATGAACTAAAGCATGTTCAACTAAACAATGAAGTGAAGGAATGGCGGAGCAGAGCTGGAGTAATGGAACAAAGAAAAATGGAACTCAAAGCTAGAATATGTAGCCTGGAGAGGGCGCTTACAGGATCTTGTGAAAATAATGAAAAATTGTTCGTTTTGGTGGAAAATAAGGACAAAGAGTTGATGGAGATGTGGTCTGTCCATGCTCAGAATTTACAAACATTACATGTGAATTACAAAGAAGTTGAGAAAAACCTGAAATCTGTGCAGATATTGTATGAGGACAAAGCTAATGCTTATGACAAGCTAGAAAAGGCTAAAAGAGAATTGGACCTCCAGATAGAAGACATGAGGATTCAGTTTGAGGAAAACCTGTCTAATATATCTGCTCAGATTGTACATCTAAAAATTCTTGCTGCTCAACTAAAACTGCAAGTGGACAAACAGGAGGAAGATCTGCAAGGTGCACTAGTAAAAACTGAGATGGAGGCTGCTCAGAAAAATGTGACAATGAAGAAAGTTCTGGAGTTGGAATCGGAGATTAGAGCAATACAGAAGGTGTTAGAATCGGAGAAAACTGCTGGCACAGAGGCAGAGAAAGGAAAGTTGAATTACAAGAAGATGTATGTAACAAATGATGTTGTAGAATGTGATCTGTATTGTGAGAACATGCAGAAAAGCCCCATTACAGAAGTAAATATTGAAATACACAACTTGACGGATTCAACAAAAATGGCGTGTAATCCGTGTTCATCTCGTGGTCATTGCCTTGATGTTACAAGAGAGCCAAAAAGTCAGACAGACATGAGTGATCTGTCCAGTGATGGTGACACCAATGATCAGATTATAATGGAGCAGCGTGATTGTGTTAAACTTCAGGTGAACGATGTAGTTTGCCTAGTAGATGATGCTAAAGTATATGATGCACAGCAAGTTGCAACTATTAATGAACAGCCAATTAGTTTGGAAGAACTCCAACCTCCTCAGGTTCTTGTTGCAGTAACTGCTAAAGGGGGACTTCCTGCAAAATATGATTAGGCGGCCAAAGGTCTAACAGAAGAAGAGACTGCGATTAATCACACACTGCCTGTGACAGAGTGGGTCCAGCTTGAAACCAATGAGGTAGAAGCACTGATGCAGATGAAGCTCCAATCGCAAAAAGAGTCAACCTGGCAAGAGGTTCCATACTGTACACAAACTGTCAACAAAATAAGGAAATGTAATCTGCACTATAGTGAAGAGAAGGTTGTTGATGCCTTAAGTTATGAAAAGGAACCGCAAAAAGGCTTCCTCTCCAAAATTATTGGGCATAAAGTAATTGAGAGTATGACACCCCCTAGGCCTGCAAGGGTTAAAAAGAAAAGTGTTTCTGTACCTGTCTCTAGCCAAATGTCTGGGGGACAAATGGTGAATAATGTCTCCAGGTTATCTGTGAAATGGGAGTCAGGAAGTAATTGTGGTAGAGATTCTAATACAGAGGCTAAGCAGCGGTCATTTGCATACAGAAGTAAGAGATGGTTGGATGTAATCGTTGATGTTAAATTTATCTACAAAAAGATAAAAGTGCTGAGAAACTGGAAATATCAAGTGACCGGAACTTGGAAAATGAGACCGCCAGATCGGGACGTCTGGAGAGTCACTGGACAAGTTTACGTGATTAAAGAGGGACATCGACATTGTATGTCTTGTTCCATTGTCGCTCACCCCATAAGTTGTGAGCTGAGGGGGAGGAAATGTGAGGGTGTGGCCATCTCTTGCATGAGAAAGCTGTTGAACACACTGCCCTGTGTGTCTGGGGGAGAAAGCCCAAAATCACCTGGTGTATTGGTGAGAAAACTCTGAGGAATTATTTTCTTTGTATCCCGAATTAAGGACAATTTATGTTACTGACTTTGTACCCTCATGCTGAAGCAAGCTGTTTGATTTATGAACTGATGGACTGTATGAACTACTACTAATAAAACTACAACTGTGAACTGGTACCTACGCCTCCATGTGCCTGACTTACCCAGTAACCAGCCTACCCTGAGGATCCCGTGCTTATAATATATATATATATATATATATATATATATATATATATATATTACCAAATGCCAAAAAAGCATTAAGAATTCATTGTTGTCCTTAAGCTTTCTCTGAGTGACTGTAATGATGATATACGGAGGTGATTACAATATTTCAGCCAAAGGAGAAAGTTATTGAGTGAGTGAGAACTAGGAGTATGTAAACAAATGCAGAATATGCCAGGAGTTCACATAGAACCCCAGAAATCACTCATAACACTGGTAAAGGTATTTGGGTGCACTTATTAACCTATTAATAGCTCTAACAGGCATTTTTTGAAAAATTATTTTTTGCCCAGAAAACCCCTTTAAGAAGTGGTTACCTACGGACCCCATAGACTATAATGGGGTCCGTCGGGTTTCCGCCGGAAATCAGCGGAGAGAAAAGACCTGCTTGCAGGACTTTCCTTTCCACATTTTTCAAGTGAAATCGGGGACAGAGTCCCTGAATGGCCACCCAATGCAGGTGTGAATGAAGCCTTAAAGGGCTTACAGGAATTACAAGCATAAACAGTCAGAGCTAAGACTAAGACTCTGCAAACAAAAGCAGTGTTGACACAGCTTTAGGAATTTGTAAATAGGTGTCAGATAATATTTGCATTGACAATTGTTGTGCAATGAGAATTAATTTTACTGGTAGGGCCTAAGCACCCCAGTCCGACACTGAGTACAGCACTCTGAATGGAGTAGCAGTAATCAATACGCCGTTAAAATGACCCCTATTCTTATGGTCAGAGGAGTCCCAGCAGTGGGGCTCCCATTAATAAGACATTTATCACCTATAATGTGAATAGGTAATAATTTTTTATTGTGGGGCAACCCCTTTGTATTCTGAAGCACTGACTGAGTTTAGAGCTGGATGATGAATGCAGCACTGTGATAGTGTGGTAACCAGGGGTAACCGGGCTAGCTGGAACGGTGTCACGTGGCAGAGTGGAAGCAGCCCTGGTATTCCTGGTACCTCACATATCTCAATTCTTCTGGAGTACCCTTGTGCAGTGTGCAGGCTAATGACTTCTGACACAAAGTTGAGGTGAAACCAGGAAACAAATCTTTACTGAAACAGTAGTGCAAATAAACAGTTCTCCAGACTTGCAAGTAAAGGCACATGCAGTAAGTCACTTTGGTGATGCAGTCAAAATCACAGCAAGAGATTGTCACAAGCTTGGTCTAGCCACACTTTCTTAGCTATCTTCTGCAAATAGCAGATTTTGGGGGTTGGTTGCTACGAGCAACAGCAATGTAAGCAATATACAGTCCAATGTGGGTTACTACGGATAAGAAGTCTTCACGGCTTGGCTCACCGTGGAAAAAGAAGGCTCTACTCACTCTTGGTGGTTGTAGTCCTTTTGAGGTGCCCAGGCTGGCGGAACCACTAAAGGCCTGGAGCTGGCAATGGGGCCCAATGACAACGTTCTCCCCACTGGCTATGGCAACATCTATCAGAACAAGAGTACTTCCTCCGCATGGACTGGGGGATAGAGAAAGATGGCGTGAACAAGTCCCTATTAAAGTAGCGCTCCAGCAATGCCGCCCGCAGGATCAGAGGTTAGCTCTTTGGCCAGGCTTGACCTTTGGGTGCGGCACTTTCAAATCCCTCAGCCGGTACTACTAGGGATCTTGTAAGCTTGAGAAGAAATGCAGTTTTGCAGTCTGGAATGGAGATTAGGAGTAGTAGTAACTTGGAGCTCAATCCCAGAGGGGGAGAGCTTTGTAGGTTAGATCTTATCCTGTCTGAGAACAGCTCTAGACTCCCCAGAGGAAGATCCAGCCCCTCCCTCTAGAGGGAGGAGTGGAAACCCAGCAGTTCTCATGGAACTTTCTGGAGGCATCACTGAGATGCTGTGGGCTGGGCTTCCCTGGGCAGCATCATGTGACCAGACCTAGGCTTGTGACGTTACAGTTAGAGAAATAGCACACAGGAATATGCATAGAAAGACAGTATTAATAAATGCCAGTATATCAGGAACCAGATGTAAACATGAGTATGCATTTTCACAAAGGGATTATGAAGCCTTTGCACAATGTTGTAGAGGGGTGAACACTACATAATGTCCTAATGCATCGCATTGGCACAGGGCACACGAGGGCCCAAAAATCAGACAATTAATGGCCGTACTGGGACATTACAATAGTACACAATCACGTCATGTTTTAGCCAAAGTATTGCATTACATCTATCTGCAAACATTAGATATACAATATAGTTTCAGCATGATATCACAATTTCAATGTACTGTGATAACAAAAAGCAGACATGTTCAGTGCCATGGCAGCAAACCATATTCTTACATCAGCACAGAGACAGACATCAGCCTGTACCCCTTGTTTACTTGCCATTGTTTTTGCACCTATGCTGGCTCTTTATGTGTTAACAGGCGTTCAATCATCCACTGATGCCAGTTGTGTGATAAATTCCATTTATCATTTTATTCCAATAATTATTCCACTAAAGTCATCAACCTGATCATTTCATGTATATATTTATGTAGCTGTAATATTGTAATTTTTGAGCAGTCCCTGAAAATATATGCAAATAACTGACGTTATGCTATCTTCTTTACTAAAATATTTTCAATCATGTATAAATATTATAATTTCTTGACTTTTTATGTGTTTTTTTTGCATGATATATTTCCTTAATGTTATAGCTGGTCTTTGCATTCTATGTATTACACATACATTTCAGATCTATTGCTAGAACATACAGTATATACATACACTGAAAGGCTATTTATTAGAGACAACTGCCCTTACACAATAGGAGCCTCTCACAAGTGACCCCGGAGTGCAGCATAAAATTAAGCAAGCAAGTTTTTCATTGATCAGGTGGACGTAACTCATAGGGACGTAACTCATAGGGATCGAAGGAGAATGTCAATGAACAGGCAGAGCACAGTCAAGCAAATTGCAGCTGAATAAAATGATGTTGCTCCAACTAATGTGTCTGAATGCACAACTAGTTGTTCCTTAGTATAGATGACCAGTTTGTGCGTCTAAGGAAAACGAAAGGACAAGACTCCCCTGGACAAAAGGGGACCACTGAGCAGCAGAAAAACATTGCTTGGTTAGATAAATTTAGATTTCTGTTTTACCATACTGATAGGAGGGACATAATTTGACACAAGCAGTGTGAATCTATGAAACTTTTCTGTTAGGTGTCAACTGTTGGAGGTGATGGTGTAATGGTGTTTGGTACAATGTCTTCTTTGCACACCCTGAGTCCTCTGATACTTGACACCTGCATGTGCCACAACATATTGCTGTGCTTTTGAAGGCCAAAGGAGGTCCAACATAGTAGATGAAGACTCTAATAAAGTGATCATTCAGCGTATATACTGCAAATAGGAAGCACTATAGGCAGGCCAGCCCTGAATCTTACTAGACAATGAAAATTATTAATTATTGGTGCTGTATTTACATGGCTGCATAAGGCATCTTTTTTGTGGGGCCAAATTTGTAGTCTGGGCATTTTCAGATGCAGGAATACCTAATATTTGTGTGTTTTACGATATCCAATCTAGGGAAAGGGTGTGATTTGACCTTTACATTTTTTTTTTCTTTATTTTAACTTTTTAGACCACCTAGGGATCTTGAACCCCAAAGGTCTGATCATTAATCCAATGCACTGCAACGTCCTATGCGTGGGTATAGAAGAGGAGGCGGCAGCTCTATCAAGGGATTGCAGGTAGGTGAGTATAACTTTTTTTTTTTTCTTTGTAGCGCAGTTGTGAGTATTTTAATAGTATAAGGGGTCTTTAGGAAGGGGCATTTTATACAGTTGTGCTAAAAAGTTTACATACTCCGGCAGATTTTTTGGCCTTTTTTCAGAGAATATGAATGATAACACAAAAACTTTTTCTCCACTTATAGTTAGTGGTTGGTTGAAGCCATTTATTGTCAAACTTCTGTGTTTTCTCTTTTTAAATCACAATGACAACCAAAAACATCAAAATTACCCTGTTCAAAAGTTCACATACCCCAGTTCTAAATACCGTGTATTGCCCCCTCTAACATCAATGACAGCTTTAAGTCTTTTGTGGTAGTTGTGGATGAGCTCTTTATTTTCTCAGATGGTAAAACTGCCCATTCTTCTTGGCAAAAAGTCTCCAGTTCCTGTAAATTCCTGGGCTGTCTTGCATGTACTGCGCGCTTGAGATCTCCCCAGAGTGGCTCAATGATATTGAGGTCAGGAGACTGAGATGGACACTCCAGAACCTTCACTTTCTTCTGCTGTAGCCAATGACAGGTCGACTTGGCCTTGTGTTTTGGATCGTTGTCATGTTGGAACGTCCAAGTACGTCCCATGCGCAGCTTCCTGGCTGATGAGTGCAAATTTGCCTCCAGTATTTGCTGATAACATGTTGCATTCATCTTTCCTTCAACTTTGACCAGGTTTCCTGTGACTTTGAAGCTCACACATCCCCACATCATCAGTGATCCACCTCCATGCTTTACAGTAGGAATGGTGTTCCTTTCATCACAGGCCTTCTTGACACCTCTCCAAATGTAACATTTTTTGGTTGTGGCCAAAAAGTTCGATTTTTGTCTCATCACTCCAAATTACCTTGTTCCAGAAGTTTTGAGGCTTGTCTCTGTGCTGTTTAGCATATTGAAGGCGAGATTCTTTGTGGCATTTCCACAGTAATGTCTTTCTTCTGGCAACTCGACCATGCAGCCCATTTTTCTTCAAGTGCCTCCTTATTGTGCATCTTGAAACAGCCACACCGATAGTATTCAGAGAGTCCTGTATTTCAGCTGATGTTATGTGTGGGTTTTTCATTACATCCCGAACAATTTTCCAGGCAATTTTCAGAAATTTTGGTTGGTCTACCTGACCGTGGTTTGGATTTTACAGAGCCCCTGAGTTTCCATTTGTCAATCACAGTTTGAATTCTGCTGACTGGCATTATCAATTCCTTGGATATCTTTTTGTATCCCTTTCCTGTTTTATACAGTTCAACTACCTTTTCCCGTAGATCTGTGGACAATTTTTTTTGCTTTCCCCATGACTCACAATCCAGAAATGTCAGTGGCTGGAAGAAAAATGCAACAATCTGTCTGGATCCCCGAAACTCACTCAGCTTTTATGCACATACACTGATTACAAGCAAACAGGTCACAGGTGAGGATGTTACCTTTAGTATCCATTCAAACCCCTTTGTGTCAACTTCTGGGCATATTATCAGGCCAAAATCACCACGGTATGTGAACTTTTGAATAGGGTCATTTTGATGTTTTTGGTTGTCATTATGATTTAAAAACACAGAAGTTTGACAATAAATGGCTTCAACCAACCACTAACCATGAGTGGAGAAAAGGTTTTGTGTTATCATTCATATTCTCAGAAAAAAGGCCAAAAAACTAAATAATCTTCCAGGTTATGTAAACTGTACAAGGGGGCTTTATGAACTTAAGAGGTGTTATTTAAATAAGGGCTATTAGGGGCATTATAATACAAGGGGGATTATTTATATAAGGGGCTATTAGGGAGCACATATATATATATATATATATATATATATATAACAGTATATATGGGGTGGTCATTTATATAAGCGTTCATTAGGGGACATCAATTATATAAGGGGTCATTAGGAAGCATTTCGAACATAAGGGGTGGTCATTTATATAAGGGTTCATTAGGGGACATTATGAATAGAAGGGTACATCATTTATATAAAGGGTCATTAGGGGTGCAGTATTTATGTCAGGGGGAATCAGGGCATAATTGGGGGGCAATTAATTTAATTAAAGGGGTTGTCCAGGATAACCACTTTTTAATAGACCAGGGAAGGTGAAAAAAAAAATATAAAAAAAACATGGACATTACTAATTTAAAGATGCACTTGGGAGTATTATTCATTTTAGTGGGGTTATATCATATATTTTATAATTGGGGTAGCACCATTATGGAGGTTTTGTGTAGGTGAGGACAATGCGGGTCGGGTGCCTGGAAAAGTGAGGAGCCAAAGATGTCTGCTGAGACCCCCACTGAGCCTGAAAATTCCCCCCCCCCGGGAATTCAGCCTGACCACGTTCACTTCGATGGGAGTGCCAAAGATAACCGAAGTCCAGTACTCAGCTAACTGCGGAGCTCCTATTAAAGAAAATGGAAGCCACGTAGGTTCGTCCATCCACCAAGCAGACTGAGTGGACTCTGACCGTCACTCCACCTAAATGGTGATACCAATTATCTCCGTATAACCTTAAATAAAAAACATTAAACCTGTATGTGGGTAAATTGTGGGGTTGGCCACAGCTTAATTAACGCCAAAACTTCTATCAAATAGAATACCACAAAGATAACAATGCCCATGACAAATTTTCCAGTCTTCCAAGAACTCTTCTCCGAATGCCCCGCTGTGAAGCAGCGGGCATGTGGGACCTACTTTCATATTCCATATTTCCTCTGGGCATGTTCTCCCGCCATGGAGCTGGCAGTGTACCCCTTACAACTGCCTGCGACCTTTCCCACCCAGCAAAACCAAAGCCTTCTCAAGCCCTTCCTGCAGCCCTAGCAAGAATATGTCCGTACCAATAGGATTCAGATGAACCCCATCAGGCAACAACAGATTACCGTTGTCACCCTCCAATTCCTGATGACGAACCACTACACCACTAAGGGATTGTACAAACTTAGAGATCCGAACATTCAGGACTTTCCGCGACCTTTCAATAGCCAGGGGGTCCCTGGCACCCCTCCACACCTGCCGTGGCACCACCTTGGACCACACTAACACCACGTCAGAGAAGAATACTGAGACCCGTTGAAGATCCTGTCTAATCAAAGCAATCAGCTCCGCCAATTTTACCTGACCAAGGTCGTTGCCACCAGCGTGGACAAGGACGACAGCAGGACCAAGAACCTGGCGGCTGACCGATACGAGCTCCGGCAAGATTTGATGCGACCTCAAGCCGCGACGACCACACGAGTGTACCTCAGCGGAGGAGAGCCCAAGAGATAAGCCGCCAGGACGAACCGCAGCTCTGCGTTCGGCCCAGAAAATATAAGAGTGCCCAAATAGCCACACAGAAGGGAGACTGGGTCCTGAAAAAATACAAAACAAAACAAAAGTAAAAGAAAACTAGAAACAAAACAAACAATCATTGAGTAAACAGATCAGGGCGGATATACATCCTATAACAATTCTACTTCAATCTGCCCAATCGCTTTACAGCGTTCTCACCCAAACCACAAGCGTCAGCCATAGTCGCCGCACCAATCCGAAAAGAGTGGGTACCAAACTCTTTTGGATCCAGACCCAACTCAACCAAGCATGCACGAAAAACTGAAGCAAACTGAAAACGTGTAAGAGGCAAACCGGAGGCATGCACCAGGACGACAGAAGACTCAGGACGACGCAAGACAAATTCCCTAGTGACCCGCACTGGGCAATAAGAGGAGCCTAAGGCTTTTACAGTCACCCGACTACCCCGGCCAAAAACATCCATTTTTGATTTCCTAACACCAATCTTAACCTTCTCACCCAAAACAACCACATCCCCAACTGAAAGACCCCCGGGACAAAAACGACTCCTGCTCAACAATTCCCCAACCCGCAAGGTGGCAAAAAAGGCAATCAAAAAGGCCATCCTAAACAACAAAACTTCATAAGGGTCACGACATATGACATCTAAAATTGCACACAAACGAGACAGCAGACTGAAAGACACCGGGCGCCGAGAATCCACAACCACAGACACTTTCTTCCACCCTTTAACCACCTGCTGAACCATGAAATGCTTCGTAATATCGCGCCGATCAAAAAGCTTAAGCATAAACGCAACTCCAGCTAAACTCTTTTGAGCCACGTTTGCCGAAGCACCCCTACGCCCCAACTGCGCTAAAAAAATCAAGCGTGACCTCCAACAAAAGACAGTCATCCGCGGGTACGATACCGCCGGAGATAGACAGCCAAGAAGACCATGCAGTCCCGTGGCTCCGCCAGGTGGCCTTGGATACGGAGCTGCGCACCAACTCAACTAGATGCTCCCGACCAGGTCCATAAGCAGTCCGAGCAAGCTGTACCGACTGCCTCTGCCGTTGGGTGTAGCACACGAAACACCTGAAAATCGGAACGGGACAGAGCATCAGCAACGCAATTCTGCACTCCCGGCACGTGTCTTGCCCTAAACCAAATATTATGCTGCAAACAGCGATGAACAAGATGGCACAACAATGCCAAAACCGGGAGAGAAGAAGAGGACTGACTATTGATGACTTGTACAACCGCAATATTGTCCGTCCAAAAACAAATCCTTCGATTCGCCATACCCGAGCCCCAAAGCTCTACAGCCACAACAATCGGGAACAATTCTCAGAGAGCCAGATTCCTCACCAGTCCCGACTCCACCCAGGAAAGCGGCCAAACACCTCGACACCAAGCATCCCCAAGAATCACTCCAAAACCATCACTACCCGCCACATCAGTGAACAGATGCAAATCTACACTAACAACCTCCACCCCTTGACAAAGAGTCCGACCGTTAAAGGTAGCTATAAAGGACTGCCAAATCAAGAGATCATCTCTGAGGGGACGGGTAATACGTATAAAATGATGAGGCATCAGGACCCCTTTAGTAGCTAAAGACAAACGCCTGCAGAAAGCCCTACCCATGGGCAGGACTCTGCAAGCGAAATTCAAGAGACCCAACAAACTCTGCATCTACTGTAACGACACTTTCTTTGCATGCACGAACTGGTCTACCATGGACACTAGCCGCGCAACCTTATCATTGGGCAACCGAAAAACCATGTCCACCGTATCCAGTTCAATGCCCAAGAATGACAACTTAGTTGTTGGGCCTTCAGTCTTTTCCTCAGACAGCGGGACCCCAATATTACCCATAAGGACATGAAAAGTATGCAAGAGGTAGGCACAAACCGACAAACCCCCCGGGCCAACAAACAAAAAATCATCAAGATAATGCAATACCGATGGGATGCCCGTCTCAAACCGTACCATCCACTCCAAAAAGGAGCTAAATGCCTCAAAATAGTAACACGAGATGGAGAAACCCATGGGCAAGCACATATCCACGAAAAACCTATCAGCAACTATACAACCCAGCAAATGTAAACAGGACAGGTGTACCGGCAACAAACGAAATGCTGATTCAATATCTGATTTGGCCAACAAGGCCCCCGGACCTGCCCTAGCAACTAACTGAACCGCCTGATCAAAGGAAGTATATGAGATTGCCGCATCCGCCTTTGATACCCCGTCGTTCACCGAGGAACCAGTGGGATATGAAAGGTGATGAATTAAACGAAACTTGCCGGATTCCTTCTTAGGCACCAGGCCCAAAGGAGAAACCTGCAGATTAGGCAGAGGCGAGTCATCAAAAGGACCCGCCATACGACCCAACTCGACTTCCTTCATAACCTTTTCCCAAGCTAACTCGACATTGTCCCTAACAGATTTTAAATTGGGGGACAGCAACAAAACAGACGAATGTTCATTCGGTATGTAAAACTCATGGTAAAAACCGTCTTTAAGCAGGCTTGCTTCCTGCTTCCGAGGGTACCGAACTAATCACAGGTGCAGCCGCGGGCCGTTCACCGGCATTCTCTGCGCGACCGGCGACACCCATCTTGGCAGGCTGTCGCTGACGACAGAAACACCGCAACGCTGAATGCGTCCCTCCACAGATGGAGCATTCATGTTTAAATCGGCATGTAGCATAGAAGCGGCAGTGCCCTTCATTATACATCCAACATGCCCCATTAGGCTTGGGGGCCGCCGAGCCAGGTTGAGCGCCCGATCCGGCGGCTCCACTCTGAAACAGCCGCTGCGGACGTTGTGACAAGATAAGCTGAATCCACACATCGGTGGCCTTAGAGGCCCAACCGACGAACGGATTCAGGGCCAGGCGCCGACGAAACTCTTCGTCGTTACGCCACCAGGCGGAACCGCTGTGTAATTTTTTGTATGCTGTAAATCGTATCCAGATAAACGAACAACTCTGGACCCTTATCTGGAGACGACTGTGAAATGACATAAGACAGTGTGGCAAAGGCCTGAAGCCAGTTGCCAAAAGTCTTCGCAACCCGTGTTTTTTTATATGCACCTCTCTCGATAACCCGCTCTTTGTCAACGGTTACATGATCCGTTGACAATAGAGACCATATATCAACATATTCGCCCTTTGTGATTCGCTCCCTGACCTCCACCGGTACATGCGTACCCAGCAGGGCCACACCACAAAATTTGGAATCACGAAAAGCGAAACCAGTATTAACGGAAGAAACCATTGGAGGGCCAGCCGCCGCAGGAGCAGCCGACTGGCCCTCCAACACATCTAACATGCGCTTTAAGGAAGAGACAAAATCACTGGTAGCGGAAATTGGAAGGGATAGAGGTGCCGGCAAACCGGCATACTCACCACCCTTCGCCGCGTCAGACGTCTGGGCTGGCAGCAGTGGAGATGAAACTGCTGAAGAGGGCCGATCCAACGAGAGATGAACCGACTTTGAAGAAGCCCTTCCAGATGCTCTGGCCTGTTCCTTTCCAGAATGATGTTGAGAAGAGGAACCCGCCTGGCAGTAGACTGTCCCTCCGGCTGTGGGCGTGGCGACTCGACAATCTCGAGGAAGATTGACTGCGCGGGGATCCATGCCGTCGACGTTCATTTCTCCTTCGGCGGCCGCCCCTGCCGTGGGAGCGCTGGTGCGATGAGCGCCTCCTTCTGCGCCAACAATGACCGGTTCCATCTGTGGACAAAGACTCAGAAAGAGAGGAGAGATTAGGCCACGTCATTGACAAACCAGCAGAGCGCCCCCTGGACCCAGCCCCCCCGACGTAACCCCCCAGGGGGGACCCAGGAAGGTGCCGGCAGAACGCTGCGTTGCAGGCGGAAGCTGTCTTGCATGGGACACGGCATATCAGCAGCCAGCCCCCCATACAAGGATAAAGATGACCTGGCCCTGGGTTCTCCTCCCCCTCCCTCCAGAAAAATCGCTGGCGTCAGCAAAAAATCCTCCTGGCTGCTTGTCAGTTCCAGCAGACTCCAACGGCAGAGAGGTCTGCGCAGGAGACAGAGACGCCGGCCAGACCTGAGGGAGCCCGCTGGTGAGATCCCCCGCTCCCACCCGCCCCCCCCCCCGCCGCTGGGAACCGGCCAGGACCGCATCAGCCCCGCCAGGTGGGACTTCGGGCACCCCGCTGAGCGCGGCCATTTTCCTTTCCCGCGCGGTCCCCCCGGTTGCAGAAGCAGCCCGGCGGGAAACAACACGGGAGGAAGAAGTACCTTTTGCCACCGATGTGGCAGATGTAAACCGACCAGAAGGAGCCCTGGGGGATACAGAAACCGATGTAGAAGCTCCCCGCCGGGTAGCACCACAGAGCGGGCTAGGACTCAGGCGGGAGGGGGGCCTCGATTCCCGCCGTGGCCTCCGTCATCGGACCAGGAGCAGCAGAATCAGTAGCAGGAACAGGAAGAAAAGAACTCCAGCTCCACTCCAGCACCACTTCCAGCCACGCAGAACCCTGACAGGCGATGCGCTCCAGGATGATCTTCTCCATTGTGTCCTCCATTTCCACGGGGTCTTCGTTCCTGTACTTCTCACCAAGATGGCAGAAAGGTAAGAACCCCGCCTACGTGCACTCCAACACTTATATACTCTTTAATCCCCCCCCCGACATCCTTCCCACGTCACCATTTCTTTTAAAAATAAATAATGTATTCCCGCCACTCAGTCCCTGGCCCTTTCTTTATACAATTCAGGGCCTCTCAGAAGATGTGTTAAGTTATTTTCATTGTTAATGTTGTTGTTATTGCAGTAAGAAGAATTCTTAAAAACTGTTTTATAACTTTGTGTATTGTGTATGTTTATTGTGTGACGATAGCAGCTTGTGAAGCTAGCAGCATGTAAACTCAATTTTTTTTTTAGGGGGGGGGGGCGCCTTTTTATAGTAGGCCTCAGGCAGCAAAAAGGCTAGATTCACCCCTGCCCAAATGGCAAAATTGCCTCCCTTTCTAACAGACCTTAGCACATGCACATACAGTAAATAAAGCAAGCATATCAGGTACCTTTGTGTACATGAGAAGTAGCAGAATGTGAAATGAAGCCAATTTTGACTGTAGTCTTTACTGTATGTATGCATAAAATGCCAGATTTTCAATTGTTTGGATGTCTTTCCCATTGTGCCCATTCTGCAAAAAAACAAAACGAAACGAAACTAAAAATAATATATATATAAACATATGCTATCAAAGTAAAGTGCTGTGACTTTTGTAGGGTATTTTTAGTGACTTTTATTATTTGAATATACATTTCACATATTTCATTTACTTATTAAACACTGTATACAGCATTGAGGCTAATAATGACTTGTATCTTCCACCAAAAATTGCCCCCCAAAATAGTGACCCATACTGTGCTTTTGGAAATAATGCCACACTCAGTAACTAACAGTAATTGGGGTCACTAAGCTAGTGGAATGTAATAAATAGAGCCATGCACATAGGACCCCCTTTCCACAACACTTTTTTCCAACATTTTTCAGCTCTAATAATAGTTTATTATTAACCATTTGCTTACATTGGAATAGCAGTGGAAAAATATGACATGAATATTTTATAACTTTTCTATAACCATCAAAATAATTAAAACTTATGTTATCTGTCAGTTACAATAAAATATTGAATCTGACTTCCAACATTTCAGTAACATAACATTAACTCATGATATGAATGCTTCTCACACATAAAAGTAGATTTTTATTGTATCAGGAGAGAGAATGATTTCCATCCTTGCTGCTAAATATGGCCAGGATCAATTACGCTTTCTAGGAAATAAGCAATATACTAGACTAGCAGTAACCTGTGATTGCACTTAGCACATAGGCATAGAATATGATAGACACTATCTACAGATGAGCATCTGGCTTGGACAATACTTCTAGTCATATTTAAATGCTCTTTTATAGGTCAGGCATTGACATACGGGGTAGCTAAACCACATAGTATATAGGACTATAAGGCCCTGTGTATGTCCTTGGTATTGTACTGCATCTATTGTGCTGCATGTACTTAATAAACATATTATGGATTTATAAGAGGCTGGCATCTGCTCCTTTTGTATGTTTGCTATAGCTAAGGGTCTTCATTCTTACTTTCTGCACCTAGTCATAGTTCTTCATCCACTGTACCATCCTATTCACAGGCTCTGGGTGTCTGCAACTCACTCTCTGTTACTTTCCTACACACTCTGCTCACTGCTCTCCCAGTCCTCTCATGTCATTCCCATAAGAGCTGCCCTCATCAAGGTACAACCAGCAGAGAGGAGGGCAAGAAGTGGAGAGAGTATGGGTTGAGTCACCCCTTTACTCTCAGTGTTCTTTGGCTCAGAAATCTACACTAAAGTACCCCGAAGTCAGTACTGGGTGGTCTGTCAGAGTGCTGCCTTCTAAATGCTAGAAGGTGCTTGCCAGTTGCTACATATTATGGGCTACAAGGAGAAAACAGCTCCTGTCTTTCTTGCCAGAATGCAAACCATTCCCAGCGGCAGCCACACATACATAAATCCAAATATATTTTTTTGCTCAGGAGTCTTTCACCTGCTAAGCACTGCTGTAACCACCGGACCTTGAATGCTTAGAGCAGGGGTTAGCAATCCCTGGCACGCGTGCCAAGACTAGCACGGGAGGCATCTTCTGCAAAGGGTGATGTACATGTGCAGTGCAGTGCTGCTCCAAGCTCTGATATTCTTTCATGTGTAATGCTGCTCCTTGGGCTGATTTCCATGTGTGTTGCAGCGCTTCTCAAAGGGATGAAGTTTATTTTGCAATGCAGCACTGCTCAGAGGTGGGTGACAAAGTGCAGTAAGTGTCTCTGATGTTGCGTCACGTGCTGGGAGCAACCAGGGAGATGCAGACTTTGGGAACAGTGTGCAAATGTCTGGGGTCTGACAAGTGAAACCTGTACAGATCAGCTATTGCAGCAGTCTTTGGATGCACTGCGACGTCCTGTGTCCCTTTCCTTAGGTCGCTGACTGGCCTCAGCGGCAGGGACTTCTGCTGAAAGAAAACACCGGAGCAACAGGACCGGACTGCGCTGGGAGATATTGGGGACAGGTGAGTATGTTTTTTTTTTTTTTTCACTTTCCCTGACCTAATATATAAAAAAAAAAGTTTATCCTGGACAACCTCTTTAAGTTCAGTGTCTCAATAAATTTCTCTTACGCTAGGTTCCCACCTGCATTTGGGTTTCCGTTCGGGGGTGCCGCTTGGGGATGGAAACCCCGAATGGAGTACATGCACAGGTGTGAACCCAGCGTTACTGAGTTTCCTCACAACTTATGCTATGTTAGCACTAGCGTTCGAATTTCCGTTCTTCAGGTCCGCTTCGGGACCCAAAAATGGAAACCTAATCCACTTATGCACGGAAATCTGTGGGGTCCGCTGGGTTTCTGCCCGAAAAATGCATGACTTTTCTCTCCACATTTTTCAAGTGGATTCGGGGACGGAAACCCCAAACGGAGTTTGAACACTGGTGTGAACCAAGCCTTATCTGTCATCACAATTTATTATATAGAGAGTAGGGAGGGAGATTATATGATACCATATATCTCTCTGCATTTTTCAAGTGGAATGGGGGACGGAATCCCCTAATGGCAAAGAGCGCAGATGTGAACCCAGCCTGACAAAGATTTTAGGTCCAGTTTTCTTGTTTAAATTATAATATATGAGTCGGCTGCGAAGGCCCTGTCATCTTTATTGAAAAGTAGTGACTGCAGTGCAGAACACTCAAAAAAACAAATGTTTGTATGCAAAACCTGTGCCTGGAAGATGTGACTACTTTTCCTGAGTCCAGTAGGTATGCCCTTTTCCTGACACCTTCCTGGACATTCCTGGAGAGTTGGCAAGTATAATCTGTCTAATCTCATACTTACCTACATATGGAAAGAGATGTCTAGAAGAAGGGCACACTTTGCGCTGCATGAAATGTTGGGTGGAGAACATATACCATATCGGTGAATTCATGCCCCCTTTTTAGGTCATGGGATGCCTCCATTTCTCACATAGGCCCCTTTTGCATGACCTGTACAAGCAAGATCTTAGAGAGCCTGGCCAATGCTATCTTTTCCAGATCCGGAAAGGCACCCCTTTTTCAGTTGGCAAGTATGAGATAAGTATGACAGAAAAATAGACATATGAGAGATAGGTACTAGGGAGAGATATGAAAGACAAAAATGTTTAAAAGAATATTAGATAAATACATATTAAATAGGTGGATATATTAGAGTGAATATACATAGATTACAAATAATATACATAAACGTAGCTAATCTTGAACGCCATGTAATAATGTCATTATAAGTAATACCATTTTCCAACACTGGCCACTAGATGGCCCCCGCACATATTCAGAGAGTGATCGCGATCTTATCCTCTTCCTTTGACGCCATATTACGTCATCAAACCATAGAGATACGGCCGTGCCCTGATCAGAGAGGAGCTACCGAGATTAACCCGGAAGTAGATGGTTTGTGTTCCTGTGCTAAGAGCACCGAAGATGGCGGCAGAGTTCGTAAGGCAGTTCCAGAGTTTCTGCGAAAGTGATAAGCAATGGAGAGCCAGAAAGGAATTTCTGCTAAGGAACCTCGAGGATTTCCAGGGAGAAACTGAAATGGACAAACTGCTAGCCCTGTCTATGGTGTGGGCCAACCATATATTCATGGGTTGCAGGTAGACATGGTCGGGGAGTCTCTATCGTGCAGTGTGTATTACTCGGGTTACTTTCTCTTCGAGTCCACAGTGGTCTTGTGTAGTTTAGCGTAGACTGCTTAACATCAACCATTTCAGACAGGGAAAAGGCTGCTTACAATGCATTGCTGCAGAAATAGTATGATATGTATGCAGAAGTGTACATGGAAATCTTATGGTCCCATAACAAAGATCATTAAAGGGGTTATCCAGGCTGAATAATCAGACACTGAAGCAGATCTGCACACTTAGTCCCATAGCTGCCTGCAGCAGGTTACGTGTAGGACTCAACTTCAGTAATGGCCATATTTTTTTTTTTCATAGTAACTATAGCATGGATTTCCATCTAACACAGTGGGAAGGCAGAATACATGCAGATTTGACACGAAGTTAAGCCAGAATACATCTGTATGAAAATCTGTCATGTGAACCTACCTCAAGCCCTCCTGAGCAGGATCTGTTCTTTCCAGGGACTCTGGTTTGCCTTATGGGAGCTGTCCAAACTTTCCCATCATTGCAGAAGGGCAAAATGACAGAACTTTGTGTTCCTGCTTAGGCTCTTTTCAAACTACTGATGTACTTGGGCGAGTGCTACCTATGATGCATGAAAAAGTAGAGCATGCTCTGTTTGGTGGATCGAAAAGATGTCTCCTGTTTTCATGGACCCTACTTTCCCATTGAAAGTCAATGTGTGGAAAGAAAAAAAGGGATGCCACACTGGTGCCATGACAAAATATGTCCGAGAATCAGCATGGTTAGGCTCGGTTCACATCTGCATCCGGGCCATTCCGTTCCCCCTCTTCGCATGAAAAATGCAGGAAAAGTCCTGCAAGCAGCACTTTTCTCTCTGCATTTTTTGTGCGGAAACCACACGGATCCCATTATAGTCTATGGGGTCCGCCGGTTTCTTAAGGTAACCACCGGTTTCCTAAGGTAGCCCCAAGCGGACTTCCTGAACGGAAACCCATGCGCAGATGTGAACCGGGCCTTAGTCAAAGCGTTTAACTTCAGGTGACTAAGTACAGCTCTGTCATAGGATCAGAACAACAGACTGAAAAGCTGACAAAGTGACTGATGGAAATCTAGCACCCTCAACCTGTATCAGTCTCCATTAACTGTACTGCTAGAAAACAGAAGCTTTTTTTTCCCACCTTGATTATCTAATTTTTCCATGTAAAAAGAAAAAAAATTCTGAACACAGGACTTTATCTTCCATCTAAAACAATAAACAAACAAGACAGAAGAAATCTTTCATCTGGTTTTTAACATTATAGTTAATGAACTGGTGCAAGATTTGTTTGCACCAGTCATTTTGTCAGTTTTTTGGTTTGTTCTGATCTTATGATAAATCAAAGCAACAGCAACTTGATGGCAGAAGATCTTAACCATAACCAAATTTTCACACAAATTATATACTTCTCTCTTTGTCAGATACAGTGAAGAACTCTTGGAAAGGGTGCAGAATATGGCGGAAGGAATTGAAGTAGAAGATGCGCCACATTTTACAACAAGAGATGAAATTATGAAACGGGTATGTTGCCTGGTTAACCTAGTACAGTGATGGCGAACCTTTTAGAGACTGAGTGCCCAAACTGCAACCCAAAACCCACTAAATTATCGCAAAGTGCCAACGTGGCAATTTAACCTTGAACTAACCAGGATCTGTTTTATAGTGACCGTGCAATGTTATTACAGCCTGTAATAATATCACATGTCTGCTATAATATCACATGTCTGCTATAAAACAGATTCTGTGTGATATAAATAGTGAAGGGCCCCCACACAGTACAATGCGCTCCACAGTGGCCCCCAGACAGTATTATACGCTCCACAGTGGCCCCAGCACAGTATTATACGCTCCACAGTGGCCCCAGCACAGTATTATACGCTCCACAGTGGCCCCAGCACAGTATTATATGCTCCACAGTGGGGCCAAACACAGTATTATATGCTTCACAGTGGGTCCCCACACAGTAGTTTATGCTACTTACCCAGTATGGCTGCAGTCCCACGAAGAGCGTCCTCCTTCTTCTTCTGATCACAGGCGCTGATAACTTGTCGGGGCAGAGGTTACACTCTGTAGTTAATGTAAGCCGCGGTCCGCATTTGCACATATAGCCAGAGCCATTTTAACACATTGGTGGGCCCAGTGCAGAGGTTTCATAATTCCCCCCCCCCAATCACCCCCTGCTATTATACCCATCTGAAAGCTGCCAAAACTGGGATTTTATATGGTGACATTCAATGGGTGACAATGTGTTATCTGACTGATGGAACTTTTCCACCTGTCAGAAATGTTTTATACGTTCATCTCTAGTAATAATCGTTATTATTTTAGCGTGTATGCTAGAGAGGCAATCGGAGTATTTTACTCTATAAAGGTATGGACAGGACAGGGTCAAATGTAAACCTTATTGATGACTTTGTGTATGTGTTGTGTAGGTGTTTGGTGAAACTCTTTTGGCGTTGCAACCTAAACGATGGTAAATGTCTGGGTGTCAGTGCCAATAACTTCCTGGTTATGTTATATTCAGAGGGGTATTACATAACACCCCTGTGATTAGGCTATGTGCGCCACAGCAAATTTAGCTCCACCCACTTGACTCCGCCCATTCTCATCCATTTTATAATGTTCCCCTCCAATTGCCCCACATTATGAAGTCTCCTCCCCTAGTGCCCCAGTTTAAACTGGGGGAAACTAGAGGGGGACATTAAACTGGGGGCAACTAGAGGCAGACATGTCCCCCTCCAGCTACCCCCACGGTTTAATGTTCTCCTCCAGTTGCCCCCCAGTTTAATATCACCCTCCATCTCCCCCCAGTTTAATGCCCCCCTTGATCTGCCCCCAGTTTAACATAATAAAACACTGATACTCACCCCTCCTCGCTCCACTGTGGCTCTGTGAGGTCACTTCTCCCGGACTGTTCAGGGAGCTGCAAGCGCGATGTGAGTGACGTCATTACATCGCGCTCGCAGCTCCAGGGACCCGAGCACACAAGGATGTCCTTCACACACAATGGTGAAGCAATGGCTGTCTGCGGACGGCTCCTGCTTCATCAATGTATGTAACTCATCTGCGTCTGGAGCGGCCCTGCATATAGCTGAAAGAAGCAATCACTCACTAACTGGAAATCCTGTACCGGATTCCCCGTTAGTGAGCGATCATGGCGACGGCGCGCATGCCAACTGAGAGGGCTCTGCATGCCCTCTCTGGCACGCGTGCCATAGGTTTGCCATCACGGACCTAGTACATTCTTGCACTGTGTTTTATATAAAACTTAATTTCAGAATAAAATCTTTCTTGGTCGACAAATATGTGATTATTGACTTAATGTTGTCTTTTTTTTTCTTTACAATAGACTCATTGACTTCTGGATTTGGAGGATATGGCTTTACAAGAGACTGCTTTTTTTTGTTGAATACATCAAGATACAGACTAGTGTTTTTATTCTTTATAAAAATGTGAATACCGTTGTGTCACACAAGAACTGAGGCTCATATAAGTTTTAAATTGCTTTTAGAATTTTTTTTTACTTTTTAAATTGGAAAGTAATCAATTTTGTAGTTTTTTTTTTAACTTGCAATCTGATCCTGTAGTCAATTTTAGTATCTGTGCTATAATGTTCTCCCCAGTACATGTTATTCTTCTTTGTGTAAGTGCTCTTTTGAGCCCACTACAGGCTGCCAGTTGTCTTTTTAGTTCTTTTAGTGGTTTATATGTTTAAAGAGGAACTTTCACCACCTCCAACAATTCTAGTTCTTGGCATCTGTTAGGTGCTGCTCTACTGATTCTGGCACATTTTCTCTCTAGCCCCCATCGTTCCTGAGCAATCAATGTTGATAGTTTTGGTGTATGATATGCTTTATAGGCTCTGTACCATCAGGTCAGTGTCAGGTAGGAACAAGGGGTGTGATTCTGAGCTCTGACACTGGCTGCCTCTGATTGGAGCTCTGAATCGCACCCCCTGCCTTTCACTGCACTTCTGACATTACAGAGCTTAAACAGTGCTTGTTGCTCAGGAATGGTGGAGGCTAACTCTACTGGAATCATATAAGCACTTGAATTGGTGGAGGTGGTGAAAGGTCATCTTAATAGTGTAACATTCATTTTCTTTTATCTTTAAATGTATGTGTATCTTTATGTGCTGTGCGTTTTATGGTCAGCCTTCTCCTTCTTGGTGTGCTCAGTAACTAAGAAGCCAACTGGACAGGCTGGTGGCAGGTTTGTCAGTAGAACTAGGGTGTAGCGTTTAGGCCAGTTTTGGATGGAGTCAGAAAAGGTCCTGGGTCCGGCTTCAAAATAAATCAGTTATTTTATAGTATACAATTATCAATATTGTATAAATCATTGGATGCAGAGTTTGTTGCATGTGTGCTTTCATAATAATTCAATCACTAGCTTTTTTTTTTAGTTTATTAGGAGCTTTACTGCTTGCCTGACCATGGTCAGCCATTTATGAAGGAATCAACGTTGGGCTGTGGACAAATAAGAATCTGAGTCAGTGATTTGGCCTACTCACTCCACAGCCCTAAATGAAACAGGTTAAAAAAGGTTTTATGTAGACAGCTTGCAGGGAGTAGAGAGGGGAGGCTGCATGTAATTTTTATCTATATTCAAGCATAGTACACACTGTATACATATTTTCCTTAAATGTTTTGTTAGTAAAGTTCTACGGTCAGGTCAAGTTGTTTTCTAATAAAGAAATATTGTGAAGAACGTAATAAAGTATGTTACAAAGATGTAAAATCCCTTCCTCTGCATAAAAAAAAATTAAAACAGGAGGGCTTAGTGGACAGTGCACACTGCACTGTATACTCCTGTAGGAGGCATATGTCTAGAGATTTCCCATATACAGTGCCTTGCGAAAGTATTCAACTTTTCAACCTTTTGCCACATTTCAGGCTTCAAACATAAGGATATAAAATTTTAATTTTTTGGTGAAGAATCAACAAGTGGGACACAATTGTGAAGTGGAACGAAATTTATTGGTTATTTTAAACTTTTGCAAAAAAATAAAAAACTGAAAAGTGGGGCGTGCAATATTATTCGGCCCCTTTACTTTCAGTGCAGCAAACTCACTCCAGAAGTTCAGTGAGGATCTCTGAATGATCCAATGTTGTCCTAAATGACTGATGATGATAAATATAATCCATCTGTGTGTAATCAAGTCTCCGTCTAAATGCACCTGCTCTGTGATAGTCTCAGGGTTCTGTTTAAAGCGCAGAGAGCATCATGAAGACCAAGGAACACACCAGGCAGGTCCGTGATACTGTTGTGGAGAAGTTTAAAGCCGGATTTGGATACAAAAAGATTTCCCAAACTTTAAACATCCCAAGGAGCACTGTGCAAGCAATCATATTGAAATGGAAGGAGTATCAGACCACTGCAAATCTATCAAGACCCGGCCGTCCCTCTAAACTTTCATCTCAAACAAGGAAAAGACTGATCAGAGATGCAGCCAAGAGGCCCATGATCCCTCTGGATGAACTGCAGAGATCTACAGCTGAGGTGGGAGAGTCTGTCCATAGGACAACAATCAGTCGTACACTGCAAAAATCTGGCCTTTATGGAAGAGTGGCAAGAAGAAAGCCATTTCTCAAAGATATCGTACAGATGCTGAAATGGGGAGCCGGCTGTAACGTAAGCCGAAGCTCCCAGCACCGCCATCTTGTGACTCCCCTCTGACCCAGCGGTTACGTGATCTCCCGGGAATCAGTGTCTGCAAGAGCTGCTGGGTCCTACAGGACCCAGATCAGCTCTATAGTAACGGGCAGGAGCTAAATGTACCAGCCCCAATTACAGGGGAAATCGGCCTCCCCCACCAAAAATAGTGATCAGATGTCCCCAAAGGTCTATTATGACCTTATGGGGACACAATGTAAAAAAAAAAAAAAAAAAATTAATAGAAAAGTAAATGTAAATAAAATAATATAATATGCCAATAAAACGCCGTTATAGCCCCACCTCCAACGACACCATACAAAATAAAAATTACCGTGATGGAGAGTAAAAACTATTTTATAAAGTTTTTTTAGTAGCACTTTGTGTTATTAAATAAAAAAAAAAAAAATTTAAAAAGTAAAAAACACACACGTTTTCCCTCTTCTTTTGTTTATATTTTCCCGGATATAAAAAAAAATAAAACGCATGCAAAAAATAAAAACATAGGGTTTTATTTTTATGTGTCGCCAAAAAAAACACGCAGAAATTACGGTAGTTGAATAACGCATATGATAAAAATGTTACAGCCCTCAAAACCGCACATACAAAAAAAATGTGTCTGGTCCTGGACCAGAAATTGGCCCGGTACTGAAGTGGTTAATATGAGAGATTATTTATGATTACTAAAAATTTGTAATAATGCAGATCAAATGTATATTACATTACAGAGGTTTGGAGAACACTTATATGCTTCTAGAACTGATAACTGACTTGCAATAACCAGCACTGTCTGAGTCTTTATCAGCAAACTGCAATTAGCTGACCTGAGTGCCCTGACCAGAGGCGCATAGCAGGAGATAACAGCTCTGAATGTAATCCAGAGGAATCAACCCCCCCCTCCCCTCCATAGAGCAGTGTGTCACAATCTGATAATAGGCTGGTTGCTTTAACAATTGTGTAAACAATGGTAGGAATAATTTCACATAGCAGACAATGAAGCAGCATTTCTATAGCAATTTAGGAAACTTGAATTTACATAAGCTAGCAGTAGAGATTAGGATCCTTGAAATGGGAATACCCCTTTTAAGTGTTGCTTGTGTCTCTGATTTATTTTGTAAGGGTGGGTTCACATCTGCGCTTGAGTCCGTCCGCTGCCAATCCGAGTGAAAATCTCAACGCATTGGTTAAAAACCCATTCATTTGAATGGGTTTTTAAAGCAATGTGCGGGTGTGCACTTACACCCTCTGAGCCGCGAAGCCGTTTTTTTAAGTCGGACACAAAGTCCTGCATGTCCGACTTTGTATCCGACGAAAAAACTGGATTCGCAGCGCAGAGGGTGTAAGCGCACACCCACGCATTGCTTTAAAAACCCATTCAAATGAATGGGTTTTTAACCAATGCGTTGAGATTTTCACTCGGATTGGCAGCGGACGGACTCAAGCGCAGGTGTGAACCCACCCTTACACGGCCAAAATCCTTCTCTGAGCTGAATATCTGCTTTATATAAATTTGCAAATCTAGCATTTCTTGCAATGAATATACTGTCTACCAGTTGTGTTTCTTCATTGTTTCAAAGGCTTTTAGACTCCTCAAAAGCTTTTTTTTTTTTTATCATCTTATACACCTTTAGCTACATCATAACCACCTATGAAGTTAAATTATATAGTTCAGTGGGAGTCAGATATTGGTCAAACAATTGTTATGATGCTCTTTCATACACTGCAAAGATCTCTAAATCACACACAAGTTATTAGACAAATCAATTAGATGCTACCTAGCATATATCAACTGGTACATCACTTTATGCTGCAATGTGGTGCCACGGTTAACTTATATCACCTGTGTTGGGCATGTAAAACAGTCTACCCATTTTGGAAACATATTTTTTCAATATATTTCAGAAATAATAACTTAAAGTGGACCCCTCTTTAGCATATCTTTATAGATATTCCATATTTAAAAGGTGGAAGACAGCTGAGGCTAATATATCAGAAATGCTCAACAGACTCTTAAACTTCCAATATGAACTTAATTTTGCTCCAGGACATATGCACCTGCTTCTTCATAAGCATCATATCAATTTATAACATACTTTGCTATAATCTAGCTGCATATAAATAAACTTGGTTTTTATCTGTAGATGATTTTTGTAAGTGTGTATGGTTTTGCTTCGCCAGCACTGTTCTGTTCTTTTGTAATATCTTATTGTTGTCCACTATGACCTGTCTCTGATTCATTTATTTAACCTGGACGCTGCTATTGATATGCCATTCAACAATCGATTAGGTGACTGATATATAAACCTTATCATATCTTTTCTTTGTGGACATGTTTTTTATATATTTACTTTGACTTTTCTACTTTTATTATGACAAAACTTTACAGCTTGTGGTTCGGTAGAGCTTTATTACTTTACCTTTTGATATAGCCATATGAGAGATTGTTTTTGTGGGATGAGATACACTTTTCAATGACACAATTTTGGTGTGCCTATAATTTATTGATTGAGCTTTAACTTTGTGGGGGATTAAATTAAATTTTATTAGGAATTGTTTTTAACTTTTTTTTTTGCAGTTGACTTTATACTGTAAGTAACATGTTATTTTTATTCTGTGGGTCAGTATGTTCACAGCAATAGCTAATTATATATATATATATATATATATATATATATATATATATATATATGTTTTTACTAATTGTACACAATAAAAATCTATTTTTTGGGGCAAAAAAATCAATTGTTTATGCATCACCATCTTCTTGTAAAAGACCTTTTGCATCCTCATAGACGTGCGGTATATACCGCTAGAAAGCTGACAGTGTGCTGAATTCAGCTTCCCCTTATGCGCCCTGGTGCTGTAGATATTGCTGCCGTTAATTTCAGCACCGATATCTCTCCACTGTCAGAAGGACGGGCCTTACAGCTGAGGAACACCCCCCCGACAGTACTCTTTCATAGACTTGTACTTGCATCGGGGTGCTTATCGGGAAAGCCATCTATGAGGCCGTGAAAGGTCCGCTTTTAATATGATTTTTGTAAAAAGCCTTTTTGAACTGCCTATGGGAATTATTGCTTACAAAATGGAAATGATAACCAGCACCCCTGTTAAGGCAAGAGGATGTGACTTTTTTAACCCCTTCCCACCGATGACATTTTTAGTTTTTTACTACTCCCCCACCCCCCACCCTTCCGAACCCAATAACTTTTTGATTTTTCTGTTCTGAGCCATATGAGGTCTTAATGTTTGCAGGACAATTTTTTTTTTCATGATGCTACCATTTATTATTCTGTACAATGTACTGGGAAGCTGGAAAAAAATTCAGAATGGGGTGGATTTCAAGAAAAAGTGCATTTGTGCGACTTTCTTACGGGCTTCGTTTTTACGGCGTTTACTCTACAGCCAAAATGACGTCACCTGTATTCTATGTTTCGGTACAATTCCGGGGATACCAAATTTATATGGTTTTATTTACATTTTAACCCCTTAACAAAAATCCAAAACTGCAAAAATATTTTATTTTAAAAATTCGCCATATTCTGACACCCATAACTTTTATATACTTCTGTGTACGGAGATGCATAGGGTGTCTTTTTTTGCGGGACCAGGTGTACTTTTTAGTTAGGTAAAACAGTGAAAAAAGGGCTGTTTGGCACTTTTAATTTTTTTTTCTCTGTTATGGCATTTACCATACGGGAAAAATATTTTTATAGCTTTGTAGACCGGGCGTTTTCGGACACAGGGATACCTAATGTGTATGTCTTTCACAGTATTTAACTAGTTATATATATATATATATATATATAGTATATAATATAATATATTATACAGTGGGGAAAAAAATAAGTATTTAGTCAGCCACCAATTGTGCAAGTTCTCCCACTTAAAAAGATGAGGCCTCTAATTGACATCATAGGTAGACCTCAACTATGAGAGACAAAATGAGAAAACAAATCCAGAAAATTATATTGTCTGATTTTTTATGAATTTGCAAATTATGGTGGAAAAATAAGTATTTGGTCACCTACAAACAAGCAAGATTTCTGGCTCTCACAGACCTGTAACTTCTTCTTTAAGAGGCTCCTCTGTCCTCCACTCATTACCTGTAGTAATGGCTCTTGTTTGACATTGTTATCAGTATAAAAGACACCTGTCCACAACCTCAAACAGTCACACTCCAAACTCCACTATGGTGAAGACCAAAGAGCTGTGGCAGGACACCAGAGACAAAATTGTAGACCTGCACCAGACTGGGAAGACTAAATCTGCAATAGGCAAGCAGCTTGGTGTGAAGAAATCAACTGTGGGAGCAATAATTAGAAAATGGAAGACATACAAGACCACTGATAATCTCCCTCGATCAGGGGCTCCACGCAAGATCTCACCCCGTGGGGTCAAAATGATCACAAGAACGGTGAGCAAAAATCCCAGAACCACACGGGAGGACCTATTATTTTTTATTGATTAATTGGTCCCCCTGTCTTTTTTAGGATAGACCTAGGAAAGCCTTGGCGAAATCTAAGAATAAGGAATGTGCCATATGTAGAACTAGACTTTCTTCTTCTTATGAGAAAAAGCTCTGCTCATCATGCATTGATAGAACTATTGCTGAGGAGTCCCCATTATTTTTAAAGGGTATCAGATCTATGATACAGGAGGAAGTCAGGAGTTCCCTTAAGGGTAAAAGTGGCCAGAAAAAGAAGTCCAATTCCTCTACCCGGGGTCATAACTCCTTTTCTGAGGGGGGAGTTTGTTCAGGGCGAAAGTGGAGAATTATCCGATGACTCCTTCCTCCATATCTGATGTAGAGGGAGGACAGTCGTGTTTTCCAGTAGAAGACACTGACAAGTTGCTCAAAGCCATTAGAGCTACTATGGGGATTGAGGACTCTAGACCCTCCCATTCTATGCAGGACATTGTTTGGAGGTTCGTCAAAGGAGACACTTTCCAGTCCATAAAAATATTACATTGCTTATCAAGAGGGAATGGAAAAAGCCGGACAAGAAGGGTTTTATCCCTAGAGGAGTTAAGCGTAAATACCTGTTTGAAGAGGGAGCTTGCTCTTCTTGGGATAATGTACCAAAAATGTTGCCATATCCAGAGCCTCCAGGAAGTCAGCACTGCCTTTTGAGGACATGGGTACCCTGAAGAATCCCTTAGGTAAGAAATCAGAAAGCTTCCTAAGGCGTTCTTTTTAGTCAGTAGGAGCATCCCTCAAACCCAATATAGCGGCTACCTGTACTGCAAGATCCCTTATGATCTGGCTAGGGGAGCTGGAAATCAATTAAGGGATAAGGCCCCAAGAGAGCAAATTGTCAGCCCTGCCGACTACTAGAAAAGCTGCAGATTTTTTTGACAGATGCTTCAGCGGACTCTGTAATATTAATAGCTCACTCCCTTGCCCTGACCAACTCTGCCAGAAGGGCTATATGGCTGAAGAGTTGGACAGGTGATGTAGGGTCTAAGACCCGGCTGTGCAATCTGCCCTGTGACAGTGAATATCTCTTTGGACCAGCCTTGGATGACATTTTAGCTAAGAAAGCAGATAAAAAGAGAGGTTTTCCTGTGCCTTCCTCTGTTCGTACACGGAGATCCTTTTGTCCCTTTGGAGCATACAGTAGGCAGAAATTTGTCAACTCCAGCGATAATAGTTGGTCAGAAACCAATAAGAAACAAAAGGGGTTCTTATTTAGGTGGGAGTAGGCCTGAAGTTGGAGTTCTCTTTTCCTCTGCCTCCAAGTTTTCAGATTCCCAGAACTCAGACTTCCCTAACCTCTCAATCGGCTCTGGAATTAAAAGTGAAGAGCCTGATCTTGAAAGGGATGCCGATTCCAGTTCCCCAGGAAGAGGAGAGGCAGGGGTTTTATTCCCATCTGTTCTTGGTAAGGAAAGCCGATGGTTCCTACAGAACCATAATAAAAGGAGGTTAAATCAGTTTCTGTCTTACAAGAAATGGCGGATGGAGATAGTGCAGTCAGCAGTGAGATTGTTAATTCCACATATGCCTGTCCTTGGTGGTGGGGTGCCCACATGGGGGGGGGGGGGGGGGATCAGGTGTTCAAAGGCTGCTGGTCAAGGAGTCTCTCAGGCCTCCTTGAATTAGAGGGAACTAATGGCGGTTCTGGAGACCTTGAAAGCTGTAGGTCAGGGTATTCGGAATCGCCATGTAAGAAAGGATCATTTCTGACAATACGACTACAGTTTCATATATATAAACAGGCAAGGGGGTATGAGGTCTCTTCCCCTTATGGAAATAATGGCCCGGATTCTACATCTGTCAGAGCCTCTGGTTCTCTCCTTGTCCGCTCTGCATATCAGGGAGTCAGACAATTTCAGAGAAAATTTCTTGAGCTGTCACAGTCTGAATCAGAGCGAGTGGGAATTGAACCCGTCCATCTTTTTAGAGATCACCAGGGTTTGGGGGGGGGGGGGGGGGGGGGGGGGGGGGGAAATAGATCTGTTTGCCAGTCGGTCAAACAAGAAGCTGGAGAGATTTTTTTTTTTTCCCTAAATCCAGAGGAATCCCCCTTTGGGGCGGACGCTCTGTCCCACAGTGGGATTTCAATCTAGCTTACGCTTTCCCTCCTTTCTTTCTCATTCCAGCAGTTCTGAGGAAGATCAAGGATGATCGAGCGAGGGTCATTCTAATTGCCCCCTTTTGGCCAAGGAGAGCCTGGCTTACCTGGCTAAGGATCCTGTCCGTTGCGGACCCTTGGATTCTCCCAGTCAGCCAGGACATTCTATGTCAGGGTCCTATTCTCCACCTGGAATCCAGCCACTTACATCTGACTGCCTGGAATTTGAGCGTAAATTACTAGCTTCAAAGGGTTCTCAGAATCTCATTACCACTCTTCTAAAAAAGCAGAAAACCAGTCACTGCTAAAATATACGCTAGGACTTGGTTCCGGTTTTTTGAATTTCTAGGGGTTCTATAGGGGAGCTTAGGGATATACCTAGAAAACAGATTCTAGAGTTCCTTCAGAAGGGGCTAGAAAAGGGACTTTCTACCAGCATTTTAAGAGTCCATGTTTCAGCCCTTAGTGCTATAGATTTAAAAGCAAAGGAAGGAAAAACGCAGCAGGAAAAAAACAAAACAAAACTGTTTTGCTATTTAGGGTCCTTAAACCATAAAACAATCTGGTTTGTTTAACACTTTGTTTGCTTCTTAATTCCATGCATGTACCTTCATGTTTTTCAAGTCTTCAATATGAACCCACAATGTTGAAGATTTAAAGGGGGGGGAAATATAATATATATATATATATATATATATATATATATATATATATATATATATATATTTTATAATAAAAAGGTGTGACCAAACTTGACTGGTAATATACATCCTATCCATGGACAGCAGGGGGCCTTCAACTGAAGAGCTGGGGGTAAGTAATGGGGGTAGAGGGTTAATCTTTCCAGTCACTGAACACAACAGTTTACAGCATTTTAAAAACATTACCAGACTTTTTCAAGTGACTAACACTCTTAGGCTAAGGCCCCACATAAGCCACAGCCAAAAAAACTGCAGCAGAAACACAGCACAGAAAAAGCCAGTGTTTACATGGGTAGAATTGACATGCTGCGATTTACACATTTAAAAGCATCGGTTTTTGAAATAGCTGCAGCAGACATGTTGCTATTTTTCTGCAATGCTTGGATGGGATTAGACAGAATCCCATTCATTTTACAAGTTATGTAAAATGCCACGATTTTTGTGCAAGTAGGACCCCAGCCTTAAACTGCATCTGCCAACGCATGTCCAGTATTGTTAAAAATATAGACAAAACAGATCCTCTAATAGTTGAAACACAAGAAATAAAAACACCCAGAAACTGTTGATTATTCAACTCTATTGTGAGTATTTTAACAGCTTACCTTTAAAATATTAAAAAGAAAAAAAAAAAAAAAAAATTATGAGAAAACAAAACTGCAAGTGTTCTCCTTCTATAAAAAGGTCACAAAAAAACTGAAGCATTCAGATTTCTTGGAAAAAAAAAAAAAAAAGTATGGATTTACAAAATGTGTATTTGCATGAAAACTCCATGCCAACAGTATACATTAATGTAGGGGCAATACAAACAGGATATATTACAAATGTAGCAATAACTTATTCTCAAATCATGCACAACATGCAATAAAAAAAAATACGCTAAGAGATACACAAGCTTTACACTTTCCAAACAGGAGTATAATGGGGTAGAGAACCAAGAGGATTTTCTGTGTTTGCCATCAACTTATACAAATCTTTATAACTTGAGGCATTTGCAGTAGTTCTCAATTCTGTCTCTTACGATGTGAAGATGTACACAAAGTAGAAGAAGAACCAATGAAGAAAAGGAGCAGAGAAGCAGAGCTTAGGAATCGTTCCAACTTTGCTCAACAATAGCCGATACCCTCTTTTCATATTCACGTTTGTTTTCCTGATAAAGTTGTGCTGCTTGACTGTTCGCAGGGCTGTTCGGATTTGGTTCATCAAGTAGAGACTTAAAAAAAAAAAAAAAAAAAAAAAAAAAAAAAAACCACACAGAACAAAAAGATTATTATATATAAATATAAAATTATACACAATCTGTGACCTACTTTTTTTGAATGCACTGTCACACGTCTCAAACAGTCAGCTACAGTGACCACATGATCCCTACTGTGTACAAAAGTAGATTTCCAAGAATAATTTATTTTTTAATGAATTTCATTTGCAAATCTGTAACAGGAAAAACTACCTTTAGGTTTCTAAGCTAAAGCATATCTGTCATGTAAATAAGTTACGCTATGTAACACAGTAGTCAGTCAATGCAGCGAGGTGGGTGAAATTTCTCCCTCATGAATACAGCAGATTGTCTGCTGTAAAAAAAAGTGGTTGTCACAGCAGACCTGTCTCCAATATGCGTCCTTTACATTTGGCAGCATATTAGACATAAGTTACCTCCTCTGTGAAATCCACCACAACTGTTTTATTTGTAAACATTACTCTGAAGGGAACTTTACAATCCCAAATGGCACCACTCTCTCACATCAATCTATAACTGTCAACCAAACACTCACTGTCGCTGTGATGTAGCATAGTGAATGTATGATATATTGTTGATATATTCTGATATACCAGATAAAAATCCCCATTTTGCACAGGCTTTGGCATTAATCCACTAACAGTATCCTGCCCTTACATTAACCAAGAGATCAGACTTGCAAGTAATAAACTTAAAGATTGATCTTCAGACTGCACAGAACTTTATGCATATAATGAAGGAAACTGGCTTCCATTTGCAGAACACTGCATGATTCTACCTGAATTGATGTTAATATGGAAGAGACATCATAAGTTGGGCTCCAGCGGTTTTGAAGGATGTCTAAACATATGCTACCATCAGCATAAACTGCAAGAGGGAAAAAAAAAAAAAATTAAATTTAAAGACTTAAGATATACAGTACTGTGCAAAAAGTTTGACCGGTGTGGAAACATGCTTTCAATTAAAATTCATTCAGTGAACAGAAGAGTCACTCCATTATTCTACCATTTGCCTTCAAGACCGCATCAATTCTAGGTACACTTGCACACAGTTCTCCAGCCTCCCTGCAGAGTTCCTTCAAAAACTAAATACAGATGTTCTGTGGATGTAGGCTTACTCAAAGCCTTCTGTCACTTCATGTAATCCCAGGTAGACTAGTTGATATCAGGGCTCTGTGGGTGCCACGTTCTTAATGACATTTGCTATATGTTCAAGATCTTTTCAACATTATCCCTTTTCTGTTCCTTCAGATACAAGTACAAGTATACCTAAAAGAATGGACGGTGTTTTAAAAGGCCAAGGGAGGTCACAACAAATATTGATTTAGAGTTTGCTTTTGTTCATTTACTTTGCATCTGTGCAGGGTCTGCCTGTCAGCCCTCCACCCATCAAAAGCATGGGGACAAAAGCAGTTGGTTCCAGTCCATGCATAGTGGTTGGGCGCTGGTACTGCAGCTTTGCTTCCATTGACTTTAATGGGAGCTGAGATGCAGTACTGACGCTCAGCTACTACACAGGGCATAAAGGCAACTGCTTCTGGCTCAGTGCAGAGTATAGCAGGACCATCGTAAGCATCCCTGAAAAGCTGATCTGTGTGGGGCCACCTGTCACCCCCACTATTCAGATATTTAGGACTTATTCTAAAGGATAGGTCATAAATTAAAAATTCCTGGACAAGTTCTTTAAGACTTAGGGGTTATTTCATCACAATTCAGCTGCTTATTAGCAGCCAACTGTAGTATAGGTTTAAAAACCTCAAAAAACCTATTCAAACATTTTCCACAACGGATCGATTGACTTTATTAATAGAAAAGCAGAGCCAAAGTGATTCACTTTTGCTTAGATTCTGTTTCTATAAAAGTGTTCTTTTTTCATGGACTCCAAAGTGTGGTATATTCCACTTGTGTTTGCAGAAAAATAACACACAAAACCCTCAACATATAGAAACAGAAACCAAACAAGACTGACACCAAGAGTGAATAGTTTGACTTTTCACTAGTATTTTTTTGCTTGGTTTCTGTTCCTATATGGGGTCTTTCTTTTCTGTTTCACAAACAAGTGAAATATACCACACTTGTGTCCATGGAGAAAAAAAAAAACACAACAAAAAACAAGCCACCCCCCCTGCAAACTTACAGAAAGTAAAGCTAAGAAAAACAGATGCCAAAAATGAAGCTTTGCTATAAACAAAGCAAATCTATCCATTGTGGGATACATTGGAATACATTTTCTTTATCCCAAAAATCAGTCAAGTTATTTGAAAAGCCTCTTATTCTCCATATGTAACAATCATCCTAGCCTTGACCATCTGAAAATCCCAACACAGACACCGGCAACCTTGGCACACTACTCAAACACATTTTCTTCAGCGATACTCAAGATGTGCCGAACGGCTATGGCAAAAATTTCACATCTGCAGATTTTCTTCACTTCAAGTTTATGTTCAAAGCCTATAACTCTGCCCTTCACCTCGCCAAACAAGCTTACTTCACCTCTCATCTCTCCAATAAGCCTAAACGACTCTGACACCTTTCACTCCCTCCACATGCCAAAGGTGCGGGTACCTGTCACAGACCTCAAGACATGGCCACGTACTTTAAAGACAAAATCCGTCAGGAAATAACCCAATCTCCAAGCGGCATCAGTCCCCTTCCCTCCCTTGCTCCTCTTTGTGAACTCATTATTTGACCAAGTAACAGAAGAAGACGTTTCCCAGCTCCTTTCTTCTTCTCGCCCCACTACTTGCACAAGAGATCCTATCCCATCACACCTCCTCCGGTCTCTGTCCCCTACTGTTACAACTCACCTTACTAAAAAATTTTTAACCTCTCTTTCTTCTGGAATCTTCCCCTCCTCCTTCACACATGCTGTCATAACCCCACTACTGAAAAAACCCTCCTTTGACCCATCCTGTGCTGCTAACTACTGACCTGTCTCTAACCTCCCCTTCATCTCTAAACTCCTGGAATGCTTGGTTTACTCCCGCCTAATCCACTATCTATCTGCTAACTCTCTCCTGGATCCCTTAGTAAGGTTTTCGTGCACAACACTCTACAGAAACGGCCATCACAAAGGTCTCCAATGGTCTCTTAATGGCTAAATCTAAAAGGGAACTATTCACTAATTTTCTTCTGGATCTCTCAGCAGCATTTGACACTGTAGACCAAACTCCTCCTCACTATGCTCCATTCTATCAGCCTCAGTATTACCGCTCTCTTTGTTTTCTTCCTATCTCTCTGACCACTCATTTTGTGTATCATTCGCTGGTGCTATTTCTTCTCCTCTGCCCCATGCGATTGGGGTTCCTCAAGGCTCGGTCCTAGGTCCCCTCCTCTTCTCTCTGTACACAGTCCCAGTTGGACAAACCATTCGCAAATTTGCCTTTCAATACCATCTTTATGCAGATAATACCCAACTATATAACTCATCCCGTGACATCACCCTTGCACTACTACAGAACACCAGTGACTCTCTGCTGTCTCTAACATCTAACATTTTCTTTATCTGAAATTGAATCTTTCAAAAACTGAACTTCTTGTGTTCCCTCCATCTACTAACCGACCTAACCCTGATATCTCCATTTCTGTCTGTGGCCTTACTATTATACTGAGGCGGCATGCCCGCTGTATGGGGGTTGGATTTGATTCAGATCTTACCTTTATCCTACATATTCAGACACTTGCATGCTCTTGCCACCTGCACCTTAAAAACATCTCTAGAATTCGCCCTTTTCTCACCGTGGAAACATCAAAAACCCTCATTGTCGCTCTGAATCTCTCTTGTCTTCACTATTGCGATTCTCTTCTAATTAGGCTTCCTCTTATTAAACTCTCCCCTCTACAATCTGTCCCGAATGTGGCCGCCAGACTCCTCTTTCTGTCAAACCGCTACACAGACGCATCTACCTTGTGTCAGTCGCTGTATTGGTTGCCCATCCATCACAGAATACAATATAAAATCACACTGACTCACAAATCCATCCATAGCGATGTGCCCCCCTATATCTCCTCGCTGTCTACCGCCCTCTCCGTTCTGCCAATGACCTTAGACTTGCATCTCGAGCTGCACCACTGCTTTATCCAAGACAAGCAGATTAATCCCCAACTACAGCAGCTTCAAAACTGCCCTAAAATCAGATCTGTATGGTCAGGCTTATCACATGACCTGATCAGTGTAGTGTGTGTAGGTGTAGAACAACAACACCTTTTATCCTTCCTCCTCTGTTCCTCAGATCCTGTCCTCTCCATATAGAAGATACACTGCACTCCTTGAACTTAGTATCTGTTTATTCACAGATACAGGTTCATACAGCTTCAGTTACACAACCTTTTCTATTAAAAGATGACTGGACTTCTGACCTCGTGTGCCCCTATCTCCTCAGAATGTAAGCTCTTGCAAGCAGGGCCCTCACTCCTATTGTTTGATTTGTTTATTTCTTTGTCACATTGTAATGTCTCATATTGTCTGTTCATGTGTCTTCTGATTTGTAAAGTGTACGGAATATGTTGGCGCTATATAAATAAAGATATTATTACTAGCCTCTGGTCCTCCACTTTTTATAAAAATCCAATATACTGCATGTTTTACAACCAGACATTGGCAGGTAGTAGGTATAAAGCTGGACAGTAGTGGCTAAGTTCTTTGCTCAGAAACTAAAGTCAGAATTACTTTTGCTCTAGCACTAGGAAGCTAAAATATTAAAGATTATGGTCAGACAAATCTACTCACCGTTCGGATGAAACATTTTTGACACAAATCTAACCGTTGGAGGTTTATTTGGATATTCTTCGGAAAATTCTATCACAAGCTTAAATGTACCTTAGGGAAAAAAAAAAAAAAAAAAAAAAAAAAATCAGATATAAAGCATGCAGTAAAATTTGGTCTAAATTAGCTTTCCATGCTTATAGAATCTGGAAATTCGAGCCACTGTTATTCCTAAACACAGGCGTTTTCTTGGGTTGCAGCAACAGACCAAGATGTACTCAGGAAGCCAGCACTTGCAGAATTTGTTTAATTATTTATCAACATACTTTGCATACCTTCATTTATTAATATTATTGTAAAGTTGCAGGATTTCAAGTAAAGATACCACAGATGTTTACCCAGTGTATTGAAATGGGAGCAGTCTGGTATTTGGCTTCTAGGGGCGTTTTTATGGCCAGTTTTCTGTAAACCGACATGAGATTTTCCTGCCAGAATCAGATTTTAGTAAAACCCACCTAAAAACTCTGCAGCAAGAGGTTATGTAAAAATTAAAACACATTCAGGGTGCAGGTAAGGATTCATCAAGACCAGCATATTTTATGTCAGTTTATGTCCCCCGTACCAGCCTGGAACAGCTTAATTTCTGAATTAATTCACATGGTAGTGATGCACTGTACCACTGGAGTAACAGATGTCCTGCAGATGAAGGTCCAGGTGACTGAAACGTTCAGGATCTGTTGATGTCTGACTTAACACTAACCTATTGATGCACTACCATGTAATATTCAAGTGGTCTTGTCAAGATGTCATATTAATAAAGCTTATTTGCACTGAATAGCTCTCATGTTTGGAATGCCGGAGTAGAATATAGTTATTTATTACTGCTGCTTAATTCATGAGGCTGTGCCTCATCATAAATTAGGCCCAACCTTCCAGTGCCTATTGCGCTGAAAGGTTGGGCCTAATTTATGGCTGGGGTAGATTTTTGCCATCATTGACACCACTTTGAGCGGGTGGCGGCCCTGCCTATTTTCAGAAAAGTTGCGAGATTGATGACAAAAAGCCACTTGTGACTATTTAAGTTGTGAATTGTGTTAAATAGTAAAAAAAAAAAAAAAAAAAAAAAAAAAAAAGACACCCCACACACGACAATTTTGCAACTACTATACACTACTTTTCTGGTATAGCATCAATAATTAATTTCCCCCACTATAAATGAGGCATCTTAATATCACAAATCCAGGTTTGTGTTTTTTTTTGTTTTTTTTAAAGTTGCTCTGGCTAGGTTTTTTTTCAGATTATTTTTATCTACTGATAGTTTTCTCATATGGCAAGCTATACTTCTGCAGCAAATCTGCAATGTGGCAGAATTTCTGCAACTGTTTTAAAGGGGTTTCCTATGAAAGACATTTATGGCATATCCACAGAATATGCCATGACAGTATAGACGTAACTCACATTCACTTCTATGGGAGTTATGGAAATAGAGTAGCTCAAAGTTATGCCTTTTCGATATAGCTTGACAATAGCTGAAAGTCTTCTCATTGAGGTTGTGGCCAGTTAAGTAGCAGGCATGGAGGCTGGGGGTTCTAATTTTAGAGATGGATGTTGGTTTCACCTCAGGAACTCACACCTATCACACATTTATAAAGGTCTTTCATAGGAACACCCCTTTAAACTGCCCATACACATTAAATAGATGTTGGCTAAATAGTTCTGACACTACACTAAACAGAGGAAAGAACATTTCACCAGCATCAAAAGGGCCTGGATACCTTTCTTGAATAAAAAAAATATTGCAGGTTTTAGATTTTTGGTGAAGACAACCTGACCCAGGGTTTTATACTGACTGCTGGATTTGGAGTCTGGAAGGAGTCCCCCCCCACATTATGGTCATGTAGTTTTCTTGCCTTTCTCTGGATCAACACTGTAGGGTTACACAATGGACCTGGTTCTTCATTCAACTTAATTTACTATGTTCCTTCCCAAACAAATGCAAGGATTAGGCATGCCCAATCCTTTTCTTGAACGACATTACATTGGGAGAGACTTGGGTGACTGCCAAACACATTCAATGGTCATGCGTTTGGTCAACATCAAACTTATATGGACAACATTATTCATCTAAATTGGACGACCAGAAATCCCTTTCCATGGTACAGAAACAACCTTATTCATCAGCATAAAACAGTATAGACACTCGATTTACATTTTTGAATAAGTTCTCATGATCCTCATGACATGCACAGGGAATACATGATCATGAGCTTAAGAGGGAAAGAATAATATAGACCCATCACTTTATTACAAGGATGCCATGCTATAAAACTTACAAATACAAGTTTCTTTAAATAATCTTACCATCCTCAAATGGTGTTCCTTCTGGCCTAAAAGAGAACACAATATCAACTTCAATGATCCAAACTCATTCTGGTTTAAAGTGTAAACTGTCATTTTAATTTTTTTTTCACAAATGAATAAAATAAACTTTGTAATATATCTTATAAGAAGAAAATGCTACTCAATTCCCTGTTTAGATAAGTCTTTACTGAAAAAAGGCTTCATAGAAGTCTGTGGGCAACAGGATCAGAGTTAGTGAGAAGCAGACATCCTACTGCAGATATAAATTATCTATCCCACCAGCTTTAATAAAATATTCACTTGAACCAAACATTTAGACAAACACAGAAACAGTTACTCTTTGGTAAAAACAGAACTTGGTATAAATAGAAAATTAAAAAAGGTATGAAGCAACTTTTTAATTATAACTACCTTTTGCACATATCTATAGTCCAATCCAGCTATCATACTCCCTAATACTACAAATTAAAGGGTTTTTCTGGCATATATTGAATTTTCATACTGATGACCTATTCACAGAATAGATCAGTATGTGAACTGTCGAGATCCAACACCCAGACGCTGCAGAGATCATCTGTTTTAGCAGTCTCCTGGTGTCAGAAGCTGCAAGTGGACGGACACACATAGTGGACTATACATGTAATACGAACGGTGCAGCAGCCCTGTCCACTGCATAGTGGTGGTTCCAATGAACTGCAGTGCCGCTCCTATTACTTGCAAAAGGATTGGCACTGCATGTGCCACCAGTCATCTAGCAGCTTCCAGTGTCTGGACCGATCAGATAGTAATGACCTATCCTGTTGATAGAATTTTCATACTGATGACCTATTTGGGGACATGGGAGCACAGAAAATGTATTGTAAAGATTGCTAACATATATTTACAGAAGGGATCAAGAGCCCCAACAAACTGACGCAGTCTGATCTCCACATCATTCATATGGTGTTTTATTTTATCTTCTAATTCACATCACAACTGCAGCACAGATGTCTGTGTAAACTTACCCAAATATGACTGCATTCCAGACCATAATGTTGTTCTCAGATGGTGCACCACTTACACCAACAGGGGGATCTTCTTGTAACCTGTGGATAATTTATAAGTAAAAATCTTTTATAGTCAGCATATACTGAAGGGGGGAAAAAAAAAATAAAATCATTGCGTATATAAGATATCTGGCTCCATAATAAACAAAACACTTTATGCATTTCATACATTATATAACCACCGATATCACTTATGCTGTTATAGGGCCAGTTAGTGGCGAGAATCAGAGCTAGTTTACATATAATCTTCTAGGGCCTATATCTATTGAATTGGTGGGCGGATTTTAAAAAAGAAAAACACTACATTATTTAGGGAAATAGCAACAATCAAAGTACAATGTTATTTAAAGACTGGATATGGAGTCAGGTCCTAGGGGTTGTACCCTATTGTCATTTTAAACATTTTAAAAAGGACCTTTCACCACCTCCCCCAACACCTTGCAACCATTCCCAGTATCAACAGAGTGGCACCTGTTAATCGTTGCATTTTTCTCTACCCCCACCATTTCTGAACAATCAGTGCCATTAGTTTCTCGGTCACATGGGCAGTCCTGGTCTGTGTGCCAGAATGGCTCACCTGACAGACAACATTATCAGCATATCTGGGGCTGAAATGAATGGCACTGAGTTTGGGAATGGTGGGGGACTACAGAAAACAAAACAAAATAAAAAACCTCCAACTCAGAATCAGTGGAGCGGCACCTATTTAAGGATACAAAGAGCTGCAGTTAGGGGAGGTGGTGAAAGGTCCTCTTTATATAGTCCCGCTTCCTTCTTTTTCTCTATTTTAAAGTGAATCTATCACCATAATATGTTGGCCTATATGACAGCAACATATTAGGGTAAGTTTACACAAGTTTTTACATGTGTAAATCGCTCGTATTACGTGGCGAAATAAGTTTGAAAAATACATGAACAACTTCCTATTGAACCTTAGTTCACATATTCCTTGTACAAGCAACTCTATAACATTGCTTTGTAATATCGACATGATTAAACAAGCTAGGCAAAAAAAAAAAAACTGCTGAAATAAACAGTTTTTGCATTAACTTCTAGACGTGAACCTAAGTGAAAGAAAAATTAAAAAAAAAAAACAACCTTCTAGACAAAATCCGAAGGAAGGATTTGCATTTGCAACTGATCCTCTGCTTTGGTGAAGCATCACTAATGTCACAGCATGATAAGCACAAACTACCTGTTATTGTTAAGTATTCAATCACACAAGTATATGGGGAACTCCAATTCCTCAACTTTGCCCTGCAAATTATCAGCAGTTGAGTTTTTCCAGAAACTTCCCTGTATTATTGGAACACGTGTAAAATTCAGGTATCACAGAAGTTTTCTGGGATCAGATTATTCATTACCTATGCTTTGCTGACCAGAACACCCACTAAAACAGCTATTTAAAGCAGTTGCAGTTCTTGTGCTAGACCTGGAGCCCTTCTCAATACTTACTGTCTACATAGTGCCCCCTCCCCCAGATGAAATTAGCAGTATAACCAAGTGTCGGGGTTGGCCTTATCCTGGGTGAGAGCACTACAAGAGAAACTTTGCTCATCTGCATCTATGAACATTTCATGAATGTACCCTTGATGACCATTTTGCCAAATTTCTTCGGCACTGGCATTAACCTTTTTGTCGCATTTCTGGATATGTTACTGCAGATTTTTTATGGTGTGTAACACCATATTTTTGCATTGTGTGGTCCATTTTTTAATATCTCCTTTTTGTATACATTTAAGTTACACACTAAGGGTATGTTCACACAAAGTCTTTTGCAAGCTGAAAAAAAAAAAATAAAAAAAATAAAAATCACCATATTTTCTCTTTATCACTGCCAAAAAAAAAAAACTTGAATAAAAAAAGGAATCAAAACATCAAACATCTGGCCCTGCAAAAAAAATGATAACTTTTTTTTATATATTTATGTATGCTGGGATGAATAAGGTAAGAGTATCAGTATATAGTGACTAAGAATTTTTTTTTCAAAGATTTGGATTTTTTAAAGGTGTAAGAAAAACAAAGTTAGTTTAGTATTGCTGTAATAAAAATGGTATTGTGAAATAATTTTTGCAGGACAAATTGTAAGGCTCTGTGGCCAGAAAAAAAAAAAAAAAAAAAAAAAGTGGTTATGGCTTTTAGAATGCAGGAAGTAAAAAGAAAATCAAAAAATATGTCGGGTGGGAGAGGGTTATAGTATAAACAAGCAATTGTTATGGTATAGCCTTTTATGATGTTTCACATATTAAAAGATCGGCAGGGAGTTTAATTGATCTTACTTTCTCCCACGATTTTATAAAGCTGGACCTAGGGGTTCTGACCCCAGGTCATGTATTCAGATCCAGCCCCATTCCCTCCCCTCTTCTCTTGTTTTCACCTGTGCTGTGGGGGCTGACTATAGTAAAGCCAGCCCCATAACACCTGTAAAAATGGGAGCAGAGAGAACCTGGGGACAGGGTTGATTCCAATCACCAGCCAAGGTCGACCGTCATAAAATCACTGGACAAAGTAAAGTCATTTAAACTCCCTGGACAACCACTTTAACACCCAGAAGGTAAGGGACTGGTGACATCAAAAAACTGATGCAAATGGAAGGGCACCTGTGTGCATAAAGTCAATGGAGATTTTATTTTATTTTTTTTTGTAGACAAAAGCACAGTCTACTATGATATATGGCTATTTTTTTTGTGTCCGTTAAACTAATTGTTGTGTCATAGATTTCATCACACCCTATACCAATGATATACTAGGATGTATAAAGACAAGGCCATTCTAGCTCATCAGCATTTTAGGACATTGTAGAGCTCCAGATTCCCTCACTGGAGCTATAACTGCTAGAGAGCCACAGGTTACTACCATATAGCATAGGCACCAGGCCCTGATCACCATGTCATAAACTTGTTAGCACAGACTGTCACCAATAAGGATTCTTCATATTCTCCCCATGTAGATGTTTACATAACTCCACTTGTAAAGGTGGGGGCTATAGATCTCACCCTCCCTTCGGATATAGTATATTTCTCCCCGGGAATACCACATGGCACATACGGACTGCACCAGACCACTTCAATACTTGCTGCCCCTTTGAAGATAACAGATGGCAGCCAAAGCCTAATGTACGCCCATACGTATTCTGCCTCTGGGGTAGTTATTGTGCTTCTCCACCCTCGAGGACTGAGACACAGCACTGTAAAAGTTGAAGGGTCCCCATTGGGTGGGGGCAGGGTATACCCTACTCACCTCTTGAAGTCCCTCATAAGCCTCCTCCTGGCCGGGGTTGACATGGCCTTGGCTAAGGCGGACGGAGGAACAGAAGAGGGAAGGCGGGTGTCGGGAGCCCAGGCCCGGCCGCCGCCGCTGCTCGCTCTGCTGCCCTGTCACAAACAAGCTTCGATGACGTTTCACAGCGCCCCAAAAAGGGCAGAACAGAACGTTCTACGGAGCGCACCACTCGATCTATAACAGAGGGGTGCTCCGAGTTCTTACCCGACTGAGAAAAGTGCTAATTATAGAGCTGAAAACATAACGTGTAATAACTTCATCATTATATGCGTCCGAGCAGTGGGCTTATATAATAGCTTAGCGTCCACTTGTTTGTTCCTACGTCCTCCTCGTTTTATACCGCATGGAACATTCCAAGAGTGACAACCGAAAAGTTCCTGGAGAAAGGTTGCGTCAGATCACGTGACCCGTGATGCTCTGTGTACATTCGTGTCACTGAATGTGTGTCACACCTCCAAAATGGGTTTGTTCCGCTCATGTAAAATAGCAGAAACTGCCCTGAGGGATCCAAGCCTGAGACGGCGAGGCTGACTCTATACTGCTGCACGCTGTTATTCCGCCACAGATTTTCTAGTAGTTTCTGCCAGTTTCACCTTCTTTTATAGCAGTTGGGAAAATCAGCTCAGCTGTGATAACAAACACCTCACTGGCCCACGTTTGCTAAAAAGTGGATTTTACACAGCAAAATGTGCAACAAATCCATGTGCAGATTTGGTCTTAGATTTGTTTCAGCTTTTGCTGCTGTCTTAAGTCCGCTTATTGAAATAGATGAAATCCACAGTGAGAATCTAAACTAACATTTGATGTGCTGCAGTTTTTAATCTCTGCACCCTATGTCGAAAAAACATCTTTGTTGTGTACATAAATTAAAGGGGTTATCCACTTTCTAATATAGATGGCAGGGAACCCCGCAGATCAGCAGCTCCCGATAATGTTTACATGCTGGTAGCTGCTTACTTGCTGTATAATTGTAGCGCCAACTTTAGGTTCTACACCACTGTCCTATTCAAGTATATGGGACATAAAGTCGCTACTACAGTTTGTATGGTGAATGAGCATCGCGGCTCCCAGTATGTAAATATTACTGGGAGCTATGCCATTCCACAAGGTCTTTGCCTATGCTAAGGATAGATATTAGAAAGTGGATAAGTCCTTTTAGAAAATTTTCATAAATGACCTAAAAATTTGTACATGTAGTTTTAGGCTATATTCAGATGGATAAAAATTGATGAAGCAGTCTGTTTTTCACGGCCATTTTGCATCTGCCTGGGACCTGTTTTCATAGACTTGAGTCTAATCGCTGGAACTTCATAGACTTGAGACTATTGATGGTCAGAAAAACAGATATGTGGATAGCCGCATCGTAATCAAGTAGAGTAAAATCATAGAAAATCAGATTTGTGACTATTTAAAGGGGTATTCTGGCCCCAAATAGTTTTTTTCATAGTGATGACCTATCCACAGGATAGTATGTGATATTTCAGAGTCTGACACCTGGACCCCGCATATATACACTGCTACAGCAACCTTTGGGTTCCAGAAGCTGCTAGTGGACGCAGAGCACATGCAGCACCACTCCTATATATATATAATAGGAGCACCACAGCAGCCCTGTCCATTGCATAGTAGTGGTGCTTCTGAGGAATTTCACCACTGTGGATAAGTCATCAGTATGAGAAAACAATTTGGGGCCAGGAAAACCCCTTTAACTGCACTTGCAACTACAATAGCCACAAGTGGCATTTTTGCACCAGCCTCGTCACTTTTCTGAAACGGAATAGGGCCACCAGTTGCTGCATATTCATCAACATATACGCCAGAAAAGTGTTGTACATAGCAGAATCTATGGAAGCGCCAGGGGGAAGCGCCTAATTCATAAGGAGGTGCCATGCAATAGGAACTCTGTAATTTCAGGCCAGTTTGTAAAACTAGGTGACATTTTTCCCACTGTCTTTCCAATGGCTTCATAACAGTATTCTGGCCTATAAACATAATATAATAATTACATAATATAACATAATAATATTTATGATTGATTATGGGGGGGCATTTGGTTTAGGGGTGGGGCTTTGGTCATATTGGGGGCGTGGTTATGGAGGGGGGCTGGATTATAGCAGCACTATACACCAAACAGGTCTGTAGACCGGAAGGTGCTGGCGGGACCTTGGTGTACAGCACTGTAGACCAGGTTCCCGCCAGGAGCCACAACACTGTGGCTAGATGCCGACCCGCCCCACATAATGTGCCGGGATCCGCATCTACTGAGGCCAGCCCGCCACCCCGCGGACCGGCAAAAGTCCCCCAACGGCCCGATCCTGGTCCGCGAACTGGAGGTTGGGGACCCCTGTTTTAGTGTGTCCATAAGAAATGTTAGCTGTCTGTGGTTTTTGGATCAGTTGTCCTGAAAAACAAAATGAGGTAGCAACTATGTGTATTCCTAACCTTTTATTACCAAAGGTTTGGTGTCCCAATGTTTATTGCTTCAATCCTGTGGTCAATGGTTTAGTGTTTAGTAGTTTTTCACCCTATAAAATTTTTGACATAATAAAAAAAATTCATAGGATTAGCCCTAATAAATAACGTACCTTTAAAAAAAACAAAAAAAAAAAACTACCTACCGTAATTTTTGACTCTTCTTGCACAGCTTCCTAGCGTTTCCTAATTAAGGGGCTCACAGCCCAACACCAGGTTGCAGGTTTTTTATTACTATAGAGTGTAGTGTAAGATTTGCTGCCTCCCTTCTGATAATGTTCTAATGAAGATACTAGTACGGTATTGAAAAGTTTTGCTTTTTATCTTCAATGAAAAAAGTAAATAATGGAAGCTGATCTGCAGTAAACAGGTCTGGCCACTAAACAGATATAACGGAGCTGTCTGATTTCTACTAATATCTGCAGGGTCTTGCTGGGCAATCTGTTCTCTGGTTGTATAATACGTGAGAGCCCAAGACTGTGTGTCAGGTACCGTGATCTGTAATACGGGGGCACCTCAGGGTACGGTTCTCGCCCCTTTCCTCTTCACACTGTACACTGCAGATTTTAGGTGCAACTCATCCAGCTGCTACCTGCAGAAGTATTCTGACGACTCTGCAATAGTGGGTCTCATCATAGATGATGATGACAGGGAGTACAGAGAACTGAACCAGGATTTTGTGGACTGGTGCCACCGGAACCACCTGAAGATTAACGCGGGGAAGACCAAGGAGATGTTGGTGGACTTCCGCAAAGGCAGAAGCCCTCCTAAACCAGTGGACATCCTGGGGACGGGCATCGAGATTGTGAACACCTATAAGTACCTGGGTTTGCTCCTTAATAATAAGCTGGACTGGGCAGATCATATGGAGGCCCTGTACAGGAAGGGCCACAGCAGGCTCTACCTGCTTAGGAAACTGAGAGCCTTTGGAATCCGGGGGGCACTTCTTAGAACTTTCTTCAACTCGGTAGTGGCATCAGCCATCTTCTTTGGAGTGGCCTGCTGGGGGAGCAGTATATCAACCAGGGACAGAAATAAACTTGACAAGCTGATTAGAAGGGCCAGCTCTGTCCTGGGGAGCCCCCTGGACCCAGTGCAGGTGGTGGGTGACAGAAGGATACTGTCCGTGGTGAGCTCCATGCAGAAGAAGAAGTCCTATCCCATGCATGAGACTGTGATCGCGCTGAGCAGTACTGTCAGTGACCGACTGCTCCACCCTAGGTGTGAGAAGGAGCGCTATCGGAAGTCTTTCCTCCCCACCGCGGTTAGGCTGTACAACCAACACCGACCTAAGCGGAGATCATTACATACAGAGAACTGAAATATCTCTCTGCCTGTTAAATCCCCCCTCCCCCTCCTCTGCTACGTCCTATCTGTCTGTCTGCTATTAATGTAATGCCTCTCACCTTGGAACATTCCTGTACATGTTGTATTTGTATTTGTATCTGCTTATCTTTGCTGCTGTAACACACTGAATTTCCCCATTGTGGGACTATTAAAGGACTATTATTATTAAACCTTCATATGTGCTTTCCTATCAGTTTTGTCTGCTACTAATATCCCCATTATGACTGCAGCAAATTATGCATTTCTGTCTCAGGTAGTGGGTATGTACAATAGAGTAGTCTGCCCCCATCCCCTTCAGTTATTACTAAATTTCTTTACATGTAACTCTGCCAGGTGTAACTGTAAAATAGCAAACAAATTACTGAGAAAACCCCAAGCGAACATACTATACTATAGGAGATTCAGGGACACAGGACTTCAAATCTAGGTTATGATGCAGCTTAAAATATCCCAGACACAGAAGAAGAGAAATCTGAGCATAATCAGGAAAACTGCTTACTATCTATGACTAACATCCCATCAGCAATAACACAAGAAGCTATTCATAAGTACATAAACTCTCCTCATGCTCACTATTAACTATGAGAAGCTGCAGACTCCCCTCTGGGCAGTGTATAGACAGGAAAATCTGTGTGGAAACATGCAGAGTTTGTGAAGAGAGACCTGCCCCTACCCCCCATTTTACCATCTTGATCTTGTTGGTTCCTACAGCCAGACCTTTCCTAGTAACAGATGAACAGCAAATTAGAAAGGATGAGACACCAGGAGCAAGACATTTAGATAGGTTTTTAAGGGAGAAAACAGCAAAGATTTTAACAAAGTGCATTACATGCATTCACATGGCGGACCTTCAGTACTGATGGAGGCGCTCATTGCAGTTAATGACACCCTGAGAGCGAACGAGCTGCATTCAACACTCACCACTTTGCTCCCCACTTCCCCTCTGCTCCAGGGCCAGCTGTGACATCAGTACTGCCTGAAGCAGAGTGGAAGTGGGGAGCAGCTCAAAACTCGCCTTTTGGGACCCCAATAACTGCAATTGCGCAGTACAGCATGTAATATAGGCCATTGGTTCTTAGCCACAGCGCATACCCCCCTGGGACTATGGGGCACACCTCCTGGTGTATACATACCAGGTTGAGAACCACTACCTTAATTTTCCAAGTTAGTAGCCATTTAAGAGCATGGCTTCTGAATTTTTTTTTACTGTGACCTCACCAGCCAGAACTGCTTCTGTGCCTTCCTCATTGCAGTGCCGTATATTACGCCGCTGAAAGTTAACTATACGCTCTGTAATAGTACAGAGATAAACAGGTAGGGGTTAATCTTTGTTTCCTAAAGCTAAAAGAACACTATAATAAACATAAAAGAAGTCGATTTTTTTTTTTTTTTTTACCAGAGAACAAGCTTTGCATCATATAATCACTTACGTCAAAACTGCCTCCCAAGACTTACGACTAGGGGACGTCTCACCAATTTGAGAAGCACTTGGGGAATGGTGATGTTCTTCAATAATTAGGAAAAGAAAATAACTGCTTTTATTGAGCAGATCATTTTTCCAAAATGTCATCTTTTTGACCAACTGTAACTGTATTATTGCACATGTTGGTCCATCACAGGATCATGGACTGATATTTATGCACTGGAAGTAAACAATCTCATAGAATGTAAGCTCTTGCGAGCAGGGCCCTCAGTCCTATTGTTTTGAAATGTTTATTTCTTTGTCACATTGTAATGTCTCATATTGTCTGTTCGTGTGTCCTCTGATTTTTAAAGTGCTACAGAATATGTTGGCGCTATATAAATAAAGTTTATTATTATTTATTACTATTAAACAATGAATGACAGCAAGCAGAGATCTAGAAAACGGTGAGGAATTGATACAGAAAGTATATTGGAAAATTGTCCAAATTGGTGTATATTTCTATTCTTGTTTACAGCAGTGCACCTGGTTTATTAATAAATCAGTCTTAATAAATTCCCCCCATTCTTTGGCATTACCCTAAGGATAGGGATTTTATCTTATTTTTAATACTGTACAATTATAATGACCAAAATCACAGCTGTATAATGATAAAGACCAAAAATGCCACCGTATCTCTTATAATGCGATTATATGATCTGGACAAAATTCAGTGGTGTGAACTTACTCTAAGAAGTCACTTACCAGCGACTGAGGCAAAAGGTCTGTTCTGATGCAGTCATGGTTTTTCTAGTTTTTACAATCTACAATGCGAGACGTATGTGACACACTCATCACCTTGACTTTTAGTAACTTCTAAAAGACAAGGAAATAGTGACTGTGGGAAGTGGTTACCTAGCAACAACAATCCAGATCCTCCCACCTCTTTTTCTTGGTAACGTTGCTGAACAGTTCACAGAGCTTGGCAGAATAAGCCTGTTGCCATAGTTACCACACTGTTGTAAACAGAGTCCACTCTGAGAACAACACTGCCGAAGAACACTAGAGGGCAGGCAAGAAAGATGAAACATCTTTTCTGTGTCACCTTGTCTGAAGCTGCAAGCTGTATTGGTTGGATGATGTCATTCTGCAATAAATACAGCTTGAGTTGCCTAGATCTTGAAGAAGTTCTTCAGGAATTTTTATTTATGGCCTATGCTTAAGGGGACTGGGGAATGAGCCTAATGACCGCAGTACTTGCTCCAGGGCCACAATTGCAAAGTTTTTTTACTACCTAACAAGGTAGTATTTACAAGCCTTTAGACATGTGGGAACACTGGAAGCAAGGGGCCATAGAATTCTAATTTTCTAAGATGTCTGTCACACAAAAATGTAGGCTTTTCTCTCCATTGTGTAAACGCATGATGGAGAAAAACTATTCAATTCCTGCTGGTGCCTGGCAAACCTGCGGGTGTCTCTGGAAGGCTGAAGACACGTCTTTGATGACTTGAGAATTGCTAATATCTCCTCTCTGAATTACTTATTTGTTACATTTATGGATGTTTCTATTGTTGTTAATATTTTTGCTTTCTTTGCTGAGTATTTATGTTTATAACCTTCCACCTCCCAGGAGGATGCGCTGGCCAAACCTTCATGAGTCTCTTTCCATGATGCCCTCTTGCTGAGATGGGAGGTTTGGAACCACCTTTGAATGCTTAACACTCTCTTTGTCACCGCAAACGGGTATAGGATGACGTCCTCTCCCTCCATACTCCATCAGACTGTCTGTCTGATGAACCCACCTCCTCATCTGTGCAAAGTTTAATTCCTGGTATAGCATCAACTCCCATCATCCTAAATCATCTGATGTTGTATTTGTTTGTAACTATAACCTTTGTTTTAAGGCCTGCAAGTTTGTTAGTCTTTCTGTGTATAGTTTGCTTAGTTCATGTGTTGAGTTTAATTGATTGTTTTGCAAGCTAATTTAGTGTTCCATCTAAGCATATGTATCCTCTATAAGTAGACATAGTATTAAGGGAGGCATGCGTGCTGGGGTTGGCACAATGCAATTAAATCCTAAGGGAGCGTTCACACTACCGTTGGTGTCCGTCAGTAGTGTCCGTGGCTATTGTCCGTTACAAGATTTTAGCTACGGACTCTAGTTGAACCGTCAGAAATCCGTTAAAATTTCCATTCATTTCAATGGGTTTTTATATTGTGTCCGTTAGTGTCCGTTTACACCAAATCCGTCAGAAGTCCATTATTTTTTCACGGACAAAAAATCCTACATGCAGGACTTTTTGTCCGTTTGAAAAAAACGGATTCTTGACGGACAGCAAGTGTCCGTTACTTTTTTAACATTGAAGTCTATGGGTAACAGACATATAACAGACAGTAACTGAAAGCCATCAGTTACTGTCCGTTATTTTATGTCCGTTTACTTTCCCTGCGCATGCTCAGAAAGGAGAAACAAACAAACAAAAAAAAACTAGCAGTGTTAGAGGACATTTCGTGTCCTCAGGCACATGCGGTTTTACATACCGCTAGAAAGCTGACAGCGCGCTGAATTCAGTGCACTGCTGGCTTTCTCGGTATGTGCCCCGGGGCTGGAGATATCGGCGGTGTAATGTTTTACTGTTAGAAGGGCGCTGCGAGGAACTCCCTCCATGACGCTTCTCTTTGTTCAGAGACTTGTACTGAGGGAGCATTCCTCACAGCTTGAGCGTCATCGCTGGGCTGTAAGGAACGCCCCCTCTCTCTGTTCTCATCTATAGCCGGGTACTGTCAGAGGAATGCCCTCCCTGATAGTTCTGTTCATCCATAGCGCTGTATGAGGAGGCGTTCCTCACAGCTGAGCGTCATCACTGGCCTGTAAGGAACGTCCCCTCTCTCTGTACTGGTCTATAGCCCTGTACTGTCAGAGGGGGCGTTCCTTACTGCCCGGAGATGACGCTGAGCTGTGAGGAACGCCTCCTCAGTACAGCGCTATGGACCAACGAGAAGTGGCAGGGAGGGAGTTCCTCAGAGCGCCCTTCAAACAGTAAGTAAAGTAAAACATGTAACTCCACATCGCCGATATCTCCAGCCCCGGGGCACATACCGGGAAAGCCGGCAGTGCGCTGAATTCAGCGCGCTGTCGGCTTTCTAGCGGTATGTGACATTAAAAAACGGACACTACCTGATGCTCATCAGTTAGGGTCCGTTATGATAGGTGTCCGTTTATTTTTTTTTAACGGACACCTTCATAGCGGACTCCAACGGTAGTGTGAACCCTGCTTAAGTGTGATTCATTCAGAAGTATATAGAAGCTGCAGTTACTCATGGCAGTTAGACAGAACAGCTGAATAACCAGTCCAAAAAACTTGTAGCTTTCTAGATACAATTGTCCCACCATGTTCACTGCATGTCTTTTGCCTCTGTTTGCTTCTTTTTTTACAAATTTAATGCCTATTCCCACCTTCTGTTACTGCTATCCACATCAGTCCCTCTCTCCTTCCCTCACCTCCCGCAGTTCCCATTCTGTCTTCACCTTCCTCAACTACCTTAATCCACCTTGTGCTTCTGTGCAACAAATTAGACGATCTCACAAGATCTCTTGACGGCTAAATCTAAAGGGAACTATTCACTACTTATTCTTCTGATCTCTCAGCAGCATTTGACACTGTAGACCACCAATTCCTCACTATGCTCAACTCTATTGGCCTCAGGGATACCGCTCTTTCTTGGTTTTCTTCCTATCTCTCTGACCGCTTATTTAGTGTATCATTCGTTGGTGCTATTTCTTCTCCTCTGCCCCTTGCAGTTGGGGTTCCTCAAGGCTCGGTCCTAGGTCCCCTCCTCTTCTCTCTGTACACAGCCCCAGTTTGACAAACCATCAGCAGATTTGGCGGCTTTCGATACCATCTTTATGCAGATGATACCCAACTATATACCTCATGCCGTGACATCACCCCTGCACTACTACAGAACAGAAGTGACTGTCTCTCTGCTGTCTCTAACATCATGTCTTCTCTTTATTTGAAATTTAATCTTTCAGAATCTGAACTTCTTGTGTTCCCTCCATCCACTAATCGACCTAACCCTGATGTCTCCATTTCTGTCTGTGGCCTTACTATTACCCCGAGGCAGCATGCCCGCTTTCTGGGAGTTGTATTTGACTCAGATCTCACCTTTAGCACACAGACACTTGCATGCTCTTGCCACCTGCACCTTAAAAACATCTTTAGAATTCGCCCTTTTCTTATCGTGGAAACATCAAAAACCCTCATTGTTGCTCTGATTCTCTCTTTTCTTCACTATTGCAATTCTTTTCTAATTGGGCTTCCTCTTACTAAACTCTCCCCTCTACAATCTGTCCTGAATGCAGTCGCCAGACTCCTCTTTCTTTCAAACCGGTACACAGACACATCTACCTTGTGTCAGTCGCTGTATTGGTTGCCCATCCATCACAGAATACAATATAAAATTATCACACTCACCCACAAATACATCCATAGCACTGCGCCCCCCGATATCTCCTCTCTCATCACTGACTACCGCCCTAACCGTCCTTTCCATTCTGCCAATGACCTTAGACTTGCATCCTCTGTTATCTGAACATCCCACTCTCGTCTCCAAGACTTTTCTCAAGCTGCAGCGGTGCATGCCTTATTCAAAGTCACTTACAACGATAGAAGGTTCATCTGACCCTTTTTTAAAAAATGTTTTTACTAGCTTTACTTCGGTGTCTATTTATGATGTAGGCTCACCTCCTTGTTAAATGTTATGCACATGTGTTATTTTAGGTGAGCCTTTTTTGACTGTGTACTTTGCACCTATTTGTTTAAAAAGGTGCACTAGCCCCTTTTTTATGCTATGCAGTGCATTAATGGCCTTCTTGCCCCTTTCTAAAAAGGCTTACATAATAAATATGGCAAGAAAAGAAACTCCACTTTAGCCACACCCGCTTTCCCTGACAAATCAAAAGTGGTGGGGGCAGCATAATATCTGGAAAAAAGCAATAAAAAGAAAATAGGCACAATTTATGGCAAAAAAAAAGTTGCAAGTAGCTTAATAAATGCACCCCATAGTGTATGTGCAGCCCTGGCTGCACAGTTAAAAGGGGAAAGCAGCCCACTAACTACATTGTCTCATCTGCCATTTGCCAGATACAGTCCAGCTCTAGTTGTCTGTATGGCGATGTTGCACTTTACTGTGTTTTCTGTGCCATGACACATATGCAGGGCCCTAACGGTGCTAGTGCATTGGGAGTGCTAAACATTTATCAAGGGGTATAGTGATCATTTTGATCTCAGCGATGCTTTTCAAATAGAAATTTGCAGTGGATTATTCAAAATGAAAATTTGAAATTTTTGGAGATCTATTGTATTTCAATGCCGAATATGTCAACGCATCGCGGTTTTTCCTGCAGCATTTTTCACAGAAAGTCTGCAGTGGGCCCCAGTCTTACAGTCACAGCAAAGTGGATGGGATTCTAGCGAATACCATCCCCACTTTGCAGTAAAATACACGTAGCGGACACACTGCAATTTCCAAAACCATCACGGTTTTGGAAATCGCAGCATGTCAATTATACCTATGGAAACGCCAGCAGTTTCCCTATAGGTATAATTGAAACAGAAAGCGGGAAGAACCGCAATGTGTTGCCACCGCGGTTTTTCCTGCAGTGCTTTTTTGCTGCGGGGGGCCTTAGCTTTAAGGAGTTTTGTCTTCAGAGGACCTCTAGGTTAGTGAAAGAGTCTTCAGAACATTATGTCTGCAGGACAAGTTACAGCTTGTGAATACTTGACCGTGTAGCTTCCATTAGCTAGATTAGAAGAAAATTAAGTTCCATACACCCCCTCGCAGATGCTCTGTGCACGTCCATCTGCAGCTAAAAAAACCAAGCTGAACAGCATTCCTCTGCTAAACTGATACAATGCCATTAACAATAAACAGCCTGAATATTTTTTAGTTTTGTAGATACGTCCGACCAACCTGTGTATGTAAACAAAACATTATATTGTAAGGGTTAAAATTATAACTTGTATTATATGTTATATTCTCTTTACCCAGAGTGAAATGTTTTGCAGAGTCAGCATAGTTTAGAGCTTTTGCAGACACTAAGTCTGAGATAGCATTCAAGGTCTTGTTGGTCTCAAGAAAGTTAAAAGAAAACATACAGATAAGTAATGGGAAGTAACACATATTATGAGAAACTGTGAATCTGCCTAGCAGCGGAACCGGAAAGACCAAATATGTACATTGGTCACATGACTGTTGTGTAACCAACTTGCCTTTAAAACTTGTATGAACTATACAATAAACGAAATCATTCTTACTAGACACTTGGGTGTGTCTGTAGTTTGTTTTCCTTGAGCTCGATATTGTTCTTTATTTAATTAGGATTACGGTGACATCCATCCCGGGGGAACTTAACCCCCGACAGAAATTGGCGCCCAACGTGGGGCGACGAGATTGTCTGATGTGCAGCCGATAGAGTGCCGACCCACTCACTGATCGACTTGAGAACGGGACCAGAGGACCTCAGATAGATAAAAACAGTACTGTGAGGTAAGACCTTATCTTGCCAATTAGTATATCTGAGGTTCCTGTGTGTCTATTCTCTGTATCGATGAGTGAGGTAAGCTGCTGCATGTTTATATGACATCTCGATGCCAATTAATAGTACGGAAGAACCTAAAAGGGACATGTCACCTGTAAATGATATGGAAATTGTTTTCTTTGCTTTTTGTTTTACCTGTTTACTGTTTACTGATGTTTGCATGTTACCTGTGTTATAAGATACATGAGGCTGCAAAGAATGGGGAAAAGTTCTCTATTCTTAACCCCTAGAGTCTAGAGTTGCGGACAAGGTTCGGAACTGAGAAGCACTGAGTGATTGAAAAGTCCTTGTTTTGGAACACTAGCCTCCAGCCGTGCCTGGACGGTCAAGGTCGAATGGGACCTGAGTAGTAGCACGAAGGACTTAGTAGAATCCGTGCGAAGAAGTGCATGCAGTGATTTAGGAGTGTTTTGGTAAGGGGACACAGGCAGAAAGTTGAGCCTGTGGAAGCCATTAGGCATTGCCCTGAGCACTACTCCTGAACTTGCACAAGTAGTTCATAGAAGACAGAAGAGTCTGTCTGGGAGTTCTCACTAAGTAGTCATAAGTGACCCTCTATTGTCTCAAAGGTTGCCCTAGAGGAGTGAGAAGCTCATCGGCTGATTAGCTACCAGCCAAGATGGGGATGGGACCCTCTAAGATATGGTACACCCCATGTGAACTAATAGAAATAGGGGAAGGGAGAGAAACAGCTGCACAGGTAAAAACAATCCTAAAAGAGCAGGAATACATAAGACTGGGTTGGTAGACAGTAAGTTTTGGGATCAGTGGAGATTAGACCATGCGGGATTGATTCAGGACAATAAGTTGCAAAGAGGTAGGAAGCAATAGAATAGAGAAGTTCCAGTTACAGAGATTGGAAAAGTAAAAGAAGATGCTGATGCAATGGAGAGGTACCAAGAAAGTGAGATAAGATAGTGAGACAACATAGAGGTTAAGAGACCACGGGTTAATAGATGGAGCATGTATGTGGCAGAAGGTGTCAGAGGAAGTGCAGGAAGGAGGGTGTAGAGAGACAGAAGGAGGTAATAAGTACTATTATTAGTGCTTTGATAGTGAGAATAATAGGGAAAAAGAGGAAAGTGATTCTAAGGAGAAGGAGTTGAAGAAAGTGATTCAGAAAAAGTGATTCAGAAAGAGCAACGAAAAGTAGTAAAATCTCCTAAGTGCCCAGAGAAAACACCAGCAAACAGCAGTCTAGAAGGACCTGCAGAGATTGCGGTCAACAAAACCCTGATTGGAGAAAATTCTGTGCAGCTTGTGGAGTTCCCCAACCACACCTGCATCCTCCAAGAGCTGGTCTTTATCCTGTGGTAACATGGACGACCCATCCGTGGTCTCTCAAGTGGACAAGGGTTGATTTAAGTCAATTGAGAACACATAAAGGATTTGGTGCCAATGTTTGTTTTGTAAGCAGGAGGAAGTGCTTCAGCATCATCTTTGGTTTAAATAGACGGGAACCTGTGATGTTCCACAGGGGTTCAACTTTTGGTTGGAATCCAGTGAAGAAAATTCTAAAGTCTGTGGGGTTTGGGAAATATTCGAAAATTGTACAAAAATAGTAATATGTAATTTTGGTGTCAGTATTAACTGCTATCTGCTTGAATTGTATTCCTGTATTTTGTTGTAGCGCTCTGCAGATGTTCTGCAGGGAATAACCAAAACATTAATTGACTGCCAAGTAGCTCCAAGGACGTTGTATCTGATGTGATGGATATGCAGAAAATGAACATGATACTGTGTTACCCAGTAATGTTACATGTCAATTATTACAAAGTGAAACTTGGCTTTGGGCCTCCGGGGTCCGCAGCCTGGGTATAATGACTATTTATGCCCAAAGGGAAAATATTTTGATTAAAGTGTTAGCCTAAGGTTAAATGGAAAAGTAAGGTACAATGACAATATATATGTGTAAAATATTCAAGAAAATACTCAAGCATATGAAATTATGTCTTGTACTATGTTATGTGAATTTATTGTCTTGCCTGTTATCACCTGAAGTAAGGTATCTGCTAAAAGAGAGAAAGGTGAATCAGTGGAAGCTTATTATGGAAGGCTTCTCACTAAAGCAGTGGATGCTGGGTGGGATGACACACCCCAAGGCATGAGAAATACCATGCTTTCTGAAACACTGGGAGAAGTGGAGGGTTTAACAGCGCAGCGGTGCGTGGGCGTCTGCTTGCATGATTTTGTCCTTGAGAGTACAGTGGTGTAAAGTATCAGGGAAAGACAGGCCCTCCCGCCCCAGTGTCCCTTTTGTCCTCACAGGATAGGGGAATTCAGATTTTTCAACCTGTATTGATTAATGGAAAGGAGGTGCCATTTTTGATAGACACTGGGGCAACAAAATCATGTGTGAGCAAACAGGATGCTGACACATTCAAATTACCACTCTCAGGAGACAGCCAGGTGGTTCAAGGGGTATCAGGGCTACCAGTCACTTTAGATCAAACTGATCCTGTAGAAACTTCATTTCAGGGTAGCAGGATACTCACTAAGTATTTAGTCTCCGACACATCAGATAACATTCTGGGTACAGATGTGATGGGAGTATTGGGTTGTAACATCATGCTGCATCCATCAGGGGAAGCATATGTGAAGGTCACACATACCAATCATGAAATTTTATGCTTGTTATCTGCCGAGTTAAGTACACCAAATTGTATTTTTGTCCTTACTTAAGAAGAAAATGTACTGTTGTCCCAAGTGCCAACAGCATTATGGGCAACTGGGAAAACAGATTTAGGTAAATTGCCAGTATTTGTTTGCATTTACATTTAGGGGTAAACAGTACACTTGGACAGTACTACCACAAGGGGCACAAAACAGTCCTAACCAATTTACAAGGTGTCTCACATTAATCATGAGTACTTGGTATTTTCCACATGATGTTGTTTTGTTACAATATGTTGATGATCTTCTTCTTTATGCTCCAGACAAACCAACCTGTGAAACAGCGACCATCAGCCTGTTGTGTTTCCTCTGCCAGAACGGCTGCAAGGCCAGCAAGGATAAGTTGCAATTTTGCAAACAAAAAGTGTTGTTTCTGGGACACTGTCTTGGCCAGGGTACCAAGCACCTGTCGGATGAGAGGACTAAGGTGGTGAGAGACCTGCAGGTGCCAACCTCTCATGCTCAGCTACGTACCTTTTTGGGATTGGTATCCTACTGTAGGCCATGGATCAGATCTGCATCTCTGACCATGCAACCTTTGTATGACTGCCTCTCCTCAAAACCATTCAGCCTCACATCTGAGGCCTTGGATGCGTTTTACCAGCTGAAGTTGCAGATAGTCAGTGCTCCGGCCCTAGGCCTACCTGACTATCAGAAACCTTTTCAGCTCTACATGACTGAGATGATGGGACATGCAACTGCAGTTCTCACACAACAACACGGGGATAAGAAACGCCCGGTGGCCTATTACAGCTCACGGTTAGATGCTGTAAGCCAGGGGGACACCCTCCTGTGTGCGGGTTGTCCTCTCGGTACAAGCGTTGCTTGATAAGAGCTCAGACATTGTCCTAGATCACATATTGGTTGTGTATACACCTCATGACATCCATGCTATCCTCACACAGGTAGACAGACGTCATCTTTCTTTGGCACGGCAGAGCAAACTGGAATTTGCTCTGCAGTCCTCCTCAAACATCTCTATTCAACGCTGTTTAACTTTGAATCCTGCAACTCTTCTTCCTGTAGGAGTTCATGATTCAAAAGGGGGAGTGGGAGATGAGTTATTTTTAAATTCCCTCTCTGAAGAAGAACTGTTTGACAGCCAGCATCAACATGACTGCGTGGCTCTTATGTCACAGGAAACAGTGGGATTTGACCATGTCACGGATGTGTCATTACAAAATCCTGATTATGAGATGTTTGTGGACGGCTCAAGGTATCTGACAGATGAAGGCAAATTTGTTACAGGGTATGCTGTAGTCACTGAACATGACATCATAGTCCAAGAGGCTCTTCCACCACACATGTCAGCCCAAGAAGCTGAGCTTAAAGCCCTTATGGAGGCTTGAAAGATAGCCAAAGGTAGAACAGCTAACATATACACTGACTCCAGGTATGCTTTTGGCATTGCACATGATTATGGTCCAATATGGAGGGCAAGGAACTTCCTAACGGCCCAGGGCAAGCCAATTAAGAATGGAGATGTGGTAAGTCGACTGATGGAGGCCATACTGCTCCCAAAGCAGCTGGCAATTGTGAAAGTCAGAGCTCACGCAAAAGGAAGGGACCCTGAAAGCCGTGGAAATGAGAGAGCTGACAGAGCAGCCAAGGCTGCAGCACTACTGGCCAGAAGGGGTCCCAACCAGGTGAGCAAAATGGACATTGACCTAGCAGACCTAAAAGGGCTGTACTCAAAGGTTACCAGTGTGGAAACTGAAAGATGGAAGAAAGCAAGTGCTACAGAAGGTGATGGTATGTGGAAAATGGGGGATCGATTATGTCTGCCCGCAGCAGTCTACCCCCAGATGGCTGGCTTGGCCCACGGTAAGGTGCATGCCTCTCGAAATGCCATGGAGTCAGTAGTGGGTAAATTATGGTTTGCCCCAGGTTTTGGAAGAGCTGCTAGCAATCACGTAAAAGCATGTCACATATGTGCTCTACACAACCCAGGACAGGTAGTTAAAACACCCACCAAGTGTACACCAAAATCCCTGTACCCATTTCAGAGGATACAGATAGATTACATACAGTTGCCTAAGTCAGGAGGATACGAGTATGTATTGGTCTGTGTGGATTTGTTTTCAGGATGGCCTGAGGCCTACCCTGTGAGCAAAGCAACCGCACAAGCAACTGCCAAGAAACTGATGTCCGAGCTTGTGTGTAGGTTTGGAGTGCCCGAGGTGATTGAGTCTGACAGAGGTACACATTTCACAGGTGAGATAATGAAATAAATAATGTCTGCACTAGGGATTGAGCAAGCTTTTCACACACCCTACCATCCTCAGAGTTCAGGCAAGGTGGAGAGGCTGAATGGTACACTTAAGTGGAAGATTCAGAAAGCCATGGCAGAGACAGGAAAGCCTTGGCCTGAATGCCTGTCTTTAGCCTTATATTCAGTAAGAACTACTCCTAGCAGGAGGACAGGGTTGTCCCCATTTGAAATATTGTTTGGAAGTGCACCTAAAACAGGATTGTACTTCCCTCAGACATTACAGCTTAACTATGACAGCATTGCCAGCTATGTACAAGATTTGTGTAAAAAACTGAAAGAAACACATAAACAAGTGTTCTCTTCTATTCCAGATCCTTCTGATTTTTCAGGAACGTATAGCTTGCAGCCTGGTGATTGGGTAGTCGCGAAAAGACACTCCAGGAAATCTCTTGAACCCAGATATGATGGCCCCTTCCAGATATTGCTGACAACTGCCACCTCAGTAAAGTTGGAGGGAAAATCTACCTGGATACACGCTTCACATTGCAAGAAAGTTGAAGCGCTGAGAAGGAAATGGAATACAGTTAGCCAGTATGTGAGATAGGATGTTATTTTTAACCTCTCAATGGAGAATCCATCATAGATGGCACACTCAGAGTGTGAAGGTATTCATTGAATTTGATTAAAAATAAAGTCCTAAAATGGGGGAATTGTAAGGGTTAAAATTATAACTTGTATTATATGTTATATTCTCTTTACCCAGAGTGAAATGTTTTGCAGAGAGTCAGCATAGTTTAGAGCTTTTGCAGACACTAAGTCTGAGATAGCATTCAAGGTCTTGTTGGTCTCAAGAAAGTTAAAAGAAAACATACAGATAAGTAATGGGAAGTAACACATATTATGAGAAACTGTGAATCTGCCTAGCAGCGGAACCGGAAAGACCAAATATGTACATTGGTCACATGACTGTTGTGTAACCAACTTGCCTTTAAAACTTGTATGAACTATACAATAAACGAAATCATTCTTACTAGAGACTTGGGTGTGTTTGTAGTTTGGTTTCCTCGAGCTCGATATTGTTCTTTATTTAATTAGGATTACGGTAACATCCATCCCGGGGGAACTTAACCCCCGACAATATGTACGATATATACAGTGCCTTGTGAAAGTATTCGGCCCCCTTGAACTTTTCAACCTTTTGCCACATTTCAGGCTTCAAACATAAGGATATAAAATTTAAATTTTTTGGTGAAGAATCAACAACAAGTGGGACACAATCGTGAACTGGAACGAAATTTATTGGATATTTTAAACTTTTGTAAAAAATAAAAAACTGAAAAGTGGGGCGTGCAATATTATTCGGCACCCTTAAGTTAATACTTTGTAGCACCACCTTTTGCTGCGATTACAGCTGCAAGTCGCTTGTGGGGTATGTCTCTATCAGTTTTACACATCTCATGTGAATTGTCATGTTTTGTTTTGTTTGAGTTGGAAGGGACCTCAAGGGCCATCAAGTCCAACCCCCTGCAAAAGCAGGATTTCCTAAATCATCCCAGCTATATATCTATCCAGTTTCCGCTTGAAGATTTCAATTGATGAAGAACTCACCACCTCCCGTGGCAGCCTATTCCACTCCCTCACTACCCTTACTGTTAAAAAGTTTTTCCTAATGTCTAATCTGAATCTCATTCCCCTTAGTTTCATCCCATTACTTCTCGTGCTTCCTTCTGCTAATAAGAAAAGGTTAGATCCCTCTGCACTGTGACAACCTTTCAGATATTTAAATACCGCTATTAAGTCTCCCCTTAGCCTTCTCTTCTGCAAACTAAGCAATCCCAATTCTTTTAGCCTTTCCTCGTAGGACATGGTTTGTAGACCTTCCACCATTTTGGTTGCTCTTCTCTGGACCTGCTCCAATAAATCGATGTCTTTCTTAAATTGGGGCGCCCAGAACTGTACACAGTATTCCAGGTGGGGTCTGACCAGGGCAGAGTACAGCGGAATAATTACCTCTCTTGAGCTAGCTTCAATGCTCGTCTTGATACATCCTAGAATTTTATTAGCCTTTTTTGCCACCGCACCGCACTGTTGACTCATGTTGAATTTGTGATCTATTATTATGCCCAAATCCTTTTCCCCTGTACTCTCACTTAGTTCTATTCCTCCCCTGCTATATATGCTTCTTGCATTTCTGTTACCCAGATGTAGGACTTTGCATTTGTCCCTGTTGAATACCATTTTGTTCACCTCAGCCCATTGTTCCAGTGTGTCTAAGTCTTTTTGGATACACTCTCTCTCCTCTCTAGTGTTGGCTATTCCTCCTATCTTTGTATCATCTGCAAATTTTATTAGTTCCCCAATAATCCCATCATCCAGATCATTTATAAAAATATTAAAAAGTACTGGGCCCAGGACAGAGCCCTGCGGCACCCCGCTTTTTACTTTCTTCCAGTTTGATGTATAGCCATTTAGAATTACTCGTTGTGCCCGATCATTAAGCCAATTGTGAACCCACCTCACTGATTTTTTATCAAAGCATACTTGACCATTTTTTCAATAAGAATGTTATGTGATACTTTATCAAAGGCCTTACTAAAGTCCAGATATACTATGTCCACTGCATTCCCCTGGTCCAACCATTCAGTGATTTTATTGTAGAAAGAAATCAGGTTAGTCTGACAAGATTTATTGGGCATAAAGCCGTGCTGGCTCTGATTAATTAAAGCCTTCCCATCCAGGTACCTAATTAAATGTTCTTTAACGATTTGTTCAAAGATTTTTCCTACTATCGAGGTCAGACTTACCGGCCTATAATTTCCTGGGTCGTCCCTATTCCCCTTTTTGTAGATGGGGACCACATTTGCCCTTTTCCAATCTAGAGGGACCACTCCTGTTTCCCATGACTTATTAAAGATTATTGCAAGGGGTTCTGTTATTTCCTCTGCTAATTCTTTTAAAACTCTAGGGTGTAAATCATCCGGTCCTGGGGACTTGGTTTCCTTAATCTTAGCTAAATGTTCTCTTACCAAACCTTCACTTATAATCAGCTTGGAGTCCTCTTTCCCCTCATCACTATCACCATTAATGTTGATATTTCCATCCATTTCTTGGGAGAAGACGGATACAAAATATGAATACATCGAGAGACTGAAATCAATTTTAACCATCTTCCCTGTCCCTGCTGAAGAAAAGCAGGCCCAAACCATGATGCTGCCACCACTATGTTTGACAGTGGGGATGGTATGTTCAGGGTGATGAGCTGTGTTGCTTTTATGCCAAACATATCATTTTGCATTGTGGCCAAAGATTTTGGTTTCATCTGACCAGAGCACCTTCTTCCACATGTTTGGTGTGTCTCCCAGGTGGCTTGTGGCAAACTTTAAACGAGACTTTTTATGGATATCTTTCTTCTTGCCACTCTTCCATAAAGGCCAGATTTGTGCAGTGTACGACTGATTGTTGTCCTATGGACAGACTCTCCCACCTCAGTTGTAGATCTCTGCAGTTCATCCAGAGTGATCATGGGCCTCTTGGCTGCATCTCTGATCAGTCTTCTCCTTGTTTGTGATGAAAGTTTAGAGGGACGGCCGGGTCTTGGTAGATTTGCAGTGGTCTGATACTCCTTCCATTTCAATATGATCGCTTGCACAATGCACCTTGGGATGTTTAAAGTTTGGGAAATCTTTTTGTATCCAAATCCAGCTTTAAATTCTCCACAACAGTATCACAGACCTGCCTGGTGTGTTCCTTGGTCTTCATGATGCTCTCTGCGCTTTAAACAGAACCCTGAGACTATCACAGAGCAGGTGCATTTATACGGAGACTTGATTACACACAGGTGGATTATATTTATCATCATCAGTCATTTAGGACAACATTGGATCATTCAGAGATCCTCACTGAACTTCTGGAGTGAGTTTGCTGCACTGAAAGTAAAGGGGCCAAATAATATTGCACGCCCCACTTCTCAGTTTTTTATTTTTTAAAAAAAGTTTAAAATAACCAATAAATTTCGTTCCACTTCACAATTGTGTGCCACTTGTTGTTGATTCTTCACCAAAAAATTAAAATTTATATCCTTATGTTTGAAGCCTGAAATGTGGCAAAAGGTTGAAAAGTTCAAGGGGGCCAAATACTTTAGCAAGGCACTGTATCGGCGGTGTAAGTTTCACGGTTTACTGTCAGAAAGGCGTTCCTGACAGTCTAGCTGCGCTGTGAGAAACGCCCTCCCTGACAGTTCTCGTTCATAGACTTGTACTGGGGGGGGGCCTTCCTCACAGCTCAGCGATGATGCTGAGCTGTGAGGAACGTCCCCCCCAGTACAAGTCTATGAACGAGAACTGTCAGGGAGGGCGTTTCTCACAGCGCAGCTAGACTGTCAGGAACGCCTTTCTGACAGTAAACCGTGAAACTTACCCCCGCCGATATCTCCAGCCCCGGGGCACATACCAGGAAAGCCAGCAGTGCGCTGAATTCTGCGCGCTGTCGGCTTTCTATCGGTATGTAAAACAGCATATATATGAGGACGTGAAAGGAAAGGTCCTCTTTAACTGATACTAATAAATTAATCACGATAAATATAGTGAATAAATGCGTCTTAATGCATACATATGTATAATTATCAAGTATATGAGCATATGTACTATAGTTTATTAATGCATAAAGTGAAACAGTGATGAAGTATATAAATAAAAACAGTGGGAAAATGTATCAATCCCTCTGTGTCAGTTTTCTGGCATAGATGGGTGTAAATGTGGTGGATCTTTGGTGCACAGCCCTTTCTTGTCCAAAGGTGCCTCACATGGTCTCTTCTGCTCAACACTTTTTATGAAAATGGGCAGACACCAATGCAGGCATGAGTTATACTTGAAATCTATACCAATTTCTGACTGGCATAGATTTAATTTCTGGTGCACAGGAGTGTGCCTTAGTTATTAGGATGAATTAGACACGATTAGCGCCAGCGGGAAGTGGATGAAGACTAGTACACAGAACGCCAATATTAATAATCCCCCCCCCTTCCCATGCATATGGATTAACTCCATAAAGAGTTAACTAATTGGCCAGTGTCATTAAAACTATCTTCAGCATAGAAAAAAAGGAATGGAGTCAACATCAGCAGGAGTCTGTCTAGGATTCCATGAAGAGACAGAAGGATTTGAGCAAGCCTACATCCACAGATCATCTGTGGTTAGATCTCTAAGATGTTTGGAACAACCTCCCTGCTGAGTTCCTTCAAAAACAGTGTACAAGAATTGATGTTTTGAAGACAAAGGGGTGGTCACACAAAATATTGATTTGATTTAGATCTCTTTTGTTCATACACTTTGAATGTTCTTAATTGCCAAAAGTAAACTATTAACCCTTCTATTTTTGAAACCTTTCTTACTCTGTATCATTTTTCCATATCCACCCACTGCTGCAGCTTGATATTTTATCATAGAAGACAATAAAAAAAAAGCAATAAGTTAATTGAAAAATGTTTTTCCAATGACTTTGCATTGATTTTTTTGTTGCCCTGTATGATAAGATATCATGCTCCAGCAGTTTAATCAATTGCAGAAGTTGGGGTTAACTCAGTCAACATACTGTATAAGAAGGTGTATGGAAAACTGAAAATCTGTCACTGAAAATGTGGTCTGGTTAAGAAGGTGGTCTTCTCAAAGAGGTGATCTTTTGGCGGTATTTCACTAGAGTTTCAAAAATGTATGTATTTCACCCTAGGAAAGTAGGAGGTAAAAACAGTCAGGAAACACTGAGTATTTAATTCTGATCTGCAGACAAATGGGCTGTTAATGAGGCGTAATTCACAGCCAAGTGCAAGGGCTCTATAAGTGATTTCTACACGACACTGACACAAAGCACCAAAAAGTCGTACAAAAGAACAGAGTTTATGCATAGTCAGATACAAAAGTCTGGACAGTCAACAAAGGTTCAGTTGCCAGACAGCTCAGCAATGAGAAGGCAAGCAGTGTCTATAGCTCAGTTAAAGCGATAAAGTTCATAACTTAAACTAATGAAACCAGGGAAGGTGAAAAAATAAACAAAACCCATACTATCCAGTCCTTTCCTTAGGCCACTGACTGGAGACAGGTGAGTATGTTTTGTACAAAAAACAATTTTTTTTAACCTTCCCCAGCCTCATTATTCTGGACAACTCCTTTAAGTAGGAAAGTAGATCAAATGTACAAGCCTAGTACACCAATATGTCACTTAGTAACAAGCACATCATACAGCTGGAAATAGAGCTAAGAACCTTTGTTCAGGCAGGGTGTAGCTAGTGAAGCTGACTTTTAATCAGACTGACAGCAATAGGCTGAGGGAGGATTGCAGGTATGCGTGTTAACCCTTTAGTGACCGGCCTGTATTAGTCCTTAATGACCAAGCCAGATTTTGGGATTTTGGCATGTGTGATTTTATCAAAGTATAATTCTGTAAGGTAGGTATTGCACATTTCACTTTTCACATAATTTTTTTTTTTTTTTGTACTCTATCTAGAAAGTAAAAGTAGACTGATACAACTTCTACTTTCAGCTGCAATGTGTCGCATATAAACATACATACTGCGCAAATATTTTATCAGTTACATTTCCAAATGTTCATTTTGTGTTTTGATGCATGTTTGAAATAATTTTAGACTATTTACAAAAATAATATATATTTTGGAAATTCCTGTACTAAGCCATGTTTGCAGAGACTAATTGCTGGTACAGTCATGGCCGTAAGTGTTGGCACTCCTGAAATCTTTTTAGAATATGAAGTATTTCTCCCAGAAAATTATTGCAGTTATACACAAGTTTATTTTTGTGTGTATTGGAACAACACAAAAAATACTGAGAAAAAAGGTAAATTGAACATAGTTTCTCACAAAAATCCAAAAATGGGCCACACAAAATTGTTGGCACCTTTTCAAAATTGTGGGTAAATAACTTTGTTTCAAGAATGTGATGCTCATTCAAACTAAACTGTGGCAAATAACAGGTGTGGGCAATATAAAAATCACACCTGAAACCAGATAAAAGGAGAGAAGTTAACTCTCAAGGGCACACCCAAGCTAGCCCCATGTGCATATGACCCTGCCTAGCCCTATCCCTATGCACATTTCTCAGGAGATTTTAACTAGCATGGCCAATACAGACACACTAGTAAAAGGTATCAAAAAAAGTAATAAGCAGTAAGCACACTCCGCACCCTGAAGGGACTAGATTATTGCTAGGGTCAGAGGGAGACAAGGTAAATGAATTCCCTGCAGTAAGAGCAGCTGAATGCTGGTACTACTGTTTTTGTGTTGTTCCAATATACACAAAGGAAATAAATGTGTGTAACAAAACATTTACGGTCATGACTGTATAACCATAGAATCCCCCCTTAAATTACCTCATTTGGAAAACTAGACCCCTTAAGGTATTCGTTGAATAGTATAGTTGTAACGTCTCTGCCTGTTCGGGTCTCTGTGCCACCCTCCGCTCGCACGCTGCGGCGCAGGATTTGTGTTCAGTTTGATTCCTTGCTTAAGGTTCTTGTTGCTCAGTCTGAACACTGTGCTAGTACTACTTCCCTGTAATTGAATTTCAGCCACACCCGTCTCCTGCACCTTTGTTTATCTCCGCTCCTCTAACAGTTAATCTTAGCCTTGCCTGTCTGATTGACAGCCTGTCTACCAATCAAGTCTGGGGCAGGTCCTGGACTTCCTATATACAGGTCCTCAGCCCACACATGTCTGCTGGCTATTGCGACTCTGTCCTGTGACTTTGCTTGTTGTGCTCTTCCTATTGTATTGTATTCTGACTTCTGACCTTTTGGCTTCCCTTGTGACTACTCTTTAGGATTTCGATTTGGTACTGCTTTGTCTCTCTGGTTTTGACCCTTGGCTTGCTGACTCTACTTCTGTGTTGTTTTGTCTTGTCCTGTTCTGTGTGGCACATATTCAGAGAAGGGATTGTCACTAAGTTGCCCTGCTACTGCCTAGGGTAGATGAGACAAGTAGGCAGGGACTGGGTTCACTTTAGGGCTCACTGTCTTCCCTTCTTCCCTTTTCAGCAGCAGAACTAGGGAGTTGCACAACTAGCAATTCCCTTACAATAGTGATTATTTTGATTACACATTTTTTTATTTTTTTTCCTAAGAATTATTACAAATCAGATAAAAAAAAAAATGTAATTTTAATTTTCTTCAAACATGTTAATTTAAACACATCTTTTTTTGTACAGCATATATAAAAATGAAGAAATACACCCCAAAATATATCACCGTTTTTCCTGTGGCCACAAATATCTGCATTGTGGTTCTAATCCTATGTATGGGCATGCAATAGGGCCCAAAAGAAATGGAGCGCTAAGTGGATTTTAAACACAAATTTTGCTTGAAAATGTTTCAGGTCCAATTGTATATTTGAAGAAGAATTGAGTTGTGCAAACCAGTGGTTCTCAAGGGATCCCCAGGGTATGCCCCGTGGTAAGAGTCCCCTCCGCCCCTAATGGTAGATGACGTATGGACTATGTAGGCAGTGTGGCATAATGAAGCTATGCGCCATTATGCTACGAGACCCATGTGACCAACTGATGTCATCTCTGTAGGCTGGAGGAGCACGGAGAGCAGCACCGGAGCCCAGGACAGGTGAATAACACTGTTTTTATGATGGGTCTCTGATCATTATACTCTGGGGTCTAAAGAAACCCTCAGAGTATAATTGTAGTTCGTGTGTAACGAACCATCAAAAATTTGGGTTCCGCAGCTAACCTCTTTTTAAGCGGATTGGGTTTCCGTTTTTTGGGCCCCCAAGCGGACCCGAAGAACGGAAACCCGAACGCAGGTGTGAACCTAGCGTCAACAAAAATTTTGCGATATCTGTGTACAATTTCTTTTTCATCAGCCAGTGGGAAAGATGCACTTTCCTCCAAATTCCTGGATGCCAACTGTGGTCGAACTCGTTCTCTATTTTTGCGTACAGTCCTGCAGTCCCAAGTATGTAGGGACTTCTATAGGGGGACGCTAGTATAATAATAATCTTTATAGACATGGTACCCTTTTGAAGAGAATGGCACCATGAGCTGAAAATTTCTAGTCCAAAATTGTTATAATACAATTATAATACAAATTATACAGGCCCCTGTATTTGTAGCAAGAAGGGATTTATAGAGGGGGACACTGATATAATTATTGGCTGTATAGACACATGGTACATGATTACGTTGATGGCCCTTAATTCCTAAATGAAGAAATGACAGGTATAACCTGTTGTGCTCTCACACACCTTATAAAGTTTATCAGATTCGTTTTGAAAGGACTTGTCCACTGTTACATTTTTTTCTGGGATATGCAAATTTAAAAAGGGAGATTGGGAATGTTAATTTATTAAGACGATGGTAGCCAAAGTCATTTCTTGTAGGGGACTTGGGAACTGTCATAAAAATGTAGGATACGCATTAGGGTCTCATAACGGGAATGACTTATAATTGCTGTAAATACAGTGGTAGTGTGGACAGTACTTGTACTGTCGACCCATACAAACATATTTTTTAACTTCTGGGACAATTGTGGTGGCCCATGTATTTCAATAAACAGATGTGGGCTATAATAGATTGTCAAACATAGAGGTCACTTTGCTGAACAATAAATTCCAATACTGGATCACTAAGAAATAAATGAAAAAATTTAAAATCAAAATTTGTAACATCCATGTTTATACCAGGTGTTGCTAAAAACTGGGGTATTTGGGGTGAAAAAGAAATATCAGGATCCCAAATTGCAGTACTAGGCCCAGGGACTGCCATGCTAATTCTACAAGTGCTTCTGGGACTATGGGGACCAGTGGGAGACACAGAATCTATGGAACATATTCTGATACAGTTTCAGTGTCACTTGCAGAGCTGCTGGAGCAAAAGAAATGGTATGCTTCCTCCTGTAACTACTAAGGGCCATTTTATTAGACCAAATTCTAAAAAAGTAAATAAACTAGCTGAAGCAACCAGATGAGTTATCCTGTCAGTAACAGTAAGAGAAACCTAACTATTTTCTTTTGGGGAGGGGGGGGGTTTGTTTGCTGGGTCTTTTTTTTTTGTTGTTGTTTTTTTAATAAAACTAAAAAAAAAAAAGTATACTAAAATAGCGGTAGTACTATTCTTCACTCTGTGATGATCCACAGACCAGACAAGTGATCTGGTTTCCGGTGATCATATGAGTTATCCGGTCAGTAACAGTAGGAGAAACTCAACTAATCAAAATCTATGTAAATTAAATTAGCCCTACCTACAGCGACAGCACTATTAAAAAAAAAAAAAAAAAAAAAAAAAAAGAGCAGAGTGAAGCAGGACGTATACTTCACTCCGCGACAGAGATCCGCAAATCAGGTAAACTGTCATGATCAGGGAGTAAACAAGGGATGATGGGATGGATATTGTGTGTGTGTGTGTGTGTGTGTGTGTGTGATATTCAATGTTTTTCATGGTGTGCAGGCAGCATTGTTACGCTAGGTTCACACTAGCAGGACTTTTCTCTCTGCTGATTTTAGGCAGAATCTGCAGCTGAGTTACTCCAATGCAGTTGTGAATCCATCCTTACATACAGTAGCTATCTGCGCATGTCATGGGTGGTAAACCACAAACATTTTGGGTTCAGCTGAAAATTGTGTTTAATTATGTGTGTTGTATTGTATTATATTGTATGTGTGTTTTATTTATTAGTGTAGGGACCACTCTGGGACTGTGTGGGGGCCACTATGCTACAGTGGCTTGCAAAAGTATTCATATCCCTTGAACTTTTTCCACATTTTGTCACCTTACAACCACAAACTTCATAGAATGTAAGCCCTTGCGAGCAGGGCCCTCACTCCTACTGTTTGATATGTTTATTTATTTGTCACATTGTAATGTCTCATGTTGATTGTTCATGTGTCATCTAATTTGTAAAGTGCTATGGAATATGTTGGCGCTATATAAATAAAGTTATTATTATTATAATAATAAACTTGAATGTATTTTATTGAGATTTTAAGTGATAGACCAACACAAAGTAGCAGATAATTGTGAAGTGTAACGAAAATGATACATGGTTTTAAAAATTGTAATCAAATAAAAATCTGAAAAGTGTGACATGCAAAAGTATGCAGCCCCCTTATATTAATACCAGCTTTGCGCATCTAGAGACTGAGATTTTTGCCCATTCTTCTTTGGAAAATAGTCTCAGTATAAATACACCTGTTCTGTGAAGGCCTCAGTGGTTTGTTAGAGAACACTAGTGAACAAACAGCATTATTGAAAACCAAGGAACTCAACAGACAGGTCACTGATAACGTTTTGGAGAAGTTTAAAGCAGGGTTAGGTTATAAAAACATATCCCAAGCTTTGATCATCCCAAGGAGCACTGTTCAATCTATCATCCAAAAATGGAAAACGTATTCTACAACTGCAAACCTACCAAGACATGGCTGTCCACCTAAACTAACAGATCAAGCAAGGAGAGCAATGGTCACTCTGGAGGAGCTTCAGAAATCTACAGCTCAGGTGGGAGAATCTGTCCACAGGAAAACTATAAGTCACTCCACAAATCTGGCTTTTATGGAAGAGTGGTAAGAAGAAAACCATTGTTGAAAGAAAGACATAAGAAATGCTGTATGCAGTTTGTCACAAGCTATAGGGGACACAGAAAACATGTGGAAGAAGGTGCTCTGGTCAGATGAGAGCAAAGTTGAACTTTTTGGCCTAAATGCAAAGCACTATGTGTAGTGGAAAAGTTACACTGCTCATCACCACTGTGAAACATGGTGGTGGCAGCATTATGCTGTGGGGGTGCTTTACTTCAGCAGGGACAGGGAAGCTGGTCAGAGTTGATGGGAAGATGGATGGAGCTAAATACAGGGCAATCCTGGAAGAAAACCTATTGGAGGCTGCAAAAGACTTGAGACTGGGAAGGAGATTCACTTTCCAGCAAGACAATGACCCCAAACATACAGCCTGAGCTACAGTGGAATGGTTTAGATCCAAGATTATTCATGTGTTAGAATGGCCCAGTCAAAGTCCAGACCTAAATCCCATTGAGCATCTGTGGCAAAACATGACAATTTCTGTTCACAGACGCTCTCCATCCAATCTGGCTGAGCTTGAGCTATTTTGCAAAGAAGAATGGGCAAAAATCTCAGTGGAAACCACTGTAGATTTTCTGTGAAAAGCGCTATGGTAAAAATCGCTATGTGTTTCTGCCACAGTCTTTCCCAAAGCGCTTAGTGAGACCTTAGCTTAAATCACATATAAAGGTATAAATGCATGTGCAGAAAGTATGAAATACATACAAGACAGACATGAGCATATGAAAAAAAAAATAGGAATGTATTGCAAAGAGATAAATAACATTAATGAAGTTGCCCAGTTTCAGCAAATAAATGTAATTGTTTTTACATTGAGAATTTACATAATTTTCCAATCTACTTTCTGTATCAAAGATATGGTTTTCTAAATCTCTGCTTATTGTCACTCATTATTTACTTCCAGTGGATTAAAATCAGTCCATGGTGCACAGAACGTTACAAGAGTTGGAATACTTTATGGCAGAAAAATTTTGGTGCATTTTTGGCACACAGTGTCGCACCTTAGGCCACGCACTTTCATGTGTGGCCACTCTCCTCTTTCCAGATGGGCTATGCCCCTTTTGTGCAAGTTGTCATAGCATTCCATTACTATGACAGTCAGGAGCATGTTGAAGGCTCACAGCCTTGTCACTCAATTGCTTCTATTACAGGCTAGGCAACCTGTAATAGAAATATAGGTGTTTCTTATCATTGCAACAACCGATGGCTGTAAGGATAAATTGCTATATACAGTATATTAACCATTAACCTGACATATATAGCCACAACAAGTAAAAGTATATAAAGAATGGCTTGCTCTAATATATGGCACCTTAATGATACTATTTTTTGCATATTTATTTGCACATTTTTTCCTGGTGTATGATGCTGCTTTTTTGTGCTCTGTATAATTCACCTTTTCAGGCCGGGGCCCTACATAGCGCAAATGCGGCAAAAAACACGGCATTTTACAGTGCAATTTCATAAACCGTTGCGTTTTTGTACATTGCAGCATGTCAATTATACCTACGGAAACGCTAGCATTTTCCATATAGTTTTATACTGAAATCCGGTGAACCCCACTGTAGTCTATGAGGTCTGAAAGCCTCTGCAGGTAACCGCTTTTTAAGCGGACAGGGTCCCCATGAGGACCCAAATGACTGAGATCAGCACGCTAGTGTGAACCTAGCGTAAGCCGTTTTTGAAGCTGTCAGCTGCTGACTGCCCCCTTGAGGGGATTTGACATGAAACAGCTGTTCCCCATATGTCTTGTATGGGCCATTTATATAGGTTTATCATACCTCTCCTTAAACACCTCAAGTCTTAAGAAATTTAATTCCTTTAATGACTTCTTATAACTGAGGTCCTCCATGCTCTTCCCATTATCATTATTTAGGGGACCTTACTGTACATTTGAGGGTTTACATACAATACACAAAACAAGTACAATACTAACAGTGACCAACTGGTACAGTGGGATAGAGGGCCCTGCCCACAAGGGCTTACAATCTATGAGGGAAGAGGGATAGAGACAGTAGGAGAGGGTAGAAGCTGTTCAGATGGTGGTGTGGTGGCAGTATTGTTATTGAAGGTTGTAGACCTTCCTGAAGAGGTGAGTCTTCAATGTCTTCTTGAAGCTTGTGATTGTGGGGAACAGTCATGTGTGTCGTAGTAGCAAATTCCAGAGTATGGGAGATGCAAAAAATTTTTATATAAAAACAAAAAACAAAATATCAGTTATCTTCATTGGATATAGCTATTTACACAGGCAAGTCAAGAAAAAGATGAAATTAAAATATCTTCAAGGAAGAGGAAACTATTAATTTCCCTGACCAGACAATAGCAGGAACAACAAAACAGCTGCATGAGCAAGGCATGAAAATAAATGTTTATTATAATCGTTGCCTCAAATATTTGACTTATATTAGAAAAAATAGATTGTAGCACGTCATAACAACAAGAATTACTGATTCTTTGAGAAAAATAGCTAAATATTACTGACTTAGGGCTGGTTCACATCTGCGTTCGGCATTCCGTTTGGGGTATCCGGTTGGAGAACCCCCCGAACAGAAACCTATACGCATTGCAACCGGTTTACCTGGGAAACCACACGGACCCCATAGACTATAATGGGGTCCATGTGGTTTCCGCTCAGCTTCCGCACAAAGCAAGCAGAGTGAAAAGTGCTGCAAGCAGCACTTTTCTCTCTGCATGTTTCGTGCGAAAATCGAGCGGAAACCACATGAACCCCATTATAGTCTATGGGGTCCGCAGGTTTGGTTAGGTAAACCACTTTCCTATGCGTATAGGTTTCCTTTCGGGGGGAATGCCGAACGCAGATGTGAAACGGCCCTTACTCCCTTTACATGCCCTTAATCCCTTCCCACTGCAGGCATAACTTTTTTATTTTGCCGTTCACAGAGCTATATGAGAGCTTAATGTTTGCAGGACAAATTGCACTTCATAGGGGTACTTTTTAATTTTCCATACAATGTACTGGGAAGCTGGGAAAAAAAATTCAGAATGGGGTGGAATTGGAGAAAAACTGCATTTGTGCGGCTTCATTTTTATGGCATTCACTGCACAGCCATGGGTCAGTATGAATCAAGGGATACCAATTTTAAATAGTTTTATTTACGTTTTAACCCCTTAAAAAATCCAAAACTTGCCTGTCATGGCAACAGATCATTGGCCCCAAATCTCATTCTGGTGGCCAGTGATCCTCCCTGATTGGCAAATTGGTCAGCTTTAACCAAGGTGCGGGGGCCTTATTTGCCGCAATCAGTGTCCGCATTAGTCCCGGGTCTCTGCTGTATAATACAGCAGAGACCTAGCGGCTAGGTGCGGATGGTGGGAATGGGTTAGTATTATTGTTGTTGTTTTGTTTTTAGCACACCATTAGTTCCATGATGCTGCACATATTTAAAAGGTTTACATACATAACACAAAACCAATACAATAAACTAACTTTGGTCTATTTCACACTGCCGTTGTTTAATACATTGTTCTGATTCATCATAGAATCAAAAGAACGGATTGTAAAATTGATACAAATGCATCACCTTTCGTTTGCATCAGTGAGCATGTCGCAGTTTTCTTTCCAAAGACAAACTCAATGAATCATTATTTTATTTTATTTTTTGTTAACACTGAACTGATGACTGATGCAAACAGAATGTCCTCTGCACAGTGTTGGACTGGGATGTCTAGGGCCCACCAATGGAATTGTTTCTAAGAGCCCACCACCAGGATCCCTGCAGCTATACCAAGATGGGGCAGCTAAAGGTAATAACATGTCGGGAGCCATGCTGCTCACTCGCCATACGATGTGCACCACTGTACTACCTAATCCCACTGCTACACCCTGTATGGCAAGTGAACAGCGTGGCACCTAGAATTGTTACCATTACCTGTAACTGCACTGTCCTGGAAAAGCTGATCTGCAGAGGTCCTGGCTGTCGCACTCCTGCAGATGTAATATTGATGACCTATCCCAAGTACAGGCCATCAATATTAGAAAGATGGATAAATCCTTTAAAGAGGTTGTCCAGGAATTGGAGCAACGCATGTGGCGAGCAGGAGGTGTAAAGTAAAATAAATTAAAAAGCATACTCACCTGTCCCTGGCACTCCGTTGTCTGCTGCCAGTGTCCTTTCAGTCTCGTGCCGCAGACTTCTTGCTTTGAGTCCTGCAGCTCATGTGACTGCCAAGACCAATTAGGTACAGGATTTCCAGAAATGAGGCGCCGCCAAGAGACCGAACAGACACAGGCGGGGAACAACTGGGTGCTGGGGACAGGTTAGTATGCTTTTTTTTTTTTTTTTTTTTTTTTTTTATTTTAACTCCTACACCTCCTTGGCCACCACAGGGGTCATGCCAATTTATGGACAACCTCTTTAAAAGGGTTGTCTGAGCTAAAAAAATTTATGGCCACTTCACTGGTCCCTCCATACAGTGGCCTCTTCGCTGGTCCCCCATACAGTATGGGGAACAGTGATAAGGCCATTATATTGTGTGGGGGCAGTTATGGGGCTAACATCCTGTAGGGGGACATTAAACTGTGTGGTGCATATTAAAGGAGTTGTCCAGGGATAATGTTTTTTTTGTAGGGTATTGACCCCCTACAGATTAGGTATTTATGGCCTCTCCTGAGAATAAACCATAAAAAAAATTATGCCTGAACAACCCCTTTAATATAACCCCCTAATTCGCCACACTTTAAAGAGGTTGTCCAGCATATTTTTTTTTTTTTTTTTTTTTGTAACTTGTCTGGGGGAGGTGAACAAAAAAAAAAAAAAAAACACCTGAACCACACTGGGGACAGGAGTGTAAGGTTTTTTTTTTTTTCACCTGCTCCGGCCTAATTAAAAAAAAAAAAAAAAAGTCACCCAGGATATTGGCCGCTATCACTGCTGCCCCCCACAATATAATGGCCCCATCAATGGTCCCCATACAGTATAGGGGACCAGTGAAGGGGCCACTGTATGGGGGGGATTAATGAAGGGGCCACTGTATACAGTGGCCCCTTCACTAGTCCCCCCCCTATAGCAGCATTGGGTCATTACCTGTCTGCTCCTGGTGCTGCTCCTTCTTGTTTCAGGTGCATTGATGTGACGTCATGTGTGCCCGGAGCAGGAAAAAGCAGGAGGTGCCGGAGAGCAGTCAGTTAAGTATTGGTGTATAGCTTGTAGGCCACAGGATCAATGTTTTGTTTTGTTTTGTTTGTTTGAGTTGGAAGGGACCTCAAGGGCCATCGAGTCCAACCCCCTGCAAAAGCAGGAATTCCTAGATCATCCCAGCTATATACCTATCCAGATTCCGCTTGAAGATTTCAATTGATGGAGAACTCACCACCTCCCGTGGCAGCCTATTCCACTCTCTCACTACCCTTACTGTTAGAAAGTTTTTCCTAATGTCTAATCTGAATCTCCTTCCCCTTAGTTTCATCCCATTACTTCTCGTGCTTCCTTCTGCTAATGAGAATAGGGTAGATCCCTCTGCACTGTGACAACCTTTCAGATATTTAAATACCGCTATTAAGTCTCCCCTTAGCCTTCTCTTCTGCAAACTAAGCAGTCCCAATTCTTTTAGCCTCTCCTCGTAGGACATGGTTTGTAGACCTTCCACCATTTTGGTTGCTCTTCTCTGGACCTGCTCCAATAAATCGATGTCTTTCTTAAACTGGGGAGCCCAGAACTGTACCCAGTATTCCAGGTGGGGTCTGACCAGGGCAGAGTACAGCGGAATAATTACCTCTCTTGATCTAGCTTCAATGCTCGTGTTGATACATCCTAGAATTTGGTTAGCCTTTTTAGCCACCACACCGCACTGTTGACTCATGTTGAATTTGTGATCTATTATTATGCCCAGATCCTTTTCCCCTGTACTCTCACTTAGTACTATTCCTCCCATACTATATATGCTTCTTGCATTTCTGTTACCCAGATGTAGAACTTTGCATTTGTCCCTGTTGAATACCATTTTGTTCACCTCAGCCCATTGTTCCAGTGTGTCTAAGTCCTTTTGGATGCACTCTCTCTCCTCTCTAGTGTTGGCCATTCCTCCTATCTTTGTATCGTCTGCAAATTTTATTAGTTCCCCATTAATCCCATCATCCAGATCATTTATAAAAATATTAAAAAGTACTGGGCCCAGGACAGAGCCCTGCGGCACCCCGCTTTTTACTTTCTTCCAGTTTGATGTATAGCCATTTAGAATTACTCGTTGTTCCCGATCATTTAGCCAATTGTGAACCCACCTTACTGATATTTTATCAAAGACATACTTGATCATTTTTTCAATAAGAATGTTATGTGATACTTTATCAAAGGCCTTACTAAAGTCAAGATATACTATGTCCACTGCATTCCCCTGGTCCAACCATTCAGTGACTTTATTATAGAAGGAAATAAGATTAGTCTGACAAGATTTATTAGGCATAAAGCCGTGCTGGCTCTGATTAATTAAAGCCTTCCCATCCAGGTACCTAATTAAATGTTCTTTAACGATTTGTTCAAAGATTTTTCCTACTATCGAGGTCAGACTTACCGGCCTATAATTTCCTGGGTCGTCCCTATTCCCCTTTTTGTAGATGGGGATCACATTTGCCCTTTTCCAATCTAGAGGGACTACTCCTGTTTCCCATGACTTATTAAAGATTATTGCAAGGGGTTCTGTTATTTCCTCTGCTAATTCTTTTAAAACTCTAGGGTGTAAATCATCCGGTCCTGGGGACTTGGTTTCCTTAATCTTAGCTAAATGTTCTCTTACCAAACCTTCACTTATAATCAGCTTGGAGTCCTCATTCCCCTCATCACTATCACCATTAATGTTGATATTTCCATCCTACAAGTCTGTTAGTGATAGAGCAGGAAGCCAGTGGCTTTCTGCTCTAGTAGTAGCAGAACCAGGTCGGCGACGCCACTTCTCCACAGTTTTGCGATCCGGTTGTTAAAACCGGGAAGAACCTGGCTGCATCACTTACCTCTCCCCACTCCTGCTCGCAGCCTCTCCTCTTTCCGCTTCAGCCTGGGTCTTGTTCACTGCAATGATGTAATGTGTGGCGTACGGGGGGCCGCCTGGCCAGGAACGGGGAGAGGTAAGTGAATAGGGGCCATTACCGCACCTCCACTGCCTATTACAAAAAGCAGTGGGGGTCCAGTAGGGCCCCCTAAAGACACAGGGCCCATGGGGGGGCAATGGCAATGTGCACTGGAACAATGGGAGAGAGGACGCTGCCCAAAAGGGCTTACAATCTATAAGAAAGGGGGAAGGAGACAGTAAGTGAGGGTAGAAGCTGTTCAGATGATGGTGTCATTGCTGTAGGGTTAATAAAGATTGTAAGCCTTCTAATGAATCTGCAAACTATATTGTACAATTAAAACAGACAGAGCACAGGTTATGAATATAGCCTAAGAAGTTCATCCAGAAATTTAAAGTGGGTAATATGAACAAAAAATGTTTAAATATTTATGTAGTATGCACTTATTTACTAATGAACATACATCAGTGTGCCATAAGCCATCTGTCTTCAGATCTTGACATAACAGATTGGTTTATACTGTATATTCCAATAGTTTCAGTATGTGCATTATATTACCAAAGTATGACTCATGATATAAATCTTAATGCTATATGACTGCAGTGACAGATTTCAACCTCTAAATCTGTCATTTATATTTTTACCATACTCTACAAAGAAAAGTGGAACTTTCTTTCTAGATTTTTTTACACCATGTGAAGCTCAGTCCATGTGTCTGTAGGATTTACTGTCCTAAACATTACACGAGCAGACGAATTGCTAGAATTATTGTTTTTCTATGATGCTCCCTGCCTCCCCACAAAGTATTATCACATATCAGTACGGGACAGTATTTTGTGAGCAGATAGAGGTCGTTTCCCCACATACTGTTCAGGCAATTCTGCTAGACTGACACGGACTGAGTTTCATTGCTGAGATTCATATTTGTGAGTAAACGTTAAATAAGACTAAGGCTCTATTCAGATCACGTTTTTTACATCCGATCCAATCGAGAACATCAGACTTTCTGCCTGATAACTCATACCGGGGGCTTCACTTACAACTATATTGGCATGCCCTGCACACTGATAATGTTGAAACCTATGGCAGAGCAGGTATTTGTAAAGACCCTACTCTGTCATAGAGGAAAGAAAGTTATGCGTAGGTAGTGTGAGGACTTCACTGTACTGGGCTACCTCCGGCCGGACCTCTACCAGAGTGCAGTAGCAGAGAATGGCTTTAGCTACTCCACTCATCAGGGGATGGTGGCAAGGTAAGTATAAGAGTTATTGTTTTGTTTTGTTTTTTGTATTTTTTTTTTTTTTTAAGAAAAAGGCGGTTACTGAAAAGGAGGCCATTATTTATGAACATGGACCTATTATTTACAAGAAGGAGACTGTTTCTTATAAGGGGTGAGATATTATTTATAATGGGGGCTATAGTTTATAGTGGGGGGAGCTATTATATTTAAGAAGGGCTATTATGAAGGGGAAAGTAATATTTCTATGTACAGTATGTAATATTATTTATAAGGGAGCATGATTATTTATAAGCAGACTCAGTACTAACACTGAATACAGACTCAGTGGGTAAAACGGGCTAAATATTCATCAAGCTTGCCAACAAAAAGCCCTTTTATATCACTCACCCAAATAATAAAAGATAACCTTTATTAATAAACGTGTGCAACAAACCCATAAAAAAGTAAAAGCTGCTGTCCTGCTGTAAATATTACAATTAGACACATTGGCCACGTGTCTGTAGGACATCCGCTCAGGCTGTGCCAATTGTATAATAGTACAAACATACATATAATAGTACATCATACCAGAATCAGAGTTTGTACAAGTTATAAGTTCACAGTATGTTCTTTTTATAAAAAAAATAAAAGATAACATTTTGTTCCCTGCTAGTCTGCAGATCAGTCATACTTTACATTTCTGGTATGACCAGTTATACCAGTCTTCTATTCACCTTTTCACTGTGATCAAGTTAATTTTAACTTTTGTACAGTAGAATCATAAATAGCAACTGCAGTCACGAAGGCATGAGCTCACATATTTACTAAATGTAGAATGTTACAGCAAAAACACCTTCACCCAGCACCAACATTTATGTTTCAATATATCTCAATCACATTGTCTGTAGAAGACGCTTTCTAACTGGCCTCCTCAATTGCATCTAAATATCTATTTTATTACCAACTCCTTTATAATGGCCTATGGTGCCATGGCCCCTATGCCAGCCTATCCAAGGTGATGAGCAGGGCAGCCATCTTTCCTGCTTTTACAAGTTAGGCTTAAAAGCACAAACATACAACACGCTGGTCATGTTGTCACTGGTGCTTTACTGAGGTGGTCTTTAGGAACAGAAGAGGTTAACAGCAAAGGCTTAGGTGCGGCAATAATGGACCACACTTTATTGGTATCCTCATAGAATGTATCAGCAGCGTTTCAATAGCATGGGAGTCACAGTCCTACAGCAACACACAGTAGCTTTCCTGTTTATACAGGGGTTGTGTTCACATGGATCCTGATACTCCAAGCACATGCTTAGGTTTGCTTTTCTAGTTTTCTGGTAAAGACCAAGCTTCAATCCTGGACTGACATGAACACTCCACACTGAAGGGTTGCTGCAATGGCTGGAACGGAAGACTGAATGGTGCAAGAAAACCTCCCTTTATATGGAGACTTTTGCAACTTGTACCACAAGTGGCACAAAAAGACACTGCTTGCTGCACAGTAAGTGGGCACTACAGGGTTTTTTGAGGAATTATCATCATGTGGCCCCTTACCTGAAATCTCTAGAACAGATGAAGTTGCAGTAGTACAAAACCAGCCCTCCTACCCATGAGTTTAATCCAGGCACAGAGAGAATAGAAAAGATTTAAAAAAAAAACAGAAAGGGAATGGAGCTCATAGGGTTAATATGTCTTAGCAAGGATAATATCATACAAACAGTAGAATATGAAGGTTCACCATTCTTAATGTAAGGATAAGAAAAACACTATTGGCTTAATTTGATGCCTTTGTCAAGGAACAGAGTCTACCCACGTTTCTACTACCCACTACTTCAAGTGACTGGAACAACGTTGCATTACATCAGGTACATCAGGTACTATGTAGACAGCGTGCAGAGTAAGATGATGCAGTGCCTGCACAAATACTGTAGCTCCTTTATACAATGGATTCACAGAGGTGCCAAGAGTCGGATTAACACCAATCTGATATTAATTGACTATTCTAAGGATGGGCCATCACCAGTGTGAACCCAGTAAACCCCATTACATTATTAAGAATGATACTGAACCTTCCTCACAAACCAATATATATTTCCTTTTTTCTATCATAGTATGTAACCTATAAGTCAATCTGTATAGCTTCTCCTGCTCTATAATATGTTACTGAAAGATCAGATTGCATGCTCAATGTGGCAGGTTCCCATTACACTAAAGACACACAGGCTAGATACAATTCTGTCAGGAAAACTCAGCAGTTTTCCTAAAAGCCACTGCTCCGAAAAAAAATCACTGAAATACTTGCAGTAAAGATGTTGCAGCATATGGATAATTACTTAAAGCTTCTTTCCAGCCATCAACTAACCCTGCAATGTACTGTACTGCTGGAAGAGCAAGAACCTTGAAACTCAGCAGCTGATATAGAAAGAATAGAGTAGGAGGCAGACAGCTCCATTCTGCACAGTGGATGAACTGGAGTCACTGCAGATTAGCTTCTATTCGAGTAAATGGGAACGGATCGTCAGTAATCTGATTTTGCCACTACACAGGGACCAGAGCTGTCTGCTTCCTGTCCCATTCTCTGTATGTCAGCAGCTGAAAATAGATTAACGATTGGCGTGCCACTTGTTGGAAACCCACTAATCTGATATTGATGACCTATTTTTAGGCTAGGTCACCAATATTGTTAGCCTGAAAAAAAACCCTTTAATAAGAAACGGTATGCCCACTCCCCCCACCTTCCTTAAACTGCATCTAAGGCAGTAAGTGAATGGGGCTATTCACATGACCGTTATTTTTAATGGTCCATTATAACGGACCATTTAAAATGTAGGTCATGTCCTATTTATGGCCGTTTTCCCGGATCCCTTCATACACTGCAATGTCTTCTGTTGCTAGTATGAGTTAATTTGTATAACAAGATGCAACAAATTTATCAAACAAAATGAGTCACTGTGATACATTTTGTTGCATCTTTTGACTGCATGTCTAAATATGATACAGGGTTATTAAATCTGTATTAATGTTTTGTTTTAGCTGAGTGAAATATAAATGACTCATGGAAACATCTATAAACATAGCTGCATATCTGTGCCCGAATTCTAGCTTAAAATAGGAGCATATAGTTTTAGGCCATTTTTTTCTGACAGCATTTTAGGCTAAGGCCCCATGCAGTGAGCTGTAGCAAAAAAGCGATGCAGGAAAAATAGCAGTGGCAACGGTAGCGGTTTGTCCTGCAACGCTTTCTGCTTCAATTATACCTCTATGGAAACCGGCGGCGATTCCACAGGTATAATTGACATGTGGCGTAAAAAAACGCAACTGTTTTGGAAATCGCAGCATGTCCGCTGCACGTATTTTCTCGCAATGTGTGAATGGAATTCTCTGTGACTGTAAAATGTTGCGTTTTTTTTTCCGCTGTGGCCAAACCACAGTGTTTACGCCACATGTGGTCCCAGCCTTACAGTTCCTTCGAAGATAATGGGATTCTGGCTAATCCCATTCACACATAGTAGGAAAAAATCTGCAGCGGAAAATCTGCGTTTTTGAAAATCGCAGCATGTCAATTATACCTGTGGAAATGCTGGCATTTTCATTACAGTATAGGTATAATAAAGGCAGAAAGTCCAGAGAGGAAAACTGTGCAAAAATGCATTGACAAACACTATGGAAAAAAAATGTGAACCTAGAAGTAGGTCCAGGTCGCCATTTTTGCATGGACATAATTGCAGTGTTTGGTGAAGCTGGAAGACTCGATGCCTTCGGGGATGGGGGTCCTGGACAATTGTTCAGCCTCCCCCTCCCAAGCTGCTGATAAATCTAGCACATTGTCAGACTGCCTAAGTATACAATGAATAACTATTAGTAAATGTAGGCCAATCTGTTGTTAACTACAGTGAAAGCATTTTCTGCCCACCAAGTCTGCTGAACAAGGAACATTCAAAAGCATTAAATTATTTTTAAATCAAAAGCCAGTAGGCAAAATAAAACATCTAAAAATAATTTGCAAATCATCATACGATGATTTGCAATATCTGCAACCTGTATTTCAGATGATAATCCTAAAAATAATTATTGTATAAATAATTTATTATTATTGACTTTTATTTCTTAAGTCAATGAGAATTTCACCTTGGTGAATCTGTAGCAGTCTTCCAAATGAAATCACTGCTTTAGAATGTGAACTTAAAAGAGTACCATAGGAGATATAGAAGTGGATACAGATACAGAAGTGGATACAGATATATATATATATATATATATATAACATACAGTACATGGTAAGTATAGTAATAGGCAGGAGAGTTTTCTAAGAATTTGCAGGAATTTACATATCTTGATGGCAGATTTGACAAACAGCTTAGGGAGTTATAAGTAAACAGTTTTTTTAAGATGAGTTTTTTTTTGTAGTTAGTCATTCACATACATCTCCCAGGGGCGCACCTCTAATGAGGCGAAGTGAGGCGGCCATAACTGCTTGGAGGGGCGGCAAATTTCATTATTTAATCTAAACCAGCCCAAGACAGGCCTCTTTAAAAAGCTGAGTGGGGCCTGTCCTGGGCTGGCTTAGGAGACGTCTGCTTCTCAGCACAGGCGGCGATGCTATGATGTCATAATGCCTCCTGCGCTGAGACGCACAAGTCCTATGCGCGGGTCAAGAAGAGGAGGCGGCAGCTCCATCAAGGGATTGCAGGTAGGAGAGTAACTTTTTTTTTTATTTTTTTTTAAAGCGCAGTTGTATTTTAATAGTATAAGGGGCAGTGGTGTAAGTATCGGGATAGCAGCGGTAGCGGCTGCCACATGGCCTGGGACCTTATGCTCTCCCCTTTTTTAATAGGCCATTAGCTGCTGGAGTATCCCCAGCAGGTAACAGGTTCTATTTACTTGCCTATCCCCGCTCCTGCTCAGTAAGTGAGGCTGCGGGCCAGCGAACCCCAACAAATACTACTATTATTATATTCTGGGCTCCCATTCTCCCATTAAAGAGAATGGGAGCCACGTAGGTTCGTCCATCCACCAAGCAGAAGATGTGTGAAGTTATTGTCATTGTTAATGCCGTGTTGTTGATCTCTGATACTGAAGTAATACAGGAAGAAGAATTCTTAAAAACTGTTTTATAACTTTGTGTATGTTTATTGTGCGACCATAGCATACATGCACCTTTCTATAGTCTGCCTCAGGCAGCAAAGAGGCTAGGTTCACCCCTGACATCACCAGTCCCTCTCTCCAGCAACCGCTGAAGTCGCTGATTGGTGTCAGTGATCACATAAGGCCTGGTTCACATCTGCGTTTGGTTTCCATTTGGGGAGTCCAGTTGGGGACCCCTTCAAACGGAAACCTATACGCATAAAAAGCAGTTTACCTGGGAAATCACACGGACCCCATAGACATAGTGCTTGCAGCACTTTCCAATCCGCTTGCTTCATGCGTAAACCACACGGACCCCATTATAGTCAATGGGGTCCGTGTGGTTTCCCAGGTAAACTGCTTTTTATGCGTATAGGTTTCCGTTCGGAGGGTCCCCAAGCGGACTCCCCGAACGGAAACCCAAATGCAGATGTGAACTGGCCCTAAGGTGCAGGGAACTGAGGCACAGCGTGCATCAATTGGACTGAGTATTGTGAGTATGTATTTTTTTATATTGCACCTGTCACGGGCCCCTCCTTTCACTCTTGGATAGTATTGAAAGGTATAAATTAAATAAATATATATGTATGTATATGCAAAAACTTAGCCTAAGTGAATAGTACTGCTAACTATAAGAAACTTGATAATATATGTTATCAGAGAGAAATTGGTCTTTTTGCATTTTCTGGCTATTTCACTGCTCCCCTCCCTTGGGTAAACTTTCTTTCACTCTGAAAAGTCTTCAGGTGGACTGCAGTTTACCTAACTTAGTTTACTAGCTCATCCTGAAAAGTGAAATGAATTTCCAAGTATGCTTTTCAGAGGACCTTTCACTACCTCCACCTCTTTGAATCCTTTATAAGGTGCTGCTCTGGAGCAGACGAGATGTATAGTAATTCTGAGTTCTGGTAATGCACACACTCCCAAAGATTGCTGTGTCACCCTGCAACTCCTTCACTCATGTTAGTGAATGGAATCGCATTGCACCCACGGGGAAGGTGAAAAGAATAAAAAAATATATATATATATACTCACCTGTCCCTGGTGCTCCGGTGCCTCCCTGCATGGTCCGGTCCTATTACTTCGATGTTTTCTTGTGGCGGAAGTCCTCACCAGCTGTGACACTTCGGGTCCCTTTCCTTAGGCCTCTGATTGGCCTTAGCGGCCTAAGGAAAGGGACGTTACAGGTAGTGATGTCCCGAGTCTTTCACTGAGGCCACTGATTAGCCTCAGCGGCCATGTACACCGGGGACTTCTGCTGAAAGAAAACAACAGAGAAGCGGGACCAGACCACGTTGGGAGACACCGGCCTAATTAACAAAAATTATCCTGGACAACCCCTTTAAGGGGTTGCAGGATGCTCTGACGATCTTTGGTTGCGCGACAGGAATCACAGCCAAAGTTGCCGTGTGACCCTAGCCTTAAAGGGATTATCCAGCATTTTAAAATTCATGTCCTGTTCAATTTACTTGGCATACTTTTAATAGCGGCTGTAGCAATTACTGCAATGTTTGTCCCATAAATTTAAATGCAACAAATACAGCAACTACACTCGCACTGACTCAGAGAAACAGCTGATCTGTGAGGTCCCATTGGTCAGTCCCCAGCCGATCTAAAATAGATGTCCTATTCTTTGAACATCAATTTTAAAAAAACTGGATAACTCTTTTAAAATATGTTATCCAACTTCACTTACTCTTGTATAGATATATACACCTTTATATGTAAGTGACCTGTATATTAGACAATGAGGTGCCAGAGTAACTCTTGCTGGCAGCTGTGAAGGAAGCAGTGCAGTCTTGTTGGGAGCTGAATGGGGTGATAACTGTACTACTTACATAATGTTTAATCTCTTATTGTAAACCTCATAAACTCAATAAAAATGATTGAAACAGAAATCACTGCTTTAATAAATGATGTATTGTTGTCAAATGTATCTAGGCAATAAGCAGGGAAACATGCTGTTCTCTGCATAGAGATTATAGGATTAGCTGCCAAAATGTTCCATACAACCAGCTCTATAAGGCCAACTGCTTAATCTGTCAGCATGAAACATCATACATAAAATATTAAGTAGAGAAATATGTATAAACAATTGTTTTTGGCTTTGATATTACCTAAAAAAACAAAACAAAACAAAAGTAATGTTAAAATTCCACCTAATGTCTATTATGACCTTATGGGGACATAATGTATAAAAAAAAAAAAAAAAAAAAAAATTTGATAAATAAAAAAACACCACTGCCACACCCATGTCACAGGTTCTAGCCATGCCCCTGGCAAAACAACGTAAATGAGAGGGAAAACTATTAATATATTTTCGTAGCATTTTGTGCTTTTTTTTAAATAAATAAGCCACAAAAATTTTTATAATACAAAGAAAATGTTATAGCTCTCAAAACTGCACGTACAAAAAAAAAAATATGAAAATTTGTCTGGTCCCAAACTACCGAAGTGGTTAAAGAGATGAAAATAATAAATACTAACTTTCTGATGGAACCCAGAGCCTTGAATTTTCTACTTGTATTTAGATACTGTTTAAGTTGAGTAATTATCACTGCAGTGAAGGGTATTGTCAAATTGAGTTATTGTGACAGCGTTTGGCAGTCATCAAGAGTAGATGCACCATCAGTGGTATCTTAATTGTCTTAGGAAACGCAAGAAACAAAAATTCCTGTGGTGTCATAGTAGCAGAGACGTGTCAGTGGTGCTGTAGAAGCTGCGAGATTTCAGTCCAGAAGGGTTTAATATTTGGATATGTCCACATGCCATTATATAGTTCAGCTTTAGGCAGTAAGCACTTAGGGCAAGCTGTCAAATGTTCCAGTGTGTTTGAGTGAACCCGTATATTGTATCCATAAATAGCACTGTGCATAAATGTGAAATGTGTCTCCTGCCATCTTCATTCTCCACTGCACGTCTCACTGATATCCAACTGTCATGTCCCAGGACTTGGTTTAATTCACTGACATGTATCTGTGATACTGTTTGTCTTTGAAGTTTGTCCCTTTTCTCTCTCTGTATCCTTAGCTGTGATGCTGTAGCTCCTCCTCTCTCTCTCTCAGTTTAGTTTCACTTCTTTGTAAGCAACATGTCTGCTCAGCTCCTGGTATTTCATCATTTTTCACCTACTGCTGTATGAGGTTCTACAAGATTTACTTGGATTAAAGCATCTGGAATCTTATCTACGCCTCCTCAGTTGAGTTGAACACTATCTGATAGATATCTTGGTGTAAATTGCTGGTTAGCATAGAGACTACAGGACACTCTCACAACCTCACACTTGCAGCCAAGCTATTGAGTCAGAACAGTGAAAAATGATGCATAAAGACTGCCAGATACAGCTGTAAGACAGTTCACCAACTTCTGACATACAGTCACAGCAAGTTACCTGAAGCCAGAAGGAATCAGCATTGTGTAAGTTGCATCTGCAGCTCAGACCCCCTCAGCATAGAAAATTCTATCAAGCAGCCATCTTACTCCAGCAAGGTTATATTTATCCTGTTTGAGTTGCATCATGGCTGAAGGGCACCCTGAAGCACAAGGTAGCATGGACCTCAGTCTGCAGCCCAGTGAGAAGGCTAGACGCTCAATTAAACAGGTTAGAGACAATCTAGAAGGTTTAAAGCATGAACTTTCCTGTGAACTCTCAAAATGGTGGCAGAAAATACAGACTAAGATATCTGCCATGTGCTTGCCTGCATACCATGTATCACCACTAGAGGGAGCTCTGCGACAGCTTTGTTCTATGCATGGACATTATAAAATGAAAGCTGAGGAGTATGAAAGCATATTGAGGAAACTTCATACAGACGATTCCTTAGTTGAATTGCAAAGCTTCCAGCATCTCAATTCAGAACGAGACAGCTTAGTACATGAAACTAAGTTAAGGACAGAGGCAAGAATTGCGCAACTGCAGGAAATGCAATCCCATGTTTCTGAGTCTACCAAGCGTTCAAAGCATACATCTAAGTCACGTTCCTCAAAATCTTCCACACTCAGTGAGCAACTTATAAAAGCACGTGCAGAGGCGGAAGCTACTAAGATACAGGCAGCCTTTGCACAACAGAAAGCAGAAATGGAAGCTAATGCAGCTCAAAAAAGGGCAGAACTAGAGGCTCTAGAGAAACAGTATGAGCATGCTGCAGCCATGGCAAGGTTAAGCATTTTAGAACAGGCCATCAGTGGAAGTGAAAGAGACAGCACCAGTTTGTGTGATGTGGAAGCAGAGGATCCCCTCAAGCGCACAAGAGACTATGTACTAAGCCAAAGCAGTGAATCCCTATTTGTCACAAATGTTCCTGTCAGGGACAACATTTCTCCAGAGCAACAGGGCACAGTATCTTCTGCAGCACACCGCATTCAAGGTCAGTACAATGCCCTGCCTGTCCAGCATCCAGTTTCTTCTTCCTTCATGGATTCCCAAAGCCTTGCACCTCAGCAAATGCAATATACTGATACTCAGGTAAACACCAATGTGACACCATACCACCAGACTGCAAACAACCGTCCAGTCTCACATCCATATGTGGCTAAACCTATGGACTTTAAGCTAGCTCCTAGGCTGAATGCCTACGCAGCCCCTACACTACCTACCTCTGTTAACCAGAACCCCACTAACAACGTAATCACCGCTACTCAGCCAGCAACTCAATATTTAAAGTCAGAGAGAACAGACATGTCAGAGTTTGCAAGGTACATGGTTCGCCGTGAGCTTACTAAGACTGGACTCACAAGGTTCGATGACCAACCTGAGAACTACAGAGGCTGGAAATGTGCCTTCAAAACTGCAATTAGTGACCTTGGCATTACTGCAGCTGAAGAATTAGATTTGCTTATCCGGTGGCTTGGCCCACATTCCACAGAACGTGCTAAAAGACTCAGATCCGTCCACATTTACAACCCCATAGCAGGCCTTACCGCTGCTTGGGAAAGACTGGAGAAAACCTATGGCAGTCCTGAAGCAATAGAGAATGCTCTGTTCAAACGATTGCAAGGGTTTCCAAAGATATCTGGTAAGGATCATCAGAAATTTCAAGAACTTAGTGACCTACTCATGGAGCTCCTACTGGCTAAGGCGGACACTCTCCTACCGGGCCTCAGTTACCTGGACACTGCTCGTGGGGTAAACCCGATAGTCTCCAAGTTGCCATATAATATTCAAGAAAGGTGGACCACAGTTGGGTCAAGATACAAAAATGAGAATAGAGTCTCCTTTCCTCCATTTTCCTACTTCTGTGAGTTTATCAAGAACATTGCGGAATTCAAGAATGACCCAAGCTTTTCCTATGGGGATCCCAGTGTTCCTGGTTCACCTCCTATTAAGTATGACAGCTCACATTCTAACTACAGAAACCGCAGAGGCCCAGTTTCGGTGAAAAAGACTGATATTCTTCCTATACCTACATCAGCACCAGAAGAAAGCAGTTGCAACAGCAACCAAGACGAAAAGGTAGAAAATCCTAACCGTCTGTGTCCTATTCACAAGAAGCCTCATCCCCTCAAGAAGTGTATTGGCTTCAGGAGGAAACCAATCCAGGAACATAAAGAGCTTCTAAAGAAACTAGGGATATGTTTCAAATGTTGTGCCTCTACTGAACATGTTGCTAGAGACTGTAAAATTGCTATTAAGTGTATAGAGTGTGGCAGTGAGAACCATGTACAAGCTCTTCATCCATCCCAGCCTAGTGCCACACCGCCTAGAGGTTCCCCTTCCCCAACTAAGCATGGCGGGGAGAACACAGATCAATCAGCAAATACTACCACAGTATCTTCCTCATGTACAGAAGTCTGCGGAGAAGACCTTTGTGACAAGTCCTGTGCAAGGATATGCCTAGTCAATATATACCCCAAGGGCCAACCAGAAAGGGCTCTGAGGGTGTACGCCATCTTGGACGACCAGAGCAACCACTCACTTACAAGGTCAGAACTCTTTGATCTGTTTAACTTAAAGGGTGATACCTATCCGTATACCTTGGGTACTTGTAGTGGCATATCAGAGGTTTCAGGAAGAAGGGCCAGTGGTTTTGTAATAGCTTCTCTCAAGGGCAATTTGGAGATACCTTTGCCCACACTTGTTGAGTGCAACCAGATACCATCAAACAGAGAAGAGATACCCACACCAGAGGCGGCTTTCCAGCACCCTCATCTAAGGGCTATAGCCAGTGAAATACCATCCCTTGACAAAAATGCAGACATTCTAGTTCTGCTAGGTAGAGACATTCTCAGACTGCACAAAATACGCCAGCAAATTAATGGACCACATGATGCACCATTTGCCCAGCGCCTCGATCTAGGATGGGTAATCATTGGCAACGTGTGCATAGGTAGGATGAAAAGGCCCACCAATATTTCTTCATTTAAGACGCATATGTTACCAAATGGTCGCAGCACTTGTTTTCAGCTATGTCCACATCACTACCAAGTGAAAGAGAAGATAAGCAACAGTAAGTGGCTGCATAATCACCGAGACAACGTGAATACTTTCCTGCCTGGGGACGACACCCTTGGATTAACAGTGTTCAATACAACAAGTGATGACAACAAGCTGGCACCGGCTATAGCTGATAAAGAATTTCTCAAACTTATGGACAAGGAATTCATTCAAGATGATTCCAACAGCTGGGTAGCACCCTTACCTTTCCGCTCCCCGAGATCAAAACTGCCAAACAATCTGAAGCAAGCAGTTTCTAGATTTTCCTCTTTAAAACGTACCCTCAAGAGGAAACCAGAGATGGAGAAACACTTTGTAGGTTTCATGCAGAAGGTATTTGAGAGAGATCATACAGAACCTGCACCTCCACTAAAGGAAGGAGAAGAATGCTGGTACCTTCCATCATTTGGCGTGTATCACCCTCGCAAACCTGACCAAATCAGGGTCGTGTTCGATTCTAGTGCTCAGTATGAAGGCGTCTCTCTCAACAACCTGCTCCTCACTGGTCCTAACTTAAACAACAGCCTCATAGGAGTCTTAATCCGTTTCAGACAGGAACCAGTTGCAGTGATGGCCGACATCCAACAGCTGTTTCATTGCTTCATTGTTAAGGATGATGACAGAAACTATCTCAGGTTCCTATGGCATAAGGACAATGATGTCAACAATGAAGTCATAGATTACCGGATGAAGGTACTTGTCTTTGGCAATAGCCCATCTCCTGCAGTAGCGATCTATGGACTGAGAAGGACCGCCCAAGAAGGTGAGAAAGAGTATGGCTCTGATGCTCGTCAGTTTGTTGAGAGGAACTTCTATGTTGATGATGTTCTTAAATCCTTACCTGCAAGTGAAGAAGTGATCGATCTTCTCTCTAGAACACAGGAAATGCTGTCTGTAGCTAACCTCAGACTTCACAAGATCATCTCCAACAATATGGAAGTAATGAAGGCATTTCCCTCTGATGATCATGCAATCAACTTGAAGGATCTTGATCTCAGTTCTGATACTCCTCCTATGCAACGCAGCCTAGGATTGCTATGGAACACTGAACAAGACACATTCACATTCCAAGTGTCTTCTTGTGACAAACCTTTCACCAAACGAGGAGTTTTATCTGTTGTGAACAGCATTTATGATCCTCTTGGTTTCATTGCTCCCATCACCATTCAAGGCAAGCTACTACTAAGACAGCTTACCACTGAGAACATGGACTGGAACACTCCACTGCCTGCTGAGAAACAACTGAGGTCTGACTGTGGCACTAACTTTGTTGGAGCCTGCAAAGAACTGCAGTTAGACAACTTCTTATCCAACAATGGGTGCACTTGGACGTTTAACCCTCCACATTCATCCCATATGGGAGGTTCCTGGGAACGTATGATTGGGATCACACGCAGAATCCTTGACTCTATGTTGATGGACCACAAGTCGACACTGCTTACCCATGAGACGTTAATAACCTTTCTTGCTGAAGTGTCTGCAATAATCAATGCAAGGCCACTTGTCCCAGTATCTTCAGACCCTGAATCTCCAATTATCTTAACCCCAGCAACGCTTCTTACTCAGAAAATTGGTACTGCTGCTACCTCTCCACGTACCTTAGATCACAGTGACATTTACAGACGCCAATGGAAACAAGTTCAACACCTGTCCAATGTGTTCTGGCACCGCTGGAAAACAGAGTACCTCCACATGCTACAGAGCCGTCACAAATGGCAGACCTCAAAACCTAATCTCCAGGTGGGTGACCTCGTCCTTCTAAGGGATAAAGAAGTCCATTGGAATGAATGGCCTATGGGTCTCATCACTAAAGTTGTCCCTAGTGATGATGGGAAGACTCGGAAAGTGGAGGTCAAGGTAACCAAGGGAGGCTCAGTGCGAGTTTTCTTCCGCCCAATTAATGAACTGGTGCTTCTTCTTCCAAGAGGAGACGTCACATAAAAGAAGATAAGGACACCATTCACAGCTCATGGTGGGGAGCTTCCTTCCATGAACTAAAACCGTGTTCTTGTGGATTACAGTGTGGGTCGGTGGAGGTGTTGGCAAATTGCGGCTTCCCGACCTGAAGATTGGTTTATTTGGACTAACTGTTGATTATTGTTTGTTGTGCATGTTTCTTTTTTGTTTTTCATGTTTGAAGAGGACTTTATGGACATCTCAGGACATTTAATGTTTGTTTTCATTGAAATCTAAAGATTTCAGGCGGGGAGTGTCATGTCCCAGGACTTGGTTTAATTCACTGACATGTATCTGTGATACTGTTTGTCTTTGAAGTTTGTCCCTTTTCTCTCTCTGTATCCTTAGCTGTGATGCTGTAGCTCCTCCTCTCTCTCTCTCAGTTTAGTTTCACTTCTTTGTAAGCAACATGTCTGCTCAGCTCCTGGTATTTCATCATTTTTCACCTACTGCTGTATGAGGTTCTACAAGATTTACTTGGATTAAAGCATCTGGAATCTTATCTACGCCTCCTCAGTTGAGTTGAACACTATCTGATAGATATCTTGGTGTAAATTGCTGGTTAGCATAGAGACTACAGGACACTCTCACAACCTCACACTTGCAGCCAAGCTATTGAGTCAGAACACCAACCCTCCAGGATCTTTCTGGGCAAAACATCAACCTGGAGGAGTCTAGACTAGACCTGAAACCGTTTTTGTTTATTTTAAAGAAATAAAGATGTCTGGCCAGAAATCTCTACACAATTTGTGGCTGCAAAACGTTATGGCAGACAGAGCCAGATGGAAAAGTGCAACAAGTGAGAGAGGTTGTAAGTCACTGGATGTAACAATAATCACGTTTACATACAGGTGCATCTCAATAAATTAGAATATCTTTGAAACGTTTATTTATTTCAGTAGTTCAATTCATAATCAGCATCTTCCATGATGGTGTGTCCTACTGAACCAGACTGAGGGACCATTTATAGGCTTAGGAAACCTTGGCAGGTGACACACTAAATTTACAACTCTGAACTTTTTTACAATATTCAAATTTTCTTAGATTTGGGTTTTCATTACCTGTAATCCATAATCAACATTTACAGAAATAAAACGCTTGAAATAGAACACTCTGTGTGTAAAGAATCTAGAAAATATAGGAGGTCACTTTTTTAATTGAATCACTAAAATAAACGTTTCAAAGATATTCTAATTTATTGAGATGCACCTGTAGTCTGCAGAATGCCTGTGAATAACCTGTATTCACCACTATATGGTCATCGTATGGTGATACTTGAACTATGATGGAGGCAGTGTTTTTATTCTGTAACAGTACAATGGTATTATTGAGTCACTATGTCATGGTGCAGTGCCTTGCGATAGTATTCGGCCCCCTTGAACTCTTCAACCTTTTGCCACATTTCAGGCTTCAAACATAAGGATATAAAATTTTTATTTTTTGGTGAAGAATCAACGACAAGTGGGAAACAATCATGAAGTGGAACGAAATTTATTGGATATTTTAAACTTTTGTAAAAAATAAACTGAAAAGTGGGGCGTGCCAAATTATTTGGCCCCCTTAAGTTAATACTTTGTAGAGCCACCTTTTGCTGCGATTACAGCTGCAAGTTGCTTGGGGTATGTCTATATCAGTTTTGCGCATCGAGAGACTGAAATTCTTGCCCATTCTTCCTTGGAAAACAGCTTGAGCTCAGTGAGGTTGGATGGAGTGCATTTGTGAACAGCAGTTTTCGGCTCTTTCCCCAGATTCTTGATTGGATTCAGGTCTGGACTTCGACATGGCCATTCTAACACCTGGATACGTTTATTTGTGAACCATTCCATTGTAGATTTTGTTTTATGTTTGGGATCATTGTCTTGTTGGAAGATAAATCTCCGTCCCAGTCTCAGGTCTTTTGCAGACTCCAACAGGTTTTCTTCCAGAATGGTCCTGTATATGGCTCCATCCATCTTCCCATCAATTTTAACCATCTTCCCTGTCCCTGCTGAAGAAAAGCAGGCCCAAACCATAATGCTGCCACCACCATGTTTGACAGTGGGGATGGTGTGTTCAGGGTGATGAGCTGTGTTGCTTTTACGCCAAACATATCGTTTTGCATTGTGGCCAAAAAGTTTGATTTTGGTTTCATCCGACCAGAGCACCTTCTTCCACATGTTTGGTGTGTCTCCCAGGTGACTTGTGGCAAACTTTAAACGAGACTTTTTATGGATATCTTTGAGAAATGGCTTTCTTCTTGCCACTCTTCCATAAAGGCCAGATTTGTGCAGTGTACGACTGATTGTTGTCCTATGGACAGACTCTCCCACCTCAGCTGTAGATCTCTGCAGTTCATCCAGAGTGATCATGTGCCTCTTGGCTGCATCTCTGATCAGTCTTCTCCTTGTTTGAGATGAAAGTATAGAGGGACGGCCGGGTCTTGGTAGATTTGCAGTGGTCTGATACTCCTTCCATTTCAATATGATCGCTTGCACAGTGCTCCTTGGGATGTTTAAAGTTTGGGAAATCTTTTTGTATCCAAATCTGGCTTTAAACTTCTCCACAACAGTATCACGGACCTGCCTGGTGTGTTCCTTGGTCTTCATGATGCTCTCTGTGCTTTAAACAGAACCCTGAGACTATCAAAGAGCAGGTGCATTTATATGGAGACTTGATTACACACAGGTGGATCATATTTATCATCATCAGTCATTTAGGACAACATTGGATCATTCAGAGATCCTCACTGAACTTCTGGAGTGAGTTTGCTGCACTGAAAGTAAAGGGGCCGAATAATATTGCACGCCCCACGTTTCAGTTTTTTATTTTTTACAAAAGTTTAAAATAACCAATAAATTTTGTTCCACTTCACGATTGTGTCACACTTGTTGTTGATTCTTCACCAAAAAATTACAATTTTATATCCTTATGTTTGAAGCCTGAAATGTGGCAAAAGGTTGAAAAGTTCAAGGGGTCTGAATACTTTCGCAAGGCACTGTAAGTGTGGAGGTCCGGATGAGGTAGTATTACTTGGGCTTTTTATACTGCCATTATTGGTAATATTGGTCTTTGAAGAGAATGATGACTGACTTTGCCCATTTCAGCTGACGATTGTTCAATAATTTTTATGATGGCAAGCATAATGTAAATAAAGACACACAACACCCACAAAGCAGAGCTACTGAGTCAGTATACCTGCTAACACAGGCAGTATCACAAACAGGAAAAATTTGTGCTCACAAATGATTCCCCATCCCATTTGTAATGTACATATGAAGATATATCAACATAAAACAAATGTAGCACAGATGGGATATAATAGAGACTTCGTCTGTCACTCTATAACTGTAAATGTCCCTTGGTCTCATCCTATGATGGAGACACTCACAACGGTTGTTGAACATCCCCATAGACAGGCTAATTATCATGAACAAGTGCTTATATGAGCATTTTTTCCTGATAATTGCTTGCCAAATGCCCTGCCTAATAAGGCCTTTTCGGTGTGAGTTATTGTACTAAAACCCCCTGGAGAAGTTGTAGCACTCCAAATAAATTCCCAGCATGGTGAAATGGGGGTAAGGGCTGGTGTGGGGGGTATTTAGAGCTGCCTTACTATAGGGGATGGCAAGCTAGGTTTGAGGCTTGGTGGATTTGGCAAGCTGTGGCACAGGAATGGGCAACTATGTAATATGTGATTATGCAAGAATCCACGTACCATAAAGCTTTCCAACACCACTCTTTTTTTTTTTTTTTTTTTTATAATAATGTCCACAGCAAGTCCTCAGCAAAGTCAGGCTGCTTTGGAATGGAGAGTGATGTGGATTAATATGGAACTAAGAGGAGATAATGGATGCATTTAATCTGCATGTGTAAATAATGATCTGGAGAAAACAAGAGAGCAAGCAATAAACCATGCAAGATGAGAGGAAACTGTGTTACAACCCAAATTTAAAAAAGACAGGGAATGATCAAAGTCAGTATAGCTCTTTAATTTCTGTGAGAAAAAGCTTGAACAGAGAGCAATGATTAATATTGTGACACATCAGTAAGGAAAGAATCTGACTCATGAAGAGTCTAACCCACATCTTTATGAACTTGTCTTCAGCACATTACTAACACACTTTATTGCCTACAATGTTGTATCCAAGTAAGTACATGTGAAAAGGCGATTATAGGCTCTACCAAAGTCAACATAAGGTCCATGGACTATGGCCCAGATTTACTATTATGCTTACAAGTAGGCGCTGGTGTTAATGCGACTGAACTTGGCACATCTTGGTGCATCTAGTTTGAGCTAAAATTTTTCCAACTTGCTAGACTTAAGGGTGTAGCATCTCGGAAAAGGGGGCATAGGTTCAACACTATTGTGTAAAATTCTGAACATAAGCCAACTAAAAGGTGGTATAAATTTACACTAGACAGTCTAAAGATATACCAGTTTGAACATCCATCATCTCTCGATCATTGTGATAAAACTGATAAATTTTCAAACTGCCTGTTTAAGTTTACACCTTCTTAACTATTAGTTAATAGGCCAGAATTCACATTCACAATTGATATTTTTTATTGTTTTAAGAGTGTATTCCTGACCAATATTTTTTTTCAATGTACATCCCCATAGGAAATGCCAGAAACAACACATGTAATTTTTGGTGTAAAAACACCAAGAATTGCTTAAAATTCATGATCGGGGCATTATGGACCCAAAGTAAAATATGAAGCAACTTTGCAAATACACTATATATATTGGTACACCTACACATTACACCTACAGGAGCTTTTATGACATTCCATTCTAAATCCATAGCCATTAATATGGAGTTAGTCGTTCCCCCCCCACTCTGAAGGTAAAACAGCTTCCATTGTTCTGAGAAGGCTATCTAAAATAATAGAAGAGCATTTGGGAGGTCAGACATTGATGTTGCATGAGAGGGTCTGGCTTGTAATCTCCATTCTAGTTCATCCCAAAGGTGCTAGGGATCTTTGCGGTCCACTCAAGCCCTTCCACACAAAACTTAACCAAACATGCCTTTATGGACCTTGCTTTGTGTACTGAAGCAGTCATGGTGGAGCAGAAAAGGGTCTTCTATAAACTGTTTCCATAAAGTTATACAAAATACACCAGAAATCTAGTGTAGCCGCTATAATAAATCTTCCCCAATGACCCTAACTGCAGAAGTTGTTCTACCAAAGAATGATTAAAAGGGTTTTCCAGGACTAAGAAGATGTGAATAAAGGTAGGAAATGCTTGTCATGTGAATGAATAAACAATGTTGAGTACTTGTATATGTGCTTGAACCATTTTCACCATTCCTCAAATTTTCAGTTTCATGCAATACTTCCTTGTTTGAAGTTCCTGGTTGTGGGAGTGTCAGAGCTTTTCCAGGCAGTCCCTTCCAGCATCCACCCACTGTACCTTCTAGCAGTTTTCATTCACGCCCAGTATACATACTTATGCATGTGTATATATTTACATACATATTTATATACACCCACATTATATATATATATATATATATATACATACACATACACACACACACACACACACGTGTATCATGTCCCATAAGACTGTTTTCACACGGTGTGGTTTTCCTCAAATGAAACCTGCATAATGCTGATGGTCAAGCATTCACATCTTTTGCAAATGTTGCTTAACTCCTTAACTCTCCCTAGCCATCTATCATGCTGCCAACCCATCAGTGTCCATAAAACCTTCCAACCACTCACAGAAGAATGGTTGCCCAATGGAGACAGGGGAGGCTCGAATTGTTAAAAATAAATAAAAATACAAAATGTGCTTGTCTACCTTTCTGCTTTTGCTGTCTCTAATCATTGCTGTGATCCGGGTGCTGGATTGTCTGGTGATCAGGACCAGCCCCCACCTCCTCCTGGCTCCTCTGGCAGTCAATAAAGTTTAGACATCATGCTCATAGTGGGTGTGGATAACACCTGAAGTCACACAATGAATGGCACATGATCAGGACCAGTAAGGAAGTGATTTCAACAGAGATTGTGTTGGTCACACATTTCTGCAAAAGGGTAGGAAATTTCTATTTGGTCTCAAGTAGAAAAATTAATTTTACCACTTTTTTTGTCTATCTGTAAAAAAAAAAAAAAAAATCTCAAAAATCCCTTTAAAAAAGAATAAAGTTTATAAATAAAGTTTTGTAATGGCCTACCTTAATCTGGTGCAAATGTTGTGGAAGGAGTTCATAAGAGGAAATTAAGAAATTTAACACCAACTGACATAGCTGTTTTGTACATAAGAATGAGCTAAAATTGCTCCAAACTGAAGACCAATCAACACTTATTGCCCCTTTTCCTGCCCCCTACACCAAATACTATTTGGATCATTTCTTTCTATAAATAAATGTAGAAGTCTCATATTTTTGACTCATTTGATTTGGTTCTCTATATCTACTTTATGAACTTGTGTGAAAGTCTGATGGCGTTTCTGGTCAAATTTAAGTAGCAATATAGAAAATTCTGAAGTTTTCTCAAATTTTCAATCACCCTGGTAGTTATGCCCATGGTTCTGCATTTATTATTATTGATGATGTAGTGTTGTTTGATTTTTAGTATATTTCCAAAGGTTTTATGTGCACATATTATTTCTAGTGATGGGTTTTTAATCTCAAAAGGTATTTATTGAATGAAACAGAAAAGAAAAAAAAAAAAAAGCACAAATACACAGTAATCATCTAAGAAGAAACACCTGCAACAGAAGAAGATAAGTAGAAGAGTATCACAGGCTAAGGCCCCACGTGGCGTCCCGCAACAAAAAAATGCATCGTGGTTCTTCCCACAGCGCTTTGCACAGAAAGTTCACAGAAGTTTCTTCTGCGAACTTTCTGCTTCAATTATATCTTTAGGGAAATCGCTGGCGTTTCTGTAGATATAATTGACATGCTGTGAATTCCAAAACTGTAGCGGTTTTGGAAATCACCTCGTGTCTGCACCGCGTATTTTACCACAAAGTGGTCATGGGATTCGCTAGAATCCCATCCACTTTGCTGTGACTGTAAAACGCAGCGGATTTTTCTGCGGTAGTTTCACACACTGCATATTTGGCAAAGCTAGAAATGAATGCAACAGGAAGGAGAAATATAAGGTCTTTCTCTATAGTTCCCATTCCTATTAAATCCTCTTCTGGCTCAAAAAACTGAATTGCAAACTGCCACAATAACTCTCTCATTTAGCTGAAAAACTCTGTGCAAAACTACGCTCAAACACCAATAAATATATCCAAATATGCTCAGTTATTCCTAGAAAAGAAAGACGTGAAGTATATTCTAATGTGAGATCTGACGTAAGTGGGATATGGGGAGAGGGGCAGTAGGTGGTTGCAGTTAATATACCAGTTTGGGGGTCTGAGTATTAGTTTTATCTAAATCGTCCTTAGAGTCAGTAATATTTGTCATAGTGATATTTATTTTTCTAAACAGTAGTATTTTATGACTCAAGTTAATAATTTCTGATATAATAATGTTGGGAGACCTCCATTTAGAAGTAATGAGGGATATTTAAGAAGACTGGCATATTCAACGTCAGGCTTCATATTCCCTGTGCCAGCGGAACAGCCACCTCATTTATGAGAAGGCACACGCCTCTGGGCCATATGCCTGTGCTATAATGTACACCAACTTAATAATATTAAAACTGGTGTGAGGCTAAGGCCCCACATAAGCGAGCTGCAGTCGGAAACACATTTTGTTCCGCAATGCTTTTCACTGCAATTCCACAGAGCTTTCCTCTGTGGACATTCTGTCCCTATTATACTAATATGGAAAACGCCAGAGTTTCTGTAGGTATAATTTACATGCTGCAAATTTGAAAAAACGCAGGTGTTTGTGAAATCGCAGCATTTCCACTGCGGATATTATTTTGCAATGTGTGAATGGCATTAGCCAGAATCCCATCCACTTTGTAAAATGCAGTGTTTTTTCCTGTGGACAAATCGTGGCATTTTTGCAATGTGGGGCCCCAACCTAAAATTATACTAAATGTAGCACAACTCCTGCACCACTTTCACAAAAGTGTTGAGTTTGTTGCAAAAGTTGTAAAGCTTAAGGTGTGATTTTTTTTTTTTTTTTTTTTCTACAGAAACTGTAAATTCATTAATAAATGTACCCTACTGTATATTCTGATGTGTATTCTGATGTGTATCAAAATATATTGTTACAATTTGTATGAAGTATAGGTAAATTCTGGCAGTTTACTTCCCAAAAGTAAAATAGTCACAAACATAGAATTGTTAGCACCATATATAAGGATTGTATGGAGGTGCAGAAGTGCTTTATTACCAGGCAGGACCACCAAAGATGGAGGGCATTGCCTGCTGATTGGCACCCTTTGGAAAAGCATGATTTTGTGATATCCATATTCCGAACTACAAAGTCACAAAGGAGCCTAAGGATGAAGCCCCATGTTGTGAAAACGCTGCATTTTACAGTAACTGCAAAGTGGATGGTATTCTGTCTAATCCTATCCACACATTAGAGGAAAAAAACACCAGAGTTGTATCATATCAGAGACATATCACTATGTCATATCTGCTGACAGATTTAACTAAGTAATGAACAGATTGGGAGACCTTATAAAGCTTGCACAGAAGTAGAAGAAATGAGAGATAATTCCAGGGCCAGCCATTGTGGAGATTCAGTTTTGTTGTGGATAAAGGATAATCTAAAAATTCGGCACCAATATAGACATTCAGAACTGAAAGGCCCCCATGCTTTTGTGCAAATACATAGCAGCTCTAGCAATGTGGGATCTTTGTTAGGCTAAACAAAACAAAATATTTCTGATCTCAGTGTTTTTTCAGGGTAGATGCAGGAACTTGCCTGGGAAGGGTTTGTGGAAGAATGAAGAAATCAGGCGATCCCTTTTAGAGGCTAACTGAGTATATTTGATAGTAAGCTTTCGAGAGTGCTAGCTCTCTTCTTCAAACATGGTGCATGTCTGAAGAAGAGAGCTAGCACTCTCGAAAGCTTATTATCAAATATACTCAGTTAGCCTCTAAAAGGTATCGCCTGATTTCTTCACTCTTCCACTACTTTCTATGGCTAACACGGTACAACATTATAGTACTGGGAAGAGTTTGGAAACGGTAAAGTATTCTATGCAAGGTCTCTGTAAAGATCCTTCCAACCCATGAAAACGAAGGGTAGTTCCATGAAGTCAAGTTGCTAATAATAATAATAATAGTCCTTTAATAGTCCCACAATGGGGAAATTCAGTGTGTTACAGCAGCAAAGATAAGCAGATACAAATACAAATACAACATGTACAGGAATGTTCCAAGGTGAGAGGCATTACATTAATAGCAGACAGACAGATAGGACGTAGCAGAGGAGGGGGGGGGATTTAACAGGCAGAGAGATATTTCAGTTCTCTGTGTGTAATGATCTCTGCTTAGGTCGGTGTTGGTTGTACAGCCTAACCGCGGTGGGGAGGAAAGACTTCCGATAGCGCTCCTTCTCACACCTAGGGTGGAGCAGTCGGTCACTGAAAGTACTGCTCAGCGCGATCACAGTCTCATGCATGGGATGGGACTTCTTCTTCAACTAAGGTTACAGTCACACCTGCGTTCTGTGAACATTTGGGGATACTGTCCCCTATTCCTCTTGAAAAATGCGGAATGCATTTTTCAGGCGGAACCCATTATAGTTTATGGGGTCTGAGGGCTTCTGAGGGTAACTGCTTTTTAAGCTTATAGGGTTTCCATTTTCCAGGTCCCAGAAACCTGAAAGTAGGTGTGAAACTAGCGTTAGGGAGGTAGTATGAGGTAGTTCTATTTAAAATTGTGTTGAGGGTGCTACATTGGCTTAAACTGGGGATGAGAGAACTGGATTGTAATAGGCCGGGTTTTCTTACGAATTTTCCAAAAATAAAAGGTTCAACCGAACCTGAAATTTTTAAGGTTCACCACCTATGATCCACTAATATACCCTGGGATCTTTTCAGACCCCCGAGTACAAGCAGATGTGTGCAGTAGAGGTGGGTAGACATATCAAACAGTCATACTCACCTCGACTGTGAGGTGATATAATAGTAAGTAAAGTATAGTAAGTAAAGGATAAAGTAGTCACTCTGGAGTCAAAGTTTAGGTCAATCAGTTTATAGGTATGGAAGAGGGAGAAGATGTAGGGTATTTTAACAAAGAATTTCAGATTCAGGCCTCATACACAGAACAGTGACAAACCGAAGAGTGTGTGACGGCCATTTTTAGAACACATTGATTTCTGTGGAGCCATTCATATAACCATTTTTTTGCAGGTCCATTTTAAAATACTATTGCCAGTGGCTTAATTGCTAACAAAACTAGGCAGAGAAGGCAGCCCTGTGAAGTGCCCCTATGAGTGACAATATGTGATGGGGAATCTGTTGGCAAAGAGGACCTTTCAACCCCTTCAGCAAACATTTTTTTTTTAAATTTAATAGGCGCCCCTCCACTGATTTTGGTACAGTCAGAATTTTTACTTTAGCCCCCACCATTCCTTGCTGTTAGTTTGGATGTCTGATATGCTATTTATGCTCCCTGTCAGGTGGGTGGTCTTCTGCTGGAATATACAGCCTGGTACTGCCCATCTGACAGTAGAGAGACTAACACTAATTAGCATTGCTAAACTAACTGCACTGATTGCGACCTAGAAATAAATTTCCAGCTGAACTGGACTGAACTGAACTGGAATCTGTGCAGTAGTGCCTAATAATCAGTGCCAAGAACTGGAGCTGGTGGAATTAGTGAAAGGTCCTCTTAAAAACTACAAAGGGACTAGTGTAAGAGAAATCCAAAAGGTCCTGAAACATCATTTGCATGGAGAGAAGATGGAATTCAAAACCAAGGCCTGGGGATGGGGACCAAAGTCAGGGTGGAAGAGGACAACATGGTAATAGTGGGGAGTATTAACACAGAGGGCCTTGTAGCTATAGTTAACTTAAATACTGTAGTGGTAATATGCATGCTTCCTGTTATTAAGAACAAAAGTACCTACAATAAAATATATTAGTATAATATAAGCTAACACAATTATATCAAAAGATCTATATTTCTAAACAAGTGTTGTAATTGTTCTCCTAGAGCCTTATAAAGTTTTTTGTGTGTCTTCACCTCCCTTACTTTATTTGCATGTCTGGAAGTCTGTTCAGCTTAAAACTATAACTAATAACTATAACTTCATCGGTGATGAAGTTGTCTATGTTGTTGAGAAACCTCTTTGTAATCTATGTGTAAGGGAATTGCTAGAAGTGCAATTCCCCAGTAGCTGCTGGTGAACCCTGGGGGGAGGGGCACGACAAGACAGTGAGGACTAAGCTGAACCCCCCCCCTGTCTACTGGCCTAAACTGCCCTAGGCGACAGAAGACAACTAGGCGGCAGTCCCTTCGTAGATATAAGTGATGACACAGAATGCAGACAAGACAAATAACAACAAAAAAGGAGGTCAGCTAACCAAGGGGTTGGTACCAGTCGAGCAGCTCATTACAGAGTCAAAATCTGAGAGAATACTCAAAAGTAAAGCCAGAGGTCAGGAATATGTATAGAGATAACAAACAGCAAAGAGTAAATAGCCAGCACCCACAAGGCAATAGCAAGCGCCAAGGTGAATGTGAGCAAACAAAATAAATAGGAAGGAAGAACCCGCCCCAAACCTTATAGAAAGGTTGTCAATCACACATGTAAAGCTAAGATTAACTATTTGAAGAGCAGAGGGAAACAAAGGTGTAAGAGATGGGTGTGGTGGAAAATCAATTACAGTGGTGAGGGTATAAGACAGTGTTCAGACTGAGTACAACAAGAACCTAAAGCAAGGAATGATAGCCGGACATGCTTCTTGTGCAGTAGCCTGCGACCGGAGGATGGTGCAGAGGCCCGAACGTGCAAAGACGTTACACTATACCTTTAATGATCCAAACCACTTCAGAGTTTGTGCTGGGTGATGATATGACTCAGACAAAGGAAGTTCTGGCAAGGGGAAGCAAGTCTTCTCTTCTCTTGGAATTAGGAGGAGGAAGAAACTGAGCCAAAGTCCTGTGTTAAGCTTGAAGCCATCAGCTTACACAACCTTGCATCATTCAGCCAGGAGATGAGAATGATCCATTCTCACATTCAGGACAAGAAAGTGTACCAGATAAGGATATGATGATAAATATTATATGGGCCTTATAGCTACGACCATGCTTGCAACTCAGGACAAACATTACAACCCTGCTAATCTACATCCTGCAGTGGGAACTTGTACAAACCCTGTGGACTTTGTGAGTATAGAACACTATTTAAAGTGGAAGACTACCCCAGCAAGGGAGACGCAGACTGTTAACAGGTGTACCATCAGCTTTCAATGGAAGCTCCAAAAGAATTGAACCTCTAGATACTGGATGCAGTCCGTATCTGTTCAGACTTTTGCACTATCCTCCGGCCGTAGGGTACAGCGCAGGAGGTGTGTCCAGCCAGTGGTGAACCTAACCTCTTTGCTGCCTGAGGAGGAATATACAAAGATGCGCCCCCCGCCAAAAAAAAAAAAAAAAATTCCGTTTCCATGCTACTAGCTTCACATGCTGCTATGGTCGCACAATATACACAAAGTTATAAACAGTTTATAAAATAATTCTTCTTCCTGTATTACTTCAGTATCAGAGATCAACATCACGGCATTAACAATTGACAATAACTTCACACATTTTCTGCTTGGTGGATGGACGAGCCCGCATGGCCCCCATTCCCTATAATAGGAGCACTGCAGATAGCTGAGTACTGTACTTCGGCTATCTTTGGCACTTCCATCGAAGTGAATGAGAGCCCCGCGTGTTCGTCCATTCACCAAGTGACATGCAGCCAGGCTGATTTCCCCACCCAGTGGGGGGGGGGAACAATTCTCAGGCCCAGTGGGGGTCTCAGCAGACAGAGCCCCATCACTCAGGTATTTATCCTCTATCACTTACTGTAGGTGTATACAGTGCAGTAACATTTTGTGACTTACAGGTGACATCTCTGACTAATCCTTCACATTTCCCTTTCTTCCCTTTGGACCACCATGACCACTTCTTCCAGCTGTGACTTGTCTCTGTAAAGTTTGCAACACAGACATCTTTGGCTCCTCACTTTTGCAGGCATCCAACCCACATTGTCCTCACCTACACAAAGCCCCCATCCTGCTGCTACCCCCAATTATAAAATATATGATATAACCGCGATAATGAATAATATTCCCAAGTGCATTTTTATTATAATAACGTCCATGTGTACCCTGTATAAATAGTGCCCCTTATCAATGCCCCAAAGGTTTCCTAATTAAAAGGTTTTCCAGGTCATTAATAAAATAATCAGTGGGGCTCAAAAGCCCAGGACCCACACTGATCGGCTGTTTGAATGAAACCTGGTACCTGTGTAAGCGTTCTGTTTACATAGTGTCATTCATCTCATAGTGGCCATGTAATGTAACTACAGCCTCGTCCTATACACGTCTATGTGACAAGACTGTAATTACATCACACGGTCACTATAAACAGACAGCGTGTGATATAAACAGGCGCCATAGCCCCTCCATACAGCTGATCAGTAGGGGGGGTCCACTGACCTCTTATTGATGATCTGTCCTAAGGACCCCTAATTCCTCCTGGCATAAATACTGCTCCCCTAATGACCCTTTATATAAATACAGGGTGGGCCATCAGTATGGATACACCCGGGTGGGCCATAAGTATGGATACACCCAGATAAAATGGAAGTGGTTGCTGATATCACTTTACCGTTTGTGGCATATTAGTACAAGGGAGGGGGCAAACATTTGAGGTCGGGTGACACATGGAGAATTGCACAAGAAAAACAATGGTATCTTGGTGTATCCATACTTATGGCCCACTATATATATATATACAGTACAGACCAAAAGTTTGGACACACCTTCTCATTCCAAGAGTTTTCTGTATTTTCATGACTATAAAAATTGTAGATTCACACTGAAGGCATCAAAACTATGAATTAACACATGTGGAATTATATACTTAACAAAAAAAGTGTGAAACAACTGAAAATATGTCTTATATTCAAGGTTCTTCAAAGTAGCCACCTTTTGCTTTGATTACTGCTTTGCACACTCTTGGCATTCTCTTGATGAGCTTCAAGAGGTAGTCACCTGAAATGGTCTTCCAACAGTCTTGAAGGAGTTCCCAGAGATGCTTAGCACTTGTTGGCCCTTTTGCCTTCACTCTGCGGTCCAGCTCACCCCAAACCATCTCGATTGGGTTCAGGTCTGGTGACTATGGAGGCCAGGTCATCTGGCGTAGTACCCCATCACTCTCCTTCTTGGTCAAATAGCCCTTACACAGTCTGGAGGTGTGTTTGGGGTCATTGTCCTGTTGAAAGATAAATGATGGTCCAACTAAATGCAAACCGGATGGAATAGCATGCCGCTGCAAGATGCTGTGGTAACCATGCTGGTTCAATATTCCTTCAATTTTGAATAAATCCCCAACACTGTCACCAGCAAAGCACCATCACACCTCCTCCTCCATGCTTCACGGTGGGAACCAGGCATGTAGAGTCCATTCGTTCACCTTTTCTGCGTCGCACAAAGACACGGTGGTTGGAACCAAAGATCTCCAATTTGGACTCATCAGACCAAAGCACAGATTTCCACAGGTCTAATGTCCATTCCTTGTGTTCTTTAGCCCAAACAAGTCTCTTCTGCTTGTTGCCTGTCCTTAGCAGTGGTTTCCTAGCAGCTATTTTACCATGAAGGCCTGCTGCACACAGTCTCCTCTTAACAGTTGTTGTAGAGCTGTGTCTGCTGCTAGAACTCTGTGTGGCATTGACCTGGTCTCTAATCTGAGCTGCTGTTAACCTGCGATTTCTGAGGCTGGTGACTCGGATGAACTTATCCTCCGCAGCAGAGGTGACTCTTGGTCTTCCTTTCCTGGGGCGGTCCTCATGTGAGCCAGTTTCTTTGTAGCGCTTTATGGTATTGGCCACTGCACTTGGGGACACTTTCAAAGTTTTCCCAATTTTTCAGACTGACTGACCTTCATTTCTTAAAGTAATGATGGCCACTCGTTTTTCTTTACTTAGCTGCTTTTTTCTTGCCATAATGCAAATTCTAACACTCCATTCAGTAGGACTATCAGCTGTGTATCCACCTGACTTCTGAACAACACAACTGATGGTCCCAACCCCATTTATAAGGCAAGAAATCCCACTTATTAAACCTGACAGGGCACTCCTGTGCAGTGAAAACCATTTCAGGTGACTACCTCTTGAAGCTCATCAAGAGAATGCCAAGAGTGTGCAAAGCAGTAATCAAAGCAAAAGGTGGCTACTTTGAAGAACCTAGAATATAACACATATTTTCAGTTGTTTCACATGTATAATTCCACATGTGTTAATTCATAGTTTTGATGCCTTCAGTGTGAATCTACAATTTTTATAGTCATGAAAATACAGAAAACTCTTGGAATGAGAAGGTGTGTCCAAACTTTTGGTCTGTACTGTGTATATATATATATATATATATATATATATATATATATGCCCCCTTCTATTCATAATGTCCCCTAATGCCCCCTTATATAATTGATGTCCCCTAATGAATGCTTTTATAAATGACTACTCCCTTGTATAATATATATAATGCTCCCTAATGGCCCCTATAAATAACACCTCTTAAGTTCATAAAGCCCCTTTATATAATATGCCTCTTTCTAACAACCCATTATTAGTTGGCGTAACTAGCAAAGACTGGGCTCCCCAGCAAACTTTTGACATGGGGGCCCCCGCACAGCATAGCACCCCATTTCCTGGCCCCCACACAGTATAAAGCCCCATTTACACACACTATGATGTACCACAGCGGCCCCTGTACATGATATTATGCTCTTCAGCCGCCCCTGCACGCAGTATTATGCCCCACAGCCGCCTCTGCATGCGGTATTATGCCCCACAGCCGCCCCTGCACGAGGTATTATGCCCCACAGTGGCCCCTGCATACTCTATTATGAACTATCGGAGATTCGGGGAAGTGACAAAAATAAAAACACTGTTACTTACCTATCCGGACTTCGGTTCGCTCTGAAAAGACCTCAGAGTATAATAATAGTAGTATTTGTTGTGGGTTCGCCTCACTTACCTATCCCCGCTCCTGCTCACAGCAGCTTCTGGGGGGAAGCGGGGGCAGCCATGAGAAGGAGCGGAGATCGGTATGTAAATAGGCCGTTACCTACTGGAGTAACCCCAACATGTATCGGCCTATTAAAAAAAAAAAAAAAAAAAAAAAAAGTTATCCTCCCCTACCTGCGATCCCTTGATGGAGCTGCCGCCTCTGCTTCACCAGTACCATAACATGCGCCGCCTGCGCTGAGATGCAGATGTCTCCTAAGCAAGCCCAAGACAGGTACCTCTCAGCTTTGTTTTCAGAGCGGCCTGTCTTGGGCTGGTTTAGGATTAAAAAATAAATAAATAAATAAAAATGACGCCCCTCCGGTAGTGCTGCCTGAGGCGGCCGCCTCACTTGCCTCATTAGAGGTGCGCCCCTGTGTCCAGCTATGATTTTATGCTTTTAGGTTTCTTGTCGTACTCTTAAGGACCAATCAAGGAACCGCGCACATCCAGGTGAGCTTGTATAACCAATCGTTTTTATTCCAAAGCATAAAATGTAGACACACAACGCGTTTCGGGGAATCTACTCTTTTATCAAGTGTGTAGACCACTACAAGAACATATACATAAAAGTACCTGTATACACAAGAAAATTTACATAAAATTCCTTTTTTTTTCTCTCTCTCTCTCTGTTATCCTTTCTCCTTTAATTTTATAAAACAGTATGGCATTTGCCAAACTCTAGTATAAAAGTCACCAGATAGACCAACTGAAACCAATATATAGTATTCAATTGAATAGTTGTACTATGTGTGATAAATAAATACAATAAAAGATTCAAATGAAAACAGGGTCCGGTGGCGCATAGGTTTGGTGGCGCATGTTGATAAATATGCTCCTTCCAGTTCTGCCATAAAGAGATTTGCATATTGGCAGAACTGGAAGGAGCATATTTATCAACATGCGCCACCAAACCTATGATTTATCTTCGTTATATCGATGATATCCTTGTCATCTGGACTGCAGGTGAGGAGGCCCTACTTCAATTCCATAATGACTTCAATGACTTTCACCCTACCATCAACCTTAAACTTAGCTATTCAGGGAGTGAAATTCACTTTCTGGATACCAGAATATACATCAAAGACCACCGGCTACTCACATCAATATACCACAAACCTACAGACAGAACGGCCTACCTGAGAAACGACAGCTTCCACCCCAAGAACACCAGACAATCTATCATCTACAGCCAGGCTATACGATACAATCGTATTTGCTCCGACAAAGCAGACCTGGACAAGCACCTCCTGGATCTGAGGATGAAATTTCTCCGATTGGGATACAAACCAAAAGTAACAGACAACCAATTAAACAAAGCAGCAGCCATTAACAGAGACAGTCTGCTCACATATAGAGAGACCCAGAGAGAAGCCCGAGTGCCCCTAGTTGTCACCTACAACCCACAGCTGGAGATCCTACGAAGGATTGCCAAGGATCTCCAACCTGTGCTACATAGGGACAACAGACTCAAGGACATATTTCCAGTCCCCCCTCTCCTTTCCTTTCGACAACCACCAAACCTGAGGCGTATTATTGTCCGGAGTGCCCTGAAGGCCCCAACTGAAAATGGCACCTCACCTTGCCTACATAAAAGGTGCATGACCTGCAAGCACATTCACACTGCGGACAGTGTACCTATCCCACATTCACAACAGGTGCACAGAATTAGGGGGACATTCTCCTGCAGGTCTTCCAATGTGGTGTACTTCATAATGTGTGTGCAATGTCCCACCACAGGCCTCTATGTGGGGGAAACAGGGCACAAAGGACATTGACTATTCTACACAAAGTGAGATTTTAACTAGAAGATTTAAAGAAAAACACTTCCCTCCTAAAATGATTAGAGCTGCTTAATTAAAATCTGGAGAATTAACACAGGCTCAATGCCTTGCCCCTCATGAAAGAACTAAGAATGGAGTGTCCTTTAGTAGCAATTTTATTACTACTTTTAATAATTCACATGGCCTAATTTGTAGCACCCTTGAAAAACACTGGCATATTTTAAAAAATTATCAATACCTCAAAAGTAATCTTCCTGAAAAACCTGGTATAACATTTAGACGAGCACAGACACTTAAAAATCTTTTAGCCCCCAGTCGTCTACGCAAAAGTAAGTGCCAGAAGTGCTCGTAAATCAGTATCTAGAAGCACAGTTTGCAGTTTCAGATGTGGGCACGTTAAATGCAAGTTCTGCCACAACATCAAACATAATGTTTCTACAGTAAAAAGCCATTCTACGGGAGAGACCTTCCAAATCAAACAAAGACTTGACTGCTCTGCTTCTTATGTCATCTATGTACTGGAATGCCCTTGTGGCTTCCAGTATGTAGGCAGAACCACAATGTGTTTGAGGGAAATGATCAATAAACACCGTTCCAATGCTAATAACAGTTTTCTAAAACATAGTGTTTCCAGTCACGCCTTTACAAAACATAATAGTACTTTTTCTGGTTTCTCTGTCGTGCCAGTAGATCAAATTTCTGTTGATGATACTAATAGATTTAATTCCCTCAAACAAAGGGAAATGTTCTGGATATTCAATTTTTTTTTTTTATTGTAACTTTATCATCATTTGTATGTCTGTTCATTTATAATCAATTTCTTTTGTATTATATGTAATTGATGTCACTATCTTTTTACCATTGCAAGTTTATTCTTTTTTTTTACTTTTAAGATCAATGAGCATTGAGTATGTACACTCCATGGCACTTTTATAGATATATAAGCTGCATAACGCTCGTCATTAGCTTATTTCCATACAGAGCATGCGTGGAAAGAGATCTCCGCACATGCATGATTTACCCTTACAGTTAATCACTATCTGCCATGCGCGGGCAGGCTGTTTCGTGCATGCGCAATTGTAATCACCAAACGCTATATAAGTAATAGCGGTAAGCTAGGCACTTCATGTACCTGGCTTCTCCGCTTAAGTTGACAAAGTTTAAGGTAACCCTTTCACTTTTATTTAGATTTTATTACTATTTTCCTCACTTTGCAGCACTCTTAAATGTTGTTTTTTTATGAGAACCACGGGCCCTGTTTTCATTTGAATCTTTTATTGTATTTATTCATCACACATAGTACAACTATTCAATTGAATACTATATATTGGTTTCAGTTGGTCTATCTGGTGACTTTTATACTAGAGTTTGGCAAATTCCATACTGTTTTATAAAATTAAAGGAGAAAGGATAACAGAGAGAGAGAGAGAGAGAGAAAAAAAAAGGAATTTTATGTAAATTTGTTCTTGTGTATGCAGGTACTTTTATGTACAGTATATGTTCTTGTAGTGGTCTACACACTTGATAAAGGGGTAGATTCCCCCGAAACACGTCGTGTGTCTACATTTTATGCTTTGGAATAAAAACGATTGGTTATACAAGCTCACCTGGATGTGCGTGGTTCCTTGATTGGTCCTTAAAGTTGATGCTTCCCCACACCTACCCTTAGGTGTTTATAGGTACCTGCAGCAACCCAGTTCCTGAGTTTCTCCGGATTTTTACTGATTGTGCAATTTGTACAATCTCACAAGGTAAGAGGCTATTATTATTCATAAACATATCCCCTTACCTAACTTTACTACACTTCGCACTGTTTGGTGCTTTTGTTTGTTTTTATCTCTTGTCATACTCTGTCTGAACACAGCTGTAACTCTTCCACTGTTTGCTTCCCTCTGCTCCTCAGTTAACCTCTGTTTTGCTTAGGTGATTGACAACCTTCCTTTCCATTCTCACTTCTCTGGGAGATTAGGGTCCGGTCCAATCAAGCCTGGGGAGGATTCCTGACATCCTATAAATAGTTTTCTAGACCACACCTGGGTGCTTGCCATTAGTCTCTATTGAGCATGCTAGTGGTTTTCTCATGTACCTCTGTGTGGGGAAAATTCTAAATCCTTATCAAATCATGACATCACTGATCGTCTAAAACAAAATAAGATTAGTTTTATTTGTTAACAAATAGGAACACACACACACACATAGCATATGGTTTGTCTGCCCACAGACTTCCAATAGGCACAGATTTTTATACCTTACTAGTCACATGATTTTATGGATTAGCTTTTTCACAATATACTGAAAAATATGCTGACATCATATAATATATATCAAACAGGAGACAGACAAAACTTTAGAGATGAATAGAGTAATTTATTCATTAGCTATCTTATCTTTATATAAACAATAACTATATGTTCAGTACATAAATCACAAAACTACAGACTACAGACATGTGGGGAGTCTTCCATCCTCTGTCAGACTAATTAATTACTGTCTCATTCTAATCCTTAATAACAATCACTACAAATACTTACATGATAGAAATGGAAAACAAAACATTCCTAATACTCTGTTTTTGCAAACCCGTCTATTCTTCCAGTTCTTGTTTATTCCTGCTGCCTGACTCATTCAGACCTTTGGCTTTTTCCATACACATTCTTTGTTTGTCCTGTCTGTGTTTGTGTTTTGCACTTGTGACATAGGAAGGGACCATCGCCCAGTTGTCTTTTACTTCTTAGGGTAGCTGTGGCAAGCAGGTAGGGACTTTGGGTTGGGTCGAGTATTAGGACTCTGGGACTAGCTTCTGGGACGTTCGCAGCAGACAAAACCCAACAGGTTTCGTAACAAGTTTAATCTTGTTCTACCTCAAGTAAAGACTGTGAGTTTTGCTGTTCTGCAAATATCCTGTGTCATTCCTGAGTGTTATTCCTGAATGACCATCATGAGCACTCCAACTCTCATCAAGCTTATGGAGGTTTACAACAACAACTAGGACGTACCCCAGGAAAAAAACTACCACCACCATCAGATGCACTACGCCAGCCCAGGAGGAGCTAGTCGAGTTTCTAGCCACCGTGACTATTGCAACTACTATTAGCCTCCTCCAATGTGGTTATTGCAACATCAACAGAAATGCCATCCTGCTGTAACAGGGTTTTGATGAAATATTCTGTGTTGTTGAATGTGCAGGCGATATGAAAAGAAAATCCTGATCTATATGCCACATGTGCTTTTTGAAATATTGTATTAATGGGTCCAATGGCTCTGCACTTATCCAGGGTTGCCTGGGTTAAGTACATTGTTATTGATTCAGGCATCCCCTGGTGTGGAAAAATTGGCTCAATGGAATCTATTTTAAAGGTCTTCCAGCTTAAAGGGAATCTGCCACCAGAACACACCATATTAGTCCAACCCCAAAGAGAGATAAGTGTTTTCCCTTTGTGAATTGGTGCCTCTGATGCTGAGATATTGCTGTTTTTGTCAATATGCAGATGAGCTCTTTGTAACATTGAGAGCATTACTGCTTACCTCTTGGCAGAGGCGTAGCTAGGGGTTCAGCACAGGGGGGCGAACATGTCCAAGTGGGCCCCCAACTTAGGTATACCGATATTATCACTATACGGTGACCGTATAGTGGTATATATCGGATCTACACAGGGCTCTGCAGACGATTTAGGCAAATACAGTGCAGTAACATTTAGTGACTTACCAGTGACGTCTCTGACTAATTGTTCACATTCCCCATCTCTTTCATCTGAACCGCCATGACCACTTCTTCCAGTCTCTGTAAAGTTTGCAGCACAGACATTTTTGGCTCCTCACTTTTCCAGGTACCCGACCCACATTGTCCTCACCTGCACACCCATCCTGCTGTTACCCCAATTATAAAATATATAATATAACCCCCCCATAATGAATACCCACAAGTGCATCTTTAAATTAACAACTTCCCTGTGTACCCCCTTTAAATAGTGCCCCTTATTAATAATGCCCCAGGTGTTTCCTAATTAAAAAGTAAACAAAAGGTAATAATAATAATTAATGGGTTTCCAATAATAGGGACCCCCAGGATCAGCCGTTTGAATGAACCGTGGTACCTGTGTAAGTGCCGTGACCGCTTCTCTGTTTACATAGTGTCAGTCATCTAATAGCGGCCATGTAATGTAACTACAGCCTCGTCCTATACACGACTATGTGACAAGGTTGGAATTACATCACACGGTCACTATAAACAGACAGCGTGTGATATAACCAGACGCCATAGCCCCTTCATACAGCTGATCAGTGGGGAATCACTTATCTCTTATTGATGATCTATTCTGAGGATAGATCATCAAATAAAAATGAGCTGGAAAACTCTTTAAGCCTAAGGCCCCATGTGGTGTCCCGCAGCAAAAAAGCGCTTTTCTTCCTGCTGCGCTTTGCACAGAAAGTTCACAGAGATTTTCTCTGTGGACTTTCTGCTTCAATTATATCTACAGGAAACCGGGAGCATTTCCATAGGAATGCTGCGATTTCCAAAACCACGACTGTTTTGGAAATCGCACCATGTCCACTGAGCATATTTTATCACAAAGTGGGGATGGGATGTGGCCCCACGTGGCAAAAACGCCACGGGAAAAAAAATGCCGCATTTTACAGTTCCTGCAAAGTGGATGGGATTCTAGCAAATCCCATCCACACATTGTGGAAAAATGCATGCAGCGGACACTCTGCAATTTCCAAAACCGTTGCGGTTTTGAAAATCGCAGCATGTCAATTATACCTACGGAAACGCTGGCGGTTTCCTTATAGTTATAATGGAAGCAGAAAGTCCGCAGAGGAAAAATCTGCGGCCCTTCTGTGAAAAGCGCTGCGGGAAAAACCACAATGTTGCTGCCGCGGTTTTTCCTGCAGCGCTTTTTTGCTGCAGCCCGCTACGTGGGGCTTTAGTCTTAATAAAGCCCAAGTGTCACTTTAATTAAATTAATTAAATACATAAATACTGCATAAAGACCTCTTATATCGATGACCACCCCTTTATGTTCATAATACCTCCTAATATAAATAACCTCCCCCCTTGTACCCCGTAATAACCCTTATATAAATGACGCCCCCTTATGTTCATAATGCCCCCACCCTTATAGTTATAATTCCCTCTAACAACCCCTTATACTATTAAAATACCCACAACTAAGCTAAAACAAAACAAATATAAGTTATACTCACCTACCAGCGACCGTGACGAACAGAGCCGCTGCTTTCTCTTCTTGACCCGCGCTCTGTGCGCAGGGTCCACGCACAGGAAGTCAGCGTCTCAGCGTAGGAGGCGCGATCTTGTGACATCATCGCGCCGCCTGTGCAATGACTGTGTTCTCGTTGTCATGTAACCCGCAGGCCTGAAGTGGCTTGCGGTTTACAAGACAGCAAGTTGCAGGAAGCGTTTTAACTAGATTGGTGTCTGCAGACACCGATCTAGTTAAAAGTAAAAGATGTATTAATGGTGGCCCCAGGGTGGGCCCTAAAATGTCAGTGGGCCCGGGGCAGCCGCCCCTCTGCTCCCCCCGCTAGCTACGCCTCTGCCTCTTGGGAATGCCCTTGTTGATCTAAAGAGCTCATTTACATACTGACAAAAATAGTGATTTCTTGGCAACTGAGGCCTCAATTCACAAAGGAAAACGCAGGTTAGGGTCACTTGAATCATACTATCTGTGGACTTGGTTGACATGCTGGGTTCTCATGATAGACTCCCTTTAAGCTCAAGCATCTCAAAACTCTGGGATGATTGACTGGCCATCATTTATCCTCTTCCAAGGTGCTTTCCATGTCATTTATCTTATCCTCTAAGTCAGAGAGTGGAGTACATAGTGCACATACTCTTGGACTTGTATCACAAAGTCTGCCATGACTTCAAATAGTTCTGTAGAAAATGACTGTTTCATTTTCACACATATTTCAGCAGGATCCAAGCCCACGTATGGGTAGTCTGCAGCAGTGTTGCACTGGGATGTCTAGGGCCCACCAGTGGAATTGTTTCTAGGGGCCCACCATCAGGACCCCTGCAGATCAGAGGTACCGAGACAGGGCGGCTAAAGGTAATAACATGTTGGGAGCCACGCTGCTCAACCACTATACCATGTGCACCACTGCACTGCCTAAACCTACTGCTACACCTTGTATGGCAAGTAAGCAGCGTGGCCCCAAGAATTGTTACCTTTACCTGTAGCCGCACTGTCCTGGAAAAGCTGATCTGCAGAGATCCTGGCTGTTGTATCATCGCAGATGTAATATTGATGGCCTATCCTAAGGACAGGCCATCAATATTAGAAAGATGGATAAATCCTTTAAAGAGGTTGTCCAGGCATTGGAGCAACCAATGTAGCTGGCGGGAGGTGTAAAGTAAAAAGTAAGTAAATTAAAAAGCATACTCACCTGTCCCCGGTGCTCTGTTGTCCGCTGCCAGTGTCCATTCAGTCTCATGCCGGCGACTCCTTGCTGGGAGTCCTGCACCTCATGTGATCGCTAAGACCAATTAGGTACAGGATTTCCAGAAATGAGGCGCCGCCATGAGACCAAACAGACACAGGCAGGGGACATCGGGGTGCTGGGGACAGGTGAGTATGCTTTTTTAAAAAATTTTCTTATTTTTACACCTCCCTGGCGACCGACACAGTGGTCGCTCCAGTTTATGGACAACCTATTTTAAGGGGTTGTCTGGGCCAAATATTTCTATGGTCACTTTACTGGTCCCCCCACATAGTGGCCTCTTCACTGGTGCCCCATACTGTATGGGGAACACTGATGGGGTCATTATATTGTGTGGGAGCAGTGATGGGGGCTAACATCTTGTGGGGGGGGACATTAAACTGTGTGGGGCATATTAAAGGGGTTGTCCAGGGTTAATCTTTTTTATGGTGTATGCTCAGGATAGGCCATAAATACCTGATTGGTAGGGGGCTGACACATGGCTCCATCAGCTGTTCATAGCCACTTCCGGAGCCCGTTCTGTACACAACACAGGGCCGGAAGCTGAAAGCTCCATCCGCTGTATAGCAGCCCGGCGCCTTCACTGCAGCTCAGCCCCTACTGACTTCAATAAGTGCCGAGATACAGTGAAGGTGCCCGGCTAATATACAGTAGACAGAGCTTTCTGCTTCTGGCCCTGTATTGTGTACAGGACGGGCATCAGAAGTGGCTCCATACAGCTGATCGGTCCGTGGTCAGCCCCCTACAGATCAGGCATCTATGGCCTATCCTGAGGATAAACCATAACAAATTATGCCTGGACAACCCCTTTAATATACCCCCAAGGGCCCCCCTAATGCGCCACACTTTAAAGAGGTTGTCCAGTATAATTTTTTTCTTTTTTAATAATTAGTCCGGGGGAAGTGAATCCCCCCTACTCCCCCCCCCCAAAAAAAAACAAAAAAAAACCACACTAAACATATTCACCTGTCTCCGATGCTCCGGTGTCCTCCCAGCACGGTCCGGTCCTGCAGCTCCGCTGTCTTCTTTTTGCTGGAAGTCCTCACTGGCTGTGACGTCCCAGGTCCCTTCCCTTAGGCCACTGATTGGCCTCAGGGGTGACATCACAGGTAGTCATGTGCAGAGGGAAGTTCAGCTGGAAGAAAACAACAGAACTGCAGGACCGAACCGTGCTGGGAGACACTGGGGACAGGAGAGAAAGTTTGGGTTTTTTTTTTTGTTTTGTTTTGTTTTTTCACCTGCCCCGGCGTAATTTAAAAAAAAATGAAGGAGCCACTGTATGGAGTATAAACTCCACAGTGACCCCCACCCAGTATTATAAGCTCCACAGTGGCCCCCACACAGTATTACAAGCTCCACAGTGGCCACCACACAGTATTATAAGCTCCACAGTGGCCCCCACACAGTATTATAAGCTCCACAGTGGCCCCCACCCAGTATTATAAGCTCCACAGTGGCCCCCACACAGTATTATATGCTCTCTACAGTGGCCCCCACCCAGTATTATATGCTCTATAGTGGCCCCCACCCAGTATTATAAGCTCCACAGTGGCCCCCACACAGTATTATATGCTCTCTACAGTGGCCCACACCCAGTATTAAAAGTTCCACAGTGGCCCCCACCCTGTATTATAAGCTCCACAGTGGCCCCCACCCAGTATTATATACTCCCCACAGTGGCCTCCACCCAGTATTATATACTCCCCACAGTGGCCCCCACCCAGTATTATATACTCCCCACATTGGCCCCCACCCAGTATTATATGCTCTCTACAGGGGCCCCCACCCAGTATAAGCTCCACAGTGGCCCCCACCCAGTATTATATGTGCCCAACAGCCCCCCCTCTGCTTCAGTGCTATTATTATACTCTGGGGTCTCCTCAGACCCCAGAGTATAATAATCGGAGGCCCAGGGGAAGTGATTAAAAATAACAAACTCTCATACTCACCTTGCTTTACCTTTCCTTGGCATCCTCGCTCCATCCTGTCGTCTTCAGCGTCTTTAGGCCCTTTTCCGACGACCCTGCTGAGGCCTGTGATTGGGCCTCAGCGGTTACGTGGGGGCGCACTGACGTCATTACGCGGTCGCGCCCCATGTGACCACTGGGGCCTAATCACAGGCCTCAGTCACATGACGGAAGAGCGCCGGAGAGGACGCTGCGCCCAGGAGAGGTGAGAATATCTATTTATTATTTTCAGTCACCTCCCCTGGGCTGCCACATATTGGAAAGGGGCCTGCAATACGCCAGGGCCCCTTTCCAATAACAGTGTGTATAGCGGTCGGGGAACCAGGCTTTCCCCGACCGCTATCATAGTGGTCTGGGGCCCCGGCCATCTCTAGCTGGCCACGGGTCCCATACCCCGCTGAGCCCGGTCACGGTCGCACCCCCTGCGACCGCGATCATTACGCCTCTGGTCAGGGGCCCGATCGGGATAGTCAGGATCCCGATCGGGCCCCCATGACATGAGGACTAATAGTCGGGGCTCGGGGCCCACCGGTGGATTCACCGGTTCCCAGGTGGGCCAGTCCGACCCTGGTCTGCAGGCAGTGTCGGACTGGGATGTCTAGGGACCACCAGTGGAATTGTTTCTAGGGGCCCACCATCAGGACCCCTGCAGATCAGCGGTACCGAGACAGGGCGGCTAAAGGTAATAATATGTCGGGAGCCATGCTGCTCACCCACTATACCATGTGCACCACTGCACTACCTAAACCTACTGCTACACCCTGTATGGCAAGTGAACAGCGTGGCTCCTAGAATTGTTACCTTTACCTGTAGCTGGACTGTCCTGGAAAAGCTGATCTGTAGAGGTCCTGGCTGTTGTATCATCGAAGATGTAATATTGATGGCCTGTCCTAAGGACAGGCCATCAATATTAGAAAGATGGATAAATCCTTTAAAGAGGTTGTCCAGGAATTGGAGCATGGCGGGACGTGTAAAGTAAAAAATAAATAAATTAAAAAGCATACTCACCTATCCCCGGCGCTCCGTTGTCTGCTGCCAGTATCCATTCAGTCTAATGCCGGCAACTCCTTGCTGGGAGTCCTGCACCTCATGTGATCGCTAAGACCAATTAGGTACAGGATTTCCAGAAATGAGGCGCCGCCATGAGACCGAACAGACACAGGCAGGAGACAACGGGGTGCTGGGGACAGGTGAGTATGCTTTTTTTAAAAATTTTCTTATTTTTACAACTCCCTGGCGGCCGACACAGTGGTCACTCCAGTTTATGGACAACCTCTTTTAAGGGGTTGTCTGGGCCACATTTTTCTATAGTCACTTCACTTTTTCTATAGTCACTTCACTGGCCACATAGTGGCCTCTTCACTGGTCCCCCATACTGTATGGGGAACACTGATGGGGTCATTATATTGTGTGGGAGCAGTGATGGGGGCTAACATCCTGTGGGGGGACATTAAACTGTGTGATGCATATTAAAGGGGTTGTCCAGGGTTAATCTTTTTTATGGCCTATTCTAAGGATAGGCCATAAATACCTGATCGGTAGGGGGCTGACACACGGCCCCTTCAGCTGTTCGGAGCCACTTCCAAAGCCCGTTCTGTACACAACACAGGGCCGGAAGCAGAAAGCTCCATCCGCTGTATAGCAGCCCTGCGCCTTCACTGCAGCTCAGCTCCCGCTGACTTCAATAAGTGCTGAGATGCAGTGAAGGTGCCCGGCCCCTATACAGCGGACAGAGCTTTCTGCTTCTGGCCCTGTATTGTGTACAGTACGGGCATCAGAAGTGGCTCCGTACAGCTGATCGGTCCGGGGTCAGCCACATACGGATCAGGTATCTATGGCCTATCCTTAGGATAAACCATAACAAATTATGCCTGGACAACCCCTTTAATATACCCCCCAGGGCCCATCTAATGCACCACACTTTAAAGAGGTTGTCCAGTTTCTTTTTTATAATTAGTCCGGGGGAGGTGAATCCCCCCTACTCCCACCCAAAAAACAAAACACACTAAACATACTCACCTGTCCCCGTTGCTCCGGTGTCCTCCCAGCACGGTCCGGTCCTGCAGCTCCGCTGTCTTCTTTTTGTCGGAATTCCTCACTGGCTGTGATGTCCCAGGTCCCTTCCCTTAGGCCACTGATTGGCCTCAGGGGTCACATGACATCACAGGTAGTCATGTGCAGGGGGAAGTTCAGCTGGAAGAAAACAACAGAACTGCAGGACCAAACTGCGCTAGGAGACACTGGGGACAGGAAAGAAATTTTGTTTTTTTTTGTTTTGTTTTTTTCACCTGCCCCGGCGTAATTAAAAAAAAAATGAAGGAGCCACTGTATGGAGTGTAAGCTCCACAGTGCCCCCACCCACTATTATATGATCCACGGTGGCCCCCACCCAATATTATAAGCTCCACAGTGGCCCCCACCCAGTATTATAAGCTCCACAGTGGCCCCCACCCAGTATTATAAGCTCCACAGTGGCCCCCATCCAGTATTATAAGCTCCACAGTGGCCCCCATCCAGTATTATATGCGCCCAATAGCCCCCCTTTGCTTCAGTGCTACAGTATTATTATACTCTGGGGTCTCCTCAGACCCCAGAGTATAATAATCGGAGGCCCAGGGGAAGTGATTAAAAATAACAAACATTTATACTCACCTTGTCTTTCCTTTCCTTGGCATCCTCGCTCCATCCTGCCGTCTTCAGCGTCTTCAGGCCCTTTTCCGACGTCGCTGCTGAGGCCTGTGATTGGGCCTCAGCGGTCACGTGGGGTCGCACTGACGTCATTACGCGGCCGCACCCCATGTGACTGCTGGGGCCTAATCACAGGCCTCAGTCATGACGGAGGAGCGCTGGAGAGATCGCTGTGCCCAGGAGAGGTGAGAACATGTGTTTATTATTTTCAGTCACCTCCCCTGGGCTGCCATCTATTGGAAAGGGGCCTGCAATATGCCAGAGCTCCTTTCCAATAACAGTATGTATAGCGGTCGGGGAACCAGGCTTTCCCCGACCGCTATCATAGTGGCCCAGGGCCCCGGCCATCTCCAGCTGGCCACAGGTACCATACCCCGCTGAGCCCGATCACGGTCGCACCCCCTGCGACCGTGATCGTTACGCCACTGGTCAGGGGCCCGATCGGGATGGTTAGGATCCCGATCGGGCCCCCATGACATGAGGACTAATAGTCGGGGCTCGGGGCCCACCGGTGGATTCACCGGTTCCCCGGTGGGCCAGTCCGACCCTGTCTGCAGGTGGTTCTTGTTAGTGGTTTTCAGTGAGTTAGTGCTACTGTGATGTGACAGTGGAGGGTGGAGAGCTTGATCTGGTATTTTTTTGTCTGAGAACAAGTCAGTATGTCTTACTAATAGGTCAAATGTGTGTACTAGGCAGACATCAAATGTGATACAGGTTTAGAAGAATCAGCCAGTTGCAGCCTGAAGTTCTGAAATGAACAAACAGGGTTACAGAGGGTATCAGTGGTGCCAAACAGGGGGACATGGTAGCTTTGCAGCTAATATGGAAGGGCTTAGTAAAGCAAACCAATATGGGGATCAGAGGCAGACTAATGTAATAATGCTGAACAGACAAACTACTCAAACATATATTACCCAGTGTGCAAACCTTTCACTTTCAAGAATTACCCTCTGTCCGCACAGAAGGGGTCCAGGGAGCAATCCAGGATCTGTGGAGTAGATCTGTGGTGGATAGTCAGGCTGTACATATAACAGTCTATAGCATCAGAAATTTTGTTCCCATCTTTTAGGCCTGATTAGGATCTAGAAACCATCCAGGAGCAAAGCTGAAAAGATTTTGGAGGATGGATGATCAGGGGCAGTGGTAGTGGTAGTGATCAGGGGAAGTGGTATTCAAGGTCAGGAGCAAATTATAATATGTGTGAAAAGTGTGGTTGCCCGGGACCTGAGGCTGTAAGAGGTGCAAGTAACTGCACATTTTCCCCATTGTAATCCGAACTTGTATCGATGGGGCACGGTATTCTGCTGGAGGAATGTGTTGGAAGTACCTCGCAAGATTCATCTTGCGAATGTTTGCAAGATCCGCCCAAACCTGAACTGCCATTAGACACTCTGGGGTCTCTTTCATTGGGTTCTAGAGCGTCCTTTTCAGGCGTCTTCTGGCCTCCTAAATGACGTCAGAGATCACTGAGGCCTGTGAATGGGCCTCAGAGGTCACATGGGTCATGATGCTCCCTGCTGTAACTCAGGAAGTCGGAAGAGGCCCGAAGAGAACACTCTGGAGCCCAGAGGAGGTGAGTAACACTGTTATGTTTACTCACCTTCCCTGGGTCTCCACTTATTAGGAGGCTGAGCTTATTGAACAGCCAGCCTAGGCTCCATAGAATTCCTTAATCCACCCCTGCTCAAGGTCCAGGCTTCAGAGCTACAAGTAGGCAGCAACTTGCCAGGAAATGGAAACCAGCTAAGAAGTCCTTCAGTTGTCTGGAGGCAAGCTGGAAAAAATAGTCTTGCTAAGATTTCAAATTGCTTAAGTAGAGCAAAACTCTGAAAATTGAGTCATCGGGCCACAGAGTAGTAAAAAGGCATATCTTGTCAATAACACAGTAAGCCATGCCCCCAACCAACACAAGTTTTCAATTAAAAAAAAATAAATTTTATATATATATATATATATATATATATATATATACACACACACACACATATATAAATATGTTTTATATTAAGGGCTTGTCCCACGTCCCACAAAGCACATGTATCACGTATCCACAGGAAAGATGATAAATGTATGATCACCATTGGAATGATCACAGATTATTAGAATGATCAAATCCATGAGGCCTGTTTGACTCAAAGCAAGGTGTAGAAGCTCCACAGTAGTGGTGACTCTCGGGTACCTCAATTCACTTAGGGGTGAGAGACCATTGAGTGCTAGCACATTTGAGCACCACTATTTGCCAAGGCCTATAACTGACTAACACAGCATACGCATTTTTTTTATGTCACTGTATGTTTATTTTCCATGTTTGTTATAGGATCATTTAATGTGAAGTGCCCTTACAGCAAGTCCCTCCTGGAGATATGGCCATTAGGTTCCTTCTCAGCCACAACCCCTGGCTCCCCCTTCTAGGGGCACTGACCTATACTTGGTTTTATTTGTGGACACTGGGGATGGCAGCCCAGGTGGACATGGTAGCTAGATGGGCACTTAGTGTTCTACAGTGAAGGGAGGCCATTGGTTCCTGAACTTTTCAGGGCCTTCTGGCTTGGAGAGTTGGGGGAAGGCCGTTTGGAGCTCTTTTTCCTTTTGGAGAGAGTTTGCAAAAACTTCATCCTTTTGCACTTAGGTGAAGAAAGTCACAAACTTGGACTTTAAAAAAGATGTATTAAAGGTGTCTGGAAGTAGTGTATCTCACTATTGATATAAGCATGCATAGTCTGACATCCTAAGCATTCATGTTTATGGTTGAGTTGAGGGAGACAGCTGACAGCTATTTATAAGGAGGTGACTATTTCCAACTTCTGAAATATGGCAAGGCTTCATTTGTTTCATTAATTTTAGAATAAACTATTTCAGGCTGTATAAAATGGCTGTAGAATAAGTTACTGCCCTGCAAAATGTCACATTGTGTAGAGTTCAAAGGTTGTGAAGGGGGGTTGTTATTGAAATGCAGAAGTAATTGTGGTTGGAAACAATGACTGGAGCAAGGGGTTGGCAGGAGGGACAGTAATTCACAATGGCCCACTTACTTGACAGACAATAGCACTCAAGTGCTATGTGGACACTTTGACATGATATTTTAATAGGGAGACTATAGCATGGCAGCGTTATTTGAGACAGTTTACTGGCACTGTTTTGTGGGGTACTATGGCTTACACTCCTATGAAACAGAATTATTACCACTCTTATACCTGCATAGTTACCTTGTGCTTGGAAGTTTTGCTGTTCCTTTCTGGCAGCTTGTCCTAGATCAATCACCTCTGATTGCATCTTCACTTAAGATTTCCTGCCAACACTTCCATGGATTATAGCAGCCAACAGACAACCTATTTAACATACTAGCACTAAAGCTTTGCCCATGTTCACACTACTGAGACAAATGAGTACCCACTTAACATGCCATCAGTATACTCACCTGTGATCACATTTACTAAAGCACAATAAGTTATGTGAAATCTAGGAATCTACCTGAAGGTTATTGATAATTTATTTCACCCTTACTCACAGGTATGTGCAGGCACTAACACCATGGGCTTGTTCTAACATGGAATCATGACACTCATAATTTGTTGCTAGGAAAACAGAATCCATACAAAATATTACAAATGTTCATTACAAATTGCAGCAATCATCTTATGAACCATTCATCAGGTATGCAATGCATTTAATGACGCGTCTTTATACTAGGAATAGTGCAATAGAGGGTATAACAATAATATTACATAACTAGATGTTGCAGAGTAGAACAATCCTTTATAAAGCTGAGACCACACGTTTTGCTGAAAAGCTGTTTTTTTGTTGTTGCAGATTTTGCTGTGGTTTTTAGTTTCAATAATTTTTATTAAAGATTTTACAGATATAAAGGGACAAAGACAATAGCACGAATAAGTAGTACAATCAGGGTATACCGCATATTATGGACAAATAGCATCTCTTCAATTATAGTATACAGATGCAAAGATCTAACAATGAAACACTAGGCAATGAGCATAAAAACAAATGAACTTTAGAGGCACCCTAATCGAGGCTTTGGTGGTAAGGTATCTCAAATGCGTAAAGCGTACACGCAGTAATATCATATATCTGGCTATGGAGGAATACATAAGTCTCGGTGTGTTAGATAATAAATTAGATAAGCAGAGTTAAGGGAAGTGAAAAGTGAAAATCGGGATATTAAAACAAAATGTGTGTGTATATAAGGACGAAATAAGAAGAAGTACCCTGATAAACTATGAACCCACCTTAGTTGACACATCTAGAGTGGATCCAGCAGTCCCAAATGTTCACAAAAGAATTATATGAATGGTTACCCAGGGCAATAATTTTTTCATAAGTAAAAGTGTTGTTAATAGCAGATTGTAAAGCTGAAATGGGCGGGGGGAGCGGTCGATTTCCACCTCTGGACCAGCATCAACTTGGCGATAGTCAAGATCTTACACAAGAGTGTTTTATACGGGTTTAGTGTGTTAGGAACTCTAAGTAACAAAAAAGCCAAGTGCAGAGTATACCGGATCTGGAGACCGAACAGCTCTGAGAACATGTCAAATACTTCTGTCCAGTATCCCTGGATAATCAGACACTGCCCTAAAATATGAAGCAAAGTACCCCTCCCCCCGCAACCTCTCCAACAAACTCCGGAAACAGAAAGGTAGACTAACTGCAAAACTGGGGGCGTGTGATACCATCGCAGTGTAATTTTAATTGCAGTCTCAACTTATGTGCAGCACTTCAAGGAGGTATGAATCAATTTAATTGCACGTTGCCATTCATTGGGGGTGAAGCTCACTGCTAGATCCCTCTCCCAATAGCGAAATGGGGCAGATTTGACATAGGAAGAGGTATCATCCATCAAATCATACAAAAACCTCAGGCCTCTCACTTTTTTTTGATATCCATGTGAAGATCGTACCATTATGAGGTGTAGAAGTGGAGGAGTTTTTAGACAAAAAGTGCAGTATTCTAAAATATGTGTAGAAATTTCTCATAGGGATTCCATATCTTTGCCGCAGTGCCGTAAAAGATAGGACTGTCCCACTTTCAGAGTACAGCTGCGAGACCTGGGTAATCCCCCTGGCCTCCCAACCCAAAATATCCAAGTCCCTGATTGCCCAAGATACAAGGGATAAAGGCATGTCCGAGACATTAAAATGCCTCGTAGGGGTTGCCTTCCCATGAAGCCACGCCCAGGCAGCCAGGAAAGCACGCATAATAGGTGAGAAAAATTGGGGTGGTGTAATGTTCCGAAAGGGCAAATACAAAGCACATCCAAGCTTCAGAGGCGCTACAAAAGAGTGTTCCATGTGCAGCCAGGGGGCCGATACATCCATGGACCACCATCCAGCACATTGAAAAGCAAGGAAGGCTAGATAGTAGTTGCGCACTATGGGAACACCCAGTCCCCCAGCCAGCTTATGTTTAAACAGGAAACTTCGATTAATTGGGAGAGACACCCCCGGGTTGGTTAACGTAAGAAGAATATCGTCAGCATATAGCGATATAAGATGGACTCTATCTTTTATAGTGACGCCCTGTACATCAGGATCCAATCTTAGATGCTGGGCCAGCGGCTCCATGGAGAGGACGAAGATCAAGGGTGACAATGGACATCCCTGTCTAGTCCCATTAGTAATTATGAAAGGGTCTGACGCCGTACCATTTGTAAAAACTTTTGCAGAGGGTGCCGAGTAAAGCACCTCTATGGCCCTCCAAAATCCTGAAAATCCCATAGTCCTAAATAGCCGAGAAGGCATATGACCAGCAAATGCGGTCAAACGCCTTCTCGGCATCCAATGCAAGCAGCACCGCCCCCACGCCCCCTGAACCGAGACGATGGACCAAATTCAAGACCCGCCTGGTATTTTCGTAGGCCTGACGCCCCTTAACAAATCCTACTTGGCGATAGTTTATTAAGCCCGGGAGGCACTCTCCTAGGCGCATTGCAATTAGCTTAGCATAAATTTTTAAATCGGAATTTAACAGGGAAATGGGTCTAAAATTCTGGGGCGAAGTCGGGGCCTTACCAGGTTTGGGCGAAGTAACCACTAATGCCTCTTGATTTTCCCTAGGAAATGCTTTAGACTCAACTGCGGTCCTTAAAAAAGACAACAGCGGGTCCAGCAGAATCTGGGAAAACATTTTATAATATTCATTAGTAAGGCCGTCTGGACCCGGAGATTTACGGGAAGGCAGCGACTTAATAACTGCAGACAACTCCAAAGCGGTTATAGGAGCGTTTAAGGACACTAGTTGATCCCCAGTAAGCCGAGGCAAAAGAGCCGATGTTAAGAATAAATCTATATCTGTTTGGGAGAGGGGGCCACAGAGGAGTCGTCCGCAATATTATAAAAATCCGCATAAAAGGACCTAAATGCATCCGCTATACCTTTAGGGTTGTAAATTTTATGTGTTCCGTCCTTACTATGGAGGAACGGGATCCTGGATTTAACATGCCTCTGTTTAAGTTTAGAGGCTAGCAGCTTCCCCGCTTTATTGGACTGAGAATAATAGGTAGCTCTCACCCGCTTTAAGTTCTTTTCATATTTATGTAACAAACAAGTAGCAAGTTGTCGGCGTAGCTCTACCAGTTTAACTGTATTTGAGGGAATAGGGGACTTTTTATTGTCAGTATCTAAGATTTTTATTTGACGTATAAGCCGGTCCATCTCTGCTAATCTAGTTTTCTTTTCAATGTGGCCAAGACGTATAAAGGTACCCCTAATAAATGCCTTGTGGGAGTTCCACAATATTTCAGGGCTAGATACTGATGGAGTGTTAATCTGAAAAAATTCCTTCAGATCACTCTCCAAAGTTGCCTTAAATTTCGGGTGTGACATCAAGAATTCATCACATTGCCATTCATACGACTGAGGACAGTCATATCTCTCCGATACGAGAACCGCTGCATGGTCAGACCATGTTATTTGCGAGATGGTGGGTTGCATAACAAGAGGGAGAGTGCATTGGTCCACTAAAAATAGGTCAATATGAGAGTAGCTATTATGTGTGGACGAGAAAAAGGTATAGTCTCGGTCAGCGCTATGCAGGATCCGCCAAGCATCAAACAAATTATGGCGCCACAGAGCCTGTGAGAAAGAAGGGAGCCGCTGTGAGAGGTCAGATGTGGTATCTACCAAAGGATTGGGCGCTATGTTAAAGTCTCCCATCAACAGTAAGCAACCCTACCTTCTTTTTTCAATCACCTTCACAAGCCTTCCAAAGAATGCTACCTGTCTCTTAGCAGCGTAAACCGACACCAACGTGTAAGTAACATTGTTGATGAGACACACCAATATAACGAAGCGTCCCCTGGGGTCTGAGTATTGGGAGAGTAGCTGAAACGCCACTGAGTCTCTAATACCGATCATCACTACCCTACGTTTGGAGGAGTAATGAGCGTGGAACATATGAGGATATGATGAGTGGCATCCCTCTTCAAAAGGTGTGTCTCCTGTACTGCTATTATGTAACAACCCTGAACCCAAACCTCACCCCACAAATTAGCTAGTTTTTGAGGGGTATTCAACCCCCTAATATTCATGAACATAATCTTAAGAACTATCCTGCAAATCTAAAAGAGCTATAAGAATCGCCACATATTGACTAATACACATTGTAATAATACCTAAGTACAGAAAGCCTTTTCGACCAAGGTGCCAAAACCTGTAAGAAATAAATCAGCCAAGGAAACAAGCTTCTAGGGAGGGAAGCCTTGTGCTGCTGTCAGGACTAAGGGAATACAGATTGACATTACAATCAACGATTTCCCTTACGTCCGACAGCAGCACAATATGGGGAGATAGCAAGTAATTCCCCTAGGGAGGGTTTCCTCGCCTTACAACGTCAAGGACTGTCTGACCAAAGGCAGTTGTCTGGGAACTGCGGACGTCTAAACGATAATGTTTAACAAAGGTCAACTGAGATGACCATGACGCAGCTGCACAAATCTGGTCCAATGGTAAGGAGCGATACTCAGCCCAAGAAGTCGACACAGCCCTGGTTGAGTGGGCCGTAGAAAAGACTGGAGGGAGTAACTCCTGAATAAGAAAGGAAGACTTAATTGTCTCCTTGATCCATGTGGATAGAGTACGCTTGGAAGCCTTGAGACCTTTGTTTTTACCCTGCATGTTGATTAGTAGGTTTTCGGCCTTCCTAAACGGTTGAGTGCGGGATAGGTAAATCCACAGACACCTTACCACATCTAAGGTGTGGAGTTTTTCTTCCTCCTCAGAGGTTGGAGTGGGGAAAAACACAGGTAACGAAATTAGCTGATTGCTAAACCCAGGCAAAAACCTAAGGTGTACCCTATCTGCAAAAAAACAAAATGTACGGTTCTCTAGAAGAGAGGGCCTGGAGTTCCCCTACTCTTATGGCAGATGTAATAGCCAGCAAAAAAGTGGTTTTGTAGGCTAAATATTTTAGCTCCGTAGTCTCCAAGGGTTCAAATGGAGGACCGCACAGGCCTGCAAGGACTACTGCAAGGTCCCACTGGGGAACTGGAGATGATACCGAGGGCTTTAGCCTCATTGCCCCTTTAAGGAACCTTGCAACCAGAGGATCCTGAGACAGACGTCTGTTCAAATGAGCGGAGAAGGCCGCAATCTGCACTTTCAAAGTGGCAGGGGCAAGGCCCTTATCCAAACCGTCCTGAAGAAAATTTAAAATATCAGCCATTGAAGGTTCTAGATTATTATTACCCTTCTTGGAGCACCACTCCATGAAAATCTTGGCTGTCCTCTGGTAGTTCTTATTGGTAGAGTCTGCTCTTGCAGAAGAAAGGGTCTTCAGGATGGCCTCTATCCTGCTGTAGGGACTGCTCAACCTCCAGGCTGTCAGGTTGAATCTCCAGAGATCCTGGCACTTCAGAGATCCTTGGGAAACCAGGTTCTGGATGGGGGGAAGCCTCCAATATATCCCTCGACTCATCTCCATGAGTTGGGAAAACCAAGCTCTTTTTGGCCAGAATGGAATGATGGCTATCACAGAGACTTGGTCCTGTCTGATTTTCATCAATACCTTCGGTATGATTGGAATTGGAGGGAAGATGTATGCCAGCCTGGACCTCCAAGGGATGGACAGGGCATCCACTGCCAAGGGATTGTCCTCCTGGTAAAGGGAACAGAACGTCTCCACCTTGGCGTTGAGCTGAGTTGCCATGAGGTCTATTTCTGGAAGACCCCACTTCAGGGTAATCTGATGAAAGACTTCTGGATTGAGTATATAACGAGGACCAGGATTTCAGGGACTGCGCGGGATCAGTATAATTTGGACAAATCTTTTTATTTCATAGAAATACACGACGCGTTTCGTGGTCTTTCGTACCCCTTTTTCAAGTGTGTACTTAATTGGAGATCCACCAGGGATGGGAGAGGTATCTAGATAAAAAGATTTGTCCAAATTATACTGATCCCGCGCAGTCCCTGAAATCCAGGTCCCCGTTATATACTCCATTTACACCTTCCATGGTGTCACAGTGTGACAGCTGCGGCTTCCAGTTCCTCCCGGTTTGGTTCCTCATATTACTTGTGGTCATACAACCACTAAAGGTGAGGAGCCATTTGTTATCATTTGGATTATTGTGTCTTTAAAAGTTACTATACTATATATTGCTCGGTGTCTCTATCTTTGTCGTTTTCTGGACTGAGTGACCATTCTCCTGATACGGCATGACCACGACTCAACCGATCCTCTACTATGTTCAGGGAGCCCTTGATGTGAACCGCGGATAAATGGGTTAGATTTTTCTCTGCCCATGTAAATATCAGATCTGCCTCCCTGAGGAGGGTTGGTGATCTGGTGCCTCCCTGTCTGTTCATGTACAGCACTGTGGTCATGTTGTCTGACCGGATCTTGACTGCTTTTCCCCTGAGAAGAGGCGAGAGAAATGGAGTAAGACACGATATACAGCTCTGTGCTCCTTCCAGTTGGACGAGGTCCTTCTTTCTGGAGCGCTCCAGACTCCCTTTATGGAGTTTTCATCCAAATGGGCTCCCCATCCCGTGAGGGATGCATCTGTAGTCAACAGGGTCCAAGGAGGTTGGACCGTGGACCTTCCGTCTTTCAGGTGCAACCACCACTTGAGGGAAAAACGGGTCCTGGGGGAGAGTCAAATCTTGTTGCTGAGTGTAAGAAGGGTGCGATCCCAAGCCTCTAGTAATTCCCTCTGGAGGGGACGTAAGTGCCACAAGGCCCATGGGACTGCCTCCACTGAGGAAGACATCAAGCCCAGGATCTTCATCAATGTTCTGATGGAGGCTATCGGCTTTTTGAAGAGGTGCCGGACTGCCCCGACCAGTTTCCCCTTCCTTGCTGGTGTCAAGGAGATTTGCAGGCGGACTGAATCTAGGAAGTAGCCGAGGAACTTCCTTCGGGTTGAAGGGATCGTTTCTGACTTCTCCCAGTTTATAAGCCATCCCAGACTCTGAAGCAGGGAAACGGCTGTCTGTAGGTGCTGGAGCAGGCAGAACAGACTCTGACTGGGCCTTTATCAACCAGTCGTCTAGATAAGGCACCAAGAATATCCCCTGAAGCCTGAGGGCGGCCGCTATGGGGGCCACTACCTTTGTAAAGGTGTGGGGAGCAGAGGAGATCCCGAAGGGTAGTGCTGTGAATTGAAAGTGCTTCCTGTGGCCGGAAACTACTACGGCAATCCTTAGAAACCTTCTGTGTGGAGGGTAAATAGGAATATGCAAATAAGCGTCTTTTAGATCCAAAGTCACAAAAACATCGCCTTGGAGGAGAAAGGTGGTGACAGACTTTATGGTTTCCATACGGAAGCGCTTCTTTTTGATGAAGCGGTTGAGGTACCTTAAGTCTATGATCATTCTCCACTTGTCTGCCGGTTTTGGCACCAGGAAGACGGGAGAATAGACACCGGATCCTTCTTCTAGAGAAGGGACTTCCTCCAGGGCTCCCTTGTGAATGTACTCTCGGATGGAGCATTCCAATGTAGTCTGCTGCATTGTAGGGAGGCTGCGAGTTAACACAAACCGATCCTGAGGAGGATGGAGGAACTCGATTGCATATCCTCTTTGGATTACCTGCAGGACCCATGGGTCTCGAATTTTTTCCTGCCAGCAGTTGAGAAAGTGGGAGAGACGACCCCCGACAGGAATCTCGGCCACAGGAAGACTGCTTCTGATGTCAAAAGCTACTTTTGGCTTCTCTTTTTTATCATCAGACTTCGGGAATCTCCGGCCGGCGCCTCTAGAGGAATATCTAGAGCCTCTCTGGGACTGCCGTCCACGACGAGGCGGATAGCCTCTACCACGGCCAGAGTCAGATCTATCTCTAAAGGCCTGGGTAAAGTTTTACCCTTTCTGTCGGCCAAGCCCTCTAGGATCTCGTCTAGGGCACTGACAAAGACTCTACCTGGCTCAAAGGGCAATGCGCACAAATTATATTTTGAGGGGAAATCAGCTCTCCAGGGTTTTAACCATAGAGGTCTTCTTGCTGCAGTGGTAAGTGCCAGGGATTTGGCCGCCAGCCTTAATTGATGGTGGGAGGCCTCCGCTAAATATTCAGCTGCCAGGGAAACTGAGCCTAGAAACCCTAGCAGCTCGTCTCTGGAGACTCCAGAGTCGATGTCCCTCTCGAGGTGGACCAGGTCAGTGCGTAATTTGGCTGACACTTCACAAGACGCAACCGCCACAGCAGTCTGGGCCGAGGCAGCTGAATAAGCCTTCTTGAGGGTATTGTCGATGCGCCTGTCCATGGCGTCGTGCAAATTTGCTCCATCATCTGATGGTACCATAGTGCGGCGGCACAATTTGGCCACCACCATATCCACCTTGGGAGGAGGACCCCATTGATCCCATTGAGCAACTGGGAATAAAGCCCTGAACCTCCTAGGAACCACAAGAGGTTTTTCAGGACATCTCCACTCTGAGGATATTAATTTTTGTAATGTCTGGTCCACTTGGAAGACCCTAGGCCCTCTATAGGTGGACGTGGAGGCTTCCCTGTCAACATCACGATCCTTTGACTGGATGGACTTCAGCAACCGGCTTAATTTTTTGAATGGGAAGCACTGCCTGCTGGAATCTTCAGTGGAATCGTCAGATGAGAGTGTCTCATCCACTATCTGATAATCTTCATCAGAGATCTGTAAGGATGATTGTGTCTCAACCCGCGGTCTCTTGGCAATCTGGGTGATGGAAGAACAGATCTCCTTAAGAGACTCCTCCATATAGTCCTTTACCCAGGTGACAACCTCTCTTATGGAAGGTTCTTCCGGTGGAGGTCCGCGACATTGGCGACAGTGGGTAAAATCATAGCCGTCAGGTAAAGGTGTATTGCAATCCAAACACATTAGGTGTTTACGTTTAGAGGACTTTTTCCTCCTAAGCCCATCGCCGTTACCTGATGCAGAAGATGACATCTGAAACATCAAACAGCCACGTGACAATGAAGAATGGAAGATTGCCAAACATTGCATAAGAAGAAAAAACCAAGGAGTACCTTACTTTTTTAAATCGGTCACTTGAAGAGAAAACTGTCAGGAAAAAACCAGCCACCGCAAACTGCAGCCGAGGAGCTAGAAACCACCAGCTCAACAAGTAAAGGACTGAAGACCTTTTAAATGTAATCCAGCAGCAAGGGGAGGAGCCAAACAAAGAAACATTCATACAGCACCAAAACGGGTCAAACGCCATAATGGAACATAGAGGAGCATAAGCCTAAGCCAGAGGCTCAAAACACAAGAAGCAAAAATCAATTCTATATTTTGCCTTTAAATTTTCAATTTCCAAACTTACCACACTTTTTCCGAGAAAACCGGAAGTAGGCCGCAGTGGTGCGCAAGGCTTCCTTCCCCGGGGAACACGGGACCGGGAGAAAGGTTCCAGCTGGAGAGGTTCCCTGCCTACTTCCGGGATAGCGCTGCCTGCAGTGCGATGAGCCAGATACATGCTGCGCTGCGGAGCAAAGGCCCCGAAGGACCAGAGGTTTTTTGGAAACCGAGGTACCCCTTAAAGGCAAGCCAGGAGTATATAAAAAACCCCTAGCAAAGGGAGGTCACGAGAGACCTCCGTCCACCTGTCCCACATAGGACAGAAAAAAACACGGGGAGGGAGGTCTCTTGTGCCCTCTTATAGGGCCAGTAGGAGGCACCTTCTTATTTTTGGTGCTAATTAAAGGTTCCACCATCCTAAACAACACACAGGGGCAGAGATACCCCATATTGTAAGGGGAATAGGAATGTTCCATTTACTTAACAGTTGTTTTCCTTCTTCTAAATTCCTGATCACATGCGTGAGATTATCTCGGGTTATCATCACTCGGACTGGGAATCCCCACTTGTACAGGATATGATGTTGACGAAGTGCTGTTGTAATGGGGACTAGCTGACGTCGTAGTTGTAAAGTTGCAGCTGACAAATCTGAGAAAATGGAGATCTTGTGAAATGGTTCAGGAAGGCGGTCTAGTTTACGAGATGCTAATAACACCAAATCTTTAGAGCGAAAAAAGTGAATCCTCGCCAGGACGTCTCTTGGAATTGATTCGTCCAAATGTGAGGGTCTGGGTACTCTGTGTGCTCTGTCAATAGTTAAATCTATAGACTGATGGTCAGGCAGTAAGGCACGTATCAGACCCTGAAGGAAAGTGGGCAGTTCTCCCGTAGCAACCGTCTTCAGGATGCCCCTAAATTTCAAGTTATTCTTTCTTGACCGATCTTCCAAATCAGCTATTTTAGCTTTCAAAAAGGTCACATCATTTTCCACATCATAATGGGCATCTATAAGGTCATTATGGGATGTAGCAAATTCCGCCATCTTAGATTCTATATGTACAGTGCGACTTTTCAGATCTTGAATGTCTCGCACAAGTGGTGTGATCATAAGAGACATATCAGCTTTCAGTGATTTACAGAAGGCTGTCAACATAACTTTCATAGAGGCCTCAGTCAGTAAGCTCTCTGATGCCGGTATATCAGCAAAAAAATCGACACAAGGTGTTGTAGATTGTGTGTCGTGTCTCACTTCTCCGTTATTTTGAAGTCGGGGCCTCAATTTGGCTGGGCTGACAGTAGGAGATCGTGGTATTGCCGCTGTGGAGGAAGAATTAAGTGCGGGTATCTCCTCGGCGCCATCTTGGGAGGACGAATAATCCGAGCAGGCCGCAGCCTTTGTTGGAGATGATGCAGCATATCGTGGTTCTGTAACTGTCAGCAGCTGCGGTAGTGATGGAGCGGAGAGGGTCCGTCGGTGTGCTGATAAGGTAAGCGGCTCATCGGGGAGGGTATGCGGGGGGAATCGAGGCCCCGAATCCTGCGCCCTCACGGGAGCCGGCGCCATCTTGGGCCTCCCCCCTTCCCGTGTGGGAAGTAAAAATCAGAAATCTTCTGCGGTTTGGCCACTGTTTTTTGTTTCTTAGGCATCCTTGAGGGCAGCGGGTGTTCACCGACCAGAAACCGCAGAGGTAGCCACAGGATCGTCGCTGTGAAACGTCGCTGACAAGGCTTGATGCAGGAGCTGAGGTTCTAAGCGGCCATCTCCTTCCACGGTAAGCTCCGCCCCCCTTGCTGTGGTTCTTGAGCCATAGTCAAGAATGGCTACAAAAGGAATGGGAAATATATAGGAAGTACTTATAATTCTACTTTCTACTCAATCCTCTCCTGGCTTTGGCTAAAAAAAAAAACTGCAGCAAAATCTGCAACAAAAAAAGCTACATTTCCGCAACATGGGGCATCAGCCTGAATTCGCAATATCTTATGATGTTAACCATTAAGTGTTGGACTCGCTCACTGGAGAACCCTGAGATCTTAAAATATATTTCTTCTTTAAATGCACAATCTATTTTTAAACATTGTATAGTTAACTAATATATACAGTCATATGAAAAAGTTTGGGCACCCCTATTAATCTCAATCATTTTTAGTTCTAAATATTTGGGTGTTTGCAACAGCCATTTCAATTTTATATATCTAATAACTGATGGACACAGTAATATTTCAGGATTGAAATGAGGTTTATTGTACTAACAGAAAATGTGCAATATGCATTAAACCAAAATTTGACCGGTGCAAAAGTATGGGCACCTCAACAGAAAAGTGACATTAATATTTAGTAGATCCTCCTTTTGCAAAAATAACAGCCTCTAGTCGCTTCCTGTAGCTTTTAATCAGTTCCTGGATCCTGGATGAAGGTATTTTTGACCATTCCTCTTTACAAAACAATTCCAGTTCAGTTAAGTTTGATGGTCGCCGAGCATGGACAGCCCGCTTCAAATTATCCCACAGATGTTCCATTGAATATTCAGGTCTGGGGACTGGGATGGCCATTCCAGAATATTGTAATTGTTCCTCTGCATGAATGCCTGAGTAGATTTGGAGCTGTGTTTTGGATCATTGTCTTGCTGAAATATCCATCCCCGGCGTAACTTCAAATTTGTCACTGATTCTTGTACATTATTCTCAAGAATCTGCTGATACTGAGTTGAGTCCATGCGACCCTCAACTTTAACAAGATTCCCGGTGCTGGCATTGGCCACACAGCCCCAAAGCATGATGGAACCTCCACCAAATTTTACAGTGGGTAGCAAGTGTTTTCCTTGGAATGCTGTGTTTTTGACGCCATGCTAACGCCTTTTTGTATGACCAAACAACTCAATCTTTGTTTCATCAGTCCACAGGACCTTCTTCCAAAATGAAGCTGGCTTGTCCAAATGTGCTTTTGCATACCTCAGGCGACTCTGTTTGTGGTGTGCTTTCAGAAACGGCTTCTTTCGCATCACTCTCCCATACAGCTTCTCCATGTGCAAAGTGTGCTGTATCGTTGACCGATGCACAGTGACACCATCTGCAGCAAGATGATGCTGCAGCTCTTTGGAGGTGGTCTGTGGATTGTCCTTGACTGTTCTCACCATTCTTCTTCTCTGCCTTTCTGATATTTTTCTTGGCCTGCCACTTCTGGGCTTAACAAGAACTGTCCCTGTGGTCTTCAATTTCCTTACTATGTTCCTCACAGTGGAAACTGACAGGTTAAATCTCTGAGACAACTTTTTGTATCCTTCCCCTGAACAACTATGTTGAACAATCTTTGTTTTCAGATCATTTGAGAGTTGTTTTAAGGAGCCCATGATGCCACTCTTCAGAGGAGATTCAAATAGGAGAACAACTTGCAATTGGCCACCTTAAATACCTTTTCTCATGATTGGATACACCTGGCTATGAAGTTCAAAGCTCAGTGAGGTTACAAAACCAATTTTGTGCTTCAGTAAGTCAGTAAAAAGTAGTTAGGAGTATTCAAATCAATAAAATGATAAGGGTACCCAAATTTTTGCACCGGTCAAATTTTGGTTTAATGCATATTGCACATTTTCTGTTAGTACAATAAACCTCATTTCAATCCTGAAATATTACTGTGTCCATCAGTTATTAGATATATCAAATTGAAATGGCTGTTGCAAACACCCAAATATTTAGAACTAAAAATGATTAAGATTAATAGGGGTGCCCAAACTTTTTCATATGACTGTATATATATATATATATATATATATATATATTTTTTTTTTTTTTTTCCTTAAACATACAATATACTGGCATATAGAGATATAGCTCTATATACCAATAAATTATGCATATAAAGAGAAGTACTATTTTGGTCAGAGAAAATCTCTGAGCCTGTGGCTCAAATATTAGGGTGCCTGTCTCTCATACTAAAGGTCCTAAATTTGAGACTCAGAACAAATTTCATGAAAAATTTAATAAAATACATTTTAAAATAGATGGAGTTCCCCCAGCAATGTCTTCCCTAGCATTTACTTCTGGAGGAAATTAGCTGATGTTATTTTCTAATTAAGCAGCTGGTGGCCAGATGAAAATTAATATTAATTAGGTGACTGGTTGTGGGGAGAGGGGCAGAAAGCTAAGACTCTACCAGTTAAAATGGGTGAGTTGACATGTCTGACTGTAGGTCTAAGGAGGAACTGGAAAGTATTGAATAGGCATTTTGGATTATCAGATTAGTCAGATTAGAGTGAAGGGCTGGTTTTGATCCAAAATTTTCCAAAAGTTTTTGGTTTCCAATGAAACCAAAGATTTTGCAATTAATCTGAGACGAACTTCTAAAATGGCTACTGTCACATGTAACACGAGGTAGAAGAGTAGTGGAGAAGGATCACATGGTCTCTATTGACTTAGGCTGCCTTCTGGCATTGCCTTACGGTCTCTCAGCCAATCATGAGTCATGGATGGAGAAGTTTCAGTGCTGATGCAGGAAAAAGAAGACCCGTTCTATGACAGAGCAGGCTAGGGGAAAGAACTCAGCTAAAGTAGTTCTAGCACAGTGATAGTGAAAAAAAAACACTAACATTGCAATAGTACAACAGAATTATAGGAGAGGAGGACTCTGATGTAGCTTAGTTTGATTTAATAAATTTTTCAGAGCCAACTCTTTTTTTTTTTTTGCAATAGAGCTATTTAAAAAGCAAACTATGTCAGATCTGCCATCAGTATTGCAGTGTAATGTCTGACTATCCACAGAGTGTCTTACATTATTTAAACTAGCCAAGTCACCCTTTGAGTGCAAAATCTCAGTTAGGTTTTATTTGTATTGGTTTTTATTGTTTAAAAAAATTGCCATTGTCACTCAAAAAATGTGACTGTGATGCATTGTGTTCTATGCTAATATTCACTGACCAGGTCACCCTTTCAGTGCTAAATCTTATCTTCCTGATAAAGGTTACCTAACTTTTCATGAAAATTGAAATATGTGCACAGGGCCATTTTAAGACATTGGTGTGCCCAGTGCAAAGGTTTCATAAGTAGCTCCCCCATCACCACCACTTAGAAATACCTGTCTTGCCTTGTTATATACCTGAAATATCTTGACAAATTATAATGCCCCCTTAGTGGCCCTCACACAGTATAATGCCTCCCTAGTGGCCCCAAACAATATAATGTCCTTCTCCAGCTCCCCCCACATTTTAATGTCCCTCACAAGTGCATCCACAATATAATGTCACCCTCCAGCTGCCCCCACAGCATAATGTCCTCCTCCAAGTGAACCCACAGTATAATGTCCCCCCAGGGGAAGAAAGGGATGAATTCTTTTTTTTTTTTATTTAACTGTAATTTTTATTGAAACATTTTTTCATTAACAAGGTATAAAGAGAAAAAAGATCAAACAAGCAGAAAACAATGAGGTAGGTAGAGGCTATCCGCCTCTTCTCCCTTAAGCAATATGCATTCAAATTAGACAGTAAACAAGGGAGGGGAGGGATGAAGGGATTAAGAAGACAAGGGTAGAAGCAGAGGAAAGGAGGGGAGGGGAGAAGAGGACTAGAGATCAGAGACCCTGTGATGTACAATACATATCCCAGGGCGCCCGAAAGGGATGAATTCTGAAGCAGGGAGCAGATGGTTCCGGCTTCATCATTGTATGCAACTCATCAGTGTTCTGAGAACGCCGATGAGATGAAGTTGGGGCAGCGGGACAGCAAATGCAGGACTGTCCCAAGGGGCTAAGCTGGCCCTGTATCTGCAGGGTCTTGGGGACAGTCTGTTATATGACTGTATAAGTTTCATATATGATGTTCTATAAGTTTTTCTGCTGCTAATATCTATTTAAAAAAAACCAAAAAACAATCTATGAGTATAGTCAGGAAAATGGCTTGCTGTCTGTGAATAATATTCTCTCTGTAATCACACAAGCAGCCAGAAAAAGACTAAAGTACATAGAAAACTCTTCTTACATTGTAAGCTTTGAGATTTCAGTCCTTTGTACAGAGGAAGCAGTTTTCAGGGAAGTGTCTGTGACTCAGCCCCTCCCATCTCCATTCACTGCGTAAGTCCTGATTTTGGATGGTATCTATGGATGTACCTTCCCTAGCAACACGGAGTAAGTTCTAGAAGGGAGACACCTAGTGGCAGGAACTTTTAGAGGTTTATCAGGCTTCTGCCTAGCCTGATTAATTAAAATGCATTAAATATTGGTCCAGAATCACATGCTCTAAGAAACATGGTTACATTTTTGGAAAAGTTGGTGGTCATTACACATACAGATAAACTGCCATTTTCACATAAAAAAACAATCTGACTGTGATACAGAGTGTTCTAAGCTTATATTCACTGGCCAGGTCACCCTTTCAATGCTAAATGTAATTTTTTTGTTAAATATTTTTTCAATAGTGTATTTTGTTTAAAAATATAGAAAAACTGACATTGTTAATCCAAAAATTCAATCTGACTCTGACACAATGTTTAAATCTAATTTTTACTGGCCAGGTCACCATTTCAGTGCTAAATTTCATTTCTTACCTACTTTTCTTGAAACAAGTGCACATAGTGTCAGAATTGTTGTCAGTCACTATTATCCTTATATGAAGGACAGTAAAATGACTGAAAAAAACAACAGGGGGTAGGCTGAAGGAGGAGCAGGAAACACTTATGCTACTGTCTCGACATCCACCACTGCAAGTACAACAATAAGAATGTTGGCGGAAAGAGCAATACTACTTCTGGTCTTGGAAGCACGACTGGTAGATTGTTGTATTTCCTGCAAATGAAGATTAAGTTTTGATTACTTGTCATAGCAGTCACACCAGGATCTGACATCTGACTGTACTGCAGGAAATTGCCACATAAAGTTATACATGTTAGTTTTGAAAAATAAGGGGGTTAAAGTGTGCCTCTAATTATAAAACAACTTTTCACAAATTTATTGTACAGGTGAATATAAGAAACTTTGTAATATATCTTATTTAAGAAATATCTTGCTTTCTCCATTTAACAAGCTGAGTTACTTAGTTAAAAAAAAGTTTTTGCCAATGATAGATTTCCTATAAAGAAGAAGCGAGAATGCAAAGTCCATAGTAGGGGTAAATCACTGATAACACATACATAGCTGCATAATCAACATGATATACTAAAAAGTAGGCAGTGTGTGTGTGTGTATATATATATATATATATATATATATATACATACAGTGCCTTGCGAAAGCATTTGGCCCCCTTGAACTTTTCAACCTTTTGCCACATTTCAGGCTTCAAACATAAAGATATAAAATTTTTATTTTTTGGTGAAGAATCAACAAGTGGGACACAATTGTGAAGTGGAACAAAATTTATTGGTTATTGTAAACTTTTGTACAAAATAAAAAACTGAAAAGTGGGGCGTGCAATATTATTCAGCCCCTTTACTTTCAGTGCAGCAAACTCACTCCAGAAGATCAGTGAGATCTGAATGATCCAATGTTGTCCTAAATGACTAAATGACTGATGATGATAAATATAAATATAATCCACCTGTGTGTAATCAAGTCTCCGTATAAATGCACTTGCTCTGTGATAGTCTCAGGGTTCTGTTTAAAGCGCAGAGAGCATCATGAAGACCAAGGAACACACCAGGCAGGACCTTGATACTGTTGTGGAGACGTTTAAAGCCGGATTTGGATACAAAAAGATTTCCCAAACTTTAAACATCCCAAAAAGCACTGTGCAAGTGATCATATTGAAATGGAAGGAGTATAAGACCACTGCAAATCTACCAAGACCCGGCCGTCCCTCTAAACTTTCATCTCAAACAAGGAGAAGACTGATCAGAGATGCAGCCAAGAGGCCCATGATCACTCTGGATGAATTGCAGAGATCTACAGCTGAGGTGGGAGAGTCTGTCCATAGGATAACAATCAGTCGTACACTGCACAAATCTGGCCTTTATGGAAGAGTGGCAAGAAGAAAGCCATTTCTCAAAGATATCCATAAAAAGTCTTGTTTAAAGTTTGCCACAAGCCACCTGGGAGACACACCAAACATGTAGAAGAAGGTGCTCTGGATTTTGTGGCCAAAATCGAACTTTTTGGCCACAATGCAAAACGATATGTTTGGCGTAAAAGCAACACAGCTCATCACCCTGAACACACCATCCCCACTGTCAAACATGGTGGTGGCAGCATCATGGTTTGGGCCTGCTTTTCTTCAGCAGGGACAGGGAAGATGGTTAAAATTGATGGGAAGATGGATGGAGCCAAATACAGGACCATTCTGGAAGAAAACCTGTTGGAGTCTGCAAAAGACATGAGACTGGGATGGAGATTTATCTTCCAACAAGACAATGATCCCAAACATAAGGCAAAAATCTACAATGGAATGGTTCACAAATAAACATATCCAGGTGTTAGAATGGCCAAGTCAAAGTCCAGACCTGAATCCAATCGAGAATCTGTGGAAAGAGCTGAAAACTGCTGTTCACAAACGCTCTCCATCCAACCTCACTGAGCTCCAGCTGTTTTCCAAGGAAGAATGGGCAAGAATTTCAGTCTCTCGATGTGCAAAACTGATAGAGACATACCCCAAGCGACTTGCAGCTGTAATCGCAGCAAAAGGTGGCGCTACAAAGTATTAACTTAAGGGGGCCGAATAATTTGGCACGCCCCACTTTTCAGTTTTTTATTTTTTACAAAAGTTTAAAATATCCAATAAATTTCGTTCCACTTCACGACTGTGTCCCACTTTTTGTTGATTCTTCACCAAAAAATTTAAATTTTATATCCTTATGTTTGAAGCCTGAAATGTGGCAAAAGGTTGAAAAGTTCAAGGGGGCCGAATACTTTCACAAGGCACTGTATATACAGTCATATGAAAAAGTTTGGGCACCCCTATTAATCTTAATCATTTTTAGTTCTAAATATTTGGGTGTTTGCAACAGCCATTTCAATTTGATATATCTAATAACTGATGGACACAGTAATATTTCAGGATTGAAATGAGGTTTATTGTACTAACAGAAAATGTGCATTATGCATTAATCCAAAATTTGACCGGTGCAAAAGTATGGGCACCTCAACAGAAAAGTGACATTAATATTTAGTAGATCCTCCTTTTGCAAAAATAACAGCCTCTAGTCGCTTCCTGTAGCTTTTAATCAGTTCCTGGATCCTGGATGAAGGTATTTTTGACCATTCCTCTTTACAAAACAATTCCAGTTCAGTTAAGTTTGATGGTCGCCGAGCATGGACAGCCCGCTTCAAATTATCCCACAGATGTTCAATGATATTCAGGTCTGGGGACTGGGATGGCCATTCCAGAACATTGTAATTGTTCCTCTGCATGAATGCCTGAGTAGATTTGGAGCTGTGTTTTGGATCATTGTCTTGCTGAAATATCCATCCCCGGCGTAACTTCAAATTCGTCACTGATTCTTGTACATTATTCTCAAGAATCTGCTGATACTGAGTTGAATCCATGCGACCCTCAACTTTAACAAGATTCCCGGTGCCGGCATTGGCCACACAGCCCCAAAGCATGATGGAACCTCCACCAAATTTTACAGTGGGTAGCAAGTGTTTTTCTTGGAATGCTGTGCTTTTTTGACGCCATGCATAACGCCTTTTTGTATGACCAAACAACTCAATCTTTGTTTCATCAGTCCACAGGACCTTCTTCCAAAATGAAGCTGGCTTGTCCAAATGTGCTTTTGCATACCTCAGGCGACTCTGTTTGTGGCGTGCTTTCAGAAACGGCTTCTTTCGCATCACTCTCCCATACAGCTTCTCCTTGTGCAAAGTGTGCTGTATTGTTGACCGATGCACAGTGACACCATCTGCAGGAAGATGATGCTTCAGCTCTTTGGAGGTGGTCTGTGGATTGTCCTTGACTGTTCTCACCATTCTTCTTCTCTGCCTTTCTGATATTTTTCTTGGCCTGCCACTTCTGGGCTTAACAAGAACTGTCCCTGTGGTCTTCCATTTCATGATTAAGATTAATAGGGGTGCCCAAACTTTTTCATATGACTGTATATATTACATAAGTAGGGATACATATAATAATCTATACAATAAATAAACACACAAATATTAAATAAATAATGCTATATGAAAAATGTGTTTCACAATATATATCATATGCATAATATATATATAAAATGCCTGATTATGATAAAGTGCATAATTAATGATAATGTCCACAAAAAAAAGTGAAATAAAATGATGAACTAATGAAAAGTGTATCACAATATTAACCATATCAGAGGTAGGCACATAATAATAATGAAGTGCATAAGTCATTTCTGTATACATATAATTGTGGATAAATGTATAAAAAAAAGTAACAAAAAAGTGCATATATACCATTAAACACACTCACACACACTCAAAATATACCTATATATATATATATATATATATATATAAGGTATATTTATAATAAATAAAATATGTATCCATGGAAACAAAGCAGGAATCGTGCAAGGAAGCCAGCTGGAGAATTGTATCCGTCATCGCACAATATCAAAATTACATAACAGGAACCGAACATGGCTAATTTAACTAAAAAGAAAAGAGATGATACACAAATACCACATATTAAAAAAGAATAAAAACCTATGGAAAAAAGTCAAAAATACAAGAGACCACAGAATAAAAAATATAGCAGCAAGAGAATAAAGTATTATTTACCAACAATGATGCATAAGAGGGAATATGGAGGAATAATAAAAAAAAAAAAAGATTGGGGGAAATTTGTATATTGAAAATTACAGGAAGGGAGCATAGCATATGGTCTCATTGAGGGTAAAAATCCTGCGGCTCTCTTTTTGGGCTAAAACTCTCTTCCAACCCCCCTCTCTTGGGCCCACATCTACCCAGTCAATGACTGAACCCTAAAAAGGGAGGGGTTACTATTGTGTACCAACCTGAAGTGTTTTGGAATAGTTTTAAGGCTCTCCACATCAGATTCATCTTTTGTGTTGCTGATGCCGAGTACATGTTCTTGCATCCGGCAACGGAATTCTCTGGAAGTGAGGCCAATGTTTAATTAGTTCACTTCTGTGGTTTGACACGTAAAAGGCTAATCCCAGCATATTATATTTCTATTATGTTATTAGAGCCCTTATTGTATATAGCATTGCACAAAATGAGGCAAAATATAAACACAGTTTAATAAACATGCAATGGCACGAGTCGACTCTGGAAAGTCTTTATTTCTGGCCAGATTTTTTCTTCTTCTTCTTGATTGGCAGTCATGGTCTAACAATGATCATCTGGAACTGCGTCCCACCCCCCTTAATTTTGTAGATTAAAAGTAATTAAAAAATCTTGGCCAGGCTAGCTTCTCAGTGTGCATTGTCCCTGCTATCTTCTCAGTGTGCATTGTCCCTACCCGATAACTTGTCCACAATAAGGACATGGCTGAGTTTCTGACAAGTCCCAAACCATTAATACCACTATAAATGTCCAAAATAAATCGGTATACAACTCAACTTTTATTAGGTGTATTAAAACCCTGATATATGTCTAGATAGTATTGAATTATATTGTATTCAATATCAAATCTATATGGTCAAAAAAAGCAATTTAAGGGCATACTGTATATAGTGAGATAATGCCCTCTTTTGCCATATCAGAATTGAAACAAACACTTCTCCAACAAAATCATGTAACTGAAGGAAAAGTAAATAAGCGCTTTAGGCATATATGAAATGCTGGTTAGAAAGGAAGTGGCTTATAAGCTATAATCATGACCCTCCGGTCATGTTACATATCTATCCCCTTAAAAATACCAGGAGCCCATGAGTAGGACAACTGATTTATAATTGTCTCAACCTCAATAAACTCTTGTATGTTAGTCTCCTAATCTCCCTACGCGTTTCCCCTGGTTGATAAACACATTGCCAGGTTCATCAGGGGAGTATCAAAAAGAGGAGAAGCACCTAACCAAAGAAAATAAGGAGATAATGCAGTGAAAACTGGTGTATTCAGCGCCCTGATGTTGGACGCTGATACTTAATTTGGTAAGCCACGGATGTAGCACACATCCAGGTCCTTATATATTAGAAGTCAGGGATGAACTAACCAGTCTCACTCCGTACGAGTAGGGGGTGTGTCCAAAGCCACTCCCACTCACCTCCGATTGTTTTCTCGGTGTGAGGCTTCTCCATGGTTACACAGACGTTCCCTGCCGCGTCTGTTAAGGGAAGGCTTGTATGTTTACCTTCCGCCAGCTGGCGAAAGATAGAGAGGTAAATATTTTGATATTATGTTATACAAACATCTCTGCTGGCGATTAATTTGATATTAATAAAATTAGATAGATCTTAATTCTCAACACTTCCATTATATATTTAAATGACAACTCCACCTATATATGTTAAACTAGCAACAAGATAATGAGAACATATCACAAGACTTCAACCCTGGTGGCACTTATGTGTGATCAACTTGAAAAAATTTATATGACATATAGTAGTCCCAAACCATAGAAAGTTCCTGCATTCATTGTTGTATCCATTGCTCAAGACAAAAAAACTATCACCATTATGATGGCGAGAGAAAATCTTTTACTTGTCTGTGGTTATGTTCATCAGAAACCTTCTTCAGGCTAGTGCCCCACATTGAAGTATAAGTCCTTCCTTTATATTTTCCATTCCTTTTGTAGCCATTCTTGGCTTTGGCTTAAAAAACCGCATCAAAATCTGCAATAAAAAAAAGCTGCTTTTCTGCTGTGTGAGGTCTTAGCCTTAAAGTGGTTGTCCGGAGAGTATTTATTCACTTACCTGGTCTGGCGGAATGCTTTTGATGGACCCGGTGGTCCCAGCAATGCCACGACTTCTGGGTCATGTGATTGGAGACAGAGTTCAGCTCCACTGGTTGCTTTGCCCACTCCTCCCCCAATCTCACAGGAGCCGAACATTGTCTCTACGCTCATGACTTCGGGGTTGTGACGTCAAAAGCATTCTGCTGGACCAGTTAAGTGAATAAATACTCCCAGGACAACCCCTTTAAGTTGAACTCTATTACCTGTTTGCTAGAGAGGCTTTCTTACCAAATGCTTGCTGGATGGTCACATGCTTGTATTGACGTTAGTATAGTTATGATGAATTGATTGATGATTTATAATTTATTGATTAAATCATTTTTATAATCTAGCCTTAATAAACACTGTGGCCTTATTTGATACAAATTTATTTTGTCTGTGGTTATGTTATCCTAATTATATTTGAATAGTCCAAACAAAAGAAGTGACATACGGCACTCACCATCCATTAAAAGGTTACTTTATTTGCAAGGTCCTTGAGGAAGCGTGACAGCACGTGAAACGGCCGTTGTCTGTTGATTTCCCCACTATTCACTATGTGATTATGTTGGAAGATATTACTAATAAAGTAACCTTTTAATGGATGGTGAGTGCCGCCTGTCACTTCTTTTGTTTGGACTATTGAAGGCTGTGGATTCGACAGAGCACCACCAGAGTGGGTAAAGAGATCCAACTGTTTTCTTTTCCTCCTCTTTTTGAAAGAAGGATTTATATTGGAGAAGGATAGTGCCAGCTATTTTTGTCTTTATTTTTGCTAATTATATTTGTTTAATTAGTTTGACTCATGAGATGGGGGTTTGTGCTACCCTGTACTGGAAGAAATTCAGTTATGTAAATTGTGGCACTAAAATTAAACTCATCTAAAATTATATATTAATGCTGCAATGCAATATAACTTATGTGAGTTAGGGGGTGTTCACACTACCTCCGGTGACCATCGGAAGTGTCTATTGCTATTGTCCGTTACAAGATTTTAGCAACGGACACTAGCTGAACCGTCACAAATACGTTAAAATTTCCATGCATTTAAATGGGATTTTATCTTGTGTCCGTTAGTGTCCGATATACACCCAATCCGTCACATGTCCATTTTTTTTTTAATGGACAAAAAAATCTTACATGTATTAAATGGATCAGTTAAAAAAATGGACACATTAATATCAGTTCGCGTCCGTTAATGTATGCTATGATAGATGTGCGTTTTTTGTTTTTTAATGGACACTATTGTAACGGATATCCAACGGTAGTGTGAACCCACCCTTATATCACAGATCTACACCAGTTCCTGACTGGCGTAGATTTGCAATCAGGCGCACATACATGTGCAAGAATTACAAAGTGGCTGGAGTCTCATAGTAATTCTGGTGAGTCTTGAGCCTACTGAGGAATCAATTAAGAGTAGCATAAGAATGCTCAGTATTAGTAAATATCGTTTGTAGGGAAGATAAATGTATTGCCCATTTCATACAATATCAATAATTAAGATTTAGTGTGTTTAGACCATTTGTATATTTTCAGTTTAGTACACTTTTCTTAGCCAAGTCAATAAACTGCAATCTCTTGCCTTGTGGTACATCTAGGGTGGTGGTTTAGTAATAGTATGTTGGGACCTAAGTGACGCAGGAAAATGTGTAAATATATTTTATTCTGTGGGTATGATATAATTAAAATTGTAGATTAATATTGACATACTGTATACATGTATGGGTAAGTTTGATGTCCCTAAATAATTGTTTTATATGCTGAGTAAAGTGACCCTTAAAGAGGTTGTCCAGGCTAAAATATTACTTTTTTAATTAGGCTGAGGAGGTGAAAAGAAACAAAAAACAAACTCACCAGTCCCCGGTGCTCCGGAGTCCTCCCAACATGGTCCGGTCCTTCTGCTCTGCTGTCTTCGTGCAGTGGAATTGCTCGCCAGCTGTGACATCCCTGGTCCCTTCCGCTGAGGCTGCTGATTGGCCTCAGCAGTCACATGCAGCGGGGACTTCCGTCAGAAGACAACAACAGAGCTGCAAGACTGGACCAAGCAGAGCTAAAAAGCAGCCTAGTAGCAAGCTTTGAGCAAAACAACATGTGATTAGCCCCTATAGGCAGGAGCATAATAATCGCAGTCACTGGGGGTACAACTGGGAACCAGACCAGGGCTGGAGATGTAGAAGGCCTGCAGCTAGCTGGAGATAGGAGGGGGCTCCGCAGAATCATGACAGTGATATAATTAGAATACTCTGGGTTCTCCTCAGAGTACAATAAATGGAGGCCCAGGGGAGGTGAGTAAAAATAACAAACAGTTATACTCTCCTTTCCTGAGCATTCAGTGATCACCCAGCATCCTCTTTAGGCCTCTTCCAGCTTGTGGTTTACCTCTGAGGCCCAATCACAGGGGTGTGATAACATAATGACGCTTTATTCCAGCATCATGATGTTGCTGTGCCCCACATGGGCACTGATACCTGTGATTAGACCTGGACATCAGCCAGAGACTGGAACAGGCCTGAACAAGACACCAGGAGACTGCTGGACGCCAAGGAAAGGTGAGGCAAGGTCAGTAATGTATAACTGTTTGTTGTTTTTACTCACCTCCCCTGGGTCTCCACCTATTATACTCTGGGGTCCAAGTTTTGGCATGGCATGAAACAAAAACTTTTGGAAAAGGATAGGTCATCAATAAAAAGGAACTGGAAAAAACTTTTAAAGGGTTTAAGCCATCAAATATTAAATAGTGGATATCATTAAGGTAGGCCATCAAATTTAGATCAGCCGGGGCCTGACTGTTAGGACCACCACAGATCTGCCATTTTCCAGAGCATACAGCTTCCAGCGTTGTTTTCATTCTGGGTGCTGCTCACTCACCATATTCTTGATAACTGCAGTTGTGGGTATTATAATTGTATCCCATTAATGTCTCTGGAATACCACTGCAGCATCAATAACCGCTGTAGGGAAACTTTGACCGGGGCCCACAAGACTTTAGTTATGCCACTGCCTGAAGGTACTGGCTTACATATTACTTATGAACTCTTGATTGTAGGGTTGCTTTCACATGTTGCACGACTATAAATTTTCATAACAGCATTTTGTATAGAAATCAGGAGTTGAACAACATTTTACTTGTCTTGTTTGGTTTATTTTTATTTGCCACACGAATATAATTTACTTAATTTATGAGTCATTGCAATTCTTTGTTACATTTATGGTTTTCTCAGTACATGAAGACCATTCAAACCACAATTTAAGTTTGATAATGTGGTGTATTTCTCTATTCACTTTTTCATAATGGTTTACATGTGCAACTATGAGATATCAATTTATCTTTAAATCCATGCTGTCGACTTTTTGTAGGCAAGAGAGTCCAGTTATGGGAAAAAATACACCCTCTTTCAATTCTATTTTTGTATATACTGTCATGGCTGTAAGTGTTAGCACTCCTAAATTTTTCCAGAAAAATTGCGATTACGTGTGTTTTGTTATACACATGTTTATTTCCTTTATGTGTATTGGAACAACACAAAAAACAGAGCCAAAAATTATATAATTTCATGCAAAACTCCAAAAATGAGCCAGACAAAATTACTGGCACCCTCAACTTAATATTTGGTTGCACACCCTTCTTTTGCACACTGCTCCAAGTCTCTCATATTTAAAGGTGCCTTCTCCCAACAGCAACTTTAAGATCTTTCCACACGTGTTCAGTGGGATTTAGATCCGGACTCAATGCTGGCCACCTCATAACTCTCCAGTGCTTTGTTTCCATCCATTTCTGGGTGCTTCTTGAAAGTATCTTTGGGGTCATTGTCCTACAGGAAGACCCTTTACCTAGAATGCAAGGCACCCAGTGCCAGAGGCAGCAAAACAACCCCAAAACATCTTTGAACCTCCACCATATTTGACTGTTGGTACTGTGTTCTTTTTTTTGTAGGGATCATTCTGTTTTCAGTAAACAGTAGAATGATGTGCTTTACCAGAGGTTTTGCAAGAAGGATTTTTAGCTTACTCACATACATTTTGGAAAACTGCAAACTAGCTTTGTTATGTCTCTGTGGGGTCCTCCTGGATCTCCTGCCGTAGCGTTTAATTTCATTCAAATGTCGACAAATAGTTTGTGCTGACACTGCCTCACTCTGATCCTGCAGGATAGCTTGAATTTCTTTGGAACTTGACTGGGGCTGCTTATCCACCATCCAAAAATTCTGTGTTGCAACCTTTCATCAATTTTTCTTTTCAAACCAGGTCCAGGGAGATTAGCTATAGTGCCATGGGTTGTAAATGTCTTGATTATGTTGTACACCGTGTACAATGGAACATCAAAATCTCTGGAGATGGACTTGTAACATTAAGATTGCTCATATTTTTCCACAATTTTTGTCAAGTCTTCAGACAGTTCTCTTCTCCTCTTTCTGTTCTCCATGCTTAGTGTGGCACACACAGATACACAATGCAAAGATTGATTTAACTTTTCTCCTTTTTAATTGGTTTCAGGTGTGATTTTTATATTGACCACACCTGTTACTTGTCACAGATAAGTTTGAATGAGCATCACATGCTTGAAACAAAGTTATTTAACCACAAGTTTGAAAAGGTGCCAACAATTTTGGCCAGCCCATTTTTGGATTTTTGTGTGAAATTATGTCCAATTTCCTTTTTTTCTATGGTTTTTGTGTTTTTCCAATACACACAAAGAAAATACACATGTGTATAACAAAATGTGTAATAAGGACCTAAATAAAAATTGTCTGGTGCTCACCTACTTTAATAGTCAAAAAGACAGAAATATAACCTCTACTGACAACCTCTACTTTTCCAAAAAGCAAACTCAGCATTCAAGAATCAGGTGGGAAATACATCCTTCTCTACATAGAAAATCATTAAAGGGGTTATGGCATGAAAAATATTGATCGTCTATCCATAGTATGGAAGATAATTTGCAGATCAGTGGGAGTCTGACCACTAAGATACCCCCGAATCCTGAGAATGGAGGGGTGTTATCCCTGTTGTCAATGCAGTGGTGATGAAGACATTTGACCCCTGGTGGATACATCTTGCTCCCATTTACTTCAATGGGAGTGTGAACTGAAGTACAGCACTCGGCCATCTCCTGCACTCCCATTGAAGTGGATGGGAGCAGGGGTGCCTTCACTGCCACTGCTTTCACAATGGGGATAAAACACCCCTGTTCTCAGGATCGGTGGGGATCTCAGTGGTCAGACCCACACCTATTAGCAATTTGTCCTCTATTCTGTGGATAGAAGATAAATATTTTTCATGGCATAACCCCTTAAAAAAGTAAGAAATTAGTCTAGCAGCCAAATGTTATTATTTAATTGCAAAATAACTGACAAAAATGCAACTGCAAAAACAGCCGTATCCACTCTGCAGCCACCAGTTTTCACTTCGGCTATATTTAATTACTGGCTGCGCAGTTTTGCTGTTACCAGACAGCCAGTAATTAATACAGCCTATATTAATCGGTATTCACTTACTGAGAAGTGACTTCATCGGCGACCAAGGGACTGTTTTTGGCTATTGCTGCACCCAGGTACATCATGTGGCACCACCTTTAATCTGGGTTCACATAATGTTCTAATGTGCCCTGCAGCCAAGTATAACCAAATGTAACAGTTGCCTGTGAACCGAGAGCAAGGCAGGTGGTTTGGTCTCCGCAACCAGAAATGAACGCACACGCGGTAGTTCAAGAAAAGAATATATATTTACTATAAGTTAATAAAGGCTATTTGAAGGTAAAATGACAGGGATAAAGACAAGCAAAATATACAATATAGCATGAACAATTTCAAGGCAAATTCTGCAATGGTTTCTACTTTTACTCTGTCCAATTCTGCAGTATGGACACTGAATGAACAATATACTCAAAACTATCCCTAACTGACCCTGACATCACATTTGGGTGCACCCCCTTTTCCCCAGTGGTCCAGGTGGACCGCTTACAGTCTGTAGAAGCGCGCGGTGGGGCCCAAAGTCGGTCCTTTCTTTTATAGTGAAACGTCCTCTCCTCACTGTTATCAGGATCTTGGGAGAAATGAAGTCCTCTTTAACAGGGAAACCCAATGAATGCAATGTAATCCAACAGCAGATTCCACTCAGCACACTGACAGTCCTGCCGAATCCATACACTGAGCTGGGATGTAAGCCGGGGTTTAGCAGGTGCTGTCCAGTACATCAACAGCACTGCGAGTCTCTATCTGTGGTATCCATATACACAGTCACAATGTCAGTCTCACTGATCAGCCACTGAGCACAGTTCCTTTCACGTGGACTCACTAGTCCTGTTGTCTCTTTACACTCTGTTTGTCTCTGGACCAAGATACAGCTTAGCTGTACAGAAAAATCTCCACACCAGTTCAATACAACACTTGCTAAGATGGCTGCTGCTCTTTGTCTCGTCACTTCCTGCTTCTCTGCTCACATTCTGTCTGCAGAACAGGCAAGCTGACATAAAAGGGGGGGAGTCACTCCAGCATCATGTCACAATTACAATGGCTGCTGTCTTAAAGGAACAGAATCACAGAAATACATTCAACATTAACAGTTTATACAGACAAATGAAGCTTAGGACAACATTGGCTGTCTCTTACATATTCCCCCCCACTTTAAGATTGGCAGTCCCTGCCTATGACTGTATATCCAGAGGGTTGTACTTTTATGCACAGGGTGGTAGTATACCGATGTATGGCAGGCCAAACAAACTCATCCTGTGCATACCGAACAGGGGGAATACCAGCATTTGGCCTAGTGGTCCGTCTGAGGACCGGTGGTATATTATGGGGTGCTGCAGCTATGGGCTGAGAAGGACCAGCGGATTCCGCACCAGAGGGGGCACAGGCCGGAGATACAGTAGTCACAGGTGGAACATCCCCAGGAGCAGGGATCGGCCAACAATCATCCTCCTCGTCTGAGGCCCATTCCGCACCTCCATTCTCTGACTGTGGGAGCTCATTCACATTGGCAAGCCCATCATGATTTGTCCCTTCAGAATGACACAGGCGCAACATATTTCGGTGAAGTACTCGAACACAATCAGTTCCTTCTTTCTGGACCTGGTACACTGGCCCATTCGCATACTTGCGGCCAACAACACGATACGGCAAAGCCTCCCATCGGCTTTCCAATTTCCCTTGGGGTTTCTTGACACGAACTAGCACCAGGTCGCCTGGTTGCAATGGTGCTTCTTGCACTGGGGTCTTATCAGGATGGGGATGTTCTTGCAGGCGCTGCCGCACCAATCGATGGATCGTCTCAAGTCTCTGCCGGTGCGCCCGCACCCAAGAGGTTGGATCCCTCGGAGGGAACCCATCCACATCATCCAACTGTAATTCTCCTACACTTCGCCCAGACCGCCCAAAGAGAAGTGTATAAGGAGAGTACCCCGTTGTAGAATGGACCTGATTGTTATAGCCCCACACCATTTCAGACAAGAACTGAGGCCACTGTAACTTCTTGTCTTCCTCCAGAGTCCGCAGCATCTGTAGCAGAGTTCTGTTGAATCTTTCACAGGCCCCATTTCCCTGAGGGTGGTATGGAGTCGTGTGCGACTTCTTTATCCTGTAGATACGTTGAACTTCTTTCATTACGTGTCCCTCAAAGCAGGCACCCTGGTCGGAGTGGATGCGTTTAGGGCACCCATATACTCGAATGAAATCTTGGCACAGAGCACGAGCTGCTGACTCAGCTGTCTGGTCCTTGGTGGCGGTTACCACCGCAAATTTGGTGAAGTGATCCACCATTACGAGGCAATACTGGTGTCCGCTATTGGATGGGCCCACCATTAGATAGTCTATCATGACGATTTCTAAAGGTTCCTGGGTCATGATGGTTTGCAGGGGAGCTCTCTGTTCTATTGCCTTATGGATCTCACAAGTTCGACAGCTGCGGCATACTTCTTCGACCATTTGACGAAGACCAGGGCAGTAAATCAGTCACTGTAACCAACGAAAGGTCTTCTCATGACCAAAATGTCCATTCTTATTATGAGCCTCAACTGCCAACGAGCGAGCCAGTTCACTAGGCACCACAATTTGGTATCGAATGTCGATCTCAGAAGGTAAATAGACCTTTCGGCATAGCACTCCATTTTTCATCTCCAACTTTTCCCACTGACTCAGAACAGATAATATCTCACGTGTCAGTCGTTCTCTTTCCTCTCTACAGGGCTTCTGGCCTTTCTCAACACACTTGATCATCTGTGCCAGCCCCTCATGGGTCTGTTGTATCTGTGCCCATTCCTGTCGTGAGGGACCAAAGAAAGGAGCCGTTTCAGTCCCCTCCAACTCAAACTGATTAGCGGCGGCCAAGGCCTGTGAAAATCTGCTGAAGTCGGGCACCTCCACATGCTCCAACTCATGATCCACGTCTACTGTGGGGGTCTGGGCGGTTACCCTAGAAAGCCCGTCAGCATTCTGGTTCTCTGTCTTGGACCGATACTTAATGCGGTAATTGAACTTAGTCATTCGGGCTATCCACCTCTGCTCTAACGCCCCGAGCTTGGCATTTTCCAGGTGAGCTAGTGGGTTGTTGTCAGTCAGTACTAAAACTTCAGCACTGGTCAAATATTCAGAGAATTTCTCGGTCATGGCCCATACCAGTGCCAACAGCTCCAACTTAAATGAACTATAATTCTCGGGGTTTCTTTCAGAATCTCTCAAAGACCGGCTGCCGTACGCTATGACCCTCTCCTGGCCATCCTGAAGCTGGGAAAGCACTGCTCCAAGACCATACAGGCTTGCATCCGTATACAGCTGGAACGGCAAGTGGTAATCAGCATATGCCAAGATTGGGGCTGTTGTCAGTGCATCCTTTAATGCCTGGAAGGCTTGTTCCTGTTCAGGTCCCCACTTCACGGACCGGTTCTTTGGACCACCGGATGTGCCTCGTAGGAGAGCATTAAGTGGTGCTGCTACCTTGGCGAAATCCTTAATAAACCGTCGATAGTAACCGGCTACTCCAAGGAACGCCCTCACTTCTCGCAGGGTAGTCGGTATTGGCCAATCTTGAACAGCCGCTATCTTGTCTCTTGATGGTCTCACCCCTTCTCCTGATACGCGGTGACCCAAGTAATCAATTTCAGATTGGAACAACCGACATTTACTGGGTTTCAATTTGAGCCCATGTTCCCGCAATCTTCGAAATACTTGCCCCAACTGGTGGAGATGGTCTTCAAAGGTCGCAGAATACACTATAATGTCATCCAAGTAGATGAGAGTGAACTCAACGTTGAAGTCACCGAGACATTTCTCCATCAACCGCTGAAACGTTCCGGGTGCATTTGTCAACCCGAAGGGCATCCGGTTAAATTCGTATAGTCCCATGGGCAAGATGAATGCCGTCTTCTCCTTGTCTTTTGTGGCCATCGGCACCTGCCAATACCCACTAGCCAGATCTAGTGAGGAGAAGTACCGGGCTCTCCCCAGCGCTGAGAGGGACTCCTCAATCCGTGGCAAGGGGTAGGAATCTCGTACGGTGCAAGCGTTTAACTTCCGATAGTCTACGCAAAATCGGATGGACCCATCTTTTTTTCTTACTAACACCACAGGAGCTGCCCAGGGACTCTGGCTTTCTTGGATGATCCCACCCTGTAGCATCTTAGCTAACAGTTCTTTTACTTCCTGATACAACTGTGGAGGAATTTGTCGGTAGCGCTCTCTAATTGGAGGGGTGTCTCCTGTGGGAATCTCATGGTAGATCCCTGTGGTACATCCAAAATCTTCAGCATACCGTGAAAAGGCGGCTCGGTTCTCCCACAACAGTTCATCTACCTTCTGCACACATTCCAGAGAACATGAACTTGCATCCATCTTCATCTGTTCTCGAATTGCACGGCCATTCCATTCAGAGGTGGGTTCCTCATCTTCTCCCATGGACACAGTTACGGTCCACTCATCCCTTTCAGTCGGCTTCAGCTGCATTGGAGTTACTTTCCTTACTTCCTCCGGAGTCACATAGATGTTAGCCAGCTGCCTCCCTGGGGTCAGGTCCACACTCTGGTCCTGAGTGTTTACACATCGAAGTGGTACTCTTCCATTGCGAACTATTGCCAAGGAACGGGCCACTAGCGGATCAACACCTCCTTCGGCTGCCTGCAGTGGTTCTACCAACACAGCTATGCCCTCTAGTTTCCGACAGGTGCCTATGGGCATAGACACTATTGTCTCCCGACTGGGTGGCAGTGTAACTTTTGTATGCAAAGGAACTGAAATTCGAGCCAGAGGACGCTGCGCATCCGAACTTTTCTGTAAGCCACATGTCCGGATCAGCCGCTGGAAAGCTGTTTGAGTAGGCCGATGGGTGGTGGTTTCTTTCCAATAACCGTGACCTTTCTTTTCAAAGAGGATCTGATCTAATTCTTTTAACACATTCATCCCCAAAATGACAGGGACCTTTACTTCATGTGACTCCTGTACCACCACAATGCCTTTCCTACCCAGATCTTGGCCACATACCCGGACATTCATCCAGGCCACTCCCACGACTGGAACTGGTAACTGGTTAGCTGCGACCACTCGTACGAATGTATGGGGATCATATTTCACATGTTGCTGGAAGTACCGTTCATAACAGTCTCTACTCAAGGTCGTTACTTGGGAACCCGTGTCAATCATCCCGGTAACCGGAATACCCTCCATTTCCACCTGTATAACAGGACTTGCAGCGATCAGGTCATCATTAGGGCATTCTCCCCACATAGTCTCCTTGTCAGTCTCCCCTACTACACGCCCTACAGCAGCAGGGGACTTCAGTTTAACGGCGGTCTCTCATAAGTTTGTCGCTGCTCTGGACATCTAGCAGCAACGTGGCCCATCCGTCCACACTCCCAGCAGCGTATCTCCCGTCGTTCTGGCCATCTGTTTGGGCCCCTTCGGTAAGCCCCTTCGATTTCTCCTGAGCACTGCATTAACTGATTTGGACCCCTTCGGTAGGTCCTATCCTCATCCCTCCAGCGGGGTGGTGGGTGATTCTGATTTTCTGGGTATGGACGGCTCACCCTTTCACCTCCAGTTTTCTGGAAGTCTGCAATTTTCATAGAATGTTCATCACAACGGGTGTGCAAGTGTTCCATTTGCTCTTGCAGTTTCTGCATTACTGTGAGAATTTCTTTAACCGTCCCCTTTTCTACTGTCTCTGAGCCAGAACTAGCCCCCTGTGACAAAGTAACTCCAACTGCGGTCTGGGGCTTCGGGAACATACTATTGGCACGGGAGATGGCCTCTACCTGTACATCATGGAATTTAGCATCAGTCTCTCGTCGTATAAAATCCTGCATAGTCACAGTTAAACTGCCGTCACGTATCCCCAGGACAAACTGGTCACGGAGAGTCCGATCAGGGTTACAGAAGGCTGGCGAGCCCCCTCTTTCCTTCACTTGAATATCTCGGAGCAGTTCTTGTAGGGCATTTGCATATTGGGGAAGGCTTTCATTCTCCTGTTGTACCCTCTGGAAGAACCGAGCCTGCAGAGACCCCAGCAATGCAGTTTCTCCATAAATGGTTTCTAGAATCTGGACTACTTGCTCAAATGTCTGCCTTTGTTCAAATGGCCTCAATATCACCGTGGTCTTAGCATCCCCTTGTAATGTCAATATTGCTAGCTCTACTAGTACTTCTGGTGCGGTCTGGTACATTCGCTGTATCATTCGTATCTGTTCCACCCACATACTCACTGACATATTATTGCCATCAAATTTAGCTAACTGACTCATTATAGCCCCTGCTGGCATTCTTCCTCCAGCACCATTCTCCCGAACGGGTGCGTCACCGTCCATTCTGGTAAGCGGATCCTGCCGACTACGCCAATTTGTGAACCGAGAGCAAGGCAGGTGGTTTGGTCTCCGCAACCAGAAATGAACGCACACGCGGTAGTTCAAGAAAAGAATATATATTTACTATAAGTTAATAAAGGCTATTTGAAGGTAAAATGACAGGGATAAAGACAAGCAAAATATACAATATAGCATGAACAATTTCAAGGCAAATTCTGCAATGGTTTCTACTTTTACTCTGTCCAATTCTGCAGTATGGACACTGAATGAACAATATACTCAAAACTATCCCTAACTGACCCTGACATCACATTTGGGTGCACCCCCTTTTCCCCAGTGGTCCAGGTGGACCGCTTACAGTCTGTAGAAGCGCGCGGTGGGGCCCAAAGTCGGTCCTTTCTTTTATAGTGAAACGTCCTCTCCTCACTGTTATCAGGATCTTGGGAGAAATGAAGTCCTCTTTAACAGGGAAACCCAATGAATGCAATGTAATCCAACAGCAGATTCCACTCAGCACACTGACAGTCCTGCCGAATCCATACACTGAGCTGGGATGTAAGCCGGGGTTTAGCAGGTGCTGTCCAGTACATCAACAGCACTGCGAGTCTCTATCTGTGGTATCCATATACACAGTCACAATGTCAGTCTCACTGATCAGCCACTGAGCACAGTTCCTTTCACGTGGACTCACTAGTCCTGTTGTCTCTTTACACTCTGTTTATCTCTGGACCAAGATACAGCTTAGCTGTACAGAAAAATCTCCACACCAGTTCAATACAACACTTGCTAAGATGGCTGCTGCTCTTTGTCTCGTCACTTCCTGCTTCTCTGCTCACATTCTGTCTGCAGAACAGGCAAGCTGACATAAAAGGGGGGGGGAGTCACTCCAGCATCATGTCACAATTACAATGGCTGCTGTCTTAAAGGAACAGAATCACAGAAATACATTCAACATTAACAGTTTATACAGACAAATGAAGCTTAGGACAACATTGGCTGTCTCTTACATGCCTACATGTTTTTTAAAGGTAATATAATATCTCCATATCTCCATAAATGGTTTTTCCACATGGTAACTGGATACGTGCATACTACTGTTGTGTGAACCCAGCCTTAAATGAGAACTTTTAGCAGTTTGGTATTCTGAAGTATTCAAATGTGTGTCTACAACATGACAAGACAATAGGATATAAGCCATGACCTCAGAGAACAAACTGTTGCTGCTCATCAATCTGGGACGGCTTATAAGACGATCCTTAAAAATTTGACATTTATCAATTCATCATTCTGCAGTGTGAAGAACTGTTAAGATGGTCATCTACTAGTATATTAAAAGTTTATTTTCAGCACAGCACGATTAAGACTAAGAAAAACATGGCTTTCAAAAAGAATACAGTAGTATGATTTTCAATATTTCATCTGAGCAAAATGCAACAGTTCTGGAAAAATACACTTTGTACTGATGAGATAATGGTAAAGATGTTGGTTCATAATGTACAGCAAAAAAACACACACAATGAATTATCAGAAACAACTCAAACCAAAAATGATGATAGAGGATGTCACATACAGACCGTCCTAGCACCTGACATGGGTGCAGATGTCGGGGGTTAATTCACTTCACTCACTCAATCTTGCACTCACTCTTCACTCAGGCTGCAAAATGAGTAAATCACACCCCAACACAGTTCACACACCCCAAACACACGCTGCCACCTAACTACTGATTTGGGTAGTAGGAACGCATCTCACAAATGCACACGTCTCTCTAACAGGCAAACACACTTTCATAGGCAATTGATCTGTGAGCATACCATGTCCACCATTAAAGTTAACGCATTAATACAAAAAGGTTCAGTGCTTTCAAAAAGAGACGAAACAAAGGTGACACAAAGTCACACATTGGGTCATACATTCAGGTTTTAGATGTATTTCTTGATCCCGAAATCAGGGCTGGATCATAAATAGAGCAAATGTATAACTGACGCCATACATTGTAAATGCGCAGCGTTTTTAGCTGCGGAAACACAGCTGAATATAATGCAGTGGAAAAACAGAAAAGTAAATGAGATTTCATTTAATATCATCCACGCATTGCGTAAACATTGCAGAAATGCAGAGTTTTCAAAAAAGCATTTTAATTTTACCTATGGAAAGGATGCATTTTCCCTATAGACCTATATGTGGGGAGGCAAACATGAAAGAAGCAATGGAAAAGCATTAAAAAAGCATTTTTACTGCTTTTTGCCACTGTAGTGTTTTTTTAGGTTGGATTCACACTTGCGTTGGAGTATCCGTAGGACTTTTCTCACCAGCAATTTTAGGCGGATTCTGCAGGGGGAGTCTTCTACGGAGGGGGTATTGGTCAGGCAGAGAGGGTAACGGGGGAGTGAACAGGGTAACATACCATGTGCGGGCCTTGAGGGAGGCCTGGAGGACAACACGTGTCAGGGCCACAGTAGACGGACCTGAAGTTCACTATGTAAGGTCAGGTGTAGAAACAAATACAATGGTAGGACAAATGCTAATGGTGGGAGACTATGCTCAGAGCTCAGAGACCAGTGTTCAAATGTAACTACTTTTTAAGCAGAAAAGATCCTCTATCTTTTGGGTCCCATGCGGACCCGAAGGACGGAAACCCGAATGCTAGTATGAACCTAGTGTTAGCTGTGTTTTGCTATGTGTGGCCTAAGGCTTAATTGAGATAACTAAGTCCACTGATAAGCTAAAGATCACCTCATGGGTGAAGAATAAGTTCTGAGTCATCTTCGCTGTCTGAAAGTAAAACACACTTTATAAATGTGTGGACATATTTCCATACATAGCTCATTCCTTTTTGGGAAAGATGTTCTTGGAATTTTGACAACCATAGTGAAAGTATGAGTCGTGTGCTTAGTGTGTCAGACTATCACCAATTTAGAAATGCTGGAGGTGGAATTTATCATCCCTCACAAAGTTCTAATAATACAGAAAGCAAGTGCTAGAGAAACCATATTAATATATTCATTTTAATACTGAAATCCTATGTTTCCTTTTTTCCTGGTTGCTCTGTTTCACTTCATTTATTAAATTAGCTTTTCATTCTTATGCAACAGATTTTCATATTTACTTTCACTTTAAGGATGTATATCCAACATACACCCCATCGTAGATCATCCAATCTGTTTTTTTTTTTTATTTTATATTTAGGTTTTAATAAAGGTTAGTAAAAACAGACAATAAAATTGAGCGCAACACACTGTTTTAATGTTATTGTTACTTCAGGAGTAACAGGCGCGATCTCCCACCTTCTTCCCACTCATTTTTACCCTTATCTCCCCTATTTTTTTCCTTCTGTTGTTTCCCCTCCCTTTCCAACCGCCATCCCCTTTAGAATGGATATTCCGGCAACAGTTATGGTTTGCGTTGTATTGTTCCTTTACTGAAAAACTTAATAAAAACTTTCTAATGAAAAAATTGAGAGCAACATTGACCATCAATTCCAAGTTCTATATGTAAAGGGGGTAAGCAGAAGAAAAAAAAATAAAAGGAAGGGAGGAATAGAACATAACAAAGAGACAAACACAACAAAGTAACATTTGTCTCTGCTGAAGATAATTGCAGACTGCATGTAATTGGGATTTATCACAAGTCACCTATAATGTCCAAGTCCAGGAAGACAAAAAAAAAAAATTATTCTTAATCTAACTGAGCTCTAAAGATGTTCCAAGTGTTCCATTTGTTCTGTTAGTTTTCAAATTTACATCTAACTGGCCAATTGTTTTTTTTTTTCATTTATACAATCAATCTCTCTCAACCAATCCTCAAGGGTTGGGGGATCAACCTCCTTCCAAAATCTAACCAAAACGGCTTTAGTTGCGTCTGTCAAATAAGAGAGAACTTTATATGGACTTTTACCAAAAGGGTTTCAAGGCAATTATGCAATATTAGTCCTGGAGTTAAAATCAAGGGTTCCCCCAATTAATTTCCCAAAATAAGTTGGATAATTTACCAAATTGATTTGACTAAAGGACATGTAAATAACATAGAGCAAGCTGTCAACCTCACATCTCCAACACAGGGAATATATTTGAGCCTATTTTATGCAGAGTTTTTTGGCGTTCTGTACCATCTGGCGACAATATTATAATTTAACTCTTGTATCCTAGTAGAGATTGAGTGTGAATGAGTGTTTTTCAATATCAGTTGTTTTTGTTTATCAGTGAAATCTTTATATTTAAGTCATCCTCCCACTTTTCCAGAAAGGAAGGGATTGTAGGATGGCCTGATGTCACAAGCTGAGAGTGTGACATCAGGATAGGGTGTCAGCTGTAATAAACAACTGACACTTGCCTGTAACACCAGCGATCGGGGCTCACCCCCTTAGATGACCTTAATCATGATGTTAAAACATAAAACACAGTATAAAATAGCAGACATTTGGAACTGCCATACTTGTAACAAACTGTACAATTAAACTAAACCATTAGTTAACCCACACCGTGAACGTTGAAAAAAAAAAAATAAAAAAAAAAATGCTAGAAGTAATGATTTTTTGCCACCTTGCCTCATAAAATATGAAATGAAAAGTAATCAAAAAGTCATATATAGCCCAAAATGGTGCCAATAAAAAGCACACCTCATCCTGCAAAAAATTAGTCCTCATCTAACTCTGTCAATAGAAAAATGCCTCTCAGAAGATGGAGATGCAAAAACAATTGATTTCTTTCCCCAAATGGATTTTTATTCTGCAAAATTAGTAACACATAGAAAAAATATATACAATATATTAGGTATTGCCGTAATTGTGCTGACCCGTAAAATAGAGGTAACACAATATTTATGTTGTATGGTGATGGGCAAAAAAATTTAAATGTCAAAATGCAATGCCAGAATTGATGTTTTTTTTCAGTCCTCCCCCCTCCAGAAAGAGTTAGTAAAAATTTGTCAAGAAGTTATAGACTCCCCAAAATAGTGTCATTAGCAAATGCATATCATCCCGCAAAAATCAAATATGGTTACATAAACAGAAAAATAAAATTATAGCATGTACAATACGACAACCAAAAAACACCAAATCTTTAGGAAAAACTGTCTGGAAGGGAATGTATAAGCTGTGCGAGTGCATCAGACTAAACCCCAGATTTAGAGTTTATGAGGGAAAAGACACCAGAAGTGACCCCCAGAGTGAGCCCCAATTCATAGGAGCAACTGGGAAAATAATAGGGAATCTGGTGTACCCAATGTACTCAGGATAGTTTACATATTCACTTTTCATTATCTGTTGTGCAGTCACATTTGGGAAAAACTAATGCTCACTACACCCCTTGCTACATTCCATGAGGGGTGCAGTTTTGAGAATGGGGTCAGTCCCTAGGGGATTCCACCTTACTGGCAAACATGACATTACATCCAAAAGCCACATAGCACTCCTTTACATCTCAGCCCTGCTGTGTACCCAGTTAATGCCCACATGTATGACACTGTTGTACCCAGAATAACGTATTTAACAATGTCATATGTGGGTATAAACTGCTGTTTGGCAACACAGCTGGGCACAGACGGGAAGGAAAGCTAGTTTTTGGAGCACAGATTTAGATGGTTTGGTTTTTGGACGCCATGATTTTTATGCAGAGCCTCTGAAATGCCAGTAAAGTGAAATCCCCTGACAAATTACCCCACTTTGGAAACTACACCTCTGAAGGAATTTATCCAGGGGTGCAGGGAACATTTTTAACCCTCAAGTGTTGCATTAATTTAGTTTCCAGAAATGAATGTGCAGCGGGTGGTGAAAAGTGAAAATGGCAATTTTTCCAGAAATACATCATTTCAGTGCACAACATTTTGTGCTCAGTTTGTTTTAGAGACGAACGATCCAAAAGCTGTTGTGCTCAGGATAACCCACTTTTATGGAGTGTGTGTCTTTGCTGACACAAGCTGGGTGCAACATATTGGGCACTTAAATGGCATATTTCACTTTTCACACCTAGCATTCATTTCTGGAAACTAAATTAATGCAACACTCAAGGGTTAAAAAATGCTTGCTACACTGCTTGATAAATCCCTTGAGGGGTGTAGTTTTCAAAATGGGGTCACGTGTCTGCGGACTCCTTTTTACTGGCAATTTAGAGGCTCTGCAAAAGTGGCATTGCCTCCAAAAACCAAACTGTGTTCCTAAAGCCATTAAGTGCTCCTTCCCTTCTGTGCCCGGCTGTGCCCAAACTGCAGTTTATACCCACATATGACATTGATAAGTACGTTATCCTGGGTACAACAGTGTCATACATGTGGGCATAAACTGCATGTTACATGGGCTATGTTTTTAGTATGGACACTTTTCCATACATTCCATATTTGAGGCCTATACACTGAATGAACAGCTTAAAGCAGAGAGACCCTTCTGCAGACAGCTGTTTCTGGGTTCTTGCCCCTTGTCAGTACAAAGCAGAATACTGGTTGGCTGGATGAGGTGCTTCAGAACTATCTCCATCTCTTCAAGACTCAAAGCAGACAACTTCCCCCTGCTTTAGTAGTCTCTGGTTTGAATGATATAAGAATGTTTGTTTTCTTTCTTTTGGAAGAGAGCTAACTTGTACAGTGCCTTGCGAAAGTATTTGGCCTTGAACTTTTCAACCTTTTGCCACATTTCAGGCTTCAAACATAAGGATATAAAATTTTAATTTTTTGGTGAAGAATCAACAACAAGTGGGACACAATTGTGAAGTGGAACGAAATTTATTGGTTATTTTAAACTTTTGTAAAAAATAAAAAACTGAAAAGTGGGGCGTGCCAAATTATTCGGCCCCTTTAAGTTAATACTTCGTAGCGCCACCTTTTGCTGTGATTACAGCTGCAAGTCGCTTGGGGTATGTCTCTATCAGTTTTGCACATTGAGAGACTGAAATTCTTGCCCATTCTTCCTTGGAAAACAGCTGGAGCTCAGTGAGGTTGGATGGAGAGCGTTTGTGAACAGCAGTTTTCAGCTCTTTCCACAGATTCTCGATTGGATTCAGGTCTGGACTTTGACTTGGCCATTCTAACACCTGGATACGTTTATTTGTGAACCATTCCATTGTAGATTTTGCTTTATGTTTGGGATCATTGTCTTGTTGGAAGATAAATCTCCGTCCCAGTATCAGGTCTTTTGCAGACTCCAACAGGTTTTCTTCCAGAATGGTCCTGTATTTGGCTCCATCCATCTTCCCACCAATTTTAACCATCTTCCCTGTCCCTGCTGAAGAAAAGCAGGCCCAAACCATGATGCTGACACCACCATGTTTGACAGTGGGGATGGTGTGTTCAGGGTGATGAGCTGTGTTGCTTTTTACGCCAAACATATCGTTTTGCATTGTGGCCAAAAAGTTCGATTTTGGTTTCATCTGACCAGAGCACCTTCTTCCACATGTTTGGTGTGTCTCCCAGGTGGCTTGTGGCAAACTTTAAACAAGACTTTTTATGGATATCTTTGAGAAATGGCTTTCTTCTTGCCACTCTTCCATAAAGGCCAGATTTGTGCAGTGTACGACTGATTGTTGTCCTATGGACAGACTCTCCCACCTCAGCTGTAGATCTCTGCAGTTCATCCAGAGAGATCATGGGCCTCTTGGCTGCATCTCTGATCAGTCTTCTCCTAGTTTGAGATGAAAGTTTAGAGGGACGGCCGGGTCTTGGTAGATTTGCAGTGGTCTGATACTCCTTCCATTTCAATATGATCGCTTGTGTAAGAGACAGCCAAAGTTGTCCTAAGCTTCATTTTGTCTGTATAAACTGTTAATGTTGAATGTGTTTCTGTGATTCTGTTCCTTTAAGACAGCAGCCATTGTAATTGTGACATGATGCTGGGGTGACGCACCCCCTTTTTGATGTCATCCTGCCTGTTCTGCAGACAGAGTGTGAGCAAAGAAGCAGGAAGTGACAAGAACAGAGAGCAGCAGCCATCTTGGCAAGAGAGAAGACAGGTGTCTGTGCTGTATTGAAATGGTGTGGAGATTTTTCTGTGCAGCTAAGCTGTATTCTGATCCAGAGACAAACAGAGTGTAAAGAGACAACAGGACTAGTGAGTCCACGTGAAAGGAACTGTGCTCAGTGGCTGATCAGTGAGACTGACATTGTGACTGTGTATATGGATACCACAGATAGAGACTCGCAGTGCTGTTGAAGTACCGGACAGTAACTGCTAAATCCCGGCTTACGTCCCAGCTCAGTGTATGGATTCGGCAGGACTGTCAGTGTGCTGAGTGGAATCTGCTGTTGGATTACATTGCATTCATTTGGTTTCCCTGTCTGTTAAAGAGGACTCCATTATTCCCGAGATCACTATAATTGCTTTACTATAAAAGAAAGGAACGACTTTGGGCCCCACCGCGCGCTTCTACGGACTGTAAGTGATCCACCTGGACCACTGGGTAAAAGGGGGTGCATCCACATGTGAAGTCAGGGTCAGTTAGGGATAGTTTTGGATATATTGCTCATTCAGTGTCCATACTGCAGAAGTGGACATAAAAGTAGAAACCATTGTAGAATTTGCCTTGAAATTGTTCATGCAATATTGCATATTTTGCTTGTCTTTATCCCTGCTATTTTACCTTTAACTAGCCTTTATTAATTTATAGTAAATATATTTTTTTCTTGAACTTAACTACTGCGTGTGCGTTCATTTCCGGTTGCAGAGTCTAAACCACCTGTCTTGCTGTCGGATCACACTTGCACAGTGTTCTTTGGGATGTTTAAAGTTTGGGAAATCTTTTTGTATCCAAATCCGGCTTTAAACTTCTCCACAACAGTATCACGGACCTGCCTGGTGTGTTCCTTGGTCTTCATGATGCTCTCTGCGCTTTAAACAGAACCCTGGGACTATCACAGAGCAGGTGCATTTATACGGAGACTTGATTACACACAGGTGGATTATATTTATCATCATCAGTCATTTAGGACAACATTGGATCATTCAGAGATCCTCACTGAACTTCTGGAGTGAGTTTGCTGCACTGAACATAAAGGGGCCAAATAATATTGCGCACCCCACTTTTCAGTTTTTAATTTTTACAAAAGTTTAAACTAACCAATAAATTTCGTTCCACTTCACAATTGTGTCCCACTTGTTGTTGATTCTTCACCAAAAAATTAAAATTTTATATCTTTATGTTTGAAGCCTGAAATGTGGCAAAAGGTTGAAAAGTTCAAGGGGGCCAAATACTTTCGCAAGGCACTGTAGATTCCTTTTTCCCATGGAGCATTGCCTCAAAATAAGTTTCTATACACCAGCATATTCATGACCATAGGCAGCAATAGTCTGGAGACAACTCATTGATGTCTATGGGAGAGTTTTTTAGGGATGCTCTGTGCACAGAGGGGGAGTAGATTAACTAATGCTGGACAGAGAGATCTCAGGTGATATATAGAAAAAATAGTAAAATTTAACTTTTAAAATATGTTAATAAATATATCAGTATGTTTCAACTCCATAAAAAACTACTGAATATTAGCTACATCCAGAGATAAATGAGAGCACCTCATGGGGCAACTATAACGAGTGAAATGTCCCCTATAAATACTATGAAGGGACAGATATTTCCAAAGAGACTATAAAGGATCTGTACCTGTATAGTCTCAATTAACAGTGGTTAATATCAGGACAAAAATTAAATAACAAACATCCTTGTTTTGTGCTCACTTCGGCAGCACATATACTAAAATTGGAACGATACAGAGAAGATTAGCATGGCCCCTGCGCAAGGATGACACGCTAATTCGTGAAGCGTTCCATATATATTTTTTTTTTTTACAGGTTGGACTTGATGGACTGATGTCTTCATCCAACCTCATCTACAATGTAACTATTAAAGGGACAAAGAGACGTCTTTCTATATGCTCCAAGTACTCAACAGTGGGGAAAAACACCTCCCAGATTCACCCAGAGTTATTGGGGGGTACTTTACTAAGGACCCACTATTGAGAAAAAATGGTCATAGGTAATCATAGGTACAATAGAGCATTTGTTTCTGCTTATGACTGGAAAACAGGAATTCTGGCATAATGATAGGACCTACCACTGTAAACATAAAAAGATGTTCACAAGCACAAGGGAAAAGGCGTGCTGTATAATTACAGGAGCTGTGCTTTAGCTCTACATGTGAAGATAGGATAATTACATTGCTGAAACATAAAGACTAGCAGGTTGACACCCAAAACAAATTCTATGTCCTATGTGTAAAATATTGCTCCTACATCTTCTGTGCCTACATCTTATATCATCTGCAAATAAAGACCTTCTGTGAAATACTATTATTTTGAATTAAAGCGTAACTAAACTTTCAGAAAAATTTTGTGGCAGCAAATTTTGTGGCAGTAATTGCAGAATTAATCCATTTTGTAATATATTTCATTAACAAATTTGGGCTCCTTTCTGTGAAATCCTGCATTTTCTCATTTTTCTCCCTTGCTTCTCTATCGAAAGCTGTCCCATGCTTATTTTATCATTGTGTACAGAGTATGGGGCTGTGTGAAATGGAAGAGAAAATGAGGATGGGAGAGGGTCACTTAAAACAGCTACATCTCAGGCACTATATTTAATTTCTTTCACGCTGCCCATGTTCTGGATTGCAGTTGGCTCTGTTTTTCTCCTTTATGCCATAATGATGTGTCATGTCATGTGTTAGGATGTGTAAAATGTTACTAAAGTAAGACCATATCTACTTCCCCAACAAAAAGGCAATGACAAACTTTATGTAAAAGCCTTCAAAATAGGAGCAAACACATGATAAATTTTGTGCACATAGTATAAAACGTTAAAAAAAAAAAAGAGGCAGAATAAAAATCATGCAGCATGCCTGGGGTCACATATTTTCATTATTTCATTGTATGGGAAAAAAAGGCAGAAAAAACGCTGAAAAACTGTATACGTACAAAAAAAAAAAAAAAGATATAGAAAAGCCCTAAAACACTAAGCCATACAGGTATTTTCTTATGTCTTTTGTTCTAAGAAAGGAAACTGTAGGATAAACCTCAGGGGTATTTTCACACGGCGGGAAATGAGGAATTACTCTTCATTTTCTGCCGTCGGCATTTTCGCCGCGGTCTAGCCGCGACGGGATGCCGATGCAGTGCATCAGCATTCCATCGCGGCATCCCGCTCTTGATTAGACCTGGATGAATGGGCCTAACCAGGAGACAGTCTCGAGCCGCAGACCCCGCGGGTGGAATCCGCGGCAAGATCGAGAAAGACGCTTCTTTTTTCCACGTCCTGCTGTGATCTCTGCCTCCCATTGAAAACAATGGGAGGCGGATTTGGGGACAAAATCCACCCCCAAATCCGCAGCAAATTCCTTCGTGTGAACACACCCTAAGTGTGATAGAAGCCATATTAAGGGAATTACTAGAAGAGCAATTCCCCAGTAGCTGTAGGTGAACCCTAGGGGGAGAGGCACAACAAGACAGTGAGTCCTAAGCTGAACCCCCCTCTATCCCTGCCTATTTGCCTGAACTGCCCTAGGCAACAGAAAACAACTGAGCGGCAGTCCCTTCTTAGATATAAGGGATGACACAGATCGCAGACAAGGCAAACAACAACAAAAGGAAGGTCAGCTAGTCAAGGGGTCGGTACCAGTCGAGCAGCGCAGTACAAAATCTGAAAAGGATTGGGCCTCTGATTATTATACTCTGGGGTCTGAGGAGACCTCAGAGTATAATAATAGCACCAGCTGTGGGGGAGGATTGAAGCAGTGATATCTGAGAAGTGATTAAAAATAACAAACACTTACAATGGGGAAAAAAAAGTATTTAGTCAGCCACCAATTGTGCAAGTTCTCCCACTTAAAAAGATGAGAGAGGCCTGTAATTGACATCATAGGTAGACCTTAACTATGAGAGACAAAATGAGAAAACATATCTAGAAAATCACATTGTCTGATTTTTTAAAGAATTTATTTGCAAATTATAGTGGAAAATAAGTATTTGGTCACCTACAAACAAGCAAGATTTCTGGCTCTCACAGACCTGTAACTTCTTCTTTAAGAGGTTCCTCTGTCCTCCACTCATTACCTATAGTAATGGCACCTGTTTGACATGAGTTATGAGTATAAAATACACCTGTCCACAACCTCAAACAGTCACACTCCAAATGTTGTACTGTGTTAGCCATTGAAAGTAGTGGAAGAGTGAAGAAATCAGGCGATACCTTTTAGAGGCTAACTGAGTATATTTTATAAGTAAGCTTTCAGAAGTGCAAGCTTCCTTCATCAGACATGGTGTTATACAAGAACTGAAAATTCACAGATTTTTATACACATGGTCTTCAAAGGATTTTAGAGTCCTTAAAAAAACCCAAAACAAAATGCAATCTAAGTAGAGAAGTTATTTACAACCGGTCAAAAAACAATCTGGAAAGTTGTGGTGCGTGACAGAGGGATCTGTTATCTGTTTGCTATCAGGAGGTGATTTGTGACCCTCACAGTTCATACATAGTGTGACATGAAGCAGGCATAAATATTAAGTCCAAATTGCAGAGTTTTAAATTTTTGCATAAACTTGTACTCCCATTGTTTCCTTTCCTCCTGCGTCTTAAACTGTCCCATTAAAACCACAACCCGCAAATCTTCAATAGAGTGGTTTTCTCCAGAGAAATGTGCGGCCACTGGGAGATCGGTTCTGCTGTTATTAATATTGGATCTGTGTGAGTTCATTTGCTGACTAAGTCTCTGCCCTGTTTCCCCCACATAGAGGCCTGTGGTGGGACATTGCACACACATTATGAGGTACACCACATTGGAAGACCTGCAGGAAAATGTCCCCCTAATTCTGTGCACCTGTTGTGACTGTGGGATAGGTACACTGTCAGCGGTGTGGATGTGCCTGCAGGTCATGCACCTTTTATGTAGGCAAGGTGAGGTGCCATTTTTAGTTGGAGCCTTCAGGGCACTCCGGACAATAATACGCCTCAGGTTTGGTGGTTGTCGAAAGGAAAGGAGAGGGGGGACTGGAAATATGTCCTTGAGTCTGTTGTCCCTATGTAGCACAGGTTGGAGATCCTTGGCAATCCTTCGTAGGATCTCCAGCTGTGGGTTGTAGGTGACAACTAGGGGCACTCAGGCTTCTTTCTGGGTCTTTTTATATGTGAGCAGATTGTCTCTGTTAATGGCTGCCGCTTTGTTTAATTGGTTGTCTGTCACTTTTGGTTTGTATCCCAATCGGAGAAATTTCATCCTCAGATCCAGGAGGTGCTTGTCCAGGTCTGCTTTGTCGGAGCAAATACGATTGTATCGTATAGCCTGGCTGTAGATAATAGATTGTCTTGTGTGCTTGGGGTGGAAGCTGTCGTTTCTCAGGTAGGCCATTCTGTCTGTGGGTTTGTGGTATATCGATGTGAGTAGCCGGTGGTCTTTGATGTATATTGTGGTATCCAGAAAGTGAATTTCACTCCCTGAATAGCTAAGTTTAAGGTTGATGGTAGGGTGAAAGTCATTGAAGTCATTATGGAATTGAAGTAGGGCCTCCTCACCTGCAGTCCAGATGACAAGGATATCATCGATATAATGAAGGTAAATCATAGGTTTGGTGGTGCATGTTGATAAATATGCTCCTTCCAGTTCTGCCATAAAGAGATTTGCATATTGGGGTTCACATCTGGTCCCCATTGAAGTTCCCATTCGCTGTAGATATAGATCCTCTCCAAAGGTAAAATGGTTGTGGCTCAGGATGAATTGTATGAGCTGTGTTACTGGTTCTGTTGGGAGGTTTTGTTTTGCCAGGTGTACCCGACATGTTGCAACTCCATCCTTGTGGGGAATGTTGGTATACAGGGATTCCACATCCATGGTGGCCAAAATGGTACCCTCAGGTAGTGGGCCCAGGGCATTCAGTTTGTTAAGAAGGTCAGTGGTGTCCTGGATATAGCTTGGAGTATCCCTGAAAAGGGGTTTTAGGAGATTTTCCACCCAACCTGAGATGTTTTCTGTCAGTGTCCCAATGCCAGAAATGATAGGCCTCCCAGGGTTGCCATCTTTGTGTATCTTTGAGAGCATATAGAAGCAGCCCGGCCTGTGTTCTTGTGGGATAAGTCCTTTTATCTGATTCTGGATCTGGATTGGAAACTTCTTGATCATACTCTTTAGTTCTTTCATATAGGCCTTTGTGGGATCACTTCCAAGTTTGGAGTAATGGGTGGGATTTGACAGTTGCCTGTTTGCTTCCTGGATATAGTCTGAGGTGTTCATTATGACTATTGCGCCCCCTTTGTCAGCTGGTTTTATTATTATATCCTGATTTTCTTTTAGTGAAGTAATAGCCTTCTGTTCCTGCATGGTTAGGTTATGGACCTGTTTCTTTTGTTTCTCCAGGATTTCTGAATTTACTTTGCTTCTGAAACAGTCAATATATTTATCCAGTGCTGCGTTAGTTCCAGGGTGTGGGGTCCAGGTAGATTTTTTGGTAGGATTCCTTATGGGCTTTTCCATCTCAGAACTGAAAATGGCACCTCACCTTGCCTACATAAAAGGTTCATGACCTGCAGGCACATCCACACCGCTGACAGTGTACCTATCCCACAGTCACAACAGGTGCGCAGAATTAGGGGGACATTTTCCTGCAGGTCTTCCAATGTGGTGTACCTCATAATGTGTGGGGGACCTAGTGAATGACCTGCAGAAAGCTGGGACTAACGTAACAAAGGCTACTGTCAGTAAGGATTTACTGTGGAGCCCAGGACAGGTGAGTATCAGCATTTTTTTTTATTTTTAATCACCATGGGGGCTGCCGAGAGGGACAGTTAGCATGGTGGAACCCCTTGGATGGCGCGGCCATGTTTGACCGTGGCATCAAAGGGGTTACAACCCCCGATCGGAAATGTGCGATTCGATACATCGAAGCATGAGGAAATCCGGATTCAATGTGAATTAAAGATTTCCTGAAATTCGGATTGAATTACACTTCGTCAGCTTCGATTCAATCATCTCTAGTGATGTTACTGTTGCAGTCCGTCAACAAACACCGGATGAAAGTAGTGGAGACTGAGCACTCTTTGATCCTCTGAGCCCTTCTCTGCCTATGCCCAATTTTTCCGTGAAACTAGACAACCCCTGATATTGTAATGTTATGTTTTGCTGTGTTACAGATTGTTTGCTGTGCTACTGATTGTTTTGCTGTGTATTATACCCATTCTACCCTTGCAGATGCTGTGCCTTTAACTTCTTCCTGCCACAGCCATTTTTAAATTTTTTTGCTTTTTACTCCACTCCTTCCACAAAACTTTTATTTTTCCATTCACAGAGCTGTATGAGAGCTTAATTTTTGCAGGACAAATTGTACTTTGTAATGGTACAATTTAATATTCTCTGCAAAGTACTGGGAAGCTGGAAAAAAAAAGTCAGAATGGGGTAGAATTAGAGAACAACTGTGTTTGTGTGACTTTCCTAGTGCCTTTGTTTTTAAGTATTCATTGTGCAGTCAAAATAAAAGTTTCTCAGTATTCTGCAGGTCAGTACAATTACAGCAATTCCAAATGTATATAGTTTTTGTTATGCTTTAAAGGGAGTCTGTCAGTAGGAAAATTGGTATCAAACTAATGACAGTACCTTGTAGAGCAGCTTTTAGGGTATGTTCACATGTAAGAATTTGCCGCAGATTTGAGGGTGGATTCTGCTCCCCGGATCCGCAGCAGATTCCTCGTCAGAATCTGCCTCCCATTGTTTTCAATGAGAGGCAGAAATTGCAGCAGGATACTGAAAAAAAAATCAGCATCCTACTTGATCTTGCCACGGATTCCATTGCTCGAGACTCCCTGCCAATTAGGCCCATTTATCTGGGCATAATCAGCAGAGGAAAGCTGCTGATGTTGTTATACCACGGCTGAATACTGCAACGGAAAGTGAAGAGGAATTCCTCTTCATTTTCCTATGTGTGAACGTACCCTCATTCTGCATTGCATTTTCATGAAAATCAGTGTTTTATTCCTATGCAAATTGGCTGAAAAGAGCTTTAGGGGCATTTCTTCTCCTGCCTAGGCTTGAGATCTAGAGAAGGGGGGGTGAGTTGAATTTTTATATTTTTTTTCTAAATATTTTTAAAAGCTTTTTTTTTCTACTTTTCTGAAGGCTTGAACCTGCAATCTTTAGATTGCTTATCCTATAGACTGCAATGGCAGTCTATGAGGAAATTGCTATATACCGATTGAGGCCTGCTGCAGGCAAGCCTCAATAGATATATAGTTAAGACTCCAGGATGACGACATGAGCATCGGAGAGGCATCACAGGTGAGTCTTTTTTCACATTTGAGGTACAGTTTTAGGCCTGGGCTCCACGTGGAGAAAATGCTGCGGAAAAAAAAAATTGTGTTTTTCAGTCCCTGCATAGTGTGGATGGGATTTATTAGAATCCCATCCACACACTGTGGAAAAATACACACAGCGGAAACGTTGCGATTTCCAAAGCTGTTGCAATTTTGGAAATCGCAGCATGTTAATTATACTTATGGAAATGCAGGCGGTTTCCCTATAGGTATAATGGAAGCATAAAGTCCATAGAGGAAACCTCTGCGGACTTTCTGTGAAATGTGCTTGTTGCAGTTTGTCCAGAAGCACTTTTTTTTTCTTTGGTCCGTAATGTAGAGCCTTAGCCTTAAAGGGTAAATGCCCATGATTGGAGCAGGCTCCCAAAGCAGGCATTCCCACCAGGTCTCCGCCGTATATTACAGTGGAAACCCAGTGGCCATTGCGACGCTTACCTCCTGAGCAGAGACCATGATTAAAGATTTTTATCCACTGAAATTAACCAGAATGAATGACAGCAAGTAGAAGACCGTGAGGAATTGATACAGAAAGTATTTTAACACCCTCAGACACCACCTCCCCTGCTGCCCTCTCCTATGGAGGTCTGCAATTCTCGAACACTCCCCACCCCAACAATAAACCTGTTGGAAGCATAGGCGTACTTCTGTCTGACAATTGCTCCTTTGCCCCAATCCAACCGCTACCTGCTCTCACCCTCCCCCTCTTTGAAGTGCACACTGTTCGCATTTACTCGCCCTCCAACTGGCCGTCATATATTGACCGACAGGACCTACTGCTGCCTTTATCGACCACTTCACCACCTGGCTAATGCACTTCCTATGCACAGACACCCCCACCATCATCATGGGTGATTTCAACATCTCCATTAACACAAACCACCCCTCCGCTTCCAGTCTCTTGTCCCTCACTACCTCCTTTGGTCTCTCTCAATGTTCCTCCTCTGCCACCCACACAAAGGGACACACGCTGGACCTCATATTTACCTGCTTCTGCTCTCTAGTCAACCTCTCTCTCTGTCCACGCTCTCTGACCACAACCTGCTGACATTCTCTGCCCTCTCCTCTGTAATAGACCCTCCAACCCCTAAACCAACATGCCCCCGCAGAAACCCTAATCACTTTGACATCCGCACGCTCTTAGACTCTCTCCTACCACTCGCTGACATAATCTCACTCCAGGATGTAGATACCACCACTGACTTCTACAATACCACCATTACCTCAGCCCTTGACTCTGTAGCCCCCTTCACTAACACCAGAGCCCGATCGATCAATAGGCAAACCTGGAACACTGACCTGGCTAAAAAACTGAGACGTGCCTCATGGGTTGCAAACGCCTCTGGAAGAAAAGCTACTCCCAGGAGGTCTTCCTTAGGTACAAAGAGGCAGTACTCACAGCGGGTCTACTTCTCCACACTAATATCTGCCCTATGCCGCAACCCCAAACAGCTATTCACTACCTTCAACTCCCTTCTCCGTCCTCCTGCGCCCCCTCCGACATCACTTATCACAGCTGATGACTTTGCCTCTTATTTTAAAAGCAAAATTAACACCATCAGAGACAGTCTCACCCTACACCCCCGACAACCACTCTATCCAACTGCTCGGTGCTCTTTATCTTTAACCTGTTTCTCCACCATCACTGATGAAAAGCTCTCCACTCTAATATCTAAATCCCACCTCACCTCCTGCGCACTTGACTCCATCCAGTCACACCTCATCCCCAAAGTCATTACTCTTGCCCTAACCCATCTCTTCAACCTATCCCTAACCAATGGATCCTTCCCTTCCGCCTTCAAACATGCTACCGTCACACCTATACTTAAGAAACCCTCCCTCGACCCGTCCGCGCCAGCCAACTACTCCCCATCTCACTGCTCCCGTACGCCTCTAAACTGCTGGAGCAACATGTCCACTCCGAACTATCCCCCTATCTCTCGCCCAATGTGCTCTTTGACAGACTACAGTCAGGCTTCAGACCCCATCACTCCACAGAAACTGCCCCAACCAAGGTCACCAATGACCTTCTAACTGCCAAAGCCAAACGTCATTACAATGTCCTCCTCGACCTCTCCTCTGCCTTTGACACAGTTGACCATTCCCTCCTGTTAGAAACACTTTCATCCCTTGGCATCTCAGACCTGGCCCTTTCCTGGATCTCCTCATACCTCACCAACCGCACATTCAGCATCTCCCACTCGCACACCACCTGCCTGCCATGCCCTCTTTCTGTAGGTGTCCCCCAAGGCTCCGTCCTAGGACCCCTCCTGTTCTCCATCTACACCCTAGGCCTTGGCCAACTCATAGAAACCCATGGTTTCCATTACCATTGCTATGCTGACGACACCCAAATATATCTCTCTGGACCAGACATTACCTCCCTGTTGTCCAGAGTCCCAGAATGTCTAGCAGCCGTAGCCTCCTTTCTCTCCTCCTGCTTTCTCAAACTCAACATGGAGAAAACAGAGTTCATAATCTTCACCCCTCCAAGCACGACCCCCCTACCTGACCCATGTATCAAAATTAATGGAATCACTCTCACCCCAGTCCCAGAGGCCCGCTGACCTATCCTTCAAGCTGCATATTCAAACCCTCAACACCTCCTGCCGCCTCCAACTCAAGAACATCCACCGAATCCGCTCCTTCCTCACCCCTGAAACTACAAAGATGCTAGTTCATAATCTCCCGCTTAGACTACTGTAACACTTCTCCATGGCCTCCCAGCAAACACTCTCACACCCCTCCAGTTCACCTTAAACTGTGCAGCTCACTTAATACACCTCTCCCCCCCATTCTTCATTAGCCGCTCCCCTCTGCCAATCCCTTCACTGGCTACCCATCGCCCAGCGAATAAAGTTCAAACTACTAACGCTGACATACAAAGCCATCCACAACCTGTCCCCTCCATATATCTCCGACCTAATCTCCCGCTACCTGCCCACACATAACCTCTGATCCTCCAAAGACCTCCTACTCCGCTCTTATCCGCTCTTCACACAAACTTCTCCAAGACTTCTCCCGTGCATCCCCCATACTCTGGAACTCACTACCAAGACACATCAGACTGTACCCCACCCTCACCATCTCCGACCTAATCTCCCGCTACCTGCCCACACATAACCTCTGATCCTCCAAAGACCTCCTACTCTGCTCTTATCCGCTCTTCACACAAACTTCTCCAAGACTTCTCCCGTGCATCCCCCATACTCTGGAACTCACTACCAAGACACATCAGACTGTACCCCACCCTCACAAGCTTCAAAAAGGCCCTGAAGACTCACCTATTCAGGAAGGTCTACAACCTCCAATAACACTACTGTCACCACACCACCACCTGAACAGCCTCTACCCCCACCTTCTGTCTCTCACCCTCTTCCCTCAGACTGTAAGCCCTTGTGGGCAGGGCCCTCTACCCCACTGTGCCAGTTGGTCACTGTTTGTATTATCTGTTTTGTATAGCTTGTGTACCGTATGTAAATCCGCAAATGTAAAGCACCATGGAATTAATGGTGCTATATAAATAAACAATAATAATAAATAATAATATTTTGGAAAATTGCATAACATTTCATTGTACAAACAAGAACATTTTATCTCTCAATATTTGTCTGAAACTGGACAACCCCTTTAACCATATAAACCACATTGATTAAGTGTAGAATGGTGTGGTTAGGATCCTTCTGAGGCTTAGGGCAAACTTACCTTATATTCACAGGAAATATTGCCCATGTGTTGACCATTTTTTAACGGCCATCACCCATTAAATATGAATGCATAAATTCAATGCATGTTATTGGGGGCTATCCACATGACCAGTATTTTGACAAATATTCTGTTAAAAATATAGGTCATATTGTATTTTTCTCTGTTTTCACGGATCCCTCCATACATTCAAGTGTATGAGGAATCCATGAAAATGGATGCCCCTTGTGTCCTTCTTTCATGGCCGTTTTGCACCTCGGTTATGTGAATGTAACCAAAGAGAGTCAAGCCATGCGTTCAGTCATGCTGAGGTCAATGGGGAATCTGATCAACTGGAGTGACTACAAAGTTAGTGAAGTTACAATCTTGATAAGTGGGCTCCATGTAATGAAACATTGTTTTGTATAGCACTTCACAAATAACAACTAGGCTAAGGCCCCAAGTAGCGAAGCGCAGCAAAAAAATGCAGCGGAAACCCATTGCGTTTTTTTCTGCAACGTTTATCACAGAAAGTCCGCAAAGTTTTCCTCTTTCTGCCCCTATTATACCTATACAAAAAACACCAGCGTTTCCGCAGGCATAATTGACAAACGTGGCCATTTTTGAAAGCAGCTTTTCCGCAGCAGATTTTTTCTGCAATGTGTGAATGGGATTAGCCAGAATCCCATCCACTTTACGGGTAATGCAAACCAGTGCGTTTTCGCAATGTGGGGCTCCGGCCTTAAATTGGATTTATTATCATTATTATTTACTGTCATTGTTATTACAAATCAATCCACATAATTTGGCAATATATTGAAAGATATATTGTATAGTCTGGGGCAGGTAAAAAGATTTGACAAATAAGTATTACTTGTCAATGGTTACATCATGAATAAGTCTGAAAGACAATGAACTGTAATAAAATAAGATATGCATGAATCATTCTGAACCGATGCATAATGCACAGCTCTGTTTATCTTTGAGAACAACTCACAGTGTGTTCTATTCTCCCACTAAATAAAGTGCTGAGAATAATCTGCTATTCTAAACGCCTACATGCCACTGGCTGTGAAGTTACACAACTAGAATGCTGGTGCTAGACACAGTTTGAGGCTGAGGCCACATGATGCAAAAACGCATAATTTTTTGTGGAAATGTAAAGGAAAGACACTGTTTTACAGTCCCAGCAAAGTGAATAAGATTTCATTTAATCTCATCCCCACATTGTGGAACAAAACACTGTTGAAATTTTCGCTTTTTCAAAAACTGCGTTTATGAAAAATACAAGCTGATTTTACCTCCAAAAACGCTGAATTTTACCCATAGACTCATGTTTTTTTTTTTAAACTGTAAATTTTCAGAATTTTGAACAGAACAACAAGAAAGAAGGATTCAGCAATGTTTTTTTTTTACCTGCGTTTCGCTATGTGTGTCCTCGGCATTAGAGAGGAAAAGTCAATTCTAGTGGACAGTATAAATTGAGAGTGCAAGCACTGTACACAATTTAAATAAGGAAATTACAGATTGATGCGTTTCCACATAATACATATGGAAGAATATAAATTTTATACATATATATTTTAGATGCCTTCAAAAAGACATGCAAAAAAAATATACCCTGAACATATTCAGAAGTAAATTAAACACCATCCATCACAGGGCAGGAATGATCCCATCTATCTCATGCCCTTAATGTCAGGAGGATGGTACATATTTTTGGCACTTGCTCTGGCTTTGCCCCACTGTGGCTGCCTTTTGGAGAGAGGTTGTACAATTCCTCAGCATGTTGATGAAGGTCTCACTTCAACTGTCACAAGTTCTTTTTAGTTTGATGGAGGTTGGTGAAGGGGGTCCTGGACTCAGCACAGGAACCTTCAGGAGACCTTTTCATGGTCTGTAAGGCCATTGCACTACAGTGGATGGTCCGGGCTGCCCCAACTATACCTATATGGCTCAAGCTGATTAACGATATTTTCCCTTTTGAAAAAGTGATTTATCCAACTTGTAAATGTTCCACCAGGTTTGAGTGAATCTGGGCCCAATGGTGCAACTTGCATCAGAAGTTGACCCCGGAATAACTCCTGTTGCTCTACTGTTATACCACGTTATCTTTATCAGATCGCCGGAATAATGCTGATGAGTCCCAATTGACCCTTTCTTGCAGTATAAGTATTGGTTGTACCCTAATAACTTGTATGGGTATTTTGGCCTGTTTGATTGAATTGTACCCTGAATTTTTTATTAGGACTTGATACATTGCTCCGTTCTGTTTTTGATTTGTAACAAAAATCTTGAAATAAACGGAATTAGAAATAAAAAGAAAAAAAAGTGAACGCATGCATACCTTGGGCCTCATGATTCCAGCACACACCTAAGAACAAGATGTCTTTGGGACCTGGTACCAGTACACAAAGCTGACTTTTAATTTGAGTACTTTTTGCTACACTATTAATAAATCTGATCCAACTAGCTGTTCATAGGTGCAGCCATAACCAGTGTAGTTAGATTTTCAGTGGTTCCATCTACTAGTGAGAATTGTTCATTCTTTGAATACCATAACAAATTAAGACCCCAATTGCTGATTTGATAGCAGCAGCTACATGAAGAGAAACACCTATTAGTCAACACCTATAAGTACCTGGGTGTGCTCCTCAATAATAAACTGGACTGGGCAGATCACCTGGTTGTACTGTACAGGAAGGGCCTCAGCAGGCTCTACCTGCTTAGCAGGCTGAGAGCCTTTGGAGTCCAGGGGGCACTTCTTAGGACTTTTTTCAACTCAGTAGTGACATCAGCCATCTTCTTCGGAGTGGCCTGCTGGGGGAGTAGCATATCAACCAGGCATAGGAATAGACTCGACAAGCTGATCAGAAGGGCCAGCTCTGTCCTTGGTAGTCCCCTGGACCCTGTGCAGGTGGTGTCCGTGGTGAGCTCCATGCGGGAGAATAACTCCCATCCCATGCATGAGACCGTGATAGCACTGGGCAGTACTGTCAGTGACCGACTACTTCACCCAAAGTGTGAGAAGGAGCGCTATTGGAAGTCTTTCCTCCCCCACTGCGTTTAGGCTGTACAACCAATACCGACCGAAGAGGATATCATTCCATACGGAGAACTGAAAGATCTTTAAGTTGTTATACTCCCTCTGCTACTTTTTACCTGTACCTTTCTATCTGTACCTACTGTCACTGTAATGCTTCTACTTTGTTTTGTATACATTGTATTTGCATTGCATATCTTTGCTGCTATAACACACTGAATTTTCACATGGTGGGACTATTAAAGGATTATCTTATCTTATTTCCACAGGCATGTATGGATGTGATATGTACAAAATATTCATATGAACATTTCAGATGAAGTATCTTGTATAGAGTATATTAGGAAATAATAAGTCTAGTGCTCAGTTATTTAAGCCCTGTATTTGCTCCATGTGCAACACTACTTCAAACTAGACAATGATTATGAAAGCTTCTGCTAACACGCTGAAAAAAATAGTGTAAAACATTTTCCTTCTCCTTCCCTGTTTCTGTTCTCATTATATTGGTCAACATTTATCCAAGATCCAATAAATTTGGCTGACATTTACTCACTGAATCAGCAAACACTTATTATACCATATCATAACATTGTAGTCATTGTAGTTAATGGCATCAGCAGTACATAATTAGAGATGGTTTCTCCTTGTACATCATTGCATGTAGTACTTGAATGCCCCACCCATATAAAGTGAACACTTTGTGAATGAACAACAGAACACATACAGGACAAGAACATTATTAAAGTGATAATAGTGATGGTAATCATATTGCAATAATAAGGCCCAAAAGGACACCTCCATCACACTGTTTATTGGGTGAGCACAAAAAAGATCTCTTAAATATTGGAGATTTTTTTCATATTAGCTTAGGCAGCGAGACTGTTTATTTGGTGAGCAACAAAAAAAATGCTTAAAAAACTGAGATTTTTTTCAGACTAGCATGGAGGCGGAATCAGCATTTTGCTATTAGATGAAGTTTGCATGTATTTAATGAAACTCTTGCCCAAAAAACCTTTAACAAAAGATTTTTCACTAACAGGACTATGTTTATACACTCTGTGGACACATGGAACTGCTGTATTGCACAACAGATTTAGACAAAATTAGGTTATTGGGAATTAAAAGTTTAACTGTCCTTTGTGTGATAGTATTAGTGCAGGCTATGTGCTGTTAGGCTCACAACAGCAGCACAGATATTCTCCCTCATTTCATCCTATCTATGATCACTAATCCACCGGTAATTGATTACATTTGACTAAACTCTTCTACTCCCTAAGATTCTTTAGACCTATTGCAAATTGTAAACTTTGCAGCACTCCATGCTCTCTGTATCATGCAGTGAGATGAATATTACATTAATCCCTACATCCACCATCACTGCAAAGCCTTGTGTTCAAGCCCATAGCACCTTATATAAGTGTTTATGACATCAACACTGTAAGGTGTCCACCTACCATTGATTATTGGCTAAGAGGCTGTCAGCTGATTTCAGGTAGCACCAGAACATCACAGTGACTCACATGACATACAGCACAGACCAAAAGTTTGGACACACCTTCTCATTCCAAGAGTTTTCTGTATTTTCATGATTATAAAAATTGTTGATTCACACTGAAGGCATCAAAACTATGAATTAACACATGTGGAATTATATACTTAACAAAAAAGTGTGAAACAACTGAAAATATGTCTTATATTCTAGGTTCTTCAAAGTAGCCACCTTTTGCTTTGATTACTGCTTTGCACACTCTTGGCATTCTCTTGATGAGCTTCAAGAGGTAGTCACCTGAAATGGTTTTCACTTCACAGGTGTGCCCTGTCAGGTTTAATAAGTGGGATTTCTTGCCTTATAAATGGGGTTGGGACCATCAGTTGTGTTGTTCAGAAGTCAGGTGGATACACAGCTGATAGTCCTACTGAATGGAGTGTTAGAATTTGTATTATGGCAAGAAAAAAAGCAGCTAAGTAAAGAAAAAGGAGTGGCCATCATTACTTTAAGAAATGAAGGTCAGTCAGTCCGAAAAATTGGGAAAACTTTGAAAGTGTCCCCAAGTGCAGTGGCCAAAACCATCAAGTGCTACAAAGAAACTGGCTCACATGAGTACCGCCCCAGGAAAGGAAGACCAAGAGTCACCTCTGCTGCGGAAGATAAGTTCATCCGAGTCACCAGCCTCAGAAATCGCAGGTTAACAGCAGCTCAGATTAGAGACCAGGTCAATGCCACACAGAGTTCTAGCAGCAGACACATCTCTACAACAACTGTTAAGAGGAGACTGTGCAGCAGGCCTTCGTGGTAAAATAGCTGCTAGGAAACCACTGCTAAGGACAGGCAACAAGCAGAAGAGACTTGTTTGGGCTAAAGAACACAAGGAATGGACATTAGACCTGTGGAAATCTGTGCTTTGGTCTGATGAGTCCAAATTTGAGATCTTTGGTTCCAACCACCGTGTCTTTGTGCGACGCAGAAAAGGTGAAGGAATGGACTCTACATGCCTGGTTCCCACCGTGAAGCATGGAGGAGGAGGTGTGATGGTGTGGGGGTGCTTTGCTGGTGACACTGTTGGGGATTTATTCAAAATTGAAGGAATACTGAACCAGCATGGTTACCACAGCATCTTGCAGCGGCATGCTATTCCATCCGGTTTGCGTTTAGTTGGACCATCATTTATTTTTCAACAGGACAATGACCCCAAACACACCTCCAGACTGTGTAAGGGCTATTTGACCAAGAAGGAGAGTGATGGGGTGCTTCGCCAGATGACCTGGCCTCCACAGTCACCACACCTGAACCCAATCGAGATGGTTTGGGGTGAGCTGGACCGCAGAGTGAAGGCAAAAGGGCCAACAAGTGCTAAGCATCTCTGGGAACTCCTTCAAGACTGTTGAAGACCATTTCAGGTGACTACCTCTTGAAGCTCATCAAGAGAATGCCAAGAGTGTGCAAAGCAGTAATCAAAGCAAAAGGTGGCTACTTTGAAGAACCTAGAATATAAGACATATTTTCAGTTGTTTCACACTTTTTTGTTAAGTATATAATTCCACATGTGTTATTTCATAGTTTTGATGCCTTCAGTGTGAATCTACAATTTTTATAGTCATGAAAATACAGAAAACTCTTGGAATGAGAAGGTGTGTCCAATCTTTTGGTCTGTACTGTATATCTACTCTGTATTTTTCCTGCGCAATACATGTGGTTTATATATTTAGTCTGAGGCAAATCACCATTTGTTCTGTTTCGTTAAAAAACAAACAATTTAAATCAAACCCGAATTGTGACGAATTAGTTCACCCATCTCTACACATGAATATCATTGATATAGTCAATAATTGCTATTAACTTTATGTCCCAACACACTTCCCCAGTCATAAATATCATTGATATAGACAATAATCGCTATCAACTCTATGTTCCAACACTGAAAATCGTCAGAGAGAAAAGTTCTGCACAGAGGACTTTTCTCTCCACCGCTTTCACTTTTGAAATGGTGGACACCTGCTGAACGCCTGGCGGACCCTTAGCAGTCCAGCTATCATTCAGAGGCCACGGCGCTAATGTGAACCTAATGTAAAAATAGGAAGAAGCTGATATTAGAAAAAGCATTTCGGTTTTTATCTTTAGATGCACTGGAGCAACAAAATCCATTACTTGTGAAAGTGTGTTTAGCTTTTAGACTTTTTGTAGCTGTCTGGCAGGTATACAACTCTGCAATGAAGTTTTAAAATGTCACTGCAAAGTCTGCAGCTGCACAGAAATCATGCAGCTGCTGAGTATGGGAACTAGCTGTCAAAGACAGTCAGGCTCCCCTCAGAGCTGGCAATACAATTATTACCGATCCTTACTCCTTGATTGGTGGTGTGTTTTTAAAATGGAGTTGTTTAAAGACTTTCTTTTTGTGCGACGAGCTGTCATTTTATTAGTACAATTTTGTAGTACATATGGCTTTTATTTCATTTTTTATTCCATCTTTGGGAATAAAGGTAGGTGTATTTAAACTTTTAATATTTGTAATGCCTCTCCATCTGTCTAACTGCTTAGATACCATGGTCACTACTTTTGTTCAATGTGATGGTTTACAAGCTGAGTGTGGGGGCAAAGAAGAATTAGGGTTTAAAGAGGACCTTTCATGCCCTCATGAAAGCCGACAGTGAGCTGAATTAAAACAGTAAAAAATGAAAGACTTGTACCCACATTTTGTCATCAAGCATGGTCCACATATCAAAAACACAGCAGGACTATAAAATGTCTGTAACATTTTCATGTACAACTTCCAATGTGGTGTGCACAATACTGTACAAGGTGCCCCAATGAAGGAAGTTACATTAGACAAAGAAAATGCAGGCCGTGATGGATTTACACAGGCCCACAATTAAATTTCAGCTGGATACCCTTGTGGGAAAACATTTCTCTGGGCCAGACCACAGCTTGTCAGACTTATTAGGACTTAAGTCCTAATTCTAAAAGGTCTCTTCAAGAAGGTCAGAGAGAGGAAAATTCAGGAATTCAAGCTTATGATAAAATTCAGATCATTGACAAAAGGACTCAATCTAACACCTGGATTTATGAGCCCTTACATGTACGCAATTCACCGCCCTCCATCAGACTGACTCCAGATGACTACAAACCACCCCCCCCAACTCCTCACCCCATAACCTCAGTTGTATTATCCTTTTATCTCACTAACCTATCACCTCATGAACTAATTGCTATTGTGAATCATCTTACTAATCTTACTTACATCTTACTAATATTGGGCTGTGTTCTCAGTCATTCATTTGTAAATGCCTGCCTCTGTGCTTTGAAAGTTTGCAAATATAATTTTCCTGGTTAGCCAATAAAGATATATCTAAAATGCTTTTGTCTTTTTGACACAAAAGTATCAAATATTGCTATGTGTGGTCTCAGCCTTAAAGAGGTTGCCCAGGATAAATAAAATATATATATATTAGGCCGAGGAAGGTGAAAAAAAAGAAAAAAACAAACCATACTCACCTGTCCTCGTTGCTCTGGTATCCTCCCAGCGTGGTCCAATCCTATGGCTCAACTGTCTTCTTTTGCCAGAAGTCCTGTGTCCCTATCGTTAAGGCAGCTTATTGGCCTCAGCGGTCACATGCGGCAGGGAATTCTGCCGGAAGAAAACAGCTGCAGGACCGTACTGCGCTGGGAGACCAGAGCACGGGGGACAGGTGAGTGTATTTTTTTTCTTTTTTTACCTTCCCCTGCCTAAAATAAAAAAATAAACTATCCCGACAACCCCTTTAAGTTAATTTGTTCAAATCCCAGGGCTGGATTCTAATTGACATGTCCTAGAAGTCAAATTGGAACATTACCTTTAAGTGTGTTTCTTGTAACAGAGGTCTCGTATAAGTATTCACAATTATTCTATCATAGTGTTTTCCGTTTTAATCGTGTGCTTTCCACACCATGCACCATCTTACAACTGATCTGACTGATCTGTAATCTTCAACGAGTCTGGTTTCACTTTTCAGAGTGACGTCCAGGTTACAAGGTTACATTGTAATCCTTGTGTCTAATTTGCTAAGAGGATTCTTAAAAAGGAATCCTGATTAAATCAAAACCATTCTATTTACAGTAATGGAGTTATTCTGCCATTGAGTTTTCTAATAATGGTATACTGTTATTGGAATACAATGATACAAAATGAAATAACAGTTATATAAACTAGGGAAACTACTCTGTCACATTAGCTTAAAATCATCAACATAAAATCTGTACTTTTAGAGAAAACCTTTACATGAGTGGTTTTCTTTAGGGAAACACAAGCATCTCTCAGATAAAAATATAAGAAATTACATATGCATAGTCTACAGTGACATTACCTTGCTGGATGTCAAATACACTATGCAGTTCTAAAGTATAGCTTAATTATATAATTAATAATTATAATAATGTGCCTGAAGGAAAATTTGTTTGCCTATAAAAATAAAAGTGCCGGATGTAAGAACTATACTTTTATATGGAATCCAACAAGAAAAAACTCTGTATGGATGGGTTTACACTGAAGAACTGTATGCAGTTTTTATAATTGTTGTAATGACTAGCACATTTCTACTATGGCTGGGTCACACCAGCGCTTGTACTCCGTTCGGGGATTCCGTCCCCTAACCCGTTTAAAAAATGTGTAGAGAAAAGTGCTGCAAGCAGTGCTTTTTTCTCCGCATTTTTCGCCCTCTATGGGGTCCGCAGATTTCCATGGGTAACCGCTTTATTAAGCGGATTAGGTTTCCATTCGGGGGTCCCCGAGGTTTTCATTGTAATGGCCATTAAAATGCCTAGTAACAGTAATAGGTATTACTGCAATTGCAAAACAAATACAGTTCTCCATTAAAAATCGCTGTGTAAACTCAGAATCCACTTCTGCCCATCCTAACTGCTGGACTGTATCTGGTTACTTACAGTTTCGCACCTGCGATTGTTGGCTTGCTTGGGCATCTGCTACCATCACCAGGACCGCTATAAGAGGTGGTCTATGAATAGAGAAGTCCAGAGGGAATACATTTGAAAAAAACAATTACTTATCCAAAGTAGGAAATATGGCTGTCTGCCCATTTTGATGCCAATTTTTATGTCCAGAATTATGTTGGATGAGCCTGAACTCAACTGGGTTTGAGTCTGTCTGTTGGCAGTGTGAGTTCAGTGGCCCAAAGTCAAGGACAGGATTTATGCGAAGAACTACTTTGGGATTCTTTAAATGCAATGTACACCTTTGCAGCATGATTTTTATTCTTGAAATGTACAGTCTCGTGCAAACGTTTTAGGCAGGTGTAGAAAAACGCTGATGTTAAGATATTCTTAATACACATAGGTAACAGTGCCCTAATAATCTCCCCCCTATAGATAACAGTCCTCCCATAGGTAATGGGTGTCTTAATTGTCCCCCCACATAGATATTGGTGACCCCCACAAGTAATAGTTCTCCCTACCCCAAATTACTTCACATACAGTCCAGGACACATAATTCTGGTGAATTTCATACTAACCTCATTTTCCTGCAATGGGCTGATGTGGCGCCTGGCTGTGCACCTCGTCTTGCAAGCGATACCATAGAGCAGGAGACAACATGGCCAGAAGGATATTAAAAGAGTCACACAGCTGGGTGCCACATCAGTGAGTTGAAGGAAAAATAGGTAAGTATACAATTCCCTTCCCCTGGAGACAATAGTCTGGTTTAGGGACAGAGTCGCAAGGGGCTACTGCTGCGACCCCTATAGCTGTTTGTTCTCTCTTTGACTGGAAGGTCCACGGTACTCTCTACCTACAGGGTGCTAGGGACCATCTGGCTGAAGTGATGTCACGTAAAGTGGCTTACTAGTCCCCAACACCAGGGGTGAACTTAGCCTTTCTACTGCCTGAGGCAAACTATAGAAAGGTGCCCCCCCCCTTCAAAAAAAGATACCCAACCCAGCTCTCATTGGTTGCGTGATGGGCCCATTTGCAAATCAAAAAATACCCTTATTTGGCCCCCACATAGTATAAAAACCCCTTATTTGGCCCCCACATAGTATAAAAAACCCTTTTTTTGGCCCATACACGATATACAACACTTTTTTTTTTGGCCCCCACACAGTATATGGCCCCTCTGTTTAACTCCCCCCAACACAGTATATGATCCCTTTTTTTATGGCCCCCATATAGTTCATGACCCCCTTTTTTATGCCCCCTCACAGTATATGTTAGGCCGCTACCTATTGTATTATGGCAGTAGGTAGTGGACGATAATTTACTCACCCATCCACGCTCCTGTTCAGGCCAGCCTTCGCTGGGGCGTTGTAACCGATGCTGAAGAATGCCAGGACGCTGGACATAGAATCCTAGCGTTCTTCAGCGTTGTGACGTTAGTGCAGTGGAAGCAGAGGAGACTGACCTAGACAGGAGCGTGGATGGGTAAATAAAAATTATCGCCTGCTACCTACTGCAATAAGTGGCAGACGATTAAAAAAAATAATATTGTCCTCCAGTTAATTCCATGAGGCGCCACCTGAGGCCATCACCTCATAGAAGATGCACCCCTGCCCAACACATAATATGGCCTTATTTTTTTGTCTACCTACACAATATATGGCCCCCTTTTTTTTTTTTTGGCCCCCACACAGTACAATGTCTTACGTCTGGCCTGGACAGAAGCGTAGTTAGATGAGTAAATTATCGGCAGCTACCTATTGCAATAATCCAATAGGTAGCAGCCGATTAAAAACCATGGTGCCCCCCCAGTTCATGTCATCGCCTCAGGTCGCATCACGGTAGAAGTGGTCCTAGTCCATGGGCCTTGGGTTTGACACCTATGCTTTATAGTCTCTATGCTGTCAGGAGGGCGGTGTCAGGCAGAAGCAGACAAGGGGTGTGATTCTGAGCTCTGACACTGGCTGACTCCGATTGGAGCTCTGAATCACACACCCCTGCCTCACACTACCCTTTTGACGTTACAGAGCTTAAACAGCACATCAGGAACCAAAACTAACTGTGCGTGTTGCTCAGGAACAGTGGGGGTTAGAGAAAACATCCCAACTATGGGTGGGTTCACACCTGCGTTCCAGTCCATCTGTTGCCAATCCAGTGAAAATCTCGGCGAACGGGATTGGCATCGGATACAGACCGGTCAGCGACGCATTGGTTAAAAACCCATTCATTTGAATGGGTTTTTAAAGCAACGCGCGGGTGTCCGATTGCACCCTCTGCGCTGCAAAGCCGTTTTTTTTTCCTCGGACACGAAGTCCTGCGTGTCCGACTTTGTTTCCGACGAAAAAAAAGGATTCGCAGCGCAGAGGGTGCAATCGGACACCCGCGCATTGCTTTAAAAACCCATTCAAATGAATGGGTTTTTAACCAATGCGTCGCTGACCGGTCTGTATCCGATGCCAATCCCGTTCGCCGAGATTTTCACTGGATTGGCAACGGACAGACTGGAACGCAGGTGTGAACCCAGCCTATGCTGGAATTAGTGGAGCAGTACCTATTAACAGATTCTAAGGACTTGAATTGGTGGAGGTAGTGAAAGGTGCTCTATAAGTAAAGACTGTTTCACCTCAGTCCTCCAATCATTTCCTTGATACACAGCCAGTCACATTACACATCACACTGCACTATGTATTCATTCAGATAAAGATAATCTCAGTGACCTCATCCAGAACACACTGCAGCGACACTGCTGAAAGAAGCTCTACCAACGGCGAATAGAACGCGTTGACGTCACACAACACACCCTCACAACGTGCTGGCCTGCAATAAATGAAAGCGAACGCGGATGGGCGGGGCTTACAAACATAGGAAGTGACGTAAGAGAGGGAGCTGAGCCCGAGCGCGGGGAGGAGGTGGCAGCGATAAAGGAGGAGTACATGACGTCACGGCGGCCATTGCACAGAGCAAGACAGGCTGGGAGTTGACGAGCCGGCGCTTCGTGGAGAAGCTGCGCTTGCTACGGGAGAACTAGGATTTTATTAGGGGTTCTTGCCGTCCTGTCTCCACCGGATTGTTCTCCGCCTCGGCAGGACAGCTATACCTGCGGTGTGATAGCGTCTACTCTGCCCTGTGCTCGGTCCAGTTACCGGCTTGGTTAGATCACCACCCAAGTGACTGACACAAGCGAGTGCGGCCTCTGTGCTTCATCCACCCAGTACCTCCCTTTCGCCGGCCTAGCGGGCCCACAGCGGAGCCAGCCCGGCTTTTAAGCAGCCTTAGTATGGATGAAAAAGCGTTTACCAAGGAGCTGGATCAATGGATCGAGCAACTGAATGAATGCAAACAGCTGTCCGAGAGCCAGGTCAAGACCCTGTGCGAGAAGGTGGGTATACTCGACTGTGTGTGAACTGTCACCGACATTTGTGTTTGGCGCATGCCAGCACTGTGCGGTAAATCACCGGTAATCGTGTGCTTTGTGCTAAAGCGGGCGGGCATTATGTAACATGTAGACTTTAGAGGTTACTCTGTCCTGGCATGAAGTCATACGCTGCTGGACTCTGCCTGGTTACATGAAGTACGGTACCGGCAGGATACACCTTCGACGACAGGGGGCGGCACTGATCAGTCTTATCACGTATTCCTCACAATAGGTTCCGTAGGAGGGCAGCGCTGGTTGCTGGGGACGCATAAGCTACATGACCTCGGCAAGTGTGATGGGCTCTGTCACCAGGACCAAAGCTCTGGGGGACTACAGGTTCCAGCGTGGACAGACTGTATGTAGAGCACTAGCATACCACGTACGTGAAGTAGAGCCATGAATGGCGGCTTCTGGTGCTGTGCTCTTCATACAGCCTGGCGTGTGTCCTCACACTGTGCCCGGTAATGCTGCTGAAATAATCGGGCCCCGGGCTTGGCTATCCATATGCAGTCGGCTCCGCTAAGTAGAGCTGACGCTGATGTAGCGCTGCTTCCCGGGTCATAGCCTCTGTATGACCCCGGTATAACATGCGTGTCTAGTAGATGCTTCCTATGCATGGGTCCCTTTTGTTTATTTTAGCTAGCACTCCTGGCTACGCGCGTTGTGATGCATTCCTAGGAGCGGGCGGCTCTGCCTGGACTTGCGGCGCTGACATTTTAGCCGGCTCATGGCTGCTTCTCAGCTCCTAAGATGGCGGCTGCTCTCCTCCCCGCCCCCTCCGCAGGAATGCACTGGTGCGCGTCCCCGCTCCTATGGCAGTCTCTATGCTGAGTCTATGGCGCGCCGCTGGCTCCATTCATCTCCGCGGAGGGACGTTCACTTCCGGACCTTCCTATTAAAATCTGTGTAGACTCGATGTAGTGAATTGTGGCTTATGTTGTACTTATTTGTCATCTGGTCACTTAGAAACCTATTGTTGGGTTCACTCATCGGGTATACACTCTGTAAAGAGCCATAGAGACACCACCTAGTCTGCCTGTTCGTCTTCTCCATTCACTTTGCTGTGCAGGCCTGGCTATCTAATAGATGCCTGTCATTCTTTTCTTCAGCTCTGAGATTCCCATGATGTCACCCTGAGCACTTTGGTGTTTTGTTTATCCGAATACATTCTGCCATTCCAAAGCTATATGGTGCAAAGTTAGGGTTTACTAGCCAAGTGGACCGTAAAACTTGCATAATGTACCGTATAGACACGCCCCCAGAGAAGACAAGTTACTGCCCACCTGGCTTTTAGACCCTTATTTGCATAAGCACTGTAAGGGGCTTCTATATCTTCGGATCAGATTAGGATCAACAAAACTCCAGAATGCCCAGCCTGGCAGGGCCTCTTAGGCGGTGTATCATTGGTCTTCGCAGACTTGGTGACGGTTCCTCTTTAAAGAGGTTGTTCAGGACTTGAAAACATGGAATATGGCAATGCCACAGCTCTATCCCATTAAAATGAATGGAACTGATGTGCCGCATTGCTATGTGACCAACAGATAAGATGTCACTTCCCAAGAAGAAAACAGCTAGCTATGTCTTTGAAGACTTGAACACCTGGCTAAGTACCCCAGTGAGGTTTTTTTCTGGAGCAGGTGAAAAATAAAAAAAATAAACCCATACTCTCCTGTCCCATGATGCCCCATGGCTTATGGTGGAAGTCCTCGTGACTGACGCTTATCCGTGGCCTAAGGAAAGGACCCGAGATATCTCGGGTGACTTATGAGTGAGCCTTTCCTAAGGCCGCTGATTGGCCTCAGCAGTCACATGCAGTGAGTATTTCCGCCAGACCGTACAGTGACCTGAGACACTAGAGTGCCAGGGACAGGTGAGTGGGGTTTTTTTCACATTCCCTGGCCTCCAGGGAAAAAAAAACCTTATTTCTTGGGCAACCCTTTTAAGCTGTATAAGGTAATCATCAAAGTAGATTAAAAATGCTAGTACCTGTTCCCATTTCTGCAAAGCTTTGCAGTGCTATCGCCAAAAATCGCACCTTCCATTACCTTGCCATGAGGATGGCTTCATCTAAGATCCTTGTAAGGCAGCACCAACTAATGGTGATGGCATTGGGGATAATGGGGCCATAGTGACCTGAATTGAGGGGGCTATAAGGAGCAGATTGTAAGAGGCAGAGGAGGTGCTGCAGAGAGGCATTTCTACAGAAGTGGGTGGGGTAGGACTTCAGTGAATCTTGGGTCTCATTAATAACCGCTGGCAGCTTGGAGAGTGAACTCTTGTTTGCACAGCAACCTGTGCTAGAAAGTGACACTAAGAGGTTAAAATAATGCCTCTACAGGGGTCATAGATGCCTATTAAGGTAATTTTACACTCTGCATAAAGTCACGTGTGTTTCTGTCAATGAGGCACTGCTTCTGCATTTGCTGGCTATGTACAGTGAATGCCTGCACTACATTTAAACATTGCCCACTCCACGGGTGAACGTTTTACGTAGCGAGGAGTCTGTGGCAGTGCCTGTGATACCTCTGTTTGCAGGCATTTCAGCCCCTCAGATGCCATGGTCAGATGTGACTGTGGTATCTGACGGATTGAAGGACCCTTTACCACCTCTACCAACTGTTTGCTTGGTCACAATTGACAGAAGCATTTAAGGGGTTAAAACCTGCAGTCATGCAGGCATCATTTGTGGATGGTTGAAGTGGGTTCCTGCTGTTATACAGCTGGCACTTGTTGGGTATGGAGAGGGCTCAGCTCCAGCACCTTAGCTGTTAGCTGACACATGACATAATAGTATGCCAAATAGGCATTGTCATTTCAACAAGGTTTGCATAAATCAATAGTAGTCAAAAATAAAAACAAATATCTCATCAGATAAAAAATGCTGTTTTCCCTGCTCTTCATGCTCAAGACAGATTTCATCATATGACCCTGAATACAGGTCTGTAGTGAGAGGCGAAGTAAGCACTAGCAGAGGGAGAGTAAATAAGTGGTCCAAGACAAGATGAGGCAATCTGATACCATGCAGTGAAAAAGAGGCTAAAAGTACTCGATATCAGGTACTTTCCAGGGGAAAAATATCAAAAACAGGGGAGCTAGTGCCATGCAGGGGAAAACTGCCAAATAACGCAGACTTATCTGGTCAGTTATAAGGTTAGCTTTTCCTGAAAATTCACAACAGACCACTTTGGCTTGGCTAATCCTTTGTAGTAGGTTCTACCAGTAAGCTGATCAGCATCCACCTGGTGGGGACCACATCAGTCAGCTGTTATCTACAGGATATCCTGGCAATAAGGGCTTATTCAGATGGCCTTAATATAGCTATTTATGCATGTCTACCTAAACTAGCAGTGTCACACTTTTCTATGATGTTTCTAGTTTGGGTCATTAGAACCGCTGACAGGGCATTATTTGCGAGTGTAATAACCATATAATATGGCTGCACTATGGACGTCAAAATAAGCACATTGTGCAGTGCCACTATAGGTTAAACTAATCCGCATAAAGTTCTCATTGTTCTCATTCAACTTTATCTTTATCAAGAAATGTCATGTCTTGAGGATTTCTCATGGAGAAAATGTACTAATTGATCTAGCAAAATGAAATTGTTTATGAAATATAGAAAATCTCCAGTACATGTCTTGCTGAATTTCCCTGATGGTTGAATGGGATAGAGATGCCATCCTCAGTGAGGAATGGACATAGATGCCTAGTGTTTGATTTACGTTCAGAAACTTGGGTTCTGGTCGTGATTTTTGCTAGGGGTGGCAAAGACATACATTTTTACTTCTATAGATATGAAGTAAAAATGTATATTTTGAATGACCAATGACTAAACTCTTCATTCCCTGTACGTTTTCTGCTGGAGAAATGGTATGCGTGCGTCAAATTCCAGCCGCTAATGTATGTTGTAAAATGCCAGGTGCTGTTTGCTTTACGTACTTGGCATTCCAGTTTAAAGATTCACTATAGAACAAGATGCCAGCGGAAATAACTGAGGCAGGCGTGTGTGTGAGACACGCTAGGTTTTCTTGGAGGGCCAGAACGCATTGGCAGACCATTATAACAGCGGTCAAATACAGAGCCAGACAAACCCCTTTAACTATAATTGGGATCTGTCAAGAGACCATTTTCTAGAAAATGCCACAGTTTTGGGTTCACACTGTGCCACAGATGTGAAAGTAGCCTGATCTGTTAGCAATTGGTGCCAGTTCTCATTGTACAGTGCCTACAGTCTCCCACAGGTGTTTTTTTATTTTTTTATGGGACCTAATTGGGTTATCCAGTTTCTGTGATTGATGGCCTATCCTTAGTTTGTATGGCGAGTGAGTAGTGTGGCTTCCCCACGCTGCCTCTGTACTTATGATTTGGGCAGTCCTGGGTGTCAGACCTCCGCAGAGCCAATATTGATGGCCTATCCCTGAAGCCGGATAACTCTTTAATATTGATGGCCTAGTCTTACAATAGGCCATCAATATCCAATCAGTTTAGGCTTATTTCCTGGAACTGCCATGATATTCTGTATAAAAGGGCTGTAGCACTTGCCAGGATAGTGGTTTGCATTTTGTAGCTGACATGAATGGTACCGCAGTTTACTTCAGCTCTGTCCAATGGGAGAAAGCTACATGCAGTATCTCATACAATGTAATGGTAATGAGAAGGCTGCAGTAGTCTGCCATGCAGCTGAAGGCTCTGGAACCTGGCACATCCCACCCTACTAAAAGTCCAATCGTGCTTGTCATGCTTATCTAGCATGACAGGATAGTGTCTATAAATTATGTAGTCACATGGCATGTACATTAGGTCTCGTGAGATGGTATTTTAATTACATCTAGAAAGAAACTGCTATAAATGATTAGATGTAGCGCCTTGTGAGCTACTGTCCATACATGCCTGAAACTTGAGTTCGTTTGCTTTAAGATTGTGAACAATGTCCTTCTTTTATATTAAGTAGTTGTTCAAATTGTAAGTATCACTAGAGAAGCCAATGAAATCCATTCTCTACCACTGTTTGAGCACTGTTGAAATTGGGTACATCTTGTAGATCAGTGGTCCCCAACCATTTTTGCACCAGGGACGGCTTCAAGCAAAACCATTTTTTCATGGTGGGGTGGGGCTTTGGTTATATGGGGGCGTGATTATAGGCAGGCTCCACCGTGTGGACGGGAAGGCTGTCCGCCGGTATGCTCTGCGGGGCGGGCAGCCTTGACACAAGCATCTGAGCGGACATGTTGAATTGTTAGACACCGAGGCTGGGTATTTCGCACTAGGTCAGTATGGTAAGCGACACCGAGGCTGGATACTTCACGCTAGGCCAAGTTGCTCTGGTAACATGTAAACTATCGGGTAGCGTGGCATCCTTAGCAGCTACAGGATGCTGTACTACCCGATAGTTTACACGTTACTATAGCAACGTGGCCTAGTGTGAAGTATCCACCTAAAACTGAGGCCAGCCCTCCGCCCTGCCCCGCGGACCAGCAAAGAACCCTCAACGGGCCTGGTCCATGGACTGGTGGTTGGGGACCCCTCTTGTAGACCATCTTCATCCAGGTTGAGCATACTCAGTTTTTCTTCCTTGTAGCTGTTTGAGGTCAGTGCTACTAAGCCATACATGAGCCATTCTAGCAAACGGAGCATAATTTGCTAGGTGGAAAGGCCATGGTGGTAGTTTGGAAGCTTACAAAGTAATGTGCACCAGGGAAATGCAGTTTTTACTGGTGAAGCACAGTCACATGCACTCATAGTAAGTGTAAGGAGCTATGAGGGGGTGCAGATCTCTGGAAAGTACAGAATAGCAAAAATGGTTTATTTGCATTGTCGCTTAAATCTTTAAATGTTTATGCTGGGAAAATCCTTTTAATTGATAGTTGTTAGTAGAGATGTGATCTGTTGAAGAATTTGTGGAGGGATTGTCTCTAATAGTTATACTGTGTTACAGGCAAAAGAAATCTTAACAAAAGAATCCAACGTCCAAGAAGTTCGATGTCCAGTAACAGTGTGTGGAGATGTTCACGGACAGTTCCACGACCTCATGGAATTGTTCAGAATTGGTGGCAAATCACCAGACACAAATTACTTATTCATGGGAGACTATGTTGACAGAGGCTACTACTCAGTGGAAACTGTAACACTACTTGTTGCACTAAAGGTATGGTTAACTTTTTTTTCACTTCTCATTTGTGACCACACTAAAACTTGACCTTCAGGATTTCCCGGATAGTATATTAAGCTAAATGGCAATATCAATATGCATAATTTTTGATAGTAGAAAGGGAGAGATTTATTAAGGCCCAGACAGATGCAGAGCACAGCTAATATATCAAGAAACTCTAGTCTCTCTATAAATCAGATGCATGGAAATCTGTTTGCTTATCGATCACTTGTCACTACTTGGGTAACCACTCGCAACATTTTATTCTCTAGGTTCGGTATCGTGAACGTATCACTATTCTGAGAGGGAATCATGAAAGCAGACAGATCACACAAGTATATGGGTTTTATGATGAATGTTTAAGAAAATATGGAAATGCAAACGTCTGGAAGTATTTCACCGATCTGTTTGATTACCTCCCATTAACTGCCTTAGTGGATGGACAGGTAAGGTTATGAAGAAAATGTTCTTGTATGTAGCTACAAATTCCTGACGAAGCAGTCTTGGGCTGGTGTCACAACCTTACTGCTTTTCATAGGAATGAAAAATATAAAGGACCCACTGAGTCCACTACTGCCCTTGGTGCAAAAACTACTACAATGATTGTGATACCAGTGTTAATGAGACTTATGTTCTCAAACATAGACTGTGTTATACACTGCTGTAATGCTGACAGTGTGCTGAATGCAACCTATGGGCAGCCAGGACTCGCTGCTATTCTGGTGTTGTGGAACGTCATTCAGATGTTGCGGTTTAGGGGATAAAAGGTTTGAAAAAAACTAAGGCAGGAATTTTTACGGGTAAATCTTGTAGTGTTGACCCATAACTGCATTGAAAACCATTGGCGCACCACATATAGATGTTTGTAGTGACTGGCAAATCACAAAACATATTGGGTAGGTCTTGTCTGTGGTTACTTTTTTTTTTTTTTTTTTATTATTGGTGTTGCCTGTTTTTACAAACTTGAGCCCCATGTGCCTTACAATGGATAGGACTTGCATTGAACATGGACACATTAAACTGAATATGTATATTCATGTCAGATTTTTCACTGACCATCTGTCTGTTCAAACAAAATCTTAGAATGTCATAGGATTCATGGATAAGCGTGTACAGCCCGAGGGTGTTCGATTCTTCGCTACGATATTTATAGAGCAGGTCTTATAAAATATTGGGACACCACTATCCTACAGAGATCAATACCAAAACACAATAGACTACAAAAAAATCAATTAATGATTCTTTTATTTCCACATGATACTGGTTGTCAATTTAAAAACATTTAAAATTGCTCCAAACAAAAGTTGGGTGGAGATCGCAGTTCGTCACACGGAAGGAAGTCAGTTGTTGTAGTAAGCATGATGTGCATATAAAGTGAGTTTGTGCATTAGATATAAAGTACAATATACTTCTATTGCACACTCGACCCCCAGCACATGCCAAACAATAACGCCAATACATGACGTAATGTCTGTATCCAGGATCCAATAATAGAGAGCTACAGATAAACAGTGGCTGTACAATATATAGAAAATTAGGCTACCGTATAAAGATGTGACCTTCACCTCAGCCCCAACGTATATTTTACCCCCTGCTTTATATATATTATATGTAGCACATAACAGGTGTATGTACTGACCAAATAATAATTCTCCCCCCCCCCCCCCCCATACTATCCGGATGGTAAGCATCCCATACATGTTCACATGGTCATGGTATCGCGAGAGCTGTGCACTGGAAAAAATATTGGAACAACCTCGGACTCCACGCTCTCTCGTGTTCATGAAGCCTTAGTTTGGTCCGCATCAAGCACAAGTCCTTCTAGTCAGTGGATCAGCAATAACAATAGACAGTGTGCATTAGCTGTTGGTGTTCAGTCTGGTTTTTCACGGTAGTTGCCTGGTAACACTGAAGAAAAGCTTTTGTTTGAAGGGGGAAAAACTGCTGCAAACGTCCACTTGATCAGGAAAAAACTGAACAAACTCTGCAGCAAACCACTATTGTGAATCCGTTTTTCCCTGAATGCACACAGAACGAAAACTGACTTTTTTTGCTGTGCTCGTGTGAATACAGGCAAAGGCTGAGGCCGCATTTTGCGTAAATTTTTTTATTTTTTTTGCAGATCTTGGTGGGTTTTGGCCCAATGTTCAGCAAAAAAAAAAACTCTTTTCCAACGTGTTCTTTTCCCAAAAGGGTTTTCACGTGAAAATTGACAGCACATGAACAGAAAACAGATCCATCATAGTGAAGGAGGTTTTTTCACTTCCTGGATCAGTGAGAAGGAAATCATTGCAATTTGCCAATTGTAGAGTAACACTTGAGCCTGTTTTAATCACCAGACATGATGCAATGGTTTAACCCAACATGGCCTTTCTCAATCATAGGATGTAAATGGTGAAAGAAGTGACCACATTATTTAAACAATTAGCAAGAGTTTTAAAAAAAAAAAAATCTAAATCAACAGATCTCGTTCCACAAGAATACATTTTTCTATAATGTATAACTTAGATGGCACCAGAGACATCTCATAGCAGGTCCAACGACTAAGTTGGTGACCGTCAGTAGTGTCTGTTGCTATTGTCCGTTACAAGATTTTAGCATCGGACGCTAGCTGAACCGTCAGAAATCCGTTAAAATTTCCATTCATTTCAATGGGTTTTTATATTGTGTCCGTTTACACCAAATCCATCAGAAGTCGTTTTTTTTTTTTTTTTTTTTTTTTTTTCCACGGACAAAAAATCCTACATGCAGGACTTTTTGTCCATTTGAAAAAAAAACGATTCTTGATGGACAGCAAGTGTCCGTTATTTTTACATTGAAGTCTATGGGTAATGGACTTATAACGGACAGTAACTGATAGCCATCAGTTACTGTCTGTTTTTATGTCCGTTTTATTTCCTGCGCATGCTCAGAAAGGAGAAACGAAAAACGGACACTAACTGATGCTAATGGGTCTGTTTTTTTTTAACTGAACCAATAATTGGATCAGTTAAAAAGACACATTAACATCAGTTAGTGTCCGTTTATTTATTTTTTAAACGGACACCTTCATAACGGACTTCAACGGTAGTGTGAACCCTGCCTAACTCTGCCTGCAAACTATAGCATCTACCCAATTGATTCCAGTAATTTAGCTAGGCAACTACACTCTCCAAGCCTCAATGTGCCTGCCCTAATATCTGCGATGGTGCATTATACGAAGCTGGACAAAATGTGGTGAAAATCACATTTAGAATTCAACAAAAGATTAAGGAATATAAATGCAGCACATTTTAGAAATAAAATCAAGCTGTAGCTACTTGACATTAATGGTTTTAGAAGGTCTCTATTAGGGCTGGGTGATTATTACCAAAATCATGATTGAATTTTACTCGATTAGTTAATGTGAAAAGGGAAGTGTCCTAATATTCATGCCATGCCACTGAACTTTGGTTATTCATATAGAAGCCATTTTGATATGTTGCCGCATGGCAATGAGAGGATGGCATTGATACAAAATAACTGAAATAATCGATGTTAGCAAGTTCACATGGATTAATTGGTGACTGTTTTATTTTGTAATTGTCTAGACCTAGGTTTTATCACTATAATAGTAGTAGTAATGTTAGAGACAGTCCCACTAAGGACAGAAGCTCCATTCATACAAAAAACTCCACACAACAGCAGCGATGAAATGTGATTTTTACATATGATTAGTATATACCCACCATATCTATGGTGGTGTCATCTCATAGTGGGTTGTAACCATTACGAATGTACGGTCCACAATGATACAGTATGTTATGATGGTAGACCATTGTCTTCAGCACATGTGACAAGCCCCATAAAGATTTTAAAGAGCACACTTTATTAGTAAACTCTGTACTGCAGACATTTTCCTGATTAAAATTGGTCTTCCCTAGATCCATTAAAGGTTACCTGTTTTCATGAAAAGGTTAAATATGTACAGGGTCTTCTGGGCATTCTGTTCTGATTGTATAAGCCTTCATATGTGGTGTCTTAAGTTTTTCTGCTGTTTAAAGCGGTTTTCTGGACAAAAAAAAAAAAAAATTTGTGCTATTGGGTTAATCAATGCACCCATATACCTTTTAGCTGTGTTATGAGTGATTTCTGGGTCTCTGGAAGCTGATGGTATCTCATGCATACCCTTTTGACCTCCCTCCCTCTCTCCCTCTCTTCCATGGTTTCTTCCTGGAGACGGCCCCTCCTTTACTGATTCTGCAGGCGGGCGCTCTTCTCCAGTTCTGCTCTGTTCTCTGCAGGAATGATCCACCTCTACTTCACATGCGTAGAAGCTGCGCAGTGGAGGTGGATTATTGGCAGCAGTGCACAGAGCCGCACTTGAGGATGGTGCGCCTGCAGAATCAGTAAAGGAGGAGCCGTCCTCCAGGAAGAAGCGTGGAAGGTAAGTATAATGGGGTGGACTGGGGGGGAGGGGAGAGTAGTAGCGGCGATCATTTTCTGGAAATCGGGAAACTAATCGTCACTAGATGATCGGAAAATGGCAAACAGCTATAAAAAGCCCAAGTGAAGATAATGTAGGTGATCTAGGGACACTGGACTGCAAATACAGGGCATGATGCAGCTGAACCTATCCCTGACATGAAAAGGCCTTGAAGAAAAGCTTTTTTTTTTTTTTTTTTTTTTTGAGCCAAAACCAGCAGTGGATTGAGCATAAGTATAGGTGCTTCACTTTAGATTTCCCATTCCTTTTGTAGCCACTTGTGAGCTTGTCTTTAAAAAAAAAAAAAAAAAAAAAATTAAAAAGCCAAATCTGCAAAAAAAATTAGTTTTTCCACATGGCACATTAGCGTAAGGCTGCTTTCATACATTAGTCAGTGATTGTGAGCTAGAACCAGAAGAGTTCAAAACTCAGAACCGTGTAAATCTATTCATTATACGTTACCTCTGTGTAGCCTCCCCTCCTGGTTCTGGCTGACAAACAGTTCAGGCTGGGAAACTGCCCATATATTGGCCGGAGTTACTGGCTGAAATGAATGCAGCATGTCTTCAGCACAGTCAGGTTTGGGCTGGCAAATCTTCCCTGCTGGAACTCTGCTTGTGAAAAATTGATCTTATTGATATAGTAGTAAAGTAACCATAGCTTTTTGCGTGCACTACAGATGGTTGGGTTGTTACACAAAGGTTTCCTTCCCAGAAACAGTTCCTCTTGCACACTTGTTTTAATATAGAATACATTTTATTTATATAGCTCCAACATATTCCACAGCACTGTACAATTTGTAGGGTTCAAGTACTGACAAAAAAGATACATTACAAAGAAATAGTCAATTCACACACTGGGACTGAGGGCCCTGCTCGCAAGAGCTTACAATCTGAGGTAGAGGGGGAGGCAACAGACGTAGCATTGTTTGTACAATGGTCAGACAATTCTGTAATAGAGGTTACTGTCATTACACATACTTAAAGCTGTATGAGCTGTCATCAGTCGTGTCCTTTAACATGCAGATGGTGTCTGGACATATAAAGTTAGTCTGATACGGCATCATATCCTGTGAGGTAATGTGGTTGCGTGAACAGAGAAGGGTATGTTTTAGGGATTCTAACTATGGAAGGATTTAAATTAGCAGTTGATAGGCCTGTCTGAAAAGAAATGTCTTTAGTTTATGCTTGAAGCTGTGGAAGTTGGGGGTTAATATGATAGTCCAGGATAGAGCATTCCAGAGAAGTGGTGCAACTTGGGAGGAGTCTTGTATACGAGCGTGGGAGGTTCTGATAATCGAGGATGTTAGTCTTAGGTCCTTGAGTGAACGGAGAGATGAGGGAGGAAATGTAGGGAGGTGCAGCATTATGGAGAGCCTTGTGGATGAGAGTGATAAGTTTATATTGTATTCTGTATTGAATAGGCAGCCAATGTAGTGATCGGCACAGACCGGAGGCATCGCTGTAGCATCTAGACTGATAGATGAGCCTCGCCGCCGCACACATATATAGCACACATACTTGTACTAGTGCACAAGTAGGTGAGCTTCCATCATTGTAAAATGTTTTGTGTCTGTGTAAGGCTAGGGTCACACCTGCATCAGAAGCTCCATGGCATATTTGTCAAATGACTGACAAATAGCAGTACCAGTAGCTCAGTAAAATGGTAACTGGTGAAAGTCTATTGGATCTCACTATACAGGCTGCTGTAAACTGGTCTATTCTGAAACCCAGATGATAGTCCTATGTAACTCAGTCCACGTAAAGTCCAGTTTTCCTATAGGTTACTAGTGCCTCTGGTGTAAATCAGTCATTTATGATCAGAAGGGTGTGGTGTTCAGTATGCCTTGACTTTATGGGTTAACTGCTATGCATTTTACTAGAGATTACTAACTACCTAGGTATCTTAAATACTTTTAGTATTTTGCCATATTTTAGTTGGCTTTGTCTTCCATTCCAGTGATATTAAATGTTGGATAGAGATCTAAGGTCTATATGCTGGATTTATATGAAGTCATCCTATACTGACTTCCTGCTTGCATTATATTTAGAAAGAGGTGGCTGGTAGTTGAGCTTTTTAGCCTCTTTAACACTTACTACTAGTCTAAATTGGTGTCGCCAACATTGTGTAAGTACTATAAAGCAGGTTTATAATGCGCTTCTCCTACCATTTTGTTTCCTTTTCCACAGATCTTCTGTTTACACGGTGGATTGTCGCCTTCAATAGACACACTGGATCATATCCGTGCACTTGATCGTCTTCAAGAAGTCCCACATGAGGTATCTATTTCAGAAGACTTTGCATAGCACTTAAAGGGGCTAAATGGATTGGGTCAATATTCAATAGTTGTGATTGATGGAACCACAATGAAGTCTCTGCTAGGTGCGGGCAGTTATTCAAAAAGTCCACCTGAGCAACCAATGTGATTTTATGCACATTGGTTATTTTGGTTCGGTTATTATAGTATTTATGGAACTGCTGCTATTATACTCTTTGGTCTCCTCAGACCATATAGAAGCACAGAGGAGGTTAACAAACCTAATGGTGTTCCTTGCCTCCCCTGGGCTCCAGCACAGGTCCTTGTCCTTGCAGTGAGTCTTGTATGACATTGGGAACACAGGCCTGTGATTGGGTCTCAGTGGTCACGCAGCACTGTGACACGTGTCTGTCACAATGCCACATGACTGAGGCCCAATCACAAGTTTCAGCTGTCCTGACATGTTATGTTCACCTCTCCTGGACCTCCACTTATCCTACTCTGGGGTCTGAAGAGAATAATAGCGGTTCTGGTTCTGTCCCAATGAAACCAGTGGGTGAACCTTGTGAGGTGGTCCCCCCCCCCCCACATCCCCATAGACTCCTTTGCCCTAAAGAGTAACTATCGGCATTTGCTGATAGTTGATTACAAAGTTGGCTTGTAATGGGTGAAAATGGCCAATTACAACCAATTTCACCCTCGTTATAATCCACCCTGAGGATGTGGCTTTTAAAAATGGTTGTGGCCTCAATAATTGTTCGTTAATTGTATTTGGGGTAAAATGCCCATTTAATGGTGGGAATTAATCACTCAGCCCTAGTCTCTGCTGTCAGCACTTAACTGCTAAGAATACAGAAGTCCAGGTAGTATAAAGTTTTACCAGTCATAACTGTTGGTTTGAAAATGTTTTACCACTTCAGTTTGTAAGGGTATGTTCACACAGTGGAAAATAAGAGTAATTCCTCATCATTTTCTGCAGCTGGCATTATTGCTGTGGTCTAGCTGCAACGGGATGCTGATGCAGTGCATTGGCATTGTGTCGTGGCATCCTGCTGCTGATTAGGCCCGGATGAATGGGTCTAATGAGCAGGGATTCTCGAGCTACGGACGTGGCAAGATTGAGAAGGACGCTTCTTTTTTTTCACGTCCTGCTGCGATCTCTTGCCTCCCATTGAAAACGATGGGAGTCGGATTCCGGGGCAAAATCCACCCCCAAATCCGTGGCAAATTCCTACGTGCGACAGCCTTAGTGTACATTGTTCGATTTGTGTGTATTCTGTGTGTTTTGATATTGCATCCTAGCTTGACTTGTTGGTGTCTTTCCCCATATCTCCGTTTCAGGGCCCAATGTGTGACTTGCTGTGGTCTGATCCAGATGACCGTGGTGGCTGGGGTATTTCTCCTAGAGGAGCTGGATACACATTTGGACAAGACATCTCTGAAACGTTCAACCATGCCAATGGCCTTACCCTGGTTTCTAGAGCTCATCAGTTGGTGATGGAGGTAAAAGAATTACTGTTTTAGGGCCTTATTGGTGCTGCTTTGATAGACCTTGTTGGTGTATTTCTGATGAGAGCACATGGAATCGTTAAAAATTATTTTCCTTATTTCAGGGATACAACTGGTGCCATGATCGAAACGTAGTGACAATTTTTAGTGCTCCAAACTATTGTTACCGCTGTGGTAACCAGGCTGCAATAATGGAACTTGATGACACTCTGAAATATTCATTGTAAGTATGAAGAGCTACATGAAGTATCATAGTAAGCTTTTACTTATGTAATTGCTTTGGTCAATGTGCATATTGTTGTGCAGTAATATAAGTTTCAGTCAATCTTAGTATATGATTGCCTTATAAAGGTGGGGGGGGGGTTCCTCTCACTGGTGTACAGCTTTTGTGGCACACTCTACCCTGTACTTTTTTTCAATTCAGTGTGACAAACATGTATAGAATACTAGTGATGGCAAATCGGATTTTGCATCTGTATTGATGGCCAGTGTGTGACAACTTAGGCTTCTGCCGTGGGTTCAGTAATACTGATTTATTTTTGTTTGCAGTTTGCAGTTTGACCCAGCGCCACGCAGAGGAGAACCACATGTGACTCGCCGTACCCCAGACTACTTCCTTTAAATGGAATTTTACACTTGTACAGTATTGCCACAAGCAGGATTTTGACCTGGGAGCCGAGAAGAAGAGCATAACTTCAGTCAGGAGAGAGCATTTGTCACACATGTACTGTTCTCAAATGGACCAAAAGATGTGCCATATACAAAAACAAAGCCTCTCATCTCAACAGCCCGTGACCACATTAGAAAAGACCCGTTCATTGCATGCTGAAGTGACATTGTCTGTCAAAGAGAAAATCCCAGTTTTCTGGCATAGCACTACTTGTAGTTCCTTTTGCTTTCTCAGACTGCAACAAAATTAAAATTTAAACATTAACACCTCGTGAATACAACTTAACTTTCCATTTAGCGATAGCTTTACTCGGCATGATTGTAGATAAGGATAGACAGTCTGGGAAACCCTTTAGCTCCCTGGGGGGGCTTGCAGCCTTTTGGGGCTTCCTCAGTTGGTGTGAAGGGATTTAAGGACCTTTAAAAAAAAAAAAAAAAATATAAGTACAAAGGCCTACATTGCCTCTTCTGTGACTTCAGATATGTGTTTTATTTTCAGGGAAAAACAATCTAATTTAATTTTTTTTTTTTTTTTCACCTATGCCCAGAGTTTTCTTTTCTTCCAGTTTGCATTACTTCTGCCTCTGTCGCTGTTCATTGTTTAAGGTTAGTTTTGACAATGTTTTCTGTAACCGTTGCAACCCAAGGCAGCAATGTTTTTTTTTTTTTTTTTCATAATAAACTTGTGAACGAAGTACTTATAAATGTGAAACTTAATTTGTTCTTTATATTTACTTCTACAAGAGAAAAGCAAAGATGTGGTATATGGAACTGTAAATAGGCTCCAGAAAACTAATAAAGTTTTAAAGCTTACCTACCATTTTTCAAAAACTTGCAGTAAATGTTAAAACTATAAAATTGTCATTTATATGGCATCTTCCTGTATTTATCCTTTCCTTGTCTATAGGTTACCTCTGTTCAGAAATCAATTCCAGACCCAAAAATTCATCAACTATTCTAAAAGAGTGAATGCAGTTTTAGCAAAAGGGTGTGAATGAAGCAGCAGGAAAGAGATCAGAAGACAGGACAGCAGAAATGTTACACCAGAATATTGCGTAATCGAGTAATTACCTTGTACTATTTGCAAACTAGTAAAGGAGATAAAAGTTCAAAAATATGCAGTTTCCACATTTTTCTGGCTGCATTGATGGCTGTGGGGTCCAGGTGCAGGGTACTTTAAGCAGTTGTACAAAACGGAATTGTAAAGTCACCTGGAATGGAGCAGAAAGCATATACACTATCACTCCATTCACTTTTTTTGGATCTGATGGCTACGGCAGGTCCAAAAGTGAAGAGTTCAGTGCTTTTCCTGCATGTACGTTACTGCTCCGAATAGGTGACTGATACCTCTTGTGATCAATACCTCCCACTGACCAGACATTTATTCCCTATCCTGCTGATGGGAGATCAGTGTTAGTTATTAAAGGGACAAATTGGAATTGCAGGTAAAGGTATCTGAAGTTAGGCACCACGATCAGTGTTGGCATTGCTGTTAGTTCTCTGTTGTGTAATAAACTTGAGACCAACGGGATGTTGTGAAAGAATTCTAAAAATTGTCAATGTGACAGGTTCTTTTAAAGGGAGTCTCAGCAGGAAAATTGTAATCTAGGTAATGACAGTACCTTGTAGGGCTGTTTACACACTTTCCAAATATCTTTGCTTTTTTTTTTTTTTTTTTGTCATTACAACTCCATTATCAAGAAAAACTTTTATTCGTATGCATGTGAAAGGGACTTTTGGCGTGTTTTCTTTTCCCCAGCCTTCACTCTGTGTACAGTCATGGCCAAAAGTTTTGAGAATGACACAAATATTATATTTTCACATGATCTGCTGCCCTCTGGTTTTTATGTGTGTTTGTCAGATGTTTTTATCACATACAGAAATATAATTGCATTCATATTATGAGTAACAGAAGCTTATATTGACAGTTAGAATGAGTTAATGCAGCAAGTCAATATTTGCAGTGTTGACCCTTCTTCAGGACCTCTGCAATTCTCCCTGGCATGCTCTCAATCAACTTCTGGACCAAATCCTGACTGATAGCAGTCCATTCTTGCAGAATCAATGCTTTAATTTTGTCTGAATTTGTTGGTTTTTGTTTGTCCACCCGTCTCTTGATGATTGACCACAAGTTCTCAATGGGATTAAGATCTGGGGAGTTTCCAGGCCATGGACCCAAAATCTCTATGTTTTGTTCCCTGAGCCATTTAGTTATCACCTTTGCTTTATGGCAAGGTGCTCCATCATCTTGGAAAAGGCATTGTTGAGCGCCAAACTGCTCTTGGACGGTTGGGAGAAGTTGCTCTTGGAGGACATTCTGGTACCATTCTTTATTCATGGCTGTGTTTTTAGGCAAGACTGTGAGAGAGCCGATTCCCTTGGCTGAGAAGTAACCCCACACATGAATGGTTTCAGGATGCTTTACAGTTGGCATGAGACAAGACTGGTGGTAGCGCTCACCTCTTCTTCTCCGAATAAGCTGTTTTCCAGATGTTCCAAACAATCGAAAAGGGGATTCATCAGAGAAATTGACTTTACCCCAGTCCTCAGCAGTCCACTCCCTGTACCTTTTGCAGAATATCAGTCTGTCCCTGATGTTTTTTCTGGAGAGAAGTGGCTTCTTTGCTGCCCTCCTTGAGACCAGGCCTTGCTCCAAGAGTCTCCGCCTCACAGTGCGTGCAGATGCACTCACACCTGCCTGCTGCCATTCCTCAGCAAGCTCTGCACTGCTGGTAGCCCGATCCCGCAGCTGAAACACTTTTAAGAGACGGTCCTGCCGCTTGCTGGTCTTTCTTGGGTGCCCTGGAGCCTTTTTGGCACCAATGGAACCTCTCTCCTTGAAGTTCTTGATGATGCGATAGATTGTTGACTGAGGTGCAATCTTTCTAGCTGCAATACTCTTCCCAGTTAGGCCATTTTTGTGCAGTGCAATGATGACTGCACGTGTTTCTTTAGAGATAACCATGGTTAACAGAAGAGAAACAATGATGGCAAGCACCAGCCTCCTTTTAAAGTGTTCAGTGGTGTCATTCTTACTTAATCATGACAGATTGATCTCCAGCCCTGTCCTCATCAACACCCACACCTGTGTTAATGGAGCAATCACTGAAACGATGTTAGGTGGTCCTTTTAAGGCAGGGCTGCAATGATGTTGAAATGTGTTTTGGGGGATAAAGTTCATTTTCTAGGCAAATATTGACTTTGCAAGTAATTGCTGTTAAGCTGATCACTCTTTATAACATTCTGGAGTATATGCAAATTGCCATTAGAAAAACTGAAGCAGTAGACTTTGTAAAAATTAATATTTGTATCATTCTCAACTTTTGGCCATGACTGTACTATAGATTACCTTCTCTAACTGCTGCCTAGCTCTCCCAGAGCAAAGCCTGGCCAGAGGAGATAAATGCCCCAAAACTTCTTTTCCTCTAATTTGCGTATGAGTTAGATTTTTGCTGAAAATGGAGCTGCAGTGCTGAATTGCAAAGGAGTATTTGGAAAGTATGTAAAGATCACTGCAAGTTTGGGATTACTTTGATTTAGTTCTGCTGACAGGCTCCCTTTAACAAATATTAATCAAAGATTATCGTATGAGAGGAAGAGGCAACAGTCAGCAGCAAGGATCAACCATAAGAGCGAACTACCTAATTGTAGGAATAAACTATCTTCAACTTTCTGGAGGCAGCAGCAAAATATCAGTCACTGACTAATTAGATGAGCAAGATTGCTGTCCCTATAGAGTTCAAGGAAGACAACCTCCAGGTGTTGCTGTCATGGTGGACTCATGGAAATTGAATTAAAGGTAAGAATAATTTTTAACCATTTAAATCTCTGCTTGCTTTTTGCTGAGAAGTCAAAAGATGTTCCTATCAATGATTAACAGCTGTATATCTGAACACAATCTAATGCAGACTGTCCAAAAAATGTATAAAGTTACTGTTTATTGAATATGCTATGCAAGGGCTGTCACCTTTTTCCTCATCCTCTAATACAGACCTGGGCATTGTATGGCCCGCGGGCCACATCTGGCCCTCTATCTGTGACCGGCCCGTGTGGCGACAGGTGACACGCATCGGCAGCTACGTATTGTCATTGCGATAAGCAGCTGCCGATACTTTTTTGTTTTGTTGTTGTTGTTTTCTTTTTTTTTTTTTTTTTTTTTTTCTCACCTGTCCATGCTCCTGTCCTGGCTGCCCTCCGCTGCCTCCTCTAGGCGGCACTACACTGACGTCACGACGCTGAAGAATGCTGTGATGCTACCTACAGCGTCCCAATCACCTTCAGCGTTGGCAACAGTGCCCCCTGGAGGCAGCAGCAGAGGGTGTCCAGGACTGGAGCATTGACAGGTGCGTAAAAGTTCGGCCCCTACTGTGTGGGGGTGGGGGAGATAACGGGGTTATATACTGTGGGAGGGTATAAAATGTGCCATAAACTGTGTGGGGGCCATAAATAGGGGGATTATATGCTGTGTAGGCAGCAAAAAGGGGGTCAGACACCGTGGGGGGCTAAAACTTTTTTTTTTTTTTTTTTACTGTGTTGAGGTTTGTTTTTATTTACAAATTTTGAGCCTAAAAGGTTAGCCATCACTGCTCTAGATGTTTAGGCTGAAGGGAAGAGGGAGGAGTAGTGGTAGCTTGCACAGCAAGTGTCTGTACGGAGAACTGACAGTAGCGCTCTGCCACTTTCTTCCTGATCCCAGTGCGCCGCCGCAACCTATCAGTCCTTCGGTGTTTTTGGAAGTAGCGATGCGCAAGTATTTCTGCGCATGCACGTACTTTCATTTTCGGACCCGCCTGCTGTGCATGATGATGGACCTCTTATACCAATTTCTCATGTGGCCCCATGGGAAAATTAACTGCCCACCCCTGCTCTAATAGATATAACACAGTTCACGAAAGTACAGAATACTGTAAAGTAGTATTTGAGGACATGGCAATGACTACTGCAGGAATTGGCTTGTTGGATTTAGCTTCTAAATTACCAGTGGAAAACAAGCCTTGCATGGGAAAACCATGTGTACCACAATACAGCACCTGATCCCCAGCAGTTGCTAGTCAGACTCAAATTCAGTTTAATTCCAATTGCCTTATGAGGAATACGTCCTTTAATCCTTAGTAAAGAGAATTGTTGATAGAGACTTGTTCAGACAATGATGCATGGGAAAAATTCAATTTTAATCCATAATAGCCAAACCAGAGACTATTTATCTGTAGACAGTGCTGTTTCAGGGTCTAGCCCCATCATTACAAATTACAATGTTTGAATTTCTTATGGGCTCATTTTTATGCCATTCACTGTGCAGCCTGAATGTCACCTGCATTCTATGGATCAGTACGATTCCAGGGATACCAAATTTATATAGATATATTAGCCCCTTTTTAAATTAAATAAAAAAAAAAAAAAAAAACTCCACCATGACAGCACCAGCAAGATTGACCCTTGAACCTAACAAGAACACAGTGGTTAAAAGCACCTTCACCACCTGAGGTGTTTTTTTTTTTTTTTTTTTTTTTTTTGTTCCTACTAGGTTCAGGTTCTAGAGAGTCCGCTCTGGTGTTGGAGATGTCTTTTATGGCAAAGGCAGCAGGGAATCGCTTTCTATGGAACTTTGCCTTTCTAGGGTTTTATTTTGAAGTCTGGGGATTTCCTTTTACTGTTGTTACTGCAACTTAAAGGGGGGGAGGGTTTACGTTGGGATATCCTGGGCTCCTTTTCGGCATTCCTCCCCTCTTACCTGCCTCACCAGGCTGTAGGAAGTGGCTACATGCTGCTCCATTGCAATGTCAAGGCACCAGAAGATGATATTGCATGCCAGGGAAAATGGGGCCAACCAGCCCAGCTACCCAGGGCCTGTTTTCTAAATTATGGGATGGAGCCTTGCTGCGGGGCTTCAGAATTGTCTGACTGAGTGTCAGCTACCTCCAAGCCAAAGTCTATGGAGCCAGCTTTGATACCTCTTTCTGCAAGTTCCCATTTGCTTATGTTTTTTAAATGTCATCTTTTGTACATTAGGGAGACAGAGTTCCGCCAGTGATGTCTAAGCTTAAAACAAAAAACTTATAATTACAAAAAAAAATAAAACTATTGCTCTGTAGTTCCTGCACTAATCAAAATCTGATGATAGGAAGAAATACTATTTTTCTGTTGAGGACACAGATGTGCTATTAGAAGAGGTGAGGTCAACCATGTATATGAAAGATAAGGAAGAACCCCTTTCTCTTCAAGATGTAATGCTCATGGGGCTTGTACTTCAGAATCAGAGTCTTTCAAGTCCACAAAAATATTCTTAAAATGATTAAAGAACAGTAGAATAAACCAGAAAGAAAGCTCCAAAAGAATTTTGAGAGGTTTCAATTTGCTTTAGAAGATACGGAATTGTGGAAGGATTTCCCTAAAATTGGTGTTCAGGTAAAAAAACATGGCCTTACCGTTTGAGGATGCCTCTCAGCTTTGAGATCCCATGGACCGAAAAGCTGATAGGGGTCATCAGAAATGCCTGGGAAGCTACAACAGCCCTGTATCTTTGTACATTTGGCTCCAGCAGTTGGAAAATTTTATTGACGTGAAAACATCTAGAGATCAAATATTGGCATCTATCCCTATGCTTAAACTTGCTACTGAATTTTTAGCGGATGCATAAGCAGAATCTGTCCGCTTTGAAGCTAGGTTAGCAGTGTTATCTTATTCTGCGAGTAGAGCTTTGTGGCTTAAATACTGGACCTCTGGTGAGTTAAATTGTGTAATCTCCCTTTTGAGGGAAAGCTTGTCTTTGGGTCAGATCTAGATAAACTTCTTGAGTAAACAGCAGCCAAAAGAAACTGTTTTCGGTAGACAAACCAAAGCCCAAAAGAAATTTTTGCCCCTTTTGATTTAGTAGTAAGGAGTACAAAGGGAAAAGCAAAATAGGAGATGGAGTTACCCCAAAGGAGGAAGAGGTGAGACTTTCTCTTTAATCCAAATCAGCCCTTAAAACAGCAGTGACTCTTTGAGGGGGGGGGGGGGTTACTTTCTCACAAATGGGAATCCTTAACGCAGAATCCTTGGATTCTGAAAACACTAAGAGAAGGTTATCTCAGAATTATTCTCTCTCCCCTCAGATTCGTTCTAACAAATTCCCCTTCACTATTACTTCAACAAACCATGTAGGAAGGGATGCGGAATCTGCTGTCCCTGGGTGCTGTGGTCCTAGTACCATCTTCAGAGCAAAGTCAGGGCCACAAATCACACACCTTTCTGGTATAAAAACCAAACGGTGTATCATTATATATCTAAAATATCTCAACAAGTTCATAAAATACAAATGTTTCAAAATGAAGGCTATTAAAAAAAAAAACACTGTTCCCTTAATCCAGACCAATGCTGTTATGGTCACCCTAGACCTCAAGGCTGCCTATTTCCATATCCCAATATCCTGTGCCCACCAAATTTTTCTCAGATTTGCTCGTCCATCCAAAAGGATATACGACACTTTCAGCTTGTGGAACTTCCATTCAGAATTTCATCAGCTCCAAGACTATTCAAAAAAGTGATGGTGGAAATAGCAGCCTTTCTGAAATTTAAAAAAACTTTCATATGATTCCTTACCTAGAAAAAAATCGAATCTCAGCCTCTTGTCTCTACTCTTTAAAAGAACAGATTGCAATAAATATCAATTTACTTCAGATTCTGGGTTGGATTCTTAACATGGAGAAATCAGATCTCAGTCCGAGTACTTCCAAAAAGTTTTTGGGAGTAATTCTGCAATCAGAAAAATGGATGACTTTTCTTCCTATAGAGAAATAAAGTGTCAATAAAAGAAAAGATACTATCCTTCCATAACAAACCCTCTGCTCAGAGAGGCAACTTCAATCTTGGGGCTAATGATGGCTTGTATTCCGGCAGTGGCCTGGAGCCTACTTCACTCATGTCCCTTACAAAGTCAGATTCTAAAATCTTGGGATAAGTCATCATTTTCAATAGATGATTCTTCCACCTATAGAGAATAAGTCTCTAAATTGGTGGCTTCAAAATCAAAACCTGAAGAAGGGTGTTCCATGGTATCCAGAAACTGTGGTCATAATGACCACCAACACAAGGGTTGCTGGCCCTCTGGTATAAGACCCGCTGTCCTAGGGTTGTATTTAACTCACCTTCACCCCACATATTCAGACACTTGAACCCTCTTGTCACTTTCACCTCAAAATCTCTAGAATTTAATCTTTTCTCACTGTGAAAACATCAAAGAACTTCATTTTTGCGCTAATTCTCTCTCGTCTTGACCATTGCAATTCTACTCTAATCAGACTTCCTCTTACTAAACTCTTCCCTCTACAATCTGTCCTGAATGCAGCTACCAGACTCATTTTTCTGTCAAATTGGTACATAGATGCATCAACCCAGGGCCGTTTTAACCATAGGGTGCATGTGCACTGTATCCTATGGTAGCAGGGGCCCCACCCCCAACCTCCCTGGATTTAGCGGGACAGTCCCGCATTTCAGGTGCTGTTCTGGATGGCAGGCAGTGATTTCCACTCTGGGTTGAATACAATAGTGGAGCACGAATATCTGCAGCATGGAAGCATCTCCCTCTTTCCTCGTATATTATAAGATCTTGTGAGCAGGGCCCTCACTCCTATTGATTGATATGTTAATTTCTTTGTCACGTTCTAATGTCTAATACTGTCTGTTCATGTACCCTCTGATTTGTAAAGTGTTGTGGAATATGTTGGCGCTATATAAAATTATTATTTATTATTTCATCCAACTACAAATAACTCCAAGCATTCTGGAAGACACTTCAGAAGTCTCAACAATCGACAGATAAAAATATATTTATATATCTCTGCCATTAGGGAGGAACGAAACACAAATTGCTTCAATCCCTCTCAGAGAAAAAAATGTTGTTGAGTGGAATCCAAAGTCCAAACAAGTACAGCAGTATGCCTAAAAGGGAAAGAAAATTTAGTGGTGGACTTTCTCCGCCCAACAGGAGCATGGTCCAGTGTTTGCTCTTCTAACCAAAATATAGGGGTACCCAGAAATAGATATGTCCGCCTTCAGAAAACATTAAAACAATTTATTTTTCCTCAACAGAAACAAAAACTGTACTGCAGTGGATTCTCTAGTACTCTGTTTGGAACTTCAAACAGACCTTTCCACCTGTTCCTCTTATTCCAAAAGCTCTGCAAAAGATTCAGAAGAAAAGAGTTCAAATAATTTTTGTTGGCCCTTTTTTGGCAAAAGGTTCAGCCTATTGCAGGACCTAGCAATGGAGGAACCCTTCTTTCTTCCAGTAAGGAATGACCTGTTGGTCCAAGGGTGAGTGTGTGACTCAAATTTAAAAAATCTCCAGCTAACAATTTGGAGACTTTGAGGGCAGTCCTAGCTAGCAAAGAGCTGTCAGTTAATGTAATTGAAATTTTGTTAGCTTCAAGAAAAAAGTCTCATCAGCAATTTATAATATCTGGAATAAACTCTATTCATGGCGTAGATCCTTTACTCCTGATCCAGATCAAAGGTTTCACAGGTTTTGGATTTCCTCCAAGTAGACCTAGAGAAAGGTTTATCACTTAATACCTTTAAAAGTGCACATCTCAGCCCTTGGGGCAATTTTTGACTCTTCACTGGCATAGCATCATTGGTTTAAAAAGGTTCTTGAAAGTAGTGGCTATACAGAAACCAAAAAATATCCAACCTAACTCTCTCCTGGGATTTCAACTGGATGTTGTCAGGATTAACCCTCAACCTCTTTGTAAAAATCCTAACACTGAAAACAGTGTTTTTAGAAGCTATTACCACAGCTCGATACGTAAGAGAAATTTAAGCCCTTTCTATTAATGAACCATTCTTTATCAACCTAGAGAATTGGATCATTTTAAGAACAGATCCAGCTTTTCTCCTGAAGGTGGTCACTGACTTCCATAGGTCTCAAGATATTGTTTTACCCTCTTTTTGTAATACAAAAAATAAATTGGAGGAAGCTTTCCACACATATAATGTTCACAGTGCAGTACTTGCCTACCTACATATCACAGATTCTTGGCACATAGACACAAATCTCTTCATACAACTCCAGGGTCCTAACAAGGGTAAAAACGATTCTAAGGGTTCTATAGTTGGTGGCAAAAATCAGCAATTTGTGAAGCCTACAAAGCATTTGGCAAGGATCCTTCATTGTCACTAAAGGCTCAATCTACAATAGTTGTCGCAGTATCCTGAGGTCAAAAATCAGCAGCATCGCTAGAACAAATCTGCAGAGCAGGAGTATGGTCTTATTCCCCATACGTTCTACAAGCTTTACACGCTGGACCTGTCATCGTCTCAAGATCTCTCCTTTGGGTGTAAGGTCTTGCAGGTGGTAGCCTCTCCCTAAAGTAAGTGTTATCCGGTATTTCTACGGTGTTGGTTCTGTCATGGTAGCAAGGTTAAAGGTAGAATTATGCTTTATCGATAATTCGGTTTCATGAGCCACCATGACAGCATTGCTTTATTTCCCTCCCTTCTATTTTATTGGCTGTTACCTTTTATATGGTTAATCCTATTATCTACAAAACACTGAGGAGGTGAGGTGTTCCTGTTTCTATTAGGGTCAAGTGTGATTGTCTCCAATGCTGGTGCTGTCATGATGGCTCATGAAACAGAATTATCGGCAAGGCATACAGTGGGGAAATAAAGTATTTAGTCAGCCACCAATTGTGCAAGTTCTCCCACTTAAAAAGATGAGAGGCCGGTAATTGTCATCATAGGTAGACCTCAACTATGAGACACAAAATGAGAAAACATATCTAGAAAATCACATTGTCTGATTTTTAAAGAATTTATTTGCAAATGATGGTGGAAAATAAGTATTTGGTCAATAACAAAAGTTCATCTCAATACTTTGTTATATATCCTTTGTTGGCAATGATAGAGGTCAAACATTTTCTGTAAGTCTTCACAAGGTTGGCACACACTGTTGCCGGTATGTTGGCCCATTCCTCCATGCAGATCTCCTCTAGAGCGGTGATGTTTTGGGGCTGTTGCTGGGCAACACAGACTTTCAACTTCCACCAAAGGTTTTCTATGGGGTTGAGATCTGGAGACTGGCTAGGCCACTCCAGGACCTTGAAATGCTTCTTACGAAGCTACTCCTTCGTCGCCCTGGTGGTGTGCTTGGGATCATTGTCATGCTGAAAGACCCAGCCACTTTTCATCTTCAATGTCCTTGCTGATGGAAGGAGGTTTGCACTTAAAATCTCACGATACATGGCCCCATTCATTCTTTCATGTACACGGCTCAGTCATCCTGGTCCCTTTGCAGAGAAACAGCCCCAAAGCATGATGTTGCCACCCCCATGCTTCACAGTAGGTATGGTGTTCTTTGGATGCAACTCAGCATTCACTCTCCTCCAAACATGATGATTTGTGTTTCTACCAAACAGTTCTACTTTGGTTTCATCTGACCATATGACATTCTCCCAATACTCTTCTGGAACATCCAAATGCTCTCTAGAAAACTTCAGACAGGCCCGGATATGTACTGGCTTAAGCAGGGGGACACGTCTGGCACTGCAGGATCTGAGTCCCTGGCGGCGTAGTTTGTTACTGACGGTAGCCTTTGTTTCGTTAGTCCCAGCTTTCTGCGGGTCATTCACTAGGTCCCCCCATGTGGTTCTGGGATTTTTGCTCACCGTTCTTGTGATCATTTTGTCCCCACGGGGTGAGATCTTGCGTGGAGCCCCTGATCGAGGGAGATTATCAGTGGTCTTATATGTCTTCCATTTTCTAATTATTGCTCCCACAGTTGATTTCTTCACACCAAGCTGCTTGCCTATTGCAGATTCAGTCTTCCCAGCCTGGTGCAGGTCTACAATTTTGTTTCTGGTGTCCTTCCACAGCTCTTTGGTCTTCACCATAGTGGAGTTTGGAGTGTGACTGAGATTGTGGACAGGTGTCTTTTGTACTGATAACAATGTCAAACAGGTGCCTTTACTACAGGTAATGTGTGGAGGACAGAGGAGCCTCTTAAAGAAGAAGTTACAGGTCTGTGAGAGCCAGAAATCTTGCTTGTTTGTAGGTGACCAAATACTTATTTTCCACCATAATTTGCAAATAAATTCTTAAAAAATCAGACAATGTGATTTTCTGGATATGTTTTCTCATTTTGTCTCTCATAGTTGAGGTCTACCTATGGTGTCAATTACAGGCCGGCCTCATCTTTTTAAGTGGGAGAACTTGCACAATTGGTGGCTGACTAAATACTTTTTTTCCCCACTGTAATTCTACCATGTGGGAGTTGTCCTGCTATGGAAAAGTCACAGGGCCGGTGATCAAAATTTTACTATGAGGGGACCTCACTAGCAGCAATGCCTGCGATTAGAGTTCACTCTGATTACAGGCATTAGCTCCAGGTCTCTGATGTACAGTACAACTTTAAAGACCTGGCATCCACCGTTTTATTCAGTGGGAGGGGGTTAAAGGGAATGTGTCACCAATTTTTTCATTTATTTTTAAAACCAGATAGTGAAATACATCCCTTTTTAATGTGTTTTTATTTTCAGATAATAGATTTTGTTAAATTCCATTTTCTGTACATAATTATGGGGCTGCGATCTTGCCTGAACTTTCTCTCTCCTCTGTTAACAACATTTAGTCAGTGGCGTAATGATCGCGGTCATTACCAGCGGGGTACAGGGCCTGCGGCCAGCTGGAGATGGCTGGGGCCCTGGACCACTATGATAGCCATTTCCAAGCCCATGCTGAGGTCTGTGATTAGGCCCCAGCGGACACATGGGGCGCAGCGGTGTAATGATGTCAGTGCGCCCCTACGTGACTGATGCGGACCAATCACAGGCCTCAGCAGTGATGTCTGAAGATGGCCAAAAATGCTGAAGACAGCAGGACAGACCGAGAATGCCCAGGAAAAGGTAATGCAAGGTGAGTATCAGTGTTATTTTTCATCACTTTCCCTGGGCCTCCAATTATTATACTCTGGGGTCTGAGGTGACCCCATTGTATAATAATAGCACCGGAGCGGAGGGGGACTGTTGGGAGCATATAATACTGTGCGGGGGCCACTGTGCAGTATACAGGGTTGGACTAGCCCCCCCGGGGAACCGGTGGGCCCCGAGCCCCGACCCCCGACTATTAGTCCTCATGTTGCCAATGCAGATGCATTGGTCAGGGGCCCGATCGGGATCCTGACCATTCTGATCAGGCCCCTGATCAGCGGTCGCAGGTATAGTGCCCGTGGCCAGCTGGAGATGGCCGGGGCCCCGGACCACTATGATAGCGGTCGGGGAAAGCCTGTTTCCCCGACCGCTATACATACTGTTATTGGAAAGGGGCCCTGGCATATTGCAGACCCCTTTCCAATAGATGGCAACCCAGGGGAGGTGACTGAAAACAATAAATACATATTCTCATCTCTCCTGGGCACAGCGTTCTCTCTGACACTCTTTCGTCATGTGACTGAGGCCTGTGATTAGGCCCCAGCGTAATGACATCAGTGCGCCTCCATGTGACCGCTGAGGACCAATCACAGGCCTCAGCAGCGACGTCTGAAGAGGGCCTGAAGACGCTGAAGACGGCAGGATGGAGCGAGGATGCCAAGGAAAGGTAAGGCAAGGTGAGTATGACTGTTTGTTATTTTTAATCACCTTCCCTGGGCCTCCGATTAGACCCCTGAGTATAATAATAGCACCGAAGTGGAGGGGGGCTGTTGGGAGCTTATAATACTGTGTGGGGGCCACTGTGGAGTATATACTCCATACAGTGACTCCTTCACTGGTCCCCTATAAGGTATGGGGACCATTGATGGGGCCATTATATTGTTGGGGGGGGGGGCAGTGATGGAGGCCAATAGCCTGGGGGATATTAAACAGGTTGTGCAGGATAACATTTTTTTTTTTTTTTTTTTTTTTTTAACTACGCCGGGGCAGGCGAAAAAACCAAAACAAAACAAAAAAACCCCCCCAATCTTTCTCTCCTGACCCCAGTGTCTCCCAGCGTGGTTCAGTCCTGCAGTTCTGTTGTTTTCTTCCAGCTGAAGTTCCCTCTGCACGTGACTACCTGTGACGTCACGTGACCCCCTGTGACGTCATGTGACCCCTGAGGCCAATCAGCGGCCTAAAGGAAGGGACCTGAGACGTCACAGCCAGTGAGGACTTTCGGCAAAAAGAAGCGGAGCTGTGGATCCGGACCGTGCTGAGAGGACACCGAGTACAGGTGAGTGTTTTTTTTTTTTGGGGGGGGGGGGGGGGGGGGATTCACCTCCCCCGGACTAATTATAAAAAAGAAGAAAATTATGCTGGACAACCTCTTTAAAGTGTGACACATTAGGGTGTATATTAAAGGGGTTGTCCAGGCATAATTTGTTATGGTTTATCCTCAGGATAGGCCATAGATACCTGATCTGTTGGGGGCTGACTCCGGACTGATCAGCTGTACGGAGCCACTTCTGGCGCCCGTCCTTTATACAATTCAAGGCCAGAAGCAGAAAGCTCTGTCCACTGTGTATTAGCCGGGCACCTTCACTGCATCTCAACACTTATTGAAGTCAGTAGGAGCTGAGCTGCAGTGACGGCATCGGGCAACTATACAACGGATGGAGCTTTCTGCTTCCGGCCCTGTGTTGTGTACAGAACGGGCACCAGAAGTGTCTCCAAACAGCTGATGGGGCCGTGTGTCAGCCCCCTACTGATCAGGTATTTATGGCCTATCCTAAGCATTAGCCATAAAAAAGATTAACCCTGGACAACCCCTTTAATATGTATCACACAGTTTAATGTCCCCCCCCTTCCACAGAATGTTAGCCCCCATCACTGCTCCCACACAATATAATGACCCCATCACTGTTCCCCATACAGTATGGGGGACCAGTACAGAGACCACTGTATGGGGGGACCAGTGAAGTGACCATAGAAAAATTTGGCCCAGACAACCCCTTAAAAGAGGTTGTCTATTAACTGGAGCAACCACTGTGGCGGCCGCCAGGGAGGTGTAAAAATAAGAACATTTTTAAAAAATAAATAAATTAAAAAGCATACTCACCTGTCCCCAGCACCCTGTTATCCCCTGCTTGTGTCTGTTCGGTCTCATGGTGGTGCCTCATTTCTGGAAATCCTGCACCTAATTGGTCTTCACGGTCACATGAGGTGCAGGACTCCCAGCAAGGAGGCTCCGGCATGAGACTGAATGGACACTGGCAGCACTGGGGACAGGTGAGTATGCTTTTTAATTTATTTTTTACTTTACACCTCCTGCCAGCCACATGGGTTGCTCCAATTCCTGGACAACCTCTTTAAAGGATTTATCCATTTTTCTAATATTGATGGCCTGTCCTTAGGATAGGCCATCAATATTACATCTGCGATGATATAACAGCCAGGACCTCTGCAGATCAGCTTTTCCAGGACAATGCGGCTACAGGTAAAGGTAACAATTCTAGGAGCCACGCTGTTCACTTTGCCATACAGGGATAATACTGTGTGGGGGCTACTATGGAGAAGATAATACTGTGTGGGGGCCACTGTGGAGCAGATAATACTGTGTGGGGGCCACTGTGGAGCATATTATACTGTGTGGGACCACTTCACTATTCAAAGCACACGCCATCTCTTTTATAGCAGCCGTGCACTATTATTACAGGCTGTAATAACATAGTTTGGTGATTATGAAACTGATGCTGTGCAATGTAAATAGTAAAGGAGTCACGGCGATCACAAAGCACCACAGTAACTTCAAAGAATTGATCAGCAGGGGCCCCAGGTGTTGGACCCCCACTGATCTCTTATATCTGTTAGACTGTTAGGACCATGCAGATCAGCTGTTTCCCACAGCACGCAACTCAGTACTGTTTACATGCCAGGCACTGCACTCCTCACTCATCATATTCTTGATAACTGCAGTTGTGGGTACTACAGCTGTATCCCTTTCAAGTATCAGAGATGCCGCTGCAGCACCCGTAACTGTCACTATCAAGAATTTGCTGTAGGGAGGGGGTAGGGACAAAAGTTTGCACCAGAGCACACAAGACTTTAGTTACGCCACTGCATTTAGTGATATACTTTACAGCAAAATCATGGCCATAGGCAGCATTAGTTTGAAGCTGACTCATTGAGGTCTATGGTAATCAACTAATCAACTGTATTGGCAGATTATATTAGGGGCAAATGGGCAATTACTTGCTATTGGGGCTCCGGACTACAACCCATTTTGCCCCTATTATAATCCATTCCTTGGTGTGATGTCTGTGTTAATCAAGAATAGCATATGATCCTGCTTTTTAGTTGTGTGCTGTCCATGGTTGATCTGTTTTTCATGTTCATGGTGTTTAAGGTGGAAGCTTAGGAGGGTTGCTCCTGCCCCTATGTCTGTCAGACCCCCACTACTTATTCCCCCTATGATTATTTTGGCGCCCCCACAATGGTACTGAAGTCGATGCAGAGGAGACACAAAATCCTGATGAGCATTGTTTGTAATACAGCTGGAGCTCCCCCTGCTGGCTTCCCTGGCGCAGAGCACACAAATTGATAGTGCTCCCTCTGTGTGTTCTTCACAGGCTGTAACTGCTACTACACTTTTGTTTTGTAGTAGCCCAACCAGTGCCAGCTTAACCTGGATTTCTATGATGCTTTGGAGCATCTTATTTATGCAGTCCCTTTGGCAACAAGAGATCGACGAAGAAGTAGGTGACATGGGTCTCGTAGGGACAATAGTAGACGTAGAGCAGTGATCCTCAAAGCGCGGCCCAACTATCCCCAGGAGTTCGCGTGGTGAGAGCCCCCCACCCCTAATGGTAGTTTGTGGGGTTCGTCACTCATGAACTAAAATTATGCTCTGGGGTTTCTTCAGACTCCAGAGTATAATAAGCAGAGGCCCCAGTTAGGTATCAAACACAACAAACAATGTTACTCACCTCTCCTGGGCTCCTCCGCCCTCGAGAGATGACATCAGGGTCCACTGAAGCCTGTGATTGGGCCTCAGTGGTCATGTACGTCATGTGGCGCTATGACACTATGACGCTATGCATCATTACGCTACTTGACGACAAACCCCAAAACAGCTGTCTACACATGAGGTCAATCTTCTATTTGGCTGTGTCTCTGTTTTGGATATGCATATCATATGGTTCGCCCATGTTCATTTGATTGACTCTTACAGGAAGTTAAGTACCACTGAATTCACAAAAACATCAGGGAACTGGTCAGTTTTATGGTAATCAGAGGGGGTGGCTGCTCCGGGCCCACTGACATTTTAGGGCCCACCCCGGGGTCGCCATTAATACACCTTTTACTTTTAACTAGATCGGTGTCTGCAGACACCGATCTAGTTAAAACGCTTCCTGCAACTTGCTGTCTTCTAAACCGCAAGCCACTTCAGGCCTGCGGTTTACATGACAACGAGAACACAATCATGGGCATAGGTGGCGCGATGACGTCACAACATCGCGCCTCCTACGCTGAGACGCTGACTTCCTGTACATGGACCCTGCGCACAGAGCGCGGGTCAAGAAGAGAAAGCGATGACTCCGTTCGTCATGGTCGCTGGTAGGTAAGTATAACTTATATTTGTTTTGTTTTGTTTTAGCTTAGTTGTGGGTAATTTAATAGTATAAGGGGTTGTTAGGAGGGGGGAATTATAACTATAAGGGAGGGGGCATTATGAACATAAGGGGGGTCATTTATATAAGGGTTATTACGGGGTACAAGGGGGGAGGTTATATTAGGGGGTCATTATTAACATAAGGGGGTGGTCATCGATATAAGAGGTATTAGGGGTGCAGTATTTATGTCAGGGGGAATCAGGGGCATAATATGAGGGGGAAGTTAACTTAATTAAAGTGACACTTGGGCTTTATTAAGACTAAAGCCCCATATAACGGGCCGCAACAAAAAAGTGCTGCAGGAAAAACTGCGGCAGTAACGCATTGTGGTTTTTCCCGCAGCGCTTTTCACAGAATGTCCACAGAGTTTTCCTCTGCAGACTTTCTGCTTCCATTATAACTATAGGGAAACCGCCGGCGTTTCCGTAGGTATAATTGACATGCTGCGATTTCCAAAACCGCAACGGATTTGGAAATCGCAGTGTGTCTAGGCACGCATTTTTCTACAATGTGTGGATGGGATTTGCTAGAATCCCATCCACTTTGCAGGAACTGTAAAATGCCGCATTTTTTTTTCCCGTGGCATTTTTGCCACATGGGGCCCCATCCCATCCCCACTTTGTGGTAAAATATGTGCAGTGGACATGCTGCGATTTCCAAAACAGTCGTGGTTTTGGAAATCGCCGCATTCCTATGGAAATGCTCCCAGTTTCCCTATAGATATAATTGAAGCAGAAAGTCCGCAGTAGAAACCTCTGCGAACTTTCTGTGCAAAGTGCAGCAGGAAGAACAACGCTTTTTTGCTGCGGGATGCCACATGGGGCCTTGGCCTTAAAGAGTTTTCCAGCTCATTTTTATTGATGGTCTATCCTCAGAATAGATCATCAATAAGAGATAAGTGACTCCCCACTGATCAGCTGTATGAAGGGGCTATGGTGCCTGTTCATATCACACGCTGTCTGCTTATAGTAACCGTGTGATGTAATTCCAGCCTTATCACATGGACGTGTATAGGAAGAGGCTGTAGTTACATGACATGGCCGCTATGAAAAGAATGACACTATGTAAACAGAGAAGGGGTCACGGTGCTTACACAAATATTGGAACCCCACTAATTAATTTTACCTTTTGTTTACTTTTTAATTAGGAAACACCTGGGGCATTATTAATAAGGGGCACTATTTACAGGGGTACACAGGGAAGTTATTAATTTAAAGATACACTTGGGGGTATTATTCATTATGGGGGGTTATATCATATATTTTATAATTGGGGTAGCAGCAGGATGGGGGTGCAGGTGAGGACAATGTGGGTCAGGTGCCTGGAAAAGTGAGGAGCCAAAGATGTCTGTGTTGCAAACTTTACAGAGACTGAAAGAAGTGGCCATGGCGGTCCAGATGAAAGAGATGGGGAATGTGAACGATTAGTCAGAGTCGTCACCGGTAAGTCACTAAATGATACTGCCCTGTATTTGCCTAAATCGTCTGCAGAGCCCTGTGTAGATCCGATATATACCACTATACGGTCACCGTATAGTGATAATATCGGTATACCTAAGTTGGGGGCCCACTTGGACATGTTCACCCCCCCTATGCTGAACCCCTAGCTACGCTTCTGAAGGGTGGCGAACCTCCAATATGGCAGAAGGGCGAGACTCCTTGACAGTGATTGGTCAGAATTTGCACATATGTAATTAGACATGTTTTGGGAGTGATTTTGGCACTAATTTGAAATATATATTTATGTATATTCCAGTGCAGGCTTTTTTTTTTTTTTTTTTATATACCTGACACCAACAAGTGTTAACAAGGGGTGCGGGACTGTTGATAAATATTGTGTCCATAATGCACAGGGAAGCTATTACAAAACCTTGTTTTGAAAGCGAAGATAGTGCTTTCTGGTATTTTTTTCAGTAACTGACAGGAAGGTTTAACTGAGGTGCATATTGTGAGCAGTCATATATCCTCTACTGCACATTACTATATATAAGGTATTATATGTCACCCTGCAGCCCTATAACCTGTATAAAAGTCATCACAGGCCTTCCTGCTTTTATCCAATCACAACGCTCCACACTGACGTCTTTTGTTATATCTTACAGGAAATTCTTTATATATCAGACTTGTTCTATATTTCCTAACTCAGGACTATGAAACAGAATGTAATAAGATAAAGTTACACAAGGCCAGGACTAAAGTTTAATAAAGGGGCATAATATTGTTAGTAACATATGAAATTGAGTTTGATCTTTACTCCATATGCAAATGAGATTGACCTTTTGCATTGGAATTTCAAGACCATTAGGACATCACTAGAACAAAATGATGGCAAGTGCATAAATAGACCTGACACTACAGGATCTGTTCAGAGGATGTCGACAGACGAAGATGTCTATGCTAAGGAGAGGATTACACCAGGTATGTAAAGTATGGAAGATTTGCCACATTACTATAGGGGGCGTCCATGCTGGGGAGAATTTACAATTCAGAGTAGGTGAATCTACCCTTCCTCTATTATTACATAACACAGCGTGCCCCAGTGCTCCCCCCTTGTACTTGTACATAGACTGAGCACCTTATTTATTATAATAGTAATACTTGGATAAGGATTAAAGATGGGCGAAACCCAGAAGAATTATTTCATCCTGTGTTTACATGAAGAAAAAACCCAGTTTGGTTCAGTCCGAACATGTTCAGATAGAACCGGAAGGGAAATTATTATAGGGGGGTCTTTAGATCCCAGAGTATAATAGGTAGAGGCCCAGGGGAGATGACAAAACATTTATATTCACCTTCCGTTACTTGTTCTGGGCCACCTCACGGTGTCCGGCACTCTGTGTCCATCCCACAAATTCCCGCGGTGTTAGCAGCCTTACCATCCAATCTGAAGGCAGTTTATTAAGTGTAAATGCTAATAGAGCTGAGGTGTAACTGGCAAGTGCAAGGGTGGGGCTAGGACAAACAGAAGATAAGAGGAAATTATTGATTTTTCTTTTCTTCTTTATTTTGAATGAGCAGAAATTCTTTACGTAGAGTCTTCTCAAGAAGAAAATTATCTCAACACAAAAAGTCAACGCAACAAAAATTTCTCACCACTAGCCAAGAAATCACAGAACACATCTTATATTAGACTAGGGATTTGAGGGTTCCTTCTTTTAGATTGTACAGTAAGCTCTTCAGGGCTGGGTAGACATTAACCTGGGTAGACATTAACCTTTCACTATACTTCATACCATGAGCGCCTTCATAGTCTACAATTGCTTTGTTTCATTTGTTTCTCCTAAATTGCCCCCTATGATTTTTTGGGGGTCAATGTAGATGAAGCCATAATCGCTCATGGCCTGCATGCAGCTGCAGGATTTTTGTTTTAACATGCTGTCGGTTGAAACTCATAATGGTGGTCCTTAAAGGGTCAATGATGGTCTTCTTTAGATTGTAAACTCAGAAGATCGGGGCTGTTCTTATGATGGAAGGTCAAAAGGAACCCTCCAAAATAGATTGTAAGCCATGAAGTCAATTTCTGGTCAATAGACATCTGAAGACTGACTTTATTGGCAGGAATGCTCTCTTTAGGCCAGGGCTAATGATGACCAGGATGGCTCCTATCTCTGAGGTCGGGGTTACATGGTGGCATTGGCTGTGTCATATGTCATGTGGTTGGAGATCGCAGTGTAGCGCTTTTTCCATTAACTCTAATGAAAGTGAATGTAGCTGTGTTATGATGAGGAAGTGAACATCTGCAAATCTGCTAATATACACAATTTTGTTACGGCAGTGGTTGCAACTGATGGTCGGGTCCAAAACTGAAAATGACCTGGATTGTTGGGCAATCACGCCCTAGCAAGTCATCGAGACACAACCGCATTCACTGGCTGAGATGCCGGTTGCAGCACACAGTGATCTTTGGCTTATAGAGAGGATTCCTTACTATAGTCTGTAAGCTTTTAAGAGCAGGATAACCCACATCATTACAGGGGAAGATGATATATTATAGTATTGCATACACATTTATATAACCCCTGTCATTACAGGGGTTAGATATTATGTTATAGTATTGTATACACATTTATATAAATTGTGAGCCTTCAGGCAGTATTTCCTAGTCTGTAAGCTCTTCAGGGCAGGTTTCTGGTATGGGCAGATGGATAGACATGATCCAGGGTTATATCGCCAATCGCCATATTTGGGGTCAGGGAGGAATTATTTTTCCCCTGAGACTCAGAACTCCAGGGTTTTTCTTTGCCTTCCTCTGTATCATCGGGTTGGGGCTCTTATCTCAGGACCTTATTTATTAATGGTCAGATGAACCATCACAGAAGCTCAGACTCCATGGACCTGAGATAAGAACCACAACCCTCATCATTTATTTAGTAGGATATAATACAAGTCCTTATTATTAATTACTCCTCTGCTTATTGCTAATAAATGATATAAAATCAGCTGTTCCTGTGTCTAGTGTCATTTTTTTCTCTCTGATTATTTCATTACACAGTTACTAAAATTCACAGAGACACCAACCACCACACAGTCTTCCATGTAGAGATAGAGCAGGCGGTCTATGAACAGCCACATAGTCATCCATGTAAAGATGGATCAGGCAGTTTATGAATCGCCACATAATCATCCATGTACAGATGGAGCAGGCGGTTTATGAATCGCCACATAGCCATCCATGTTCAGATGGAGCAGGTGGCCTATTAACCACTGCATAGTCGTCCATATACAGATGGAGCAGGCGATCTATGAACTATTGTGGCATACTAAAGAATGGTCAGACTGTGCTTACACTATTTACATATCACATATATTAGAATGGCTGCCCCACACACATGAGAGTGCACCATGACACAGAAATACAGTCGTGGCCAAAAGTTTTGAGAATGACACAAATATTATATTTTCACATGATCTGCTGCCCTCTGGTTTTTATGTGTGTTTGTCAGATGTTTTTATCACATACAGAAATATAATTGCATTCATATTATGAGTAACAGAAGCTTATATTGACAGTTAGAATGAGTTAATGCAGCAAGTCAATATTTGCAGTGTTGACCCTTCTTCTTCAGGACCTCTGCAATTCTCCCTGGCATGCTCTCAATCAACTTCTGGACCAAATCCTGACTGATAGCAGTCCATTCTTGCAGAATCAATGCTTTAATTTTGTCTGAATTTGTTGGTTTTTGTTTGTCCACCCGTCTCTTGATGATTGACCACAAGTTCTCAATGGGATTAAGATCTGGGGAGTTTCCAGGCCATGGACCCAAAATCTCTATGTTTTGTTCCCTGAGCCATTTAGTTATCACCTTTGCTTTATGGCAAGGTGCTCCATCATGCTGGAAAAGGCATTGTTGAGCGCCAAACTGCTCTTGGACGGTTGAGAGAAGTTGCTGTTGGAGGACATTCTGGTACCATTCTTTATTCATGGCTGTGTTTTTAGGCAAGACTGTGAGAGAGCCGATTCCCTTGGCTGAGAAGCAACCCCACACATGAATGGTTTCAGGATGCTTTACAGTTGGCATGAGACAAGACTGGTGGTAGCGCTCACCTCTTCTTCTCTGAATAAGCTGTTTTCCAGATGTTCCAAACAATCGAAAAGGGGATTCATCAGAGAAATTGACTTTACCCCAGTCCTCAGCAGTCCACTCCCTGTACCTTTTGCAGAATATCAGTCTGTCCCTGATGTTTTTTCTGGAGAGAAGTGGCTTCTTTGCTGCCCTCCTTGAGACCAGGCCTTGCTCCAAGAGTCTCCGCCTCACAGTGCGTGCAGATGCACTCACACCTGCCTGCTGCCATTCCTCAGCAAGCTCTGCACTGCTGGTAGCCCGATCCCGCAGCTGAAACACTTTTAAGAGACGGTCCTGCCGCTTGCTGGTCTTTCTTGGGCGCCCTGGAGCCTTTTTGGCACCAATGGAACCTCTCTCCTTGAAGTTCTTGATGATGCGATAGATTGTTGACTGAGGTGCAATCTTTCTAGCTGCAATACTCTTCCCAGTTAGGCCATTTTTGTGCAGTGCAATGATGACTGCACGTGTTTCTTTAGAGATAACCATGGTTAACAGAAGAGAAACAATGATGGCAAGCACCAGCCTCCTTTTAAAGTGTCCAGTGGTGTCATTCTTACTTAATCATGACAGATTGATCTCCAGCCCTGTCCTCATCAACACCCACACTTGTGTTAATGGAGCAATCACTGAAACGATGTTAGGTGGTCCTTTTAAGGCAGGGCTGCAATGATGTTGAAATGTGTTTTGGGGGATAAAGTTCATTTTCTAGGCAAATATTGACTTTGCAAGTAATTGCTGTTAAGCTGATCACTCTTTATAACATTCTGGAGTATATGCAAATTGCCATTAGAAAAACTGAAGCAGTAGACTTTGTAAAAATTAATATTTGTATCATTCTCAAAACTTTTGGCCATGACTGTAAGGTTCACTTGCTGCCTGCTACATCTATATGTACATGCAGCCCCATTATAACACATTAGTGGGTCAAGTGTAAAGTTGTCATGAGCACCCCCTCCGATTTCAATCCCCTCCAACATTATACCTGTTTATTATGTTTTTTCACCTCCCCTGGGCCTTCTCTTATTATACTCTGAGGATGTTAATAGTTCGTGGGTGGCAAACCCACAAAATTTCTGGCTTTGCATGTATGTGGGGCCACTCTGGGACATTATACTATGTGGAGGGGCCACTATGGGACATTATACTGGAATACATACATACATCTGCAATGATGATTCTTATTTCTGTAGGGGGGCCCTGCTGCAGGCATATTTCCTAGGAAATGAAGGAAAAAATCTATAGAAATGCATTTGTGTATATTTGGTTTCTTATTTCCTCAGAAACAAATAATGGTTGATTGAGAGAAATTATTTGAGAAGGGTAATGATGAAAGACCAAGGATGCCAAAACTTTCAATAACTGGATCTTGGTATACTCTGTACTTGTCTGTATTTTGTGCCAAAAACACCTGGAGTTTAGTCCATGGTTATTTGTCTGTTGACACAATTTGGTAGGCATACCAGCTTCACGGAGGCATGGCCTGGTGGAGATATGAAAGAGGTCATCCGGAGGGGGGTTGGGCATCGAAAGCCACAGATGTCTGGGTACAACTAATGATATTTCAAACACTAGTTATCCTCTCAGGAGCTGGACTTGAAACAGGAGTTTGTTGGTTATTCAGTAAAGGACATTGTTTTCTGCTGCTTACACCTCAAATGCTCCATTTGCAGGGGAGCTCATTCTCGGATGCAATGTTTCAGGAAGGGCAGAAATCCCAATAAGGCATCTTTAGGTAGAAGCGAGGACTCTGGACTTCCTTGTGTTGGAGCCATGGCCAAGGAGGTATCCTAGGAGGCAGTATGCCATTATACTTGAGGATCGTTTTAGACAAGGTTTTCAGATATCACACTCATTTACCATGTTTGCAGGTAACTTGAAATCTGTTTCTGGTAAACCAGAGGTGGTACAAGAGAAACTTGATAAAGAAGCCCAGTTGGGGAAAATGGTGGGCCCCTTTTTGAGCCTCTGGTTGATACATCATTTGTCGTTTTCCACCAGGGGACTGATGGTAAATGATGGTATATTGAAAGACAAGTCTACAATCAAGTATGTGTCTTGCTAGGGTGGTTCATTTGGTTCAACAATCCGCATTTAGGTTGTTACGGGTGCATTCTTGTTATCACCTGTTGGATTGCTATTTGTATGAAGCCTTTTTAAGTGGACATGTGTCTACCTATGGGGTGTTCTATCTCCTGTAGGTATTTTCAAATGTTTAGTTGTTTTTCAGAATGGACTCTGAGGTTCTTCACCGGTCTTACATCTGTAATGCATTACTTAGATGATTTTTTTTTTTCTGGGTCATAGGTGTGCTTGCATTTGTTAAATGTGTTTCAAGATTTGATGCAGTATTTTGTTGTCCCCATGTCGTTGGAGAAGACGGAGGACCCAGCAACAGTGTTATCCTTTTTGGACACTGAAATAAACACTGTGGCCATGGTTTTCTGCCTTCCTCAGGACAAGTTAGCTTGTTTATTGACCATGGTGTTAGCTCAAAAGGAGTCATTAATGGGCTTCCTGTTTTTTGCCTGCCGAATTATGTCCATGGTAAGATTTATTTTTTCCAGGTGATTATCTTTGTCTACAGTGGGTTTGAGACGTCTGCATTACTTTGTGCGGGTTACCAGGGTGCTTAAGAATGGCTTATTAGTTTGGAAAGAGTTTCTTTTGACCTAATAATGACAGGTCATGTTTCTAATCAAAAGAAGAGCACAGTCTAGATCTTGAACTGTTCACAGATACAGCAGATTAAGTGGGTTACAGGGCAATTTTTGGAACACTGTGATTGGCCACTTCTAGGACTCTATTTTGGTCTGACCTCAGCCTTACCAAGAACCTGATGCTTCTTGAACTTTTACCTATCATAATTTCATTCTGGTCAGGAAATGTGTTGGCAGTAAATCATTTGACTTCGAGTTCATTACCGGTTTTGGCACTCTTGAGATGCTTGGTCTTAAGATGTGTGACAGGACAAGAGGAAAAGTGTTAGAAGGAATATACATTTCTCCCAGGTTCTTGTCATATTCCTTCTAAAAGCTCCTGGGAAAGTTGTGTTCCTTGCTGGAACGTTTTACCTAAACCCTGGTAAAAGGTCTGGATGCTGGAGTAGGCAGAGTTGGGTGTGGCTCTACTCCATTCAGCCACTCCAGGTTTTGGGATTACTGGGGGTTAATTCCTTGTTTCCTGAAGTGTGCGTATATACGGGCAGACAGCACAGTATTTGTCTCTCTCTGCTCCTGGGAAACCATTGTGAGTTAAAACTGCTGTATATTGTGTTTAGGGAGCAGTGCAGTAGGTCCAGCTCTTTCTAGTTAGATACCTGTATTGTAGGTAGTGGCCAGACTAGGATTTTATTTTGTATTGTTATTGTTTTGTTTTCCTTAAAACACTAATAAAACTGGTTGCGGCCAGTTGCACCATATTTGACTGGACTGGACTCTAATTGCTGGTGCAAAAAGTGCTCGTCTATCTGAAGAGACAACGATCCCTGAGCTAATCCCATTACAAATGGTGGAGGCTGCGCTGGCACAAAAATCCAGCAAGTTGTATGTCGTGGGTTAAGTCTGTGGCTCCTGCAAAACCAGACCCTGCAAGCATGGAGGAGGTGGTTAAACAGCTGATCCAGGCTAACATTCCGCTGCAAAACAAGCAAATGTCAACCAGCGAGAGACTAATGCCAACCAACATGAGACCAACCGTCTTCTTATAGAGTTTACCCAAGCGGCCTTCAGAGAACAGCAGGAGATTAATAAAAATCTGCTGGAGCAGATAAAGTTGCTGGCAGAAAGGCCTCAAAGCGCAAAGTGTAACTCAAGCTTCGCTACAGAAGATGACCCAGAGGATGATGTGGAAGCATTCCTCACCATATTTGAAAGAGCCGCTGAGAGGGAAATGCTTCCAGCTGACCAGTGGGCAGATACAGTTGCTCCAATTCTCAGTGGAGTGTCCCAGAAAGCCTACTTTGATTTATGTGAGCAAGATGCCAGACAGTAACACAAACTGAAGGTGGAAATCCTTGCTCGCTTAGGTGTTACCCCTGCTGTCAGAGCCCAGTGGGTACATAACTGGAAGTTCCAGATGGGTAAACCTGTGAGGTCACAAATGTATGACCTATTTCACCTGGCTAAAAAGTGGCTACAGCCAGAATTTTCTACTGCTGCTCAGGTGGTGGAAAGAGCCGTCCTGGACCGATTTATTCAAGCTTTGCCAGTTCAGATACAACGCTGTGTGGGACAAACAGATCTGAAGGATGTGGACCAGCTAGTTGCCCTGGTAGTGCGTTATCTGAATATGGAGGAATATCTTGAAGGCTGCTCTTCTGCTTGGCCGGCCCCAAGGAACTAGAAGTGGATACCTGAACCTGAAAAGGGTTAAGACTGTTCCTAATATAAAGGGGATGAAGGAGGCCCGTAGAGTAGGAACTGTCTCAGAACTATTAGCTGGGATCTCTAGGTCAATTCGCCCTAAAGTGCCTTTGAACATTACTTGCTGGCGTTGTCACGGACTGGGCCATGTTGCTGCCAATTGTCCACTGGTGGATAAGCCTATGCAGTGTGATGTTGGCCGGAGGATGTCCCTGTTTGCTAGTCCTGTCTACTCTGCCTCTCTCTCTCAAAGCATAGAGCGACAAACTTGTATTGTGACTGTTGAAGGACGCTCTGCTAATGCTCTGTTGGACTCTGGTAGTCTAGTGACTCTTGTGAATGCCAGCCTAGTTGACACCAGGAAATTACAACAAAGGCAGATGGGAGTCATTTGCATACTTGGCGATACAAAAGATTACCCCACTGCCATACTGTCTTTTGGAAAAATTACTCATGAAGTTGGAGTTGTAAAGACTTTACTGCATAATGTCATTCTAAGATGTGACTTTCCCTTGTTTTGGCAGTTGTGGGAAATGATGGAGAAATGTGTAAATGTATCTGTTATTGATCCAGTTACCTTGGGAGAACCTGACCAAGTACAATCCGTAGGTGTATCTCTGGGTGAGAATGAGACCTTTCCTGTAGAGGTTTTTTCAGGGGATGTCAAGGAAGACACTCCTGAAATTTGTCTCCCTGATTTGCCAGTCTCCAGTGATAACTTTGGGACTGCTCAACTCCAGGACCCCACATTAACCCCAGCTCATGAAAATGTCAAAGTGATAAATTGGGCACCACAAGAATCTGGTGCAGAAAAAATATTCCCACATTTTGCACTAGAAAATGAATTGTTGTATAGAGTCAATGAGGTTGGTGGGAAGGTTGTAGAGCAACTTGTAGTCCCTAAATCACATCGCCGAAGGGTGATGGATCTTGCTCACTCCCATGTGTTAGGAGGATATTTGGCCTATGATAAAACAAAAGACCGCATCCTGCAAAGATTTTACTGCCTCTGCCGATTATTGAAACTCCCTTTGAGAGGATTGCAATGGATCTGTTAGGACCTCTTGTTAAGTCTGCTAGAGGTCACCTGCATATTCTGGTTGTTGTTGGTTATGCTACCCACTACCCAGAAGCAATCCCTCTAAGGACAGTTTCAGCAAAAAACATTGCAAAAGAACTGTTTCTTATGTTTACCATAATTGGGTTACCTAAAGAAATACTTACAGATCAGTGGACACCCTTGCAAGGTCACAAAAGAGTTGTGTAAACTGTTGAAGGTAACACATTTACGTACATCAGTTTACCATGCTCAGACTGACAGGTTGGTCGAAAGATTCAACAAAACCTTAAAAGGGATGCTTAAAAAAGTGGTGACACAAGATGGGAAAGACTGGGATTACCTCTTACCCTATCTGATGTTTTATGTAAGGGAAGTACCTCAGGCCTCTACGGGGTTTTCTCCTTTTGAGCTACTGTATGGTCGACATCCCTGTGGTCTTTTGGATATTGCTAAAGAGACCTGGGAGCATGGGGCTACCCCATGTAGAAGTGTGATTGACCATATTGCCCAGATGCAAGATAGAATTGAAAAAGTGATGCCTATTGTAAAGGAACACTTATAGCAAACTCAGGAGAATCAGTCTCAGGTTTACAACAGGTCTGCTAAAGTAAGGAACTTCAACCCTGGTGACAGGGTCTTGGTCCTTGTTCCTACAGTAGAAAGTAGATGGCAAGGGCCATATGAAATTGTGGAGAAGGTTGGAGGTGCAAATTATAGAGTACATCAGACAGGTAAATGGAAACCATACCAAATCTACCATGTAAACGTAATCAAACCTTGGAAGGCCCGTGAAGTGTTGTTAGCGGTCATGTAAAGGGGATGGTGTCTCTGGGATACCTAAGGTAAACATTCCAGAAACTTTGGCTGGTTCACAAACTCAGGAGGTAAAAGAGTTTGTGCAGCACAACAAAGATGTATTCTCTGAACTACCAGGCCAAACCTACTTAATCAAACATGACATCATAACAGAACCGGGTGTCAGAGTGAACCTAAAGCCATACAGGGTACCTGAGGCGAGGTGAAAAGCTATTGCAGAAGAAGTGCAAATGATGCTTAATCTAGTTGCTAAGAGGAGTCACATAGTGATTGGTCTAGTCCTATAGGTAGTGCTAATACCAAAATCAGATGGCACTATAAGATTTTGTAATGATTTCAGAAAGTTGAATGCAGTGTCAAAATTTGATGCTTATCCAATGCCTCGAGTGGATGAGCTCATTGATAGGTTGGGTAATGGCCGATATTTCACTACACTGGATTTGATGAACGGCTACTGGCAAGTGCCATTGACAGAGAAGGCCAAAGAGAAAACTGCCTTTAGCACCCCTGATTGTCATTTTCAGTACGTAGTTCTTCCCTTTGGTCTGCATGGGGCTCCAGCCACATTCCAAAGGCTGATGGACAGAATTTTAAAACCCCATCGAAAATATGCAGCTACCTATCTGGGCGATGTAATAATACATTGCTCAGATTGGGAAAGTCATCTACCCAGAGTTCAAGCTGTCCTGAATTCTATTAGGGAAGTGGGTTTGACAGCAAATCCCCAAAAATGTACCATTAGGCAAGAAGAGGCAAAGTACTTGGGGTACACAATTGGACGAGGCGTTATTAAGCTTCAAATAAACAAGACTGAGGCCATTCAGAACTGACCTAGGCCAGTAAACAAGAAAACAGGGCATTTTTGGTCTTAACTGGGTACTACAGGCGGTTTATTGAAAACTTTGCATGTATTGCTACCCCCTTTTCTGACCTTACAAAAGGTAAAGACTCAGTCATGGTCAAATGGACTGCTGAAGCCGAGCAGGCCTTCCAAAGACTGAAGCAAGCTCTTTGTTCCCAGTCATTGTTGATAACACCTGACTTCCAAAAACAGTTTATTGTGCAAACCGATGCCTCTGTTGTTCCTGTAGTTTACCTGAGTAAAAAACTGAATGAGCATGAGAAGAGATATGTCATTGTCAAGAAGGAATGCCTGGCGATCAAGTGGGCATTAGAAGCTCTCAGGTACTACCTGATAGGGAGAGAACAATCACACTTACAGACCATGCCCCACTCAAGTGGATGTCTCAAAACCGAGAGAAAAACAGGCAAGTGACTAGATGGTTTATGTCTTTGCAGGACTTTAACTTTATGGTTGAGCACAGACCAGGCTGTAAGCTTGGAAATGCAGATGACCTGTCTAGGGCATATTGTTTGAGTGCACAGAGTGTTCCTCCCCTGAGGTCAAAACAGGAGGGGGGGAGGGTATGTGACAGGAGAAGGGGAAAAGTGGTAGAAGGAGTATACATTTCTCCCAGATTCTTGTCATATTCCTTCTGAAAGCACCTGGGAAAGTTGTGTTCCTTGCTGGAAGGTTTTACCTAAACCCTGGTAAAAGGTCTGGATGCTGGAGTAGGCAGAGTTGGGTGTGTCTCTACTCCATTCAGCCAATTCAGGTTTTGGGATGACTGGGGGTTAATTCCTTGTTTCCTGAAGTGTGCGTATATAAGGGCAGACAGCACACAGGTATTTGTCTCTCTCTGTTCCTGGGAAACCATTATGAGTTAAAACTGCTGTATATTGTGTTTAGGGAGCTGTGCAGTAGGCCCAGCTCTTTCTAGTTAGATACCTGTATTGTAGGCAGTGGCCGGACGGCTAGAATTTTATTTTGTATTATTATTGTTTTGTTTTCCTTAAAACACTAATAAAACTGGTTATCTGAAGAGATGATGATCCCTGAGCTAATCCTGTTACAGATGTTTGCAGTATAATATGTTTTGGGCAAAATATTTCCTGATTGACATTAATTGCATGGCTGATGCCCTCTCGGGTTTGCTTCAAAGAGTTACACCCAGCAGCAGATCATCTTGGGGAGGAATGCCCAGATGCCATATGGAGGCTGGTGCTGCCTGAATTATTTGCTACAGCAGTCAGTGGCTCTTTCTGCTTGGGCTTTGCATAATAAGTCATGGCCTGGAGGGTTAATGTATATGGATATTTCTCATGAGAGTGATCGGCATCAGGAAAGGGCTGCTATGTTAGCGTACCCAGGGGATGCATGTCATCAGGGCATTCCATCAATGGTTAAGAAAAAATTATCAGGTCTAGCATTTATGTTAAAACTCTCTGCATCCAACAAATGTTGAAGAGATGGAAAAAGGAACATATTTGTGTGCCCAATTTAATTATCATTATTGCAGCTCCTAGTGTTGGTGATCCCTTCAATTTGTCACAATTGTATTGTGATTCCAGGCCTCTTGGCCTCCAATTTTTGCTACACACAAATGGTAGGCCTCTCAGAAAGTTTCAGTTTGTAGTGATATTCAAACAATGTGTGGACACTCTACCATTTTAAGGGTATTTTTCTATGTAGAAGGGGAATTATATTGAGTGAGGGCACTTACTGTGTGTGGAGATCTCCCCCTGTGAATCTCCCTTTTTGTGTATTCCTTGGATAGAGCATAAGAAGCTGAGTAGATTGATATATACAGTAGTTTGTGTGAAAACATTCAGTATAACATGTCATTTAGCCATTGAAATCTCCACTCTTTCTATGCTAAGTCGTCAAGGAGATGGACCTATCATACTGTGCATACAGAGGGAGCTATCAATCATTGATAGTGCTGCCTCCTTACCCTTTTACAAGGCATTATGGGAAAGGAGCTGGGGAGCTCATGCGCCCTCTATTGGATGTAACAGATCCTCAATTTGCTTTTGACTCACCGAGCCTTGAGACAGCAAAAGGGATCTTAGCCAAGCCAATTTCACTTATCTGCATACAGCGCTGTTTCCGGATTGTTGTCCTTCATCAGTACAGAGCAAAGTGAATTGGCTGGCTTAGTGGGAGGCAATGAGTGGGTTAGGGACAAGAATCTCTCACATTGAGAAGAGCACCAGTGAAGGTGTGTAGAGATTTTAATTGCCTTTCGCCCTCTACTTAGCATCTACATATCACAAGGCATTATGGGAAAGGAGCTGGGGAGCTCATGCGCCCTCTATTGGATGTAACAGATCCTCAATTTGCTTTTGACTCACCGAGCCTTGAGACAGCAAAAGGGATCTTAGCCAAGCCAATTTCACTTATCTGCATACAGCGCTGTTTCCGGATTGTTGTCCTTCATCAGTACAGAGCAAAGTGAATTGGCTGGCTTAGTGGGCCAGTGTAGATGCTAAGTAGAGGGCGAAAGGCAATTAAAATCTCTACACACCTTCACTGGTGCTCTCCTCAATGTGAGAGATTCTTGTCCCTAACCCACTCATTGCCTCCCACTAAGCCAGCCAATTCACTTTGCTCTGTACTGATGAAGGACAACAATCCGGAAACAGCGCTGTATGCAGATAAGTGAAATTGGCTTGGCTAAGATCCCTTTTGCTGTCTCAAGGCTCGGTGAGTCAAAAGCAAATTGAGGATCTGTTACATCCAATAGAGGGCGCATGAGCTCCCCAGCTCCTTTCCCATAATGCCTTGTGATATGTAGATGCTAAGTAGAGGGCGAAAGGCAATTAAAATCTCTACACACCTTCACTGGTGCTCTCTTCAATGTGAGAGATTCTTGTTCCTTACCCTTTTAGCATAGAAAGGGGGAAACATTTCAATAAACATGACAGATTATATTAAATCTTTTCACACATAACTATATATCATTCAGTTCCTTCTGCTGTATATTGTGTTGATTGCAGACTGAACAGCGTTTTCCATGTGACAGGTTCCGTTTAAGAACGATTTGCTTTGTTCCAAATGTGTAAGCTCTTCCTAGTGACATCTATCGTCACTATACTTTGCCTTTTAACATGATACTATTAAAATATTGAATCTTTAGTCATAGGTACTGAGGTTTATGGGATTTACCACTCTTGGGATTTACTTACTTGGAGTTCTTCTCCTTGCACCACTTATCTTATTTTGTGGAGAGAGCCATGAAAATATTACTAACAGTGACTGAATTTTTTTTTTTTTTTTTTTTAATTCACCTTGCTTATTGAAGTTTATCACTAACACTGTGGAAGACTGGGGATTATCATCTATAATGGTGGCCCTCTTTGATTGCATTTATATATCTACCTATATATTTTTAGACTTTGACTGACTACAGGAGAATTTTCAGACTGTATAGTGGCTAGCCTAAGTTTATACCACCTTTTAATTCACTTACTTTGAACTTTTTGCCACATGAAACGCAACTTTCTGAACACTGATGGTTCTTGCATACTGAGCTTAAGTAAAAAAACAACACCGAGCGGCACATAGGGTAATATTGTTTTTACAAAAAGTTGAATGACACAATGTAAATTGTGTTCAGAAAACGTGGGAAGAATAAAGTGACTAGGACATGTCCACTAATAAAGGTTGAGAGGAGGTGGATAAAGTGGTAGAGTGGGTCCACAATGCATGGGCATACACTATACCCATTCAGGTGTATGTCAATACCCCCTCAGTTGATTAGCCCACTAGTAGTGGATTGGCCACAGTGTAGATATGCTCTCACCTTGAATGGTTAGGTATGGTATAATGTCGTATATTTTAGTGGAATGGTCCAAACTATGTCACGAGATGAGGGAGCAGTGGGACCTCTAGGCGTCAGGATCTCCTGGATCCAAACGGTATTCCAAATGTAGAAATGGTAGGAGTGACTCCAAAAAAAGAGAGGTAGGGGTACGCGCTTCACCAAGGTTGCTTTAATAAACTCTAAAACACAACGCGTTTCGAGGATCAATGGTCCTCTTTATCAAGTGTACAAGAGACTGGTTAAAAAAGGAAATAAACATGAACAAATAAGAATAGAAAAACAGATAATGTTCATCAAATAATCAATGTGAAATAAAATAATAATACACATATACAGTACTTATAAATTGATTAAAACTGAGAAAAGTGGCTATGAATGTGTATCAACCACAAAATGAAATATGAACTCCTCACACACACTTTTACCCATGATTTAATAATCTCCAAGTACCAGATTCTATTACTACTAGCAATTCATGATTTATTTATTTTTCGTATCTCTGTTACTATCTATGTATCTCTTTTGATATTTATTCATATCTTTGTTACTTATTAACATTCCTTTATACCCAATATTGTTAATGTTACCCGCATTTATAAATGGTTCTTGCATACTGTCAGTTTTTCACTGACCCATTGACGCTAGGTTCACACTAGAGTTGGCTTATCTGTTGTTCTGGCCTGTCGGAGGCGCCAGTGTCGGACTGGGATGTCTAGGGCCCACCAGTGGAATTGCTTCTAGGGGCCCACCAACAGGACCCCTGCAGATCAGCAGTACCGAAACAGGGCGGCTAAAGGTAATAACATGCTGCTCACCCACTATACCATGTGCACCACTGCACTACCTAAACCCACTGCTACACCCTGTATGGCAAGTGAACAGCGTGGCTCCTAGAATTGTTACCATTACCTGTAGCCGCACTGTCCTGGAAAAGCTGATCTGCAGAGGTCCTGGCTGTTGTATCATCGCAGATGTAATATTGCTGGCCTATCCTAAGGACAGGATATCAATATTAGAAAGATGGATAAATCCTTTGAAGAGGTTGTCCAGGAATTGGCACAACCCAAGTCCCATGCGGGAGGTGTAAAATAAATAAAAAAAAAAAAAAAAGCATACTCACCTGTCTCTGGTGCTCCGTTGTCCACTGCCAGGGTCCATTCAGTCTCGTGCCGGTGCCTCCTTGCTGGGAGTCCTGCACCTCATGTGATCGCTAAGACCAATTAGGTACAAGATTTCCAGAAATGAGAGGCCACAATGAGACCGAACAGACAAAGGCAGGGGACAACGGGTTGCTTGGACAGGTAAGTATGCTTTTTTTGAAATTTTTTTTATTTTTACACCTCCGAGGCAGCTGCCACAGTGGTCGCTCCAGTTTATGGACAACCTCTGTTAAGGGGTTGTCTGGGCCAAATTTTTTTATGGCCTCTTCACTGGTCCCCCCCCTTACACTGGCCTGTTCACTGGTCCGCCATACTGTATGGGGAACAGTGATGGAGCCATTATATTGTATGGGAGCAGTGATGGGGCTAACATCCTGTGGGGGGGAACATTAAACTGTGTGGGGCATATTAAAGGGGTTGTCCAGGGTTAATCTTTATTATGGCCTATGCTCAGGATAGGCCATAAATACCTGATCGGTAGGGGGCTGACACACGGCCCCATCTGTTTGGAGCCACTCGTTCTGTACACAACACAGGGGCGGAAGCAGAAAGCTTCATCCGCTGTTTAATCACCCAGCACCTTCACTGCAGCTGAGATACAGTGCTGAGATACAGTGAAGGTGCCCGGCTAATACACAGTGGACAGAGCTTTCTGATTCTGGCCCTGTATTGTGTACAGGATAGGCGCCAGAAGTGGCTCCGTACAGCTGATCGGTCCGGGGTCAGCCCTGTACACATCAGGTATCTATAGCCTATCCTGAGGATAAACCATAACAAATTATGCCTGGACAACCCCTTTAATATATCCCCCTAATGCTCCACACTTTAAAGAGGTTGTCCAGTATAATTTTTGTCTTTTTTCTAATTAGTCCAGGAGAGGTTAATCCCCTTCCCCCCCCCCCCCCAAAAAAAAAAAAAACAAAAAACAAAAACATACTCACCTATCCCCGATGCTCCAGTGTCAGCAGGTCCCAGCACGGTCCGGTCCTGCTGCTCCGCTGTCTTCTTTTGCCGGAAGTCCTCACTGGCTGTGACATCCCAGGTCCCTTCCTTTAGGCCGCTGATTGGCCTCAGGGGTCACATGACGTCACAGGTAGTCACGTGCAGGGGGAACTTGCGCTGAAAGAAAACAGAGCTGCAGGCCGAACCGCGCTGGGAGACACTGGGGACAGGAGAAAAAGTTTGAGTTGTTTTTTTTTTTTTCACCTGCCCCGGTGTAATTAAAAAATAAAAAAAAAATTGTTATCGTGCACAACCCCTTTAATGTCCCCCAGGCTATTGGTCTCCATCACTGCCCCCCCACCACAATATAAAATGACCCCATCAATGGTCCCCATACAGTATAGGGGACCAGTGAAGGGGCCACTGTACGGGGGGGGGGAAATGGTGAAGGGGCCACTGTATGCCCATACAGTGGCCCCTTCACTGGTCTCCCCTATAGCAATATTGGAGTTTCTGCGACTTAGGTATTGTTATGCTGGAGCCCTAGAGCAGGCACCAGCATAACAATACAGTGAGAAATTAGCTGGAGTAGGAGGAGGGGAATTACAACTCTCAACAGACCCAGAGCATCTGTAGATGCTGGGGGTTGTAGTTATCAGAGTGGTCAGTCAAGTTAAAAGATTTGGGGGCAAAATAGGGGGAAAAGTTGTTTTTTTTATTTGCGTGGTAAAGTTGTACGTACCTTTCACATTGCTGGTCTGGGCTCCTATGCAGAAACCGCCGCCGCACACAGCATCAGTACGTCAGTGACGCTTGCATTAACAAGCTGCAACTGGATTGGTTCCAACGGCTGCCCATCAGGATCCCCCCTACCCCCTCCCTAGAGTGAATTCTTGATAGTGACGATTACAGGTGCTGCAGCTATATCTCAGATACTTGAAAGAGATACAGCTTTAGTACCCACAACTACAGTTATCAAGAACACGGTGAATGAGCAGCGCAGCACCCGGCATGTAAACGTTACTGGGACAGTATAATATGCTCCACAGTGGCCCCACACAGCATTGTATGCTCCGCAGTGGCCCCCACACAGCATTATATGCTCCGCAGTGGCCCCCACACAGCATTATATGCTCCGCAGTGGCCCCCACACAGCATTATATGCTCCGCAGTGGCCCCCACACAGCATTATATGCTCCGCAGTGGCCCCCACACAGCATTATATGCTCCGCAGTGGCCCCCACACAGCATTATATGCTCCGCAGTGGCCCCCACACAGCATTATATGCTCCGCAGTGGCCCCCACACAGCATTATATGCTCCGCAGTGGCCCCCACACATTATTATATGCTCCGCAGTGGCCCCCACACATTATTATATGCTCACACTGGCCCCCACACAGCATTATATGCTCCTCAGTGGCCCCCACACTGTATTATATTCCCAAAGTGACCCCCACACACTATTAGATGCTCCACAGTGCCCCCCCAGAGCTGCTATTATACTCTGGGGTCTCCTCAAACCACAGAATATAATAAGTAGAGGCCCAAGAGAAGGGATTAAAAATAACAATACACTCATACTCACCTTGTCTTACCTCTCCGAGGCATCCTCGTTCCGTCCTGATGTGTTTTCCAACTTCCTTGGTCTCCACGTCCTGTGCCCCAGACGTCACCGCTGGGGCCTGTGATTGCACCTCAGCAGTCACGTCTGGCGCGATGACGTCATTACGCTGGCGCGCCCCATGTTACCGCTGGGGCCTAATCACAGGCCCCTGCAGTGAGGCCTGAAAAGCGCCGGAGACGATGCTGAGCCCAGGACAGCCAGGTGAGTTTTTTTTTTTTGGGGGCACTTCCCCTGGGCTGGCATCTAATGGAAAGGGGGCCGGTCCCTTTCCATTAACAATAGGTATAGCGGTCGGGGAACCAGGCTTTCCCCGACCACTATCATGGTAGTCTGGGGCCCCAGCCATTTCCAGCGGGCCTCGTACTACTCCAGTCGCAGCCCTTGCGACCACGATCGTTACGCCACTGTCCATTGGTCAGGGGCCCGATCGGGATGGTCAGGGGCTGGATAGGGCCCCTGACCGTAACGATCAGACCCCTGACCTTTGCATTGGCAAAATGAGTATTAATAGTGGGGGCTCGGGGCCCACCGGGGGATTCACCGGTTCCCCGATGGGCCAGTCCGACCCTGTGAGGCACGCTATAATGGGGTTCGTCAGGTGTCTGTTGTTTTAAAACTGAAACCAGTGGAGGAAAAACTCCTCTGTGCAGGACTTTTTCGTCTTCTGATTTTGAGACAGATATTTCAGTGGAGACTCTGGCGCAGATGTCAACAAAGCCTAACTTGAATGGGCGAGTCTCACACTTGAAATGGATCAAGCTAAGACATAGGGCCCCTTTACACTAACTACTTTTCTGTCTGTGTGCTATCTGTGAAAAAATCAGACAGCACATGGACCCAACATAGTCAAAGGGGACATTCACACATTCGTTGTTTTTCATGGATGTAGGAAAAACTGAGAATAAAATGGTGCACGCCACAGATGACTCTCTTCTCTACCGTAGGATTGCTGTTGTGTAAAACAGAGACGTTATGGCACATCCTGTGCTTTGGCGCTGGGAACTACTATTAAGGGGTTAAGAACAATGGAGCAGATACACTAATACTGTCTAAGTTTTTAGTGCAAAGTTAAACTAGACAGTCATACTATGTCAGCTTTTCTAAAGTGTCTAATGTTGTTTTTAAAATCTGGCATACGTTTAGACTGTCATGTCTAACTTTACACCACTTATTAGTTGGTTTAATTTACAACAAAAAATGCGCCAAACTTTTGGCCCATGCTTAGCCCCATTGCTTCTCTACAAGTCCTGCCCACATGCTGGACAAGATGCAGAAATCTAAAACACATTGAAAATTGTGTAAAGCATGTACATCAGTTTTTGGTGCAAATTATGCCAGAATTCTGTTGCTTTTTTTTTGTCTGCCCTAGTTTGTTTTGTTTGAAGTACATCAACACTCATGACTGAACTCTGCCTTTTAACACGAATCTATGAAAATATGGAAGCTTTCATTGTGAGTGATGGGATTTACAGGATTTACCACTCTTTGGATGTACTTACTCTTTGGATGACTCAGACGTCTCCTCCCTGCACCACTTATTTTGTGGAGAGAACTATGAATATACTACTAATGGTAAGTCCATCACATTTTTTTTTAATTCACTTTGTATATTGAAAACAAAAGCAGCATACAGAAAAAATTGGTGATCTGTATATACCCGCTGGCATCTGATTGGTTAACAGTGACGAGTGCTGTCACCTTTCGCATCTATTGCCTGCCTGCTGTATAATAATGAGCCCTCTCCATACCTCCTGATTATAATGTACATGTACAAATGGCAGGAAGGGCTTAAAGTTTGTCATAATTCGTAGTCAAGTTCTCCAAACTTGGGGTATCCAGACAATTTCCTCAGCTGTCTTAATGTCTGATGAACAATATCCTTGTCAGGAGCAAGAGCAGCTATTCATGCTGATCGCACAGGTTCTACCAGTGTACCCAAGCAATCCAGAGTGGCATTTTTTTCTGCAGTGTGGGGATTAGATTAACACCAATAAAAATGCAGTGAAAACTGTGCTAAAATGCAGTATGTGAATACAGTTATAGTCAGGCATCCAGGGGCTATTGAATGGGCTATCAGGCATTATTTTTGTTTGGGCATATTTAGGTATGCTAATAGCTGCCTGTGTTCTATTAGTACATAGGCTAATAGATCCAAATAGGGGCACATATTGTACAACTCCAATGTACAAAAGCTAGACAGCTATCATAAATCAAAAAATCTTGTCCTCAAGGTCAAAAGAGGCCTCACCACTAAGGGGCTAAAAGGTCTTGTGGACACACCATTTACTGAAGGGGCGCACCGCTAATGAGGCGAAGTGATGCGGCCGCCTCAGGCAGCACTGTCCGTCACTATCTGGGGGGCGGCATTTTTTACTTTATATTTATCGTAAACCAGCCCAGGACAGGCAGCTTAAAAAAAACAAAAACAAAGCTGAGCGGGGCCTGTCCTGGGCTGGTTTACGAGACCTCTGCACCTCCTACGCTAAGACAAAGACGTCGCAGACAAAAAGAGGAGGCTGCAGCTCCATCAAGGTATCGCAGGTAGGTGAGGAGTACTATATATAGTGACAATTTGGGGGGATTAATCTCAATGGCGGCAGACTCCTGGACCCGACAGCGGTGGGTGTGGTACTGGGTGCTGGAGAAGCAGCGTTCAGGCGGTGCCAATTCAAAACAAAAATGGCTTTTATTCAGCTAAGGAAACTGTTATTTTGTGTATGTTACAAACGACCTAGGCCACTCATAGGCCCTAACTTACTGCTTGCTCCCTAACTGATCTCTGGGGCAACAAGCAGCCTGATTCCTACTCAGTCTTTTCCGGACCCCAGTCCTCCTGGGAAAGACCGCTTTGTCCGTCTCCAACTGGGTCCAATGTACGCCTGCTACCTGCAGGCCTCTCCACAGCAGCTCTGCCGCTGTATCCACTCCCCTTTGGAGTTACGCCCCACCCATAGGTGTGGCTGAGGACCTTTTCAGGCCTGGCCCTGGGTCGCTCCCTAGCGCCCTTTAGGTTCATACTCTCACATACCCTCCCCCTCAGCTCACTACCCATGGGGTGAGCTACAATGGGACAAGACATATTATGTTGACGTCCCTCTTCAATCCTATACACTTGTCCAGTGTCTCTCCAGATGTCCCCATCTGGCGGTCTCAACCTCCAAGTTCCAGTCAGTCGAGTTTTCCAGTTTCTCCTTGCTATGCCCAGATCCTGGCCATTCTGTGCAAAGGCAAGTTCTACTTCATCACCTTCAAAATTCGCCATACAGGGGATCACATCATTTTCATCATATTTTTCGCCGTAGTCTTCAGCCATCTCATTGCATGACTTTGATCTCTTTAGTAAATAGCCATAAGAATCTTCATCTTCACCTATCATGAATCCACAGGAGCTCAGAGACCAACACACACGTACTTCATGCACATCAATGATGACATGTAACCATCTCTTACTTCTGCATGCAAATGACGACTGCTCAGTCTCTGCATTAGAATCTCTACCACAGTTACTTCCATTAGTTAGGGACATAGCAACATATCTCAGCCTCTTCTTGTTGCTATTAGCATCAGGCGGTAAAACAACTTCTGCCTCTTCTCTTCTTTTTGGGTTGACTGTAATACTTCCTGACTCCCACTTCACAGGTAACATGGAGTCATTATTCACCATTTGTCCACCAGACATTTGGCTAGAGACAGCAACACCTTTATCCACAATGGCTTCAGACACTTTAGCTGTTGGGACAATATACCCACGGTCAGTCTTCTTAGGGACACTTGTTCCACACTTTTGACGACCCTTCACCTTATTTACCATCTCACAGCCCTCGTAGCTCTGGACCTCATTGGTTTGAAGCTGGACCCACTCTGTCACAGGCAGTGTGTGACCAATCAGTTTCTTCTTCTGTTGGACCTTCTTTGGCCTCCTTATACTTTGCAGGAAGTCCACCTTTAGCAGCATCTTCCTGGGGAACTATACCATCCACTTGACGTTTTACCGAATCACGTGGTTTCATCATAATCTGATCATTGGTATCAACATCAGTGGACAGGTCACTCAGGTCTGTCTGACTTAATGGTTTTCCTTTCTCTGCCTCTATGCCGGCAGCTTTCTCTAATTCTAACGCCTTCTGTAGCGCACAAATCTCTGATTCCAGCTCCAGAACTTTCTTCACTACCACATTTTTCTGAGCAGCCTCCATCTCAGTTTTTACTAGTGCACCTTGCAGCTCTGATTCCTTAGAGGTTAACAGGCTCTGCAGTGAGTCTTTCTCAGCTTCTAGTGCTGACAGCTTTGAAGATAGTGCAGATGCTGACTGTTCAGTATTGGATAAAGACTGCTGCAATCGATCCAATTCTTCTCTTTTAGATTCAACTTTGGTTTTTAACTGTTCTATCTGAAAAGTGTGCTCTTCCAACTTTATTTCTGACTCGCGCTTCACTTAATCCATCTGAAACTCCAGCTGTTCCTTGATGCGTGCAACTTCCTTCTGCTTGTCCACTTGCACCTTTAGTTGAGCAACAAGCATTTTTAGATCTAAAATCTCAGCAGATAAATTTAGACAGGTTTCCCTTAAACTGAATCCTCATGTCTTCTATCTGGAGGTCCAATTCTCTCATGGCCTTTTCCAGCTTGTCATAAGCATTGGCTTTGTCCTCATACAATATCTGCACAGATTCCAGGTTTTTCTCAACTTCTTTGTGACTCTTCTGTAAGGTTTGTAAATTCTGAGCATGGACAGACATCTCCATCAATTCTTTGTCTTTATTTTGCACCAAACAGACAACTTCTCATTATCTTCACAAGATCCTGATAGCACCCTCTCCAGGCTGCATATTCTAGTTTTGAGTTCCATTTCTCTTTGTTCCAGAACTCCAGCTCTGCCCTGCCATTCCTTGACCTTATTATTTAGGCGAGCCTGTCTGCACCAGAGGCGTAGTGGGGGGGGGGGGCAGAGGGGGTGGCTGACCTGGGCCCACTGACATTTTTAGGGCCCACCCCGGGGCCGCCATTAATACACCTTTTACTTTTAACTAGATCGGTGTCTGCAGACACCGATCTAGTTAAAACGCTTCCTGCAACTTGCTGTCTTGTAAACCGCAAGCCACTTCAGGCCTGCGGTTTACATGACAACGAGAACACAATCATGGGCATAGGTGGCGCGATGACGTCACAACATCACGCCTCCTACGCTGAGACGCTGACTTCCTGTGCGTGGACCCTGCGCACAGAGCGCGGGTCAAGAAGACAAAGCGGCGGCTCCATTCGTTATGGTCGCTGGTAGGTGAGTATAACTTTCTATTTGTTTTAGCTTAGTTGTGGGTAATTTAATAGTATAAGGGTTGTTAGGAGGTTGAATTATAACTATAAGGGAGGGGGCATTATGAACATAAGGGGGGTCATTTATATAAGGGTTATTACGGGGTACAAGGGGGGAGGTTATTTATATTAGGAGGTATTATGAACATAAGGGGGAGGTCATCGATATAAGAGGTATTAGGGGTGCAGTATTTATGTCAGGGGGAATCAGGGACATAACATGAGGGGGGCAATTAATTTAATAAAAGTGACACTTGGGCTTTATTAAGACTAAAGCACCACGTAGCGGGCTGCAGCAAAAAAGCGCTGCAGGAAAAAACGTGGCAGTAACATTGTGGTTTTTCCCGCAGCGCTTTTCACAGAATGTCCACAGAGTTTTCCTCTGCAGACTTTCTGCTTCCATTATAACTATAGGGAAACCGCCAGCGTTTCTGTAGGTATAATTTACATGCTGCGATTTCCAAAACCGCAACGGATTTGGAAATCGCAGTGTGTCTGTGGCACGCACTGTAAAATGCCGCATTTTTTTTCCCGTGGCGTTTTTGCCACGTGGGGCCCCATCCCCACTTTATGGTAAAATATGCGCAGTGGACACGCTGCGATTTCCAAAACAGTCGTGGGTTTGGAAATCGCAGCATTCCTATGGAAATGCTCCCAGTTTCCCTATAGATATAATTGAAGCAGAAAGTCCGCAGAGGAAACCTCTGCGAACTTTCTGTGCAAAGCGCAGCAGGAAGAACAGCGCTTTTTTTGCTGCGGGACGCCACATGGGGCCTTGGCCTTAAAGAGTTTTCCAGCTCATTTTTATTGATGGTCTATCCTCAGAATAGATAATCAATAAGAGATAAGTGAGTCCCCACTGATCAGCTGTATGAAGGGGCTATGGCGCCTGTCAGTGGTGTAACTAGGAATGGCTGGGCCCCAAGGCGAACATTTGACATGGGGCCCCCCCCCAAGCCGCCGCCCCCAACCCCCCCAAACCGGCGCCCCCAACCCCCCCCCCCACACAAACCGCATTGCTGCGCACACTGTTATGCCCCATAGTGGCCCCTGCACACGGTATTATGCCCCATAGTGGCCCCTGCACACGGTATTATGCCCCATAGTGGCCCCTGCACACGGTATTATGCACCATAGTGGCCCCTGCACACAGTATTATGCATAGTGGCCCCTGCACACGGTATTATGCCCCATAGTGGCCTCTGGACACGGTATTATGCAGCATAGTGGCCCCTGCACACAATATTATGCCCCATAGTGGCCTCTGCACACAGTAGTTTGCCCCATAGTGGCGCCTGCACGCAGTAGTTTGCCCCATAGTAGCCCCTGCACACAGTAGTTTGCCCCATAGTGGCCCCTGCACACAGTAGTTTGCCCCATAGCGGCCCCTGCACACAGTATTATGCCCCATAGTGGACCACCCATGAACGATTATTATACTCTGGGGTCTTTTTAGACCCCAAAGTATAATGATCGGAGACCCAGGGGAGGATACAAACATAGAAAACACTGCAACTTACCTCTTCCTCGCTCCGGTGCACTCCCGTGCGCTACTTCGGCCATCTTCAATGTCGGACCGGATCTCGCGCGATCCAGGCCGGCGTCGCGACGCATAATGACGTCAGCTGACGTCTGGGACGTCACCAAACAGGCCTGAAGCCTGCGGAGCGGCGGATAGGTGAGTTACAGTGTTTTTTATGTTCGCTCACCTCCCCTGGGCCCCCGATCGTTATACTCCGGGGTCTCAAAAGACCCATAAGTATAATGATAGCAGTGATTGTGGGGTTCGCGGTAGCGACTGCCACAGGGCTCCGGGCCCCGTAATGTTCCGGGCCCTGTGGCAGTCGCTACCACTGCTACCCCGGTAGTTACGCCCCTGGCGCCTTTTCATATCACATGCTGTTTATAGTGACCGTGTGATGTAATTCCAGCCTTGTCACATGGACGTGTATAGGACGAGGCTGTAGTTACATTACATGGCCGCTATGAAAAGAATGACACTATGTAAACAGAGGAGCGGTCACGGAACTTACACAGGTACCACAGCTCATTCAAACGACTGATCCTGGGGGTCCCAAATATTGGAACCCCACTAAATAATTTTACCTTTTGTTTACTTTTTAATTAGGAAACACCTGGGGCATTATTAAGGGGCAATATTTACAGGGGTACACAGGGAAGTTATTAATTTAAAGATGCACTTGGGGGTTATTCATTATGGGGGGTTATATCACATTTTATAATTGGGGTAGCAGCAGGATGGGGGTGCAGGTGAGGACAATATGGGTCAGGTGTCTGGAAAAGTGAGGAGCCAAAGATGTCTGTGTTGCAAACTTTACAGAGACTGGAAGAAGTGGTCATGGCGGTCCAGATGAAATAGATGGAGAATGTGAACGATTAGTCAGACGTCAACGGTAAGTCACTAAATGATACTGCCCTGTATTTGCCTAAATCGTCTGCAGAGCCCTGTGTAGATCCGATATATACCACTATACAGTCACCGTATAGTGATAATATCGGTATACCTAAGTTGGGGGCCCACTTGGACATGTTCGCCCCCCCTGTGCTGAACCCCTAGCTACGCCTCTGGTCTGCACCACAGATTCTAAATCGCTCTCTCTGTCAGACACATGCTTCCTCAGCTCTGCAATTTCACTTTCTTTGTCAGTTAATGCAGCCGAAAGTTTTCCACACTTCCTGACTTAGTCATCCAGACATTCTGACTGACACTGCAAAAATTCACTTCTCTCACATTTAGCAGTTTAAAGTTCATCTCTTAATTTTTCAATGACACTCTCTTTGGCAATGGAGTCTTGGACATGCTGCTCCTTTAAATCCTACAATTGCTTCTCAAGCACTTGCTTTTATTCCACACTCTGTAGGACTTTATTAGATAGAGCGCATTTCATTTCTGCAAACTCCTTCTTAGTGACACAGTCCATTCCAGGCAAACCCAGCACCACGTTTTCACAATGACTAGGGTATAACCTCTTCATAGAGTCAAGCTCTTTTTTTAACTTAAGGTTCTCTTTTTCTTATACCAAAAGTTGCCATTTCCAATCAGATATTTCATTCTCATAACTGAACCTGATGGTTTTAATCTCATCTTGAAGCTGCTGCACCCTAACATTTTCATCTTTGGCGCTTTCATGCACTCCAGTATGAGACACAGTCAGCAGGGACATATTCAATCATAGAACAGAGGTGCTTCAGAAAAACTAAGTCTCTCATGTAACCCATTATCTTTACTTGCACTCCACATGCTCTGTTCCAGGTTTTGTCTCTCTGCCTTGAGACTGTTGCACTAATAAACCTGATCATAACTTCTCTGCTTTTTTACAAGCTGAAATTCTTTTTCTTGCCCATGGTTTACTAACAAGATTACACAATATTCCACAGCAACCTTGGGTTCAACCGGCAGCAACTTTTTACTATCTTCTGCAGTCACATGTATTCAAACAGTTAACTTATGTGGCACTACAACAACCAGCATTTTCTTCTCTTCCACAGAAAACACCAACATGGCACCATAGCCTTTCACATAGACTGTTTGCAATGTCCAATTTCTATACACATTGCTTACTTTCTCGTCATCAGCAAGCACTTTACAGACTTCTGAGCCACAGTATACACAAAGTCCATTCCCTGGATTCCTCTTCCAGAGTTTTACTTTCACCAGTTTTTGCACACAATTTGCTATGTTGCAGTTCCACTCACCCCCTCCTGGGTTTCTCAGTTGAAATCACAGATTTCTTCCAGCTGTAGGCCACAATGCACACTTAGCAGTACTGCAGTCACCAACCACTTGTCTTCCAGGACTTGCGTGGATGTCTTTATGCCCGAATCCGTAGCACCATATGTGACAATTTGGGGGATTAATCTCAATGGTGCAGACTCCTGGACCCAACAGCGGTGGGTGTGGTACTGGGTGCCGGAGAAGCAGCGTTCAGGCGGTGCCAATTCAAAACAAAAATGGCTTTTATTCAGCTAAGGAAACTGTAACATACACAAAATAACAAACGACCTAGGCCACATTTAGGCCCTAACTTACTGCTTGCTCCCTAACTGATCTCTGGGGCAACAAGCAGCCTGATTCCTACTCAGTCTTTTCCAGACCCCAGTCCTCCTGGGAAAGAGACCGCTTTGTCCGTTTCCAACTGGGTCCAATGTACGCCTGCTACCTGCAGGCCTCTCCACAGCAGCTCTGCCGCTGTATCCACTCCCTTTGGAGTTACGCCCCACCCATAGGTGTGGCTGAGGACCTTTTCAGGCCTGGCCCTGGGTCACTCCCTAGCGCCCTCTAGGTTCATTCTCTTTCATATATATATATATATATATATATATATATATATATATATAGTACAGACCAAAAGTTTGGACACACCTTCTCATTCCAAGAGTTTTCTGTATTTTCATGACTATAAAAATTGTAGATTCACACTGAAGGCATCAAAACTATGAATTAACACATGTGGAATTATATACTTAACAAAAAAGTGTGAAACAACTGAAAATATGTGTTATATTCTAGGTTCTTCAAAGTAGCCACCTTTTGCTTTGATTACTGCTTTGCACACTCTTGGCATTCTCTTGATGAGCTTCAAGAGGTAGTCACCTGAAATGGTCTTCCAACAGTCTTGAAGGAGTTCCCAGAGATGCTTAGCACTTGTTGGCCCTTTTGCCTTCACTCAGCGGTCCATCTCACCCCAAACCATCTCGATTGGGTTCAGGTCTGGTGACTGTGGAGGCCAGGTCATCTGGCGTAGCACCCCATCACTCTCCTTCTTGGTCAAATAGCCCTTACACAGTCTGAAGGTGTGTTTGGGGTCATTGTCCTGTTGAAAAATAAATGATGGTCCAACTAAACGCAAACCGGATGGAATAGTATGCCGCTGCAAGATTCTGTGGTAACCATGCTGGTTCAGTATTCCTTTAATTTTGAATAAATCCCCAACAGTGTCACCAGCAAAGCACCCCCACACCATCACACCTCTTCCTACATGCTTCACGGTGGGAACCAGGCATGTAGAGTCCATTCGTTCACCTTTCTGCGTCGCACAAAGACACGGTGGTTGGAACCAAAGATCTCCAATTTGGACTCATCAGACCAAAGCACAGATTTCCACAGGTCTAATGTCCATTCCTTGTGTTCTTTAGCCCAAACAAGTCTCTTCTGCTTGTTGCCTGTCCTTAGCAGTGGTTTCCTAGCAGCTATTTTACCATGAAGGCCTGCTGCACACAGTCTCCTCTTAACAGTTGTTGTAGAGATGTGTCTACTGCTAAAACTCTGTGTGGCATTGACCTGGTCTCTAATCTGAGCTGCTGTTAACCTGCGATTTCTGAGGCTGGTGACTCGGATGAACTTATCTTCTGCAGCAGAGGTGATTCTTGGTTTTCCTTTCCTGGGGCGGTCCTCATGTGAGCCAGTTTCTATGTAGCGCTTGATGGTTTTGGCCACTGCACTTGGGGACACTTTCAAAGTTTTCACAATTTTTCAGACTGACTGACTTTCATTTCTTAAAGTAAACCTGACAGGGCACACCTGTGAAGTGAAAACCATTTCAGGTGACTACCTCTTGAAGCTCATCAAGAGAATGCCAAGAGTGTGCAAAGCAGTAATCAAAGCAAAAGGTGGCTACTTTGAAGAACCTAGAATATAAGACATATTTTCAGTTGTTTCACACTTTTTTGTTAAGTATATAATTCCACATGTGTTATTTCATAGTTTTGATGCCTTCAGTGTGAATCTACAATTTTTATAGTCATGAAAATAGAGAAAACTCTTGAAATGAGAAGGTGAGTCCAAACTTTTGGTCTGTACTGTGTGTGTGTGTGTATACCTGCTACTCCAGCAGGTAACGGCCTATTTATTTTCCTACCCCGCGTCTGCTCATGGCCGCCTCTGCTTCCCCTTCTGCTATGGGACGCAGAAGGTTAAGTTGGTGCCGCTGTGAGCAGCTGCGGGCCTCATACTCTGGGGTCAGACCCCAGAGTATAATAATCGGAGACCCATGGGAGGTGAGGGAACATAAAAAACAATGCTACTTACCTCTCCTGCGATCCGATGTTACTCCGAGCAGGCTTGGGTCACCAGAAGTGGTGACGTCGTCAGGTCGCGTCGCCTTCCTGATCACATGACGTGTGTGCACAATTAAACAGGGTCAAAAGCTGCAGGAAGTTCACCGGTGTCCAGGATAAGTAAGTAGCACTGGTTTTTAGGTTTGTATCCTCCTTTTAGTTCATGGGTGGGCCGCTATGGGGCATAATACCGTGTGCGTGGGCCACTATGGGGCATAATACCATGTGCAGGGGCCGCTGTGGAGCATAATACCCTGTGCAGGGGCCGCTGCGGGGCATAATACCCTGTGCAGGGGCCACTATGGAGTATAATACCGTGTGCTGGGGCCATAATACTGTGTGCAGGGGCTTCTGTGGAACATTATAGCGTGTGTAAGTGGGGCGCTATAAACAGGGGCTATAGGCGCCTGTTTATATTATACGCTGTCTGTTTATAGTGACCGTGTCATGTAATTACGGCCTTGTCACATGGACGTGTATAGGACGAGCCTGTAATTACATGACATGGCTGCTATGAGATGAATGACACTATGTAAACAGAGAATCGGTCACGGCACTTACTCAGGTAACATTCAAACTCATCATTCTATACTCCACCTCAGGCAGCACTGACTTGCTGCATTCCTTTTTAGCAATGACCTCTTCTATTATTGGATAAGGGGCTCTTTCAAACTACTTTTCTGTCCATTTGCTATCCGTGAAAAACTCAGACAACACACTGAGCCATTATAGTCAAGGAGGCCATTCAGGAGAGTTTAGTCAGATTTAGGCTAAAGCCCCACGTTGCGGAAACGCAGCTTTTTTTTTGTTGCAAAGCCAAAGTCAGGAGTGGATTGAGCAGAATATAGAAGTACTGTATAAGTGCTTCCTATATATTTCCCATTCCTTTTGTAGCCATTCTTGGCTTTGGCTCAAAACAACAATCTGCAACAAAAAAAACCTGCATTTCCGCAACGTGGGGCCTCAGCCTTAATCAATTACAATCAGATTTGTGATAGAAATCATACATCGGGGCGAAGGAGCATATCTGTGCTAAGTTAAGTTCCTCTTTTCCTGTTCCTCTCTTTTGTAAGGTGTAATTTACCACTCTTTCTGTACTGTCAACCATATCTAGTAGACATGTGGCATCTGCTGAGAGATATTCCTAAAACTTTCTCTTCTTCCTCTTTCATGAGTTGGATGAGATCTGCCAGTGTTATGGATATAGAGGTGGAAAACATGTGTTGGTGGATGTAGTAGTGGTGACGGAAGTAGCAGTAGTGAGACGTCTTTAGGTTATAACAAGGAAGCAGTACAAAGTAATTCCCTGTATCTGGTTGAGCTGCCACTTTCTTGGAGACTAATATTAGTTTTTTTTCCTTGAAGCGCTTTCATTCCCAAAGACACAATTGCTTTGCTTGATGTTTTAAGTTCTAGGTTACAGGACGTTGTCTAGTGCGTTAAAATAGCCCCGCCTATTATTGGCTCTTGGCTTAGGTGACGGTTGTGACTAAATACTATACTCCATAAGGACCTTTTCCTTATCAGTTATAATAAATAGCCAGCTCAGTGTGAGCTGTCTATTTCCCATTACTGGTAAGGACATTTTTGCCCCCTAGTGTTCAGGTCCTTAACTGAAGTAGTATTTAGCCAGCTCACAGTGAGTTGGCTATTTCGACTACTCCATAAGTACCAGGTCCTCAGCAGTGACAGTATTTAGCCAACTCTGTGAGCTGTCTATTTCCCATCATTTGTAGGGACAATTTTTGCCCCCTATTGGTCAGGTCCTGAACTCTTATAGTATTTAGCTGCTTCACAGTGACTTGGGTAAATCCCACTCTCTGTAAGGACTTTTATAATAACTTGGTTTCAGCTTCAGTAATGTTTGTACCCAGTCTCTGCTGGGAGATTCTGTTCCACATTCCACTTTAAAAATGCAGAGAGAAAAGTCCTGCAAGCAGCGCTTTCCTCCGTATTTTTCTGCCCTTTTCGGGCGGAAACCAGGCAGAAACCCATTATAGCCTATGGGGTCCCCCCGAATGGAAACCCAAATGCAGGTGTGAACCTAGCATAAATCTTACAATAAAGTGACAACATTAGATAATCAGACGCCTTTTATCTTTATTCCAACAACTGTTTTCAAATCAACAAAAAAAAAATATAAAAATATTTCTCAGCATAAAGTGTACCTATTCCTTTTCCATGTATCATATACATATAGGTTTTATACTGGTGAGGTCCTTTTCATTGATAGTATATAGCCAACTCACACTGAACTGGCTATTTACTATATTCCATAAGGACCTTTTCCATGTATCCTATACTTACAAAGTTTCATACTAGTGAGGTCCTTTTCAGTGATAGTGTATATACAGTAGTCAGTGTATGAAGAGATCTGTGAGAAAAGAGAACATGTTGTATTGTTTGTTGGTCCGTGAAACGAATATGTGAATAGCCACATGTTCCGTAGCACTTTACAAATCAGATGACACATGAACAGACAATATGAGACATTACAATGTGACAAAGAAATAAACATATCAAACAATAGCAGTGAGGACCCTGCTCGCAAGAGCTTATGAGGAGATATGGGAGACACAAGAGGTCAGAGGGCTTGTTTGCTACCATGGTCCAGCCATCTTTTAATAGAAAAGGTTGTGTAACTGAAGCTGTATGAACTCGTCACCAGGCAGTATCTGTGAATAAACAGATACTAAGTGCAAGGAGTGCAGTGCAACTTCTAGATGGAGAGGACAGGATCTGAGGAACAGAGGAGGAAGGATAAAAGGTGTTGTTGTTGTTCTCCACCTCTGCACACTACACTGTGATCAGGTCACGTGATAAGCCTGACCATACAGATGTGATTTTAGGGCAATTTTGAAGCTGCTGTAGTTGGGAATTAATCTGATTTTCCTGGGTATAGCATTCCAAAGCATCGGTGCAGCTCGAGAAAAGTATTGGAGACGGGAGTGGGATGATCGGATAGCAGAGGATGCAAGTTCTAAGGTCATTGGCAGAACGAAGAGGACGTTAGGGTGGTAGACAGCGACGAGAGAGGAGATATGGGGGGTGCAGTGCTATGGATGGATTTGTGGGTCAGTGTGATAATTTTATATTGTATTCTTTGATGGATGGGCAACCAATACAGCAACTGACACAAGGCAGATGCGTCTGTGTGCCGTTTTGACAGAAAGAGGAGTCTGGCGGCCACATTCGGGACAGATTGTAGTGGGGAGAGTTTAGTAAGAGGAAGCCCAATTAGAAGAGAATTGCAATAGTGAAGATGAGCGACAATCAGGGTTTTTGATGTTTCCACGGTAAGAAAAGGGCGAATTCTAGAGATGTTTTTAAGGTGCAGGTGGCAAGAGCGTGCAAGTGTCTGAATATGTGGGGTAAAGGGGAGATCTGAATCAAATACAACCCCCAGACAGCAGGCATGCTGCCTCGGGGTAATAGTAAGGCCACAGACAGAAATGGAGATATCAGGGTTAGGTCGGTTAGTAGATGGAGGGAACACAAGAAGTTCAGTTTTTGAAAGATTCAATTTCAGGTAAAGAGAAGACATGATGTTAGAGATAGCAGAAAGACAGTCACTGGTGTTCTGTGAATGAAAAATAAAAATGGTTCCAGCATCCAAGAGTTGTAATTATTTGAATAAAATATAACTTTTAATTCATAATTAAAGTAACAGTTACATGAGAAAAAGAAATAGAAAAGAAAAGCCTACGCGTTTCAGGGCATAGAGCCCCTTAGTCATGGCTAAGAACTGGTGTTCCGTAGTAGTGCAGGGGTGATGTCACAGGATGAGGTATATAGTTGGGTATCATCTGCATAAAGATAGTATTGAAAGCCAAATTTGCGAATGGTTTGTCCAACTGGGGCTGTGTACAGAGAGAAGAGAAGGGGACCTAAGACCAAGCCTTGAAGAACCCTAATCGCAAGGGGCAGAGGAGAAGAAATAGCACCAGTGAATGATACACTAAATGAGCGGTCAGAGAGATAGGAAGAAAACCAAGAGAGAGTGTTATCCCTGAGGCCAATAGAATGGAGCATAATGAGGAGGAGTTTGTGGTCTAGTGTCAAATGCTGCTGAGAGATCCAGAAGAAAAGTAGTGAATAGTTCCCTTTAGATTTAGCCGTCAAGAGATCATTGGAGACTTTTGTGAGGGCCGTTTCTGTAGAGTGTAGTGCACGAAAACCTGACTGTAAGGGGTCCAGCAGAGAGATAGCGGATTAGGCGGGAGTAAACCAAGCGTTCCAGGAGTTTAGAGATGAAGGAGAGGTTAGCGACAGGTCGGTAGTTAGCAGCACAGGATGGGTCAAGGGAGGGTTTTTTCAGTAGTGGGGTTATGACAGCATGTTTGAAGGAGGAGGGAAAGATTCCAGAAGAGAGAGGCTACAAACTTTAGTAAGGTGAGTTATAACAGTAGGGGACAGAGACCAGAGGAGGTTTGACAGGATAGGATCGCTTGTGCAAGTAGTGGGGCGAGAAGAAGAAAGTAGCTGGGAGACTTCTATTACCGGGTCAAATAATGAGAGTTCACAATGAGGAGCAAGGAAGAGAAGGGGTCTGATGCCGCTTGGAGATTGGGTTATTTCCTGACGGATGTTGTCGATTTTGTCTTTAAAGTATGTGGCCATGTCTTGAGCACTGAATTCTGTGACAGGTACCCACACCTTTGGCGTGAGAAGGGAGTGAAAGGTGTCAGAGTCGATTAGGGTTATTGGAGAAAGAGATGAGAGAGGTGAAGTAAGGTTGTTTGGCCAGGTGAAGGGCAGAGTTATAGGCTTTGAGCATTAATTTGAAGTGAAGAAAATCTGCAGATGTAAGATTTTCACCATAGCTGTTCGGCACATCTTGAGCATCGCTAAAGAAAACGTGTTTGAGGAGTGTGCCAAGGTTGCCAGTGTCTGTGTCGTACGGTCAAGGGTGCTACTTTATCCAAGGTGGCTTTGAGAGTCTTATTGTAGTGTTCGGTGGCCAGTTCAGGACAGGAGAGAGAAGAGATGCCAGAAAGTGATGACTTTAGGGTATCTGAGAGGTTCTGTGTGTCTTAAGCCCATAGATTTCTGCATGTGCCGTAGGTCATTGTGTTTTGTGAAGGACAAGAAGCTTTGATGTTAAAGGAAAGAAGGTTGTGGTCAGAAATTGGTAGGTGAGCGTTAGTAAAGTCAGAGAAAGAACAGAGCCGTAAGAAAACCAGATCAAGGATATTACCATCTTTGAATGTAATGCTGCCATGTGATGTTCGTTATAAAAAACAGGACATGACGGGGGGCGTGGCTAGCCGGCGAAGTGAATGGCCGCATCTCTATGAGCTCCTGCTGGCATCTTCGTAATCCAGCTGATCATCCCAACATCCCAGTCTCAAACATCTTACCCCTGCCTCTGGGCTTTCCCCTGCACCTTAGGGTATGCTCCGGTGGCAGTTTGGAGGGCACTTTTGCGGGGGAGAGCAGCACAGGGGATTTGAGGCCTACCTTACCGCCCGCCATCTTGGTGAGGAAAGCGCCGGGCTCCTGACTCACCATCTGCTCCGCGCCTCGACTAACATACCGGCCGGCCCGGACGCCGCGGTCCTCCGCGTTCTTCCCTGCTTCCTCTGCCGCTGCCGACGCTGCTTCTCTGCAGGATCGGAGGGCAGCGGCGGTGATACCTCCGTGTGGTGCGGGTCGCCGTGCGGAGCGGCGACTCGCTTGGAGCGGCAGACACCGCGCTGAGGCCTGCAGCTAGACACATCAGATCCAGACACTCAGCGGAGGCGGCCTACATCCCTGGGTGACACCGCTTGTCCCAGATCTGTGACTCGGCTCTCAGGTAGGAGATCTACAGCAGACAGCAAGGGGAGGGCGAGTACTGAGGCCTTCAATAGGCATTAAGGAGACCCCCGACCTGGTCCTCTGCCTTCCCTTCCACCTAGCCATAACTAGGCCCTGAACGGACCCTCACTGGCACTGCTACCCTGCAAGATCCTTGCCCCATACAGGCCTACACCACCACTTCAGCTCTGTGATCATCAATTGTCCTCCACATCTCAATCTCTGGCGGCAATATCACCGAGCTGTAGCTCGCATCCTTCCCACAGAATTCTCATTGGTTCCTACCTTCTGGGTGATGGCGACCTAGTTTTGGGGATTTAGTGCACCTTCTAGCAACTATTAGCGACAAATAGCCTGCTCTGGTATATCTTACCTTTAAACGTTGAATCTATTGGAGACAAATACTTGCCAATATGGTGAAGGGTAGGAAACCCAACAAAAAACCAGACAATAACCTGACTAATTATTTTGAGTGGGACCATGGCGTAGGCGGAGAACCGGGCCTTCCACCCACCGACCAAATAGAGCTCCTACCCACAACGCCCATGACTGCTGCAGGAAGTACTGCGACAATCATAGGGGGGGCAGACTCTAACCACGCCGAAGAATGGATGGATCTCCATCTTCCTCCCACCCCTGATGACATCCGATATGCAATACAGCAAAACCACTGTACATCAGCTCAATCCACCAAGGAGCGGAGCTCTCTTCTGCGACAGTCACTGTCTCCGAATACAAGCCCACTTAAACAGAAGCCTCGAATGGAACTCCCTGGAGACCTAGATTATTCCAAAGACCAACCTTCTTCTGAGGCCCCTACATCCGCCCCACCGATTGGCCTAGACGGCTTCCCAACCACTAGTGGACCCGCCTCTGAGCATACTCTGAGAGACATGCTCTTGGCCCTCCGCAGCTCTCTTCAAGCGGACTTTACACAGCTGCTTCAGCCTCTTCAGTCCTCGGTCAGTGCATTGGATAAGCGAGTAACGCATATTGAAACTAAGATGGGCGACCTAGCTACGTCAAACAACAAAATTATTGATGCACACAATGACCTTGAAGACGACGTTGAAATATCAAATATCGTAACAAAGTAGAGGATTCCCGCGATTATACGAATCATGTATTGCAATCACATGAGGATTATATAGTAAATCGCGGACATTTCAAATAATGTACATACCCTATCAAACAGAGCGAAACTCTCTGCATCAATTGGTACGAAGATCATGTGATTACAAATCATGTGAAGAGGCGCGGTAATTTAAAAAAAAAATAAAATAAAAAAAATGCAAAACAAATACAAAAAGCATCACACTACAAAAAAATCTGAAACTATGTAGTCAACTAAAAAGTAAGATACATCAGCTGTAACAAAAATAATTATAATTGCATTAAATCAAGAAAATATTTCAAAAGTGTAACAATCCAATGAATAGTAGAATTTAATAAAGTTAAATCATATTTAATATTTAAACCATATGTAAATCTAGAATTAAGATTTAATCCAAAAAGCTTCCCTTTTGAGTAAAATTTTACACCAATCTCCTCCACGTGTTGGTCTAGGAACCTGTTCAATTGCAAAAAAAGAAAAAGCAGTGTTTCCAGCATGAATAGGTACAAAATGTTTAGATTTACATTAGACATATTGTCCATAAGTGTCTTACTACAATCAGACAAATGTTCGGAAATTCAAAGTTTGAGAGATCTAATAGAACAGCCAACATATATTAGGTCGCATAAAGTGCATGTAATAACATACACAATATGATGGCTGTTACAATTCAAGAAACTTTTGATGGAATACACAAAGGAATCATTACTCGCTTGGAAACACTGTCTTTTTAGCGAATTTACAAACCGCACATCTAATTAATCCACATTTATAGAAACCTGTAGTTTTGAGCCAAGAGGAAGTATTTGTTCTACTGTACTACTAAAAAGACTCGGGGATAACATATCTCTTAAAGAACAACCACGTCTGGCAACAAACTGTATACCAGATTCTAATGTCCGATCAGTAATAGGGTCGAGTCTTAAAATAGGCAAATTCTCCATAATGATTCGAATAATATCTTTATACTGAGTACTAACTGGAGTAGAGAAAATAATTTTATTTTCAGATTGCTTGGATTAAACCCTGTCCGATAGCAAAGATTCACATGTTTTTTTTGCCCACTATTTTTTTTGGCTCTTGAGAGACCACTCAGGGTAACCTCTATCCCTCAATCTCGACATGGTATTTTTTGATTGTTCTTCAAAATCATCATGTGAGGAACAAGCTCTTTTGGTACAAATTAACTCACCCACTGGTATTGCTTTCATAGTGTGTTTTTGGATGATTTCTAGAAGCTAATAAAACTGTATTACCTGCGGTTGGTTTTCTATAAAGAGAGGTCCTAATTGTATTATCCACATCACCCTCTAACTGGATATCCAAAAAAGAAATCATCACCAGACCATACAATAAGTATGTCATCGATGTAATGCCCATACCAGCTCAAATGTAACGAAAGGATTATAAAATAGAATTTTTTCCTCCCACCAAGACATAAAAAGGTTTTTGAGAGATGGTGAAAACTGGGCCCCCATCGGGACACCACATATTTGTAAAAATATATATTGTCAAACATGAACTAATTATGTTAGAGTAAAAATTGGGTAACAGAAACAATATATTGACATTCTTCTGTATCTTTACTAAATTTGTAAAGATGATGTACAAGTGCAATAATTGCTTGATCGTGAGGAATACTTGAATATAGCGAGCCCACGTCACAAGTAAGCCATGAGAAATCGCTACTCCAAGTAAAATTTTGAAAAACATTAATCTCTTTGCTATCTTTAATGAACCCAGGTGTTTTAAAGACCAGGGGTTGCAAAAGTAAATCCAACCAACTACAAAGTCTTTCATTAATTGAACCTATACAAGAGATGATAGGGCCTGGTGGGGGGGGGGGGGAGAGATGTTTTTGTGTACTTTAGGTAGCTCATGAAAAATGGGACCTACCGGTGAGTTAAGATTTCGAGACTGGGAAACAGAAAAAACTCCAAAATGAACTCCTTCCATTACAACATTAAGTGACAAAGAAAACTGTTCCATGGGATCACTGTCCAAGTTTCTATAGGTTTTAGTATCAGTCAAAATACACAAACTATTCTTAGTCTTCCTTGTCCATAATTACCACTTTACCCCCTTTGTCTGCTATCTTAATAATTAGATCATCATTGTTTTTAAGTTCAGACAAAGCCAATCTCTCATCTCTAGTAAGATTATCATATAAATTATCATAGAATCCCTAAGTTTCTTAAGATCATCCTCCACTTTGTTTTGAAACTGACCATACATCACACTACGCGATTTAAGCGGATAAAAAGTAGGATTAGAGGTTTCTATTTTATTTTTGATAAATATCTTATGATATTCATGATCTGTTAATTCTGATAACACCACTTGTTCTTTAAAAGATAAACCTTTATAGACATTCAAATGAGAAACATTGTTAGTATAAGAAAGAATATTGCTGGTATCAAAGAGCGGTTCTGATGTATAAGATGCATCTGAGTCAAAAAAAAGTTTTTTTTCACCGTAAGAAGTCTAATGAAGTTATAGCACAAAATGAAGTTATAATACAAAATGAAGTCCTTTAGATAAAACGTCCATATGTCCAAAAGAAAGTTCAACAGAAATAATTTAGAATGCTATCATGACTATTATTGGAAGTCACAATAGATTGTGATGTCAATTCTGATGTATAGATCTATCGTATTGGATATCTCCGATTTCGTTCTTTTACGGTGTTTCCAACCCACTCGTCTACCCCATTTTTTGATCTAATGTTCTTACGATACGGTGTTGAAAAAATGCCAGATGACATATCAGATTCTTCAGACATTTGACCACTTGAGTCATGATTTGAAGTATCAAAGTCTGTCTCAGAGCTGAAAGAAACTCTCCTTTTGTTTCAGTGTTTGTGAATAATACCTTTGTCGTTTCAGAATAGATTTTGGTGCATAATCCATAGCCTTTGGGGACGCCTACAGAAAGATTGCGTGGTGTGCGAGTGGGAGACGCTGAATGTGCAGTTGGTGAGGTATGAGGAGATCCAGGAAAGGGCCAGGTCTGAGATGCCAAGGCATGAGAGCGTATGTAACAGGAGGGAATGGTCGACACTGTCAAAGGCAGAGGAGAGGTCGAGGTGGAGGACAGAATAGTGACGTTTGACTTTGGCAGTTAAAAGGTCGTTAGTGACCTTGGTTAGGGCAGTTTCTGTGGAGTGATGGGGTCTGAAGCCTGATTGTAGTCCAGGGGCCAGCAACCCCTAGCACGCGTGCCAAGAGTGGCACGCGAGGCTTATTTCACTGACACGGCTGCCCAAGGCCTCACCCAGCAGATTCAATCGGACCAAACACGGCCGAAACGAAACTATTATACTGTGGGGTCTCTTCAGACCCCGAGTATAAGCGGAGACTCAGGAGAAGTGATGAAACATAAAAAACAATGATACTCACCTTGCTCCCTGCGCTCCGCTGCGGCTGTGAGATCAGCAGGCGCTTCCGACAGCTGACAGGGCCTCAGAGGTCACATCTGCATCTGACGTCATTACGCATAATGATGCGACGTGACCCCAGAGACTCAATCTGCGGTCGCTGACTACAGGCAGAAGCGCCGAAGAGAACAGAGCGGCTGCGGAGCATGGAATGGGGAATACATTTTTTTTTTTTTTTTTGTTTGTCACCTCTCTTGGTCCTGCACTTATTATACTCGGGGGGCTGAAGAGAACTATGGGACCTAATAACGTGTGCAGGGACCGCTATATGACATAATAACGTGTGCAGGGAACGCTTTGTGATATAATACTGTGTGCAGGGGCCGCTATGGGACATAATACTGTGCGCAGGGGCTGTTATGGGACCTAATACCATGTACAGGGGCCGCTATGTGACATAATACTGTGTGCAGGGGCCACTATGTGACACAAAATACGGTGTGCAGAGGCTGTTATGGGATATAATACCTTGTGCAGGGGCCGCTATGTGACATAATACAGTGTGCAGGGTTCACTATGTGACATAATACGGTGTGCAGGGGCCACTATGTGACATAATACTGTGTGCAGAGGCTGATATGGGATATATTACCTTGTGCAGGGGCCGCTATGGGACATTATTCTGTATAACGGTGTGTTTTCTGCATTAAGGATGTGTTTGTGCACAGAAAACACAGGCATCTTTTTTTGTGCAAAAATGCACCATGTGAACGCAGTTTTACATTGAAGTAAAAGTTCCAGTGGCCTAAGACTATATCTGCATCCAGATACAAAGTGTGTCACCACCCTGAGGGTGCTGCCATATGGCGCTCCTGGACACATTTACCACTAATTGGGGGCTGCACATGTACTTTCATTGCTTCTAATGGAAAAGTACAGGTGCGCCCCAGGAAATAGCAGTAAGCGCATGCGTCCTAAAGCATCTTGTGGCAGCACTTCTGTGTTATAGTTTATGGTGTATAACTTTAGTTTAGGGGTTGTCAGACTTACAATTATTGACCGGCACTCCGAGTACCTCATCTTTGATTTTTTTTTTTTTTTTTAAATTAAAATCAGCACACCGAACAAAAAAAGGTTGCCTACCCCTGCTGTAGTCTGTCAAAGAGCACATTGGACGAGAGATAGGAGGATAGTTCGGAGTGGACGTGTTGCTTCAGCAGTTTAGAGGCGTACGGGAGCAGTGAGAATGGTCGCTAGTTGGCTGGAGAGGACAGGTCAAGGGAGGGTTTCTTAAGTATAGGTATGACGGTAGCATGTTTGAAGGCGGAAGGGAAGGATCCATTGGTTAAGGATAGGTTGAAGAGATGGGTTAGGGCAGGAGTAATGACTTCAGAGAGTTTGGGGATGAGATGCGACTGGATTGGGTCGAGTGCACAGGAGGTGAGGTGGGATTTAGAGATTAGGGTGGAGAGCTTTATATCAGTGATGGTAGAGAAACAGGTTAAAGATGAAGAGCACAGGACAGTAGGGTAGAGTGATTGTCGGGGGTGTAGGGTGAGACTGTCTCTGGTGTCAATTTTGCTTTTAAAATAAGAGGCAAAGTCATCAGCTGTGATAAGTGATGTCGGAGGGGGCGCAGGAGGATGGAGAAGGGAGTTGAAGGTAGTGAATAGCTGTTTGCGGAATAGCTGCGGGATAGGGCAGATATTAGTGTGGAGAAGTAGACCTGCTTTGCAGAGGTGAGTGCGTTCTTGAATGTGAGTACTGCCTCTTTGTACCTAAGGAAGTCCTCCTGGGAGTGGCTTTTCTTCTAGAGGTGTTCTGCAACAAATATTTCATCATATATAAAAGTAGGAAACTTTTTTTTTTTTTTTATTCGTAGTCCACGTGGGATCATCTTTTTGCTGATATACTGTTCAAGTGTAGTGTGATCCCAAAACAATTTTAACTCTTGTATAGATAGGTTTTTCCCCATTTATGGTAAAAAGAAATCCAGCACACATACTTCTTCTTAATAAAATTTAACTTTTAATGGGCCATTTTAAAATAAAAACCGAAAAAGCCCCATAGTTCAAAAATGAAACAGCAGCCTACGCGTTTCAAAGCAAACACACTCCTTAGTCATGGCATATTACAAAATGAATTAACCAGGCAATAAATGATGTCAAAAGGTGGTTCACGCCCTGAGCCACCTGATAAAATTAACCCTCACAATGCCACAAGGAAAGAATAAACTTGTATAAGAAAAAGAAATAAAAGGAAAAAGAAAAACACGACAAAAAAACAAAATAAATACTAACTAGATAAACCAACAAACTCCTATATAAATCATACTAATATAAAAATAAATTACATACCAAACCGTGAAACCAAAAAGACAACTTCCTGCAATCCTATGATCGTCTAATCTGGTCACATAAGCGCGGTAATATCAAATATCGTAACAGAGTAGCGGATTCCCGCGCTTATATGAATCGTGTATTGCAGTCACATGATCAATCACATGAGCATTACATAGTAAATTGCAGACATTTCAAATAATGAACATACCCTATCAAACAGAGCGAAACTCTCTTGGTTAAGGTTCTTTTGGTTTCACGGTTTGGTATGTAATTTATTTTTATATTAGTATGATTTATGAGTTTGTTGGTTTATCTATTTATTTTTTTATTTTATTTTTTTTTTCCTTTTTTATTTCATTTTTTTTATACGTTTATTCTTTCCTTGTGGCATTGTGAGGGTTACTTTTATCAGGTGGCTCAGGGCGTGAACCACCTTTTGACATCATTTATTGCCTGGTTAATTCATTTTGTAATATGCCATGACTAAGGAGCATGTTTGCTTTGAAACGCGTAGGCTGCTGTTTCATTTTTAAACTATGGGGCTCTTTTGGTTTTTATTTTAAAATGGCCCATTAAAATTAAAACTTTATTAAGAAGTATGTGTGCTGGATTTCCTTTTGCCATCAACGTTTTTCATGTTTTCTACTCCATCGAGTCTATGGAGTTTTCCATGCACCATCTATACTGAGAATTGTTGGTTCGAGCGGTGAGAATTTTTTTGTCTTTTTTTGATTAGTAACTTTTAGGCCAGCTTCACATGGACATTACAGTACGGGACACTGAAGCTGCGGGGAAGCAGGGACTCCCAGCATTATAAACTATGCTGCTGGGAGTCGGGTCCTGGTCTGGGAACCGTAGCTGACAACCTAATGTGTCCGTGTGAAGCTGGCCTTAGGGTGCCATTACACATGTGGTCTTTATTCACATTAGCGCATGTGCTGTTGTTTCTACACGTTCAAAAACACACGAGTAATAGCAGCCCTAGGGTGGGTTCAAGCTACCCTTGTTAATGTCCGTTTAAGGGTAACAGCAACGAACATTAACTGCAGCAGAGTAATGGACAGAGACAGTCTGTGTCCATTAACACTAATGTAAACAATATGATGGACGCTGTCTCCTGTCTTTCCTCTGTCTCCCGTCTTCCATCATTTTTGTTTAGTTTTCTAACTGAAGAAAAAGTTGCGCATGCAGGACATTTTCTTCCTTTACAAAAGTAAAGAAAAATGACGGAAGAAAGACGTGAGACAGAAAAAAGGAGACAGCATCCATAATGTGTGTTTTTTTTTTTTTTTTTTTAACATTCTAGTCAATGGGAACAGACACAGAAAGAGGAGGAGGCTCCATCTATGTCTGCTGCTCTCATCTTACTCCATCTTGTTCTAGGTCTTCCACTACAATATGCAGAGATCTTGTGGAGTCCATGCCTTGATGGGTCAGAGTCGCTTTGGTTACACAAGGGGGGGGGGTTAAAGTTATAACTAATTGGTGGATTTCTTACTATAAAAGTTATACTAACAAAACACTATTTACACTTTTTTTTTTATTAAATTTAACATTTTGGGGGAAAAAAAAATATAAAAGATATAAAGTAGGGGGCGGAGCCTAGGCGTGGAACGGAATGGTCGCTTAGCTGCAGAGCTCTCGGCCTGAGTCTCTACAAGCGACAGGTTTAGCGACATACTCGGGGGCTAACCGCATCCAATTTAGACACATAGAAGTATCCTACCTTCAGGGATGCCACGAAAACGGAAATCGGCGGTGAAACCGCTGAAGATCTCTGACTTCTACCTCCCCTATGGGGGAGGAGAAGAACAAAATGGCGAAGGCCCGCGTGTGGACGCGGCTTCTAGAGCCTCGACTCCCTCTAAAGATCCTCCGGAGGAGACGCTCGCGCTCTCCGCTCAAAGGAGAGCGCTGTCGGCCCCTTCTCTACCACAGCTGCTGGACGGTGTGGACAAGGAGATGCCTGGTCCTTCCCCCCGGCGGGCCGAGGCCTACATAAACCACGGGCCTCCGCAAAAAGACGCTGCAGGGCCTATAGCTGAATCCAGCCTGGAGATAAATTACTCACGTACAGCTAGTCCGGTCAAGCAGAGACCCAGGCTCCAGGAAATCGACTCTCAGGAGGAGGAGGTGAGCAGCAAGATACAGCCTACTTCTCTATCTATTGATTTTTTTGCAGATATCCCTGCAACAGAGAATTTACTTACTGAGGCCTCCATGAAAAATATGCTTATGGCCTTCTGTAAATCACTAACAACAGATACAGTCATATGAAAAAGTTTGGGCACCCCTATTAATCTTAATCATTTTTAGTTCTAAATATTTGGGTGTTTGCAACAGCCATTTCAATTTGATATATCTAATAACTGATGGACACAGTAATATTTCAGGATGGAAATGAGGTTTATTGCACCAACAGAAAATGTGCAATATGCATTAAACCAAAATTTGACCGGTGCAAAAGTATGGGCACCTCAACAGAAAAGTGACATTAATATTTAGTAGATCCTCCTTTTGCAAAAATAACAGCCTCTAGTCGCTTCCTGTAACTTTTAATCAGTTCCTGGATCCTGGATGAAGGTATTTTTGACCATTCCTCTTTACAAAACAATTCCAGTTCAGTTAAGTTTAATGGTCGCCGAGCATGGACAGCCCGCTTCAAATTATCCCACAGATGTTCAATGATATTTAGGTCTGGGGACTGGGATGGCCATTCCAGAACATTGTAATTGTTCCTCTGCATGAATGCCTGAGTAGATTTGGAGCTGTGTTTTGGATCATTGTCTTGCTGAAATATCCATCCCCGGCGTAACTTCAAATTCCTCACTGATTCTTGTACATTATTCTCAAGAATCTGCTGATACTGAGTTGAATCCATGCGACCCTCAACTTTAACAAGATTCCCGGTGCCGGAATTGGCCACACAGCCCCAAAGCATGATGGAACCTCCACCAAATTTTACAGTGGGTAGCAAGTGTTTTTCTTGGAATGCTGTGTTTTTTTGACGCCATGCATAACGCCTTTTTGTATGACCAAACAACTCAATCTTTGTTTCATCAGTCCACAGGACCTTCTTCCAAAATGAAGCTGGCTTGTCCAAATGTGCTTTTGCATACCTCAGGCGACTCTGTTTGTGGCGTGCTTTCAGAAACGGCTTCTTTCGCATCACTCTCCCATACAGCTTCTCCTTGTGCAAAGTGTGCTGTATTGTTGACCGATGCACAGTGACACCATCTGCAGCAAGATGATGCTGCAGCTCTTTGGAGGTGGTCTGTGGATTGTCCTTGACTGTTCTCACCATTCTTCTTCTCTGTCTTTCTGATATTTTTCTTGGCCTGCCACTTCTGGGCTTAACAAGAACTGTCCCTGTGGTCTTCCATTTCCTTACTATGTTCCTCACAGTGGAAACTGACAGGTTAAATCTCTGAGACAACTTTTTGTATCCTTCCCCTGAACAACTATGTTGAACAATCTTTGTTTTCAGATCATTTGAGAGTTGTTTTGAGGAGCCCATGATGCCACTCTTCAGAGGAGATTCAAATAGGAGAACAACTTGCAATTGGCCACCTTAAATACCTTTTCTCATGATTGGATACACCTGGCTATGAAGTTCAAAGCTCAGTGAGGTTACAAAACCAATTTTGTGCTTCAGTAAGTCAGTAAAAAGTAGTTAGGAGTATTCAAATCAATAAAATGATAAGGGTACCCAAATTTTTGCACCGGTCAAATTTTGGTTTAATGCATATTGCACATTTTCTGTTAGTACAATAAACCTCATTTCAATCCTGAAATATTACTGTGTCCATCAGTTATTAGATATAGCAAATTGAAATGGCTGTTGCAAACACCCAAATATTTAGAACTAAAAATGATTAAGATTAATAGGGGTGCCCAAACTTTTTCATATGACTGTATGTCTCTCATGGTTAAACCGCTAGATAGAGATATTAAAGAGCTGAAAAGCCGTACGGTTCATGTCGAATCCAAAATGGCGGAATTTGCGACATCACACAATGCGCTTATAGATGCTCACTATGAGGTGGAGAGAGATGTGTCTTTTCTGAAAGCCAAAATAGCCGATTTAGAAGACCGTTCTAGAAGAAATAATCTAAAATTTAGAGGGATTCCAGAGTCAGTATCTACGAGTAATTTAACTGCATTCCTTCAGGATCTGATACGAGCATTATTACCGAACCTCACGGAGATGGACTTAACTATTGATAGAGCTCATAGAGTTCCCAGACCATCCCATTTAGACGAAGCAATACCTAGAGATGTTCTAGCAAAGATTCATTTCTATCGCACTAAAGATCTGGTTCTGTCGACTTCCAGGAAGGCGGGTCGCTTACCTGAACCATACCATAAAATAGCCATTTACTCGGACCTATCAGCCACGACGCTACAATTAAGGCGACAATTCATCCCTATTACCCCAGCTCTACGCAAAACACCATATCTTGTACAAATGGGGATTCCCGGTCCGCGTGATCATCTCTAGGGACAATATAGTACACATCATCAAAACTCTAGAGGAAGGAAAAAGCTTGCTAGCCACATGGAACATTTCGATTGTCGATCCACCTCCTAAACAAACACCTGGTCCAGTGTCTGATGGTTGGCGCCAAGCGAAGACCCGAAAACGTCCACCTTTAAGAGCTACACAGCTAGAGACTCACCTTTTCTTAGATTCCGTATGTCGACTGTTGGTGAACTTATCCCCCCAGGATTACGACAGCTGCTGGTCCGCTGTACCACGTTCCTTTCTGTTTTTTTCTCGATTTTGCTCAGATGGTTTATCCATAGGTTCTGTAACTTGCATGGTTTGTTTCTTCTTTGGTTTCGGCACATAGGGCGAAGTGAATACAAAGGGTGGAGACAACTTCACTTCATACGAACTTTGACTCCCCCTGGTAGAATTGGTTGTGGTAAGACTTTTATAGCATTTATAAACGTACGTTATGGTACTTAAAATTGTGTCCATGAATGTTAGGGGTTTGAACTCCCCTCAGAAAAGAGCCAATTTATGGCGTGAGGCCCGAGCTCAAAGCTGTGACATTCTTGCAATACAAGAGACACACCTTTTAAAGGCAGATGCTAATCGCGTTCAACACCCAGCGTATCCACATGTGTTCCATGCTCACTATTCCTCAAAGCGTAGCAGTACATTGATTGGGATTAGAGACTCAGTAGCGTTCCAATTATTGTCGCAATATGCCGACCCGGGGGGGGCGATTTATAATACTAGTATGCATTCTTAACAATGTCACCTACACATTGGTATCAGTTTATGCCCCAAATAAGAAACAAGTGGCATTCCTGGGGAGACTTGTAAGGGCGGTAGAAAAGAGGAAACAGGGATGTTTGATATTAATGGGAGACTTTAATATGGCTCCAGACCCACTAGTAGATACCACTTCTGGCAGGGTGACACGTCACCCCTCTTTCTCGCAAGCTATATGGAGCCACGAATTATTTGATGTCTGGCGTATTCTCCATAATACCGAAAAAGATTATACGTATTATTCTACTGTGCATAATAGCTACTCACGAATAGACTTATTCCTAATAGAGCAGTCTAGCATTCCCCTTGTTAAGAAATCTGAGATTTCACAAATAACATGGTCAGACCATGCAGCGATAACCATGTCTATAGCAGAAAAATACGAATGTGCAAGAGCGTATGTATGGAGGTGTAATGAATTTTTAATGTCACAGCCAAAATTAAAAGCAACGTTAGAGAATGATTTGAAGGAATTCTTTCAAATTAATGCCCCCTCTGCCTCTGATATACTGTGGAACTCTCATAAAGCTTTTATTAGAGGAACGTTTATTCGACTGGGGCATATCGAAAAGAAAAATAGAATGGCAGAAATAGACCGATTGCTTCATCAGATAAGAACTATTGACACTAGCAACAAACAATCTCCCTCTTCCTCAAATGCAGCGAAATTAATGGCATTACGTCATTAGTTGACCGCTTGCTTACTGCATAAATATGAGAAAAACCTGAAGAGGGTTAGAGCTATGTACTATTCTCAATCTAACAAGGCAGGCAAACTCCTGGCATCTAAGCTGAAACAAAAACATGCGAAATCTAGAATCCCATTTATTCACAGTCAGGACGGTACATACAAAATTTATGACCCGAGGGGCATCGCTAATGCCTTTAGAACTTTCTACGAAAGCCTATATAACTTGGCAGACGACTCCTCTGTGGTCCCCCCAACAAACTATGACATTGAGCAATTCCTTAGAGCTGCTCAGCTACCAACACTCACTGAGTCACAGCTGGACTCCTTGAATGCACCTATTACCTCGGCGGAGTTGTCGGCCATTAAGTCACTGCCATCTCGCAAGTCTCCAGGCCCTGATGGCCTTACTAATGACTATTATAAATGTTTCTTCCCAGTCCTGATGAACCCGCTGCTGGCATTTTTGACGGCTGTGGTTGATTCTGGCACTATTCCAAAAGAGAATCAGGAAGCCCAGGTAGTTACGCTGCCGAAGCCTGGCAAACCCGCCACCAACCCCCAAAATTTCGGACCCATATCGCTATTGAACTCAGATTTATGCCAAATTAATAGCGAATAGATTGGCAGCCTGTCTTCCAAGTTTAATAAATCATGATCAGGTGGGGTTTGTTAAGGGGAGACCGTCATACGATAACACTAGATGCATCTTAAACCTCATACATCACATTGACTCTAAGAAGGAAGAAACGGTGATCCTCGCATTGGACGCAGAGAAGGCGTTCGATCGCATTTGCTGGTCGTATGCCTTCTTGGTGCTTAGAAATATGGGGTTCTCTGGAGCTATTATAAGAGCGATTGGGGCGTTATATTCTGCACCTTCTGCGAGAGTGTTCACTAACGGAGTAGTATCAGACTCTTTCCTGATAATGAACGGGACCAGACAGGGATGCCCCCTGTCGCCCCTGATATTTGTTCTTTCTATAGAACCATTAGCTCAAGTACTTAGATTAGATCCGGGAGTGGGAGGTATTGACATAAGAGACAAAACTCACCTTATATCACTCTACGCTGATGATATTATTCTCACTCTGTCTAAACCGCAAACATCTATTCCTCGCCTAATGGATATTATTAACGATTTCGGGCGATTATCGTATTATAAATTAAACATGGCCAAATCACAGGCACTGCCTCTGAATGTTCCCCAACACATGCTCCAACACTTGCAATCTAATTATAATTTTGACTGGAGGGAGGACAGCGTTCAATATTTGGGGATACAGATGACAGCGTCCCCAGGGTCCCTCTATAAAACTAACTATACCCCAATGTTAAAAATACTGCAAGAAGAAACTGAGAGAATGTCTAAAATAGATGTCTCCTGGATAGGACGGGTAGCTGCTTTTAAGATGTTGCTATTGCCTAGACTCTTATACCTGTTCCGCACGCTCCCAATATTCATTCCTGTTTCCTTCTTTGAAACAACACAAAGGGTGATCTCGAAATTTATATGGAATGGAAACAGACCTAGAATTAATAAAAGCTTTCTATTCAAACAGCGGGAGGCAGGAGGACTAGGGGTACCAGTAGTGAGGAACTATTATATAGCATCACTCAATGCACAAGGTGGAAATCAATGGATACTTCGGTTCCATGGCTGCACATAGAGCAGGCATTTATATCCCCCCTAAAATTAGAAGATGCGCTATGGTTGCCCTTTTGGAACATCTCGGCCCCTGGATCCTTCTCTCCGGTCATGTGTGCCTCGTTATCGGCATGGAAGCTACTTCGTGGGAAAGCAAACCCTACGAAGTATTTTCATATTACAGAAATGCCCTTATCATTGATGGCCTGGGTGATTGGTGACTTAGAGGTCTCGGATTGGGAATCGAGGGGGATCACACAGATTTCTAAATTATATTCTGACTCTAACCATCTTGTACCGTTTGAGGAACTAAGACGACAGTACGGGATTCATATTGGCGATTTCCTTAAATACTTTCAAATCTGGCACTTTGTGTCCAAACACTCTACAACGTCAATACCCCATAATAACTCACTTTTTACCTGGCTGTCGACCAACCTGAGGGGACTGCGATTTTTTATATGAAAAAATGGATGAAATATCGACCTTCACTAGATCTACCCCGTTTCGCTGTTGGGAGAGAGACTTGGGGATAGCCATTACCCCAGACGAATGGCAACAATTAGATTGATCCATTTGTCTTTGAAATGCAGCACCCACATAGAGACGGCCATGAACATCATCTTAAGATGGTATAGGACCCCGTCTACATTACAATTAGCATATCCTTCCGTGTCTGGGAATTGTTGGAGAGGATGTGGAAGTAGAGGGACACTTCTCCACATTCTGGGAAACTGCCCCAAGATTCGCAGCTACTGGAATCAAGTCTTTGAGTTGCTCTCGGAGCTGTTTGGCCTTCAGCTCCCCTATGCCGTACCTATGGCTATCCTGTTGTTTGGCATTCCCAGTGAGCTGAACAGGTATAAACAGCTCATCTGTAAAATCTTGACCATAGCCAAATTAATGTTGGTGCAAAGATGGCGGACGGTGGCTCCTCCGACACTGTCGGCTCTGGTCTCAGCCATGAACAACACATACTCCTATGAAAGGGTGATCGCAATAGGAAATAACTCTTTTCATGGCTTTGAAAAAATGTGGGATGCGTGGACCCACTCTCGATTCGCCATGTAGAGAAACTAAACTGTCACAAGAAGGGCAATCGCGGGGAAGCAGTGGGTATGGGGATGGATTTCAAACTTGCTAACCCCGTCAAAAAATGGAGTAGGGAAGGAGTGCAAGGCGCGGCATGGGTGTGTCGAATACCATGTGCATGAACATACAACCCGTGAATAAATAAAGGTCCCATACAGTGAGATTTCCCCTGAATAATTCATGATAGCCCTATGAATGTGCCAAAATGTTAGTGTTACTGTTTACTCTATAAGTAATCTTTCTTATTTGTTTCAATGATATACGGTTTACAGAATGTGAATTGATAAGAAATATACTCTATTATATGTCAAATGTATACTGCACTGTATGTTAATGCTGTTCTCTCTTTTATTCTCTGAAAATTTTGAATAAAAATTATTGAAACTAAAGATATAAAGCAAAAACAACAAAATAACATCAAAACATGAGCAAACTCAGAGGTCACTTTTTTAAATAATTGTATCCCTTCCCAACATCCACTGTAATAGTACATGCCAGACCTTTAAAGATGGCAGCCACTCTTCAGAGCAGCCACCATAGCCGGGGTCTTCACTGTATTGTACAGCAGAGACCCAGTACTAATGAATGCAGTTATAACTACAGCCAGGTATAGCCCACTATCCCCCATGTCCCTCCAGTGCATCCCCACATTACTAACAAGCATCCCACTATCCCCAATGTCCCTCGTGCACCCCACATTACTAAATTATCCTACCATCCCCCATGTCCCTCCACATTACTAACAATCATCCCACTATCCCCCATGTCCCTCCAGTGTACCACCAAACTGTTACTATCCCCCATGAATCTTAAAGGGGTTGCCCAGTCACAATAAGCATTACTTGTAGTCACAGTTTTGTACTTTGGCTTTCTCCGGTGGTCTGAAATCACTGAAATGGATGGAGACCAGCCATTTCATTCAGACTGGTGTGCAAAACACCCAAATTCTTATGACCCTGTGCATGATACCCACGGGGAGGGGGTAACTTGTGGTGACCACTGTAAGTCTACCCCCGAAATGTTAGCAATTATTCCACCAATATCCATATATTTCTTGTGCACCCCCTCACAAGCATTCTACATCCCTCTAGTGCACCCCCATAGTGTTAATAAGCATTCCACAGGTCAGAGCACCCCAAACAAGTTTCCCACAGCTACCCATGTGTCTTTTAAGGCTGAAGCCCAACATGGCGGAAACACCGCGGTGGAAACACCATAGCAAAACCACGGCAGTCCCTGCAAAGTGTATAGGATTCTAGCGAATCCCATCCACACATTGCAGAAAAATACCCGTTGCGTTTTTGGAAATTGCAGCATGTCAATTATTCCTATGGAAATGCTGGCGGTTTCCCTACAGAAAAAACTCTGTGGACTTTCTGTGAAAAGCGCTGCAGGAAAATCGCAATGCGTTTCCACAGAGGTTTTTCCCACAGGGCTTTTTGGCTGGGGCCTTAACCTAAAGCACATTATCAATCGCCCATGCACCACCAATTGAGGAGTTTCTTTCCGCTTCTTATGCAAACCTAACACAGGTATGAAAGATTCCTCCATTCTTCATGAGCCTCCCATGCACCCCCCCCACCCGAATGTACCTTCAGGGTATGGAGCACACACAAGCACCCCCACAGCTTATCACATCCCCACAGTAATACATCTCACAAAGGTATCAAGCTCGCTATACCCTACAGCTCAGTCCCTCAGCTTGCCAAATCCACCAAGCCTCAACCATAGCTTGCCATCCCCTATAGTAAAACAGCTCCAAATCCCCCCCCACCAGCCGTTACCCCCGTTTCAACATGCACCCCACGTCACCGCCCAGTTCACCGTGCACCCATCTCTACCTACACAATACACCGTGCACCCCACATCTCGCCCCACAGTCCACCGTGAACCCCGCATCTCCGCCCCCCCAGTCCATCCTGCACCTCGCATCCCCACTCCCCCGCCCCACAGTCCACCGTACACCCCACATCTCCCCCTCCACGCTACACCCCGGGATACACGTTTTCTTCGTGTGGAAGACCTTCTTACACGTAAGACACGCCTACCCAGTCACATGACTACAGAAAGTCATGTGGCCGTCTGACGTCAGAAAGGTCCTTACCGAGTATTGTATTTAGCCTTTACCCCTAGGTGACGCAGCTCTTTAGGAGGTGGAGTAGTGTGGCCGGTAGGCAGCGGAAGAGGCAGAGTTGAGGCCTTGTCTTGTATTTGTGGACGAGGTTAGTCGAGCAAGGTGAGTTTATGCTGGGTTTAAATTCCACTTTCGTAAGTAACGTCGTATAAGGAGTGTGGCGGAGGCTTCAGGTTCCTTCTCCGGGCCTAGGCTTTCATGGAAGCTTGCTGAGGCCCATGTTGCTTACCTGGTGGAAGAGACCCCCTCAGGTCCAATGTATGTCACTTATGTCACTTTGAGTTTATAGTCCATAGACGCCGCTACTGGAGGATCACCAAGTGCTAGCCCGATCATTGTATTATAAGCCCAGGGCTAGGCAACGACCGTTATTGGCAGGTTAGATCTTGCATTTCAGTTTTGGGCCTTTCATTTTACAGTGAAACTGAAAGGAGAGGATTCCCCTTATAATCTAATCACTGATCTCAAGGACTGGCCCTGTAGTGCTGTAGGTAACATATGACAGTGTTCACTTTATTTACCAGGGGTGGAGGGATCTCAGGACTTGGTGCATAAATAATAATAACTTTATATAGCACCAACATATTTGCAGCACTTAACAAATCAGAAAAAGACGTGAACAGACAATGTTTGACATATGTGACAAAGAACACACAATAGGTGTGAGGACCTTGCTTGTGAAAGTTTAAAGGGGTATTCCCATCTATACTGCTAGCTTTTATAACTTGAAGACTTTTCCTAAATATATTATTTTAGAAATGCCGCTTTGTTTTCCTGCTATGTGAAATTATATCTCCCTTTGTTTACACATCGTTTCCATAACCCCGGACCTGTGATAGGAGAAGTGACATCAGTCACTGCTCACTGTTATAGCCCTGCAGTTTAGCTAATAATTGTAGTTTGCTGATAAAGCTGTATCTGTTATCTCTCCATGTAAACACACATATAACAGTCTGTTCTCTAGAAGCATGTGCATATTATTTCATCTGCATTTGTTAGATTTCTAGTAATTATAATAAGTATTGTGATATTTCATAGTGTCGTGTTCAGCAAGTTTGGGGGGGGGGGGCGGAGATGCAGGAGGTCAGAAGAGACAGCAGGCAAAGCTGCTGAAACAGGGAGATGGGAAAATCCCTTTAAAAGTTACCTATTTGGGAGGGGAAAAAAAAGCGTAACACTATTTCTGGTTACCTAGCCTGATACAGCTTCTCATGTGTGGAAAGAAAGTGAAATGAATGGAGAAACAGAACTCCTGTTCACACATGAGAAGCTGTATCTGTAGGAGAGTCTGATTGCTGGTCACATGACCCAGCTGTGAACCATAAGAGCGGACACATACAGCTACTATTACGACTTACATTTTTTGTCTTTGTAACAGGACAGAATAAAATTTATTGTGGGAGTTCCCCCATATCTATTAGCGATGAGCAAGTATAATATTAGCTGATGTGTAATGTTCCTTTGGTACAGTACCAGGCTCTGCTAGTTAAGCTCATAGTAGTGCTCACTGTTAGCTTATCACAGGCATATGGTTATGAGACCCTAAGTAGGAATTTAGATTTTGCCTTTTTGTTGCTATTTTGATACAGGTCACCTCTAACTCAGCGCTGTATTTTGTCATACAGAGAACTTTGAACTTTAGATTATTGGCTTGGTGTTCTGATCATGGCCCTCACAAAATTGGGGCTGATTTATGAGTTATTTAGCCTAATGTATAAAATTAAAAAAAAAAAATCTATGCTGCCCCCCCCCCCCCTTTTTCTTAAGGTGGACCTATACTCATACACAGGTGTAGCAAGTAAAGTGTATGTGTGTGTTCTCAGTGGTGAGAGATTAATAATACGCTGCCAGATGCTTATGATGGTTGTGTATACTAGAGCAGCCCCATACAGCTGATCTGTGTGGGGGAGCAGCCCTCACTGATCAGATATTTATGGCCTATTTTATGCTTAAAAATAAGCCTGAGGCACTCATTCAAAGTTACCTTTTTTAATTAATTTAAAACTTTTATAAAAGTTAATCACCATTTTATTTGTACACCAAAATGGAGCCATTGGATAATACAATTCATGTGCTAGCTGTGATATGTGGTTTCTAAGTAGTGTGGTTTTTTTTTTTTTTTTTTTTTTGGGGGGGGGGGGGGTTTATAATTCGATTTTCCTCTGGCAAGGTTGGGAATACCTAGGGGGTTGTGCAGAATTAGAAAACATTACTGATTATCTTCTTCTCTGGACGTGACATCACACCCATTCGGTCACATGGTATATGCTGCAGCTCAGTTCTGTTCATTTAAAGTGTAATCAAATTTTATTGAATTTTTATATGTAACAAAGCATAACATACAAGAAGGTGCATAAACTATGCCATAAGCCAGTGCATAGGCAGACTATCAAGTCCAAGACAGGTATGTCAAAGGAAAAACAAATATGAAAACAATCAAGGAATGAGAAAAAGTAAACTGTGAGAGGCATCAAAACAAAACCCTGCCCGTGGTTTCCAGGTCAACAAGAATCAGAGTCTTACAGGGACATTGGAGAAAGGTAAGGAAGTAGAATCAGTAGGAAACAGAGGAAAGCGGCAAGTAAACACACAAGGGGGGGGAACAGACAACAAAGGAGATGAGAGGGGGGTGAGTCCGGGGGGGAGGGGCAGAAACCACCAAGGCAATAGAGGGGAGTCTCACAAGACCAGGATGGCTTATAAGAAGAGAGTGGTAAACTTTGAAGATTCCTTGAACACAACCCATGGCCGCCAGAGGGCATTGAAATTAGAGAAGTCAGTGGAATCCTCCATGACCAAAACCTCCATCCTCCTGATGAGAAGGAACTCCTGTAGCCACTCCATCAATGAGGGGATTGTAGTGCTTCACCAGTGCTGAGGAATAACCGTCCTGGCAGCCTTGAGAAAATGGCGTAGGAGATCTCCCTTAACCTTGGATATCTTACCTGGGACAAGGGAGAGGGAGCCATGGGGCAACCGCTAACTTTAGTATAAAGAGAGAACACAGAGGACCAAAAGGACTGAATTTCCATGCACTCCCACCAAATGTGGAAGAGAGAACCCACAGCGGAACCACAGTGCCAACAATTGTCAGACAGTAGGATAAAACTTGTGAAGGTGGTCTGGGCACTGGTACCAGCGGGTGAGTATTTTAAAAAAATATTTTCCTGGGTGCTACAGGGCAGTGGCAATTTGTGAACAAACTGGAAGGAATGAGCCCAATCAGCAGGACAGAGACAGTTCAGTTCATTTAAATGGGAGCTTTGCCATTTGTGCAATGGAGGTAATGTCACATCCTGAAGTAGAAAGCAGGCGTGTCTTCTAATCCTGCAGAATCTCTTTATGGCCTAATAGCTGGTCTTTGAATATTAATGCTTGATGCTAATAACTTTTTATTCAGCGTGAATTACATAGAGTAGTAATACTCTAATCATAGATTAATAATGTTAACCTCGCCTTGAATTAAATTTATTTTTTTCCCTTAGATGCCTTCAATAAAACTGCAGAGCTCTGATGGAGAGATCTTTGAAGTAGATGTAGAAATTGCAAAGCAATCAGTTACCATCAAGACAATGTTGGAAGGTCAGTTCCTAACCTGTTATGCTCACTCTTTGAATTCTACTTGTTTTATCTTGGGTAACTGTAAACACTTTGCCATGGGTTGCTTATTTTTTGAATATCAGTAACTCTTTAGTAAAAGATCAGGTATATAAGATTTCCCATGGATACTTTTCAGCCCATGACTCCTGCAGCATGGAGAGAATACATGATCCTACTGTATGAACAGTCTGAGAATACAATAAGGCAGCAGCCCTAGTGAGGCGGTTATCTGTGCAGTCTCCCAACACAAAATCAGATTCACTTTTGTATCATGTTATACAGAATTTTTTGTACAAACTTGTGCGGCAGGCTACTGTCAATATTATATTCCAAGGGCCCATAATACATCATGTTTAAAAGTCTAAAACATAAACTTTTTATTACTGAAGACTAAAACGCACCTTTTGTTTTCCCTTATCATGGTTGCTTCCTTTTTGACCCATGAAATAAAACTTAGTCCTATAGCAGGTGTAGGCAACCTTTGGCACTCCAGCTGTGGAGCTACAACTCCCAGCATGCATACTTGCTCTGCTCTTCTTGGAGCTACCCATAGAAGTGAATGGAGCGTTCTGGGAGTTGTAGCTTAACAGAAGCTGGAGCACCAAATGTTGCTTATCGCTGGCCAATAATATACAGAAATATACTAAATAGTTTGCACAGATTATTACTCAAAACATTGAAGAGAAAAATTAGTGCTGTGTGATCTGCATTATATTAAAAAAAAAAAAAAATTTAATAAATAAATACACTACTTCATTTCCCCATCTTTCTTTAGACTTGGGCATGGATGATGAAGGAGATGATGACCCTGTGCCACTTCCTAATGTTAATGCAGCAATTCTTAAGAAGGTAAATAATGCATTTTTTTATAATTACTGTTGCCTTTGGCAGTTGCCAAAATCTGCTCCAATTTCCTCCATCTGATTGGCCCCTAAGAAACAGACTGGCTTTTTGAGTAAGTTATAAGCAAGAACTAGGCTTGCTTCTGTGTGTCTCTTCAAGCACAGCCATTCTTCATTATTTGCTATGAACAGCAAAGTTTCCACATATGTAAGGAGCTTTGCTTGGTAAGTAGTGAAGAGACTGCAGTGCCTACCCAAACACGCGGCTTCATCAAATAACTGATCTTCCAAAGTGTTGGTCCCCTGCAATCTTTTTGTACATTTCACACACTCGCATTTTTTTTTTAATTCAAATCACTTATTAGATGACCTTTGTATCTGAAATGAACAGAGGTAAAACATAGTGCTATGAGTGTTTAATAACTACCAAATTACTACTTTAATGTAACCTACATTTTTTTATATGAATGTTTAAAGGGGTTTTCCAGTTTCCGACAAATAGAGACAGATGTTACTGCTTGCATAATATAGAATTATACAATATTCCACTATACTTTCTGTATCAATTTGACAGTTTTCTAGATCTCTGCTTGCTGTCAATTCTCTTGTATATTTCAGTCCATGGTCATGTGATGAACAGTTCATTACCAGTCAGATGACTGTAACAAACTGCACCTGATCATGGACTGTTTTTTGGGGTTTTTTTTCTATCCACTGAAAGTAAGCTGCTTGCTCTCATCCATTCTGAGACATAGAAAACCACGAGGAATGGATACAAAAAGTATATTGGAAAAGTGTAGTATTTTTTTATACTAACAATAACGTGTGTCTCTCTCAATATTTGTCTGAATCTGGGCAACCCCAGAGAGGAGATGCTAGTTTTATAACCAGCTAGTTTATTCCTCTTTTGTTGGTATCATACATCTTTTGCTGTTTTCCAGGTGATCCAGTGGTGCACTCACCACAAAGATGACCCTCCTCCACCTGAGGATGATGAGAATAAGGAGAAGAGGACAGATGATATTCCTGTATGGGACCAGGAATTTCTTAAAGTAGATCAAGGAACTTTATTTGAGCTTATCCTGGTGAGATATGTTTACTTGACTTCTTGATACACCTGCCGTTAGGTGAAAGATCCCCATGTTGACCCGAGTGACACAGCAAGTAATGTAACACTGCAATCTCAAGGTTGTTGTCAATGTCTTAACCTTCCTCTAGTGTTAGCTTTCTGTTACTCTTTCTTATGTTAACGGGTCGGTTTTGACCCGTGTCTTAAATCACCCCTAGGATACCCTAAAAACAGTTATTTATGATCCAATTTGTTTCTTACCTCTTAGTTACCTTGTTAGGGTTTCTCATCCATGGAAGGATTGATTTTAATATTTTTGTTGTGGCCCCCTGGGCCTTTCATTTGAGAGCGTACCCTTCATTTTCAATATAAAAATATTGTCAAATGAACCTCAAGAGAATAATATAAACTTAAAAAAGTTTGTTATATTACCTGACTATTACTGAAGGGTTTTAGAACACATTTCTTAAATGTAAAAAAAATATACATATATATATTTTATATTATTAACTCTAGTAACATCTATGGTGTTACGGGTCAATTTTGACCCATATCTAACTACTTTATGAAAAAGGCAAAAAACAGAGTTTTTTTTTTTTATAGAACTTTAATACAAATAAAAGATGAAAATTATATTAACATTAATAGCAATAATAATAAAAAGTAGCTTTTCTAGGTCAAACAAACAAACAACAATCAATCAAGCAAATCAAATCAACAGAAATCAAGTACTAGTTTTTAGATGCATTAGTATTTAGATGCATGTGTGGCAAAAAGTGACACTTTTTGTGTGTTCTTTGCAGAGGTATTTTTTGCAGGCGAAGCACGATGTGTTTGTCTTTCTGTCCTTATTGCTAGGGCAGACCTGACACCTCTTTCTTTTAGAATCAGGTGGTCTCACTGGGGTTGTGGCTGTTGTGGTTGATGTTGAGGCAGGGCTGGTTGAGGAGGATGCTGGTGATGGTGCTCTTTGTGTTGCTGTGGGTGTGGGCGAAGCACTTGTTGAGCTCTGGAGTTGTCGGACCAAGGCTGCAGCGGCTGGGTCTCGGGGCACCCGTTCCCTTTGGTCAATGTGCGCCTTGACAAGGGATCTTCCTAGTTCCTCAAGAAACATCCTCCACTTGTTTTTTTTCTTTGAATTCCATCCTTGGTGAATGTGAGTCCACAACACAAATGCATTAGCATACAATGACACATCAAGGATGTTGGAAAATACAACCATTGGCCATCTCCTAGTCATTCGCTGGCAAGTGTAGGTGGCAGTCAGCTTGTCCAGGTTGTCCACTCCTCCTTTGTTTTTGTTATAGTCCAGGTTGATTCTGGGCTTTTTGTCACTTCCTGATGACACAGCTGCATCTTTGTGAAGTGTGGACATCAGTACCACATTCCGTCGTTTTTTGGGGCAGTATGAAACAGCAGTGGTGGTGTCTGTAAAAACAAACTTTGAGGAAAGTGGAGCCCTGTCCTTCATCTGCAACAATTCAGCGGGCAGCTCAGGTTTGTTTTTTTTCACTGTGCCCACCATGGTGATTTTCCTCCTGAGAAGTTCTTGTCCAAGGTCATAGCTGGTAAAAAAAATTGTCACAAGAAATGTTGTGACCCTGCAGTCCAGTAGTCATATCGAGGACTACACGTTTTCCTTGGTTTTTTTCAGGGATGCCGCTTGCAGACTTGACTGTAAATATGTAGATTCCATGCATAGCTAGTTTTTGTATCACAGGCTGCCCAGATTTTTATGCCGTATTTGCCTGGCTTACTTGGCATGTATTGCCGGAAGGGGCATTTTCCGCGGAAAGGGAGAAAATGTTCGTTTACTGTCACCTCTGGCCCTGGGTTGAACATCAGTGGAAGGAGCTGCACCCATTTCTCCCAAACATCCCTGATGGGAGCAAGTTTGTCAGATTTTGTTCTGGTGTCTCTGTTGTCAAATCTGAGGACTCTTGATATCATTTGAAACTTTTGAAGTGACATTGTTGCCCGGAAAATATTCCTGCCTGTCGATGCGTCCCAGAGACTATCAGTGGCCTCATTGCAGGATTTGTACACTCCAGCAAGGAGAAGAACACCAATGTAGGCATCCAGGTCATCATCATGAAGGTCATTCCACATGTTGCCGTGGACTTTTTTTTCCTTCAAGGTTTGTCATAGCAATAATGACTTTTTTTTATTGACAATGGCATAAACAGATCAAAACATGTCTTGATGTCACTTACTCTTGTCACAGCAAACCTTGTGATCCCAGGGGTCATTTTTATGACATTTGCAGCATCTGCCCTGCCATGTACATCTGGAGGTACTGAGCTCCAAATGATCTTGCCACTTTTGGATTTGAATCTTTCAGCGGGAGCAGCTTCAGCACCGGTGACCTCCTCATCAGACTGATCAGAACTGTCTGTGTCTTCCGGTTGATACTCCAGATCATCTTCCTCCTCAGAAACCTGTTCATCTGTATCAGTTTGCTGCTGTGTGTCCTCTGATTCATTATCATCCAAGATATAATCCAGAATTTGGCTTGCATCTAATCTTCTCCTTATTGTTGCATGGTGTAAACTGAAGATGTATACTCTGCAAAGTACCAACTGTAAGCTGATTTGGCCATACATGCCTGGACATGTCCCTAACTCAAGTTGTTGGAGGTAGAGCTGGCTGTGGGCTGTTGGTTTATATTGTGTTTATGAGTTCAGTTTTGGGACTTATTATTGTTTTTTTACTCTTATATTAGACCTGGGTCGAAATTGACCCCAACAACACAAATGTTATAATTTTAATAAGAGCATTTTACAATTTAGTAAAATATTTTTATTTTATTGTATTTTGTTTAAAAATAAGTTCCTGAAAAAGTCAAAAAGTCTTGATGCAATAAATAAATGTATGTAGAATTTGTATGCATTTAAAACCTAAAACGGGTTGGTCACGACACTAACACTAGAGGAAGGTTAATGCAACCCCATTGTATTACATTACTTGCAGGATCACATGGAGATCCGTGATTGTGCAGTGGGTGTCACAGACAAAATCGCCGTATAGCTGCAGCCTTATTTTTTGCAAAAACCTTAAGAACATTGAGGGTAGGCTGCTTTCGGCACTCCAGCTGTTGTGGGAACTACAGCCTACCTGCTCTGCTCTTCTTGGAGCATAGAAGTGAATGGAGCATGGTGAGAGTTGTAGGTTCACAGCCACTAGAGTGCTGAAGGTTGATGATCCCTGATCTGCAATGATTTGAAAATATCTAGACAGCAATTAAAGGGACATACAATTTGAAAAATCTCTGCTTGTTAGTGATCAGAATTTTCAAGGGACTGTTCTCTCCCTGCTGAGAGCCACTGAATTAATGGGGACTGCAGAGGGAATTATGGATATGCAACAAGGTTGGGCCGTGTTTGTCTGATTTGCCTACCGCCAGCCTTCTTTTCAGACTCTTCCTGTGCCATGGCTGCCTGTAGACAAAACTGACTCAATAGGCCCTTCTGTAGTACCTTTGCAGGCTGATGTCCATATCCATAAGAAAAAAAAAAAAAATCTCAAAGTATTTCTGCTTCTAATAAAGCACTATTATTGGTTTTGGAGGCATTTTGGACCTGCTATACTCCCTTTTAATTCATACTTTCTAAGTGGCATATATGAATGGATTTTTATAACCAGTGACGTAACTAGGAATGGCTCCAAGTCGAACATTTCAGACACCAGAGTATAATGATCGGAGACCCAGGGGAGGATACTAACATAAAAAACAATGTTACTTACCTCTCCCTGGCTCCGGCGCACTCCCCACTATTGGCCTTCTTCAATGTTGGACCAGACGTCACGTGAGCTCAGACATGCATCGCAACGCATAATGACGCTGGGACATCACCAAACAGGCCCGGAGCGCAGGAGAGGTAAGTAACATTGTTTTTTATGTTCCCTCACCTCCCCTGGGCCTCCGATCATTATACTCTGGGGTCTGAAAAGACCCCAGAGTATAATAGCAGTGTTTATGAGGTTCGTGGGCCCGCGACCTTATTACCGATCCCCGCTCCTGTTCACAGCCACATCTGCTTCCACAGAATGGGAAGCGCAGGTGGCCATGAGCAGGAGCTGGGATCGGTAAGTAAATAGGGCCCGTTACATGCTGGTGGTACTCCAGCAGGTAACGGCGTATTAAAAATATATATATCAGGGGCCTGCTGGGCCCCCTAATGTCCAGGGCCCTGTGGCAGCCAGTCTCGCTGCTACCCCGGTATTTACGCCACTATGGACAACCCTTTTACATATTACGTTGAAGCATTGAGCAACGTTTGTACAATACGCTAATTACATTTTTATTTATCCAGGCTGCCAACTATTTGGATATTAAAGGACTGCTTGATGTAACCTGCAAAACCGTGGCAAACATGATCAAAGGCAAAACGCCAGAAGAAATCCGGAAGACTTTTAATATAAAAAATGACTTTACTGAGGAGGAAGAGGCACAGGTAATTTTTTTTTTTTTTTTTTTTTCCACCCAAGCACAGTCCTTTCTCTATTTTGGTGTTGTCCACGGTCACCCAATGGACTTAAATAACAATACATGGAAAGTGACCTTGCCACAAAAAGTACCAAAAAAACAAACACAAAACTGATAGCCAGAGGTCCTATTGTTTGATCCAGTTCTCTTCTAGCTCCAACTGAAGGCAGTATGAGTGTTTTACCTTTTATATAATGTATAGACCTATTTTTATATAGGTTCTGTCTCATCACTGCATGATTACCATGGGTTCATCATATAGACTTGTAAGCATTTTGTCTAAATACTGGGAAAAATTGAAATTTCTACATTTATATGACTTCTCTACAAAATCTTTTTGTAAAATGCACAAAGTACAGTGCTGGCCAAAAGTATTGGCACCCCTGCAATTCTGTCAGATAATACTCAATTTCTTCCAGAAAATGATTGCAATCACAAATGCTTTGGTAATAATATCTTCATTTAATTTGTTGTCAATGGAAAACCACAAAAAGAATTGTCGAAAAGCCAAATTGGATATAATTCCACACCAAACATAAAAAAGGGGGTGGACAAAAGTATTGGCACCCTTTGAAAAATCATGTGATGCTTCTCTAATTTGTGTAATTAACAGCACCTGTTACTTACCTGTGGCACATAACAGGTGGTGGCAATAACTAAATCACACTTGCAGCCAGTTGAAATGGATTAAAGTTGACTCAATCTCTGTCCTGTGTCCTTGTGTGTACCACATTGAGCATGGAGAAAAGAAAGAAGACCAAAGAACTGTCTGAGGACTTGAGAAGCAAAATTGTGAGGAAGCATGAGCAATCTCAAGGCTACAAATCCATCTCCAAAGACCTGAATGTTCCTGTGTCTACCGTGCGCAGTGTCATCAAGAAGTTTAAAGCCCATGGCACTGTGGCTAACCTTCCTAGATGTGGACGGAAAAGAAAAATTGACGAGAGATTTCAACGAAAGATTGTGCGGATGGTGGCTAAAGAACCTCGACTAACATCCAAACAAGTTCTAGCTGCCCTGCAGTCCAAGGGTACAACAGTGTCAACCCATACTATCTGTCGGTGTCTGAATGAAAAGGGACTCTATGGTAGGATACCCAGGAAGACCCCATTTCTGACCCAGAGACATAAAAAAGCCAGACTGGAGTTTGCCAAAACTTACCTGAGAAAGCCAAAAACTTTTTGGAAGAATGTTCTCTGGTCAGATGAGACAAAAGTAGAGCTTTTTGGGAAAAGGCATCAACATAGAGTTTACAGGAAAAAAAAAGAGGCCTTCAAAGAAAAGAACACGGTCCCTACAGTCATACATGGCGGAGGTTCCCTGATGTTTTGGGGTTGCTTTGCTGCCTCTGGCACTGGACTGCTTGACCGTGTGCATGGCATTATGAAGTCTGAAGACTACCAACAAATTTTGCAGCATAATGTAGGGCCCAGTGTGAGAAAGCTGGGTCTCCCTCAGAGGTCATGGGTCTTCCAGCAGGACAATGACCCAAAACACACTTCAAAAAGCACTAGAAAATGGTTTGAGAGAAAGCACCGGAGACTTCTAAAGTGGCCAGCAATGAGTCCAGACCTGAATCCCATAGAACACCTGTGGAGAGATCTCAAAATGGCAGTTTGGAGAAGGCACCCTTCAAATCTCAGGGACCTGGAGAAATTTGCCAAAGAAGAATGGTCTAAAATTCTAGCAGAGCATTGTAAGAAACTCATTGATGGTTACAGGAAGCGGTTGTTCGCAGTTATTTTGTCTAAAGGTTGTGCTACCGAGTATTAGGCTGAGGGTGCTAATACTTTTGTCCAGCCCATTTTTGGAGTTTTGTGTAAAATGATAAAAATAAATGAAGGTATTACCAAAGCATTTGTGATTGCAATCATTTTCTGGAAGAAACTGAGTATTATCTGACAGAAATGCAGGGGTGCCAATACTTTTGGCCAGCACTGTACCAGCAACAGCAGGTTATGAGTTCTTTTCCAATGTCTTGCATTATTATACAATGGCTGGTGGTTAAGGAGAGTTTATAGCTATTTAAAGGGGTTGTCCGGGCTTAATTATTTTATTGCCTGTATTAAGGATAGGCTCCCTTCTGATTAGAAGGGGGACGACACCCGGCCCTGGACCGATCAGCTGTATGGAGCAGCTTCTGTGGTGCTCGTTCTGTATACACAATACAGGGCTGGTAACGGAAAGCTCTGTTTGCTGCCAGGCACTGACTTCACTGGGACCTGAGCTGCAGTGACTGTGCCTAGCCACTATACAGTGAGCGTTGCTTTATGCTTCCTGTCCTGTATTGTGTACAGAATGGGCACTGTGACTCCATACAGCTGATTGGTCTGGGGGCCAGTTGTCGGCCCTCTGCTGATCAGGTATTTATGGTCTATCCTGAAAACAGGCCATAGAAGAATGAATAAAAAAAGGGGAATTTTTTTAAGTTCCTACTATTGTACCTTATTAAAAGTCAGCTCTTTTTTTATGTTTTAGGTACGCAAAGAGAATCAGTGGTGTGAAGAAAAATGAAATGTATGTGCCTCTTGTCACTGTAACACTGTAAGAATCGTTCCACATAGTTGCACTGCTCTGTTTATAATAGACAATTCAGCAGCTTCTCATATTAGCGTTTTGCTGCATGTTGTGTCCTATATAAATAAGTATATATTATTTTTTTTTTTTTTTGAGTAACAATTCCTATCTCTAAACAGGTTTTTTTTTTCCATTGTAATCTAGTGTGACTTACCATAAAACTATAATAAATCAATGATCTGTGTGCTGTGAAGACAGAAGATGCTATGAGTTGACACTTTCTAACGCTTTCATGCCAGTGATCTCCTCACCATGTCATTGCGGACTGTTCCACTTTAAATATATTTATATGTGGACACAATATAAGAGTTAGAGCAGATAGAAGCTGCATGATGACACACTAGCAGGAAACATGTCTTGTGGACCTTCATTAGATCACATGTCACTAAGATTTATATAGAGTTTCCATATGTGCTGCTGTTTTTTCATTGTTAATGCTCAGTTTTAGTAAATCAGTTTAGGAGACACCAGTATATCACAGCATTTGCATACATTTGAAAGTTTATAACTTTTTGCTGGTGCTTTTGGGGGGCAAAAAAAGCTCAGACTGACATATATTTTACTCATTGGAGTGGGAACTGTAATCTTCTAGCTTGCTGTCAAAAGGGGTATTCCTATCTTAAGACGTGATATTACTAGGACATGTAAGCATTCCCAGGATTGTGGTCAGAAACCCACAACCATAAAATAGGCTGATGTAATGCTGTGGCCCCTTCACAGCAGAGCTCTATTTATGTGAATGATGCTCGGGTGGGGTGGGGGATGCAGTGCTATAGCACTGACCAGTCTGAGGCTGGGACTGTTTTATCCTAGCATTGTTCTCACTTTATAAGATAGAACTATCCCTTTAATGAGGTGTTCTCCTATGCTGGTATATCACAAAAGGTTCCCATAGACTGCAATTTGAGGATTAATTCAGATGATACCTCTCATCCACTAACACTTCTGCGTTGTTGGAAGATTGTGAATAGAAATGTCTAACCCTAGAACTTAGAGGATGGCTTTCCAAAACACATTGAGTTACTTATTTTGCTCCTGTTCAGCTAACACAAGTTTGCTTTCCCAGAAAACATGAGATGCTGATCATTTTCTGCGATTTAGCTTAACAGATCTGTGCAACTCCCCCTCCTCCTCTAGCTTCTATATATGCATTTGTTGTGTTGTGTTCAGTGTTCATTATACTTTCTAATCTGTATTGAAGAGCAGGTTAAACTTTCCTAATAAATCAAACTTAAAGGACTTTGTTGCCCAATGGGGTTTTTTTTTGTTTTACTTTAGCATGCTCCAGCTTCATAAACCTAAAACTGCATTCTCATTAGGACTCGTTCACTTTATTCTGCAATAAAGTACCTTTTAGTAAGAAGTAACTGTAACATGTTGTGGTATGTTTTACATACATATATTGTCACAACTATTACCCTATGTATTGCAGGCTAACCCACAGCGGTCATCTACAGTATCGGCACTATGGATGTAAATAAACAGATCTCATCCACATGCTGCAGCACAAAGTGACTTGTACTGTGGGATGCACCCGCATATTTCAACCTAGGGTTAAGCTATTAATTGAGTTGCTTTGCCCTTAAAGGGATTCTATCATTAAAAAATCGACTTTTAACTAACAGCATGTTGGAATAGCCTTTAGAAAGGCAATTCTCCTACCTTTATTTTTGAGGTCCGCGTCGCCGTTTTTGAGTTTTGTCGTCGTCTTTCTTCATTATGCAAATTAGTCTTCAGAAAGCACAGGGGTCGTTCCCACTGTGCTCAAAGCACTGGCTCGACATAGGTTTCCAGCGCCGCCTCTCTTCTGCTCCTGACGCGTCTCCTTCTCTTCACTCCTCTTACACGAGACCACCGCAAAATGGCCGACTGAACAGCCAACTGTGCATGTCTCGTGTAAGAGACCATTGCAAAATGCCGACGAGCATGCACAGTTGGCTGCTCTGTCGGCCATTTAGTGGTGGTCTCGTGTAAGAGGAGGAGATGCGTCAGGAGCAGAAGAGGTACTGGAAACTTATGACGAGCCAGTACTTTGAGCACAGGGGGAACAACCCCTGTGCTTTCTAAAGACTAACTTGCATAACGAAAAAAGGTAGGAGAAGAATAGTCTTTCTATAAAGGCTATTCTGACATGCTGTTAGTGTGTTTTTTTTTTTTTTTTTAAGAATCCCTTTTAAAGGGGCTCTTTCACCACCTCCATCATGTCCAGCTCCATTGGTTCTGGCACAGTCAGAATTTCTCTAGCCGCCACCCTTCCTGAGCAATCAATGGTAGTTTTGGTGTCTACTGACATTACAGTCATGGCCAAAAGTTTTGAGAATGATACAAATATGAATTTTTACAAAGTCTACTGCTTCAGTTTTTGTAATGGCAATTTGCATATACTCCAGAATGTTATAAAGAGTGATCAGCTTAACAGCAATTACTTGCAAAGTCAATATTTGCCTAGAAAATGAACTTTATCCCCCAAAACACATTTCAACATCATTGCAGCCCTGCCTTAAAAGGACCACCTAACATCGTTTCAGTGATTGCTCCATTAACACAGGTGCGAGTGTTGATGAGGACAGGGCTGGAGATCAATCTGTCATGATTAAGTAAGAATGACACCACTGGACATTTTAAAAGGAGGCTGGTGCTTGCCATCATTGTTTCTCTTCTGTTAACCATGGTTATCTCTAAAGAAACACGTGCAGTCATCATTGCACTGCACAAAAATGGCCTAACTGGGAAGAGTATTGCAGCTAGAAAGATTGCACCTCAGTCAACAATCTATCGCATCATCAAGAACTTCAAGGAGAGAGGTTCCATTGGTGCCAAAAAGGCTCCAGGGCGCCCAAGAAAGACCAGCAAGCGGCAGGACCGTCTCTTAAAAGTGTTTCAGCTGCGGGATCGGGCTACCAGCAGTGCAGAGCTTGCTGAGGAATGGCAGCAGGCAGGTGTGAGTGCATCTGCACGCACTGTGAGGCGGAGACTCTTGGAGCAAGGCCTGGTCTCAAGGAGGGCAGCAAAGAAGCCACTTCTCTCCAGAAAAAACATCAGGGACAGACTGATATTCTGCAAAAGGTACAGGGAGTGGACTGCTGAGGACTGGGGTAAAGTCATTTTCTCTGATGAATGTCCTCCAAGAGCAACTTCTCCCAACCGTCCAAGAGCAGTTTGGCGCTCAACAATGCCTTTTCCAAGATGATGGAGCACCTTGCCATAAAGCAAAGGTGATAACTAAATGGCTCAGGGAACAAAACATAGAGATTTTGGGTCCATGGCCTGGAAACTCCCCAGATCTTAATCCCATTGAGAACTTGTGGTCAATCATCAAGAGACGGGTGGACAAACAAAAACCAACAAATTCAGACAAAATTAAAGCATTGATTCTGCAAGAATGGACTGCTATCAGTCAGGATTTGGTCCAGAAGTTGATTGAGAGCATGCCAGGGAGAATTGCAGAGGTCCTGAAGAAGAAGGGTCAACACTGCAAATATTGACTTGCTGCATTAACTCATTCTGTCAATATAAGCTTCTGTTACTCATAATATGAATGCAATTATATTTGTGTATGTGATAAAAACATCTGACAAACACACATAAAAACCAGAGGGCAGCAGATCATGTGAAAATATAATATTTGTGTCATTCTCAAAACTTTTGGCCATGACTGTAGAGCCTAAATAGCACATCAGGCACCAAAACTGCACTTTTTGCTAAGGAACGGTGGGTGTGGTTAGGAATTGGTGGAAGTAGTGAACGCTACTCTTTTTAAGGTGTCTGCTATTCTATTTAACTTAACCAGACATCTACCATTAGAGAATGGTTGGTGCCAAGACTTTAAATATGTAAGTGTCCCTCAAAGCAGCAGTTCCTGCAAACAGAGACATCTCTGCCTAGCTTCTGTAGTTATACAGGGAATATACCATAGACTGAAATACAGTAGTATTGCAGTCTGTGGTACAAGTGATCCTAAAGATTGCACATTCCAAAAATGTTTACTTTAAAATTTTTAAAAATTAAAATCGTTTTTCCTTTCCCTAGAATGCAAATAAAAGTACAGTGGGTACGGAAAGTATTCAGACCCCTTTAAATTTTTCACTCTTTGTTTCATTGCAGCCATTTGCTAAAAGAAAAAAGTTTATTTTATTTCTTTCATGTACACTCAGCACCCCATCTTGACAGAAAAAAAAACCAAAAGTAGATATTTTTGCAAATTTATTAAAAAAGAAAAACTGAGATCACATGGTCATAAGTATTCAGACCCTTTGCTCAGTATTGAGTAGAAGCACCCTTTTGAGCTAGTACAGCCATGAGGAGTCTTGGGAATGATGTAACAAGTTTTTCACATCTGGATTTGGGGATCCTCTGCCATTCTTCCTTGCAGATCCTCTCCAGTTCCATCAGGTTGGATGGTGAACGTTGGTGGACAGCCATTTTCAGGTCTCTCCAGAGATGCTCAATTGGGTTGAGGTCGGGGCTCTGGCTGGGCTAGTCAAGAATGGTCACAGAGTTTTTCCGAAGCCACTCCTTTGTTATTTTAGCTGTGTGCTTAGGGTCATTGTCTTGTTGGAAGGTGAACCTTCGCCCCAGTCTGAGGTCCAGAGCACTCTGGAAGAGGTTTTCTTCCAGGATATCTCTGTACTTGGCCGCATTCATCTTTCCTTCAATTGCAACCAGTCGTCCTGTCTCTGCAGCTGAAAAACACCCCCATAGCATGATGCTGCCACCACCATGTTTCACTGTTGGGATTGTATTGGGCAGGTGATGAGCATTGCCTGGTTTTCTCCACACATGCCGCTTAGAAATAATGTCAAAAAGTTCAATCTTCGTCTCATCAGACCAGAGAATCTTATTTCTTATAGTTTGGGAGTCCTTCATGTGTTTTTTGGCAAACTCTATGCGGGCTTTCATATGCCTTGCACTGAGGAGAGGCTTCCTTCGGGCTACTCTGCCATAAATCCCCGACTAGTGGAGGGCTGCAGTGATAGTTGACTTTGTGGAACTTTCTCCCATCTCCCTACTGCATCTCTGGCGCTCAGCCATATTGATCTTTGGGTTCTTCTTTACCTCTCTCACCAAGGCTGTTCTCCCACGATTGCTCAGTTTGGCTGGACGGCCAGGTCTAGGAAGAGTTCTGGTCGTCCCAAAATTCTTCCATTTAAGGATTATGGAGGCCACTGTGCTCTTAGGAACCTTGAGTGCTGCAGAAATTCTTTTGTAACCTTGGCCAGATCTGTGCCTTGCCACAATTCTGTCTGAGCTCCTTGGGCAGTTCCTTTGACCTCATGATTCTCATTTGCTCTGACATGCACTGTGAGCTGTGAGGTCTTATATAGACAGGTGAGTGCCTTTCCTAATCAAGTCCAATCAGTTTAATTAAACACAGCTGGACTCCAATGAAGGCGTAGAACCATCTCAAGGAGGATCAGAAGGAAATGGACAGTATGTGAGTTACATATGAGTGTCACAGCAAAGGGTCTGAATACTTATGACCATGTGATCTCAGTTTTTCTTTTTTAATAAATTTGCAAAAATATCTACATTTGGTTTTTTTTTCTGGAAAGATGGGGAGCTGAGTGTACATTAATGAGAAATAAAATTAACTTTTTTGCCTTTAGCAAATGGCTGCAATGAAACAGTGAAAAATTTAAAGGGGTCTGAATACTTTCCGTACCCACTGTATACTAAAATAACACATTAAGCATTCCTGCATCACAAAATGCCCAGATTTAAAAAAAACTGATTTATTCCATGCTGTGATCACTACAGCAGGAGATAAAAAAAATGAAAGCTTAAGTTGCAGGTTTTTTTTTTGTTTTTTTTTTTTAATAAAGAGGTTAAATAAAGAACACAGACTGAAAATGACTGCCACAGGACTTAAAAGGAGTAAAGCATATTAAACTGGCAGCACTGTTACGTCAGGCTCACCTGAATTTGTGCCTCGGTTGCCGAGATATTCATTAATTTTACAATATACAAGCATCAAGGGTGTCTATGTTGCTCCAAACTGCTATGCCCCTGCTATGCTACACTAACACAAGGCCAGGCGAGATTTCAGCGTAGCAGAGCATATTGTAGCAGCTTGGAATAACAGACAGCTAATTTGCATATTGTGGAATAAATTCATCTTGGCAAGAGACTTGAATTTCCTTTTATCTAACTCAAATGTGGTGTTGGTTTAATATGCTTCACCCTGGTGGCAGATGCTATTTGCCGCTCCTTATTTATTCCATGTGGGACTTGTCTCTATACCTTTACAACATTACAGAGTCTGATGAAGGTATGGACATGCACCGAAATGTCACATTATACTCTACATATTGATTTCTCTTCAAGTGATTAAATCCAAATTTTTTGCATCAATTTTTGCTTGTCTACGGAGTCTGTTTATATATGTCATTTAAGGGTTGGGAACCTACTCTGTACTATTGGAAGTGCCCTCTACACCCTCTCATTAATTGGGCAATAGTTTCTGTGTTCAATAGCTGGGTGATAGGAAAAGGAAACGGTGTCCAATGAATCTAACTTCTCCCGGTGCCTGCTGACTGAACTTTAATGCAAAGGTTAAACTGGTGGGTTTTGCAACAAGCACCTGATAAGCCTAAAAATAAAAAAAAAATAAAAAAATTATTTCATAGGGCATACATTAAAAATAGGTGTGAATGCCCCCCCCCCCCCAAAAAAAATCAATGTGAAGGTGGTTGCCAGTGCATGCTCTTATCTGCAAGGTGTTTGTATGTTCTCCCAGGGTTGTCTCTGGGTACTCTGACCTATTAATCGACGTGTCCTCAAGGAAATTGTGTGCTGTTAAAGGTATATATGCCTATATGCTAATAACAGCCATGGTAAGACACTACTTGCTTTTAGGGTAGCACACACTTGTGGATACAAGAGTATCCCGATGCAAGAACAGTCTGCTGGCTCCAGTCTGCTGACATACATGTAGCATAGGTTTTAAAATAAATAAATTGCAAGATAATAGTTCAGTTTAAGCTATGGACAAACTCAAATTATTCACCCTTTTAGGGTTTTTGTGTGCCATTTTGTAATCCCTTTTGGGAAAAAAAAAATTTTTTGGAAGCTTTAAAGGAAAATTCCTAAATAAAAGCAGCAGGTGTCCAGCATTATCAGTCCATTCAGCAGCTCAGCCAATAATAGCACATGGCAGGCTGCACATATATTTTACCCCTGCTAGCATACCATAGTACCTGTTATGGGGTACCATTCTGCAGATGTTAAACATTTCAGTGTCTATACTATAGAGGTGAGAATCCCAGAGGCCAACCTTGGCTACCTCTACAATTTATGCTAGCACTATTTTGCAGATATTAAAGAGGACCTGTAAGCTCTCTTCACATGTCATTTTTAATAATTCCCTGTGAAAATACTATTTCAGGGCAGTTTATCGTAAACTTTTTTTTTTTTTTTTGTTCATCTTTTTCCTGGAAATCTATGATTGCCCTTTTGTCTATTGGTCATGTCCTTAAACTGTCCAGTCATTGCAGACAGCATAGAGATGTATCCCTTTGTTGAGGGTGATGATAAAACCCAACCCAATTCAGCGCACTGTTGGCTTTCCCGTTATGTGCCCTGGAGCTGGAGATATCAGTGCCGTTAGTTTCGGCACCAATCTCTCCCAACTGTCAGAAGGGCGTTCCTGACAGTCTAGCAGGGCTGTGAGGAACGCCACCCCACCCCCCCCCCCTCGGCCAGAATCTGGCTGAGCAACCCTGGCACACTGACCTGCCTAAAAAACTGAGACGTGCCTCACGGGTTGCAGAACGCCTCTGGAAGAAAAACCACTCCCAGGAGGACTTCCTTAGGTATAGAGAGGCAGTTCTCACATTAAAGAACGCACTCACCTCTGCAAAGCAGGTCTACTTCACCCTACTAATATCTGCCCTATCCCGCAACCCCAAACAGCTATTCACTACCTTCAACTCCCTTCTCCAGTGCCCCCTCCGACATCACTTATCACAGCCGACGATCTTGCCTCTTCTTTCAAAAGCAAAATTGACACCATCAGAGACAGTCTCACCCTACACCCCCCCAACGACCACTCTATCCAACTGCTCGGTGCTCTTCATCTTTAACCTGTTTCTCCACTGTCACTGATATAAAGCTCTCCACCCTAATCTCTAAATCCCACCTCACCTCCTGTGCACTCGACCCAATCCAGTCGCATCTCATCCCCAAACTCTCTGAAGACATTACTCCTGTCCTAACCCATCTCTTCAACCTATCCCTAACCAATGGATCCTTCCCTTCCGCCTTCAAACATGCTTACGTCACACCTATACTTAAGAAACCCTCCCTGGACCCATCCTCTCCAGCCAACTATCGCCCCATCTCACTGCTCCCATACGCCTCAAAATTGCTGGAGCAACACGTCCATTTCGAACTATCCTCCTATCTCTCGTCCAATATGCTCTTCGACAGACTACAGTCAGGCTTCAGACCCCATCACGCCACAGAAACTGCCCTAACCAAGGTCACTAACGACCTTCTAACTGCCAAAGCAAAGCGTCACTATTCTGTCCTCCTCCTCCTCCTTGACTTCTCCTCTGCCTTTGACACAGTCGACCATTCCCTCCTGCTAGAAACTCTCTCATCCCTTGGCATCTCAGACATGGCCCTTTCCTGGATCTCCTCATACCTTACCAACCGCACATTCAGTGTCTCCCACTCACACACCACCTCCCTGCCACACCCTCTTTCTGTAGGTGTCCCCCAAGGCTCCGTCTTAGGACCCCTCCTGTTCTCAATCTACCCCCTAGGCCTTGGCCAATTCATAGAATCCCATGGTTTCCATTACCATTGCTATGCTGACGACACCCAAATATATCTCTCTGGACCCGACATTACCTCTCTGTTGTCCAGAGTCCCAGAATGTCTAGCAGCCGTAGCCTCCTTTCTCTCTTCCCGCTTTCTCAAACTCAACATGGTGAAAACGGAGTTCATAATCTTCACCCCTCCACGCACGACCCCACTACCTGACTCATCTATCAAAATTAATAGAACCACTCTCACCCCAGTCCCACAAGCCCGCTGCCTTGGGTTAACCTTAGACTCTGACCTATCCTTCAAGCCGCATATTCAAACCCTCAACACCTCCTGCCACCTCCAACTCAAGAACATACATCGAATCCGCTCCTTCCTCACCCCTGAAACTACAAAGATGCTAGTCCATGCCCTCATAATCTCCCGCTTAGACTACTGTAACACCCTTCTCCATGGCCTCCCAGCTAACACTCCCGCCCCCCTCCAGTCCACCTTAAACTGTACAGCTCTCCTAATACACCTCTTCCCCCCCGTTCTTCATTGGCTGCTCCCCTCTGCCAATCCCTTCACTGGCTACCCGTTGCCCAGCGAATAGAGTTCAAATTACTAACGCTGACATACAAAGCCATCCACAACCTGTCCCCTGCATATATCTCTGATCTAATCTCCCGCTACCTACCCGCACGTAACCTCCGATCCTCCAAAGACCTCCTACTCCGCTCTGCTCTTATCCACCTCTCACACAATCATCTCCAAGACTTCTCCCGTGCATCCCCTATACTCCGGAACTCATTACCAAGACACATAAGACTGACCCCCACAATCACAAGCTTCAGGAAGGCCTACAACCTCCAATAACACTACTGTCACCTCACCACCACCTGTACAGTCTCTACCCTCACCTTCTGTCTCTATCCCTCTTCCCTCATAGATTGTAAGCTCTCACGGGCAGGGCCCTCTACCCCGCTGTGCCAGTTGTTCACTGTTAGTATTATCTGTTTTGTACATCCTGTGTACCGTATGTCAATCCTCAAATGTAAAGCACCATGGAAATATAATAATGTACAGCACCATGGAATTAATGGTGCTATATAAACAGCAACAATAATAATAATAAGCTTTCTACCCCAAAAGGTCCTCCCAAGTGAACATTTAAAAAAAAAAAACAAAAAAAAAAAAAAAACACAACATCTATATACAATTACGTATCCTGAAAAGACAAACAAGCAAACCTAACAAAGATGTGTAAGAAACAAGTTTAAGATCCTTATACTGGTTTATGCAGACTAGAGCAGCTTTGAATATTCATTGAAACAGTGCAACATCCAAGATCTAGCAGACAAGTACTTCAAGTGCTATTTTTTTTTAATAAATTCTGCTTGGCCAGACATTTGTAAACAATACTGTAAAATGTATATTTTGGGAAATTAAAATACAAGAACTAATAGATTGTCCTGTTATTAAAATAAAAAAGATTAGCTAAACAAGTTCATTGGCAGCATAAAAAAATAAGCGTAAGGATGAAGCAATGTCCTTCATGATTTCTACTCTTCTTCTGTTGTGATGGTAGACAAATGGGAGTTCTGGTGCTCTTTCTCAAGACAGTGTGAGTATGTATATATTCAGAAAAATGTCCAATGCAGCATGGCGGAGTGAAGGAGTTGGGGTAGGGTCATTAAAAAAAGAAAACAAAACAAAATAAAACTACGTTCCCATGATGGTGGGACTGACTCCTGCCGTGGACTCTTCAGAGGCATCAGATGGACGACATGAGGTTGTGGTTATAGGTCTTGTAGTAACCTTTGTAGGTATAGCCATAATAGTAGCGGGTAGAGAACAGCTTTGCTCACATTCTGCAGAATCAGCTGGACTAGTAAGCTTGCAATAAGAATACAAAGAACTTGATATGCCTGGGAGTGCAGTCACTGGAGGGGAAGGAGAGTCTACAGTACTTCCATCGGAAGAAACTGGGCTGCCACAGCGTCCTTCTCCTTGTAAATACCGAATGCACTTCTTTTTCCTCCTAAGAACAGTGAAGAGAGTTATCTGTAAATAAAGGGTAAGTCCATCATTTCATATACTAATAAGAAACAAACTGTACAAGTATATAATAAACGCTCAAATACTTATTACTTAGTTATGGCAGAAGAAGACCATTCTCTTCTGTCCAGAGATGTGTCCATAGAGATCATGCACACATAGTATACATATTTTATAGTGTTTGTCAGCTGCCACAATATCTCAGTTACTGTAAGTAAATTTGCCCCCTTCAGGGTGCTAATATTCATGGCAACACTAAATGCTTTCTAATTTCTATTTAACAAAATGTAATATTATGAAAAGAACCTGAGAAAATAAATAAATGTAGTAATAATTTAATACTTATGTAAGTATTTTATTTCACCACTTTTAGCAGCAATAATTATAATAAGCATTAAGCATAAGCAAAAAGCATTTACTGAATCTAACTGCTGTGGGTATCATCCCGCCCACAGCAAAAAGCTGCCGAGGTCAGCTGGACAGGGCAGTTTTTGGTACTGGGTAATGGACCTCGGGCTCTGTCCCCCAAGGCTGCCATCTGGGTAGTACTGGAGATATTGCCATCAGTGCCCCTTGTCAGCTCTAATGGAAAGGGGGCTGGCATCATAAATGCCACCGGGCCCTTCTAGCTGATGCTGAATACTAATGAAGTGGGCACTGATGCAGCTTGCGCCAATGCCACTGAGTTTCCTTCCACCTACACGTCTCTATGCTGCGATACCCTAGGAAGATCACGCACAGGACATCAGCATCCCATTCAATTCGGCACAATGACCTCACGTTGTGCGGGCTGTTTCGGACTGCTGAGAGAAGGGTCCAAGCAGTGTCGGACTGAGATGTCTAGGGCCCACTAGTGGAATTGTTTCTATGGGCCCACTGCCAGGACCCCTGCAGATCAGCGGTACTGAGACAGGGCAACTAAAGGTAATAACATGTTGAGAGCCATGCTGCTCACCCACTATACCATGTGCACCACTGCAATACCTACACCCACTAGTACATCCTGTATGGCAAGTGAACAGCGTGGCGCCTAGAATTGTTACCTTTACCTGTGTAGCCGCACTGTCCTGGAAAAGCTGATCTGCAGAGGTCTGCTTTTGTATCCCCACAGATATAATATTGATGGCCTATCCTAAGGACAGGCCATCAATATTAGAAAGATGGATAAATCCTTTAAAGAGGTTGTCCAGGAATTGGAGCAACCCATGTGCCGGGCGGGAGGTGTAAAATAAAAAAAAAAAGCATACTCATCTGTCCCCGGCGCTCCGTTGTCCGCTGCCAGTGTCCATTCAGTCTCGTGCCAGCACCTCCTTGCTGAGAGTCCTGCACCTGATGTGACAGCTAAGACCAATTGGGTACAGGATTTCCAGGAATGAGGTGCCACCATGAGACCGAACAGACACAGGCATGGGACAATGGGGTGCTAGGGAAAGGTGAGTACGCTTTTTTTTAAAAAAAAATTTATTTTTACACCTCCCTGGCGGCCGCCACAGTAGTAGCTCCAGTTTATAGACAACCTCTTTAAAGGGGTTGTCTGGGCCAAATTTTTTTTTATGTCCACTTAAACTGGTCCCCCCATACAGTGGCCGGTGGAGGGACATTAAACTGTGTGGGGCATATTAAAAGGGGTTGTCCAGGGTTAATCTTTTTTATGGCCTATGCTCAGGATGGTACATAAAATACCTGATGGGTAGGGGGCTGACACCCGGCCCCATCAGCTGTACCGAGCCACTTCTGGCGCCTGTTCTGTACACAACACAGGGCCGGAAGCAGAAAGCTCCATCCGCTGTATAGCAGCCCAGCGCCTTCACTGCAGCCCAGCTCCCACTGACTTCAATATGTGCTGAGATGCAGTGAACGTGCCCGGCTAATACACAGTGGACAGAGCTTTCTGCTTCTGGCCCTGTATTCCATTAAACTGTGTGGGGCATATTAAAAGGGGTTGTCCAGGGTTAATCTTTTTTATGGCCTATGCTCAGGATGGTACATAAAATACCTGATGGGTAGGGGGCTGACACCCGGCCCCATCAGCTGTACCGAGCCACTTCTGGCGCCTGTTCTGTACACAACACAGGGCCGGAAGCAGAAAGCTCCATCCGCTGTATAGCAGCCCGGCGCCTTCACTGCAGCCCAGCTCCCACTGACTTCAATATGTGCTGAGATGCAGTGAACGTGCCCGGCTAATACACAGTGGACAGAGCTTTCTGCTTCTGGCCCTGTATTGTGTACAGGACGGGCGCCAGAAGTGGCTCCATACAGCTGATCGGTCCGGGGTCGACCCCTATAGATCAGGTATTTATGGCCTATCCTGAGGATAAACCATAACAAATTATGCCTGGACAGCCCCTTTAATAAACCCTCCCCCTAATTAGTCTGGGGGACGTGAACCCCCCTACCCCCCCCCAAAAAACCCCGAAACAAAACTTACTCACCTGTCCCAGGTGCTCCGGCACAGTCCGGTCCTGCAGCTCTGCTGTCTTCTTTTGCCAAAAGTCCCCAATGGCTGTGATGTCCCAGGTCCCTTCCCTTAGGCCGCCATGTCACGTGACAAGACAGGTAGGTAGTCACTCGCAGAGGGAACTTCCGCTGGGAGAAAACAGAGCCGCAGGACCAAACCACGCTGGGAGACACTGGGGACAGGAGAGAAAGGTTTTCACCTGCCCCAGCGTAATTAAAAATAAATATATACAGTGGGGAAAAAAAAGTATTTAGTCAGCCACCAATTGTGCAAGTTCTCCCACTTAAAAAGATGAGGCCGGCCTGTAATTGTCATCATAGGTAGACCTCAACTATGAGAGACAAAATGAGAAAACAAATCCAGAAAATCATATTGTCTGATTTTTTAAGAATTTATTTGCAAATTATGGTGGAAAATAAGTATTTGGTCACCTACAAACAAGCAAGCTTTCTGGCTCTCACAGACCTGTAACTTCTTCTTTAAGAGGCTCCTCTGTCCTCCACTCATTACCTGTAGTAATGGCTCCTGTTTGACATTGTTATCAGTATAAAAGACACCTGTCCACAACCTCAAACAGTCACACTCCAAACTCCACTATGGTGAAGACCAAAGAGCTGTGGAAGGAAACCAGAAACAAAATTGTAGACCTGCACCAGGCTGGGAAGACTGAATCTGCAATAGGCAAGCAGCTTGGTGTGAAGAAATCAACTGTGGGAGCAATAATTAGAAAATGGAAGACATATAAGACCACTGATAATCTCCCTCGATCAGGGGCTCCACGCAAGATCTCACCCCGTGGGGTCAAAATGATCACAAGAACGGTGAGCAAAAATCCAAGAACCACACAGGGGGACCTAGTGAATGACCTGCAGAAAGCTGGGACTAACGTAACAAAGGCTACCGTCAGTAACACACTACGCCGCCAAGGACTCAGATCCTGCAGTGCCAGACGTGTCCCCCTGCTTAAGCCAGTACATATCCGGGCCCATCTGAAGTTTGCTAGAGAGCATTTGGATGTTCCAGAAGAGTATTGGGAGAATGTCATATGGTCAGATGAAACCAAAGTAGAACTGTTTGGTAGAAACACAACTCGTCGTGTTTGGAGGAGAGTGAATGCTGAGTTGCATCCAAAGAACACCATACCTACTGTGAAGCATGGGGGTGGCAACATCATGCTTTGGGGCTGTTTCTCTCCAAAGGGACCAGGACGACTGATCCGTGTACATGAAAGAATGAATGGGGCCATGTATCGTGAGATTTTGAGTGCAAACCTCCTTCCATCAGCAAGGTCATTGAAGATGAAACGTGACTGGGTCTTTCAGCATGACAAAGATCCCAAGCACACCGCCAGGGCAACGAAGGAGTGGCTTCGTAAGAAGCATTTCAAGGTCCTGGAGTGGCCTAGCCAGTCTCCAGATCTCAAACCCACAGAAAACCTTTGGAGGGAGTTGAAAGTTCGTGTTGCCCAGCGACAGCCCCAAAACATCACTGCTCTAGAGGAGATCTGCATGGAGGAATGGGCCAACATACCAGCAACAGTGTGTGCCAACCTTGTGAAGACTTACAGAAAACATTTGACCTCTGTCATTGCCAACAAAGGATATATAACAAAGTATTGAGATGAACTTTTGTTATTGACCAAATACTTATTTTCCACCATAATTTGCAAATAAATTATTTAAAAATCAGACAATGTGATTTTCTGGATTTGTTTTCTCATTTTGTCTCTCATAGTTGAAGTCTACCTATGATGTCAATTACAGGCCTCTCTCATCTTTATAAGTGGGAGAACTTGCACAATTGGTGGCTGACTAAATACTTTTTCCCCCCACTGTAAATAAATGTTATCCTGGACAACCTTTTTAATATCCCCCAGAATATTGGCCTCCATCACTTCCCCGCCCCCACAATATAATGACCTCATCAATGGTCCCCATACAATATAGGGGACCAGTGAAGGGGCCACTGTATGTGGGGGAATAGTGAAGGGGCCACTGTATGTGGGGGAAGAATAGTGAAGGGGCCACTGTATGTGGGGGAAGAATAGTGAAGGGGCCACTGTATGTGGGGGAAGAATAGTGAAGGGGCCACTGTATGTGGGGGAAGAATAGTGAAGGGGCCACTGTATGGGGGAAGAATAGTGAAGGGGCCACTGTATGGGGGAAGAATAGTGAAGGGGCCACTGTATGTGGGGGAAGAATAGTGAAGGGGCCACTGTATGTGGGGGAAGAATAGTGAAGGGGCCACTGTATGTGGGGGAAGAATAGTGAAGGGGCCACTGTATGGGGGAAGAATAGTGAAGGGGCCACTGTATGGGGGGGGAATAGTGAAGGGGCCACTGTATGCCCATACAGTGGCCCCTTCACTGGTACCCCTATAGTAGATTGTCTGCACCACAGTCCTGCTCCTTCTTGCTCTGGGCACACTGATGTGATGTCATGTGCGCCCAGAGAAGGAAGAAGCAGGAGGCGCCGGAGAGCAGGTAAGTATAGGAGCATAGCTTGCAGGCCACAGTGGTAGAGTAGGAAGCCAGTGGCTTTCTGCTCTTCTAGTAGCACAACCAGGTTGGCAGTGCCACTTCTCCCCAGTTTTGCGATCTGGTTCTTAAAACTGGATCTCAAAACCGGGGAGAACCTGGCTGCATCACCTACCTCTCCCCGCTCCTGCTCGCAGCCTCTCCTCTTCCCACTACAGACTGGGCCCTGTGTGCCAGCATACAGGGGGGCCCCCTGGCCAGGAGTGGGGAGAGGTAAGTGAATAGGGGCTGTTACCGCACCTCCACTGTCTATTATAAAAAAAAAGCAGTGGGGGTCCGGTAGAGCCCCCTACAGGGACCACCGGAGGATTCACCGGTCCCCTGGTGGGCCAGTCCAACCCTGGGTCCAAGCTACACCTTGTCAGGGGATTGAGTTAAGGTGAGTTCAAATTTTTTTTTTTTGTAAAATAAGGCATGGGGAACGCTATTTATTAAAAAGAGGTGGTACTGGGAGCACCATTAATTGACTTGGGGCACTACTGAGATGGAGCACTATAGGGGGCAATGCCAGGTACTATTAGTACTACTGACATTCGTAACGCGATAGCGGCATTGTTCAGTCACTTTGTAGGGGTAATCTGTGAGCATGATGTGGTAGTATTATTTGGTCCTTGTATCATGGCAACCTAGAAAAAACAAAAACAAAAAAAAACACTGCTCAATTTGTTGACTAGAAACTGCAACATCCCTTAGGTCACTCCATTCAATCACATTAGTAAAAGGAGTCACAGCCAAAGATTGTGACCAATCCGCGGGGCATCGGTAAACACGGGTCCCGGCACATTATGTGGGGCAGGTTGACAATCTGGCCACAGTGTTGATGCTCCTAGCCTAGCTAATGGCCCTACAGCGCTGTACACCAAGGTCCCGGCAGCATGCCACAGTCTACAGCGCTATTTAGTGTATAACCTCACCCCCATATGACCAAAGCCCTGCCCCTAAACCACCCGTCCCGCCCCCTGCCGGGCCCTGGAAAAGAAAAGGTTGGGGACCGCTGGGTTAGAGTATAAAAACCTGGTAGTGAGCACTTCAATCCTATTGCCTGTGGAGCAACACACTGCCCCAGCTGCTGGTGTGATGATCAGGGGAACCACCACATATGACGATCGGGGGGGGGGCACGAACAGCTGAGCGATATGAGCAGGATATTCTGCAGCGACGTGTTGGTTTCTCACGGCAGGGCTCACACTTTTTCAGCAGGATATGCTCACCAACACACAGCAAGGGTGGACTTGGCCTGCCCATTCAACAGATTTATCATCAATCAAGCATTTATGGAACTAGCTGAGACACCACCTTTAGCAAACTACAAGTCTGTAGGATCTACAGGCCAAGCTGTAACATGAGTGGGCAAATGTGCCGCTGCATACCATATGGAACTTGTATGGCTCCATGTCCAACTGGAGCCATACAAGGCTAAGGGGAGACTTAATAGCGGTATTTAAATATCTGAAAGGTTGTCACAGTGCAGAGGGATCTACCCTTTTCTCATTAGCAGAAGGAAGCACGAGAAGTAATGGGATGAAACTAAGGGGAAGGAGATTCAGATTAGACATTAGGAAAAACTTTCTAACAGGGTAGTGAGAGAGTGGAATAGGCTGCCGCAGGAGGTGGTGAGTTCTTCATCAATTGAAATCTTCAAGCGGAAACTGGATAGGTATATAGCTGGGATGTTTTAGGAATTCCTGCTTTTGCAGGAGGTTGGAGTCGATGGCCCTTGAGGTCCCTTCCAACTCCAACTCAAACTCAAACTCAAACTCATCAGTATCTCATCTTGTATCACGTCTAGAGCCTACTTTCCATTAGAATAAGCTTTCAACAAAAAACTTATCCTTTCACTCCAATATTTTGAACATATATATTATCATTACATTCACACATATAAAGTTTAATTGGATTCCTTCTTGGTGTATTTTTTTTTTTTTTGTAAAAGAGCGTATATCGGAAAATTGTATATCAGTTCGTAATGATTTTAAAGTTCTCTCTTGGTGCCATTCAAGGGATAAAGTTTTGTCTTGGTCATATGAAGGACACAGGTGCATGAGTGGCTTCTATTACAGTATGGCTACCAGAGCTGTGTGTTATCCTGAGGATAAGTTGTCAGTGTCTGGAAAGCCCAAACAAACCACCAGTAGGGAGCGCCCACAGTTTCCTTGTCCACCATACAGACACAGGTGACACCTTCATTACACACGTCTGTCTCTGCCTGGATCAATCCCAGGCAGTTCCTGTGCCATGACCAGGACAAGCAGTTATACCTTGAATGTAAACAAGTGTTCCTATTGAATATCAGCAAGCAGTGATCTTGAAAACAATAAGGAACTGATAAAGTATACTGGAAAATTGTATAACTTTTCATTAGAAAATGACATTTTTTTTTTTTATCCCTTTAGGATAAGCACACATGTTCAGGTTTTTTAATGCAGTTTTTGAAGTCAAAACCAAGTGTGGATAGAAAATAGTCAAAGGTTCCTATAAGGCTAGGTTCACATCTGCGAATGGGACTTTTGTGCATGACTTTTCCCTCGGCCGATTTTCAGCAGTTTCTGAGATGGAGACTCCGACGCAGATGTGAAGCTAGCCTCTAGCATAGATAGCACTTCACTTTTTATCAAGTTACTCTTGGTTTTGGCTTCAAAAACTGCATACAAAAAAAACCCCAAAAAATAAACCTGTCCTTATCCTAAAACTTGTCTACAGTACACAGGATTGCTGCGGGTTTGACCACTGGGACTTCGACTGATCTTGAGAATGGTGGCACCCGAGTTCTGTGTTTGAATACAGATGTAGTGCACTATACATGGCACTACACATATACAGGCTCTACTCACTTCTATGAGACTAAAAATGTACTGTTCTCCGCTAACTTCAAAGTCAATGGAGCTGTGGTCATGCAAGGGCACTTTTTTTTTTTCCATTCACACAGAGGACTTGGGGACCCCGCATTCTTGTAATTGAAGGAACCACTGGAACCCTCTAGACAGTTTCCTCTACCCTGTGGCTAAGATGCTGTTAGTCATAAAACCCTTTTAGGTTAAAGCTCCATGTGTCAGGTCTGCTGTGGGATGAGGGATAGAGAGAGGGCCATGGAGTTTATAGCCATAGTCTGCTGAACACTATATTTGTGTCAGTGTTCTAAGGCAATTGGGTGAAATAACACCCGTATGGCACAAAGTCTACTATTGGAACTTCATATCCACTCCATTACTTATGAGGGGTGGTATCTGTTTAAATACTGGTTGTGTATACATCTCATTGCTAAACGGGGGTCAATATCTGAATGCATTGTGCATGCGACTAATGTGGCTTCAATGACAGGGATACATCTACACATATTGCCTTTATCGGAGATATCCATTTATCACCTTTTGATTCTATGTGGTACAGGTGATGTGTTTTCCGAGTGTGTTTTATTTTATAGTATGGGTTATTTTATAGTAAAACCACAGAAAAAGACTGTAATAAGAACAAGGAAAAGATACCTGGTGAAATATACACTATGGTCTACAGCAGGGGCACTCAGTTACTTTTAGTAAAGGATCTGTTGACCGGGTTCCCCCATCAAGTAAAGGTCCGAGCAGAACAGCAGCTGAGAGAGTCCAGTATTTACAATATTTTTCGGACAAAAAGATGCTCCTGACTATAAATAACACCCCAGATTTAGACAAAAAAAAAAAAATTAGGAAAAAATATTTCCTAATATGGCATTATACTGTGTGCGGGGGGCGACTAACGTGGCATTATACTGTTTACGGGGCACTAAGGAGCATTATACTGTGGGTGGGGAGTACTAAGGTGCATTATACTGTGGGTGAGGGCACTAAGGAGCTTTATACTGTGAGTGGGGACATTAAAAGGGTTTTCCAATCTCCCTGTTTCAGCAGCTTTGCCTGCTGTCTCTTCTTATCACTTCCTGTATTCCTTAGTCAAAGCCGCCTCCCCCAGCTTACTGAACAGGACACTATGAATTAGCACAATACTTATGATTACTAGAAATCTAATATAAATGCAGATCAAATAATATGCACATGCTTCTAGAGAATGGACTCAAGAGTTATCTATGTGTTTACATAGAGATAACAGACAGGGTTTTATTTGCAAACTGCAATTAGCTGAACAGCAGAGCTTTAGATAACAGTGAGAGCGGTGACTGATGTCATCTGTCCTGTCTTATCACACAGGTATGGCTCTATGGAAATGCTGTGCAAACAATGGGAGGAATAATTTCACATAGCAGGAAAACAAAGCAGCATTGCTAAAGCAATATATTTAGAAAAACTTCAATTTAAATAAATTAGTAGTATAGATAAAAGGGAATACCAAAGCATTATGCTGTGGGTGGGGGCATTTAGGAATATTATACTCTGGGTGGGGACACTAAGGAGTGCCCCGACACAGTATAATGCTCCATTATTGTATGCTCCAACAGTATAATTAGTACCCCTATAGATAATTAACCTTAACAGTGTCTGGGAGAAACCTTCATCTGCTGTTCACTGCCCCCAAGCCCTGATCCCTTACACTAAGCAGCAGCAGGGAATGGCCTTCATCCCTGCTGCCTGCACAAGAGCCCTCATGTGTGAAGGCAGAAGGGAGGATTACCTATCCCTGCTGCTGCTAGTGCAAGACATCATGGCTTGGGGACAGTGGGCGTAAGAAGAAGGTTTCTCCTGTCCACTGTTCTAATAAGAACTGGGGATGGGGTCCACACAGCAGGCAGCAGTGGTCCGGGTTTTGACCGCAGTCCACCAGTTGAGTATCCCTGGCCTATAGCATGCTATATAGCATACAGTATACAGCTCTGTCTCCTGAGGAGGCTGATAGGAAATATATCATGTGACTTGTGAACTAACTGAACTGAATGAACTACTGAACTGATATGCTAGGAGAATCAATTGACATCTATTTCATAAAAATACCTTAATGATTCTGAATGTCTAATTCAATCAGCATGGTGGTGAAAAGCAGTTCAGCAGCACCTACCATAGCTAAGAATTGGGGGCAGCAAGACTGGACTTCTAGACTAACAACTCTGTGTCTAAGCAGTGTAATTTTTTTTTTTTCTTTATTATTAGATTTGCGTTTTATGGGTTTCGTTGTATTTCTACTATGCTTTTCTGGTATTAGGAATTAGGAGCTAAACGAAAGCAAGTAATAGTGTGCCAATGAGTTATCCTGGTGCAGCTGTGCTATATCACTCACTGTCTGACTCCTCCCACCACTCGCTTTAGTTGAACTAATCTTTCCCAGGAATGTGAACTACATGAGTTAGTTCACTATGAAGATCAGTTAATTTTGAACTAGCTGTTCATGAACTACCCATCTCTAATAAGTGGTTAAGTCTTCCTTTAAAGGGGTTATCCTCCTCCCTCTCTCAGCAGCTTTGCCTGTCTCTTCTTCTCACATCAGCAAGCTGGCGGGCGGGCTTTGGCTGCTTGATAGACAGGACACTATAATAATAATAATTTTTATTTATATAGCGCCAACATATTCCGCAGCACTGTACAATTTGTACCTCACTAGATATAGACATTGTCTTTACCATGAGAGATTGTTTATTATGATTACTAGATATCTAATATAAATGAAGATCAAATAATTATCACAGTAAATATATATTACATGTTTGGAGAGGAAAAAAAACTTACATGCTGCAGGAGAGAACAACTAGCAGTACACTCCATGTTATCTCTGCTATAACTGTCTGAGCCTTTATCAGCAAACTACAATTAGCTGACCTGATTGTCCTGACCGCAGAGCAATGAGAGAACACAGCCCCCCACATCCAGAGAGCAGTGAGTCATCCTCCAACCTGTGTTATCAGATAAAAGATGGGATGCCTTGACAACAAAGTGTAAATAATGGGAGGAATAATTTCACATAGCAGGCAAACAAAGCAGCATTTCTAAAGCTATGTGTTTAGGAAAACTCTTGACTTTACAGTGGCTTGCAAAAAGTATTCATACCCCTTGAACTTTTTCACATTTTGTCACCTTACAACCACAAACTTAAGTGTATTTTATTGAGATTTTAAGTGATAGACCAACACAAAGTAGCAGATAATTGTGAAGTGGAACAAAAATGATACATGGTTGTCAAAGTTTTAATCAAATAAAAATATGAAAAGTGTGATGTGCAAAAGTATTCACCCCTATATATCAATAGTTTGTAGAGCCACCTTTCGCTGCAATTACAGCTGCAAGTCTTTAGGGATATGTCTCTACCAGCTTTGCGCATCTACAGACTGAGATTTTTGCCCAATCTTCTTTGCAAAATAGCTCAAGCTCAGCCAGATTGGATGGAGAGCGTCAATTTTCATGTCTTTCCACAGATTCTCAATGGGATTTACATCTGGACTTTGACTGGGCCATTCTAACACATGAATATTCTTTGATCTAAACCATTCCACTGTAGCTCTGGCTGTGTTTATTGTTTATGGGTCATTGTCTTGCAGGAAGGTGAATCTCCTTTCCAGTCTCAAGTCTCTTGCAGTATATCCAACAGGTTTTCTTCCAGGATTGCCCTGTATTTGGCTCCATCCATCTTCCCATCAACTCTGATCAGCTTCCCTATCCCTGCTGAAGAAAAGCATCCCCACAGCATGCGTTTCACAGTGGGGATGGTGTGTTCAAGGGGATGAGCTGTGTTACTTTTCTGCCACACACAGCGCTTTGCATTTAGGCCAAAAAGTTCAACTTTGGTCTCATCTGACCAGAGCACCTTCTTCCACATGTTGTTGTTATTATTATTATTGTTTATTTATATAGCACCATTAATTCCATGGTGCTTTACATTTGTGGATTTACATACGGTACACCAGATATACAAAACAGATAATGCTAACAGAGACCAGCTGGTACAGTGGGATAGAGGGCCCTGCCCGCAAGGGCTTACAATCTATGATTGTTTGCTGTGTCCCCTATATAGCGTGTGGCAAACTGCAAATGGCACTTCTTATGTCTTTCTTTCAACAATGGTTTTCTTCTTGCCACTCTTCCATAAAGGTCAGATTTGTGGAGTGCACGACTTATAGTTGTCCTGTGGACAGATTCTCTCACCTGAGCTGTGGATTTCTGCTGCTCCTCCATAGTGACCATGGGCCTCTTGTCTGACCAGTGCTCTCCTTGCTCGGTCAGTTTAGGTGGACAGCCATGTCTTGGTCGGTTTGCAGTTGTAGAATACTTTTTCTATTTTTGGATGATGGATTGAACAGTGCTCCTTGGTATGCTCAAAGCTTGGAATATGTTTTTATAACTTAACCCTGGTTTAAACTTCTCCACAACTTTATCTCTGACCTGTCTGGTCAGTGGGAGATCTGTTCTGCTGTTATTAATGGTGGATCTGTGTGAGTTCATTCGTTGACTGAGTCTCTGCCCTGTTTCCCCCACATAGAGGCCTGTGGTGGGACATTGCACACACATTATGAGGTACACCACATTGGAAGACCTGCAGGAAAATGTCCCCCTAATTCTGTGCACCTGTTGTGACTGTGGGATAGGTACACTGTCAGCGGTGTGGATGTGCTTGCAGGTCATGCACCTTTTATGTAGGCAAGGTGAGGTGCCATTTTCAGTTGGGGCCTTCAGGGCACTCCGAACGATAATGCACCTCAGGTTTGGTGGTTGTCGAAAGGAGAGGAGAGGGGGGACTGGAAATATGTCCTTGAGTCTGTTGTCCCTATGTAGCACAGGTTGGAGCTCCTTGGCAATCCTTCGTAGGATCTCCAGCTGTGGGTTGTAGGTGACAACTAGGGGCACTCGGGCATCTTTCTGGGTCTCTCTATATGTGAGCAGACTGTCTCTGTTAATGGCTGCTGCTTTGTTTAATTGGTTGTCTGTCACTTTTGGTTTGTATCCCAATCTGAGAAATTTCATCCTCAGATCCAGGAGGTGCTTGTCCAGGTCTCTTTTGTCGGAGCAAATACGATTGTATCGTATAGCCTGGCTGTACAGTCATGGCCAAAAGTTTTGAGAATGACACAAATATTATATTTTCACATGATCTGCTGCCCTCTGGTTTTTATGTGTGTTTGTCAGATGTTTTTATCACATACAGAAATATAATTGCATTCATATTATGAGTAACAGAAGCTTATATTGACAGTTAGAATGAGTTAATGCAGCAAGTCAATATTTTCAGTGTTGACCCTTCTTCTTCAGGACCTCTGCAATTCTCCCTGGCATGCTCTCAATCAACTTCTGGACCAAATCCTGACTGATAGCAGTCCATTCTTGCAGAATCAATGCTTTAATTTTGTCTGAATTTGTTGGTTTTTGTTTGTCCACCCGTCTCTTGATGATTGACCACAAGTTCTCAATGGGATTAAGATCTGGGGAGTTTCCAGGCCATGGACCCAAAATCTCTATGTTTTGTTCCCTGAGCCATTTAGTTATCACCTTTGCTTTATGGCAAGGTGCTCCATCATGCTGGAAAAGGCATTGTTGAGCGCCAAACTGCTCTTGGACGGTTGGGAGAAGTTGCTCTTGGAGGACATTCTGGTACCATTCTTTATTCATGGCTGTGTTTTTAGGCAAGACTGTGAGAGAGCCGATTCCCTTGGCTGAGAAGCAACCCCACACATGAATGGTTTCAGGATGCTTTACAGTTGGCATGAGACAAGACTGGTGGTAGCGCTCACCTCTTCTTCTCCGAATAAGCTGTTTTCCAGATGTTCCAAACAATCGAAAAGGGGTTTCATCAGAGAAAATGACTTTACCCCAGTCCTCAGCAGTCCACTCCCTGTACCTTTTGCAGAATATCAGTCTGTCCCTGATGTTTTTTCTGGAGAGAAGTGGCTTCTTTGCTGCCCTCCTTGAGACCAGGCCTTGCTCCAAGAGTCTCCGCCTCACAGTGCGTGCAGATGCACTCACACCTGCCTGCTGCCATTCCTCAGCAAGCTCTGCACTGCCGGTAGCCCGATCCCGCAGCTGAAACACTTTTAAGAGACGGTCCTGCCGCTTGCTGGTCTTTCTTGGGCGCCCTGGAGCCTTTTTGGCACCAATGGAACCTCTCTCCTTGAAGTTCTTGATGATGCGATAGATTGTTGACTGAGGTGCAATCTTTCTAGCTGCAATACTCTTCCCAGTTAGGCCATTTTTGTGCAGTGCAATGATGACTGCACGTGTTTCTTTAGAGATAACCATGGTTAACAGAAGAGAAACAATGATGGCAAGCACCAGCCTCCTTTTAAAGTGTCCAGTGGTGTCATTCTTACTTAATCATGACAGATTGATCTCCAGCCCTGTCCTCATCAACACCCACACCTGTGTTAATGGAACAATCACTGAAACGATGTTAGGTGGTCCTTTTAAGGCAGGGCTGCAATGATGTTGAAATGTGTTTTGGGGGATAAAGTTCATTTTCTAGGCAAATATTGACTTTGCAAGTAATTGCTGTTAAGCTGATCACTCTTTATAACATTCTGGAGTATATGCAAATTGCCATTAGAAAAACTGAAGCAGTAGACTTTGTAAAAATTAATATTTGTATCATTCTCAAAACTTTTGGCCATGACTGTAGATTATAGATTGTCTTGTGTGCTTGGGGTGGAAGCTGTCGTTTCTCAGGTAGGCCGTTCTGTCTGTGGGTTTGTGGTATATTGATGTGAGTAGCTGGTGGTCTTTAATGTATATTGTGGTATCCAGAAAGTGAATTTCACTCCCTGAATAGCTAAGTTTAAGGTTGATGGTCGGGTGAAAGTCATTGAAGTCATTATGGAATTGAAGTAGGGCCTCCTCACCTGCAGTCCAGATGACAAGGATATCATCGATATAACGAAGGTAAATCATAGGTTTGGTGGCGCATGTTGATAAATATGTTCCTTCCATTTCTGCCATAAAGAGATTTGCATATTGGGGTGCACATCTGGTCCCCATTGAAGTTCCCATTCGCTGTAGATATAGATCCTCTCCAAAGGTAAAATGGTTGTGGCTAAGGATGAATTGTATGAGCTGCGTTACTGGTTCTGTTGGGAGGTTTTGTTTTGCCAGGTGTACCCGACATGCTGCAACTCCATCCTTGTGGGGAATGTTGGTATACAGGGATTCCACATCCATGGTGGCCAAAATGGTACCCTCAGGTAGAGGGCCCAGGGCATTCAGTTTGTTAAGAAGGTCAGTGGTGTCCTGGATATAGCTTGGAGTATCCCTGAGAAGGGGTTTTAGGAGATTTTCCACCCAACCTGAGATGTTTTCTGTCAGTGTCCCAATGCCAGAAATGATAGGCCTCCCAGGGTTGCCATCTTTGTGTATCTTTGGGAGCATATAGAAGCAGCCCGGCCTGGGATCTTGTGGGATAAGTCCTTTTACCTGATTCTGGATCTGGACTGGAAACTCCTTGATCATACTCTTTAGTTCTTTCATATAGGCCTCTGTGGGATCTCTTCCAAGTTTGGAGTAATGGATGGGATTTGACAGTTGCCTGTTTGCTTCCTGGATATAGTCTGAGGTGTTCATTATGACTATTGCGCCCCCTTTGTCAGCTGGTTTTATTATTATATCCTGATTTTCTTTCAGTGATGTAATAGCCTTCTGTTCCTGCAGGGTTAGGTTATGCACCTGTTTCTTTTGTTTCTCCAGGATTTCTGATTTTACTTTGCTTCTGAAACAGTCAATATATTTATCCAGTGCTGCATTAGCTCCAGGGCGTGGGGTCCAGGTAGATTTTTTGGTAGGATTCCTTATGGGCTGTTCCATCTCAGAGTCGCTGCTGTATGGAAGGTCTTTGTCATAAAAATATTCCCTTAATCTCATTTTTCTGAAAAACTCCTCCATATCATTGCAGAGTTGGATATGGTCAGTGTGTGCCGAGGGGCAGAAGGACAGACCTTTGGAGAGAACTGACATTTCGTGTTTGTTTGGCTCATAAGAGGAAAGATTCACAACACAGCTTTGCTTTGCTGAGCTGGGCTAGTACACACTGACCATATCCAACTCTGCAATGATATGGAGGAGTTTTTCAGAAAAATGAGATTAAGGGAATATTTTTATGACAAAGACCTTCCATACAGCAGCGACTCTGAGATGGAACAGCCCATAAGGAATCCTACCAAAAAATCTATCTGGACCCCACGCCCTGGAGCTAATGCAGCACTGGATAAATATATTGACTGTTTCAGAAGCAAAGTAAAATCAGAAATCCTGGAGAAACAAAAGAAACAGGTGCATAACCTAACCCTGCAGGAACAGAAGGCTATTACATCACTGAAAGAAAATCAGGATATAATAATAAAACCAGCTGACAAAGGGGGCGCAATAGTCATAATGAACACCTCAGACTATATCCAGGAAGCAAACAGGCAACTGTCAAATCCCATCCATTACTCCAAACTTGGAAGAGATCCCACAGAGGCCTATATGAAAGAACTAAAGAGTATGATCAAGGAGTTTCCAGTCCAGATCCAGAATCAGGTAAAAGGACTTATCCCACAAGATCCCAGGCCGGGCTGCTTCTATATGCTCCCAAAGATACACAAAGATGGCAACCCTGGGAGGCCTATCATTTCTGGCATTGGGACACTGACAGAAAACATCTCAGGTTGGGTGGAAAATCTCCTAAAACCCCTTCTCAGGGATACTCCAAGCTATATCCAGGACACCACTGACCTTTTTAACAAACTGAATGCCCTGGGCCCTCTACCTGAGGGTACCATTTTGGCCACCATGGATGTGGAATCCCTGTATACCAACATTCCCCACAAGGATGGAGTTGCAGCATGTCGGGTACACCTGGCAAAACAAAACCTCCCAACAGAACCAGAAACGCAGCTCATACAATTCATCCTTAGCCACAACCATTTTACCTTTGGAGAGGATCTATATCTACAGCGAATGGGAACTTCAATGCGGACCAGATGTGCACCCCAATATGCAAATCTCTTTATGGCAGAAATGGAAGGAACATATTTATCAACATGCGCCAAACCTATGATTTACCTTCGTTATATCGATGATATCCTTGTCATCTGGACTGCAGGTGAGGAGGCCCTACTTCAATTCCATAATGACTTCAATGACTTTCACCCGACCATCAACCTTAAACTTAGCTATTCAGGGAGTGAAATTCACTTTCTGGATACTACATCAATATACCACAAACCCACAGACAGAACAGCCTACCTGAGAAACGACAGCTTCCACCCCAAGCACACAAGACAATCTATAATCTACAGCCAGGCTATACGATACAATCGTATTTGCTCCGACAAAACAGACCTGGACAAGCACCTCCTGGATCTGAGGATGAAATTTCTCAGATTGGGATACAAACCAAAAGTGACAGACAACCAATTAAACAAAGCAGCAGCCATTAACAGAGACAGTCTGCTCACATATAGAGAGACCCAGAAAGATGCCCGAGTGCCCCTAGTTGTCACCTACAACCCACAGCTGGAGATCCTACGAAGGATTGCCAAGGATCTCCAACCTGTGCTACATAGGGACAACAGACTCAAGGACATATTTCCAGTCCCCCCTCTCCTCTCCTTTTGACAACCACCAAACCTGAGGCGCATTATCGTCTGGAGTGCCCTGAAGGCCCCAACTGAAAATGGCACCTCACCTTGCCTACATAAAAGGTGCATGACCTGCAAGCACATCCACACCGCTGACAGTGTACCTATCCCACAGTCACAACAGGTGCACAGAATTAGGGGGACATTTTCCTGCAGGTCTTCCAATGTGGTGTACCTCATAATGTGTGTGCAATGTCCCACCACAGGCCTCTATGTGGGGGAAACAGGGCAGAGACTCAGTCAACGAATGAACTCACACAGATCCACCATTAATAACAGCAGAACAGATCTCCCAGTGGCCGCACATTTCTCTGGAGAAAACCACTCTATTAAAAAAATTTTGGGGTTTTTTTTTTTTTAGAGATTTTAAAAAAAAAGGAAAAAAAGGAAAAAATGGGGTATAAATTTATACAAAAATTTCAAACTCTGCAATTTGGACTTAATATTCATGCCAGCTTCATGTCACACTATGTTTGAACCATGAACTGAACTCAATATTCATGCCAGCTTCAAATCACACTATGTATGAACTGTGAGGGACACAAATCACCTCCTGATAGCAAACAGATAACAGCAAGAATTACTGATCCCTCCATCACGCACCACAAGTTTCCAGACTGTTTTTTTGACCTGTTGTAAATAACTTCTCTACTTAGATTGCAATTTTTTTAAGGACTCTAAAATGCTTTGAAAACCATGTGTATAAAAATCTGTTAATTTTCAGTTCTTGTATCACACCATGTCTGATGAAGGGAGCGAGTACTCCTGAAAGCTTACTTATAAATATACTCAGTTAGCCTCTAAAGGGTATCGCCTGATTTCTCCCCCCCCTCCCCCTCCCCCAACCTCAAAAACAAAAACCACAAAAAAATAAAATTACCTCTGGTCTCCTTCCTTGTCTTTAAAATACTTTTTTTTCACAAATTTTCTCTAAAAAATCACTGGGCCCCCCACAGAACAGGTGTATTTATACTGAGACAAAATTACACACAGCTGGACTCTATTAACCTAGTAAAAGATTGCACTGGATTTTATTTAGGGGTATCAGAGAACAGGGGGCTGAATACTTTTGCACGTCACACTTTTCAGATTTTATTTTATTAAAATTTTGAAAACCATGTATCATTTTCGTTCCACTTCATAATTAGACCAACACAAAGTAGCACATATCACTTAAATGTATTTTATTGAGATTTTAAGTTTGTGGTTGTAAGGTGACAAAATGTGAAAAAGTTCAAGGGTTATGAATACTTTTGCAAGCCACTGTACATAAGCTAGCTGAACAGATATGATCCTTGAGAAGAGATTTAAGTACTACCACTACTTTTCCATCTGTTTCCATAGTTACACTATGTTAAGAAAAGACAAATGGTTGAGTAAAGTTTCTTGAGAAACCTTTATTGCTGTTATTAATCAGGGCATGAAAGAACCTCGATGCTAATCCTCCCATGTCTGAGAACAGTGCTCTACTGGTTCTCACACAACACAAGCATGGAACTCTTTGTAGATTTCCACCCTACTTCAATATAACCAGTAATTACTACTAAAGTCTGGTAAACAGGTTCAACTTGGCCAGTGTGTTAAAACTTCACATTACTTACTTTCTTTATCATGAGCTCATTTAATGACCTAAATCCAGCAAAAGGTGGAGTTGTGAGCATGTAACATAGCATATTTTTATGAAATAGATGACCGTTTTTTAAACTTCTGACAGAATAAGCAAGAATCTTCATGTATTACATTAGTTTTTGTTGGATATGCTTTCTTCACTGGGCATCACTACCACGTTTCTGCACTCTCTGCAACACATTGGGACATATTTACAAACGAAAATGCACCAGAATTCTGGTGTAATTTGCGCCAAAAAACTGCCTTGTGCCACATGTATATTGTTCTTTTGTTTATGGCTTGTCTGACAAGGGGGCTTATTGGAAAAGTGGCATTGCTTCCGATGCAGCACCACATGCCAAGATGAATTTTGACATATTTTTGGTCGAAGGTCAGTCAAGTAGTAGGTGGTATAGAGTTAGTCTAGATCAGGGGTCGGCAACCCCTGGCACGCGTGCCAACTTTGGCACGCGGGAGACATCGGGATGGCACGCAAATAGCATCCGCTATTCCCCCTCGTCAAGAACCACTCATTCCCCTGGTAAATCCCGCCCTGTCAAGACCCACTCATTCCCCTGGCCACCAGCCCTCCAGACGCTACCACCTGTACCACCGCCGCCCAAATCGCACCCCCCTCCCCCACTCCCATAGCGTGTAACACTACTTGCAGCGATCTTCTTGTGTAGGACCTGGCAGCCGCGCGAAGCCTTGTCCAATGAGGATCGCGCGGCTGCTAACTAATGACGTCACCTCCATAGCCGGCCAGCCACAATCCACAGACGCTGAGAGGATTCCTCACAGGCTGAACGGCTGAGTTTTCCTCCAGAAAAAGTACTCCAGCTTCAGTGTCCATTGGAAATACATCACAGTGAGTTTTAGAACCCATAATAACATATATTTCAGTGTACATATGAATTTTATATTGTAATATTAACCTTTTCTGTACTGCTATTAATAAGTTGATGGGGTCTTCTTTAATATGTATATTCAATACATATTAAAGAGGACCTTACAAGTCCTCATGTATATGCGGTTTTACATACCACTAGAAAGCCGACAGTGCGCTGAATTCAGCGCACTGTCTGCTTTCCCGGTATGTGCCCCGGGGCTGGAGATATCGGCGGTCTTAGTTTCACGGTTCACCGTCAGAAGGGCGTTCCTGACAGTCTAGCTGCGCTGTGAGGAACGCCCTCCCTTACAGTACTAGTCCATAGACTTGTACTGGGGGGGCGTTCCTCACAGCTTAGCGTCATCGCCGGGCAGTAAGGAACGTCCCCTCTGACAGTACAGCCAGGGGTCGGCAACCTATGGCTTATTCCCCTGCCACGGCAGCGGACTCCTCACCCAGTAGTTTCGATCGGACCAAACACGGCCGAAACGAAACTGCTATTATTATACTGTGGGGTCTCTTCAGACCCCCCGAGTATAATAAGTGGAGCCCCCAGGGAGATGATCAAACATAAAAAACAATGTTACTCACTATTCCACGCTCTGCAGCCGCTCTGTACTCTTCAGGCGCTTCTGCCTGAAGTCAGCTGACAGGGCCTCAGGTGTCACGTCTGCATCTGACGTCATTACGCATAATGACGCGACGTGACCCCCTGAGACTCAATGAGCGGTCGCTGACTACAGGTAGAAGCGCCCAAAGATACAGAGCGGCTGCGGAGCGTGGAATGGTGAGTAACATTGTTTTTTATGTTTCATCACCTCTCTTTGCCCTCCATTTATTATACTCTGTGGTCTGAAGAGACCCCACAGTATAATAATAGCTAGTGAGTGTGCAGGGGCCACTATAGAGCATAATACCGTGTGCAGGGGCCACTATAGAGCATAATACCGTGTGCAGGGGCCACTATGGGACATATACCGTGTGCAGGGACCACTATGGAGCATAATACCGTGTGCAGAGGCCGCTATGGGGCATATACCGTGTGCAGGGGCCACTATGGAGCATACCACCATGTGCAGGGGCCGCTATGGGACATATACCGTGTGCAGGGGCTGCTATGGGACATATACCGTGTGTAGGGGCCGCTATGGGACAAATACTGTGTGCAGGGACTGCTATGGGACAAATACAGTGTGCAGAGGCCGCTATGGGACAAATACTGTATGCAGAGGCAGCTATGGGACAAATACTGTGTGCAGGGGCCGTTATAGGACATAATACCATGTGCAGGGACCGCTATGGGACATAATACCTTGTGCAGGGACCGCTATGGGACAAATACTGTGTGCAGAGGCAGCTATGGGACAAATACTTTGTGCAGAGGATGCTATGGGACATAATACCGTGTGCAGAGGCCGCTATGGGACATAATACCGTGTGCAGAGACCGCTATGGGACATAATACTGTGTGCAGAGACTGCGATGGGACAAATACTGTGTGCAGAGGCAGCTATGGGACAAATACTTTGTGCAGAGGCCGCTATGGGACATAATACCGTGTGCAGAGACCGCTATGGGACATAATACCGTGTGCAGGGACCGCGATGGGACAAATACTGTGTGCAGAGGCAGCTATGGGACAAATACTTTGTGCAGAGGCCGCTATGGGACATAATACCGTTTGCAGAGACCGCTATGGGACATAATACCGTGTGCAGGGACCACTATGGGACATTATTCTGTATAACGGTGTGTTTTCTATATTAAGGATGTGTTTTTGCACAGAAAATTCAGGCTTTGTTTTTTTTTGTGCAAAAATGCACCAGTTTTACATCGAATGAAAAAGTTCCAAATATATCTGCATCCAGATACATAGTGTGTATTCACCATAAGGATGCCGCCATACGGTGCTCCTGGACACATTTACCACTAATTGGGAGCTGCACATGTACTTTCATTGCTTCTAATCGGAAAGTACAGGAGCATCCCAGGAAATAGCAGTAAGCGCATGTGTCCTAAAGCATCTGGTGGCAGCACTTCTGTGTTATGGTTTGTGGTATATGACTTTAGTTTAGGGGTCGTCAGACTTACAATTATTGACCGGCACTCCGAGTACCTCATCTTTGATTTTTTTTATTAAAATCGGCACGCCGAACAAAAAAGGTTGCCTACCCCTGGTCTAGATGGTGTAAAAATGTGTCAGATTTTATCAGTATAATGTTGTACCGTGTTAGCCATTGAAAGTAGTGGAAGAGTGAAGAAATCAGGCGATACCTTTTAGAGGCTAACTGAAAATCTGTTAATTTTCAGTTCTTGTATCACACCATGTCTGATGAAGGGAGCGAGTACTCCTGAAAGCTTACTTATAAATATACTCAGTTAGCCTCTAAAAGGTATCGCCTGATTTCTTCACTCAGATTTTATCATTCAGCATTAGACATTTTGATTTTAGTGTAAGTTTAGTATAGGTTTGCACTTCCTTTTTCACAGTACTGTATTAGTAAATCTGCTCATTATGTTGGCTATTGTTACATGTAGCCTTGTCACCTGTAACAAAAGTGAATAGATCACTGCCTCCAAGAATGTTAGCACTCACAGCCACTGCTGCTGTGAATATGGGTCATTGTGTTGTTAAGAAATGAGGATTAAAACCAGCACTACTGGATACAGACCACATGAGCCTGCTCTATGGTAAGATTCTAAACATCCACAATGCTAGAACTTTTTCCAAAGATGACCAAGTGCAATAAAGCTAAAGTTCTTTTCTAGCAGAACTTACAATATATAACTGCAGGTATATATATATATATATATATATATATATATATATATACACATTCATATATATTCATACAGACACACACACTGTACACATACAATACTGTGCAAAAAAGTTTTAGACAGGTGTGGTCCAAAATGCTGCCGTGTTAATAGCTTATTTTTGTCAACTAACAAAATTGTGAATGAACAAAAAGAGAAATATAAATCAAATCAATGTTTGGCATGACCACCCTTTATAGGAGACATTATCTTCAGAAGATCTGTGCTTCGTTCTCCAGGATGTTTGCAACAACCTCCCTGCCAAGTTCCTTCAAAAACTAAGTGCCTAGAAGAATTATTATTATTATTATTATTATTAGGTAAAGGGCAGTCACACCAAATATTGATGTGTTTTACATTTCTCTTTTGTTCATTCACTTAATTTTGTTAATTGACAAAAACTATTAACACTTCTATTTTTGAAAGCCTTCTTACTTTGCAGTGTTTTCTCCCACAACTGACAAACCTTACACTGTGCACAGTAACATACAGTACAGACCTAAAGTTTGGACACACCTTCTCATTCCAAGAGTTTTCTGTATTTTCATGACTATAAAAATTGTAGATTCACACTGAAGGCATCAAACTATGAATTAACACATGTGGAATTATATACTTAACAAAATGTGTGAAACAACTGAAAATATGTCTTATATTCTAGGTTCTTCAAAGTAGCCACCTTTTGCTTTGATTACTGCTTTGCACACTCTTGGCATTCTCTTGATGAGCTTCAAGAGGTAGTCACCTGAAATAGTTTTCACTTCACAGGTGTGCCCTGTCAGGTTTAATAAGTGGGATTTCTTGCCTTATAAATGGGGTTGGGACGACCATCAGTTGTGTTGTTCAGGTGGATACACAGCTGATAGTCCTACTGAATGGAGTGTTAGAATTTGTATTATGGCAAGAAAAAGGCAGCTAAGTAAAGAAAAACAAGTGGCCATCATTACTTTAAGAAATGAAGGTCAGTCAGTCCGAAAAATTGGGAAAACTTTGAAAGTGTCCCCAAGTTCAGTGGCCAAAACCATCAAGCTCTACGAAGAAACTGGCTCACATGAGGACCGCCCCAGAAAAGGAAGACCAAGAGTCACCTCTGCTGCGGAGGATAAGTTCATCCGAGTCACCAGCCTCAGAAATTGCAGGTTAACAGCAGCTCAGATTAGAGACCAGGTCAATGCCACACAGAGTTCTAGCAGCAGACACATTTCTACAACAACAGTTAAGAGGAGACTGTGTGCAGCAGGCCTTCATGGTAAAATAGCTGCTAGGAAACCACTGCTAAGGACAGGCAACAAGCAGAAGAGACTTGTTTGGGCTAAAGAACACAAGGAATGGACATTAGACCTGTTGAAATCTGTGCTTTGGTCTGATGAGTCCAAATTTGAGATCTTTGGTTCCAACCACCATGTCTTTGTGCGACGCAGAAAAGGTGAACGAATGGACTCTACATGTCTGATTCCCACCGTGAAGCATGGAGGAGGAGGTGTGATGGTGTGGGGGTGCTTTCCTGGTGACACTGTTGGGGATTTATTCAAAATTGAAGGAATACTGAACCAGTATGGTTACCACAGCATCTTGCAGCGGCATGCTATTCCATCTGGTTTGAGTTTAGTTGGACCATCATTTATTTTTCAACAGGACAATGACCCCAAACACACCTCCAGACTGTGTAAGGGCTATTTGACCAAGAAGGAGAGTGATGGGGTGCTACGCCAGATGACCTGGCCTCCACAGTCACCAGACCTAAACCCAATCGAGATGGTTTGGGGTGAGCTGGACCGCAGAGTGAAGGCAAAAGGGCCAACAAGTGCTAAGCATCTCTGGGAACTCCTTCAAGACTGTTGGAAGACCATTTCAGGTGACTACCTCTTGAAGCTCATCAAGAGAATGCCAAGAGTGTGCAAAGCAGTAATCAAAGCAAAAGGTGGCTACTTTGAAGAACCTAGAAAATAAGACATATTTTCAGTTGTTTCACACTTTTTTGTTAAGTATATAATTCCACATGTGTTAATTCATAGTTTTGATGCCTTCAGTGTGAATCTACAATTTTTATAGTCATGAAAATACAGAAAACTCTTGGAATGAGAAGGTGTGTCCAAACTTTTGGTCTGTACTGTACATATATAGATGTAGCAGAGTTAACCCGAAATTCTGCAATTGTTTAAACTGCTACAGTGTGATATCTTATCATAGAAGACAACAAAAAACAATAAAAACTTATTAAGAAATATTTTGTCCAATGACTTTTCATTGATTTTTGTTTTATGTGATAAGATATCATACTGCAGCAGTTTAACCAATTGAAGAAGTTTGGGTTAACTCTGCTACATCTGTATATATATATATATATGTGTGTGTGTGTTCTAAATGGAGAACTACTACATCAACTGCCATGGTTATATTCTCACCCTAAGAACCACTTTACATGGTCTCCTATGTTAGGAAATAATGTAGTAACTAACACATAAACTAACTACTTTCTAGACAATCAAGCATGTTACACGTAAGAGCATGCAGAAGAATGAAAGGAGTAAAGCCATAGAAGCGGACACAACAGTGTCATACACACCTGCATGGGCCGCACCAGTCGGTTTGTTGGTTGAGGCCAAAGCGAGCTCTGCATTTCTTAGGGGAGCCAGGATCTGAGTATAGAGACATGCGCAGGGAAAGGCAAAGGCACACAAAAAAGGGAAAGAAAAGATGCAACAAGTATTTAGCCACTTAAACTTGAAGATACAGACAAACAGATGCAAGTGCCTGCAAAGGAAAAAAAAAACAGTAACCGAACATTTAAAGAATGTAACCTCTTGCGAGCAGGGCCCTCACTTCTATTGTTTGATATGTGTCTTTGTCACATTGTAATGTCTCATATTGTCTGTTCATACGCCCTCTGATTTGTAAAGTGCTGTGGAATATGTTGGCGTTATATAAATAAAGTTATTATTATTATTTAAAGGAGATCTGTCATGTCAAAAATGCCTCCCAAACTGTTGTGTAGGGGCCTTTAATAGCAACATACTTAGTGGTCACAAACTGATGAAGCTGATATATTTTTTATATGAATATGCAAATCAAGTGCAATGGCGGGCCAGATTTGCCTACATGCTGCCAGATCCCGTTCTCCACTAAATTGCCCAACTTTGCCTCCTTTTCTGTGAGTTACATTTTCAGTCTCATCTCAGCTGTCTGATGGTAAATCAGGCCCAACCCAAGTGTACTTGCAGGCTGAATTGCATATCTATAAGAACATGATTAGCTCTGCATTGCTTCACCGGTTTTCAGTCACATAGGTATCTTTCTGCTTCTATTAAATGCACAGCATTTTTAGTTTGAGAGGCATTTTTACTTGTCAGACTCCCTTTAATGCAAACATTTTCCTGGAACAGCAGAGATGACATCTGCATTCTATTGATAAAGGAAGGAGGATAGGTGTCTTATCACCTCAAGCACTAGAGCAACAGAACATTGGTGCTTCCCCGTCATCTTCTCACTTGGAGATGTTCGGATTCTTTATGATTCTTGGATTTTCCAACTCACTGCAGTGGAACTGTAATAAATATACAGTCCTACTGAACAAAATCCTCTCTTATAAAGGGCAACTCATGTTTTCATTAAATAACAAAAATAATATATTTTCTGAAAAAAAAAATAATAGTGACAGTGATGTCACAGTTTACAAATCTAGGGAATGACAAAAGACTTCACATAAAGCTGTTGCACACAGGATATTAGGAACACTTGGACGTTTTCTTGTAATGTAGAACTATATGACTTTGTTATATACTTTGGACATGAATTCTTTACAGTTTTCAAGACCTCTGCTTGTTGCCAGTAAACAAACATTTATAGCTAAAAGGCTAAAAAGAGGTCAAGTGCACACACATTGGATAAATATGATACAGAGACTTCGTTAAAGTCACAGAAAAATCTGCATACCTTACATGTGGATTTTGGTGTATATCTCACAATTTGCATGGTAATGCGTGAAACCTGCAGTAACTCTATGACAAATATGTATAGTTTTGCAGTTTGCTTTTTTTTTTTTTTTTCTGCTGCATATGAATGTAGTTTTCATCGCTGGCACAGCATAAGACAGGTGTGAATAAAAAAGTGTATATAAATAAAGACAGGTAAAGAGTCAAGAGTCCTTACACCAATGCAGAAACGTATGCTCTCATGCTTGCTATGGTCATACACTTTAGATAGGAGGCTGATGGATTTCTTCCCCATCTTTTATATACACATATCTAATGTATATGGTGGACTTGCGACTCTACCTTGAGTATGGTCAAGTGGTACATGTGTACTGAATGGGGAGTGTAGTGTACTGCCACACTACTCTTTGTGAAACTTATCTCCCGGAGAACAAGGGATCAGGCAGTTACAGTCCACCTGTTTGATCCTCATCTCCACTGGGGAAGAATAGGGAGGCCCCCCACAGTATATAGCTGGCTACTCCAGTCAGAATCAGAGAGGTCAGTAGATACACATCTAATACACAAGCTACTAAGATTTTTTTTTTCTAATGACTTTAGATAAAACAGTAATATTTGTTCCTACTAGACACACCATCTAAATATGGGAACAAAAAGTATACAGGGGAATTGTCGCAAACTCACTCCAGTCAGAGGATGGCTTACGAAAGTGGACTAATATTTCAGGACAGATATGCCAGAATTTTCCTAATTTAGCAGACATTGTGCGACATTTGATAAATTTGGAACAAATTACACCAGCAGATGCCAGCAAAACAGACTAAAAAAAATTCCCCTCTTTACAAACCTCCCTTGCTGTTCATACTAGAGGTAAAGGGTTCTTTAATTTTATTGAAGTAAAGCTTTACTGGTGGCTGTGCCTTAAGAACAAGTCCTGTCAGAGTGACACAGAGCCATATGGACATCATAAATGGGGATTCCCTTGTCAGCAATCCACTCTGTCAGCCATAATGAAGAGCAAGGAGGACTTAGAGGACTTGTTGCTGTAACACTACACCATACAGAAGCAGACCAAGTTTAGCATCCATTTTACTTCCATGGTAGTCATTGTGAAACTATGCTTCCCATAGCAACTGTACCCTCAAACAGTAATCACAGTGGTGTCCATCCTTTTACTTCATAAGTCAATTGGAGTCTATTAGTCTATTGCAGGAAGTACATCCACTTCCTCCAATAGTCTCAGCAGAACCTTTTCCCCTTACCCACTATTAACAGCAGAGCTTTCATCAGTAGTTAAAACCTTGCCCTCTTTCCTTTCACAGGAATGCCCCTTTTCTAGAAATAGTAACAAAAGTGCTGTCCGGTGTCATCACAGCATATCAGATAGAAGTAAAACATAGAACTGTGTCATCTGATGCTGCCAGTGACAGTTCAGTTAAATACAGTTTGTGCCCAACTGCTAAATGCATATAGGACTTTAGAAAAAGGTCGATTTTATAGTGGCTGTGGTAACCCAATGTGTCGGTTTTGTGCAGTCCTCTTATGGCTGTACTTATATGCTGAGTTTTACCACAATGTTGCCGCTGAAACCAGAACAGTAAGATATTGGAAGTTTTAAAAATATCATTAGCACAAAAGAATTAAAGGGGTTGTCCACGAATTTTGAGACCCAGAGAGGAAGCTGGGGAAGGGGAAACATAAAATAATAATAATAATGGAGGAGGAAGAAG